>OY728136.1:1659393630-1660728630 GCA_963277665.1 Viscum album | reverse complement strand
CACATACATATGCACATACACATACATATACACATACACATACACATCCACATACACATACACATCCACATCCACATCCACATACACATACACATACACATCCACATCCACATACACATACACGTACACATACACATACACACATACACACACGCACACACACGCATACACATCCCCATCCACAAACACAAACACATGCACATCCACATACACATGCACATCCACATACACATCCACATCCACATACACATACACGTACACATACACGTACACCTACACCTACACATACACATACACATACACATACACATACACATACACATACACATACACGTACACATACACGTACACAAACACATACACGTACACATACACCTACACGTACACATACACGTACACATACACATACACGTACAGGTACATGTACACATAAACATACACCTACACATACACAAACACATACACAAACACATACACATACACATACACATACACATACACATACACATACACATACACATACACATACATGTACACATACACATACACAAACACATACACATACACATACACCTACACATACACATACACATACACATACACATAGACATACACGTACACATACACATACACATACACATAAACATGAACATACACATACACATACATATACACATACACATACACATACACATACACATACACATACACCTACACCTACACATACACATACACATACACATACACATACACATACACATACACATACACATACACATACACATACACATACACATACACATACACATACACATACACATACACATACACATACACATACACATACACATACACATACACATACACATACACATTGATAAAGAAACATACATGAACATATAGATAAACCCACAATGAAAAACCCGTACATACATATATATACATACACAAATATATAAATATACATACATAAACATACAAAAGTTCACACATACACATACTATTGATGCCCGATAGATGAACATTGGCCTAATTGAAGTTGAAAAAATACCGAAAAAACATGTTACATTTTAGTCTAATTGAAAAAACAAGAGAAATATTGACCACTTGGGTGTTGAGCGACCACATAACCCTTGAAAGGAACAAGTGATCTCATAATCCCTAGAATGATTCAAGATATTCTTAGAAGATAAGATAAGTGGCCATCTGAGATGGGGTTCACACTTGATTGCATTACCCAAGCCTGCACATGCGATACCCAGAGACACATGATCACCTAACACCAAAGGCCTTGGGCAAACAAAGCTATTTGTGATAGGGCCTTCATGAATTCATTTTTCTTTACATGATTGCCCTAGAGTCATTTTACCTTTTGATGACAACCAAATCCTATGAATCGGCTAGGCAAGGATATTTTGAGTAGAGGGGATCATTCAGTCATTATTCTTTACGTGACACACTTGGAGTTATGAGACTTCCCCATGACACCTAAATCAGAAGATTAAATTCTAGGTGAGGCTGTCAATGATGAACCTATATTTTGGTCACTTTTATTCATGTGAGTCATTTAGGAGATGTCATCAGGGATGTGAAAGTTAGTCACACATGATGCATGAGTCCAAGTTGACTTATCTATAAAATAATTCCGTCTACATGAGCTTGGGTACATGGCTTGTCCACTATTTGAAGCTACATAGATATAGAGAGGTAGATGCCTATAACCCCATAATAATGATAACATATAAACATAGAGGATTAACATATGATTTTATATATAGATATAGAAGAATTTATGGATCTAATGAGTCTTGCGATTATGAATACCGACATTTGAAAATTTGTAATTAATTTCAAACAATGGTTTTGAAAACAATGTAAAACATTCATCAAAGAATTAGACATGATATCACTGACATGATATCTAATCAGGAACTATCCCATTGGCCAGGTGATCATATTTTGTTTTACAGGTCATTTTATTACGAGATGGACCCTCAATCAGGAAATTGTTTCACAAAACCCCTATAACATTACATGCTCATGATACCTCCCTTTTCCTTTATACGATCATGATACCCTCTTATAGTCATGGGATCACATGATCCATTTTACATCATTTGAATTCCATGAATGCCATGCCTCCATGTGAAGTGATTGACCCCACTACATTCATGAAATCTACCACCTATTAGGAGTTCCTCACAAACTCTCATAATATCTTCATATTATAATAATTCTTGTAAAATATCATCTCCTCTCTCATGGAAGAATATCCTCCATGAGTCTTATGATCATACTTATCTTAGGGAGACCTTAGTGTGTATGCCCCATACTTAAAATAACCACATTATGGGAATCCTCATTAGGTATATTCCCTAACCATATCTTCATCTTCTTGAAAGGGATATATTCCAAATAAAGCATCTTTGGGAAGACTAAATGCATATTCTCCATATCAATTCAATCTTAATCTCTCATAAAATGTGTCTAATATTTTTTCTATCTCTTGTTTCTCATATTGAGAATGACTCAAGTGGGATTAGAGAGCTAAAATAATCATTCCATTATAATGATACAAATACCTCCAACATGGGTCCCCATCTTAGGTGTAAGCCTCAACCATATTATCATCACCTTCAAAGGGACATACTCCCAATGAAGAATCTCCGGGCATCCTCATATGCACAAGTCTCACTCAAACATCATAACTACATGGAATTTGATTCTTCCCTTTATAATATATGCAAGAAACCTAATTGAGGGTCGATCCCCCATATCATATATAGAAATGTTCCTACAAATGTTCTTACTAAAAGATGTTAAACATCATGTTATGGTCTTATCATACAACCTTAAACCCAAAATCATTACCCTATAATACTCAGTCACATCAATACATAGCCCTCATTAGATCATTTACATGCTTTTCTTTCCTAGTCATACTTCAATGAGTCTGGAAGTTTCATCCATTAAGGCCATATTCCCCATTTCCATCTTTTATCAGGCCATATTCCTAATAAAATCTCACTACCACCCACTAAGCAGATATATTCTTTCAAGGACCCACTATGATATCCACATCAGGTTAAATTTGAAATAGGGATAATCTTCATGAGGCCATAATCCCTGTGGAATCAACACATCCTCATAGGGAAATATTCTATTCATGGTAAACAAGAAAGATTTTTTTCATGCGTAAGTCCTAAAATAACCATTGATAGGAACCTTTATCCTAGAAATCCTTACCATACAATGTTAAAACACATAAAGTGTTCCTTTCCACTTGTCCTTAAAAGGTACAACATATCCTGTTAATTAGCATCTAACTATGTTTTTTTTGATTCCTTTCACAAGGATACATTGAAAAACCCCTTAATTGGATTGATCCTGATACCAAAAGCACCCACCACATTCCTAGAATCCTATAAACTCTATAGCACCCAACTATATGGATTTAAATTAAAGAAACCATAGAAAAAACATCATCAAGTAATAGTGGGTAACAAGATAAATAAATTATGATATATATATATATATGGTCACATAAATGGGATACCAATGAGATGTAAAAATGATCACACCAGTGTTTAATAACCAATATTCAAATTTTAGGAAACTATTCCTATATAGGTATCTGGAAAAGATTTGAAAACATATCCTAATTATTTAAGAGAGTCCTATAGTAGTCTATAATCACCCCAATAGGGTGTGATGAGCCTAACCTACCATCCTCCCAACCAATGTGAGTTCATAAGTGTCATTGTTAAGAAATATAAATGACCACATGGTTTTGGAAAATAGGCCCATACCTCATTATAGATGTGGAATATATTGTGTGTTTCCTTTAAAAACAAAAATAGTAAATATAATGTGAAAGATATTGAAACCATACTAAACCTCCTATAATCAATAATCAAACCTAATTCAAAACTAAACATTTTTTTTGAAAAAAAAATGGTGAACCTGATGTGTATCTTCCAATAAAAAAAATACAATGAGAAGTTTCTAAACTTTAGGCCATTTTTTTGGAGAATCTTAAGAAAATAAAAATGGCTAACCTGGTGTGAATATTCTATAAAAAAATATGTTTCCCATTCATATATAATTAAGAATGTTTCTTAATTTAAATACTACACTTATTGGTTCCATTATTTCTTATTTACTTAATGACCGCATATAAATTTCTACACAAACTCCATTTTACTCCATTCAATTCCAAGGAAATGGAATTTTCATCAGGAAGATGCTCTAATACTGTAGCTTTCATGAGATTCACTACCTTTGCAACCTAAAAAAAACATCACCTATATATTGCCTCTAAAATCAGGTGGATAATGAGATGGTTAGGGAGTATCACCAGCATGAAACCATTCTAACCACAGTGGCTGAATGTAAGGGTTTCTAGGTGATGAAACATACCGGCAACACTCACCCATGGAAAACCACAATGAAGCTAATTGTGATTGTCATCATCAACAACCACTTCATGAGAATATCTTCAAAGTGACATAATTATCACCTTTCTTACCTTAGGTAGGTGGATATTTGAGTAAAATATACCTCCATACCTATTCAAGAGTCACCCTGGAGAGATCCTATTAATAGACACCATTATCATCCAGCTAACACCCATCAGTGACCTGCTGAGGATACCACCCAATAGGTCATCTCCCCCAAAACTGAGATTCGTGCACCCATTAGATCTCACTCGGGGTGATAAATAATGAAACACACACATAGAGAGAGAGAGGGATAGAGAGAGAGAGAGAGATCTAATATCCCTAACTCTACTAATGAAACCTATTAGAATATTTTAGAGGCAACCAAAGAGAGGGATCCTATCCCTAGTTACCCATATCAAGTACGCCGACATTTGACATCGACACCCACTGAGAAGGCTTATACCCATACTTATTCCTACCAAATATACCCCATATTATGTTAGTGAATAGGGGGAAATCTGATATCCCCACCCATGAAAAAGAATTCTATTTTCATATTTTGATTTAAAATAGGGGATAAGAGTGGGTATATATCCCCACATCAAATAAATATGTCTATCGGCATATCCTAACAATCTAAAACATGAAGAAATATATTTATTTACATACCATTACGGGAAGACAATATATTATATTAGAGATAGATGATATTCACTAGAATATACCAATGATGACATAGGGATAGAAACATACCCTGGTTCTAACTGCCAGAGATGCGTATTAGTATATCCAACATACATGATGGATTCTCTAGATAATGTGCATATTATTGCTCATGTTTGAGAGTATTATCGGTATAATCTAGTAAATGATGAGGCATATGACCAGTTTTATATCCCTGTTCTAACTTGGGTTTTTCATCCCAGCTTAGTAATAACCTTAGGATGAGCACATATTTTTTTCTAACATGGTTGGTGGAATATTCTAAAGGAAAACTAGGATTAGACCGATATTCCAACTCCAATGTAGGTTCATCGACATATTCCAATAGTCACACTAGGGTAGGCTAATATCCATGCGAGGAAAGACACACATCATATTTGAGTAGTTTATAGGATCTAGGAAAATATCCTTATTTCACTGATGAAATAAAGAAACAAAATCTTTTAGAGGTTATAAAATAGGAGGCCTATATCCGTTCTTCTATTCTAGAGATCCATCAGTATATTAAGATAGAGAATACACATTTGAATTGGTATCTTATTCCCAATTTAACCAAGGTTGACTAATATATTCCAGAAACCACCCAAAGGCAGGCTCATATTCCCAAAAATAGTACAAAATATCACAGAATTACACAAAAAACTTCTTAATAGTAGGAATATATTTCTATTCTATAATATAGTCATCAACCTACTTCGGTAACCACCACATAACATTCTCATACTCCTACTCAACCCAAAACAATATATCAACATATTCTAATCATAATTTAGGATGGAGCTCATATTACTACCCTTCTTAGTTCCAATATACTTGTGGTAATATAACACATTTATAAAGTTTCCTAAGGATCTTTTGAATTTTAATTTGATGTAGAAGGCCATATTTACTATTAATATCCTTCTCATGGTATCATTGAGAAGGATTATGGGGGTCACACCCTTGATATTTGTTGTGGAAAACCTACTTACAATGATATATTACCCCATAGAGAAAATTATCCCCTGTTAGAGACACCTTAATATATATATATATATATATTCCTGAAACATGGGGGTTAATCAAATATATCCCCCATTAACCACCAAAAACACCCCTCCTTGATTAGGAGGTAACCTAGAGTGCTAACCAATATCCCTTCCATCTATAAGTTGTGAATCATTATCCCTAGAAAAAAACCAATGGGGTTTGACTGAGTAGAGGAATGCTCCTATAATGAGGAATAAACTGACATAGACATATTGAAATAATTGTCCAAGAACAACCTCCCAATTATATTTTAGCACAAATCCACCTCTAGTAATGATATTTGCAATGATCTAATGGAGGAATGAATGTATTACTTATGATAATAATTATGGTAAAACTTTCAATGGATAAAAGATAAGAATATCTTTTATTAAGGGTTTTAAGAACACCTTTAGGCTATGAACATGCTCTAATGCTAGATAAAACTCTCTGCTTTCTCCATGGATCGAGACCTAACGATGGAAAAATAATGTGTGAGTCTACAACATGATTCCTTATACATTTTGGATACGCCTTGGTAAATAATCACTAAAACCTCACTTTAAGTATGTATATGAGGATGAGGAAATTATCTAGGGTTTCAATTTACCCCATCTCTAGGAAAAAAGATTCCCCTGAATATAATGCCCTATAATGTCATATTCACATGATAGATAACAAGGCCAACAAACATGCATGATATTTGGTAAATCATGAAAAATTTCCCATTTTAAAAGACACAAAAGTGTCGTTATTGGAGAGACATCATATTAAATAAGATCTTGAGACTAACCCCTAAATAGGTCAATAATGTTCCTTAGATGAGAAATCCTAAATATTAGTATGCTCGATAGATCCCCATGGAAATTATCTACCATCTCGAATAGACACTACACTAATACCATGCATGAGTGATAATGATCCAAATAAATAATTCACATTGGTATCCTCCATGGAAGTTATCCTAAATAAACACTCTCCCATAGGATTGGGGAAATTTTTACCACCTCCTCCACCCCCAGGGTCATCAAATACGAAGCTGTTAGAGAAGAAGTTGGTGGAGGATCCAAATCACCCCTAGTCCGGAGGGCTACAGTAATTTTAATCATGACCACCACCCTAGAAATCGTCAAATCCCAAGTAGGTTTGGGAATTAATTATGGTTTCCCCAAATAAACCCATAAAAATCAATGATGAGAAAATTATTACCATATCCTTTAAGGGTACCATTCTTCTCCATATTGGGAAGTGGATACTAATAGCCAATACCCCAACTGTTCCTCCCATAACGTGTCACACCCTTTTGCTTTGGGAATTTCTTGGAAATAAAGCTAGGAGACTTCCTTAAGGTCACTATAAATAGAAAAATACTAGTGTAACACTCAATGAGGAAGACAAAAACCTAGAAGGGTCACAATAAAAAACATCCAAGGGAGAGAAACAGTCAGTGGGAAGATGTCGATGTAACTGTTGAAGGGGAAACCGACAGTGCAGAACTTCCCTTTCACTATGATAATAATGAGTTGATAACTTCAACTAGATATGAATTATCGAATGTCATCACCATAAATTCAATATATGATATAGATTGAGATTTGTATTCTAAGGGATTTAATGTGTAAACAATACCCTGAGAGGTGGGTTTCACTGATGTACTGACTGAGGCTACATGCACCCAAAATTAGGGGAGGAGATAGAAAATGGTTAATCTAAATTAAGAGTTTCCACCCCATTTATGTTATTATGATAGGGATAAAGTGAATTATGGTGATATATCCCACCCACCACTAATAAATTAAAATATCTCCTCTATGTAAGAGAGGCGTCCATAGTACAAGACATAAATATGCAACTTCAAATGGATAAATGAGTAATTTCTTAGGGTAAATAGTCTATCTATGTACTACCTCTATACGGAGGAAAATTACTCTCCTCGCACACATCATGGGGGAGTTAAGCTTCTTTAAAGGATGAAATTTTAGCATCAACAAAGATATAGATCCATAGAGATAATTTATCTAAACACAGGAATTGAGGATGACCATGATTTTACTCTGTTATGAAAACAAACTCCCCCATATTAGGATAATCACCTATTCTTAACATAGATTAGAAATCCTTAGCTGATGAATGTTAGGTGACCACATAAATCTTCACCCACTTCTAGTTCTCATGAGTTAGTTCAAACAATGATACACAACAAACTTCTGAACACTATCGAGTCTTTTACTCCTCAAATGGAATCCATAGAATAGTGGTGCATCTCTATATTACACAAAATAAATTCATATCCCAAATGGGTGGATTAAACTTTACCTTTTTTCAATTTTAGGAACGCTTTCTTATCTAATTTTTGCAGAACACAATACCCAAAGAAATATAGGTTACTTTTCATGTCCCTATCTGGCCCTATTATGAGATCACGAGACTAGAAATAGGTATAAAAATTGAGGTGATTTATGAAGACTTCAATGGGGAAAGCTTTTGTCTAGTATAGTTTTCTCTTAGAAAGGTATATTATATTCTAGAAAAAACTTTATCATCAGTTCTTATACCAATTCATATGTACACTATGGAAAATGATGATCTATGACCTAAAAAACTGAAAAAATAATGATAATGAAAGGGTTACCAACTTTAACATCTTATAGAAGATCCTAACATATTCACTCAGCATCCCACTACCATAGGAGTATTTTGTGGAATTGTGTGTGGAAAAGATATATGATGAACTATATACACCACTAATTCCCTTGAAATATCTGGGTAGGTTCAGATAATTTTCATACATGGCCAAATATTTAGAGGACATTATTCATTGAACTAGGGAGAAATCTTGGAGCATACCTGTGACGTAAGGTAAAGGTTATAGGAATATATAAATTATCACTATCATTCTCAAATAGATGCCAGTTTCTATTGGATCACACATTTAAGCTCTATATAATCTAGTTGCTCATACTATGAAGAAATAAAAAAACCACCTCAACTATAGGGAAAAAGAAACGAAGGCCACCAAAAACTTGAGGAATGAAATATAAAACTATATTACTTAAATAAAGGAATAATTTTCTATTTTTTTTCATCCATAAGAAACAAACTCGTCAAACTATTAGAGCATAGGAAACCCAGTGAGGCTGGCATCAGTGATCATCCTGAATACTTTCCTTCTCACGAGAGGCAAGACCACACTATACAAGACTCATTTTAATAAAAGAAATCCTATAGGTTATAGTTTATTTTGGACAGGTGATACTAGGTAAAACCCTAGATCAAGTGGGCCATGTATCGACCACCCAACCAGAAGAAGAAGGTTACTAGAAATATGTTCTAAATAGACTTCAACAAATGTTTAATAGCTTGATGATCTAAAAATACTTGATTGTGTGCACACCACTCTCAGAGCACAAATTCATCATCTAATTGTGGTTCTAGCTCCTCTAGCATCATACAAAGAAATTTTACTAGAATAACCATCTAGAGGAAGATGAAATCATCAAAATATGGGTAGGGAAATATAATAAGAGTCTCATTTGACTCTCAAATTAACCATGACCCTCACAGATTTCTTTCCGTCATCATCTGGATCATGGGAACCACCCCACTAAATGGAACCCTCGTTGGACGAATAAAACTTATTTATCCATATTAATAAAATTTAGTTAATAGAACCCTTATATGATGATGAATATATATATATATGAACCTAATTTCATTATAAGTGAACAAGGAGAAAAAGATCAGGGTTGTAGAAGCTCAACGAATAGAGGAAGACACATTCCTGGTTGAGATCAATATATAGACCACATCTATATCAAATCCATATATTTGGAAAAAATCCTTGAGTAAGAACATTAGTGAGCTTAGAAATAACATAGTGATACCTTGAGGTCTTTTAAGTGTAATCTGAACACAATTATTTTATACATCCAGCTTGTGAGTGTCAAAATATTTGATCTACCGAGATGAGTGGGTAAACTAGCTTGTCCCACTATTGTAGTAACATATAAACACTCAACTTCTTTCCAATTTCTAGATATATTAACCTAAATTAATACAAATCCTGAGGAACATTCCATGGAGAAACCCCATATCAAGAAGTATAAAAAGATGGCACATAAGTAATTTTTTTGAAACAATCAACAATATTCCTAGTGAAGATCTCAATCCTGTATTATCTTTATCCATCAAAATTTCTCAAGGAGGCACTTATCAAGGCCCTTCAGAGAATCCAAGAGTTTGAGAATTATGTCACAATGATTGAGGGTTTTCAAGCAGAAACAATTATAATATAATATCACGACACTCTCTCAAGATTGGGAATAATTTATTTTGGTTTATATCAGACCTCTATATGTTTCCCGAATGTTTGGAAGGATTGATATTCAATGACACCTAGTTCAAAATGGCAATAGAATTAATATTATTATGGTCTGAACCCTATTATATTTGGAATATAGTTTGGATTATTTCTCTTTAATAAATATGACTATGGGAAGTTATGATAAGAGTGAACATAATACCCTTTTGATTTTATTTCTCAAAGAACAATGATAAAAATTGGTGTCTAATGTCTATTTCATGGTTTTATAGTAAAAAACATATAATGTTATGAACATAAGAACTTGTATTTTTACACATGCAGTAGTTCCATCAATATTCCATCAAATCCTAAAGTACCCCCATCAACAAAAAGGTTGGCACATTGTGTGAAAACAACACCCCATTTGAGTCTTTAGAATCATAGTTCACTAAGTAATCTTTCTAAAATAGGGGAGTAAAGAAAAAAATGACAAAGGGTGATATACAAGTTACCTCTCCCATTGTCTTGGGAACCCACCTCGAAATCCCCAAATTATTGTTTATTAATGAATATGTTCTACCAATTAAACTGATCAAGGTGACCGATCTAGCTTCAAAAGGTCACCACAAACCAAAAACATCAGAACTCATATCTACATTATAATGGTAATTACAGTTGAAATGGGTCA
Organism: Viscum album; assembly: GCA_963277665.1. NCBI lineage: Eukaryota > Viridiplantae > Streptophyta > Magnoliopsida > Santalales > Viscaceae > Viscum > Viscum album. The sequence continues at coordinate 1,660,717,466 of OY728136.1, read as the reverse complement.
CTCAAAATATATCTATTTTTATTCTCTATATGAGTTATAAAATTTTATTAATCTATCAATGAAAGTTAAAAATGAAAAAAATGATATTTCCTACAACTCAGGATGTCCATAATTATCCTGCACTCAATAAAAATTGAGAGGAAAGAAAGCATCTCCAAAATTCCCCCATGACATCCCTTATAGTTCAAGATATCAATGTTTTTCTGGTACCCTCTTATCCATCATTAGGGAAATAGATGCTCCCATATTATCTACTATGCCAGATGATACTTACTTCGAAGCTGAAATGGAAGAGGTAAGGGATGAACTTGGGGACACCCCTCCAAATTTTGATGTAGGTGACTCCACCACCATCAATGAACTCAGGGAGGTAAATCTGGGAATAGAAGAGGACTCACAACCCACCTTGATCAATTCCATAACCCCCTAGAGGAGAAAGAGACACATATATCATTCTTGAAGAAACAACTCCACATGTTCACTTGGAATTATAAAGTGATTCCTAGGTTGGATCCTAAAGTGATCACTCATAACTTGGGATTTATAGATGATCGTTAACATTTAAAACAGTTAGGCAGGTGAATTCACCCATATCATGCTTCCAAGGTGAATCCAAATTTGATAAAATTATTAAATATAGATTCATCAAAGAGGTATAATACCCAAGATTTCTTGACAACATAATTACTATTAAGAAAAACAATGGGAAGATCATGGTCCACATCAATTTTATGGATCTTGATAAATATTTTATAAAGGATAATTTATCATTTCCAATAAAAAAACTCATTTTTTATGTGACGTTAGGATTTAAATACCTTTCCATTATATAAAAATATTCAGGGTACAACTAGATCAAGATAGACCTTGAATATGATGAAGTCACTTCCTTCAAGTCACCTTATGGGATATTATATAAGTAGGTTACTTCCTTGGTCTTGAAAAATTCTGGAATCAATTAACTACATAACATGAATCACGTCTTCAGATGCTTTATGGGAATAATTTCAGAGTGATATATTGATGATCTAGTGGTCAAGTCTAGGAAGTGCTGTGACCATATCACCATCCTTCAAAAATAATTTGAAAAATTATAGCAGTAAAACTTAAAGATGAACCTGTTGAAGTGTAATTTTGGGGTAACATCAGGGAAATTAATTTTATTTATATTTTTCCACCCTGACATTGAGGTCGATCCAAAATTTCTAGTAAGATTAATGTAATTATGCCTCCTAAAAACCTCAAATAGTTGAGAGGAATATAGGGATGTCTTAATTTTATAAGTTGTTTCTTGTCCAACCTAGTCTACATATTTCTACCCTTCACCAAGTTAATGATGAAATGGGTCACCCACCAATAGAACATAGACTATCAATAATCATTTGACAACCTAAAGTAATATATGATTAATCCAATGGTCTTAATTACATTAGTATAAGGGAATAAGCTCATCCAATATTTTTCGACCATAGACAGGTCACTCGACACCCTTATTGTATAGAAGAATGATGCAGTAATGAAAAATATTATCTACCATCACAAATAAATGATTATAGATATTGAGACTAAATATTTTGATATCGGTAAGAAATGACTTGAAATAATCTTAACAGTACAAAATATGAGGTACTACTTGAAGTACACTTTGTCTGTCATATTAACCCGATCAATTATATTTGCAACCTCTCTGTGCTAAGTGAGAATTTTTCCTACTGAGGAGTCATCCTATAAGAGTACTACATTTAATTCATGTCATAGAATTGAATGAAGGTTCAAGTTCTAGGAAATTTACTCATATCTTATCTTTACTAAAAAAACATACCAATAAATATTGATATCTTGGATTAATAGTTTTTCTATACCCATGACATTCCCCAAACATGGGATATGTATTTTGATGGATCCTCCTGAAGTGTGATGGAGGAGAAAACTAGGTTGGTATGAGGATTGTATTTATGTTCCCAGAAAAGGTAAATTTTACATACTTTATATTTTAAGGCTACACTAATAATTAGGTGGAATACCAAGCCCTTATTGAAGGCATAGAGCTAACCGTGTAGCTATAAATATACTATCTTAATGTCAAAGTTGATTATGATCTACTGAGTAAATAGATCCATGATGAATATGCAATAAAGAAGGAATAATTGATACCCCTAATTGGTTATGTATGGGTAATGAATGTAGAATTACCTTTCTAACCAATTCCATATCATGTTCCTAATTGAAATAATTCTTGTTCTAATGCATTGGCTAATTTAGCCACAATCTTAGATGATCTTGAGTAGGATTTGATAATATTCTGCATCTCACACCAAAGGGTATTCTCCGTAATCTTCATCTATGACCTAGAGGAAATTTTAACACCCAAAGATTTTATGAAATATTTTTTCAAATAAATTTATTATCTTTAATAACTTACATTACATGGAATATCTTGTTTAAATGAACCCCAATATACTATTAATTTTTTTAAACATGATCATTTTAACCTAGCTAATAAATTAGAAGGTATGAATAGGACTAAATAAATTATGAACATTATATGGTGTAAAAATGTATATAATAAATTCACTAGCTATCAATTTATTAGAAATGAAAATAAAAATCATTTGAAAGTAAAAGTAATGTATATGAAAAATGATTTTTTCCATGAATTTTTTTTTATTTAGATAAATTAAATAAGAAACTGTTAGAGAATTATTTTAATGAAATTTATATATTATATATTAAATAAAATTATTTATCATTCATATAATTTTTTTTCTAGTCACGAGACAAGAATAAATCTAGTTTTATTCTTAAAACAACATTTTTATGAAAAGTGACTTCATCGCGTTTTTCATACTTATTTTTAAAATTAATTTTTCCCATTTTGGAAATTTTATTTGAAAAAATTTACTTCATTTTTGAAATAAAAAATAAAAAATTATCTTATAGTGATTTTTTTGATAATTTTCTAAAAGGAATAGTTTTTTATGAATAGTGAAAATACTAATTTTTATTAAAAATTGCCTTTTCATTTAAATAATTTACAAAGTTATTTTTGTAAAAAATGATTTTAAAAGTGTAATTAGTTCAATTATATTATATTTAATTCAACTTAGGTTATTGAAATCAATCCCATGTTCAATTTTTATATGAAATCATTTTATACTTCTGAAAACATTTTCTTTGGAAAATTGCTTTTTAATTGCGTCTGGAGGTTTTATTTTAAATTAAATTCTGAAACTAATATGAATTGAATATGATAAAAAGTAGTTAATATATTAATTATAATTATTTATTTATATATTAAATTAAATTTAATATTTTTTCATAAAGAATAGTAAAAATAATAAAAATTAGTTATTGTAGTTAAGGTTCAAATGGGGTTTTGGGCATTACTTGCACATGTGTTAAAATTTATTTTCAAAACACATTGAATTTTTATTTAATTAATTATATTTTATTTTTATAATAATTATTTCAAAATTATATAATAAGTCTAACTTTAGTTTTAGTATTAAAGGATAAATTACCAAGACAAATAAAAAGAGACTACTAGTGTAGTGAAAACAAAAATAGTAAAAGTGAGTAAACTTAGAGGCTAAGGGAATAAAAAGTTTAAAAAATGCATTGTTTTATGTTAGAGGTGTGGATAAACCATATAAAACTTTCAACCCATTATATATAAATTTTGGAAGCACATTTCTTGATAGTGAATTCCCATTATTGAATTGTTTTGGGTATTTGTAGAAATACCACTCCTCCTCAATTATAAAAGGCCACCCCAAACATATTCACACCTCTTAAAAAATATTTATAGACCAAAATATGAAAAAATATATCCAAAAAATATTTATTCATGTTATATAGCTTTTAGTTTTCTATAAATATAAATTCTATGGACTTTAATAAGAGATCCAAAGAAGGATTTTCTAATCAAATTAATTGTCTTCACTAAGTTTTTTCTTTTCACTTCTTCTATTACCAACTATAGTCTTGTTTTAATAATTAAAATATAATAAAAAAGGTATAATACATATAATTAAATGTTTTTATATTGATTAAATAACCTATATCCATATCCTCTTCCATCTAATGGGAAATAAAACCATCGAACGTGTGTATGGTGAACTATTGCCTCACGAACCAATGTAATTTTTTTACATGACAGACTTTCATGGGTGTATATAATGATGAATTAAAATTTTTATATAATATTTATTAAATAATAATAATTATATAATTATAATATCATATCTACCTTCTTATCTTCCAATCCATTTAAAAATGACAATGTCACTTGTGCGTACCTATGGACTACTGCCTCCACGAAGTGATGAGATACATTTTTTTTATTTTATTTTGAAATTAATCGTGATAAGGGTATATTTAATTAACATATATGATATATATGACATAAAATGACTATATAATGGTGATATATTATTTACCGTCCTTTCATTCCATCCATCAAGAAAATGTAAACAACGTTCAAGTGTACGTACGACCTACTGTCTCCATGAATGGTGTAATCCACTTTTGATATCTTACTTTTGAGGATTACGATATATATATATAAATAAAGAATATATATTTTCTTTATATAATGTTTTAAATTATATAGATTATAGATTATTTATCAATTTAATATAACCTAAAATACCAAAGTAAAATATATATGAAAAATGAAGCAATTATTACCAGAAACATGATTTTAGCAAGGAAATGTGAACAAGTAGGAAAAAAACGTTCATAGGTAAATTATATATGGAATTATATATAGGTTTATAGTTATATAATATATTTATAATAAACCTATATTTATTATATATGAGGTTTTAATGTGTAATAAGGTTTGAGACTTAGGGTAAGGTATTTTTGTTACACTTTTATTTTCATGTGACACATTCCATATTAACTTTTTTCCTTGATGATGTGTATATAATACCTATGAATGGATTTTATTATTTTTATATTTAAAATTATGTGATATAGATACCCATTTTTTATTAATTTCATGGGTCTTACAATTAAATAGTTCTCAAATTGTATGGGTTTTATGTTACAATCTATTTGTTTACCAGAATTGTTTATGATTATTATTATGGTGATAAAATCCTATGATATATATCTCAATAAACTCATTAATTTTTTTCTACTATGTTAATTTAATGAAAATATATGCTTTTCCTTAATTTAACCCTCTTTATATACTCAAGGTTCTGAAATAATGTTTTTAAAACCAACTTTATTTCTCTCTTCGATCTAACGTTATTTTCCTTCTATATACATTTTTTTAAAAAAATATTTTCAAGAATTTATTTACTATTCTAAAATAATTTGTTAATGAATTTTGTACCAATTTTTTACTTTTACATTTCATTTTAAAATTAATCTTCTTATCTTTTTCCAAACAAGGGCCTTTTGTATTTCATCGATAATGTGAAAGGAATATTCGTTTTAACATCTTTGAAATGAATGGTATTCCTACCACCATGACTGATCAACGATATAAAGATTCCTCTAAAATATTTCAAGGTTATTTTACAAGAATATTTTCTCTAATATTTGGTATTTTTTTATATTTTAAAGAAGTTTTTTTCAAAATGCAAAGGATATTTCCCTCAATAAATGTTCCAAGTGATCTTTCAAAATATTTTCCATATAAGATGAAATATTTTGATATTACTGAAGATTTTTTATGTATATGATACAATTATAGCATCCTAATTATTTCTATATATGGCTTAGGTTTATGATGTCAAGATTCTTATGAAACCGATTGCTTTTCCATGGGTTATGTTATAATGAAATGATGAAATGTTTGTGGAACCCATTTATTTTCCACAGGTTATTCTATGATGAAATGTTTATGAGACCCATTTATTTTCATGGGTTCTAATATAATGAATGATTTATGATCTTATAGCACAAAAATTTATAGATTACGTGATAGTTGAGACCTATATCTCCTTCAATACACTGATAAATTATTGATATATCATGAGATAAATAGGACTAAAATGGGGAGTGAACCCAATTCTGTAAGGGACACTATCAACTATGATAGTCAAGGGAGTGAACCATGAAAACTATGAAGGTTTGGGGAGTAAACCCAATCCACTATGATAGTCTTGGGAGTACAACTAAACTACAATAATGGTTTGGTGAGTAAACCCAATCCACTATGATAGTCTTGGAAATGTTCCTTGACTACTAAGAAAATAATTTTCCATTCTTATGTGTATTCTATAATTCCATGTTGATTACAATGTTAAAATTCCATGGATTATGTTTTTTGATTCATCTATGATTCATTTCTTATGAACTGCAAATATTTTGGCCATGACTCAAGTTTATGATCTATGATATGCATTGTATGGTTTTAAAATTTTATTCTCACATTCTCATATAATTATGCTAATTTTATGTTGAAATCTACCTTTTTTACTATCACAAACCAGCCTAGATACCTTGGTACCATGATACTTGGGCCAGCACTAACATGGACTTAAGGGAGTTCCCAATCTCCTTGGGTTGTATACTAGCACCATACATCATACAATAATTAAGAGGGAGTGATTTTTTCCATAAAAATGTAGAAGATAAAATATAAAATTCAGCATGCTCAATACTCTAAAGGAAGAAAGTACTAGAAAAAATAGTTAAAATTTTACCCAAATGATACATCATAAAAACAAAACATCTAGTGAGAATAAGATCAAAGAAAAACCCATGTAATAATTAGATCACATGTCCAATATTCACCACCATTACTTTGGGTTGCAATTATAGTTTACATACACCACCTCTAAGTGGCTCTTTTCCTTTACTCGAATCTATAATAAGAATATCTACAAACTCCTGAAGGAAATGGTTGGGTGTGATCTATAAATCCTAGTGGGGTCTCTCCAAGTGTTCCATAATAAATTCTATAATAATTAAACCAAATATGCTTCAAATTTAAATAATTAAAGGCACAATATGAAATTTAAATATTTTCAACAAAACATGTTTTCATAATCCAAAGAGATGGAAAATATATTACAATAGGCTTAAATGAACATTTTATATAAAAAATTTATATAGAGAAGTCATCATGAATAAAGTAGTTCTATAAATAAATGACATGTAATCATAAAATCAAGTATATCATATCAATATGTGTCAATACCATCAATACATTAGTTTCTAGTAATAGGATTCTCATACTACTCAATTAGTGATCTCAGATCAATGTGTGCACACATCACATGACTCAGGCTATCAGGACTCAACTTTCCATTTCAGAAACATCATACTATAGATTGTTTAAGTTACTGTTTTCATTTTCAATCCATTGGTAGGGGGTCATATCCTTTAATTCTTGTCCTAATTACTCATTAAATACTAAGGATCACATGTGATTCAATCAATCAATAAATCAATCAATCATGGGGAAATCAACCATTTTAGATCAGTTATAAAACACAATTTCCCACTTTTAGTTTTCAACATGCCTTTTTCATTTTAAAACCAAATCATAGGTTTTACTTAATTCATGCCCTTTTCAAACCATCTTTAAATTTAATCCATTTGAAATCATTTTATCAAATAAAGAAATAAAGCCATCAATTTTATCAAATCCATCCAACAATTTAATTTCCATTGAAATTAGGGGGTTTTCACAATATACATGCCTTTTTTAAAACCATCCATCAATCACATGAAATATGGGGTTTTAAATTATTTAAAAACTTACTTAAATTAAATTAATAAATTTAAGGTTTCAATTTTAGGGAAAAATCATATGGAACCACCTACCTTTAATCCAAAAATCAAAAAAAAAACAACCGCAACAAGAACACCAATGAGAACAGAGGTGAAGGAGGTCGGTAAATAAATTCTAGGATCAATATCCATAAAAATAGATATTGTATATGAACATAAAATTATGATATATAAGTAGGAGAGAAGAGTAAATATTTTATTCAATATTAAGGATATATCTCTTACTAGATAGGAATAAAAGGATTCCACGAGAGCTCCAATCTGAGAAGAATGATGTATGGAGGAGTCAAAACACCTATTGAGAGCCTTCAATATCAAAGGATTGAATGACAGTATATTGGGATAAAATTAAATATAAAATAGTTGATGGAATATTTAAGTCTATAATAACATAGAACATGGAACTACCCTCATGGAAACAGTGTATAAAGGTTGAAAACATCTAGACTATGAAAAAACCTTTTTAGACCATGCCATAACCACACATAGTCAACTAACTTCATGAAAACATGCTACATAACTTTCCCAGATCCTCTTCACCCATGGTAAAGCCATGATGTATCACAAGTACCACATTGTAGCTATTCCCAAATAGGATATAGCACCTAAATGAACCAATAAGGTCTCCAAAAAATAGTAATGCATCCATAGTGAAACCATGCTTCCACAGAGCATCAATGTCGAAACTGGAAGTAGCTACACAAAATGGACTTTATGGATCCACAATATTTCAACAACCTTGGTATTTTCCCTATACAAACTCAATCTCCACTATACCAAAACATGATGGTCTATGGTGAAATTTGTTCTCTGCATGCTGAAACCCCTAAATCATGACATAACTCCCTAATAACACATTTATACCCAGTCACCATTAATAAAAAATTAATATACATCCGCAAAATTTAGGTTATTTTTACTAAAAATATCTATCCATCCTAAAAAATCGTAAAATGAACTTAGTCAAAAAGGGAAATCAAAGAAAGAGTCAAGTAGTACCTAAAATATAGTAACATAATGTTATTACCTCCCCATAATAAACTCTTTCTATCCATAGAATGCCGATCATGAAGATTCCATGTTAAAGATATGATGTCACTACTCTCTCATTAGTGACTCATTCTCCCTTGTCTCATGTGAATCAAAAAATGATACCATAGCACAAAAAATAGTGGTACTATATTACCATAAAGTACAATGGTCTCATAATAAACAATCCTGACTACATGATCAGTCATAGATAAATCAGGGTGAACATCTGGATCCTCCTAGCTCAAAACATAAGAAGTTTTAGATTTTTTTTTGAATTTATGATATATGAATCTCGTTGTGGATCAAAAGTAATATGTGATAGAAGTTCCAATTGGCAGGCCACTGTCCCAAATCACTCAAAACTATCAAAAGGAACCATAATCATCTGTTAAACCAGTCACTATTTCTTAAGGCATTGGTTACCAAAATGATGTGAAACTCTCAAAAACACCTACTCACTAATAAGAAACTCAAATGATCACTGATGATGATTAACATAGTACTTATACCTACTTTATGACTTTAACATTCTTTGATGAATCAAGTGAAACTTCCTCATAATTTCTTAGACTAAACTCAATCCCACTAAGTAACTTTAACTAATCTCTGACCAATACAATGGTTATATGAAAGGAAATCCATAGAAGGTCTCAAAAGTATCCTTTCTATTAGTAGAGTAGTAACAATATTTTTTAGGAAAACTCATCAAGTCCCATATGGTCGTCTTAATCTCCACCAAAGTCAAGAAAATAAACATGCAACAAGTCTTCAAAAATATAGATAAATAATTATATATGAAAATCCTTCTATAGATTATATTCTATGATCAAATATACATGGGATCTCATATCTTTTTGGATTCCTATCCTTAAGTGAGAAGTAAGACATGGATCCCTATTAGAGACTATAGAAGATGGAACTTCGTGCAATCCGATAATCTACTTAATAAAGAGACATCCTATTACCTCATAAATGGTTGTATCTCAAATGTGTATAAGGTTATCTTATATGTTCTGTCTATCTATCGCAACCTATATCACATTATTCCCTAGAGGGGTATGTTGGAAACTAAACAAAAAGGTCATATAAATATTTTCCTACTTTCAATTTTGGTATTGTATGTTCTTGAAGAAAACCCAAAGGTATCTAGTGCTTGTATTTGAATTTTTGGATGATATAATAATGAGAAACAAAGCTAGCAATGTCTCGTACCATTCCTAGACACTAGAATTATCACCACCTATCATAGAACATCTTCATGGTTCTAGGTTGTACTACCCACTGGGAATTATGATAATACCCCATCAAAAATTTATCATTGGAATAGGTACAAAAAAATAGTTTTAGAAACATAGGTTACCCTTAGAAGAGATCAACCACTCACTATTTCCCCCCATAAAGAGTGTCCTTAATTCAACAAAATACATCAGTAAGATACTTATCCTGAAAAATCATCTTGAGAAGAGAAGAAGTCAACTGAAGACAAACTCAAACTCAACATCCCAAACTTCTAAATGAAATAGAGTAAAGATAACCATCATATTCTACTCTTCTGATGATTATTTCACGGACTGGATTGGAATATTCCTGCTCAAATAATAATCAATGATATTCCACTTACCGGGGGTGTAATAATTGTTGAAATCAAAAGGCTGTAGGTACTCTATCCAATGGATTTATCAAAGATTCAAATATTTTTGAGAGAATATATAACTAAATCTTCTATAGTTGGAAAAGATGGTAAAACTTTCACCAAAATAGTAATTCCACCAACTCTTAATCTCATACATCACAACTTTGTGTTCAAGATCATGGATAAAATAATTCTTCTCATGTGGCCTAAGATATATAGACCCATTGGATACTACATGATCACCCTATATAAAGACACAAACCAAACCTGGAACTGATGCCTAATAAAAAATCATGTGGCCCTATTTGGCATTTTGAAGAGTCAGCACTGGTGCATAAGTAAAATGTAATTTTATCTCAACAAAATATTTCTAAAAATTCTCATCCCAAATAAATTTCATGAGTGGGAGTGGTAATCAGAGAATCCAAATTAGAGAAATATATAACGAATATTTGGAAACATCCCTCCAAACCCAAGAAGCTATAGATCTTGAAAATATTATATAGGTTCTCCCATGTCATAAAATATTTCACCTTATTAGGATCAACTAAAATACCATGTTCTTATACCACGTGTCCCAAGAAATTCACTTACTATATATAGAAAATAAATTTTGAAATATTCATGTAAATGTTATGATTTCTCAAGGTTTCCAAAAATACTCTCAAATAATGCACATGGTCATCCTTGGGCTTAGAGTAAACTTGGATTTCATCCAAAAATAACACCAAAAACATGTCATGGTACTCATGAAATATCTTGTTCATCAAATCCATAAAATGTAAAGGATCATTAGTTAGACCAAACGACATAACAAGATACTCATAATGCCCGTACCTAATAATGAAGGATGTTTTCTAAATATCAGGCCCTCTTATTCTTAATTGGTGATAACTATATAGAAGATCAATCTTTAAAAACCACTTTAACCTGTTTAGATGGTCAAAAAGATCATTAATCCATGATAAAAAATAATTTTTCTTCACTATAAATAAACTAACTTTCAGGTAATCATTACAAAAGAGAAGTGTCCCTTTAGCTTTCTTTACAAAGAGAACAGTCACCGCACAATGTGATAGAGTTATGAATACAAAACCTTCCTCTAGAAAATCTTCAAACTGAGATTTCAACTCTACTGGTACCATACGGTAAGAAGGAATAAAGGCAAAATGAGTACCATGTACCAAATCAATAGAAAACTTTACCTCCATTACCAGTGGAAGGTTAGATAATTTAAAAATAAAAAATATTTGGAAAATTTATTACAACTAGAGGAGGATCCTCACTTAATTATTATTGCTCTAATTCAAAAGAAAAAATAGATATTAAGCATCCAAACACCAAAAAAGGAGGTCTGGATCTACTCAGCCACAAGTCGCATTCTCTATGAAAAACACAAAAACTCCCAACGAGCTTAGTATTGGAGACCTTCTATGGGTAATAATTAATCCAATACTTATAGGTAATCAACCAATCCATATTGAAAAATACATTCAGTGTTTTCATGTTGAGAACAATAAAACTCCAGTTAATCTCGATATTCGATAAATAGAAAACACAAGAAGGAAACCAAAGGCCCCAATTCTTCTTCATTTCGAGGGGATGGTAATATCCCTCATGAAATTAAAAAGTTACATAGGAAGATTCAGAAAATTCACAAAAAATTTCAATATAAATGGTTGAGATGCACCAATTTTAAATAAATTAGCCACTAAAGATCAAGCTACAATGTTGTTACCTCTCAATGTTACAGGAATCACATTATATTCTTGTGGAGACTCTTCTACTTTGTGAATAAGTTTCATTTATAATTCTTGTGGATGGAACCCCTTATTTATTTAATAATTTGATTTCACCATATTTATTTTTAGTGATAATGTTCCCATTCAATTGAACAAGGTATAAAATAAATGGTAAAAGATTTATAGGTGGCCTGAGTGACCACAAAAACTTCATATCTTGGGAGACTTAGTGTACACCCATCACAAATTCCCAACCTTACCACATTTTTAAAAAGTAAAAGGTTATATTTTAGGCACTATGAGAGGCCTGGATGATGATTTCTATCTATATCCAATGTGAGACTCATCAGGATTTCTATTTTCTTTAACAAAACTCACAAAACTTCCATATGGAAAAAATGAAGCTGCTATCAACCTTGATTTACTAGCCATGTCAAGCTCAACCATCAACTCTCTATCTAGAATATTTTCATAAGAAGTGGGTTTAGACATGATAAACTATTATCTTATATCAGAACAAATACCCATGTTAAATCTTTACACCTTGATCTTCTCATTGGATACAACCTCAAGAGTTGGATTCCAGATGCGTCTGCTGTAGGTGGAACCAAGAGGAGACTTTGGTTCACCTATTCTTCGAAAGAGATTGGGAACGCACGGTCAAGTAATTATTTGGTGAGTTTACTGTAGTCTCCATACCAAACATGGCAGAGGATCCCATCATGGTTTGTTGTTTCCACATCTCAGGCGAGGTGGGATCGGAGAGAAAGGTGCACACCCTTATTCTACAGGCAAGCTATTATGTTTATGTCAAGCATGGAACAACTAAATTTATGATGGGGTGGATTCTTCTAGTCGAATGATCATCTCCAGAACAAAATCTGTTCTTCTGGACATGAACATGGCTCTTAATTTATATAGGGAGGCTCCTATGTTGTTGCGGCTCAAACTTAACCCCCACAACATTCCTTTTAGTGCAAGATTTTCTTTTGGTAAATGGGTAAAGTGGATTCCTCTTTCTCAGGGATTAAAACTCAATACTAACGGCTATTGCATCTTTGGAGGCATGAGTGGAGGAGGAATTGTACGTGATTATACTGGCTCGGTCATATTGGCGTTCTCTATTTGGACAGGGCATGGTAACTCACTTTTGGATAAATCAATGTCCATGATCAAAGGGCTCTCAGTTTTCTGACCAAGAGGATCGCAACTCCTGGAAGATGAAATAGACTCAATGGTGGTAAAAAATGATATAAAAGGTCTAGGAGATACTACCTAGTCAATTGAATACATATCCCATAAGTGTTTCATTCTCCTCAGCACCCACCCCAAAGTGTCCCATACTTGATGGGAAGGTAACATGGAAGTAAACTACTTGGCCTCTCTTGACTTTTCTAGAACAGAGTTACTGTTTTTTCATAACTTTCAGAGTCTGAATCCAATAGGGATTAAATTTCTAATAGGTAACTCTCTAGGTATCCACTATTTTAGACGCCCCATAATCTATCCTCATTCTCCTTTTTGGGGTCCTTGTATTATTTATTTTCTTTCTTTCTGAACAAAATTTATATATATATATATGATGATGATTAAAAAACCTCAACATAAAACTGAAAAATCTCCACAAAATAGTTGCATACCATGTCATGGTCCTATCACCCTAATTCAGGTTAAGAAACTCCATGGAATTCTCTAATACCATCAACCCTAGATAGAACTGATTAGTTAAAAGAACTCTAAATCCATTCCACTGCAAAACCCTGATGATTCTTTTTTGTTAACATAAAATAACACCATATCCTTCTGTGTCCTTACCACTTAAATGTTTCAAACTTTAACTTTATTGAATTAGGTGTTTCTAAGAAATCTTAAATTATCTTTGTTTTTTGAACCATTCCTCCACCTTTTGAGGGTCATTTGTTCCTTGGAATGTGGGTGGTTTTTGATGATGTAACACATGAGAATGATCTACTGATTTATCCCTTAGAGGTTCTAAAGATAGAGCCTAAATGAGAATAGTTATAGGTTCTTATCCAATAGGTTGGAAAAAAATCACTATTATCTCAACAAGATTCTAGTCCACTAGAGTATTATCCTTACGTGGTTCACCATAATATTCCCTCTATGGCCAATTAAAAATCATCTCAGAGACATGATGCTACAAAAAATAAATAGAAAATACTAAGATCATCCAAAGGATGCATAGATCATCAAATCAAAAAATATTCATAGGAATTTCAATTCCATTAAACATAATTCATGAATTATTTTTCAACATAATCAGACAAGAAGAATGGAAAAATCAAGAAACAGATTAAATCATTCCTCAAGACACTTTTCCTAAAAAACCACAGAGAATTAAGGGTCATTATGATGATAGATGGCTAGGAAATTTCTCATAAGTACCTCCAAAGTCCAATCAATCCTATCCTTGATCTATTAGGATAACCCACCATATACTAAAATCAAGGAAAGATAAAAAAACATGCACCTTTAATACCATTTTTTCACGAACTAGCCTAGATACCATGACACCCAAATACCTGAGCTAACATTGACATTGCTGAAAGGTGTTTTTGATCCACATTAGTTGGTGAATAGAACCTGAAATCATACATGAATAATGAATGAACAATTTATTCCACAAAGTAGAAGAAGAAGAAAAAGTCACAAGTCAGTATGCTCAACACATCAGATGGATAAAGTACCAGAACGAACAAGTAAAATAGTAACCAAATGATACATTATCAAAATACACCACATATTCCAAGATAAATCTCAAAATAAACCCATGAAATTAATGGATCAAATTTCTAGTGGTCACCTTCATACCTTGTATCCTTAATAATCAAGAACATCAACCACCTTAAAGTGGTGATTTTCCATTACTTAGACTTGGCATAAGATAATCTATAAATTCCTAAGGTAAAAGGAAGGGTGTGTGTTATAAATACTAGTAGGGTATAACCAAATGTTTTATAATAAAATAAATAAAAAATAAACCAAATATTATATCAATTTAAATATAACAAGGCATAGCATAGAATTCACATATTTTCATTAAAACATGTTTTCATAATCAAAAGAGATGGCTGATATATCAAAACAGGATTAAACAGACATTTTATATAAAACATATATATAAATAATTCGACATGAATAAAATAGTTATACAAATAAATGGAATGTAATCATCAAATCATTTATATAATAACACTATGTATCAAGCCATATGGTATGTTTTTTTATGTTAACATGATCCTCACACTACTCAATCAGTGATCTAAACTCCATGTGTGCACACATATCATGACTTAGTCCATTCGGACTTGATACCCCATCGGGAAAAAATCACATCATAGTATTTTTAATTCAGTGTTTTCATCATAAATCCAATGCTATTGGGGTTTATGCTAGCATGCATGTTGTAATTATCCACCATATAACCAGGCTCACATGTGCTTAATTCAATATATAAATCAACCAATCATGGTGAAATCAATCATTTCAAATCAATTCAAAAATACAATTTCCCTTTTTAAATTTTCAACATGGCATTCTCCTTTAAAACAAATCACAGGTTTTCATCAATTCATCCCCTTTTCAAGTCATCTTACAATTTAATCCATTTAAAATCATTTCATTAAATCAATTTTCCATATCAAGACATAAATTTTCTAAAATACACCCAACAATTCCAAATATATTGAAATTAGGGGTTTTCAAAATCTACATTACTTTTTAAAAAACATCCATCAAAAATCTAAAATATGGGTTGTTAAATCATTTAAGAACTCATAACCATTTAATTAAGAAATCTAAGGCTTTAACTAAAGGGAAAAATCATATGGAACAACATACATTTAATTACAGAATCAAAAAAACACCAAAAACCAGAACACCAATGAGAACAAAGTTGAAGGAGATTAACAAATCAAGATTTGGATCAAGATCCATCAAAATTGATATTAGATCCATCCATAACATGAAGATATATCACACTCTAAGAAGTATTGAAGATAAATCAGTGTATTTGTAATTGAGGAGAGATCTGTTACCATGTATTAGATAATTATAACAATAAATATAAAATAGGAAATGAAATATTTAATTTTGTAATAACACATACTATGGAACAACCATCATGGACACTGTGAAAAAAGGATGGAAATAGCCTGACAATGAAGAAACCTCCTCAGACGACCTTACAACCACCCCTAGTTAACCAACCTCATGAGAATACGCCATAGACCTCACCTAGATCTTATTCACATGGGGTAAATCCACATGTCAGAAAAATTACCATGCCAAAACTATGACCAAATAGAAATTAGCACTAAAATTCACCAACAAAGTATCCATTGAATAGTCATGCCTACATGACACAATTATGTTGAAATTTTCATTATCTCAAAAAAAAGTTTCTAGGGATCTATTATGAAATCAAAAACCCAAAAACATCCCTTTATCAACTAAATATCCTCTATATTTGAACCCAATGGTCCACATTGCTATTATTAATCTCTCTTTTGTAGCCCATTCACTATGATGAAACTAAATACTAAAACATTTATACCCAGACTCATTTAATAACAAACAAACATACATCCTTAAAATTAAATCCATTTTCTCCAACAAGATATCTCCATCATCCAAAACTCTAAAACACACACAGAAAAAAGGGAAATCAATGTAAGAGTCAAGTAGTACCTAAAGATGGTAAAGAAGTGTTACTTTTACACTTATTAAGCATCTAAGATCACTCTTTCTTATGTTTCCATTCCCCTAGTTTTAGTAAAGGTATTTTGTATGATATGTCTACAAATGGTGTTAGTTTTGAAGAACACAATGGGAGATGATGTTTTTCACTAATGACCTATTTTTTTATGTATCAATGTTTCTAAAGGCACTAGACTAGTATGATACTTTCATGGATTAATTATTTAATGTAATGAATATCCCTCAATTCCTATGTGATGTAAATGTATAAAAATTGTGGGTTTCTATAGTTGGTATCATATAAAGGTTTAGTTAACCTTTGGAATCTAGGATCAGAAATATTTAGTGAGATCCCTAGAGATATGTCCATGTATATGTATAATGATATATCTAGGGTTACTGTTAATGATAAATCCACGTATTAGTAAATGTATATGAAAATGTTCTTGATTTTTGGTGAAGGATAGAGAAAGTGGTTTCAAATAAATTACATCTCCTTTTGGATACTATAAGTGGATTTTCATTTTTCAAAGTTATACTTAGGGGTAAAAATTCAAAGATTGACACATTGATCTAGAATCTATTATCACTTGGTTCATGAAAATGGGCCTTGCTACCCACTATTTTTTCACTCTTGGGGGATTTTCTTTGAAAATTCAAAATATATTTATGAACCATCATGAAGGATTTGAATAGTTGATGACCATTAATGTAATAGATTAAACCTAATTTTACATAGATAAAAAATACTTTTTATGATTTATACATTGTATAAACGATGTTTCCTGATTATGTGGTTCCATACCAGGTTTTTTAATTTTTACACTATGATTTTTGGTTTTAGTCAATATATGGAACCTGAAGGAACCATGTTAATGTAAAATGTGAAAGACAATGAAAATTTATTCCTCATGAGAAACCAAATTTTACGGGATATGGAATAAAAAATACAATTTCTATGATCACAAATATTTCTCAAGATATAAATCACACTGAGCTACTAAAAGAGAAATTAAAGGAATAATATTCAATTGAGTCATTCATGAGTAAACATCCACCCGATTTTAGTGGTTTTTCTAATTTGATAGTTGTCAAGTAATGGATTGGTACCACTAAAAATATATTTTACATTATCTAGGGTTTAGAACTTGAAAAATTAATTTTTTTCTATCATTTATAAGTTGAAGAAGATGAATGGTGGTATCTCATTAAGAATATAATGAAACATGATGAAATTAACTCCATGTACTTAGATGAGTTTAAAAGCATATTCTCTAATAAGTAATTTCCATGTATTCTTCATTTGAAAATGGAGAAGTAATTTCTTGTGTTAAAGAATAAGGATGATAAATCCATTTGTACATATGATTAAAATATTACAAGACTTATGAGGTATGCTTTTGGTATTGTCATCCAACCTAAAAGTAAGGTTGATCAATTCTTCAATGGATTAAAACAAAGTATCTGAAGGGATTTGTCTATAAGGGACTTCAATATCTATGAATAAATTGTTCTATTTTCTGTCAAGGTGGAAATTAATATAAAAGTTACCCATCAATCTCATGTTTTTGATAAGAAGAGAAATATGGAATTCAAAAGAAACTATAAAAACCATGGAGAGTATAAGTTTCTATTTAATTCATGATTGAAGTGTGGAAGGAAAAATTGAGGAAATTGACTTAAGGGTATTGGTAAATGTTTTAATTTTGTATAGAAAGTTCATCAAGTAATCTATTGCTGAAGTGATGGGAAGAACATTTCTAAGGATTCTAATAGAGAGAAAAATCTATAGAATTCCCCACCCACACTCCAGTGTTTCAAGTGTGAGGAATATGAGAATTATGCTAAAGAGTACCCAAATATGAAGGTTAATGGTGATGATCGACATTATAAACCTCTAAAACCAAGTGAAAAAAATAAATTTCATACAATCACTATTTCTGATAAGGGTTTCAATAACAGTATGGTGAAAGTTACACTTACCATCCACTCTAGAAATTATAATGTTATACTTTACTGTGGATCTACCTGATATTTTATATATGAATAATTTTATAAATGTTTAAAAATGAGACCCTAATAGCTAGGTCTAGAATTAGAAGTGAAAACCCTAATGGTATGATGATCACATCTCAACTCTATGATTCTTATTTAATTGTAGTTGGTGGGAATGTTCTTCTAAAAAATATTGTTATTCTCCATTTAGATTAATTTTATGTTATCTAAATAATGTATTGTAATTATTTGTATAAATCCCAAATTAATTTATAAGTAAGATAAGTCAGTTTGATATTTTAAACTGAAGTATGATCATCTATCAGTGTGATGATAAATATTAAATTTTAATGGAAATTAAATCCATTGTGTGGGTCTTGATTTAAAATCAAAATGGGGTTTTCCTAGATAGTTGGGAATAAAATCAACATTGATGATATGCCTACCATGTATGAGATTGTGATGTTTTTCTCAGAAGATTTTATTTTTCTATTGCTGAATCATGAAGTTGATTATTCTATATAACTCATACCTAATGGCACACCTATTTCAATTAATCCCCAATGAATGGCCATATTGATGTAAAATAATGGATGAAACAACCCCAAGAGAATATTGAAAAGGGATTTATTTATCTAATTGTGTCATCTTGGGGTGCACCTTTTCTTTTTGTTAAGAAGAAAGATGGATCGATGAAAATATTCACTGATTATCTGGAGATAAAGAAGATCACAATCATGAATATGTATCCCATACATTGTATTGTTGTATTTTTTGATCAAATACATAGAGATCAATAATTTTATAATATTTTACTTCTTTTTGGATATCATAAATTGAGGGTTAATAACGAGGATAGACCCAATGCAAAATTATATGCAAGGTATAGACACTATGAATATATAATGATTCTATTTGGTCTTACTAATTCATCTGTTATCTTCATAGATTTTATGAATACATTCTTTATAGATTACCTTGATCAGTTTGTGGTAGTCTTTAGAGATGATATTATTATCTATCCAAAGATAAAGGAAGAGTAATAAGATCAATTAAAAATTATTCTAGAGAACCTAAGAAAGAATAAATTGTATGAAAAATTTAAATTGTGAAAAATTTAGCAACATAAAGTTTCATTTTTTGGTCAAATAATCTCAATCGTGGGTATATCAGTAGATCCACCCAAGACAAAAGTTATTGAATGTTTGCCCAGACCAACCAATTACACTATGATTTGATGTTTTATTGGATTGGATGGATATTATTGATGGTTTATATAGATTTTTTCACGACTATATAATCCAATCACTAAGTTAACTAAGAAGAGAGACAAGTTCCCATGGATAGATGAATGTAAGAAAAATTTCAAGGAACTAGAGAGTATGTTAGTTATAACTCCTATGCTTACATTACCCTACAATAGAGACAAGTTTTTAATCTATTTTGATGAATCAAAGAAGGTAATGGGATGTGTTCTCATGTATAATGACATAGTTATAGCTGATGCCTCATGTCAATCAAAGGATCATAAAAAAATTACACAACTCATGATTTGTAGTTAGCAACAATAATTTTTTCATTAAAAATATTGATAAATTATATTTATAGGTAAATGTGTGATATATATACTAATAATAAGAGTTTAAAGTA
This sequence comes from Viscum album, assembly GCA_963277665.1. NCBI lineage: Eukaryota > Viridiplantae > Streptophyta > Magnoliopsida > Santalales > Viscaceae > Viscum > Viscum album. Next base: position 1,660,696,937 of record OY728136.1, on the reverse strand, counting down.
TATATTCATATAGAAAGTGTTGAAAATGTGCTTGAGAAGATGGTTAGAGCTAATTAAATATTATGTTTGCTCAATACATAACCACCATGAGAAAGAGTACAAGCTTGCCAATGCATTGAGTCAAAAGGATCATTCTAGATTATCTATTATGAGGATCATAAAAGAACCAATATTTTTGGATTTTAAATGTATGGATATAAAAATTGTGAATAAAGTGGGAAAATATTATCTTTCCCAAATAAGTGTTCATCCATCTATCCAATAAATATTGAAGAGTCAAAAAATAATGATGTAGAGATATAGAATAATGTTATAAATGTTCCTTATTTTATCCTTGATTATGATGGAATGATAAGGTTTAGAAACCTTGTATGTGTTCCATCAATACTTAATTTGAAGAAGGAGATGTTAAAAGAAGCAAAAATTTCTACATTCTTTATTCATCTTAGAAGTAAAAACATGTATAAAGATATAATATATTATTTTTGGTGGGATGAGATAAAGAGAGATATTTTATGTTCTATATCTTGGTTCTTGGTATGTCAGTAAGTTATGGTTGAGATATAAAATTATAAGGGAATGTTATAGAAATTACCCATTCCATAACGAAAATGGGAAACCATCACTATTTATTTTTCCATTGGACTTCAAAAAATGTCTAAAGGGAACAAAGAAGTTTTGGTTGTAATAAATATATATAAAAATTAAGCACACTTCATCACTATCAAAGAAAATTTATATCTAGATTAGATTTCCAAAATATACATTAAGGAGGTGGTAAGGTTGCATGGAGTACCAAATTCTATTCTATCTGATTTGGATCATAGAATTTCTTTGATGTTCTAGAGAAGTATTCGGTAAGCCTTTGATACAAAATTGATTTCCAGAACTATATATCATACTAAATAAGTTTTTATATCTTAGAGAATAATTTAAACGATAGAGTATATGTTGAGATCTTTTTCTATATATTTCAAAGGTGGTTGGGATCAAAACATTACTCTAGTCAATTTTTCATACAACAATATATTTCATTCATTCATTTAGTTAGATCATTATAAAGTCATCTATGGAAATAAGTGTAGAACTACAAAATGCTATAATAAATTTGGAGAAAGAAATATATTGGTCCCTGATCTAGATGAGGAAATAGTGGATAAAGTTAGATCAATCCAACAACACATCATGACAACTCAGAGTCGATATAATTTTTTTACAAACAATCATCCATGTGATATAAAGTCTGAAGTTAGTGAGAAGGGTTTTCTATGAATTTATCCATAGAAGAAGGTTATGATATTAAGGAAGAAATAAAATATCATCCGTAGGTATATTTTTCCCTTTGATATTATTGATTTAAAAGGGATGGTTTCTTATTGCTTGGTGCTTCCATCAAACCTCTCTCAAGTACATGCTGTTTTCCATTTATATCTCTTAAGTAAATACATGATCCTTCACATGTAGTGAAATTAGAGGTCATACCACTGGATGATGATATTTCTTATTATGTATAACCTATGGATATTTTGAATCATAGATAAAAAGTTCTATGAAACAATACCACTCACCTGTTAAAGGTTCTATGGTGAAACCACTTACTTGAGGAAGCTACATGGGAACCTAAGGATATGATGAGGACAAAGTATCCTTAGTGTTTTGTATAAGAGTGATGAAATTTTATGGGTGAAATTAATTTTAAGGGGGTAAAATGTGACACCCATAGTTTTTATGAAATAGTTTTTTCAAATAAATTTAATTTATACAACAACTTGTGTTACATGCAACATCCAGTTTAAACGAACTGTGATATACTTTTAATTTTTTTAAATGTGTTCATTTTAACATATTAAATAAATTGGGGGGTATAAATATGACTGAATAAATTATGAATATTATATTGTGTACATATATATATATATAATTCATTGGATATCATATGATTATAAATGAAAATAAAAATCATTTAAAAGTAAAAGTAATGTTTTTTAGGAAAAACTATTTTTATTCATGATTTTTTTATATTAATAAATTATATCAGTTACTATTGGTGATAGATTTTAATGAAATATATATATTTTTTATTTACTAATTTTTTATCATATATATAATATTTTTTCATGGCATGAGATAAGAAAAAATCTATTTTTATGCTTAAAAACTATATTTGTTTTTTTAAAATAGATTTCGTTGTGTTTTATGCACTTATTTTTAATTTTTATTAGAACTTTTAAAAAATTTATTTTACCAAATTAACTAAAATTTTAAAATAAAAATTTGAAAAATTATCATAGATATATTTTTTGAAAATTTTATAAAAAGTTTAATTTTTGATGAGTAGTGGAAAATATAGATTTCTATTATAAATTAAATTGTAAATTAAAGTATTTAAAAAGTTCAATTTATTTTAAAATGGTTTAAAATTTAAAATTAGTTCAATTATATTATAATTAATCTAGTATATGTCAGTGGAATAACTATTATGTTAATTTTTTATATGAAATCTTCTTATACTTATAAAATATTTTTCTTTGGAAAAAAACTTTTTCATGGAATCTATGGGTTTTATTTTAAATTAAATTATTCCAATTCTATGAATTTAATTTGATAAAATTGATTCAATATTTGGTTACAGAATAAATTATATTATATAATAAGGTAATTTTTTTAATAAATAATAGTAAAAACTGTAAAAATTAATTATTGTGGAAAAGGTAAATACATGGTTTTGTGTGTTAGTTGGACATTTATTCAAATTAAATTTCAAAACCTATATGATATTTATTTAATAAGTTGGATTTAATATTTATAATAATTGATTAAAAATTATCTAGAACTATTATTTTAGTTTTAGGCTAAAAGGATAAATTACCACGGTAAATAAAAAGAGGCTAGTTACCGTAGTGAAAATTAAAATGGTAAAAGTGAATAAACATAGACGCTAAGCTGATAAAATGTTTAAAACATGAGTTTTTTCTCGTTTTTTGGGGTTTGGATCGACCATATAATCTCTAAAATCCATTATTTATCAATTTTGGAGGCATATGACTTTAGAGTGACATCCCATTATTGAATTTTTTTGGGTATTTATAAAAATACTACACCTCAATTATAAAAGGCCACCATCCCCTCACTTCTTCACGCATCTTAAGGAATTTTTCTTGAAAAAATACTATGGAAATATCTCTAAAAAATCCTTATCAACATTCTAGGACTTCTGGGATTCAAAAAAGTCCAACCCCATGGCCCCTATTAAGATATATAATGACGAGTTTTTAAGCGAAGGTAATTGTCTTCACTAAACACTATTTCTTCACTTATTCTCTTAAATAATTTATCAATGTTTTAATAATTAAAATATAATAAAATATTATATAAAGTTTTTATATTTATTTCATAAACTATTTCCATCTTCTCTTCTATAAAATGAGAAACAAAATTATAGATCGTGTGTACGGTGGACTACTGTCTCACGAATTGATGTAATTAATTTTCCCTAACCACCTCTCATGAGTTGATATAATGATGAAATTAAAGTTTTTATATGATATTTTTGAAATAATTATACTTAATGAATTATAATATCGCATCTAACTTCTTATTTTATAATCCATTTAATAATGATAATATCGCTCGTGCATACCTATGGACTACCACCTCCATGAAGCGAGGTGATGCGTTTTATATTTTATTTTGACATGGATGGTTATAATAGTAGATTTAATGAAAATATATGATATATATGATTTAAAAGTGAATTTTTAAAGTTTTTATTTTGTTTAACTTCCTTCCATTCCTTCCGTAGAGAAAATGGAAACTGTGTTCATGCAGACAAGCAACCTAATGTCCCCATGAATAATGTAATTCATTTTCCATATATAACTTTTATAGATTAATATAAATACATATATAATGTATATAGATGATATTTATATCATGGATAAAATTATAGAGATTATGAATCCATGATCAAAGTAAAATACTGAAAATAACAAACCAAAACATAAATGAAAAATGTAGTTATTACCTGAAATGTAATTTTAGTAAGGAATTGTTAATAAAAAGGTAACAAAAGGTAATAAATAAATCATATATGGTATGATATATACAATTATATTTCTATAATAGATTTATAATAAAGCTTTATTTATTATACATGAGGTTAGAACATGTGTGAAAGAAATCAAGACTTAGGGTAGGGGATTGTCATCCCACTTTTATTTTCATGGGACACATGACATATTCACCACTTATTTATTTTAGGTGGTGTATATAATCAACATGAATGTACTTTTTTATTATTAAAATTAAATTTATTGGATATAAATATGCATATAATTTTCATCCTTTCACGAGGCTTATGATTCAACAGTTACTAAAGTGGTAAGGGTTGTATGTTATATTCTATTTATTTGTTAGGATTTTTAATGATAATGATTCCTATGACAAAATCGTATGATACATATCTTAATAAACTCATTAATTTTGTTATACTATATTTATTTCATGAAAATTTATGTTTTCCCTTCATTTTACCATCTTTATGTACTCAAGAGTCTAACATTATGTTTTTAATGTTGAATTTTTTGTATCTTCATTCGAATATAATTTTTTATTCATGTCCTTGTTTTACAAAAATGTTTTAAAGAAAGTATTTTAATCATCCAATGATCATGTATATTTTTTCCCATGTTTTACTTTTAAAAAATGGATTAATGTTAGTATTTTTTCTATTTTCAAAACAAGGCCCTTTTGGATTTTACTGATAATGTCAAGTAATATTCATTTTAACGTATACGACATGAACAATATTTACATCCATAATGAATATTCAATGATTTAAAGACTAATCTAAAAGTTTCCAATGTTATTTAAAATAATATGATTTTTTAATATTTGGGGCTTTTTTTGATTTTATAGTGGTGATTTCATAGTAGAAAGTATATTTTCTTCAAGAAATGTTCTAAGTGATTTTTAAAAATAATTTCCCATATAAGAAGAAAACCTTTGAAGTTACTAAAACATTAATGGGTATATAATCCAATGATATAATCCTTATTATTTCTATGGATATTTTATATTTATATTTAGAATATTTCTAGGAAACCCATTCCTTTTTCAAGGGTTATGTTATGATGAAATGATGAAATTTTTATTGAACTTGTTGCTTTTCCATGGGTTGTGCTATGCTGAAATGTTTAAGAAAACAATTTATTTTCATGTGTTATAATATAATGAATGTTTTATGATCATTTTTCATAAAAAATTATGGATTATGTGATGGTTGGGACTTATATCTCCCTTGAATTCATTGGGAAATTATTAATATATCATTAGATAAATAAGACTAGAATGGGGAGTGAACCCAGTTCAGTAAGGGACTTTATCCAATATGATGGTCATGATAATGAACCATAACTACTATGATGATTTTGGGAGTTAACCTAATACACTATGTTTTTTTGGGAGGGAACCTTGACTACCATGATGGTTTGGGGAGTGAACCCAATCCACTTTGAGTGTCTTGGAAATGAGCATTAACTACAATGGAAATGATTTTCTATACTTATGTGTATGACAAAATTCCATGTCTTATGACAATTTTATGTCTATAGGGATTATTTTATTTGATTCTTTTATGATCATTGTCTGATGAACTACCAATCAGTTTTCCATGGATCAAGTTTATGATCTATGATATTCATGATATTGTTTTCCAATGTTTTTCTCACGTTCTCACACCATTATGATCATATTATATTAACATCTCCCTTATTTATCCTTACCGAGCATTTGATATGGAATTTTATTATGTTCCATTTCCCTAAGTTATGAATAAAGGTATTATTTATAATATTTATAAGATAGGTTCTAGTTATTAATAACATAGTGGGAGATGCTTTATTTTTCTTATAAACTATTTGTTTATGTAACCAAGTTTACAAAGGTACCAGACCTATACAATTATGGAATGGATTATTTATGCAATTTCATGAGTATCCATATATTTATATGTGATATCCATGTATGAATTTTTTTTTCTCAGTAGAAATAAATCAGATTATTACTTACTCATTGAATGATAAGCCAACAACTTTTATTGGATGGATGATCCCTATAATAGACTACCTTAAAAATGGGACCCTTCAACCAGATAAAGACAAAATGGAATAGATAAAAAATTGGGAAATAAACTTAACCCTTTATTATGGGATGAATTTCAAGAGAATCATTGATAAAATAATCTTTTATGTAGTGCTCCTCAAATTCCTGGTCGAAGGAGAGAACCTTTCCATAATTAAAGAGGTGTACATAGGCTCTTACGATACTCAAAAATTAAGAACCTAGATCTCCAAAAAATCTAGAGGGTTGGTTATTTTTGGTATACAATGATATGAGAATATATGGAGTTCACCAAGAAGTGTCATGCTTATCAAATATATGAACAATTCAGCCACCTGACCTCAGAACTATTGCACACTACCAAATATTCCTATCTACTTTCTATACGGGGAATGGATTTAATGGGGAAATACACACAAGATAGAACCAATAAGTTGAAGTACATTATTACTATTACCAACTTCTTCTCTAAATGGTCCAAGGCCATATCCATAAATGATGTTGGAAAAAATAGGATTATCAACTCTATGAAGTCCAATATAATCACCATATTTGGTGTCTCTCATGCCATATTGATGGTAAATATCACTAATTTATATTCTTTCAAGTTATAGAGGATATATCATGATTATAATTTTTGTTCAACCATTTATCTTTCTAGAATAGAGCAGAAAATAGGTAGATATAATATTTCAATAAGAATATTCTCTATATACTCCAAAAATAGTTGGTAAAGACAAGGAATCATGGCCCAAAAAACTACTACATGCCCTGTGATCCTATCATACAATAACCCACACTACCACACAAGAATTCTAATATTCACTTATCTATGGAGCCTAACTAGTGCTTACCATAGACGTCTAGTTTCTCTCTCTCTAGGTCACTATATGTGGTTAAATATCAGAAGATGAAAAATCATAGAAGTGACATGATAAGTTAGAATAGATTGATGAGAAGATATTTCATATGTTGCACAACCTAGAGGTCTATCCGAATCATATTGTGTGATTATTTAATAAGAGTGTATGCCTCTACTCATTCCTATAAGGAGAATTTATGTTAGTTATTATAACCCTAGTGGCACTAGGGAAGAGACCTCTAAAGATAGAACCTAAGTGGGAGGGACCTTACATGATCAATGGGTCTGTTAAAATGGATTTTACTACTTATATTTGATGAATTTAAATACATCATTCTCCCACTACTACAAGGTTTATCAATAAATACTTTTCAATATTAGCATGTGATTACCCAATTCATAGCAGAAAGACTTTAAACTATACCACACATGAGGTCCCCATAGCATGACCCTAAATTATAGAAAGCCTAATTATTAGTCACATGAAATTAAACTACACAATGATTTCATTTTCACATGATATTAAACTGAACAAAAATTTGTCTATCCCCACGGACCGTAATCTTTTTAAGGAGAGATATCTAATAGGGACCCTTTACATGCATGAGAGTTAGATATATGAATAGGGATAAGTAATATGTACCTATCCATAAACCTACAAAAGGATAGAATGTACCATTCCCATACCAGGATATTAAAAGTAAATTCCCCTCCCCTATATAAGATCCTAATCCGCATTAGATACTACTATATAACTTTGATTTCAAGATTTACTCAGCAAATGACAAAAAATTCCCCTTGTGTACCAAATAGATATATGAATGGGTATTATTTTAGAACTATGTGGAATCTTGATTCTTATATTTATGGGATACATAGTCATTACTTGATCTTTATCATAGTCCAAAATAAAACTTCAATCAATAAATAATTCTCATATATTTGAACTAGATTAGTATACACAAGGAATTATTTTGCGAACTACATTTGGCATGATTTTCATTATTTTGGGATATGTATTAAAGTCTTGATATTTTACTCTAGTATCAAACAAAAATCCTAAAAATTATAAGTTTCCCACTTTTCACATTATAATTTCAACATATCCTCACATTGACTCGTTTCTTGACCCTTAACTCATTAATGTTGGGTCTCTATTTTCCCTAACATAGGGACCCAATAATATGAATTTAAATTGCATAGTCGTCATCCCCATTGTATGACATTAAATTGTGAGACTTCTCAGAGTAACCCATTATTTTTATCCTCTTTTTTTCTATATGAGAGATAGATCCATTTATAAATATTTATTTTGAAGTTGGATTGTGCCTTAGAGCATTAATATCTAAAATTCCTCATATATGATCTAGATCTATGTAATATCTATCTTCTAAAATAACTATTTTAATGCTTGATTCCCATCATTACATGATACATAATTTTGTTCATGTAATCTTCCATGGACCCATTTTCTCTTCTCCTAATCAAAATGAAGAACATTACCTCCTTCTGTATTTGAGCTGAATCTACGCAAGATATTTTGACACCGTTTCTCTCATTTATGGACCCATTATTTGAATAAAATGATAATTTCCACACCTATGATAAATATCTATGTGGTGGACCCTTCTTCACATAACTATACATACATTGATTTTTTTCTATATAGGAAACATGATGATGCCTAGATCTTCTATCTTTGGTCTAACAACAATGTAAAAAATATTCCCTCTCTTTACACATGAGCCTGATCTATATAGGTAAATTATTATATAAGCACTACATGTGTCTTGATTCCTGACCTTTCAGGATACGAAGTGATGGCTAGGTATGTTATCCATGTCCTAGTTATTGGTTCTCCACCATCATATCCTTCCTCAATGCCCGATCCATATCAAAAGTAGTCACCCTCACCTGGATGCAAGACTATGAAGATTCCATCTACTGTAACAAACTCTACCAATATGTAACCCCTTCATCTTAATGATATAGTTAACTAGAAACTATGATTTTCTTGATTCCTATTCATATATAATATATAGTGGCACCCGAATTCTACATCCTGGGACCAACCAGAATGCTTAAAATAGTGATAACACCTTTTCTCTCCTACATATAATGAAAATATGTATAGAGGAGTACATATTGATTCTTATAACTACATTTTCCATCATTATAAAAATAAAATTTGATTATTCTCCCTTTTCACCTTAATGTGTTAGAATTCATCACGCATTTGAATGGACATACACTGGGTGGAATTCCTTTTCACTCCCCTCAAATATTATCCATATCCACATGGGGATGTTTCTATCAATAAATATATGTGTTTTTATTTTTTTAGTACATGATACATAGTAATACTTGGATAACTTATCTTAGTCCCACCCAGAAATTTTAAGAAAAGAAACACCCCCTCCGATGTTAGTGTTTAAACCTCTATGGTGATATTTCACTCTTTCTATGGACCTTTTCTATGGTGTGATTCAATTTTATCCATTCACATGAACTAGATCTATGCTTAGGAAGCCTAAAAAATATTACGTGTCTTGATAAAAATACAAATCCCTATATATGAGTTTGATTTATGTAGGGATATATATAAGAACTAAATGATTCTTGATTCATTTCTATACAATATATGTATTTAGACTAGGACTCTATATCCTAACACCAACTGACATGTTTAAAAAACAAGGGGATTATTTTCCCACTATGAATGATCTAGATCTATGAATATGGATTTATTTGAGAGAGATATTTATGGCTTGATTCATACCCTTAAAAAATGCATAGTGATGCCCAGAGGGGTCCATAAACAGAAATTAAAAATATACCCATGTCACCTTGGTGCTTGATCAAATCACCCACCATTCATGAATTTTATCACCCATTCTCATCACCAAGATGAGTTTATTTTACCTCAAGTGTAAGTTAGATTCATGTAAACATAAAGAACACTAGAAACCAAAAAAGGGAATCCTCTCACGTATGAGCTAAATGTACATGAGAGTCCCCAACATGAGTTTTATCATCTATAAACTCATGTCATGGTAATATGTCCCCAATATTTTCTATCCCTCTTCACCAAGACCCCCTAGCCAATACAATTTGTGTTATTCAATGCCATCCTCTTATTTCTCACAATGAGAAAGACTCATGTGATCTTAGATGTTTTTTCCAGTTACCCCATGGTGATTAAACATGGGAGGTACTAATGGTTCACCTTGTAAGACCTTAAAATGATCAATATTGTTCATGTAAAAGAGACTATACTTGCTCATGTATGATTCAAATAAATGTAAGGATTCCTAATGTGTGAGTCGGACCTATATAAGTGCCTTAACATATGGCTATTTATCTATAACCTGATACAAGGATAAAAATTGACCAAATATTCATCCTAGTTGTATGATGTTAAACTATGTAACATAAGGTCCCTAACACATTATGTTAAACTACAAAATAGATGAGTCATTTCCACATTAAGGTAAATTAAATGATATATAAATCCTCACTGAATGATGTTAAGCAACACATATCGTCATCCTTTGTCACCCCTTATCAAATCACAAAAATAGTCTGACCATGGTCAACCTAGTTTGGGGGTTCTTCCATCATCCTTTTGATCACATCAATACATAAACCACACATTGTGTCTTGAGTATCTTGGATTTCTGAAAACCTTTGAGGACCCATAGAGAAGAGAATTTAAGACTTCAAGGGACCCTCTTTATAAATATGCATGTCTACCCTTGTATCCTTCATATGATCCTCTAACCTATAATGAACCGATCTGGTCTATCCCTCAAGTGGAAACTTGTATTTTCCCACCACATGATGAAAGGGAATCCTTGATCAGCTTAGGATAGAAAATAGTGCATGTGAATCCCAAGAAAACACTCGAGAACAATTTATCCCGACAATCAGAGTAAAAGTTAGAGTAAGAATATAATAAAAATACGAATTGAATTGTACATATGTTGGATTTATATGCTAGAAAAATAAAAATAAATAATAGATAAACAAAAAGAAACACACTAGATAAACACTCCACTACCATGATATCCCTACCATACAAAACAAACTAAAAGCCACCACTAGTTCTCTTCTAGCCCCTTTCATAGAATATAACAACTCTATATATGTAGAAATAAATAAAAGCCAAATTGAAAAAATGAAATAAAACAAATTACTAACCTTGAATACCAGGTGAAATAACTCTTAGAGAGAATCCAAACAACTGGATGAGGAACTTGTAACTAAAATTATAATATAGGCGTGATCACATAATCCCTCCATAGGCCACCACAAAGTAAGGAATCTATGGAGTATGTTTTATAGAAAAATTCATCAATGATAGTTTTAAAAAAAAATATAAAGTAATAATTTCCCATATATCTCCTAGGCAACCAAACATATCTATAATCACTTTTCAAAACAATCCGTTTTGTTTTTCCAACATTGAAAAAACATGTTTTGAAATAATCCATTAGCCTAATTCATTCCAAAAAAACACTCCAATTTATATTTAAAGAAAACAAACATTTTTTTATCTTAATGAGAATGGTCAGTTTAAAACATTTGACCACTTGAATCCATCTTTATACCAAAACACCCAATTTGAAATTCACTTTAAAGAACCCACACAAGAGTATTTAATTTCAAAATGATTTTCAACATCCTTGAAAACTCATTTTACAAAGGAAACGATACAACAAACACATATTTAGAATTAAAAATTAGGCACCACATATATTACAGGGGATACAAAAAAATAAGTAGAAATGGTTTGATAATAATGAAGGAAGGGGAAATGATACAACCAAACACTAGATTAAACTCCCCTAAAAAACTCACCAAAGAATTAAATGTTTCATGGACTCTATACAAGGTCCCCAATGTAATAAGAATATTAAAATATAATGGTATAAACACCAGGAACCATGAAACTTCATGAACTAAAGTCAACTAACTAGTCATCTAATTAGCCCACACAAGAATCGTTAGGGAAACCAACCCCCACTTAGCCATTGTACATAACATGGCTTGTGGGAAATTAGTTGCATGTGAACCAACTAGAGAAACAAGGTAGATATTATACTTAGAACATAGTTTCCCATGATCAATACATGGAGTGAGGTATAATGAAAATGAGTCAAGTCTAACAAATAAGGCATAACCATTTCTATGCTCACCCATACCAGCTAATGATGAAAATCCAAATATTCATAAAATGATCCCATAACATAAAAAAACACATTCCCACAAAGGGGAGAAAACAATCATTACAAAGTGATAGTGGACCTAAAGAAGGGGTAAATAATCAAGGGGAAGTCAAGGGGTGTCTCAGACATACCATTTTAAAATCAAAGCGCTGAATGAGACTTTGACACCAAAACAAATTTTGGGATACCAAGCCCTTTCAATTTCGTAAAAAAAATTTCCAAACACTATTTGGAATATGATGGAAATCATCTACACATTCAAAAAATTTCAAAAACACTCTTAAGATAAGTTTATTTCTCTTTTAAAAGAATGGTAAGGCTATAGGCCACCCACTTACATCAAAACCATTATAAACCAATCCATAAATGAATTTTCACAAGGGGAAATAACACACACATTTCAAATCACTATTTTAAATATAAAAAAACCTATTTAAAAACTATTTTGAGGTCAAAAACTCTCTTTAAAACTAAATTCCCTATAAACATTGTTTTTAATCCATGATAACTAAAACCAGATCACAATTACAAAATTTCACTTTAAAACCAATTCAAATCGAAATAATTATTTTAGAAAAACTTAGAATAATTAAATATTTCATTTCACACATGAAAACATGGAATTTCTACAATAAAACTTTTATTCTAAGATTAAAAACATAATGAAATGGTTTTAAAATGCCACAATTCTTTAAAAAATATTTATATTCTATAAAAGGGAAATTTAGAAAAGAAAAAGAATAGTTTGAATTCAAAAAATGAGACAATTACATTGAAATAACTTCTTTAAAACATGTAACTCTTGATGATGTAAAATCTTATCCACCCTTTTTCTCTCACATGATTCACACACACACACACACCCACCACCTACACACACACATGTACCATTTAACATAATATACCTATTCCCCCCACCATGAGGGAATATAGAAAAAGTGGGTATGTATATATATGAACTTACCTATGCATACACATGAAACTCACCGTCAAAGATCTAAAAGACACCCTAAAAAACAAATTGGACACTAAAAACCACAAAAGATCTAATTAAAATCTGGATAAAAGAAAATATAAGAAGAAAGCATACCTTAAATAGTGGCAGGAAAGCTGAAATGAATGGAAAGATTTCTCCTTTAGTGGTGGATGCTGAAAAACGAATGAAGGGGACGCATGTGACCCATCACATGCCATAACAATGGAAGAAAATACCAAACATCATGTCCAACCTTGACCTAGGGATCATCCAAATATAAGGGGTGATGGGGATAAGAGAAAAAAAACATGAAATAGAAGGTGGAGATAATAAGAGACACTACCTCTAGGGACTAAACGAGAATCAAAATAAATTAGGTAGAATCATTGAATGAGAGGAGGCCATGAGGGTGGATAGGAATGCATGGGGAAGGGGGGATCTTAGATTGGTTTTTTCACATGAAAATGTAGAGGGAGGAATATAAAATAAATAATAGGGTGCAAGAAAAAAATAAAGGAAAAAATAAATAAAGATATTTTTTTTAAACTAAACATTGTTCATGGTTTAGGCTCACAATTTAAAAAACCATGCTCCGACTATATTTTCCATATTAGAAAAGCATGGTGATCCCACATAGTTTCCCTTAGGTTACACAAAATTTTAAAAACCATGATCAAACTATGCCAAACAATATTCACCAATTTAAATATCCCCACACATGGTTGGAGCACGGTTACTACTAACCAAGAGAAAACTGTGCGTAGAACAACTTCCCATTAAAAAATTAAAATTCCATTCCAAAAATCTCAACAACAGACAATGGATAAAAAATAATTGAAATAATTAATTAATTTATACCACTATGACACATCAGGTGTCAAAAAAACTCCACCATACTACTTTTCCCCCCTAAAAAGTCTCAAATCCAAAGTATAGGTCAAAAGAGAACAAACCCCAAGACAAATTTCCAAGAAAAATAGAACCCTTAAACAAAAATCAATCAAAAACTATTTATGAGAAGGTTATAAAGTAATGGAGACTAAACATTTTTCTCCCCATGATTTATGAATGAACTAAAATGGTGGAATAATAAAAAACCTGTTACCATAAAAGGGAATAATTTCATTGAGTAATTAGATTCCTTAAATCCTAAAAATGATATTCAAAAATCTCCACCGATCAAATAAAACAAAAAATAACTAGTTCAAAACTACAAGGAGAACTCAATAATTAAAAATACTAAAGGACCAAAAATAAGATTATCAAGACTCAAGGAATCCAAACAAAAATCTCAACAATGAAACATTAGACTCATTTAGAAATTACAGTGCTTTAACCTAAGTGTCACAACTGAAATATGAGGGTGTTTAAATCCAACGCCCCAAAACATCATCCCATTAAAATTTCAATAAAAAAAATATCCTGGTGGAATCTAAAGCTTAATAAGAAATAAATGTACACTCCAAGTATCCAATAATATAGCCAGGGTTTTACCAATATCCAAAGATAGTAACATTACCCATAACATGAAGCCATATGAGGGAATCCAATAAAATAAAGAAAATAATCACAAACATATCCCCAAAGAAAACAACACCTATATGAGGAAATCCAATAAAAATACAAGAAGACACCGAGACAAGGCTTACTGAAGCCAGAATTGCACTAAACCAAGTGAGTATAAATCAAAAAATGGTCTGTCACCAATAGGGACACAACTAAGTACCCCAAATATTCACCAAAATTATGTTCACTAACCAATAAAAACTAAAATGAGATATCACATAAGATTATTCAAGAATAAATGATTCTATTTGATCCATCCATAATCCAAAATTTATGGGTCTAAACCACTATATCTAACAATTTCCTAAGATCCACCATGTGATACTATCATAGATAAACACAAAGGAAAACTCTCCAAAAAGGAAACTACACCTGGAATGACAATTAGAGAATAGGTAGTGTGAAATAGGAAAAAGAAGAAGGTCCCATAATATGAACACACTACTTTCACACTATACTTTTCTGAGGGGTGGAGGAGGGGAAGGGATGACATCAAACAATCCAAGGCATAGATCCTTTTATGGATATTTCCCTAAAATCACACGAAACTAACCCAAAACATGCGAAGTAAAAAACCAAAACACATGATTTACTAAAATAATAATGGTTTTACCAAAATACCAATTTGAAAAATAAGGAAGCACTAAAATTGGGACCTCTTTCTTTCAAAACACAATAGACACCATTTTCCAAAATTCAAACTAAAAGTCCCAACCTGACTTGGTTATTTTTAAAATGTTTCCAAAATATATTTCAAAACAACTAAAAATTGTTTTAAATCCAAAACACCATTTCATTTTTCCAAATGAAACATATATTATTCTTTGTGAAATAGTTGTAAAATTACTTACCCCTTTGAGAAACAATAACCATGGGTAAAATCCCAATTTGGAAAATATTACTTTATCTCAAAATAGAAAACCCATATTTGTAAAACACTATGTAATTTATTATAAAAATAAAGCATGTGTAATTTTTTTTTCCAAATTTAAAATGAATCCAAATATTTGAAAAAAAATTATGAAACCAATATTATTTTGAAAATAATCCCTATGTAATTGTTTTAAAACCAAATTTTTTTCTTGGAAATCTATTTTTTCACACTCAAAAAATGAATTTCACATTACAAGCACAAAATATACTATAAATGCCTAAAAAAATGCAACAAAAACCCATCTAAAGCTACCAACATATCACAAGGAAAACGTTAACCTCTATTCCATTTACCTTACACACTAGAAAATCCAAGGTTTAAGAGGCCTAAATAAAAAAATAAATTGGGATTTAGAGTAAATCCTGACTTGGCCACATGGTTGAAGACCACATGATAATCATGGATTGGCCCCTAAAACAAGTTCAAAATTTATTTCTTGTTTTTTTCATGGTTTTTAAGACCCTATAAGACAACCTGACATCCTAACTTCTATCTTCATTTACATCCCAAATTCTAATCTGATCCCCAATGAAACTTAGCTATGAAAATGAGGATAAAAAAATAAGTAATGATAAATCCAATGAAATTTGAATTCAAAATTCAAATCCCACTTCCCATGAAAACTCTTGGCTCGGGGAAGTCAAGAGCTAGATAGAATCTCCTTTCACATAACTCCCAAGTCCCAATGACCAATTCTGACTCAATATTACCCTAACAACCCAAATATAAAAATAGCTCTCTAATGGATTATGATCCTATGGAAAATGAGAACCCAAGATCTAAAACAATTTTGTAAAGAACTGGTTGGGGTCGTCTCTCTAGAGGACTCCCGAACCATCACACCACATTCCTAAATGGTGTTCTAGATCCCTATAGGCCAATAAATGGTGCATAGGAATCATAATAACACACTTAGGAACTATTTATCCTAACAATCATACTAAAATAGATAACATTAATATAATACAAATCCAACATGACCCATTAGTAAAGAATATGTTCATGCTAAAATGAAAATAAATTGATATAAATAAAAAGAAAAAGAAAAATAAAAAAAATAGACAAACTCTTTGTAACCTCGATATCCCCCCCTTTAAGGAAAACTATAAGGCCCCAACAATTCCCCCTTTTCCCCCTTAAAAGAATATAACTACCCTTCGTTTGTAGGAAGTGATGAAATCTTAATTATCCTAATGAAATAAAATAAATGTATAACCTTGAATCATAGGTGAAGCAGTACACAATGAGTAGCCAAACAACTAAAACATAAATATGAAACTTAAATGATCATATAGGCACAAGAAAATAAGCACTCAGAAGGCCAATAGAACCTGTATAATCAATGAAACATGTTTCACAAGACAATTTATCAATGATAGTTTTAAAACAAATTAGGAAGTAGAAAGTTTACATATATATAATAAGAAAAAAACATATCCATAATCACATTTCAAAACATTCCTCTTTGTTTTACTATAGTGAAAGCACATGTTTTGAAAATAATCCATCAACCTAATCCATTACCAAACCACTCACCCATTCACATTTAAAAAAAATATCTCATTTGTTTTATCTAAATGAAAATAGTCACTTTAAAACAGTTAATCACCTGAATCCATCTTCAAACAAAAATACCAATTTTAAAAATCACTTTAAAGACCCCACTCAAGATTATTTTATTTCAAAATGGTAATCAATGTCTTTGAAAACTCATTTTCTAAAGAAAATGATACAACACACACATATCGAGTATAATAAAGAAGGAACCAAATATATCACAAGGAATTCATCAGAATAAGTAGGAATAGTTCCATAACAATGAAATTAGGAAAAATGATACAACTAAACACTAGAACAAACATTTTTTTAAGGAAATGATCTGGTAAGTCCATCCAGAGGATGCCTGAATCGAACCTCCATGTGCCAGAAGGGCGTTCACAATCTCCAAAAGTAGTAAAATAGTTCTTAGGCATTATAGAAACATAGTTGAGAATAGTTTTTTCCCTATAATCAAAGTAAAATAAATGGAAAAAATAAAAAAATCAAAATTGAGAAATTTTTATGTTGGAAGTCAAAGATGAAACAAAAATAAACAGAAGTAAAAAAAATACACAAACATAAAGGAACAAACTAGCCAAACCATATTCTTCCCCAGTCTCCCTCTCCTGCAACGAAAACCACAAGCCGCCACCAGTGCCCTTTTATCCCATTCATATAAAGTAACTACCCTCCATCCATATAAAGATATAAAATCCTAACTGGTTTGATGTAATAAAATAAATTACGAACCTAAAACCCCATGTGAGATAATACTCAAAGAGTATCTAAACAACTAAACCAGGAACCTACAAATGAAATGATAATATAGGTGTCAACACATAAGAAATTTTTAGTCAACTACAACCCACATATTCAATGTAGTATATTTCATAAGGAAATTCATTAATTCTAGTTTGAAAATAAACTAGTATGTAGGATTTTCCAATATATCTCAAAGGAAACCAAGCATTTCCATAATCACTTTTGAGAACATCCCTCTTTGTTTTCCAACATTGAAATCTCATGTTTAGGAAATAATCCATTGACCTAAGCCATTCTAAAACCTCACAACCATTTTACTTTCAAAAAAACAACCCATTTATTTTATATAAAAGAAAATGGTCGCTTTAAAACATTAAACTATCTGAATCTATATTTAAACAAAGACACAAATTTTGAAAATCTCTTTAAAGCACCAACACAAGAGTCTTCAATTTCAAAATGGTTTTCAACATCTTTGGAAACTAATTTTCCTAAGAAAATGATCCAACACCCAAGGATCAAGAATAAAATGGTAGACAACACATATATTTCATGTCATTCATCATAATAAGAAAAAATAGTACCATAATAACGAATGTAAGGGAAATGAAACAACCGAACACTAGATTGCCTCAAACAAAATTCATCATGTAGTTAAATGTTTCATGGGATCTACTTAAGGTCCCTAACATGCCAAGAATATAACCGTATAAGGGTATAACTCCCTAAAACATGCTATCAACATATGATGAAGTCCACTACCAATCATCTAATTAACCCAAACAAGCATCATTACAATGAAAACCCCCACCTAACCCTTGTTTATAGCATGATTGGTGGGAAAATAGTGAAATGTGAACCAACTAGAGTAAGAAGTTATATATTACACTTAGTAACTAGTTTTACTTGACCAAAAAAGGGAGTTATGCATAGTTAAAATGATCCATGTCTTGAAAAAAAGAAATAACCATAGATATCCTCACCCCAAAAACCAAATTATAAAAATCCCCAAACATATAAAATGAACTAACAATATAAATTAGAACATTCCAACATAAGGGTAGAAAAAAATCATCACATAGTGATAAGGGAATCACAAAAGGGGTAAACAAGAATGAGTAAATCAAGGGGTGTATCAAATCCACCATTTTAAAATCAAAGTTCCAAATGGGACTTTAACACCAAAACATGGAATGAGATTCCAATACCTTTCACATTTCATGAAACACAATTCAAAACACCATTTGGAAAACAATAATAATCACCCATACATTAAAAAAAATTAAAACCACTCTAACCATAAGGGTCTTTGTCTTTGAAAACTATGACAAGGTCATAGGTCACCCAATTCCACCAAAATCATTTTAAACCAAGCCATCAAGTTATTTTACCAAGGTAAAAATAAAAAAAAACATTTCAAATCACCATTTTAAATAAATCAAAAACCCCTTTGTAAAACATTTTCATGTAAACAAGTCACTTTAAAACTAAATTCCCTTTAAAATATAGTTTTTTTCTCTTAAAAAATAAAGCCAGGTCAAAATCACACAATTTCTATTTAAAACCATTTCAAGTACAAATAGGTATTTCACAAATATTATGACAATTATTCATTTCCTTTCACAAATGAAAACATGAAATATATACAAAAAACCATTTATGAAAAGCTCCAAAACACAAAAAAATGGTTTTTGAATACCACAAGGCTATCATATATAATCATATTTTTATAAAAGGTGAAATTTGAAAATCAAAATCATAAATTGAATTCGAAAATGAAATAACATCATTGAAACACCTACCTCAAAACATGCCTCCCTTGACAATGACCACTATAATCCACCATTTTTATCTAACATTAATATGAAACTTCAAACAATCACAGATAAGATAATTTTCACATGACCATGACATGGTGGGTTTCACATTACATGTCAACAAGAAGAGACTTTTCCTTGAAAAAGGATCCTCTGATCCTTGTGAGCATTGATTAATTTCACCAAATACAGTCACCTTAGAGTGATTCATGTTTTTCCATTGCATGGGTTTCCCATAACATTAATCATGATCTAATAATATTTATGAACAATTTACATTATTTTCATCCCCCTATTCAAAAGGTTGTTTTTGTGTTCTTGACCTTGGGATCCCTAATTAGGTTTTTCTGTCGAACATCTCCCTCATGTCTGGTCCACACATCACGTTCTTAAATTGTGTACAACTTGGTCAAAGAAATATGAACTTAACATATATAATTTGATTATATAAATAAAATACCATGAAATTCTAGTGAAATATACATAATAACTTATCTATATGAAATCACGCAAAGGGAATTCTGAGAAAAAATAAATCCTTCACTTCCTATGTTATTCATCTTTATATCTTAAGAAAAATATCAAGAATAAATTAAAAGACACAAAAATTATCATATTTAAAACCTAAAAATTGTGGTTTGAGAAAGATTCATGTCTCCAATTGAAAATATATTCATCATAATATCTTCGAAAATATTTATAGTGAAAATGAAAATAGACACCATACATACAAGGTTGGAATCCCACAATGTTAATTCTTAGCAAAAGTTAAGACTTCTTGGGAAGATCTTCATATTCAGAGATTTGGAAAAATTTAGAGTGAAAATAAAAAGAGTTGAAAAACTTTTTAGACTAAAAAACCAAAATGTATGTTAGATCAAAAGTTGAGTATCCATTCATTATTCTCATCATCTTTAGAACTTAAGAAAAAGGTAGAGTTAAAATTTTAAATTGTACAAATCTCATAGGGTCAATCTCTTAACCCTAAAAAAATTAGATCCATGACTGTTGGAACCTTATGGTCCATGAAAAATTTAGATAAAAAATCATATCATTCATTATCCATGAGAACATGTTCATTATAAAGCAACACAACGTTTAGTGCACCAGAACCCTCCTTGAGTAGACCTCCCTCGTACTCTAGTTCATTCCTTGAGTGTTTAAATATTTGAAAATCTTCCATGTCCCTTAGAAAGGAGTGTGTTCAGATTCAAGGTACCCTCTTCTTTACTATGAATGTTTTCCCATTAATCCCATATATAATCCCTTAACCTGTTTACCAGATGCATATTTTTTTGCAGAAGAGAACTCCAATGCCCGTGATCCCTAGAATCACTATAGAGGAACTCTTCACCTCCAAGATATTCATGAGTATCCACAATCTATTTTCCCTATATAATTATCATCAGTTGGAACTCTTTGATTCATGATTTATACAAACCATAATATTACTTTTCAGGTGGATTTAATATCCTCAACATTACATCACCATATACAATACCCATTCTTAAATCAAATATGCAACAATTCATTCGTAGAAATTTGTGTGGTCTACATAATGAAACCCTAAATCACATGATATATGGGTATGAGATTTATGAACATAAACTAAATTCCCCATTTAATGGGGTATTCTATACTAAAAATGGGACTTTCTATGATTTCATTTTTCACTTTTCCCTTACCATAAAAACTACCTATATGGTTCTAGAACCCTCATTGGATAGACTTTTTTTTATACCCCAACTCATTGGTCATGTTTTTATATATTCATAAATCTTCAATGAACCTAGGAAAGTAACATATCTATATTCAAGGGACCCTTTTCTTAATTATTCATGTCTACCCACAAGATCCTATATATGTGGTCCAACCTGTCTACAAGGAGCATATTTTCCTTGCATAAAAGGAACCGCAATCCCTATGAGCCCTACCAACACTACCGAAGAAATTTTTACCTTAGAGTGTTTCATGAGTATCCATGACATTTTCGACCCATATCATCATACTCAATTCAAACTCAGTAGGAAGTGATATACATGACCAATTATCCATCTGTCTAAGAGAATTTGACATCCTGGTCATCATGACACCATATACCATAATCATTCTTTGAAGCAATGATGAAGGATTCCAGAACCCTTATCCAATACTCATCTTTGAGTCAAGGATGAAGTTTTCATAAACCCTTATTGAATAATCATCATTTAAGTAATGATATAGGGCACCATAAACATTCTTTAATATTCATCCTCTATGATCCACTTCATGTCTTAAACACATAAATCCACTATGAAACCATCCACAACCCTTGGAAGGGGGAATTTCTGGCTTCAATGGACCATTTAATTGACTATGAATATAATCCTCCTAAAACTTGCATATGAACCCCTAGACAATCAACCAAACATATATTTTCCCTGTAACAATAGACCTGAAATCCCTATGATCCTATACAACATTGTAGGGGAACTCATCAACCTGGTGTCATTCATGATCATCCTTAGAATGTCTTTACCATTTCATTACCCTAATTCAATCCCTGTATGACATGAATTCTATCATTTAATATTTTTTATTTTTCACACAACATATTTTATATGTTATATGAACTTAAACTAAAACAACATATGGTCTAGGAAAAATAAACTTAAAAAATAGCTATATATGGTCTAATATATACAACCTTAAAATTTAATATTCCAAAGTTAAATCTATTTTATAGTAAACATAAACTATATTGGTTTTAATTACAAGAAATTAAATATACCATGGAAAATTTTAATAATAACTAAGAAAAAATCTTGTAAAGGGGAGTCTGAGAAAAAGTTGATTCCATGCCGACAAGACTCACATCTCATCTGATCTAGAGAAAATTAAGCCTATTATAAAAAAGTAGACATAAAACTTGTTAGGTTGAAAAAATACCATGTAATCAGAAAAATTCAAGTCACTTACTACTAATCCTTACTTATAGGAATATTATTTAAAATTAAGGGATATATAGAAAGATACACAAAGCTTATAGGGCCCATAATACAGTCCCATCAACAATCATGCTATGATCGTTATGCCCTAGCCTTGGAAAAAGTTAGATCACTCTCTTGACAAAATTTATTCACCCAATTCATTCCTTTAAACTAGTGGATTTAAAAAGAACTGACCCTAATTGATTGATTATCGTGATTATAGAAATATTTGTCCCTGATACATACTCTAGATGAACCCATTATGACTCATTCATTTGAGTTTGAATTTGGGGTCAATTAGTATTATGAAATAGATTAATGTTCTTGGATGCCTTTAAGATATTGATTCATCAATATTTCATGAATGTGGTTAAATAATAGGAGGAATATGACAACACATGGATTTTTAAATATTTTTTTATTGACAATTCCAAAATATGGAAGAATATCCTCATCATGGAATCTATCCCATAATCCTAAAAATAAAATGAGGCTCCTAAAAGAATAAAAATATTACAACATCTACTCTGAAGAACCCTTGAACGTTTCCAAATTCTATTCTAGAGTAACTATATAGTGGAACTATTGATCCACTAATTTAATATTTACCTCTGTATCATGTTGCAATGACTCCATCCAGGAAACAACATCAAGCCTAGAGTTCTCAAACACATCAGTGAGTCCTTGTTTATCTACTTTGATCTTCTTTGTAGCTTTTTGGATGTATTACAGTTGAAAAAACTCCATCCTAGATCCTTTCAATCTAAGTCTTCCCAACATGAACAGATCTTTTTGAGCCACTATTTCTATTTCATGATGGGAAGCTTCATTCAGAGCCTTATTTCATCATTTCCCATCTAAAGATGAGGCCTCCACCATTTATACTCTCAACTCAAGGGATCTCTTCTACTCCATCATGGAAACCACCTCCTTTAACATAACATGTAGTGACTGATAGTAAAACTCCCTCTAACCAAGGGTAGTGATCATATAATGTAGGTGGATTGACCATTCATTCAAATCATTGAAGAGACCCTTGATTATTAGACTTTAAATTCACCCCACACCCACTGACTCTGCTACTGATGAAATGATGAGTGCTATGAGCCTCAACTCAGTCCTAGTCCAAGAAAAGGGTTCTTGTTGGGACCATATCAATAAGTGAAGGAATCTTACATTCTTTTCTTAGCAAAATTTTTATAAGAAAAAACTTTTACTTTGGCTAATTTTGGTGGTTGGGATATTGAATTATAGGAATAATGTACCTCTGATCCATGAGCCCTGGTTGTAGCGACTCCGATCACATCAACCTTAATTGATGGGGGGTGATAGTGTAATTTTACTTTACAAAATTAATTTGAGCATCTGATGACATCC
This sequence comes from Viscum album, assembly GCA_963277665.1. Classification (NCBI taxonomy): domain Eukaryota; kingdom Viridiplantae; phylum Streptophyta; class Magnoliopsida; order Santalales; family Viscaceae; genus Viscum; species Viscum album. The sequence continues at coordinate 1,660,672,787 of OY728136.1, read as the reverse complement.
CATCAATCGATATAGTATGATCACCACCTTGAATGGATATATTCAAAAAAGGATATCAGATAACCTGATAAAGACTCGATGATGTATTAAATTTCAAAATAATTTCTTAACCTTGATTAGTGATTCTTCTATCATGGGTAGTCCGTCATATGAATAGATGATGAAATCTACATCTTTCAGGAGTTAACTCACCCATTCTAAGTAGAAGGGTATGAGTGACAGGGCATCAATAGTAGACATTGGGCCTAAACTTTCTTGGACCCCAGTTTCTTCAACCTCTCTATGAACTTTGTCCAATATTAGAGGTACTTCTGGAGGGATATAAGGTGTTTCATCCTCCTCGGCCATAGATGTATGTTTCATTGAGTGGGATTGGTTTGGACTGGTATAATAGAACATGTCATGATAAGATACTACATCAAGTTAGAAAAGTAAAGGGTCTATAAATTATAACACTTACTTATTGATTCCATAAGAGGATGATTTGATGACTTAGCCCTATTTATATTCCTTTTCTTCTCTACTAAAGGGCCTTTATAAGAGATTAGAACTGGAGGTTCTTAATTAGAGTGGTTTGACACCAGATGTGGAAGTGGTAGAGGCATGAGAAATGTTTATTCTGGATCAACAAACACTACCTCCTTTAGTTCCATCTCATCAGAAGATCCCTTATCATCAACCTCCCAATCACCATATGAGTTAGCCTTTACCACTATGACCCCATGGTAATATATCACGGATATGAGAGGTGAAAAAATATCACTAAATTTACATAGTATCTAAAGAAAAAAAATATTTTCATAATGTTAATAATAATCCATGCATATGAGGGTAATGATAAATTTTGTTTACCTCTTCACTAGAGTCATACTCATTTAACCCATCATCCACAACCACTATTGTGATAGAAATCATCATTAATCACACTTAGGGTGATTAATATTTTTTAAATTTCACACAATTAATCACTGTGTCGAGGTCTCATATTAATTCCTTGAATTATTTTGGATTTTTTTTAGGAAATTCCCTCAGGAGTGGATGTTTTTCAAATTAAATACAGCTCCACCTCCACATATAAGACCACCTTCTAAGACTCTATATATGATGTCAAATTTCTATATTAATCCCATTTATAGAATGAAATGTGAAATGAATCCATGTAAATATTAGTTGACACTCCCAATAGGAATTCATCCGAAAACACTCCCCCACCACCACTATATCTGTTGAAACCCTACTCAATGATGGATTAAATTCCAAATATCTCATTTACTTTTAGGGTATATTTGGAGCCACAAATATATTTTATGATGTATTCATACCAAGACTCTAATTATTTGATGCCATTTGTGCCTCTTCAACTCCATGCAGTTCCTTTATTGGAAACTCGTTGGCCTTCACTACCAATAGAGCTAATTTCCCATTTGAGTTTGGTCAGATATGAGAATCAGTAAAGTCTTTAAAGATTCCAATATTCACACTGAATAGAGAGAAAGTCACCTGTAATTGAGTCTCCTCCCTGATCAAAATTATATATAATTATTGATCTACCATTATATTCCTTTCTAATTAAACATAGGTAGGAGCAAGGAATCTTGTTTAAACAAACCAAAATGCCTTCCAAATTAGCATGGTGCATACCAATTTTAAAATATCCTACTATTGGTTCAAGTGGAGAGGATTCCCTCTTGAATATCTATCTGATAAGATTCGGCCTCGGGATCACCCTTTCTATTTTTAGTGATGGAATAAGTGGGTACCCCATATGGAATAAATACAAACTAATAATTCTAGTTCATATGACACTTTATTTCCTAGTTCTTCAGTGTGGAGGGCCTTAACCTACTAAATATATAAAAAATGGTATAAATCAAGAACCTGGAATATTTTGAGTGCTAAGAAACTCACATATTCCCACATAGGGCCCCATCTAACCCCATAACACTTAGAAGTGGTAAATGATTTTATACGGACCCTTCTCTTATAGATGTGACATAATTGCTGGTATAATTTGGCCAATAAAGACATGAAAAATCCAATATGTCTCCCCATTACATGTATTCTACCATCATGAAGGTGGAGACCCTGACAAAAACCTTCTCCTAGAATGGGAACAAGTACCTACTCAAGTACATTTCTAGAAATATAGCCAGCTGAACAAGCCGATCAACACTAGAGGTGACCATCAACCCCTAATAAATGAATCATTCATCTTCATACATTGGCCAGTATGAACCGACTTCCACATGATATTACCATTGTGGGTAGGATTAAGGATTCATGGTATAAGGTTCATGATAGGTCTTCTGGATTCATAATTTATCCCACTACTTATATGAGTTATATTTCCCCTGATACAAGTCCTTCCCTAAGGCCTTATTAGCTATGTTGATTAGATCATTTTCAATAAAAGGGTTCCATTATAAATCAACCCAAGAAGAATAGGGAGGGAGAAAGTCATCATAAATGAATTTTATTATTAAGGCACCATAAATTTTCTTAACATCATAGACACTAATGATGACCTTACCATGCATCAAATGGAATGTATTCATTTCTTAGCTCTATCAACTGACTAGGTATACCACCGGTACTTTTTTTCAATATTTGATGCTTTGAAAAAACTATATATCTTAGTATTAGAAGATCAATTTTAGTTAAATGTAAAATTCTATAGTTGTATGTTAGACCCAGAAGGGCCAGCCCAAGTATATTCCAAAGCTCCCTGCTGATTAGATATCCCATATAGATAATTAACCGAACATAAAACTAGATACAAACATTCACATTATCGAATGAGAAATGTGAATCTCAGAATCAGAATCACCCAAATCCCCTTCAAATTCCATCGAACAATGATTTTTCATTTATCCCTAAATGAATTCATCTTGAAAAATTATATAAACTTCAAAGAAGACCTTTAACCTGAATATATTTTAAGTATTTAGAATCTATATAGGAGGAAAAATACCTAACCAAGGTTCTAGAATTGGGTTATCATTTTATAGGAAGAACCCATATAGGGAAAACCAATCTAATAATGGATACTCTATAAAATTATTCCCCATTAAACTCGTATGATTCTCATGAGTAGACTAAATGATGAAGCATTGGCCGACATCGACACTGTAGACCATTGTGTTATACTAAGATAAAAACACTGAAGTATCCCTTTTATAAGACATTTTAGTTAGGATAAAAGGGAAATTCAGTTTTAGTATAAAAAGATAAGTGATTTTATTTGAAAGGGAGTCCGGATAAAATAAGTGAAAGACTTAGGTAACATCATGTAGAGAACATGACCCATAGAGAGTCACATAATCATGTGACTATAATAGGTCACCCAAATATCCTAACGCCCAAGAAATATCATGAGTAAAATTATTTACTAAAGGGGTACAACACAAATTTCATGTGAGTTACTATTGATTATATAGTGGTTTGATTTCATGATGGTGTTGAAGCATCAACATCATGGGATCTGATCACACAAAGCAGTCATGCAAAGGGCTCTTGTGAAGTGATTACATGAGAGAAAAAATAAGAGAGATATGAAAATTAGTTGTAATATAAATGAATCAACAATTTCAATCATATTTATAGGATGTATCATGGAATACCAAGTGACACATGGAATACTGAGAGTCACCTAGGATACCAAAGGATATATGGAATCCTAATGGACTCAGTTGGGAATTTACTTTATTATAACAGAGTCATTACTCTTTCTAGAATTTTCTTTTGATGGGTGGGGGGGGGATTTATTGATTCATGCTAGATAAAATTTGGCTGAATTGGAGCTAGGAAAATACCTAAACACAAGTTAAATTTAGGTAAAAGGAAAAAAGAATATAAATCTTGAATAGTTTATGGTTATACGATCGAATAACCCATAAAGGGAAACATAACCATATAATACCCCTATCTATTTAGGGAATGACTCAAGGAAAATATAAGGGGTTGTTCAAGATTGGGTTCACATGTGATCAGATAATATAGTCCTTATCATGTGATGTCTTAAAGAAAAAATATCACCTAACAACAATGGAATCTGGTGACCAAAGCTATCAGTGATGGTGCCTTGAAGTGAATTCTATTATTTACGCGATGCCTACAAAGTCCCAAGATAATCTGATGAAAAATTAATCACATGACTCATTCATATGAGGCTATCCAAGATGGGGGGATCATGTAGTTTTACTTATTTATGTGAAACCCCTAGATTCATGTGAATGTCCCATGAAAACCACATTTAGTAATAAAATTTAGGGAGAGGATATAAATTATTGACCCATTTTATGGTTGATGTTCTTCATGATATTCACTAAGGAGACATCATCGGTAATGTGTCACTTAGTCACACATGATGCACGATCCGAAGACTACTTATCTATAAAATCCTTTTACTGACTTGATCCTGGGTACATAGCTTGTCAACAATGTGATGAATTATTGATATAGGGAGGGAAATGACTTAAATACTCCATTTATGATAATTATATAGACACATAGAGGATTATAAGAGGATTGGATATGTGGAGTGGGAAACATTTTAAGAGATAAGGAGTATTTCAATTTCAAAGATCACCGTTTAAAAATTAGTATGTAATTTTGAATAATGATTTACAAAGTAACATAAATTATCCATGTAGGACTTGGCCGTGAGATCACCATTACGAGATCCACCACATAATAATTCATTGTTTATGTGATTGTGTGAGGGTTTCCTGGTCATATGATTCTGATATGGCACATCAGTTTGATGATCATGTCACAAAACCCCCATGTCATTGTGTGCTCACACGACCTCCCTTTGACTTAAAACAATCCTACGAATCTCTTCTAATAATGTGATTTTATGATCCCTTTACCCTCACATTAAGCACGTGATCCCTCTACCTTCACATGAAGTGCATGGCCCCATGGCATTCATGCAATATCCCATATCTAAATAGTGCTACTCAAACTCTCCAAATCCATTCTTCATCCACAAGATTATTACCCTTAATATCATCCAATACTCCCTAACTCATGGGGGAATAATCATTATATGTTCAAGCCACCTATCATTCCAATCAATTTTCAATGTTCTAAATGAACTTTGAGGACTCTAATTCCTATTACAACCACGATACGTAAGATTACATTTTAAGGGCCAATCTCCATATTCAATATATATTCACAATGTTCCTTTCATGTGGCTATATTCCCTATAAATACTATAATTTACTTCATATAACCTTCACATTATGATAATTCTTTTGTAATATCATGTACTTGCTCATGGAGCCATATCCTCCATGAGGCTCGTGATTAATCTTCTCTTAGGGAAAAATTAATGTGTAATACCCATACCAAAATAATCTAAATATGGGAATCCTCCTTAAATGTAATCCCAAACATATATTCATCTTATTAGAAGTTCTTTATTCCTAATGAAGCATCTCAGAGAAACCTTATTGTGTAAGGCCTGCATAGATTAAATATTACTCTCACATGAAATGTTTTTGATATTTTTCTCTCTATTTTTTATCAAAAATAGCATGACTCATATGGTCTTAGAGACCTATAATTATCATTCTATTAGCATGATATAAATACCTCCAACATGGGCCTCTTCATTTTGTGTAAATCTTATCCATATCCTCTTCATTATTAATGGGTCATACTCCCAATGAAGTCTCTCAGGGTAGCCTCTTATGCATAAGTCCTAGAAATTTTGAACTACATGGACTCTAATTCCTACCTTCATAGGATATATAAGATACCCCTCCAAGTCTCGATACACTATATATTATATATAAATATACCCACATATGTCCTTATCGTATGATCTTAAACTGCATGGCAAGGTCATGTCATACGACCATAAAATGTCTCATTCAACCTATGAGGGCTTTGATATTTGAATAAACAGGATATATAATATTCCACACCAAGGTTTAAACCCAAAATCATAAAAACTTCATTATTAGTATCATCAAACCATATCCGTTTTTAGATCATTTTATACTTCCCTTGCCTGACTATACTCTTGTAAGTTTGGTCACCTCATCTATTAGGGTCGTATTAACCATAAACCATATTTTATTAGGGTGTATTCCTTATAAAAAAACCCAAGACACTAGAGGAGCATATTAATTATGTTTTCCACTGTATTATCCTCATTATGTCATATTACTTGTAGGGATCATATATGATTTTAATGAGAAGTTTTATTCTTCTTTCATGGGGTTATTCAATTATTTTAGTCTTTATCACTCTCCACCACTCTCAAATCCTATGTTTTATGAAACTAACCTAGTATTTGGAGAATTTTATGTTTAAATAGGTAATAAATATCGGTCAAGTGGTTAAATTATAAAAAATAATTTATTAATTAATGTTATATTTTATAATTTTAATTAATTAATTTTTCTACAATAACCAAACACCTGGGTCTCTGATGTGAATGAAAGTTACACCACATTTGGATGAAACCCATTTTTTAGACTCAATATTATTCTAAATTTTTTCATTTGAGACACTATTTTGTTGGAAAATCATAAATATAAAGTACAAATTCATGATGGATAAAAATAATATATTACACTTAATATATTATTATCAAGGCCCCACAGTAGGCTCAATTCTTCACCAACCCATTTTCGAGTATGCACCAAAACCCAAAATTAACAAAACCATCATAATATTTTTGTGAAGTCAAATTATTGGGTAAATTTACCATTTTACCCTTGGGAAGGTCCCAGTATTCTAAAAATTTAAATCGAATTAAGTCTCTACAGAAAAAATCCTTGTCACTACATCATCTCCACCTTAAACACTTTTCATCCATTAAAAAAATGAATAAAAAAATGAAACTCATGAATAATATAATGTGTATAAAAACCCACCATTTCATGTAAATTTGTTACCTTTGGTAGTCTGAGATCTAAGAAAACTCTCTATGCAACACACTAGGAAAGAAACATCCTCTTTCACCCATGGATATACCGACTCTAGCCCGTCCCAAAACATGAACAAAGAGGGAACATTAATACAATATAGGTGATTATTTCCAAGAATATACTCCCAAAAACCTTTTCAATCAAAAGGTAACTATGTAACATGAGTTCAAGTGTATCCAAAAACCATAAAAACCCATCAAAAAATGGTTAGTTTCCATGGTTACCTCTAGTAGAAGCAGTCTTCTCCCAACCATTTCTGTCATGACCCCTCCCTCCAAAGGTATCCCACCTCGACCAATAATGAAAAAGGAGATAATGAACCCCAAATCCCATATTAAATAGGCCATGGGTTGGATAATAGAATTTAGGGTATAAAAATCACACACATGGGAGGTATTACTCTCATATAGATTTAAGTATTATGTGATTAAAAGGATAAAATGATAACTAGCACCATGAATAAACTAGAAGATATCCCAATATATGTAATGTCATACTTGAATTGAAAAAATGAAAGATAAATCTAAAAATACCATAGGTAAATCCTCAGTAGTGACCATGAAGCCTCAACAAAACCTTAACAACCCCTCAAACTATTATCACCAAGCTCAATCACTGACCAGCTCATACTGACCAGAACCATATACATATAACGATGGTAAAACACTTGAACTTACTCACTAGTTTATCAGTCTCACAACCCAATGTCATAAATCATATTCCCATCCCATCTATAAGAAATTTATATATGAAGTGAGTTAGGGCCCAACGTTTAATGTTGGAATCAGTCTACATATCTATCTCGTTATCATTATCATCACATATATAACTAAGTACATGCCCATAATCCACTAAATCCCATGTAAATTCATTATATCTCAATCCATAATTTACCATTAATGTACTCCCATGTGAATATGGAGCCACTGAAACCAGATACTGGTATGCATTATACCTCAATCCATAACATCCCACACATAAACATATAGTAAAAATGAGATCCATCACAACCCAAGTGGTAACACACCCTATAACATATGCCATTATAGATTGAGATATTCATACATATATATACTCCTAAATAAAGACAAGGTTATAGGGATAAATCATCCATCTATTTCCTTACCATCATAGATATTGGAAAAAACATCCCCAAAACATTTGGGTGCCAGCTTCCCTATTGACCTGGGTGGTGTAGCGTATGAACTTAGAAAAAATATAAAAATATCACACACAAACCACACTAAGGGAAACTACTTAGACTTATAATAATATACTTATATTATCACATAGGCCCCCAGTTCCCACTACCAAGTACTAGATATCAAACAATCACAAAAGAATCATATTTCCTTGTTAAATAATTAATTAACCATTAATTAATTCATAATAACATTTGTAATATTTAATTTTTAATATTTCTAAACCAATTTCCACAACACTATTAATTATATTTCTTATATTATCAAGTGCATCAACATCATTAACCACTTAAAAAATTTCATATTTAAACTGATTCACATTATATCATCTCACCCAAGCATCCCATTCTTTCCATTAATATGATATAAGTAATTTAATATTTCAACAATCAACAATACCCCATCATTGGGAAAATTTTGTTATTAATTTATCATTTATAAATTATCTGGTTTATCTAGGACACTAATTAATCCCACACATCAAAGTATCGATTGTAGTGCATATAGTCTAACTACGTCTAACACTGGGAACCCAATAATAAAGAATATCCATCTGTAGGGCTATATTGAAAGCATCAAGAAAGGAGTAAGAATCAATGAGAAAACCATGTTCTAAGATCATCCTAATCACCCTAGTGTCCCACAATAGTATTCATAAAATAAAACTTTCCTACCATTATTAGCATCAACTATCACTAAATCTTGAGATTCCTACAATTTCTCATCCCTAAAAAGAATCATCAATCAAACAATCACAAAACCCCAACCCAATGATAATCAAGAAAACCAAACACACATGGTTATCAAACAATCACAACAAAGATCTAAAAATTTATATGAAACAAATACATTTCAAATCTATTTTCCACACCCAAGAAAAGATACCAATGCTATATAACCAAGTCATACAAGCATTCCACAATAATAATGAGATCTATGATCCTATAAGTATTTGTATTTAGTAAACAAAAGTTTTTAATTCATATCTTCAATTAACCAGTTTATTATGAATTCATTTTTAGAAAAATGAAACGTATTAATCATCATATATTTATATATATAAAATAATATAAACATTATTTTAACATTTCATTTATATAACACTAATTTCATAGAGGAAAAATTATTAATTTACATACCTTTTTCACTAATCACATCATCATGACTCTGAATTTTCATTGTTTATCATATTTCCAGCAAAATTAACCATGATAATCTCAAAAAAAACCATAACATAAGCATAGAACTATACCTAAGAGAAAATGATGTATAAACAATTATAAAACCATAAGAAACCGAAAACCCAAACTACAAATTTCTCATCACTTTAAATTACCAAGTTAATATCTTCATTCAGTTAATTCCACTATTACTCAAAGGATTAAAGAATGATAATCTTACACTTTCAATTAAAATCAAGAGAGTGGAAACATATCCCTAACCTCAAGATGGAAATATGAGAGTAATTGTGTAAAATGATATAGAAGTAGGAAACTCTGAAGTCAATCATGAAAAGGAATCACAGTCACGAACCGTCCCAATGAGGCCTTTCATGTGACTCCCCAAGCCCATCTCTAATAGGCTAGGGGATGGTGACTAGCACCGTGTAGGCATATCACTAACATTTGAGGAATTATCCTAAGTATATATTGACACACACAAATATTTTAGCCTATATAATGTCGAAATGTAAAAAAAATTAGACAACCATTCATGAATTCATCTAAATCCCACTACCAGAGTATGAAATGAAGTAAAAAAAAGTAAACAGGTCCAAATATAAGTCCACTACAATGATTTTAAAATGAAAACCAACCTGAAAGTAAAAATGGGACTTTTGTCAAAATAATATAGGAACACACCTCGATTTTTCTGGTCTCACTAAAAATCATCTGATCCTAGTCTATCAAGGAGTCTGTCAAAAGGCCAATATTCTACACAAGACATTACATATGTGGTAAAATAACATGAAAGGGTGAGTATAACATTACATAGTAGGATACCCTAAAACCACAAAGAATAAATGAAAAGAATACAGTCATCTCCAGACAAGTATATGTCTATATTACAAGTAAAAAGAATATCAAGATATACTCAACAAAGACACACAATCTCTTAGGTGAGTCACAACCATAATAAGATATATTAGGATTATAGCTTGAGGGATCCAAAAATCACTTATATGGGATAACACACTCCTGAGTCAGAGAACAATAATGATGTCTGTCTGGTAGGTAATGGTTGTCGGGTCTCACCATTAAAAGTACACACTGAAGGTCTGAAGAGATATGATATACATAATAGGATCACACCCAAGGCCATGGTGTATACCAAAAAATCAATATTTTTTAACATGATATGTAGAGTATTATTTTCCCCATAGTGTTGGTCCTGAATATACCACAAACTCCACCTTGGAAACAAAGATGAATATACGATCTCACTCCAGGCCTCATGGAATGATTCAAACAACTTTATCCAAGAAGTCATGCTGAAGGGATCACTGTCCCAGGAGTAGGAGATGATTCCATACTAAGACTCATGGAATGGATAAGGGGAATGAAACCTAACAAAAAGTTTCTAAGATATAGAGGAAAAGGGCTCGAAGAAATTTTCTATAGTGCACACAACGTGTAGAAGGGTTACATGCCATGTTCCTTGACCCCGAGTCGTGCTCGTGTAAAAGACTGTGTCTCAAACTATGTCCATGTCTGTATAGGAGTACATGGTGTGCTAGCTGACCATGAAATCTGACCATGTTCCACTACATGTATTAGCCCATGTGCATATCTAGGTGGTGTATGTGTAGGGGAATACATGATGTGCTTCAACTCATGCCTGTGTACTCTTTGAGTTACATGTTGAGTCACTGGGGAGAGACCACATGCAATGTGATATGGTCAGACACCATGTGATATGAGAATTTCTCTTGAAACCCTATTCGCTGCATAGGGGGCCCATGCGGTTTGTAGCTCTAGCTTACACACCGTGTAATATAGAATTTTATTGAATTTCAGATCTATAATCAGTGTTCTCAGCCATTCTTCTAGCCTCCATTATATAAAAACATTACCCAAAAAATTGTGGATTAGGTCCCAGTGAACCTTTCCATCATTGATCAATAAAATACGACCCTTTGATCAATTTGGAAAATAGATTTATGTGTCATTATTTATTGCGCACTGAAGAACACAAACCTGGGTATCCAAAACCATCCAATTCACTTTTTCTTCCATATTCATACCATTTTTGTGTTTTTTACAATCCAAGATCTACAATATCTGATCGTTCTGAAAAAAACAGGTGCACAAATATCGATTCATTAGGATATGTTGAACCACAGGTTAAATAAAGAATGTCCATGATGAATGAATAATCGGGGGAGAAAAGGACAATTAAAATCAATAGTAACAGGGCTTGGTCAATGTTTGTGTCAACCTCTATTTTTTACCCTGATAATAGCAATGAAGAATCAACAATCACCAAGTAATTCTCCCAAAACCTGATTATCTAACCCATCCTGTAAGACGACTGATCCATGAATCAACCCTTTAGTTGATCGATTCACATTATTTATAGAAAATTAATAAAGAGGACACAATACAATAAAAAAATTCCTTCCTCAATTAAAATTAATCATTGAGAAATAAAATATCTCAACGTGATCATTGGTAAGATCCTTCGATTCTGTTGTGAATTGATCATTGATTTTCGATCCTCGATCTTGACGTCATCCACCAATAGGATTTTCTTTAAAAGATCCAATGGATCTTGTGAAATCATAGGGTTATTTGGATAACACTAAATGTTTTCCATAATCAAATATTTAAATAAAGGGACTAGGTTTGTATGTCAACAAACTAGTAAAATAATCCATTCAATTATTTTATTCATTTTACACCTTTGATGACTTTTATACTAACGTCCTGCACCAACCAAGGTCAAGTCGCACCAAGGGTAAAAAATATATTCAAAACTCAACAGTTCCCTCATATTTATATTCCAAACCCCCATTTATAAGTTATTCCTATTTTTTCAGAAAACTGCATGTGCGCGCTATTTAATATATTTAATATATTTCAAACATTTATTCTGGGAACACCAGGGCTCAGAATGACATGTCGTCTCTGTGCATGGAATAAAAAATAATCCATACAATATCCCAAAATAATACATGGAAAATATGAGTCACTAAATTCTCTCCAACTTGTGGATTTACATCCCTAAAAGGTCAAATCAAGGGATACAAAATGTTATATGGGTATAGAGCCTGAATCTAAGACTCCGTCTCCAAAGTGCTCTCCTATAGATTCCTGTGATGCCACTAGACACAATCCATAGGAATCAATCACCCATGAAGGATCCTCTCCCACTAATCCTTGATCTTTACCAAGTACTCATCAAAGGTTTCTCCACCCTCAATGTCCATCTTGCACCAGTTAATAATGTGTAACGAGTCATGCACATACCTCCTCATCTATGACATGTGGAAGATGTTGTGCACCGAGTCTAACTGCTGATGTAGATTTAATAGGTATGAAACCTCAACTACTATTCATAGTATCTAGAAAGGGAAAATTAATCTTAGAGATATATTCCCCTCCCATCCAAATCTCCACAATCCACATCGAGGTGAAACCAATAAGAACACATGGTATCCATCCTTGAACAGCAAAGACCTCCATTGTCTCTCCACATAATACTTCTTAAGGCTATGTGCTATCATCAAAGACTCTTGGATGATCTGTACCTTATCCATTGTTTATTGCACAAACTTTTGTCCCTTGAGGGTTGTCTCTCTTAGAGAAGTTCACAAAGTGGTGACCTACTAGTTCTCCCATACAAAGACATGAATGGTTCCATAATGATGTTTGAATGAAATCTATTTTTGTACACAAAATCCACCATTGGTAGGCGGACCTCCCAAAAATGACCAACGTCCAACATGAAAGCTCATAGTATTTCCTCTAGAACATGAATGGTCTTCTCCATCTGGTTGTTAGTTTGGGGGTGAAAAGCTATGATAAAGCATAACTCAGTCCCAAATGCCTCCTACAATCACCTCCACAAATGATTTGTGAAGCAAGAATCGTGGTCAGAAACAATCATTGATGGAACTCTATGGAGTCGAACTATCTCATATACTCATAGGCATACCATTATCTCCACTAAACTCCACTCCCAAATTTCTAAGAAGTGGGCCAACTTGGTGATTTGGTCTATGATCACCCAAATGGAATAATGTCCCCAAGATATACCTAGTAAGAATTTCATGAAGTCCATGGACATCCCAACCCCCTTCTACTCTATCACCTCAAGGGGTTGGGCTAAACAAGCTAGAACTTGATGCTCAGCCTTCACTTACTGACAAGTAAGGCATAAAGAGACTAACTCTACAACTCCCTTCTTTATCCCAAATCAATAAAACTAACATCGAAGGTCTATAAACATCTTTAACACACCTATATATTCTACCAAATGAGATTTATGAAACTCTATGAAAACATCCTCCCAAAACATCGCTTGTAACATCATGCGTCCTTTGAAAATAACAACATGGTCCCCACCTCTAGAAAATACATCTGTAGCATGTCAAATGGACATCTGAGTATGTATGGTCTCACAATCCATATCTCCCAAATGTGCCGCCCTGACTTTCTATAATATAAGAGGGATAACAACCATCTACTGGAGGTAAACTACTCCATATCCCTTCATAATGGATAACTAAAATGACGATAAATGCTCCAACTCCTCACTCAGTAACTGTGAACAAGATCTCTTGCTTAGATCATCTGCTTCCATGTTCCGCTTCCTAAGTGTATAGACTAGTTCAAAGACATAAACCTGAAGGAACTATAGCCATAACCTCTTTCTCAAGTTGAGATCCTTCTAAGAGAAGATATACTTAAGAATATTGTGATCAGAATAGATGATAAACCTCTCAACCATCTGCTAGTGTCACTATATCTTTAGTGAAAATACTACTACTACTAACTCAAAATTGTGGGTTGCGTAGTTCTACTCATGTGGTCTTAGATGATGTGAACCATAAATAATCACCTCTTACCTCTGTATCATAACAAAACCAATCTTAGTTCTTGATGGATCTAAAAACACTCTACACTCTATAACCTCTTATGACAATATCAAGATGGGAGTGCTCATCAATTTCTACCTCAACTGATGAAAATCATGCCTGCACTTTTCCATCCACATAAAAGGCCTCTTTCAGGTCAAAGATGCCGTTGGTGCTGATATCCTTGAAAAATCAGGCATGAATATCTGATAATATCCTTCCAACCCAAGAAGCTCCACACCCCCATCATATTCTTGGGTGGATCCCAAGATAACACTACCTCAACCTTGGCCAAACCCACTACTACTCCATCTAATAAGATAATGTGTTCTAGAAAGTGGACCAAGTAAATAATGAACTTGAACTTAAAGATCATTTTATAAAGATAGTGCTCTCAGAGTACATCTAGAACTATATTTATGTGTCTCATGTGATCCTCCTTGAACTCCAAGTACAAATGGATATATTTGAGGAATACTACCAAGAACTAGTCTAAGTAAGGATGAATGTTCTGATTCTTGAGTCCCATGAACACTGCTGGGGGAATTCGTCACATTGAAGGTCATCACCAAGTACTCGTAGTGACAATAGAAACATATGAATGTCATCTTCAGTATATCCTCATCCTGTATTCATAACTAGTGATATCCTAACCTGAGGTCTGCCTTCAAGAAACATCATGCCCTCTTAATTGATAAAATAGTTCATCAAAACTTGATTGTGGATATTAATTCTTAAAGATCACCAGATTCAAGCACTGTTAGTCCACACAAAACCTCAAGCTCCTGTCCACATCCTTAGTGAACAACACTGGTGCTACCCAGGGTGAAACACTGGATATAACAAATCCCTTTCTCTACATGTCCTCCAACTACACCCCCAACTTCTGAAGATCTATGGGAACCATCTGATATGTTTTCACAAATATATGTTTCTTCGCAAGGTGTAGATTGATACAGAATTCTATCTCTCAATGGAGATGTAAACGTGGAAAATACTTAGGGAAGACTTCCTCATACTCTTCCACTACTGCACGAAATTGGAAAATCCTAACATCCACTCCACCAAGGGTCATACTAGACAATTGGTGAGTAATTGGATGCACCCACCTATGCATGTGTTCATCTTGTGCTTTTGGATTTTACTTTTCACTGAAAAAGGAGAACCTAGTTCCATCTATAAGTAAAAACATCATCCTCCCCCTAAAATAATCGATCAGGGCATGAACTATGGATAACTAGTCCATAACAAAGATGACATCATAAGGCCTCTTCACTACTAAAAAGTGATCCCCACAAAAGCTATCACTGACAATATTGAGGTCACACCATCAAAAAAAGTATGTGATCACTCATTCATCTTGAGTACAAGTCTCTAAGTGTAACAGTTTAGCTAAAGGTTCAATTGGAATATCTAATTCTCCTAAAACATATGTGGAAAGAAAGGAATTAGTAGAACCTATTTGTATTAGTACTTAATATAAGGTATAAAAGACATAGATCATGCCTCCAATCATTCCAGGATCCTCTAGGTCATAAGCTTAGATTGCCTGCAGTGGTCCCCACCCATATCCTCCAGATCCTTTTTCCTGGCATAGACCGCATGAGGATGTAAGCGGTAACAAGTCTAAGCATCTACTACCTCTAGCTACTCTCCCAACTCCTCTTCCACATTCTACACCCAGCGGACCTGCCTGGCCCTACCACTACCTATGCCTCAGGGGACCATCTATGGTCTTTGTGTTATATGTACAGTAAGTCAAATAATCTCGAGAAATATTTTCCCTTCCATAACATGTGTAGCATCTCCATTCACTTGGATGGAGGGACGCATATTGAAATCCCTAAACCAAAAATCCTTTATCCCAAGACCTCATCCCAAAATGTATCATACATCTAAGTGACTAAGACTAATGTCGGCTCCCTAATATTATGGTATCTTCTCCTATATGCCGTTACAAGAAACCAATGCGTAAATCTACCTAGCCAAGAAACTCTCACCCACCAAAGCTCTTCTATCACCCCAACATAAGTATGAATGCATATAGGGATTACACTAGATCATATTTCTCTACGTAGATATTTATTGAATGTATAAACCAAGAATAATTATTTCCAAACCATATCCATTTAGTACCTTTATAGGTTTGTAAAACAAGATGAGTACTTAGCTACTATCATGCTGCCTGACAGGAGCTGCAAAAGATCCTGGGTATGTAGAACCCTTATCTTAGTTGGAGAGAACTCCTCTATAAAAATTTACTCAAACTTAAAACATGATAGAGTTTCCTCATTGTAAGACTAGGTCACTAACTCACACCGTCTCTCTATTAATCCATGTAGAAGGCTCACCACCCAGGGCACCATATGATCTGGCAGTGTCCTAACTAAATGAAAAATTCATGCCACTACCTCTAGACAGTCTTTTGCTGCCAATGGGTAGGGATCACCTCAGAACCCGAGGGGTCACTATCACTGAAACTCATGAATTATGCTCCGCCTTCACACCCCATTAACTAGTACTATTGGTAACATCTACTGGTCAACAGGTGGTGGTATAATTAGTGCACCACCTGGAGGTGGAACCTCAGGAAATAGTCCCTGAATCGACACCTAATCACTAAGGGGATCATACTCTTGATCATGATGCGGAATACTAGCTGGAATATGTCACGGAGGAATCCAGTAAGTAAACATTACATACCACATAAAATGCGTATATCTAAAGATTTGACTTAAGAGGGACATGGAAATAACAACCCATTCTTCTATGATACATCTACTATTGTTTTCCCTGCAACTAGTGTTCTCATGTACCAATCCAAAAAAATGTGACAAGAGTCATGAGGTATGGATATGTCGGCTGCTGCACCAACCTGAGAGCCCCTGACATTAAATCTGAACTAAATTCACTTAACACTAATACCCCAAACCAATCTAAAAAACACTTAGTTATAAAGAAGAACTGACTCCTCTGATACCACTATGTCACAACACGTCCTATTGGGTCCCATTCTGTGACTCCCCAAGCCTACATCTAATAGGCTAGGGGATGCCGACTAGCACTGAGTAGACATATGAAAAACTTGAGAGTCTTTATCCTAAGTACTTGTACACATAAACACACATATATCTAATCCTATACAATGATAAAATATATAAAAACTAGAAAAAAATGCATGCATACATTTAAATTCAACAACTATAGTATGACATGGAGTAATGGAAAGTAAATAGGGCGAAATAAAATCCCACCAAAATGAGTCTGAAAACATGTCCGACCTAAAAGTTAAACCAAGGATACTATCTAAATACCAAAGGAACACACATAAACTTATTTGGTCTCACTAAGCACCGTATCGTCATGTTCCATTAAGGAATATATCAAAAGGTCGACCGTCTTCACAAGGAATGACACATGTGGGAAAGGTCCGCATAGGGGTGAGTATAATAAAACCAAGCATGAAAGCCCAAAACTAGAAAGCATACAAGAAAAGAATACAGTCACCTCTATATAGTTAAATATATACAGTACACATAACAAGAATATCTAGATATACTTGTTGGAAAAAAATCCCTCAAGGTATCATTGATGAATATTTGAGGTGATTGCGTTTGTTGAAAAAGTGGGCCTTCATGTTGTGCTTGCTGACAAAGCAGAAGATAATGATCAATTTATTGAAAAAGGGGGTTTACATATTTAGTTTTGGAGTTCAAAAGACGTTTTTGAAAATTCTGTATTGATAAGAAGAACCTTGAAAATGTAATAAATGTTTTGGAGGTGGTTCAAAAAGAGCAGATACCATGTGGTTCCATTTTCAAATGTTCGCCAAATTTTTGGGCCTCAAAATAAACAAACTGAGAAAAGTGTTTTTGGAAAAGGGAATTGTGTGCCGATGTCTTGGAGTCATGGAAAATTGTGCGGCATATGTTTTTCAATATCATAACATCAAAATATGTAAAATAAAAGAGTGGAACCCAAGTTTAAATTTTGGTGCACAAGGTGACTAGGGCAACATCGAATATGGCGACTGGACTTGCGCGCCTGGAGGAGACATGTGCACAGTTCTCAGGGTGTCCAAAATGACTATAAATAGAGGGAAAACCCTCATAATTTAAGGAGAAGTTCAACAATTAGATAAAAATTGAGCTCCAGCCGCCTATGTGTTTTGGTCGTGCAAGTGGTGGTTTGGTCGTGCAAGTATAAAGATATTCTGAAGTTACGTGCCATTTGATAGTTGTGATCCAATATTTATTTGGGCATAATAAAGTTTGATTATCCTAAGTTCTGATTTGGTGAAAAGAGTTTCATGCAAGTGTTTTGGTGACACTTTCACGCCATACTTGAAGAAGAGCACTAGTTGATAGTTGCACGCCATTATTGGTTTGGGCATAAAAGGGTGTGAGTCACCCAAGTTTTGGGTTAAAGAAGGGAGTGTAGAACAAGTGGTTTTGTGCACCTGCGTTCCAGGCTTGGAGAAGAACATCATTCATTCTAGGACTGTGAGAAAGTTGTAAGATTTCCAGGTCCACCTATGGTAAGTTTCATTCATCAGTGGATGAAATTATAACTTCAACAGAACATCTATATATAGTGGAAGATTCATTCATTTGTGATAATGAATAGACCTATAGGTTTATAAACTATGAGTGGATCCTTTCCAGAGCAGTGAGCAAAGGAATATGAAGAAGGTGACCCTTTCCACCAGTAGTGATCCAAAGAGAGAGGAAAAGGGAGTGACCCTTGGGAATGAAGTGGGAAGACAGTAAACCTTTTAAAGGTAGTGAGCCTGGGCACAAAAGAATTTTCCCAAACATTGTATTCATTATTGGCACAAGATTTAGTGAAATTGGTACATTGGAAGATCGTCGTTTTATGCTCCTTGGACATAGCCCAGTGAGGGTGAACCAATTAATTTTTTTATGTCTTCCTAATTGCTTCCATGCATTTCATCTAAAGCATCATTATCATATAAACAAGGAAAGAAGAAGATAAATGTTAACAACATAATAGAAAACAAAGTTACCCTTATAATATAGAGGTCAAGATCCAGTGGGGCGTGAATAATTTTTAAATAGAATATTAATAACCTAATTCACCCCCCATCTCAGGGTATCTAGTCCTCTTTTGGTCCTAAAAATACTCAACAAAGACACACATACTCAATAGAAAGTCACAACTATAGTAATCCATCCTAGGATTCTAGTTCAAAATATCCAAAATCACTCCTCTAGGAGAACACACTTATGTGTCTGATAACACTAATGATGTTAATCTAAGAGGTAATTATCCTCAGGTCATTCCATTAGATATACACGCTGAAGGTATGGAGAGATACAATACATAGATGATGATCACACCCAAGGCCATGGGGTATACCAACAACTCAATCTGAATTAGCCTTCTAAATAGAGGATCATAGACAATGTATTGTTGGTCATGATGATACTAAGAACTCCACCTAAGGAATGAAGATGAATAGTGTATCTCACTCTAGACCTCACCGAAGGATTGTAAAAACTATATCCTAGAAGTTATACTAAAGGGATCACTATCCTAGGAGTGGTAGGCAGTTCCATACTAACCCTCAGGGAATGGATAAGGGGAACAAACCCTAAGTATACTTTTCCAATATAGAGAGGAAAAGGGATCTAAACTTTGTTCTGTAGTGTACATGG
Source organism: Viscum album (assembly GCA_963277665.1). Lineage (NCBI taxonomy): Eukaryota > Viridiplantae > Streptophyta > Magnoliopsida > Santalales > Viscaceae > Viscum > Viscum album. The sequence goes on along the minus strand of OY728136.1, from coordinate 1,660,652,881 downwards.
TGTGTAGAAGTGTTAAAAACCATTTCCCTTGACCTTGGGTCCTTCCCATGTAAACTACCCATGTCTCAAGCTGTGTATGTGTCAGTGTAGCAGTACACGGTGTGATGGCTGCCCATGTACTCTACCCATGTGCTAGTACATGTATTAGACCGTGTAATTTTCCATGACATGTTTGTGTAAGGGAATACATGGCATGTTCTAACTCATGTACCCCAAACCCTATCTTTGAACCCTTCCATGTACGTGTCGTGTCACCGAGGAGAGACCACACACCATGTGATAGGGTCACTGGTCATGTGATACTTATCTTTCTCCCGAAACCTGAGCCTCTATATTGGGTGTCCCACAGTATGTGTATTTTTATCTTACATGTTGTGTAATGAGGAATTTTACAGAATTTAAAATATGGAATTCATATCTTTCAACTTTCATAAAGCCTCTTTTCTGGCCATGCATTTCTTAGAAAATCATGGACCAAGTCCCGATGAAACTTACCTTAATCAATAAACAACTTCTGACCCTTATATCCATTTAAAAAATAGATTTATACATCATTATTCATTGGGAGTTGAAGAAAACAAAATTAGGTATCCAAAACCATCTGATTCATCACTGCTTCAATCCTCGCACCACCATTGTGTCCTGACAATCCTAGATATACAATATAGGATCATTGTTCCAAGAAATGGGTTCACAATGATTGATTCATCTGGATATGTAAAACCATTGGCTAAAAAAAATTCCCATGATGAATTCATGATCAGGGGAGAAAAGAACATTAAAAATCAAGAGGAACAGTCCTTGGTCAATGTTCGTGTCAACCTAAATTCATTTCTTTGATAATAACAATGAATAATCCACAATCACAAAATAATTCCCCAAAAATAGGAATAATCTAAACCATCCCAAAAGATGACCAATCCATGAATCAATAAATTAGTCGACTGATTCACATTCATAAACGAAATTAAAAATGGGAAAATAATACAATTAAAAATAAGATCCTACCTTGATTTGGATCAATCACTAAATAATAATGGAGTTACACCATGATCCTTGGAAGGATCCTTTGATTCCATTATGCATTGATTGTTGATCCTTGATCCAATTATCATCGGCCAAAGGGATCTCCTCCAGTGGCCCTAATGTCTTTCATTAAATTATAGGGATATGTGAGTAACCCTGATTCTTTTTCATAATCACATATTTATGGAAGGAGATAGGTCACTATGTCAAAAAAATAAAATAATTTTTTTTTCACTTTACGTCGTCATTGAATTTTATTCTAACACCCCATACCGACCAATGTTATGTCGTTCCAAGGGTAAAACTGCTGTTATAAACTCAACAGTGCCCTTGTATTTTTAATTTGGACCATCATTTAGAATTTATTCATATTTTTTATGAAAATTTAATTTGAATTCTATTTAATATATTTAATATATTTCAAACATTTATCCTGATCACATAGGTCCCTAATATCACACCCATTTCTATGCTTGGTCTCCAAAATAATCCACACAATATCCAAAATATAATACATGGTAAATCTGAGTAACTATAATCATAAATATCTATATTTCTCTAATCCCATTAGAAAAAAAATAAAAAACAAGGGAATAATGCTTCCATAACACATAGATACATAGAGAAAATAAGAGAAACAAGGGTCAGTAGATGGGTAGAAATCACCTCAAACCATAATGGATCTATCTATAGATGTTGGGGGTTGGATATTTGTTTTTGGGGATTTAAAGGCCTAAATATCATATTTTCCCAAGTTTCGACAGTAAAAATAAGAGAAATCCGAGGGGGATCCCTAACATAAAACCTAGATAAAAAAATATCCATTCATAGTGTTAATTTTTTTTCATGCCATTAATTCTATAGGCTAAGCATCTACAAAAAATTAAGTAAGATAATTGTTAAAATATAGAAAAACAATCATTTCGTGAATCATTGATTCACAATTTGAATTCCTTATTTTCAGAACTACCAAATTCCACCTTAGAATCCTTCTAGTCGTAAAACTTAATTCAAGATATGAATCCAAATTTACACTATAAATGTTATGTTCACACTGTTAATTCATTTTTCAACCATATTTATATCCTTTTATCACTTTATCATCTTCCTCATACACCCAAACTCAAAAAGTAAATACTAGAGAAAATCTATTCCCTTACATTTGTTACCACTAAAAAATTGTCATCCTCGGGAATTTTTAAAAAATCTAGAAAAGAAAAGGGTTCAAAAAAACCATCCCAAGAGAAACCAATCATGGGTCATTATACATGAATATCATAACTAGACTATCTATAATGACCCGTGATTTTAGTAAATAATTTTCCATAATTAAATACCGTATGAGTTGTTTGTCTTTCACATAACACTAAAATTAAAAAACCATACTATCTTAATAAAATTATTGAAAACTACTATTCTATTATAACCATTAATTTTTTGGGTATCAATAGAAGTAATTACTTTTAAAAAGTATATAAAATTTATAAAACAAATGTAATTTTATGATTAGAAGATACAAATTTCATAAATTTTAATTGTGAGAGATTATATTAAATTTTTTTTGTCACTTTTTTAAAAATTAATCATATAAAATTGTTGGAATATTTTTAATCATAATTTAAAAATTAGGTAATGGGGCCAATTTATTTTTAGGCCTAAAAATTATGTTACCAAGGTAAATATTAGTTACCGTAGTAAAATACGTATTTATTAATAAAGGTTACTTTTCAAAATATTGTGCATTTTTTTAAAAATATAATGGATCTATTTTAAATTAGGACTATAATGTCATGTTTAAACATATATAGTAATTAATTAACACTCATTTAATTTATAATCATTGTTAAATATGATTAAGACCACTGAATTATTAAAATGAAAATTTTTCTACGAATTTTTTTTATACATTATAAGTTTCTAATTAAAAGATAATTTTATCATTTTTAGATATTTAATTATATTAAATGGAGTCATAATTGAGATTCATCACCGTAATATTTGGTATGAATGACCACCTTATATATTAAGTGATAAAATAATAACCATTATTAAAATTTAATCAAGATTAATAAGTGTTAAAATGGGTAATCTAATGTGGTTCAAATTTTACTAAATCAATTTTTAACTTAGAACAACTATAATACACTTGTTAGGTTAGAAATATTTACCTTCATATATTAAAAACATTTCTCTACTTAACTCACCTAACTCTAAAGAAATTATATTCTCACCCCTTACAAAATATTCTTTTCCAAATATTGGTACCTCGTTTTCACCTATAAAACGATCTCACTTCCAGCCAATTCAAGAAACACCCATAGTTTAAAATTCACATGAATATCTACCCAATTAAATTATACTAGATCCCCTATACACGTTTGGTATCCTATATCCTCAACAATGTTCTGAAAGTACTTTTTTTCCAAAATATAATTCAAGAGATAATCAAAATTCTAAATATAGGAATTAGATACCCTTTAAATATCTTTATTTTCCCTCCCATACACCCTCCTCCATACCCATTATAACCATATGTATATAATGAAAAAATATTAAAAAATATAAATTTTTTATTATATTTATAGTGTAATCATTATCTATTACACTACTATTGAATCAAAATAAAAGAAAACATTGCTCATTTTCCTGTGCGTACAACCACATCTTGGAACGACATGTTTTTTCATCAAACCACAATAAATGAGGTTTATAGAATTGGGATTAGTGAGTAGATATTTTATTTATTTCATGATTTATATTCTAGAAATATAAATTAGGTATTCTATAAGTAACATTAGCAATAAGTGATCAATATAAAACTAATCACCCAAAACCAAAATATGAAGAGGAAAAAAATTTATTTATAAGTGAAGAAATATTTTATATTTACCTTATTCTTATAAATATTTATAATTAAGACTAATCAAATTAAGAAAATCTAAAAAATTTCATTATTCTTTTGTGATATTTATATTATAATAAAGTAATCTCTTCTATAGCTATACACACTCATAGATTGTAGCAAATTCTTATTGGGTAGGTTTAACCACCAACATGAAAAATGCAATAAATTTTTATCAAGTATGTAATTGGAAAGTTAATATTGTATATTAATAAGTAGATATTGATTCATTTATTATGTATTGGTAATAAAAACATTTAAATCATTAATTAAGTCACCATTATTTATTTGTTAAAAATCACCGAAACATTCTTTTCCTTAATTTAGTATACATGAAATTTAACTAAAACTACCATAGAATGATATTATAAGTTTATAAAATATCCCAAAACATTAATTTTTGTAATTTTTATGATATTTTAGTGATGAAATTTTAGAGAAGAATGAAAAAAAACTCCATCATTATGAAGTTATCTCAAAACGATCAAGTTTACTCACACCTAAAATCGACAATGGATAAGAACTAACTAATATACATGTAGATAATAATTATAAATTATGTTCACAAAAGTGTATGTATATGAATAAGGTTATTAAATAGATGATTAATATAGTTATTTTTTTTCATACAATAGGTTAATTAACTTACATGTAAATCATGGGTGAAGTCAATGGATTTAGTAAGTGAAACCTCTTCCTTTGATTTATATGACTTCTTCATAATATTATTTCCCCCATGATTTTCAATTGTAAATAATTTTTTCTCTTATTTATATGGGTAAAAAGTGTTTTTAATTAAAATAAACTTCCATTATATATTTTTTTTTTAACTTTTTTAAGAAAAAAGATACTTTTTTAAAATAGAATCATGACTATGACTTTTACATCGATGATTATAAAATGTTTTTTTAAAAATCATTTGGGATTTGGTTTTAATTTTAATCTATCATAGTAATGATAAATATCCAATGGTGTTATGCTTCATGTTTCACCCTCCATTTTTCTTTTATTATGTGATTACTTTTGTGTGATTTGGTATTTTATGTCAATCAATTTAATTCATGTTTTTGTTCTATTTAGAAATATTATGAAACCTAATTTTATTTCCATGGGTTCTTTATACTGTGAAAGTTGAATAGATTTAATTGGAATGTTTTATTTCACCCACTCTTATTTACATGGGTTCTTTATTATATGAAATATGAATGATTTTCAATTGAAATTTTTATGAAGCCCATTTTAATTTCCATGGGTTCATTATGAAAAGTGAATGATTTTAATTTAAAAATTTCATAAAACCCATTTTATTTTCATGGTTTCATTATGATGTGGTAAGTGAATGATTTTTAAGTGGAACTCATAAGTATGTATGATGATGACTGGGGTCCTATATTACCCTCCAATTCATTCGTTAATAATTTAAATCTCATGGGATATCTATATGTGGACAAAATTTTTATTCAAATGAATTGGTGAAAGTGTGTGTCTCAGGAATGTGATATATACACGAGTGTAATTATGTTTTACTAAAATAAAGGGTGAAAGTTTGTAACAAATTAAATTAATGTTTCCATATTCTAATTTTTGTTCTATATTTAAATTATGTTATGCATTATGATATTTTGATCTCTTTATTATGGGTTTATGTTAAATGTTTATAAGACATGTTATAGCAATTATATTTACTTGTTGATATTTTTGGATTTATGTTCTTATTCCATTTACTTTAAATATTGTATATGTTTTATGGTTATCACTCATTATGATATGGTATTTGTCTTATTCTCATAATTTTTATAAAATCACTCTTGATGGAATGTTTATTCATCCCTTATCGAATGTTTGAGCTCACCACTTTTTTATTTTTTCTTTGCTCATTTTATAAGGATGAGTTTTAGAAATGAGGTGTGATAAAGATGTTCTAGTATGGATAACTTAAAAATATATGATCCTAAGCATTGTAAAATAATATTTTTATGTAACTGATACCCAAATACACTACGCCTATCAGAACTTGGGATATTTTTTCTATTATTTATTAAATGCAAGTATATTTATTTTAAAATATTCAAAATTAAGGCTTGTTTAGATTGGGTAAATATAGGGCATATCGGTTTAATGGTTTTATTAGTTTTTAATATCATAGAATTAGTTTTTAAGAACTATGGTTATAAAACATTATTAAAACCCTATATATGAGTCTAAGTATAAGATATGGTCCTAATATTTTAGTAAAGTATTGAGTATGTGGTTTTCCTTGTAATTAAATCAATGTCTGGATATTGGGAAGTGGATGCGACTGTAAAACAAATTCATATAGGTGCAGTCACCCTAAAAAGGGTGATTTATAATTGTCTCAATATTCTCTTTGAAGCATGACGAGTGTTCCTAATACTGCACACCCATCTAGAAACTCCCGAGGGATATCATTTATGGGTTCACATTCTGTTTACAAATCATTAATATGGACTTGAACACATTATTATAGTAAGTTTTATCCTGATATGAATTAGATGATGAATAACCTAGATTGAGGTTATAAGATTTACAATTTTAAGTAGAAATTTTATTAATGACTCAGTATTTCTATGATGATAGTTTTATTTTTAGATTACTTATTTTTCTCCTTGATTTTCTTTATTGAAGAAAAGAATTGAACTAGGAGAAACTAGGTTAAAAATAGTTGTGATGGGAATTGAAATGATTGTACCATTGTGTCAAAAAATGGGATGGGATATGGCGTAAAAAATATCATATCCATTTTAACTGAACCATAAAATGATATGAATAATAACACAAACCATGTTGATATCAAGAATACACCAAGAAAGGATAAACTTGCTATCGATATTTTCATGTGGAAACATCTACCCTCATTTAGTGGATAGTTTAATCCATTTTTTTCTAATAAATGGTGTAATAACCCCTAACCAAGTATCCCAAATATAGTGCCTTACTTTATTACATTGGAATATATATAAGTAATCATATCCCGAAGGACCTAATATTTCAGTAGTCTTGGTAAACTAGATATGTATTTGAGAATTCAATTTGAATTTTAAAAATAAAATATAAAAAAATTATTTTCTTTGAGAACACCATTGTCTCGATTATCATAACCCCTATATCAATCATAATAAACTTCTTATAAACATGGGGTAACAAAACAAAATAAAGGTGTGTGATCAAATTTTTAGTATGGGTTAAGTACAACTGAAGCAATAATGAATCAATGAGAATAATCAATATGGCATGGTAGATAAATAAACACACATTCAATTTAATCAATAAAATGAGAATTAAATGCATCCATAGATAATTTCAATGAAAAAATTATCATGTATAATAATAATAATAACAATTGAATTCTCAATAAAGTAAATGATTAATTGTTGTATGACATGTTTCCTTAGTATATATTACATTTACCATCAAGATATTTAACAATATGGTTTAGCATATCGAGTAGAAAATAATCTGATTTGGCTAAAGGATTCATATCATGATAATACCGATTCATTAATGGGATTACTTTAAATGTTCCCCAATTGGTGTCTTATGAGTCTAAATACTTCCTCATATATCGAATGACTGATTTTCAAAAAGATATTTTCAAATCAAAGCGCACCATACCACTTTGATACATTTTAATTATAATCTCCATGAAGAAATAGAATTTTAAAAACTAAAAATACCGTGAGTAATGAGTAAATAATTATATTACATTTCAATGTGATAGTATATGTACCTCCTGGAAGTGAATTGGTGTATAATAACAAATAAGTCTCAATGTAACTTAAGATGGAATCTCATACCTCTGTGTGATCAGTTGAATTGTATGCATCACAAAAGTAATCATTATAAAATTAGGCATTTAATAAAATGAATATAATTAGATTAATGATATTATATACTAAATGAAATTATAAATACACCACACACAAGAAAAAAGCGTTAAATAAGGCATAAACCTCATTGAAGTAAATGCGTGATAAGAAAACCCTTACCCCACGCTTCCATTTAGTTGTGCATACTTTAAACTCTTGTATAATGGTTTAAAGATTGTTATTAATCATTAAATAACTAAATTAATATTTATACTACCTTATATGATTATTTTATAACATCTTATGACCCATTCATTAATAATATTTCATAATTTTCAAGGTTTTATGTGAGTTTGTTTCATAGTTTCATGATCGTTCTATTTTTGTATAATTATGGATTGTGTTGTCAAATTAAAATAATACTCCAGAAGTAGAATGAAATAGTATTTAAATACTTAAATGAGTATAAATGGTCCTTTATATCATTTTCATTTCTTTAATGAGGATGATTAATTAGATAAAATGTTAATGATAATCATTTAGTTTATTTTGGTTGTTTTTATATACACCACGAACTAGTTTCGTTTTATTTACAATTATGAGTAAATATTAGTTAAAAAGTTTAAAATAGGATATAATATATTTATTAAAATATTATTTAACCAAAATAATAGTTTCAATACCATCAATGAAGATAGTAATGGAAAACAAACAAAATCCTTATTCACTGAGGTGATAAACCGACATTACTTAAACACAAGTTTCATTTCTTTGAATAAGGGATGGAATAAAAGGTATGAATATAAAATATTACATTATAAATATAAAATTTCATTATGTACATGATTTTTTAATTATTATTACTTTATGTTAGAAATCAATAAATATAAAAAAGAATAAAAAAGAAAATAAGAGACGTGTTTTGAGATAATTACCTCTTAAATATCACCTCCTTGGAGAATCCCTTGAAGATATTGTATTTGGAATTTTGGTGAGAATATAAGAACATAGATGTGGATAGTGTGAGGATAATTATGTGTTAATTATAGTTTATGAGATTAAAGTATTTTGGGTTGAAATTCAATGGTGATGTGTGATATTTATACCTGATTATAAGTATGTTTAGGTGATTAAAACAACGATTATTTTATATTTAAAGACCACCACATTGAGGTGACATTAACTTCAATGAAATATAATATGAATTAATTTTTTCAGGACCATAAGGGTTTATAAATACCTAAAACACATATTAAATGTTGTAATTTTTAGGCATGTCAAAATTTTACCTTTTAACTTTAACCCCTATCACTATTTTACCTATACTACAGTAAAGTTTTTTTACCATGGTAATTTTTTTATAACTAAAAATGAATTTGATCTTAAAACCTAATTTAGGGATTATTATTTGGAATATGGAAACCATTTTACAAAATTAAATTCAAATAATTGAAAAATTATATTTAAAATTAATCCACAGACACAACGAAAAATTGGGTTTTTAAAGTGAAAAGTTCAAAGGTTTGATATGTTTTTCTATCCAATTTCAATGTTAATTTTATTATAATGAATAAATTGGTTTTATTTAATTTTAATTGGACTAATTATAATTTAAATATATTTTTAAAAATTAATTAACCATATAAATATATTATAAGAAAGTGTAGTTTTCAATTAAAATTCAATATTTTCACTATTAAATAAAAAATGAAACTTCTCTGAAAAATACCAAAAATTAACCCTATGCTAATTTTGTAATGAACCCAAATTTTATAAATAGAATTTTTAACTTATTATAATTATTTTATATAGTATAAAAATAATAAATAACATAAAAATCCCACAAAAACATTAATTCGCATAAATGAAGAATGAAATAAGGGATATTAGAAATTAAAGAACCTATATAGATTGAATAGTAACTTGACCATTGGAATTCTAACATGAAAATTAGGAATAGTAATCTAGATAATAGAATAGTAATCTCACCTATGAATTTATAAATAAAATTTAGGCATCCCTTGAATTAAAATATGATATAATTATAGTATAAGTAAATAGATGTTTTAAAATTGATAAATTAATGTTGGTATTTTTATAAGACATAAATGTTTATTTTAAATTTTATAATTAATAAAATATTTTGAAATATTTTTTTCATGAAATAAATTCATAAATTAATATTTTTTTCTTACTTTTATAATATAATTTTATGAGACCTTAAGTAAATTTTCAAAGTATCATAAAATCAGTCAAAATTTTAAAATCGATACTTTTCGCGTAAATGATGATTTTATTTAAAAATTAAATTTCTTATATTTATAAAATTATTTTAATAAAATGGTGTTTATTTTAAAACTTTTAATGTCAAAAAATGGTTACGGTTATTTTTTTGTATGTTTATAAAATTGTTGATTTTTTGGTGAATAGTGAAATACGATAATTTAGGGTATTTAACTAATACATGAAGTTTTTATTCATGGATGCGGTATATTTGATATAATCCCATAATTATGAACATTAATTCATTATTTTAATATATTTAGTGATAAGGTTCAAACTATTTAGAGTCTTTAGCCAAAATAATAAAGTAATTAATACAATAATAAAAAAACACCCCTTGCCTCCCCTATAAATATCACCCCTCACCACCTTTTCTTATCACAATTCAAAATCCTTGAATCTTGTCCAAATTATTCCCAATAATCTTCATAATCCTTTACTAAATGTCCAAGAGCCTTTGGTATTATCAAGAGACCAAATTCAGTTTCTATTAGGAGGTTCTCAAGGGGAGGAATTTAAGAGGTAAAATCCTCTTTTATTTTCTTCTAAATTTATTTTCTTTTCTTATTATCTCATAACCTACACTTATTCAAGTAGAATTATAACTAAAATATCTTATATATACTGTAATTTTATTATATTAGTTGAATAATTCATCAATAAAACTATTCTATTCTCCCTTTTTTTTCTAAAAATGGGAACATCATCTGTGATGGGTCGATTTTCCACCATCATGGATGATGCATTATAATTTCCAATCACCACCATCAATTCAGGTCATAAAACCATTATTATGGTTAAATAAGATTTTATTACACATATTATAAGTTATATAATGTTCTATAATCAATATATAAACAAGATATTGAATAAAATTTTATGAGTTTTTGATGGTGATTGAATCCACAAAATAAATTAAATCATTTTTATCAACTATTTATCTAATGATTCATCCTCATAACATATAAAAAATGATATATATATATATATATATGAACTCGAATATTTATTACACAGTTAACCATGATTTGTTATATAAAATTCCACTTTAGATAACTCCAAGGATCCAGAGATCTTGTGTTTTAGGAAATTAGGAACATTACACAACAAATTATAACATAAAATACAACATATTTACTAAAAACATTGTTTACATGACCAAATCATTCACTTGTACATAACATGGCAAGAGATAAACTGTGGACATACATAAGAAAGGGGTGAGCTATAAATATAGTAAGGGATTAAACAATGCATAACATGAAGAATACAATAAATGTTAGGAAATAGGTATATTAATGGAGTGTAAGATAAAAATGAACATAAAGGCATGATACAACATGATTATCATAACATGGAAATGTGGAAACAACATACAACATGATATTAGCATGATCCAAGGCTCATTGTACATGGATTATCATGACTAAACCCTCATTTCACATGTATTATCAGGAGAAAACCCTCATTTCACTTGAATTATCTGGTGTAAACCCTCATTTCACTTGGGTTATCACGATACAAAACATTACCCAATTCATTTGAGTGCTATTAGGGCGCATACTTTATAAAATTTCATTCCACGCATAAGTGTGCCACATGGATCATATAACATGAAATCATTCAAAATCATAAGTTATTACACGATTAGGTAATCTAGAACAAATACATGAAAGTACCATTCAATATGTATATGCGCATAATGGTGAATACACTTTATAGAAAAATGGGTATGGTATTCACTACACGATGATTTTGGCTTGGAAAATTGCGGTGGAATTTCAGCAGCTTAATGTCGTCATATGGAAATTCATAAGTTGTGTTGATGAGAGAGAAATGGTTCTCTCATAATTTATACATAAAATAAGAAGTAAGGGGATCATGTAACATAATATCCCAACGTATGAAATGGAATTTAGATGCATAATATAGGTGAAATACTTGAATGAAAATAAGAAGAGAGAAATCCCTTACGGAATTTCGGCATGGTAACATGTGTACATATAAGGCACTAATGATAGAGAAAGTGGTCTATAATCATCAAAAAATAATTATTGAATTATGGGGGAAGTGATAAGTCATACCTAAAGATTTTTAATAGAAAGAAAAAGGGTATTACAACATAAAAAACTTGGATAAAAACGAGAAAGGAAGGAATCCATTATGAAAATTCAGCATGGTAACGAGAGTACATAAGGGTTATTAAGAGGGATAAATGAGAGTGAAAGAGGGTATAATTATTTATACATAAAATTATAAGTAAGGAGGATATTTAATAATATATCCCAATACTGGAATAAAATAAACTAAAATACATGACAGTAAAATAATTCTTGATTAAAAAGAAGGGTGGTAGATCCCTTACTTGAGTTTGTGACATCAAGAGCTCAAAGAGGGGATTATTGAGAGATTGGGGTTCCATGGAAGGATTCTTGAGAGAGTAGGAAGAAGTAGGAACGTGATACAATAATTTTTAGTGAAGATAAGTGGGAGCTTGGGTGGTTTTATATAGGAAATTAGAGGATAATTATTTAATATTTCACAAACATAGGTTGTGGAATCTATTTAATTAAATATTCAAAACCACAACCATACCATGGTTTTTCCCAGGGTTTTTGGAAAAAGTGAAGTATAAAACATTATTTTATAAGAAAAATGGCCCAAAATATTAAAATATTAGCCTTTCTTATGTGGATGTGAGTCACACTCTCAAGGAAATCATTTTAAAATTTTAAAATATTTTATATGTCTTGGAGGGTCCACTAAGGCATTATAAAATTAATAAAAAAATATATAATCACATTATTTTAATGGTAAAACATATATTGGCCAAATATAACTTTTATAGTATTTTATTATATAACTATTGGGTAATCATTATGTCATAAAGAAAATTATATATTTGTACGGTATTTAATTTTTACCAAAAAATTTTATTGTCTCAGAAAATTATGAAACATTAACTGTTGGATAATTTTGACATCCTGATTCCAAAAATAATATTCATTTTATCTAAATTTTTTTCTATATGTTTGAATTTTTACTGTTAAAATGAAAACTTACATTTATTGAAAACTCACAAGTTTTGACAAAAACAGTTTTCAAACATTAATGAAAATTACATTTGACTTCATAAAAATAATATACTCATTTTTTATTCATAAAAGTAATTTGATAATAATATATTATTAAAATATTAATTTTTTTAAAAATTCATTAATTCCTTAAGAAATATACTTTTAAAATACACTTTATGTTTTATTGAATAATTTTTTTAACTCTTATCCAACTGATTACCTAATCATTTTGGAATAATTTTTATAATATTATTAATTACAACCTTAGTTTAACATAATAATTTATACATTTCCTAAAATTATCATTTTTACCTAAATAATCAATTATTCAAATTCATCATTTTGTTTTCAGAAATACTATTCTCATAATGGAATTGATGTAATATGACTCTTATTTATAAAAAAGGATTACACAATAAGTAAATAATTACTTATTACATAACCCCTTATAACACCCACATATGACCTAAGGGTAAGGTGAGTGATAGTGACAGACTCTTGGGGTGGCTCAGATAACATTTCCCGGGTGGTAATCTCTATTAACCTGAACTTCTCTCATAAGATATTTTGTTCATCCTTAGCACATTGAAGCTAGGATTGGGATTGGTCAAGAGTGAATCCCACTTATGCTACCTCAATCCCAATATCTGATAAACGAGCTTCGCACGACCCGAGTCTACTGAATGAGGCCATCCACTCCTTTGTCCTTGTTGAAAGTATTTTTTTTAAAACCGCATATTTATATCTGTTGTGTGATCACTATTCAATGGCTGTATTATCAATGGTAATAATACATAATGGTAATTTAAACCCAAAAATAATAATAAAATTCATGTGTTTTATATATCTATAAGACATTAAAAAAGGTAATTTTATTCATAAATTATCGGGTCGTTAAAACATTCACCCCTTAAGAAAATTTTCCCTCAAAATTTCCTTTTACCATACTAAAATAGATGAGCATATCTCTGCCTCATCACTTTCTCCGGTTCCCTCATTGCTTCTTAAAATTTATGATTTCTCCATAACACTTTGAAGAGGATAATTATCTTATTTTGTAGAACTTTTACCCAATGATCTAAGATCTTCATCAGCTTGTCTTCATAATAGAGTTCATTCTATAATGGTACCACATTTGGATCGAGTACATGTGATAGATCAGGTATGTAATTCCTCAAGAGTGATACATGGAATACATCATGTACTTGAGATAGTTTTTGTGGGAGTGCTAGTCGATAAGCCATTGCTCCGATGTGATCAAGGATCTCAAAAGGGTTGATGTACCTTGGACTAAGCTTTACCTTCTTCAAAAATATCATAACCCTCTTTCATGGTTATATGAGGATGAATACCATGTCTCTAACATCAAACTCTAAATCTCATCAATGAATATCAGCATATATATTTTCTTGACTCTGAGCAGCTTTATTATGCTTCAGGATGGTCTTAACCTTCTCCACCATTTATTCAACCATTTATGGACCTATAAGTTTTTTCTCCCAAACATCATCCCAACATGCCAGTGTTCTACACCTCTTCCAATAAAGGGCTTCATAAGGAGATATTTAGATGCTTGAGCGGAAACTATTATTGTAAGAGAAATCAACCAGAGGAAGATATTGATCCCAACCTTTTTTGAATTCCATTGATAATTCTCTCAACATGTCCTGAAGTGTTTGGATAGTCCAGTAATACTGGCCATAGTTTGAGGATGATAAGCCATACTGATGTTCAGATCAGTATTCAGATCGTGTTGGAGAATCTTCCATAACATAGAGGTGAATCCTGGATCTCGATCAGATACAATCAATTTTGGTACACCATGTATCCTTACCACTTCTCGGATGTATATCCATACCAGTTGATCCAGTGAGAAATCCTATCAAATTGTAATGAAGATTGCAGACTTTATAATAAGATCCACAACAACCTAGAAATAATTGTATCCTTTGGATGCATTCCAAAGTTCAGTGACCATGTCTATGGTAATGTTCTCCCATTTCCATGTTGATATGGGTAATGGTTTCATTGTCCCTTTATACTTTTGTCTCACAGCCTTCACTTTCTGACATACTAGGCACTTTGATGTATAATCAATGATCTTATTCTTCATATTATCCCACTAATAATGCTCTCGGAGATCCCGATACTTATATGTGTTTCCAGGGTGGATGGAGAAATTTGAGCTTTTTGTGTCATCCAAAAGTTATTTCTTTTACTCTATATTTTATGGAACACATAGTTTTGACCCAAATCTAACAATTCCTTATTCTTTAACATTGAACTCTGAGGATTTCCTTTTTTTGATAGTTTCAACTTTCTTATGAATTCCAACACCATCATTTTGATCATCCTTTAAACTTTCTAAAAGATACAATTGAGAAATCATTTGTGAAAGGATTGATGATGTTTCCTTATTTATGATTATCATGTCTATATTCATTAAATCTTAGAATATTGGATCACTTTCAATTCTCATCAATGATAGAATCACCAGGTCCTTTCTACTTTGAGCAGCTTTCACCTTGGTCACTTTCCATTGGTAGTGATGGATTGAGTAGTCATAGTCTTTGATCAGCTCTAACCATATTTGTTGGTTCATATTCAACTCTTTAGTGTGAATATATACTTGAGGCTTTTGTGATCGGTATATATTTCACACTTTTTCTCAGAGTGGTAATGCCGCTAAATTTTCAAAGTGAATATCACTATATCTAACTCCAGATCATGTGTTGGACATTTATTCTTATGAAATTTCAATCACCTTGAAACATGGGCAATGCCTTTGTCATTTTTCATCCACACACAACCCATAACCGTCTTTGAAGAATCATTGAATACCAAGAAAATTTCTCCATTTGTGGTTAGTGTGAGAACAAGCGCAGTGATAAACCTCCTTTTCAACTCCTTGAAGCTCTCTTCACATTCATAATTTCAAAAAAACTTGACACCCTTATGAGTTAGCATGGTAAGAGGGTTTGAAAATCATGATAAATTTCTCCCAAATCAGCGATAATATCCAGCTAACCTGAGGAAGCTGTGGATATCTGTCACAGATTTTGTCCTCGGCAATCCCTCAATTGCATTTTTCTTAGAGGGATCTATAGATATCTCATTTATTGTTATGATATGACCCAAGAATTATACTTACTTCAACCAAAACTCACACTTTCTATACTTTACAAATAGATTCTTCTTTCTCAAGGTCTCTAGTTTATTTCTTAGATTCACCTCATGTTCCTAATTATTTTGGGAGTATATTAGAATATCGTCTATAAATACTGACACAAATTTGTAGAGGTAATATATAAAGACATTTTTCATAAATTCCATTAATATTTTTGGAGTATTAGTGATTCCAAAAGGCATTTCTATGAATTTATTGAGCCGGTACCTTGTACGAAGAGCTATTTTCGGGACACCCTCCTTCTTCACCTTTACATGGTAATATCTCGATCGCAGATCAACCTTGGAGAAGTCTTGTACTCCAAATATCTGATCAAACAAGTTATCAATTCATGGAAGATGATACTTTTTCTTTATTGTAATTTTTTATCTCATGATAATCAATGCGAAGTCATATTGACTCATCCATCTTCTTAATGAAGAGGACTGGTTCACCCCATAGTGAAGCACTTGGGTGTATAAACCCTTTATTCATATTCTCCTATAGTTTATTATTTATCTCCTCAATCTCCACAACAACCATTCTATACAGAGTCTTGAATATTGGCAACACTCCAGGTATAAGACCAATCGAGAATTCAATAACTCTTTTAGGAGGAAGACTAGGAAATTCCTCGGGAAACACATTAGTGAATTCCTTAACAATAGGAATGTCTCCAAGGATGCTTCCTTCCATATACTCAATCATCTTAGAATGATACTCATGATAATAGGGTAGTAATATCTATGTTTGAGATGATGGTTCTAAAAAAGATTCATCCTCCTCCTTGAACTTGAACAAAATCGGGGGTTGATTTACTATATGAAGAGTGATTTACCTCTCTCAGAAATTTATGATGGCTCTATATAGGTAAATCGAATCAATGCCAATATTTGCTTCAAATTCCAACAGAGGGAGTATAAAGAGGTTAGTCAAGAAGTTCAATCCACAAATTGTGATAGGAGAGGAGTTATATTCATGGGATGAAATGATTTCCTCATTTTTCATTCTCACTGACATATTTACTTCAATGATTTTTTGTGGTGTTTGGATTGTTCTACTAAAATTTTGGGATACAAAAGAATGTGTCGAAATAGGGATGATAACAAAACCTTTCACTTTTTAATTCTAGTTCTACTCTATTTAATACAAACATATGAATGAGTATCTTAAAAAGTTAAACACATAAATGGGAATACAATGAAAAAAGGGATAAATTATAAATTACATTTATTTCCTTAAATTATTAATAACTTGTATTAAATATATGTTATCCATGATCTATTTCCTAACGTATATTCTTATGGTATTTTTATCTCCATTAATAATGGTTCATACTAATCATATAAATTTATCAAAGCATCTCCCAGAGAGTGTCAAACCAAAAGTGAAACAAGGATCTCTGTTGTGCACCAGTTCCCATTCAAGTCTAGATCAAAGCTGTGTTGTTGGGTTTTACCCCTAGATACATCTGTGTTAGATCCACCTCTACGTGTTGGTATCCAGACAAGGATGTATTTGTTTTATAAACCACTTACTCTATACTCACCAAAATTTTGGGATTATTTTTATATACTCAGTATTATCATTATGGATTTCACTAGAGTTTTATAACCCTAATCCAAAAAATAACTAAACCAATCCTCTGATACCAACTATAACAACCTGACTCTTTTTATACACTTAAAAATGATTTATTACATAAAATTTCACTTAAGACAACTATGAGGATCGAGAGGCCTAATGTCTTAGGAAATTGGGAACATTACATAACAACTTAAAACATGAAATAAAACATCTTTATTGAAAACTGTTTTTACATGAGAAACTCATTCCTTCGTACTTATCACTACATGGGATAACATGAGAACATACTGTAGAGACCCGTATCTTGACGTACATTGACATTACATTACATTTTCGGAATACTTAGTACATAACAAAAACACACACACAAGGATCGTAATAGTTTAGTGTCTTTGGAAACTCGAAATATAATCTTCTAATCCTGGTGAAAGATCTTCAACATCTCCCATAAAGATCTTCTTCTTTTTTACCTAAAACCATTCTTTATATCCTTGGGAAAAGAAAACATAAAATGGTAAGCTCAAATGATCAGTAAGGGTAAACAAAAGAAATATCAATCACATCATATACATAAGCACATAACTTTTGGAAATCTTAACCTGCAAAAGGGATCATAATTTCATAACATGGGGTAAATCATGGCAGTGAAATGTAATCACAATAATCATAACATAAAACATGAAACTTTGTGGCATTCACACATAATCATAGAGAATAATTTCTTGTTAGTCAAGACTCATTTCCAAGACTATCTTAGTAGACAAAGTCCCTTTCTGAACCGAGTCACCCTCGTTTTAGTCCTGTTTCACTGAACCGGTATAACCTACCGTTCCAGCCATGTCTATCTCATGAGATATAAAATCTTTACCCAATTCATTGGAGGGAGATATAGGTCCCACCCATCTCCTAATGATACCATTCTTATGTGTGCCACAAAATCATAAACCATACATCATAGCATAACCCATATAATAAAAATGGGAATCTTAAACATCGTGACATCATAAAAAAATTCATATAAGATAAAGGAATTCATAAAAATATAATTCCATAACAACATAATCAAATCAATGTAATAATAGGGATATAAACAAAACCCTTTATTATCTTAGATGGAAAATAATTTTGATAAAACACTAGAACTCCATTCTTGAGGAAAATATCCTTTCTGCTTCAAAAACACTTTTCCTTTCTTAACATGTCATACAATTATAAATTAAAGGAAGTTGATTAAAAATAAACTTGAAAACTTGTAAAGTAATCTTCTTGGAAATAATGTTTTTTAAAAATCCATTCATACCGTATAAGTTAAAAAAAACATTCTTCTCTTACTTTTGTCAGAAAAGTCAAAAAGTACCTCATACGAAAAACGACAAAAGATTCCTTTCATATTATTTACTAAAAACTCACCAAAGGGTAAAATTGGATTTAAAAAAAATTGTAGGTGGATGGAAATAATATTACATATTGAGGAAACATCTATGTGGATGATAAAATACACCCCAGTAAATATCAAAGTATAAACAATCTCAGATAAAAATGAAATTGTGATATTTCCCTTACCTTAGGTCCTACTTGCTTTGTAAGTGTCCGAACCTCCTGTATAATGATTTAAATAATGTTATTGACTTATTCCAGAATCATAATTATTTTTAAGATATCATATATGGTCATATTCTTAGCTTCTTAGTAGTAATATTTCGTTGCTAATTGTTATTCGGGTGTTTATAACTTTTTGTTCTTATGCGTGTTTTGTCGAATAAATTCTTATTATTTTCTTTAGGTTATAGATACCTAATTTCGAGAATGTTATTAGTGTAATATATATCATATTCATTAAATTAAATTCATTTATATAATCATTATGAAATAAAGATCATGTAGAACGAGTCGCATCACATCGTGGAGACGGTATTCCGTACGTACGCACGAGTGATGATATCGTTCCTATGATCGTGGAATTGTATTGGAGTATATGTATACTATTTCAGAATCAATATCACTTTACAATAGTCATATATAGTCATTATTTACACCATTATACCCATCCATGTAAGGTGGTGGTGGAAAACAGATTACACCACAGCGTGGAGACGGTATTCTGTACGTACCCACGCGCGGTGATTTCTTTTTCCGTAGGATGGATAGATGGTGAAATAGGGTTGTTTCATACTTATAATAAAATATCAGTATATGAGTGATACTGATGTTATTACATAATAATGAAACAACTAAAGAAGAAGAAGTGGAAGAAGAAATAAAGATGAAAGAATCGGTAACAGACATTACCTCTTCTTTGAAGTGCTTCTTTGAGACCTTCTTTTAGGGCACTAAAATTGGTCTTTGAGGAATACCAGAACCTCTAGGATGTTTCTAGGGAAGTGGAGAGGAGAATTGGGCATGGTTTGGCCGATCTTGAAGGCTCAAAGTTGTGTGAGGAAGAGAGGGAGGAGGTGCCCTTTTATAAGGGAGGAGAGGGGCACCTTTGGAATAACTAAAAATATTATTTTATTATAAAGTCAAGTTCGGTTTGAAATAGCTCCAAATTGATTTATTTCGAGGCTAAGGTGGGAATGGGTCGAAATCCTCTCATCCAATAGAATTCAGACAAGTTTAGGTTCCTATTTTAACCTTATCATTTAGATTTAACATTAAGTTAAATAATTTTACTTTTACCGTGTCTTCTTGTGTTCTTACACTATAAGGTTAATAAACTTACTATAAGAATCCAAACGAACCCCAAATTGTTTATTATTAATATATATAACCTTATCTAAGTCATTTGGCCGAACCGTAGATTTTTAGGAATAAAATAACAATTAATAATATAATATTTTTTAAAAAAACTATTTTATGTCAATTTTGACACTATTTAGTAATTGATTTTTGTGAAAATCATAACAGAATGATAAGTTCGAAAAAAGTTAATTAAATAAATACTAACATGTCATATTAACCTAGAAAAGTAGTGGAATTCATAAAAAGTCTCAGATTATATTTATTTGGGTACTTATAACATCAATTATGTCAATATTTCATTAATAAGATAATTTCTGCATCATCGTCGTGTCATAAATAAATTAAATTATTTAATGTTTAAAAATTACAAATTAAATACCATTATGTAGGAAATCTTTTCAGATTTATAATTAATATTTATAGTCGAATTTATCTTATGTATAACCCAATATTAAATATGTTTTAGTAAATAAACTTTGATTTTAACTCTTTTAACCCTTCTTTAAATAAATTAATAATAAATGTCATAATCTAATCCAAGTGGGCCTAAATGGTCATATTTTATTCCTAAGTTTGTTTTTAGTCGAATGACACTTGTCCAATAGAATTAGGACATGTGTTAGGGTAATAATAATATCATTTCTACCCTTAATTACCCTATTTACTTTTAACCATGGTAAAAAAAAGTAAAAAGTTACTATTCACCAAAAAATTATTTTCATCTCATTGAACCACATTTTACTTACTGACATCAACCGTGTCTCTCGGATTTTTGAAATTCCACTCACAGAAGCGGTAAAATTATGTTTTATGAACAATTCAGTTTTTTTAACTACCACTTAGTGGTTTCACTATTCATCAAAAATTGAATGTTTTCAGAAAAATACGAAAAATTAGGCCTAAGCTATATTTGATATTATGAACTCAAAAATGATGTCTATTTTACCAAATTCAAAACATATCTGTTGAATTAACTAATTTAAAAATTAATTCCCGTCGTCAAAACAAATAGCGTGTTTTTAAGAGATAATAACTATCAAAAGATTGAAACTTGTTTATAAGTGGTTTAAATGTGAAATTACATCCAATGACCATCATTGTATTAAATTGTAAAAATATATTCTAAATATACTTTAAAACAACTAAAATTAATAATTTATCACTATTAATTATTTCAATTGAAAAAGTTGTTTTTAATTAAAATTTAGTAATTTCCACTATTCATCAAAACATGAAAGTTATCCGAAAATTACCAAAATTTCACCCTAAGCTAATTTCGATATTCCGAATCCAAAAATGAAGTCCATTTTGAAAAATAAAATTTACAAAATTTCAAAAAGTGGTTATTACTATTCATAACGGCTAGTTTTAATAATATTTTAATAGCATATCGTTGTTTAGTGAAACTCAGTATTGCGTACTACAAACGCTATCAAGGAAGGTCGCGATTGCGTGTAATGAAAGGCAAGTCAAGGATTTGTGTTGTGAAATCTTCTTTTGGTGTAGCGTACAACACAAGACATTAATGAAATTAAAAAGAATATTTTTCATAAAATCTCGGGGTGTTACATTCTACCCCCCTTAAAATGAATTTCGCCCTCGAAATTCATCGGGGTTATAAATTGTTTACTAATAAGAAGTTTCTTTAATAAAAACCCACATCATAAAAAGGAATACCAAAACCAATCTTTAAAAACAAAATTATGAAACGTAATGGTTACCCAAATAAACTAATCACTGGGTTTCCACATAGGTGAAAATATGGATATGGAAGAGAAATCTAACCATCATGTTCTGATGGAGATTGGTAGAGAACATGGATATGGAAAAGCTAGCAATCACAAAGCCATAAATTTGTGATGATCTAAGGTACCATCTGATTCATCAGAAATAAGAGCACTAAGACAACATTTTTGGTTTTCAAGATCATTTCCCTAAAGTTGATGAAATTGGAATTAGAAGGAATACTTTCGTGATTTTGGTATAGTCTCACCGTTTGTCGTTCTTTGGACAATTTCCACTTCATCTCTTAAAGAAATGAAGTTGAATTTGTCATTCGTGATGTGTTAGCAGATCATGTGATAGAATGATGGGTCATTCCATCTCTTTCAAACAAAAGGTTAGCAAAAGTTATAAGTCCATCTTATGGTTAATCGTATATGGTTACAAAAATGAACTTATACTTCATATATCATACCGCTTAATAAAATAAAACTAGTTTCTACTAAACATGGACTTCCTGTAGGCCAATGGTAGGCGATAAAGGCCAGTCGCACTTCGGTTGTGGGTTCGATTCCCACAGCCTTGTCCGACGCGATGGGTTGTCGCCCGTCCTGCAGGTTGTCCTTTTTCAAAAGCTATATTACTATAACATACCATCAATAATATCGAAAAAAACGTTTTATCCTAACTTATGTCCAACATAATCCATTCTAATCTTTATTATTATCTAAAATACTTCGGTCCAAGCTCATAGTATAAAGAAAATGATTACTTTAAATGTCGTCAACCAAGCATGTGAATACCATAATTTATCCCCCATATAACTTGTTGGTCACATTCCAATCATGTGAATACCTTAATGATGTATTCTCTTGAAAAATGAATACCCATTAAACCTTAGTGAAAACATGAATGCTGTCAAAAGTTAACTCTTTCCACATATCAAAATCCAAAAATTCTATATACTCAAACCATGATATAACCTTCTCCTTATATCAGTCATGAGCTCATGAATACTATCAAACATTTAATTTTCTCCTTATCCCTTCATTATGCGCATATCATCTATATTCCAAAAATATCTGAATAACCTTTCATGGATACTAGTAACATTAATCATACACTTTCAAAACTCAAGGAAAGACAATAGCGTAACAATCCACAGATGTCTCTTTATTCCATAGTAGCATGAGATTACTTATAAAACATTACACATGATAAACATGTAATCATTCCACTACATTCTTAAACCATTGACCGAGCTTCAACAATTCTTTCATCTCACATATCATTTGTAGTCTCTTCATCATCATCCACATAAATACTACCCATACGACCATACTGATTCTCTTCATGAGACTTTCCCTTAGGGAATTGGTTTGCATAATGCCCGTACATTCCACATTTAAAACATTTAACCGTTGCTTATGTCGTAGTAATACCATTATCCTCATCCCTGGTGTTTACTGAACCTTTTCCTTTACACCTACTGGATTTGTGTCCTTCTTTTCCACACACAAAGCATCTTCCAGTTCCTTTGAAACAATCACCTTGATGCCTCTTTCCACATGATTTACATAGGGGAAATTGAACTTTCTTTCCTATATGATCATCATGAAACTCCATCTTTCTCTTATTAGCCGAGTCAGGGAACTTACCAAATTTTACTTTATTGATCATATTATGAGATTGCTGATTCGGAATAATAATGATGTTTGGACTTCCAAATCCCATTTCATTTGGTTGCTCATGAAGAATATCATTCCATTGTCCATCATATCCTCCATTATCGTGAATCATCCTGTTTCTAGCCATTTTCTAAAACCCAAAAAGAATAGTGTGAGAGGAAAAAATCATGCTAGGGAAAACAACATAATAAAGGAGGAGTACCTTCAATATCTAACATTTTAGGTTTAATTCTATGATCATTAGCGTAATTCTAGTACTATAACCTATATATATACTTAACCTTAGGGAAATCCCTAGACATACCTTAGAAATATATCTAGGGATCTCACCAACGTTTTCGCATCCTAGTTTCCAAAGGTTGACTAAACTTTTCCTCTGATACGAACTATAGATACCCGTATCTTGACGTACATTTACATTACATTACATTTGCGGAATACTTAGTACATAACAAAAACACACACACAAGGATCGTAATAGTTTAGTGTCTTTGGAAACTCGGAATAAAATCTTCTAATCCTGGTGAAAGATCTTCAACATCTCCCATAAAGATCTTCTTTGTTTTTACCTAAAACATTTCTTTATATCCTAGGGAAAAGAAAACATAAAAGGGTAAGCTCAAATGCTCAGTAAGGGTAATCAAAAGATATATCAATCAAATCATATACATAAGCACATAACTTTTGGAAACCTTAACCTGCAAAAGAGATCATAATTTCATAACATGGGGTAAATCATGGCAGTGAAATGTAATCACAATAATCATAACTTAAAACATGAAACTTTGTGGCATTAACACATAATAATAGAGAATCATTGCTTGTTAGTCAAGACTCATTTCAAAGACTATCTTAGTGGACAAAGTCCCTTTCTGAACCAAGTCACCCTCGTTTCAGTCCTGTTTCACTGAACCGGTATAACCTACCGTTCCAGCCAGGTCTATCTCATGAGATATAAAATCTTTACCCAATGCATTGGAGGGACATATAGGTCCCACCCATCTCATAACGATACCATTCTTATGTGTTCCACAAAATCATAAACCATACATCATAGCATAACCCATATAATAAAAATGGGAATCTTAAATATAGTGACATCATAAAACAATTCATATAAGATAAAGAAATTCATAAAAATATAATTCCATAACAACATAATCAAATCAATGTAATTATAGGGATAGAAACAGAACCCTTTATTATCTTAGATGGAAAACAATTTTGATAAAACACTAGAACTCCATTCTTGGGGAAAATATCCTTTCTGCTTCAAAAACACTTTTCCTTTCTTAACATGTCGTACAATTATAAATTAAAAGAATTTGATTAAAAATAAACTTGAAAACTTGTAAAGGAAGCTTCATGGAAATAATAGTTTTTTAAAATCCATTCATGCCGTATAAGTTAAAAAAACATTCTTCTCGTACTTTTGTCAGAAAAGTCAAAAAGTACCTCGTACGAAAAACGACAAAAGATTCCTTTCATATTCTTTACTAAAAACTCACCAAAGGGTAAAATTGGATTTAAAAAAAATTTTAGGTGGATGGAAATAATATTACATATTGAGGAAACATGGATGTGGATGAGAAAATACACCGCAGTAAATACCAAAGTATAAACAATCTCGGATAAAAATGAGATTGTGATATTTCCCTTACCTTAGGTTCTACTTGCTTTGTAAGTGTCCGAAACTCCTGTATAATGATTTAAATAATGTTATTTACTTATTCCAGAATCATACTTATTTTTATGATATCATATATGGTCATATTCTTAGCTTCTTAGTAGTAATATTTCATTGCTACTTGTTATTCGGGTGTTTAGAAATATTTGTTCTTATGCGTGTTTTGTCGAATAAATTTTTATTCCTTTCTTTAGGTTATAGATACATCATTTCCAGAATGGTATTAGTGTAATATATATCATATTCATTCAATTCAATTCATTTATATAATCATTAAGAAATGAAGATCATGTAGAATGAGTCGCATCACATCGTGGAGACGGTATTCCGTACGTACGCACGAGTGATGATATCGTTCCTATGATCGTGGAATTGTATTGGAGTATATGTATACTATTTCAGAATCAATATCACTTTATAATAGTCATATATAGTCATTATTTACACCATTATACCCATCCAAGTAAGGTGGTGGTGGAAAACAGATTACACCACGGCATGGAGACGATATTCCGTACGTACGCACGCGCGGTGATTTCTTTTTCCGTAGGATGGATATATGGTGAAATAGGATTGTTTCATACTTATAATAAAATATCATTATATGAGTGATACTGATGTTATTACTTCATAATGAAACAACCAAATAAGAAGAAGTGGAAGAAGAAATAAAGATGAAATAATCGGTAACAGACATTACCTCTTCTTTGAAGTGCTTCTTTGAGACCTTCCTTTAGAGAACTAAAATTGGTCTTTGAGGAAGACCAGAACCTCTAGGATGTTTCTAGGGAAGTGTAGAGGAGAATTGGTCTGGGGTTGGCCGAGCTTGAAGGTTCAAAGTTGTGTGAGGAAGAGAGGGAGGAGGTGCCCTTTTATAAGGGAGGAGAGGGGAACCTTTGGAATAACTAAAAATATTATTTTATTATAAAGTCAAGTTCGGTTTTAAATAGCTCAAAATTGATTTATTTCGAGGATAAGGTGGGGATGGGTCGAAATACTATCATCCAATACAATTTAGACAAGTTTAGATTTCTATTTTAACCTTATCATTTAGATTTAACATTAAGTTAAATAATTTTACTTTTACCGTGTCTTCTTGTGTTCTTACACTATAAGGTTAATAAACTTACTATAAGAAGCCAAACGAACCCCAAATTGTTTATTATTAATATATATAACCATATATAAGTCATTTGGCCGAACCGTAGATTTTTAGGAATAAAATAACAATTAATAATATAATATTTGTTTTAAAAACTATTTTATGTCAATTTTGACACTATTTAGTAAATGATTTTTGTGAAACTCATAACAGAATGATAAGTTCGATAAAAGTTAATTAAATCAATACTAACATGTCATATTAACCTATAAAATTATGGGAATTTATAAAAAGTCTCAAATTATATTTATTTGTGTATTTATAACATCTATTATGTCAATATTTCATTAATAAGATAATTTCTGCATCATCATTGTGTGATAAATAAATTAAATTATTTAATGTCTAAAAATTACAAATAAAATACCATTATGTAGGAAATCTTTTCAGATTTCTAATTAATATTTATAGTCTAATTTATCTTATGTATAATTCCATATTAAAAATGTTTTAGTAAATAAACTTTGATTTTAACTCTTTTAACCCTTCTTTAAATAAATTAATAACAAATGTCCTAATGTAATCCAAGTGGGCCTAAATGGTCATATTTTATTCCTAAGTTTGTTTTTGGTCGAATCACACTTGTCCAATAGAATTAGGACATGTGTTAGGGTAATAATAATATCATTTCTACCCTTAATTACCCTATTTACTTTTAACCGTGGTAAAAAAAAGTAAAAAGTTACTATTCACCAAAACATTATTTTCATCTCATTGAACCACAATTTACTTATTGACATCAACCGTGTCTCTCAGATTTTTGAAATTCCACTCACAGAAGCGGTAAAATTAAGTTTTATGAACAATTCCGCCTTTTTAACTACCACTTAGTGGTTTCACTATTCATCAAAAATTGAAAGTTTTCAGAAAAATACCAAAAATTAGGCCTAAGCTATATTTGATATTATGAACTCAAAAATGATTTCTATTTTACCAAATTCAAAACATATCAGTTGCATTAACTAGTTTAAAAATTAATTCCTGTCGTCAAAACAAATAGCGTGTTTTTAAGAGATAATAACTATCAAAAGATTGAAACTTGTTTATAAGTGGTTTAAATGTGAAATTACATCCAATGACCATCATTGTATTAAATTGTAAAAATATATTCTAAATATACTTTAAAATCACTAAAATTAATTATTTATCACTATTAATTATTTCGATTGAAAAAGTTGTTTTTAATTAAAATTTAGTAATTTCCATTATTCATCAAAATATGAAAGTTATCCGAAAATTACCAAAATTTCACCCTAAGATAATTTCGATATTTCGAATCCAAAAATGAAGTCCATTTTGAAAAATAAAATTTACAAAATTTCAAAAAGTGGTTATTACTATTCATAACGGCTAGTTTTAATAATATTTTAATAGCATATCGTTGTTTAGTGAAACTCGGTATTGCGTACTACACACGCTATCAAGGAAGGTCGCGATTGTGTGTAATGAAAGATAAGTCAAGGATGCATGTTGTGCAAGATCCTTTTGGTGTAGCGTACAACACAAGACATTAATGAAATTGAAAAGAATATTTTTCATAAAATATCGGGGTGTTACACATACAAAAGAAAGGGGTGAGCTATAAAGCACATTACGAGAGTAAACAAGGCATAACATGAAAAATAAAATACATGCTAGACAATATTCATATCAATGGAGAGTAATAGAAACATGAACATAAAGTCATGATATATTAAGATTATCATAACATGGAAATGTGGTAACAACATACAACATGATTTTAGCATGAGCCAATGCTCATTTTCACATGGATTAGCATGAGTAAACCTTCATTTAACATTAATTAGTATGAGTAAAAAATAATTTCACATGAATTTTAATGATTAAAACCTCATTTCACATGGCGTATCATGATACTAAACATTTCCCAATGCATTGGAGTGATAACAGGGCACACCCTTTATAAACATTTCATTTCATGTATAAGTGTGCCACATGGATCATATAACCTGGAATCATTCAACATCATAAGTTATTACACGATTACGAAATGTTTAATACATACATGTAAGTAAAATTAAATATGTATATGTTCATAAATTTTAATACCCTTGACAGAGAAATGGGTATGGTATTCACTACATGATGATTTTGGCTTGGAAAATCACGGTACAATTTCTGCAGCATAATGTCGTGATATGAAAATTCATAAGTTGGGTTAATGAAAGATAAAGGGAAATATCGTAATTTATAAATGAAATAGATCGTAAGGGGATCATGGAACATAATATCCCAATATATGAACTAGAATTTAGATGCATAATATGGGTGAAATACTTTAATGAAAATAAGAAGAGAGAAACCCCTTACAGAATTTCAGCATGGTAACAGGTGTACACCAAAGGCATTAATGGGAGAGAAGTGGTATATCATTATTAAAACATAAGGAGGAAAGTATGGGGGAGTTGTGAAATTATATGCCAAATTTTTTAATTGAAATCATAAATGTATTATATAATAAAGAAACAAGGGTAAAAATGATAAAGTAAGGAATCACATAGAAAAATTCGGCATGGTAACAGGAGTACATAATTGTTCTTAGGAGGGGAAAATGAGAGTGAAGTGGGATATTATGATTTTTACATAAAAAGATAAGTAAATAGGATATTTAATAACATATCCCAACATAGGAATAAATGAAATTAAAATACATAATATGAAAATAATGCTTGATAAAATAGGAGGGTGGAAGATCCCTTACTTGAGTGTGTGACTTCAAGAGCTCGAAGAGGGGATTATTGAGAGCTTGGGGAACCTTGGGAGGACTACAGATATATGAGGGAAAAATAGGGACTTTATAAAAGGATTTTTAGTGATGATAAGTGGGATCTTTGGTGGGTTTATATAAGAAATGAGAGGGGAATTCTTTAATATTTCACAAACATAGGTTTTGGAATCTATTTATTTAAATATTCAAAACCAGAAACCTTTACATGGTTTTTACCATGATTTTTGCCAAAGTGAAGTGGAAAAAATTATTTTATAAGGAAAATAGACGAAAATATTAAAATATTATCCATTCTTAGGTGGCGGTGAGTCACACTCTCAAGGAAATCATTTTAAAATGTTAAAATATTTTATAAGTCTTGGAGGGTCCACTAAAGCATTATAAAATTAAACAAGAAAATATAAAATGACACTATTTTAAAGGTAAAAACATATTATAAGAATACCAATTTTATTGTATTTTATTATATCACTATTGGGTCATTATGATGCCATAAAACACATTTTATATTTATATGATATTTATTTTTTAACAAAAAATTCAATTATTTTAGAAAATTTTGAAAAATTCACGATTGGATAATTTCGATATCCTGATTCAAAAAATAATATTCATTTTATCTAAATGGTTTTATAAATATTAGAATTTTCACTTTTAAAATGAAAATTGATATTTATTAAAAATTCACGGGTTTTGAAAAAAAAGTTTTCAAACCTTAATAAAAAATACATTCAACTTCATAAAAAATAATATAATCATTTATTATTCGTAAGAGTAATTTGATAATAATATTTTATTAAAATTTTAATTATTTCAAAAATTCATCAATTCCTTAAAATAAATTCTTTAAAAATACACTTTCGGTTTTATTGTATAAAAACTGTAACTCTTATCCAACTGATTACCTAATCATTTAAGAATTATTCTTATAATATTATTAATAAAAGCCATAGTTGAATATAATAATGTATATATTTCTAAAAATTACCCTTTTAACCCAAAGAATCAATTTATCAAATTCATCATTTTGTTTTACTAAAGACTATTCTCATAAAGGTATTGATAGAATATGAATTTTATTTATAAAAAAGGATTACACAATAAGTAATTAATTATTTATTATACAACACCTTATAACACATGCATACGACATAAGAGTAAGGAGTGCGATTGTGATAAACTCTTGGGGCGTCTCGAATAACATTGCCCGCGTGGTAATCTTTATTGACTTGAACTTCTCCAATAGACGATTCCATTAAATCTTAACATGTTGAAGCTCAGATTGAGCTTGGACAAGAGAGTAACCCAGTGATGATACCTCCTTCCCAAGCTCTGGAAAATGAACTTTGTATGGACCGAGTCTACTGGATGAGGCCATCCTCTCCTTTGTTTGTGTTGAAATTATTTTTTAAAACCAAATATTTATATCAGTTTATTTATATCTATTCAATTACTATATTATCCACGGTAACGATACATAATGATAATTTAGACCCAATAATAATAATAATAAAATTCATGTGTTTTCTAGATCCATAACACATTAAAAGAAAGGGAAATTTATTCATAAATGACAGGGTCATTGCAATATATTACTAGTTATACTTATAGAAGTTTTATATTAACATATAATTTCAATTATGGATAATTATTATCATCTTACATAAACTTAAATACTTTTAAACAAGAGAACCGATCATGAAAACCTAAAAACAAACACTCTTAGAATTCCAAAATTGAACTATATAACTCATCATAATGACCATAAATGAAACTAATAAAACTAAAATAAATATAATACATATATAATTGGTTCTATATTTATTAATTAATTAATATAATTTTATTATCCATGATATTAAATTGAAGTAAGATTTCATACATAAGGTAATGGGATTCTCGAACCCAATTTCCATTCTTTGGGTTATTTATCTTCCATTCCAAATTTCAGTGTGTTTGTGAATTTAATAATCCTAAAATATAATTTTATAGTTCTTAACGTTTCTTTTCTGGGATATACATGTTTCTAATATGTTTTTAGGAAAAATAAAAAGATTTTACAAAATAAATATTCATTCCAAAACACATTTTTCTCTTCTTGGGTTATTTCTTCTTCACTAAAAAAATGATGAATATAAGAAAAAATATGTTTTATGCTTTTTCATATGGGAATACCAATGGTTTATTCATGAATTTATAAAATGAAAACCATGATTTTTCCATGGGTTATTTTATGTCTATTTTTGATATATGTTATATCTGAGAAGTATGAATATGTAAATGTTATGATGTGATGGGTGTGATTGAAATTATATAGCACTCCAATGCATTGGGTAATGTGATATATCTCATGTAATAATGTGAAATATGTGTGAAAATGATAATAGATTTGTTAGAAACTATGATTTTATCATTATTAATATATGTTATGTTTGAAAATGATTCTATCTTTATTCACAACTATGTATGGTATTTGGCTACTAAGACATGATGTTTCATTTTTATGCATTTCCATATTTTATTCCATTTTTAATTCTCCATATCATGATTATATTGATGATACTACACTTATTTTGAAATTATGATTATTATACTCACCCATAATATATTGATTCATATTCTTATTTTTCCTCTTACTGGGATTTTAGATCACCCCTTCTGTTAATGTATGTCCTCATGTGATTACCTGTACACAGGAGAATGTGAAGGAAAGTAAGAAGTGGAAGAATAATGAATTAAATAATGTTTATGTTTTATTATTTAAATTTTAGTTTTTTCCTAATTTTCCCAATACACTAAACCTTTGGATCTTTGTTTTGAAACACTATTATAATAATTATCTTTAAAATGATGTAATAGTAATGTAAAAAAACCAAGGCTGCTAAATTTGGTATTAGAGATGGTTTAGTTAATTTGGGAATTAGGATTATAGAACATTATTGACAATCCTTAGTATGAGACTAAGTATATATAAGAACCCAATAATCTTTGTTTTATAAAAATGATAAACATAGAGATCCCACAATATATGTGTATAGATTTAATTTCAAAAAAGAATAAATTATATATTCATGACTTGTTGACTTATGTTTTTTTCAAACCTTTTCTATTTTAGAAAATGGAGGGAACTAGGAGAAACTGGGACAATAATCCATGTGAGGTACAATGTAGTGAATGCCTAAATGAAATCACCAATGCCTTGGGAGCTAAAGTTCAGGATTTTATGGCGATGATTACCCAACTGTCTCAGGATATAAAAAATAACTAAAATATTGTGGAAAATACTCTTTTAGATAAGAGGGAGAAACTAACTACCAAGATTTTTATGTATCAATGACCACCAAAATTTAGTGGATCTTCCTATCCACTCATCACAGAACAGTGGGTCAAATCAATGGAGAATATATTTTCTATGATTCCTTGTTCTAAGATGGAGAAGGTGACTCTATCCATTTATCATTTAGACAAATAGGCCGATCAATGGTGGGTGTTTATTTAGAACACCAAGAGGAAGGTAGAAACTGAATATATACAGTTGGAAGACTTTAATAAAATATTTCTTAACAATTATTTCTTCCAATATCATTATATAAATATTGAGAAAGAATTTATAGAGTTGAATCGGAAGGAAAGTTAGTCTATCACAGTTTTCGAAGAAAAGTTCAGAAGTCTTGCAAGGTTTTCCTTAGGATATGTTATAAATAATGATATCAAAATAGATAGATTCTATAGTGGTTTAAAACCATACCTTCAGAAGTATCTAGAAATTCAATACATTAAGAGTTATGAAGAACTTGTTAGATGTGATATGAAAGTGGAGATGGAGTTTGGATAGTGTTACCATGTCTATGGAGATAAGAAATGAAAGCTGGAATTTCAAGATAGAGGATCTAATGACAAAGGTTAAATGAAAACTCAACCACTCACATGTCAAAAATTATGGAATAAGCATCACGGGAATTTCCTCAAAGGGATGGGAAAATGTTTCAAGTGTTTGAGATAAGGCCACAAAGCTCATTAATGTCGAAGAGTCACAAGGAAGATGGAAAATTTGGTGGAGTAAAGAAGAGCACCACATATGGTTCAATGCCTCAACTGTAGGGAGAAAGGGCACTATGAAATCATATGCACTACACATTGAGACCTCGATGGTAACTAGCATCAATAGTCAACAAAGATAAAGAAGCAAGGGAAATCTTATACCTTCACTACTACTGAGGAAGATCCCAAAAATGTTGTTGTGAAAGGTATACTAGTTATTCATTTAATAATAGAGAACATACTAGTTGATTCAAGGCCTACACATTTTTCATATCATGGATGTTTAGTAGAAATATTAAAACACCACCTCAAAATATCAAGTTTGAGTTATATATGCGAATAGAAAATGGGGAAATTATTGAATCCAAATTATATAAATCCTCCGAAGTAAAATTTTGTGGACTAAACCTCCCAGCAAATCTGTTCTTACTTACTTTGGTGGAGTTTGATTCTATATTGGGCATGGATTATCTGTCATTATTCAAAGCCAACATCAAATGTTTGGAAAGGGAGATAAATATTCACATCTATAGGATTATTCCAATTAATTATAAGTTTAATGAGGAGGATAAATCTCTTTTAGAATCATCATATTAATTGTGGATATTACTACCTTATGAGCCAGAATATATATCTCAAATGATTGAGACAAAAGATAGAATCATGCTCGAAGACATGCTCATTGTGGGAGACTACACTGACATGTTCCCTAAAGAATTTCCTGGTATTACTTCTAACCAAGAGGTTGAGTTCTAAATTGAACTTATTCCAGGATAAATACCCATATCAAAGACACCTTATTTAATGGACACCATTGAGTTTGAGTAAGTGAAGAAGCAGTGATAATAGAATTTGGACAGGGGTAATATATAATCGAGTGCCTCACCATGGGTTGCACCATTAATCTTCTTCAATAACTTATATGGATTAATTCACCTCTGTATTTATTATATTGATCTCAACAAAATCAT
Source organism: Viscum album (assembly GCA_963277665.1). NCBI lineage: Eukaryota > Viridiplantae > Streptophyta > Magnoliopsida > Santalales > Viscaceae > Viscum > Viscum album. Next base: position 1,660,618,254 of record OY728136.1, on the reverse strand, counting down.
TATAAAGAACAAGTATTATCCACCATAGAAATATGAGTTTTTCGATCAACTATGTGGTCCCAAGTATTTCACTAAGGTGGATCTTTGGTTAGGATATCAAAAATTATTGGTGAGGAAGGAATAAATTCATGATCATTTCTTTTGAATGAGGTATGAAAAATATGAGTTCATAGTGATTTCTTTCAGACTCACTAATACTCCAGAAATATTCATGGACTTAATTAACAGAGTATTTAGAGATCACCTCAACAAATGTTTGGTAGACTTTATTGATGATAATCTATTATACAATAAATGAAAGGGGGGAACATGAGGATCATTTGAATACTTTTCAAATGACATTGCTAAAAGATAAAATTTATATAAAGTACAATAAATATGAGTTTTATATAGAGGAAGTATTTTTATTGGGGCATGTTTTCACTAGAAAAGGAATATCTGTAGACCCTTGCAAGAAAAATGAAATAAATGAGTGGTACAATAAAACATATATAACAGAGATCCATAGTTTCCTTGGTATAGTTGTGTTTTACTGGTGATTTTTAAAGAAATTATCTCAATTTTAAGACCCATTAACCAAGATGTCTTGGAACGGAGAATTTTTTTGGACTAGTGAATGTGATTTTTTCTTCAAAGAGTTAAAAAATAGGGTTCTCACTACGCCAGTACTCACACTTATAACAAGTGGGGAACTCTTTGTGGTATAAAGTGATTCTTCAAAGAAAGGAATTGGATACATGCTAATAAAAAATGATAATGTAATAGACTATACCTCAAGGTAGTTAAAAATTTATGTGATAAACTATCCCACACATGATCTGGAATTGGTAGCTATGATATAAATAATAAAAAATTGGTGGGATTATCTCTATGGGGAGAAGTGTGAAATATAAATGGATCATAAGATCCTAAAATATATATTTACACAGAATAATATTAATATTATCTGACAAATATAGTTAGATTTAATCAAGTATTATGGCTGCTCAATCCACTACCATCCTGGTAAGGTAAATAAAGTGGTTGATTCTCTATATAGAAAGGATCCTACAACATTATAAATAATGATAATTAAGAATGATCCAATATTATTCAATTTAAAAAGGATAAACATGTGAATAAATAAGGAAGGAACATCATAAATCTTTTATCAAATGATTTCCCAACCATACCTTAGGGTGAAAGTTAAGGATGCTGAAAGAAATGATGTGTAAATTCAGAAGAAAGTGGAAGCTGCCAAAAAGGAAGAACCCTACGAGTTCAAAAATGATGAGGAGGGAGTGGTAAGATTTGGGTGACGACTATGTGTAACATTCAAGCTAGAGATAAATAAAGGGATTCTAAGTGACACACATATATTGACCTTCTCTATTCAGCTGGGGAGCACAAAACTGTATTGAGATCTATGAGAGAACTGCTGGTGGGACAATATGAAAAAGTAGATCACATTATATTCATCAAAGTGTCTGGTTTGTCATCAAGTGAAAGCTGAAATACAAAATTATAAGGTCATGCTACAAACATTACACAAACTAACACGTAAATTGGAAAAAATCACCCTCGAAATTATCACCGCACTTCCGAAGACATCCAGAGGAGATAATTATATATGGGTGGTTGTGGATTATCTCACAATGGCATCTCACTTTATCTCAATTCAATATGAATTCTTACTAGATCAAATTTCATGTATATACATCATAGTAATGGTAAGGTAACATGAATTTCCTTTATCTATTTTATCCTATTGAGATATTATATTTACCTATAAGTTCTATAAAAGACTCCAACACGATCAAAACACTGAGTTGAACTTCAGTATAGTGTATCACCCTCAAAAGTATTGCCAATATGAGTGGACTATTTAGAAAATTAAAGTCATTTTTAGACTATGTTCAACGGAATTCAAGGGAGAATGGGAACAATATATACTTCTAGTAAAGTTCTCTTACAACAAAAATTTTCACTCATGAATCCAAATTGCTCGATATGAAGCCATTTATGGGAAAATATTCATAACATCATCATGCAAGGATGATGTTAGTGAATGTAAGATGCTAGGACATGAAATGTTTGATGTAATGGTGAAATAGGTGAAAAACATTTAGCAGCTGATCAAGGTATCCTAAAGTCGATATATGATCTAGGAAAACTATCATTACTAGGGCATGGAGTTTATGTTTGGAGACACTATATTCCTCCATGCATCTCTAAGGAAGAGGATCATGTGATTTGGGAAGAAAGGAATGGTGAGTCCTATGTACATCATCCCCTTCGATATTCTATATCGTCTTAGACTTGTGGCCTATTGACTAACACTTCTACATACTATGTCTCAAGTACACAATGTATTCTATATATCCCTCTTGAGGAAGTACATACTATAACCTTCACATGTAATGAATCCAAATGAGGTACAATTGGAAAAATGATCTCTCTTATGAGGATAAGTTGGTGAAGATCTTGGACTGTAAAGATAAAGTGTTATGCAACAAAACTACTCACCTGGTCAAAGTACTATGGTGGAACCATAAGAACGAAGATGCAATGTGGGAACTAGAGGAAGCGATGAAGGAGAAATACCCTTAGCTATTTAGGTGAAATGAAATTTCATGGGAAAATTATCAAAAGGGAGGAAAAATTAAACGACCCAAACTTTTATCAATAAAATTTTTCTCTTCTTATAATTATTTCATGTAGTATAAAAAACATGCATAGAATAAATATCCCATTAAAAACATTAATTATCATAAATGAATAATGAAATAAGTTATATTAGAAATTGTGGAACCTATATCAATGGAATAATAACTTGACCTTTGGAATAGTAACATGACCATTATTAATAGTAATCTGACCAATAAAATAGTAACCTCACCTTTGAAGGTATAAATAAATTTAGGTATCTTATGAATTAAAAAAAATGATATAATTATAGTATAAGTAAATTGATGATTTAAAATTGATAAATTAAGTGTTGGTATTTTTGTAAAACATAAATGTTTATTTACAATTTTATAATCAATATAATAATTTAAAATGAAATTTATTTTCCTGAAAAATATTAAAAAAATAATATTTTTTTATCTTAAGATTATAAGAAAATTTTACGAGTCCTTACGTAATTTTTAAAAGTGTTGTCAAATCAGTTATAAATTTAAAATCGTTATTTTTTTGAGTAAATGATTATTTAATTTAAAAATTAAATTTATCATATTTAGAAAATTATTTTCATAAAATAGAGTTATTTTTTTAATTTTAAACTTCAAAAAATGGCTAGGGTGATTTTTTTATTTTTTCTATAATAATTGATTTTTTCAGTGATTAGTGAAATATGATAATTTATGATTTTAAACAAATACATGAATTATTGAGTAATATATGATTGATAGATGATTTAATCCCAAAATATGGAACTTTGATTCTACACTTTAATATATTTATTTATAAGTTTCAAAATATTAATAGTATTGAGCCAAAATAACAATCTAATGAACAAAATAATGAAAATCACCCCTCTCCTCCCCTATAAATACCACTCCTCACAACCACTTCTTCTCAAACCTCAAAGCCTTTAAGACTGTCCAAATTTTGAACAAATACTCTCCCCAACCCTATCCTTCATTTACATGAGACCTTTTTCTTAAAAAAATTCCACATCAAATTTCCCACATGAGGTTCTCAAGGTGAGGAATTGAAGAGGTAAAATCATCTTTCATTTTTTTAATTTATTTTGAATTTTTTTTATTTTTTTATTCTATCTGAACCTCCCCTTATAAAAGTGGAATGATAACTCTAGTATATTATATATAATATAAATTTTAATATGTTAATTTAGTAATTCATCATCAGTACTATTATCGTCTCCCTTTTATTATAAAAAAGAAAACATCGTGAGTGATGTGTCAATTTATCGCCATCTTGGACGATGAATTTTCATTCTCCATTACATCCTACAATTCTAGTCATAAAACCATTATTGTGTTTAAATAAGACTTTATTATACATATTATAATTTATATAATTTTTTGGATCCAATATATAAACAAGATATTAAATACAATTATATGAGTTTGTGATGGTCGTAAAATCCTCTAAATAATTTAAACCATTTTCATTAACTATTTATTTAATTAATCTTTGACATACCATATAAAAAATGATATATATGACCAATTAAACTTATGTAATTTAATTAATAAAATATAATTTCGATAATGGATAATTATTATTATCTTACAAGAACATCAATACTTTTATATAAGAGAACCAATAATTAAAACCGACAAAAGAACACTCTTGGAATTATGGAATTTAACTATACAACTCATTATAATGGACATAAATAAATATAATAAAAATAAAATAAAATAAATAAATTTATAAGAGATTCTTGATTTATTAATTAATAAGTCTAATTATATTATCCAATATATTAATGTGAATAAAGCATTCATACATAAGGTAAGGGGATTCTCGAACTCAATTTTCTTTCATTGGGTTATTCGTCTTTCAAGACATATTTTAGTGTGGATGTACATTTAATGCACCTAAAATATAATTTAATTGTTATTAAATTTTATTTTCTTGGATATTAATGTTTATAATCCCTTTTTAAAAAAATACATAGATTTTCTATATGAACTAATCTCTCCAAATCACATTTTGACTATTCTTGGGTTTTTTCTTCTTTTCTCAAGAATGATGAATCTAATGAAAAATATGTTTTTAACTTTATAATTTTTTATTCCAAAAGGTTTATTCATGAATTTTTGAAATGAAACCCTTTAATTTTTCATGTATTATTTTATATATAAGATTGATATATGTTTTATGTGGAAAGCATGATTATGTAAATGTTATGATGTGACGGGTGAACCCATAATTATATAGCACTCCAATGAATTGGGTAATATGATGTATCTTATGAGATAATGTTAAATATGTTTTAACATGATGATATTTTTTTTCTCAATGATGATTTTATGATTAAGAACCTATGTTATTCATGAACATGATGATATCTTTGTTGACAACTATGTGTATCATTTGACCACTAAGACATGAAGTTTCATTTTTATGCATTGTCACATTACATGAATTTATATAATTATTACTATCATTATTGGATAATGATACTATGATTATGTTAAGATTATAATGATTATTCTCACCCATATTATATTGATTAATGTTTTTATCTATCATCTTACTGGTCTTTTGGTCACCCATTTCCTTGATGTATATGGTCAGGTGATTAATAATACTAAGAAGAATTCAAAGGAAAATAAGAAGCTAGAGAATAAATAATTAAATAATATTTATGTTTTATTATATAGATGTTTTTTGATCATAATTTTCCCAATACAGTGAACCTTTGGATCATAGTTTTGTAACATTAATATATTTTTTTATCTTTAAAACTATTTAATAGTAATGTAAGAAAATGATGGATCATTGTAAATTTTGATATCTAGATTTCAGAAATGAAGTTTTTTTGTTGAATAAAACTTATAAAAGTGTCAAAATTGTGATTTAAAATTGGTGTGACATTAATCGAAAAAACTAACATTTAAAATATGTTTCTTTTTATGCTTAAAATTTTATTTATTCTTATATTAATCCCATAAAACATATTGGATGAATTTTAAAAGATTTGATTGAATATATTACACATAAATTTCATTAATACTCTTAAATAATAGTGATTAATTTATTTTATCAAGATAAAATTCTATTAGGGGCATAAAAATAGTTTTTTTATAAAAACACATCCTTTATGTTCAATTTGTTCTTATTTTTATTTCTAATTAATTGGTAGCCAATTAATTAATTTTATAAACATGTGTAAACTATATTTTAATAACTTAGTTAATATCATTTATTATTATCATTATTTTGTCTAAGTGATTACTATCATAATTAAATAATAATATTTAATCATTTTTCTAAGATCGATGTTCTGTGAAATGTAATCTATTGAAGAAATCTAATTTTTTTAAGAAGAGGTATACTATAAAATCATAGGGTGTTGCACTCTATCCCCTTTAAATAAATTTCATCCTTGAAATTTTTAATTAAACATTGAAAATAAAAGGCTGATACTTGAAAATTATTTTATGGGGAACCCACAACATAAATAGGGTTAATAAAACATCCTCTTATGAAGAGGGAAATATAAATTCAAAGGTCACCAAAAAAATTAGGCTTTAGAATAAGATAACAGTAGTGTTAAGTGAAAACTAGAATAAGGTAGATAATTATAACTATCATGTTATAATGTAGAGTGATAGAAAACATGGTCATTAGAAATTCTACCATCCCAAAACCGTACATCTGTGATGGGTTCAAAAGGATATTGATTTCTCAATAAAAAAATTAAATGAATAGAATTTTTCCTTCTAAATTCCATTTCTAGATTTGAGGTATTATTTTATAATCTAGATAAAAACCTAAGAAAAATAAATTTACTTGATTACATTCCATGTCATATGAATAATATCAACCTTTGGTTGTGCTTCTATCTACTTTCACTCAATCCCTTAATCCAAGAAATGAATTTTCAAGATGATTTTTTTAATTCCTGAAGCACATTAATGAATCGTGAGATCCCTAAGTCATTCCCTTAAACATTATGTTTTTGCTGAAGCAAAAATGGGTTGAACATGATATCTAATATAATAAATCACACTTTAACCTCAAATAATAATATCTGAGGTTTGACTTAATCCATTACACAAGTATTTATCCTTATAACTTATACAAAATACATAAATCAAAATTCCCAAAAAAAATTGAAGGAAGGTTGCAAGATTTCCAAAATCGTCATTACATTCCACAAATAAAAAAATGTAACTCTTATTTTCAAATACAAAATATATTAATACCTTGATCACCTTGAAACCTAAATGAAAATAAGTATTTTTACAAAAATAAAATCTTTGGTACATTTATTAACTTCACAAATATAGTATACCCACCATAAACCATAAAATCACTTTCAAATACTATCCCATGAACATATATTTATTTTTAATCATATATTAAGGTTTATCTTCCATCAATCATGTGTTTTCAAAAGGATCAAATTTCCACTGAATCACTTTTCTTAGTCATCATTACCATTTAACATATTCTATCAAATACTTAAAGAAATATTACTATAGTACAATCCTCATATATCTCACAATTATTTTAACTATAGAATTATTGATAAAATAATTATTGTATCCAAATACACAAGAACTTTAATCATTCTACTTCATTCCTAAACCATTAAAAACACATCATCATCTTATTCCTGAATACCTCCTTCCTGATATTTATAATCTCTTTATCATAAGAAGTATAAAGATTTATTTTATAACATTGATGATTATATTCATGATTTTTCCCCCTAGGACATAGATTTTCAAAATTCCTATAATTTACACATTTAAAACATTCAATAATTAATGATACCTTAGGGACACGATTATTCTCATCCAATTCCTGGAAAAAAACTTTTCATTTTTTATGGAAATTAATTTATTTGTTTCCTTATTTTCCACACCGAAATCATCATCCCATTTTTAAAAAAAATACAATTGTGTGTTTCTTCTCATATTCTCAGTATATAAGAAACTGAATCATCTTTCTTCTATGGTATCTGCCACCTGAGCTCTCAACTTTATCCTTCTCTTATTTATAGAGTTGGTTAAGGTGAATTTTAGTAATCATATATCATGATAAATGGTAAAACATAATCACAATATTCTTATTACCATTCATTATCCAAGTTGTTATCATATTAATATTTTACTTAGTTCCTTGTAGATATATTTATTGAATAAAACCAAAATCATAGTGTGAGAAAAACTAATCATAGTGATGAATCACGTAGTGATAAAGAATCATTTATTGGATGCAGAAATAATGACACATTCTCAATATATGAATCCTTAGGTTTAACTTAGGTTATCTAATGTCATTAAAAAATAATATAGTATGATATACTATATTTAAGATTATCCTCAATGTCATTCATAGGATTATATTCCCAAATATATGTTTTCCTATATCTAGTTCACATGTTTTATACTAAAATTCCTCCGATACCAACAATAAAGGCCCTGAACCCATTAGCCTAGATCTAGTGATTTACTTTATTATATTTTCATAGATATAATATATCATATCCCAAAGTAACGAATAGTTTATTTCTCTTGGTAAACTAGATACATATTTTAAAATTCAATTTAAGTCTTGAACATAAAATAGAAAAAGTATTTTATTTGAGAACACCATTATCTCCATTAGAGTAACCATACATATAAATCATAATAAACCTATTGGAAACATGGGGAAATAAAACATAAGAAAGGGGTGAGATCAAATTCTTAGGAAGTGTTAAGTACAACAGCAGTAATAATGAATCAATGAGCATAATCAACATGGCAAGGTAGATAACTGAACACACATACAATTTATTCAATAAACTGAGAATGAAATGCATCAACAGATAATTTAAATAAAAAATCGCATTTATTATAATAATAATAATTGAATTAACAAAAAAAGGAAATTCTTAATTATTGAACTCCATGTTTCCTTGGTACATGATACCTTTGCAGTCAAGATCTTTAACAAGAAAATTTAACATATCTTCTAAAAACCCATTTGATTTTTCCAACTAAATCATCTCATGAGATTATCAAATAATCAAGGAGATTAATTAATTTTTTATACAAACCATGTTTTACCAGTACAAACAATTCCCCACACATCTAATGACTGATTTAAAAAATAGATTTTCAATTCAATGTGACCATTCCACATTCATACATTTGAATTGTAAGCTTCATAAAAGAATAAAATTTAAAAAAACATAAAATAACATGAATAATGAATAAATCATGATATTAAATGTCAAAGGGATATTATATACAACACATGATAGTGAATTGGTACATAATAACAAATAAGTCTCAATATAATTTAAGATGGAATCCCTTACCACTTTGTGATTAATCGAATGGTTCTCCTAAAAAAATTAATTTTTTTCCAAATAAGGAATTGAATACCATAAATATAATGAGATTCATGATATTATATATCAAAGTTCATTATAAATACACCACACATAGGAAACAAGTAGTGAATAAGGCATAAATCCCACAGAAGTAAAAGTGAAATGCGAAAACCCTTACCTCATGCTTTCCTTTATTGGTTCATATTTTAAACTCATGTATAATGGTTTAAATATGGTCATTTAATCGTTAAATAACTATATTAATATTTATCAAACCTTATATTATGGTTTTATAACATCTTATTTCCCATTAATTAATAATATTTCATTATTTTCATGGTTTTAGGTGCATTTGTTTTAAAGTTTCGTGATCGATTCATTTATGTATAATTATGGATTATCTTGTAAACTGAGTATAAAACTATATAAGATTAATAAAATAGAATTAATGTAATTACATAAATATAAATGTAACCTCATATAATTTTTATTTCTTATATGAGTATTATTAAGTAATGATAAACATTTAGTTTATTTCAGCGGTTTTTTATGAACACCACGAAGTAGTTTAATTTTAGTAACTATTAAGATTATTTATTAGTTACATAATATTAAATATGATATAATATAACTATTAAAATATAAATTAACAAGAATAATATTTTTATTACCTTTAATGATATCAGTAATGGAAAATTAACAAAAACAATATTCTTGAGAGGCGATTAACCAGCATTACTTGGACACCAGTTTTGTTTCTTTGAATATGAGAAGGTAATAAAAGGTATGGATATAAGATATTACATGATCAAAAAAAATTATAGTATGTAAATTATAATGGAATTATTATTCCTTTATGGTTAAAGATATGAGGAGAATGTTAAATAAGAATGGAAAATAAGAGAGGTGTTTTAAGAAAATTTCTTCTGGAATATCAACTCCTTGGAGGACCCCTTGAGAACTATTGATTTTTTATTTTGGTGATACCAGAAGCACTCTTGAATTGGTATAGTGATGAGGAGAGTTTTTTATAGATATTATAGTAGATTAAATTCTATTGTATCGAAATGGGATGACGAGGGGGGGTGGTATTTATACTTGATTAGAGTTGAGTTTAAGTGATTGAAATAATAGTTATTTTATATTTAAATCCAACCACATTGAGGCGGAAATAATTTCAAAGAATAATATTTTTAATTAACATTTTAGAGTCTGGTTAGGATCTATTAAAACCTTAAAAGTCCATTAAATTTGGTAATTTTTAGGTATTTCAAGCTTTTACCTTTTAACTTTAACTCTTATCTCTATTTTATATACACTACATTAAATAATTTTTCTTCTATGGTAAATTCATTATAAATAAAAATATATCCTACATTAATAAATAATTTCTACCTAATTATTATAAATTTATAATCCATTTTACCAAATTCAATTCAAATAATTAAAAAATTATATTTAAAATTAATCCCGTAGACAAAATGAAAAAGGAAGGTTTTAATGTTTTTTAAAGGTTGGGGCCAAAGCCTCATTTATTATTAAAGCAAATAAAAGACCTCTATAACTGGGTAAAGAGAGATCCATTACATATCTCGAAGGCCCAGGGGGCATTTAGCCCATTACATGGCCTGTAGGCCCATTTTTTTGGCCAAAGGCCCATTCTATGAATAGTACTGCTACAGTACCCACACTACTATAGTCCTGTACAGTACCCGCCGCTGCTATAGTACTCTTCCGCCACTACAATGACCTATGCTGCTATAGTGCCTCCGCTACTACAGTTCCTATGCTATTATAGTGCGCTACAATACTGCTATAGTACATGCGCCAAATGGGTTTTGAATCCCCATTTTCAAAAGTTGAAAATGTTATTATGTCCAGTTTCAATGTTAAATTTATTTAAATGACCTAAATTTGTTTTATTTATGTATAATTAAAATATTTATACATTAAAAATAATTTAAAATATAATTTATCTATATAAATAAATTATAATAAAAGATTTTTTCAATAAAAATTCTATATTTCTCACTATTCATCAGAAAATGAAAATTCTCCAAAAATTAAAAAAAATTCACCCTAATATAATTTTGAACTCCTAATTTAAAAAATGATGTTTTTTAAAATAAAAGATAAAAAAGTGAAAAAATATAAATTTCAAATAGGTGTGCCATTAAAAGGATGAAAAACATATCTTCAAAATATTTATCTTTTTATGCTTAAAATTGGATTTATTCTTATCTTAATCCTATAAAACTTATTGGATGAATTTAAAAAAATTTATTGAATATATACAATATAATTTAATTAATATATCTCATTAATTGTGATTAATTTAATTTATTAAGATAAAATTCTTTTATGGGCATATAAATAGTTTTTTTCAAAAAAACACATAATTTATGTTGAATTGGTTCTCATTTTTATTTTTTATTAATTGGTAACAAATGAATTCATTTTATAAACATATATATAATTTATTTTCATACTTTAGTTAATCTCACTCATTATCATCATTCCAACAGCTAGGTGATAACTATCATAATTAACTAATAATGTTCAATATTTGTTTATGTTTCGTGTTCAGTGTAACGTAAACTATCGATGAAATTGAATTTATTTAATAAGAGACATACCATAAAATACCGGGTTCTAAAAATGGATTAATGTGATGTAAAAGATATGTTACATTCTCCATTTTTTAGAGCCTTAATATTTTGTCTTATATGTCAATCATTCCGAAGTATAGGATAAACATTGGTGGAGTCTCATTAAGAGCACAATAGAAAAGGAGTAAATGGAAACTATAAAATGGGTGGAGTTCAAGAAGGTATTATTCATCTAGAACATTCATCAAAATATTTACACTAAGATGGAGTTATAATTTTTGAAGACAGAATAAAATATGAGTCCATTGGCACTTATTAATCAAAAATCATGAGGCCCATTAGGTATGCCTATGGTTATATATACCTATATGAAAGTAATATGAAACATTTATTTTTTAGTTCAAATCCATGTCTTTGAAGGGAATTATCTATAAGATACATTGGGAGCTATGTGGTGATTTTTCAATTTTTTCTAAAGGTGAATATGAGAATTAATGACTATTATTATTGTAGGATAAAAAAACGAAGGCCGAATATTAGGAGAAATCCAATGGTATATAACATGGGGGGGGGTTCAACCCCCTACTTGCTAAAACTGTGTGAATAAGTACCCTGTAATTGCATCAAAGAATTGGGTAACTGTTTATGTGCTGTAAAGTAGGCAACTAAGCCTACAACTACCAAATTAAGGCTAATAGGTTGCTTAAAATAATAAATGAAAGGATTGTCCCATATAATAATCCACCCACACATAAATGATTCATGTGTAAGGTTATTGAACATTAAATGAATGAATTCCCCAAACCTTTGTGCAATAAGGAAAATATACCCCAATAACCCCTAAGTTGAGGGAACAAGGAATAGAATTCACAATCATTACCAATGAGGTAGATGAAGATAATGAAGTGATGCGAGGTGTAATTGATCTCATTTATAGATATTCTAATTACATATTTGATTATGGTTTTTTCACATTATTGTATATCACACATGATTTATATGAATTTTAAATCACCACCTCAATAAATGGATATTGAAATATCTATGAAAACACTTGGTGGAAAAATTATCACATCTAATATATATAAATCTCCTCTGATTCAGATTTATGAGAGAAAAATTTCTATACAACCAATTCTTCTTCCTTCGAATGAATTTGATATAATGTTTTTCATGGATTGGATTTCTCTATGTTAAGTATGTATCTATTATCAGAGAATGTAGATCACAATCCATATCCCAAATCATCATGTTATAAATTATCAATATAGGAATAATCATGGAATATATTTGGAAGTAAATTCTATAATATGGGTCTTGATACCTATAAATGATGTACTTATAGGTCAAATGATCTTCTGTGAAGTCAACATTTATGACATGCCTATTGTATGGGGGTATAATGATGTATTTCAAGACGAATTGCCTGTTCTTACCCCAAAGATTTAAGTTGATTTTTTTTATTGAACTCATACAAGGATTCCTAACTACGTTATGATATTATATAGAATATATCCAATTGAATTATAAGAATTAAATAAGAAACTATAAAGTAATTTGAACAAGGGTTTAATACTCCCTATTACTTCATCACGGGTTGCACCAGTCCTCTTTGTTAAAAATGTTGGATGGACCAATGCGTCATTAAATTTATCAATGTGATATTAATAAAAACATGTTAAAAAACATGTATCCTATACCTCATATCTATGATTGGTTTGAGAAACTATGAGGAGATCAATACTTCTAAAATATTGACCTTGGATTTGGATATCATCAGTTAAGGGTTAAAAAGGAGGATATTTCTATAATAGAGTTTTTACAAGGTATGGACACTATGAATTTATAGTGATGACATTTTAATCCTCAATATTCATTAATACAATTAATATTATTTATAGACTACATTGTTTAATTTTTCATTATATTTGTAGATGATACTCGTATATATTAAAAGTTAAATTAAGAGTATGAATTTTATTTGTAGATCACATTAATGAGCTTGAGAAAGGAGAAACTATATTCCGAATTGAGAAAGTTTGAATTATGGATAAAAAAAGTATCATTATTAGGTCATGTAATCACACGAATGATAATATAACTATATCCATAAAAGAAATAAATTAATGATAAATTGAAAAGAACAAAAATTATAACAGATATGCATAGTTTTCTTGGTTAAACAAGATATTTTTGATACTTTTGGAGAACTTTATCACAATTATCAAATCCACTAATGTTGTTAACATAAAAGGGAGTGAAGTTAATTTGTATGGGGGAATATGAATAAAGTTTCAATGAACATAATAATAAGCTGTTCACTAAACCTACACTTACACTACCCTCAAATTTGGAAGCAATATATACATGAAAAAAATATTTGTCGATGCTAACTACCAAGACTATATCATATGGTGGACAAAGTCCCATAATGGATTAGGTTTACTCACTAATCCAATACATGACATATAATGAGAATAATACATTATCCAATTCATTGGAGAAATAAATGGGTGAAACTATAATAATATGTTCATGAATATGTGTGCCACATGAATAATCAATCATAAGGAATAGACATAAGGGTTACCCATGGAAGAAAAAGGGTATTATAGTTATGTCATATGACATAACCAATGTATTTATCATAATGGTGTAAAAGAAATAATAGATTTGAAAATTAATTAGAAATTTAAAATGGAAATTAGTAATAGACAATGATAAATGATTCCCAACTCAAGTGAACACATGTAAAATGAGTGTTTAAGAAACATTATAAATGATCCACTTTAGTGTGGTTTAAGGGAAAATTTTAAAGAGTATTTAAAGAGGAAAAAGGTAAAATTATTTTTGTAAAACTAGAAATGAATTAAGTTAGTTTTTAATGATAAAAATTAGTGGTTTTAGGAAAATATTGGTGGGTTAAAATAATTTATGTAGTGTACTTGAAAATGGGTAATAAATTTGGAAGTTCCCTTCAAATCAGGCTGGCTTATCAGGGGGAATTGAGAGGGGATCATTTTTAAACATGAATTTCCTCATTAAATAAGAATTAATTGATTTAGAGACATAATTTTGGAATATATAAATATAATTTTTAAGAATTATATAAGAATAAGGAATAAATAAATTGATGTAAATAGAGAGAAAGCATAACCGAAAGGTAATTTAGCGGTTAAGGGAGATCCCTTACCTTATGTCGAAATGTGTTATAAACATGAACTTAATGTCCGATATAATCAAATTATATTCATTAATAATTTAATTAAGAACCTATTATACATATATTTTATTTATTTTAGTTTTGTTAAGTTCATTTTTGGGCATTTTTATGAGTTATAACATTTAATTTAGTTATTCCGAGAGTGTTCGTTTCATGGTTGGTTCCCTTGAGTATAATTGTGAGAGTAATTATCAAATTGAAGAAAAAAAATATAATTTGAATGAAATGGTGTTAATATACTTAAATAATTTTAAATTTTCTGATATATCATTTTTTCTAATATGAGGATGATTTATTTGATGAAATGTTAATGGTAAACATTTAGTTTATTTTAGCGGTTTTTCGATCATCACAAATTAATTTTTTTATTTAATATTATGAATATATATTTGTGACAAAACTTAAAAAAATTTATAATATACATATTTCAATATTATTTAACCATAATAATGGTTTTATGACTGGCCTTGATGGTGGTAATGGAGAACAAAACTACATCTTCCACGAAGGTGGTGAATCGACACATGAGAGATGATGTTTTCATTTTTTACAATAATAGGAGGAGAGAAGAGAATTTAGGAAACATAATCCATTAAAACAATAAAATAAAATTATATCTATTATACTAGAGTTATCATCTCACTTCGGATAGTGTAGGAAATGACAAGGTAGAAGAAAGAAAGAATTTAAAAGAGAAAGGTGGAGAATTTTACATCTTCAATATCATCTTTGCGAGAACCTCCTCAAGGAACTTGGGTTTGTAATTTTGTTGAGGCAAGTGTCTTTTGAGCATCTGTAAAAGTATTGGTAAGGTAATTGGGCATAATTTAGATAAATAACAAGTCTTAGAAGGTTTTAAGAGAAGGGATGATATTTATAAGGGGAGGAGAGGGGTGTTTTTGATTATTATATTCATTAATTTATTATTTAGGATCAATAAAATCAATAACACTAATTATTTTGACTATATATGGTACCTAGTTAATGTAACTTCCACCTAATGGGTTCTTACATCATCCATGACTCAGAGATTCATGTATTTGGAAGAAAATGTTAAATAACGTAAATTAGCTTATTTTGCCATTCACCAAAATTTTGACTATTTTAGAAAAATACCGAAAAATTACTCCAAATTTATTTAGAAACATAAAATTAAAAAATGGGCTCCATTTTTTAATAATATTTTTTTTAAATATGATAATTTTTATTTTTAAATAAAGTGATCATTTATTTAAAAAAGATTGATTTTAATATTATAATCGATTTTATGACCCTTTGAAAAATTACTTATGGTATCATAAAATTATATTAAAAATATAATAAAACAAAAATTTTAATTTTTGAATCTATTTTATGAAAATAAATTTTATTTTTAATAATTATAATAATTATTAATTTCTAAATAATCATTTATTTTTCAAAAAATACAAACTCTTAATTTATCATTTTTAAAACATTTATTTTATGATTACATAAATATATCATATTTTTATTTATAAGATACCTAAATTTTATTTATACTTTTACATGTGATATTACTATTATAATGATCAGATTAATATTCCTAATGGTCACATTACTATTCCAACAGTCAGGTTGTTATTCCTACAGCCAGATTTCTAACAATATTGAAGGTTTAATACTTATTATAAATACCTTTTAATCCACTCATCATTCAGTTCTATTGTCTAACAAGGTTATATGTAATTTCAAAATTTAAATGATTATATTATTATTAAAATTATTTTTTATTTCCACGTCTTTGTTCTTGAGTGTGGTCATTCTAGTGGATCGAGGAGATCTAAATTTTTCAATTCTTATCAACTAATTTTCTATTTATTGTCCCACTATAATATTTGGAATTCTTATTGGTTTTATTGAAGAATGAAGTATAATTCCTCATTTATGAGAATAAGTTTTTTATTGGGTTATTTATGTGATGTATGTGCTTTATACTGCATGAAATAATTTTAAGAAGGTAAAATTCATTGATAAAATTCGGGCTCATCACATTTTCAACCCTTCTGAAATTTTTCCCTCGAAATTTCATTCTACATAATAAGGAGAAAATTTGAGAGGGTACTTCTATTTATTTTATTCCTCTAGTTCCAGTGTCCCTATTTATATTTATGGTCCATTCATAATAATTTGACTAGGTGAGTAGTCTTGTTACATAGAACTTTATCTCTATAGTACAAGATCATCACCGACCACTCCTTATAAGAGAGATCATTTTCCATATATACCACCTGTGAATTTAGTACATGTGAGGGATTCGATATGAACTTCCTCAATAGGTATACCAATAATACATCATGTTCTTGATACATGGTTGGTGGAAGTGCTTGTTTATAGCCCAAAACTCTGACTCGATCAAGAATCTCTAAGGGGATAATGTACCTGAGGCTTAACTTTCCTTTCTCACTAGATCTCAAGATTATTTTCCATAAAGATAAGTGTATGAATAATTTGTCACCAAAATCAAACTCAAAGCCCCATTGTAGATTATCTGTATATATATTCTATTTACTTTGGGTTTCATTGATTTACTTATGAATTGTTTTCACATTTTCAACCATTCCATCAACCATTTCAGGTCCTATTTTCTTAAATTCAATTAATTGATCACATTATGCCCATGTTCTTCATTTGTTACCATAATGGGCTTCTTATGGATCCATTTGGGTGCTTGAGTGGAAACTATTATTGTAAGAGAAATTGACTAGAGGTATATTTTGGTCCCATCCTTCTTTAAAGTCCATAGAACAAGCTATCAACATGTCTTCCCATGTCTGAATAGTATGCTTAGATTTTCCATTAGTTTAAGGATGATAATCCATAATTAATTTCTACTTAGTTTTTAGTGCATGTTATAGAATTCTCCAGAACATGGAGGTAAATATTGGATCTCGATCGGATGTAATCAATAATGGTACTCCTGGTAGCCTCAAAACTTCTCTGATGTATATCTGTGAAAACTGATCGAGTGAGAATTCCTCTAAATTTTTGATAAAGTTAGAAGTATTTATATTTTGATCCATAATAACTCATATATAATTATTTCCTCTTGGTGTCTTCAGAAGTACAATGACAAAGACCATGGTGAAGTTTTCCCATTTCCATGTTGTTATGGGTAATGTTTGCATCATCCCATTTTGTCTTTTAGTCTTCACTTCCTAACATACCGGGAACATAGATGCATATTCAATGATTCTCATATTCATATTGGTCCACAAATAGTTGTCTTAGAGATCTTGATACATCTTTTTGGTGCCTGGGTGGATACAAAAGGTTGATCTATGTGAATAATTAAAAATATCCCTTTTATCTTAGGAGTTAATAGAATAGATAGTCATGACCCAAATATTATTACTCCTTCCTCATCAATTTTAAATACTAAATATTTTACCTTTCTTATAGATTCCACCATTTTCTAAATTTCCACATAATCTATTTGATCATCCTTTATGATCATTAAATGGGATGATTGAGAAATAATCTTAAAAATGATTTATGATGTTCCTTTCTTAATTATTTCCATGTACATCATTTTAATGTATATGAATATTGAATCCTTTTCAATTTTCATCATTAATAAAGTTACAATATCCTTTATACGTAATGAATATGCCACATTATTTTCCATAGAAATATGGTAGTGGATTGAGGAATCATAATTCTTAATAATCTCTAACCATCTTTGCTGGATTATATCATACTCATTATGTATTAATTTATATTTGGTGATATTATGATCAATATATATCTCATACTTCTCTCAACAGAGATAATGATGCTAGATTTTCAATGAACATTTCATAGCCTCTAACTCCAGATCACACATGGGATAGTTTTTTCAGGAAGTTTTTCTTTCTTAAGGTATAGGATATCACTTTTTAATTTTGAATAATCACATAGCCTAATCACCTCTTTAAAGAATCACTATATACCATAAAGTGTTCCCCACTTATTGGTAGAGTATGTATTGGTGGAGTGATAAGACTCTTTTTGAAATCTTTGAAGCAGTATTAACATTCAATGGTTCAAAAAAACTTTACTCCCTTCCGAGTTTGCTTGATTAATGAGTTTTATAATAATGATAAGTTCCTCCAAAATCATTTGTAATACCCAAATAGACTAAGAAAACTATGGATCTTCATTACATATGTTGTCTTGGGACACTCCTCAATTGCCATTGTTTTAAAAGGGTTAACAAATATCCTTTTTCTGGTTAAAACATGCCCTAAGAATGATAGTTCCTCCATCTTTAACTTACATTTATTATACTTTTCATATAGTATCTCCCTTCTCAAATTCATTTGCACGGTATTTAAATAATCCTCATGTTCTTTCTTTCTCATTGGGTATATAAGAGTATCATCTATAAAAACTACCAAAAATGTTTTGAGGTAATCTCAAATTACTATATCCATTCATTCCATGAAAATTGACCGAACATTAATGAGTCTGAAGAACATCACTCTAAACTCATTATGTTCATACAAAGATTAAATGGCAGTCTTGGGATTATTTTCCTTCCTTTCAATTAATTGGCGATATCATGACAAAAGGTAAACCTTAGAGAAATAATTGTCCCCAAATAGTTGATCAATAAAGTCATCTATCTATTCTAGGGGATACTTGTTATTTATAATTATTATTTTTGAGATCTCAGTAATAAATAAAGAGGTTCATTGATCCATCCTCCTTGATGAATAGTACTAGGGAATCCCACGATGAAGAACCCGTCTGTATAAAACACTTTCTTGATTATCTTATAACTACTTCTTTAGTTCTTCCAACTTAATGGTGGATATTTTCTAAGGATTATTTGGTATAGGTAGAGATCTATGAATAAGTTCAATTGAGAACACAATCTCTTGGTCAAGAGGAAGACCAATTAATTAATTTAGAGAACACATCAGTGCAGTTCCTCACATTAGGCATGTCTTTAAGAATGATACTATCCTTTTTATCAATTATTTGTGCAAGATATGATTTCCCATAAGGTAATAATATCATAAATGGAGACAATGATTCAGAAGGATATTCATCCTCCTACTTATACATGTAAAAAATTGGAGGATGCCTCAAGATGTGAAGAGTGATCTCAATTTCCTAACCATTTATGTTAGATATGTATAAAGATATCCAATCTAAGAAAAATATATCATTAAACTCCACTAAACAAAGTAAGAAAAAATTTACAAGGAGGTTTAGTACTCAAATAATTAACTAGATAAGTGTTATATAAATTAGATGCAATAATTTCCCTATCCTGTGTTCTCATAGATAATTAAACCGTTATATTTTAAGGTGGTGTTTTAATAGTTCTATTAAACATAAAATATTTGAAATAATTTTTAGAACCAGAATCAAATAGTTCATTCACTATTATTGAATGAATAACCAGTGTACCTATTTCCACATCATTAACATGATCCACCACAGTAGTAGTGATATCATATCCCCTTCCTTGCTACCATGGAGGCTGTTGTTGTTGATTTCTTCAGACAACCCTTGGCTTAGGGCCTTAGTTCACATAATTCCCATGCTCCATGATGTTTAGAAACTATAATATAAGATGAGTGTTGATATAAAAATTACTTTATTCTTATACATTTTTGGGCTTCTTTATATCCCTTCATCAATAATTTGAATTAATTTATTCTCTTTTAAATTTGAATAATCTCGTGGTACCCTTTAGATAGTTCCTTGGATGCTTCTTACCACATTTTTGACACATGGGGCGTTGGGTTTTCATTCCTTCATGCGGATTATCTGTTGATCATCCCACATTAAAATCTATTTTTGTCATTTTATCTTTAATACCATGAGACCACTGAGAGTATCTGATCTACAATTCAACCTTATTGGAATAATAGAAAATTTCATAATAACTGTAAAAGTCTCAAATTTCCATGGATTTTCATAGACTCTTCTTTAATCCTCTAAAGAAGTTATCCAACTTGATTTTAGTGTTAATAAAAAATATGGATGCATATAATGGAAGACTTTTAAATTTTTATTTATATGACTTGATAGATTTATCTTCATTTTTGTTTTGTAGGAGGAACTCCCTCTCTATCTTAAGATAGAGAGTTCAGAGAAAATATTTATTGAAAATATTTTCTCAAATCCTTTACCATCCATGGAACCAATTTCCTCCTTATGCATTGTTTTTTTGACCAGTTTCCAGAAATGATTAGTTTCCCCATCAATATTATATATTTCCATAAAAAATTTCTCTTCTTATGATAATTGAAGAACAAAGTATATATTTTAAATGGATTTAATCCATTGTTCCACAATGAGGGGATCATATGATCCACTAAATATAGGGAGCCTTTATCTTATAATGTATTTGACCACCATGTTATCTTCCTTAAGAGAAAGAGGGTGTTTAACATGATTCATGTTATTATTAATTACTCAATCCAGTTGTGTTAGGACTTTCATGAAGTTTTGATCTCCCATTCCCATCATATATTTCATTTCATTAGGGAAATCATCACATTTCCTATTGCATTGATTATGGGATCAGGTAATCCTATTTCCCACCATTACATAGGAAATATAAAAATACAATTAAGGGGTCTTTAATAATTATCTAATAAAAATATAAATAGAAAAATTTGAATATTGAAGGATAAAATTTTAAATGTAAAGTATATCCTAACTTGTGATTACCTATGTTTCAGTATACGTTATCCATGGTGATTTAATTATCCCTAGGTTTCTTAATAATATTTCCTAGTATTAATATCAAAAAATAACTAGACCACCCTCTGATACTAACTATAGTGACCCAATCCTTTTACTCATATTATTACATGATTTTAATCATAATTAACCATCAAATACAAACCAAGTATCATAATGTCTAGTGTATTTGGATTACTCGGTATATAAAATTAAAAATATGGAAATAAAATAAAACATAATTATATTAGTATTCCATAATTACATCCAAAATTCATTTGATATCCTATATCTATACAGGATAAACGAAATAATACATAGAAAAAATAGTTGAGCAAAAAATTCTAGTAATGGAATAATCCTAGGAATAAAGAATATCACATGAGTCATAATGAATAACATGATGACCTAAAAAGGAATGGAACCTAAATAAACATATGGAAGAATAAAATTTAGAACATGTGATCATGTGATCATAGAAACATATAAATGTGGAAAAAACACATAACATGACATAAACATGATTCAGAAAAAATTTCCAATACTATATCACATGGTAGAAAAAGTCCCATAATGGATTAGGATTACTAACTAATCCCATAAATGAAATCTCATGAGACTAAAAAATTAACCAATACATTGGGTAGATATCTAGGAACACCCATCATAACATGTTTTTATATATGTGTGACACATGAAGAATCAAACATAATGAATAAATATAGGGGTTACCCATGGAAATAAATGGGAATCGTAATCATGTAATATGGCATAACCAATGGGCGTATCATATTTGTGTACAAGAATGAATGGATTTAAATCATAATTGGACATTAATAAGGGAAACTAGGCATAAATCATTATAAATTATGTCCAACTCAAGTGAAAACATGTAAAAAGAGTGTTTAAGAAACTTTAGAAATGAGCCACTTTAGTCCGGTTTAAGGAAAAATATTAAAGTGTCTTTAAATAGGAAAAAAATAATTGTTTTTATAAAAATTTAAAGGAATTAAAATAGTTTTTTATGATAAAAATGATTCATTTTAGCAAAATATTTTTGGATTAAAATATTTTAAGGAGTGTAATTGAAAATGAGTAAGAAATTGGGAAGTTCCCTTTAAATTGGGCTTGCTTAATGAGATGAATTGAGAAGGGAGCCTTTTTTAAACACCTATTTACTAACCAAAGAAATATTAATTGATATAGATACATAATTTTGGAACATATAAACATAATATATAAGAAATATATAATAATAATGAAAAAATAAATTGATGTAAAGAGAGATAAAGTGTAACCCAAAGGTAATTTGGTGGTTTAGAAATACCCCTTACCTTATGTCTGAATGTGTTCATAATTTTCAGTAAATTTACTTAATAATAAATATATATTCATTAATAATTTAATTCAGAACCTATTTATCATATATTTTATTAATTATAATTTATTTGAGTTTCTTTATGTCCATTTTGACGAGTTATTACATTTAATTTTGTTATTCCAAGAGTGTTTGTGTCACGAACCGTCCCACATGGCCCATCCCGGGACTACCCCAAGCCCGCCTACCATAGTTTAAGGGCTGGCGACTAGAACTAGAAAGATGTATCCCTAAAAAAGAAAAGTATTTCCTTTTTTAATATGTACAGACGCACATGATCGCTCGGTACTAACCCCCCGTATGGTCGGTCTCCAACCTCCGCCTCACTGTCAGCCACTGGATTCCCGCTCATAGCCCACTTGATTATGGGAGAATTTCCTCTCAATCCATCGGTCATATTTAAACTAGCTTGAAGTCCCACGAAGAGGTAACCCAATGATCTGTATCTTCATAAGGGTTCCAACACAACAGACGACGCATCAATCAGATGCCTAGTCTGTAAGTTATACACATTTTGGTACTGAGGGCCCAGTTGGATTCATGTTTACTTGAACCCAGCCATAATCTAACTCTATGAAAAACTCAAGTAGAGTATTTCAAAAGGACCTCCTTGTCATAAGCGTCTTTATACCACAGACAGCGCGTCAATCGGACACCCGATGTGTTAGTTACACCCCTTTCCATGAAACAGGGGTGATCGCAACTCGGTTTGGCATGGCATGGTCTGGAAAGTTGGAATATTCCAAAGGTACCACTTCCCAAAAGGGTCCCCAATGGAATGGATGGTGTGTCGAATAGAAACCTGGTTTTTCATTTACAAGCCTTTCTTTATTTGGTGACCGGTTGAGTCTGGACCCGGTCCGACTCGATCATACCAGCCTGACACAACGGGTCCCGAAGTCCACCTGACCCCGCTCGGGTCCGGCCCACTATCGGTCAGCCTGGTTTACTTGGTCCAGCTCTTTCGGGGATGGCCTGGTTCAGTTCGCGGGCCCGGGCCGTTATTTACCTGACCGATCGGGTGGGGCTATACCCACCCGCATTGGCCCACCGGGTCGCGGGTTTGGCCCGGTTTACTGGTGGGTCTGGCCTGCAGGGCAGCGGGTCCAGCCTGGTCCGCTAGACCATGGTGGGCTCGAACCGCAAGGGAATCCTGTCCAAAAAATGGTAACCCACAATGGGGATGGCCACAAGGAGGCGTCCCACAAAGGGGTGTGAAATGAGGCCCATAAGGGAGTTAGAGGACAGGGGAAGGGAGTTAGAGGACAGGGGAAGGGAGTTTACTTCGTCTTCAGCCAGACGTTATTGAAACTCCACCAGGATCGAATGGAAATGTAAACCATGCATCTGCTTCTTTTTCAGTAGGAGCGCGGAATCCATTCATTGAAGATGAGTTTATCCTGCAAGCTGCACAAAATCTCAACGGAATCTTGTTAGAATAGTGGATGTGTGGAATGAAATGAAAATATGCCAACTCACAAGGGAATAAGTATACCTCACCTGAAGAAAGACTCATCGAATTGTTGAATTTTGGGAAAAGGCTGTCAATGGAAAGATCAAGAAGATTACTTCCTTGAACATACACAAGTGAAAAAGTGCCATTACTAGACTCCTTCAGCGGTCGTCTTATATCCATCATATCCTTGAATGTAGTATCTGGGTTGATGATGTATCCCAATTCGTTTTCACACCCAACCACTAGCAAGGGGAAATATACTGGTTTCCAACTCAATTCATGCTCGATGGTTTCATTGATTGTGCCAAGGTCAAAAATATTGTTACCATATGTGGGTATTTCAAGTGAAGTGTTTTTAACCTCGATGCATGGAGCAAGTGGCGCAGGATCAATTGGATCAGATGACTCCATTGTGTCAAGAATGACATCTTTTTCAATATTTTCTTCTATATCACCCTCATCATTTTTCTCTGTTGGTGCATGTGTCACCACGAAATTAGGATCCTCCAAGCAATCCCATTCTTCCATTGATTCTAGAAAATTATGAGTGTTCTCTTCCACCAATGCTGATTGATTCTTCGACTCCAGAAATGTTTCAGATGTCTCCATTTTAGAAAAAGTTTCGGACTCACAAAGATTTTCATAAAGAGGTGATTCGATGTCATTTGAAGTGATGTCCTCTTGAGTGTGGAAATCCAAGGTCTCTTGGTTCAATTCTAAATCTATCATGGTAAAGAATGGTCCTAGTTCAATGTCCTCTTCATCCTCAAAAGGTGCAGTTTGATATACATTGAATGTGTCATTTTTCACTTTGGGATGACTAGGTTGTGAATTCACAGAAGGACATTAAATCACATTTTATGAGGGACCATTATGTTCAATAGGGCGGAAGACCAAGCTCTCATATTCTTGGAATGTGATTAGATTAGAAGAATTATTTTGTGATGGAGGGGAGTCATCAATTGTATGATAAGAAGGCAGATCAATCCCATTATCAGAGTCGTGATGTCCGTTCAAGTGCATGCAATGTCAATTATTTAATTCCCATATTTGAATATTTATTTATTCAATTATCACCGATTCCAAATTTAATCAAAATTTCATCTGGTCTCGTTCTCTGATGTTAGAAAACATTCTAATTTTCACACAAATTATTTATCATTTCGTTCTCTGTCCTGAAAAATAATTTGCGCATCCTTATAGTGCTGAATCACTTGGTGAAATACAACGACCCGTTTCTCACAAAGTCTAAGTATCTACCTACGTTGGGTTCGCTCACATGAGATTACTTATTTAGTATCACTCATGCAAGTTTGAAGGAGAGCGCACAAAAAATATTAATTTTTCAATTAATATATTTATTTATTCAAAATTCGATCGCGCGCTTGATTGAATTCTAGATAAATAAATTCTTTGATGAACTCCCATTCATGATTACTTATTAGGTATCACACGAACGACAACCAAAGCATGTGTGCAGAGCCCAATAAAAATTAATTTCAACGCAAATATAATTAATTAAATAAGCATCTAATTAAAATTAATTTAAAAGTCAATCAAACATAGGAATAAATTAAAGACATGCAATTACCATCACTTTCATCACAACTCTGACACAAATGAATTAGTCTGCCATCGCGACGACACGACACATAAAATAATGAATGGAAGATATCACCGTGCTTGTGTTGTCGTAGTTGTCACCACATGACGCCGTCAACGATCGCAAAATAATAATCATCGCTCCGCTCTGTGCAGTCGCTGACGCCGCACCTGAATCAAACCACCACGCCGCTGAAAATATGCTCTGATGCTTGCTCTCAGTGTGCGACGTGAATCTTCGGAAGCCAAGCGAACGTTCCAATCCTCCGCTGCATCGATGATGTGTCCGAACCTCCGCTGCGCTCTTGGTGATGGTTCGCCGCTGTGGGTGGCGTACCTGCTGCACTTGAAGTGGCTGAGAGTGGCGGTAGGGGAAATAATGGGGCGCGACCGTGGGTTGGAGATGAGGGCGGCGGGAGAAGTGAGGGAAGAGGTTGGGTCAGGGGGAGTGCGACGAGGGTAAGAGGGGAGGGCCGTTGGTCCAGGGGTGAGAAAGGGGAGGCCGGCGGGTAGTGGAGATGATAGAGGGGTGGCGGGGGTGCGCACGACGTGGAGAAGGGAGGCAGGTTGAGTGGGGGAGTGCGGCAGGGAGATGGGATGCGGGTGAGTGGAGAGGAGGCGGCCCAAGATGGGGGCGCGGGTCAGAGGGAGAAAAATGGGAGAAGGGGGGGTGGCGGTTCCAGCGGGAATAATAGGGAGAGGCCGAGAGTGAGAGAGGGGAGAGAGGGGGCCGGCGGGGCCAAGGGTAGGCAGGGGGGCCGGTTAATTGGAGAGAGGAGGCAGCCGGTATCGGAATGGAGAGGGGGGAGCGACGGGGTCCAGCGGGGGAGAAAAAGGAGGCGGGTTGGGGAGATAAAGGGGGAGAGGCGTGGGAAAAAAATGGTGATTGGAGAGAGGGAGGTGGAATAAGTCAATGGGGGCGTGGGAATAGAGAGGGGGAGGTGGTGAGGGAATAGGGGAAAGGGATTGGAGAGAGGAAGTGTGGGTAGTTAGGGGGGAATAAAAATAAAATAAAAATGTTAATTTCAAATTAAAAATAAAGTAATTATCTAATTAAGTTAAAAAATGATATTAATAAATAATAATATATTAACACACATGTAATTAAATATAATATTACTATTAAATATAATAATAAACTAATAATAAATATTATTTTATTAATGCAACAAAATAATGAAATAAAATAAAATACAAATTAAAATATACATACTAATAAAAATTAATAAAATAAACTAAACTAAAATTAGAGAAACTAATAAAAACAATATAGTGTTAAATATAATATATAAAATTAATACAACTGATAAAAATACTAAATTACTAATATAAGTATATAAATTAACTAAAAATTATCAAAATGTTTAAACTAATACAAAACTACAAAAATAAACTGAAAATATAAAAATTGGTTAAACTAATTAATTAACACTATGTTAGAATATTATAAAAATACATGCGAAATCCATGTACATCAAATCCCCCACACTTAAACTTTTGCACTCCTGGGAAAAACAATCAGAAGAAAAAACAAGTGGACCCATAGACAAATCAAAACATCAAAATTACATGGTCAAAATTTTCCAATCTCTTTCCTCATAATATATCATGCTTCATTTAAAATTTTAGTTTCAAAAACAATTTTTCTTTCACTTGCATTTTTTCAAAACAAGTATGTGCACTCATCAATCATGTGACCTACCTTGCCATTACACTCATCGCTCGAAAATATTTGATCAAAGTTTTTCTCACTTCTCATGCACATGCATGCTTACCATAGGCTTTCCATGAATTTCACATATTCACTAGTGGAAATCAAAATAATGTACCAATCTTAAGGACTTTACATGAGGTTCAAATGTTTCTGAAGCTGTGGGACGGTGGGTTAAAAAAATATTGACATCTTTTTGGTAAAAAGGAGGGTTGAATCTTGAAATAAATGCATGATAAGTCAATCTAAATGTCTCCCTCAAACTCTCGCTCCCCCACACTTAAAACACTGCTTGTCCGCAAGCATTTGATAATCCAATGTTTCACTCTCTTTTTTACACAACTCACTCAAATAAGATGAGTAGGAAAAACAAGTGAGTATCAGTTCCAAAACCCCATGAAATAAATGTCAAACAATAATCCCAAAGAAAGGTACACAAGTAGCGTATACGATGTAACATCTCAATGAAGGTAGGTCATATAGAAAACTTTCTAGTTCCTGGAGTAATGGATAATCACTTTAATAGGTATCCCTAAAGTCAAGGGTTACCGCGTAATGACCACCAATGTACTCATTGTTGGAACTCAAAAGGATTCTATATTCCTATATCAAAATAATATGAAATGAATGTGGCTACTGTGAAAAAGAACTCATATGATCAGGATGGGAAAATGTCAATCCATGTACATCAAATGACTCACTGCCCCTCGAAGAACCCTCTCCATGAGTAAGTCTCTCTCCCCCACACTTAGATTGTAATCATCATGCAAAAATCCAAGAAATTGGTAGGGAAGGGTATCGGCTTGGGCTCATCCTAAAAGGCTCCTGCATGGCTTCTAAGGGCTATACGAAGGAGACAATGTTTGGGTGGCTCAGTGGGTCAACGGGGATAAAATATCAAACAGATGCCTCGATCATTTTAGTATAACTTTCAAAAATTCCTATCACTTTGATGGAAAAACATGGCAAGTTCTAGAAGACAAAACATGGTTGAGATTCCCTCAAGAAATAAGAGAAATAATAGATGATTGTAAAATATCTCAGAGTCCTCACGGGTATGGAAATATAATTTTGGACAGCACAGGTGATCATGAGTGCGAATAAGTGTAAAAAATATACAAGTTTTTGAAAAACATTTTCGAAGCATGAAATAATATCTGCAATCATATAAGTCATGAGAGAAAGGATCAGATAATTCCTAAACAAGAATCAGGTGCTCAAACTGCCTAGGGACACAAGTGGTATGTTCCTGACTGTGTTGTGACAAAAATACAATGGCTTTTATGTGGGTTCATCAATGACAAGAATGTTAGTTTTTTTTTCAAATTTTTCAAAAAATTTCTCTTTTTTACATGGTGTTTTTGGAAGCATAAAATATGGAAAAAAATAGAACACTTCCCTGTGTAAGTGCAGATTGACGCGGAGAGGTTGTTTGTATCCGATGAAGCTCCAGAAATGGTATACCTATAAAACCTACACATTTACAACACGTACTCACATCATATCAAAGAAGTCACACCATAATCAAAATCATGTGGATGATAAAAATATTTATGATGAATTTAAATCCACTATAGTTTCAGGAGAAAAGAGATTGTGGTAAATGCATGCCTTTTTATTTTAAAATAAAACTAAATGAAATGAAATTAAATGCAGTGAAAATAAAACAACAAATTATGGGTTGCCTCCCATTGAGCGCTAAGTTTACTTCGTCTTCAGCCAGACGTTATTGAAACTCCACCAGGATCGAATGGAAATGTAAACCATGCATCTGCTTTTTTTTAGTAGGAGCGCGGAATCCATTCATTGAAGATGAGTTTATCCTGCAAGCTTCACAAAATCTCAACGGAATGTTGTTAGAATAGTGGATGTGTGGAATGAAATGAAAATATGCCAACTCACAAGGGAATGAGTATACCTCACTTGAAGAAAGACTCATCGAATTGTTGAATTTTGGGAAAAGGCTGGCAATGGAAAGATCAAGAAGATTACCTCCTTGAACATACACATGTGAAAAAGTGCCATTACTAGACTCCTTCAGCGGTCGGCTTATATCCATCATATCCTTGAATGTAGTATCTGGGTTGATGATGTATCCCAATTCTTTTTCACACCCAACCACTAGCACTGGGAAATATACTTGTTTCCAACTCAATTCATGCTCGATGGTTTCATTGATTGTGCCAAGGTCAAAAATATTGTTAGCATATGTGGGTATTTCAAGTGATGTGTTTTTAACCTCGACGCATGGAGCAAGTGGCGCAGGATCAATTGGAGCAGATGACTCCATTGTGTCAAGAATGACATCTTTTTCAATATTTTCTTCTATATCACCCTCATCATTTTTCTCTGTTGGTGCATGTGTCAACATGAAATCAGGATCCTCCAAGCAATCCCATTCTTCCATTGTTTCTAGAAAATTATGAGTGTTCTCTTCCACCAATGCTGATAGATTCTTCGACTCCAGAAATGTTTCAGATGTCTCCATTTTAGAAAAAGTTTCGGACTCACAAAGATTTTCATAAAGAGGTGATTCGATGTAATTTGAAGTGATGTCCTCTTGAGTGTGGCAATCCAATGTCTCTTGGTTCAATTCTAAATATATCATGGTAAACAATGGTCCTAGTTCAATGTCCTCTTCATCCTCAAAAGGTGCAGTTTGATATACATTGAATGTGTCCTTTTTCACTTTGGGATGACTAGGTTGTGAATTCACAGAAGGACATGAAATCACATTTTCTGAGGGACCATTATGTTCAACAGGGCAGAAGACCAAGCTCTCATATTCTTGGAATGTGATTAGATTAGAAGTATTATTTTGTGATGGAGGGGAGTCATCAATTGTATGATAAGAAGGCAGATCAATCCCATTATCAGAGTCGTGATGTCCGTTCAAGTGCATGCAATGTCAATTACTTAATTCCCATATTTGAATATTTATTTATTCAATTATCACCGATTCAAAATTTAATAAAAATGTCATCTGGCCTCGTTCTCTGATGTTAGAAAACATTCTAATTTTCACACAAATTATTTATCATTTCGCTCTCTGTCCTGAAAAATAATTTGCGCGTCCTTATAGTGCTGAATCACTTGGTGAAATACAACGACCCGTTTCTCACAAAGTCTAAGTATCTACCTACGTTGGGTTCGCTCACATGGGATTACTTATTAAGTATCACTCATGTAAGTTTGAAGGAGAGCGCACACAAAATATTAATTTTTCAATTAATATATTTATTTATTCAAAATTCGATCGCGCGCTTGATTGAATTCCAGATAAATAAATTCTTTGATGAACTCCCATTCGTGATTACTTATTAGGTATCACACGAACGAGCACCAAAGCATGTGTGCAGAGCCCAATAAAAATTAATTTCAACGCAGATATAATTAATTAAATAAACATCTAATTAAAATTAATTTAAAAGTCAATAAAACATAGGAATAAATTAAAGACATGCAATTACCATCACTTTCATCACAACTCTGACACAAATGAATTAGTCTGCCATCGCGACGACACGACACATAAAATAATGAATGGAAGATATCACCGTGCTTGAGTTGTCGTAGTTGTCACCACAGGACGCCGTCAACGATCGTAAAATAATAATCATCGCTCCGCTCTGTGCAGTCGCTGACGCCGCACCCGAATCAAACCACCGCGCCGCTAAAAATATTCTCTGATGCTTGCTCTCAGTGTGCGACGTGAATCTTCGGAAGCCAAGCGAATGTTCCAATCCTCCGCTGCATCGATGATGTGTCCGAACCTCCGCTGCACTCTTGGTGATGGTTTGCCGCTGTGGGTGGCGTACCTGCTGCACTTGAAGTGGCTGAGAGGGGCGGCAGGGGAAATAAGGGGGCGCGGCCGTGGGTTGGAGATGAGGGAGGCGGGAGAAGTGAGGGAAGAGGCTGGGTCAGGGGGAGTACGGCGAGGGTAAGAGGGGAGGGCCGTCGGTCCAGGGGTGAGAAAGGGGAGGCCGGCGGGTAGTGGAGATGATAGAGGGGCGGCAGGGGTGCGCACGGCGTGGAGAAGGGAGGCGGGTTGAGTGGGGGAGTGCGACAGGGAGATGGGATGCGGGTGAGTGGAGAGGAGGCGGCCCGAGATGGGGGCGCGGGTCAGAGGGAGAAAAAGGGGAGAAGGGGGGGTGGCGGTTCCAGCGGGAATAATAGGGAGAGGCCGAGAGTGAGAGAGGGGAGAGAGGGGGCCGGCGGGGCCAAGGGTAGGCAGGGGGGCTGGTTAATTGGAGAGAGGAGGTGACCGGTATCGGAATGGAGAGGGGGGAGCGACGGGGTCCAGCGGCGGAGAAAAAGGAGGCGGGTTGGGGAGATAAAAGGGGAGAGGCGTGGGAAAAAATGGTGATTGGAGAGAGGGAGGTGGAATAAGTCAATGGGGGCATGGGAATAGAGAGGGGGAGGTGGCGAGGGAATAGGGGAAAGGGATTGGAGAGAGGAAGTGTGGGTAGTTAGGGGGGAATAAAAATAAAATAAAAATGTTAATTTCAAATTAAAAATAAAGTAATTATCTAATTAAGTTAAAAAATGATATTAATAAATAATAATATATTAACACACATGTAATTAAATATAATATTACTATTAAATATAATAATAAACTAATAATAAATATTATTTTATTAATGCAAAAAAATAATGAAATAAAATAAAATAAAAATTAAAATATACATACTAATAAAAATTAATAAAATAAACTAAACTAAAATTAGAGAAACTAATAATAATAATATAGTGTTAAATATAATATATAAAATTAATACAACTGATAAAAATACTAAATTACTAATATAAGTATATAAATTAACTAAAAATTATCAAAATGTTTAAACTAATAAAAAACTACAAAAATAAACTAAAAATATAAAAATTGGTTAAACTAATTAATTAACACTATGTTAGAATATTATAAAAATACATGCGAAATCCATGTACATCAAATCCCCCACACTTAAACTTTTGCACTCCTGGGCAAAACAATCAGAAGGAAAAAACAAGTGGACCCATAGACAAATCAAAACATCAAAATTACATGTTCAAAATTTTCCAATCTCTTTCCTCATAATATATCATGCTTCATTTAAAATTTTAGTTTTGAAAACAATTTTTCTTTCACTTGAATTTTTTCAAACAAGTATGTGCACTCATCAATCATGTGACCTACCTTGCCATTACACTCATCGCTCGAAAAGATTTGATCAAAGTTTTTCTCACTTCTCATGCACATGCATGCTTACCATAGGCTTGCCATGAATTTCACATCTTCACTAGTGGAAATCAAAAGAATGTACCAATCTCAAGGACTTTACATGAGGTTCAAATGTTTCTGAAGCTGTGGGACGGTGGGTTAAAAAAATATTGACATCTTTTTGGTAAAAAGGAGGGTTGAATCTTGAAATAAATGCATGATAAGTCAATCTAAATGTCTCACTCAAACTCTCGCTCCCCCACACTTAAAACACTGCTTGTCCCCAAGCATTTGATAATCCAATGTTTCACTCTCTTTTTTACACAACTCACTCAAATAAGATGAGTAGGAAAAACAAGTGAGTATTAGTTCCAAAACCCCATGAAATAAATGTCAGACAATAATCCCAAAGAAAGGTACACAAGTAGCGTATACGATGTAACATCTCAATGAAGGTAGGTCATATAGAAAACTTTCTAGTTCCTGGAGTAATGGATCAACACTTTAATAGGTATCCCTAATGTCGAGGGTTACCGCGTAATGACCACCAATGTACTCATTGTTGGAACTCAAAAGGATTCTATATTCCTATATCAAAATAATATGAAATGAATGTGGATACTGTGAAAAATAACTCATATGACTAGGATGGGATAATTTCAATCCATGTACATCAAATGACTCACTGCCCCTCGAAGAACCCTCTCCATGAGTAAGTCTCTCTCCCCCACACTTAGATTTTAATCATCATGCAAAAATCAAAGAAATTGGTAGGGAAGGGTATCGGCTTGGGCTCATCCTAAAAGGCTCCTGCATGGCTTCTAAGGGCTATACAAAGGATAAAATGTTTGGGTGGCTCAGTGGGTCAACGGGGATAAAATATCAAACAGATGCCTCGATCATTTTAGTACAACTTTCAAAAATTCCTATCGCTTTTATGAAAAAATATGGCAAGTTCTAGAAGACAAAACATGGTTGAGATTCCCTCAAGAAATAAGAGAAATAAGAGATGATTGTAAAATAGCTCAGAGTCCTCACGGGTATGGAAATATAATTTTGGACAGCACAGATGATCATGAGTGCGAATAAGTGTAAAAAATATACAAGTTTTTGAAAAACATTTTCGAAGCATGAAATAATATCTGCAATCATCTAAGTCATGAGAGAAAGGATCAGATAATTCCAAAACAAGAATCAGGTGCTCAACCTGCCTAGGGACACAAGTGGTATGTTCCTGACTGTGTTGTGACAAAAATACAATGGCTTTTATGTGGGTTCATCAATGACAATAATGTTAGTTTTTTTTCTTCAAATTTTTCAAAAAATTTCTCTTTTTTACATGGTGTTTTTGGAAGCATAAAATAGGGAAAAAAAATAGAACACTTCCCTGTGTAAGTGCAGATTGACGCGGAGAGGTTGTTTGTATGCGATGAAGCTCCAGAAATGGTATACCTGTAAAACCTACACATTGAAAACACGTACTCACATCATATCAAAGAAGTCACACCATAATCAAAATCATGTGGATGATAAAAATATTTATGATGAATTTAAATCCACTTTAGTTTCAAGAGAAAAGAGATTGTGGTAAATTCATGCCTTTTTATTTTAAAATAAAACTAAATGAAATGAAATTAAATACAGTGAAAATAAAACAACAAATTATGGGTTGCCTCCCATTGAGCGCTAAGTTTACTTCGTCTTCAGCCAGACGTTATTGAAACTCCACCAGGATCGAATGGAAATGTAAACCATGCATCTGCTTCTTTTTCAGTAGGAGCGCGGAATCCATTCATTGAAGATGAGTTTATCATGCAAGCTGCACAAAATCTCAACGGAATCTTGTTAGAATAGTGGATGTGTGGAATGAAATAAAAATATGCCAACTCACAAGGGAATGAGTATACCTCACCTGAAGAAAGACTCATCGAATTGTTGAATTTTGGGAAAAGGCTGTCAATGGAAAGATCAAGAAGATTACCTCCTTGAACATACACAAGTCAAAAAGTGCCATTACTAGACTCCTTCAGCAGTCGGCTTATATCCATCATGTCCTTGAATGTAGTATCTGGGTTGATGATGTATCCCAATTCGTTTTCACACCCAACCACTAGCACGGGGAAATATACTGGTTTCCAACTCAATTCATGCTCGATGGTTTCATTGATTGTGCCAAGGTCAAAAATATTGTTAGCATATGTGGGTATTTCAAGTGAAGTGTTTTTAACCTCGACGCATGGAGTAAGTGGCACAGGATCAATTGGAGCAGATGACTCCATTGTGTCAATAATGACATCTTTTTCAATATTTTCTTCTATATCACCCTTATCATTTTTCTCTGTTGGTGCATGTGTCACCACGAAATCAAGATCCTCCAAGCAATCCCATTCTTCCATTGTTTCTAGAAAATTATGAGTGTTCTCTTCCACCAATACTGATTGATTCATCGACTCCAGAAATGTTTCAGATGTCTCCATTTTAGAAAAAATTTCGAACTCACAAAGATTTTCATAAAGAGGTGATTCGATGTCATTTGAAGTGATGTCCTCTTGAGTGTGGCAATCCAATGTCTCTTGGTTCAATTCTAAATCTATCATGGTAAAGAATGGTCCTAGTTCAATGTCCTCTTCATCCTCAAAAGGTGCAGTTTGATATACATTGAATGTGTCCTTTTTCACTTTGGGATGACTAGGTTGTGAATTCACAGAAGGACATGAAATCACATTTTCTGAGGGACCATTATGTTCAACAGGGCGGAAGACCAAGCTCTCATATTCTTGGAATGTGATTAGATTAGAAGAATTATTTTGTGATGGAAGGGAGTCATCAATTGTATGATAAGAAGGCAGATCAATCCCATTATCAGAGTCGTGATGTCCGTTCAAGTGCATGCAATGTCAATTATTTAATTCCCATATTTGAATATTTATTTATTCAATTATCACTGATTCCAAATTTAATCAAAATGTCATCTGGTCTCGTTTTCTGATGTTAGAAAACATTCTAATTTTCACACAAATTATTTATCATTTTGTTCTCTGTCCTGAAAAATAATTTGCGCGTCCTTATAGTGCTGAATCACTTGGTGAAATACAACGACCCGTTTCTCACAAAGTCTAAGTATCTACCTACGTTGGGTTCGCTCACATGAGATTACTTATTAAGTATCACTCATGCAAGTTTGAAGGAGAGCGCACACAAAATATTAATTTTTCAATTAATATATTTATTTATTCAAAATTCGATCGCGCGCTTGATTGAATTCCAGATAAATAAATTCTTTGATGAACTCCCATTCGTGATTACTTATTAGGTATCACACGAACGAGCACCAAAGCATGTGTGCAGAGCCCAATAAAAATTAATTTCAACGCAGATATAATTAATTAAATAAACATCTAATTAAAATTAATTTAAAAGTCAATCAAACATAGGAATAAATTAAAGACATGCAATTACCATCACTTTCATCACAACTCTGACACAATTGAATTAGTCTGCCATCGCGACGACACGACACATAAAATAATGAATGGAAGATATCACCGTGCTTGTGTTGTCGTAGT
The DNA here is from genome assembly GCA_963277665.1 of Viscum album. Classification (NCBI taxonomy): domain Eukaryota; kingdom Viridiplantae; phylum Streptophyta; class Magnoliopsida; order Santalales; family Viscaceae; genus Viscum; species Viscum album. The sequence goes on along the minus strand of OY728136.1, from coordinate 1,660,581,791 downwards.
TGTCACTACAGGACGCCGTCAACGATCGCAAAATAATAATCATCGCTCCGCTCTGTGCAGTCGCTGACGCCGCACCCGAATCAAACCACCGCGCCGCTGAAAATATGCTCTGATGCTTGCTCTCAGTGTGCGACGTGAATCTTCGGAATCCAAGCGAACGTTCCAATCCTCCGCTGCATCGATGATGTGTCCGAACCTCCGCTGCGCTCTTGGTGATGGTTCGCCGCTGTGGGTGGCGTACCTGCTGCACTTGAAGTGGCTGAGAGGGGCGGCAGGGGAAATAAGGGGGCGCGGCCGTGGGTTGGAGATGAGGGCGGCGGGAGAAGTGAGGGAAGAGGCTGGGTCAGGGGGAGTGCGGCGAGGGTAAGAGGGGAGGGCCGTCGGTCCAGGGGTGAGAAAGGGGAGGCCGACAGGTAGTGGAGATGATAGAGGGGCGGCGGGGGTGCGCACGGCGTGGAGAAGGGAGGCGGGTTGAGTGGGGGAGTGCGGCAGGGAGATGGGATGCAGGTGAGTGGAGATGAGGCGGCCCGAGATGGGGGCGCGGGTCAGAGGGAGAAAAAGGGGAGAAGGGGGGGCGGCGGTTCCAGCGGGAATAATAGGGAGAGGCCGAGAGTGGGAGAGGGGAGAGAGGGGGCCGGCGGGGCCAAGGGTAGGCAGGGGGGCCGGTTAATTGGAGCGAGGAGGCGGCCGGTATCGGAATGGAGAGGGGGGAGCGACGGGGTCCAGCGGGGGAGAAAAAGGAGGCGGGTTGGGGAGATAAAAGGGGAGAGGCGTGGGGAAACATGGTGATTGGAGAGAGGGAGGTGGAATAAGACAATGGGGGCGTGGGAATAGAGAGGGGGAGGTGGCGAGGGAATAGGGGAAAGGGATTGGAGAGAGGAAGTGTGGGTAGTTAGGGGGGAATAAAAATAAAATAAAAATGTTAATTTCAAATTAAAAATAAAGTAATTATCTAATTAAGTTAAAAAATGGTATTAATAAATAATAATATATTAACACACATGTAATTAAATATAATATTACTATTAAATATAATAATAAACTAATAATAAATATTATTTTATTAATGCAACAAAATAATGAAATAAAATAAAATACAAATTAAAATATACATACTAATAAAAATTAATAAAATAAACTAAACTAAAATTAGAGAAACTAATAATAATAATATAGTGTTAAATATAATATATAAAATTAATACAACTGATAAAAATACTAAATTACTAATATAAGTATATAAATTAACTAAAAATTATCAAAATGTTTAAACTAATACAAAACTACAAAGATAAACTAAAAATATAAAAATTGGTTAAACTAATTAATTAACACTATGTTAGAATATTATAAAAATACATGTGAAATCCATGTACATCAAATCCCCCACACTTAACCTTTTGCACTCCTGGGAAAAACAATCAGAAGGAAAAAACAAGTGGACCCATCGACAAATCAAAACATCAAAATTACATGTTCAAAATTTTCCAATCTCTTTCCTCATAATATATCATGCTTCATTTAAAATTTTAGTTTCAAAAACAATTTTTCTTTCACTTGCATTTTTTCAAAACAAGTATGTGCACTCATCAATCATGTGACCTACCTTGCCATTACACTCATCGCTCGAAAATATTTGATCAAAGTTTTTCTCACTTCTCATGCACATGCATGCTTACCATAGGCTTGCCATGAATTTCACATCTTCACTAGTGGAAATCAAAAGAATGTACCAATCTCAAGGACTTTACATGAGGTTCAAATGTTTCTGAAGCTGTGGGACGGTGGGTTAAAAAAATATTGACATCTTTTTGGTAAAAAGGAGGGTTGAATCTTGAAATAAATGCAGGATAAGTCAATCTAAATGTCTCCCTCAAACTCTCGCTCCCCCACACTTAAAACACTTCTTGTCCCCAAGCATTTGATAATCCAATGTTTCACTCTCTTTTTTACACAACTCACTCAAATAAGATGAGTAGGAAAAACAAGTGAGTATCAGTTCCAAAACCCCATGAAATAAATGTCAGACAATAATCCCAAAGAAAGGTACACAAGTAGCATATACGATGTAACATCTCAATGAAGGTAGGTCATATAGAAAACTTTCTAGTTCCTGGAGTAATGGATCATCACTTTAATAGGTATCCCTAAAGTCGAGGGTTACCACGTAATGACCACCAATGTACTCATTGTTGGAACTCAAAAGGATTCTATATTCCTATATCAAAATAATATGAAATGAATGTGGCTACTGTGAAAAAGAACTCATATGATCAGGATGGGATAATGTCAATCCCTGTACATCAAATGACTCACTGCCACTCGAAGAACCCTCTCCATGAGTAAGTCTCTCTCCCCCACACTTAGATTGTAATCATCATGCAAAAATCCAAGAAATTTGTAGGGAAGGGTATCGGCTTGGGCTCATCCTAAAAGGCTCCTGCATGGCTTCTAAGGGCTATACGAAGGAGAAAATGTTTGGGTGGCTCAGTGGGTCAACGGGGATAAAATATCAAACAGATACCTCGATCATTTTAGTACAACTTTCAAAAATCCTATCGCTTTGATGAAAAAACATGGCATGTTCTAGAAGACAAAACATGGTTGAGATTCCCTCAAGAAATAAGAGAAAAAAGAGATGATTGTAAAATAGCTCAGAGTCCTCACGGGTATGGAAATATAATTTTGGACAGCACAGATGATCATGAGTGCGAATAAGTGTAAAAAATATACAAGTTTTTGAAAAACATTTTCGAAGCATGAAATAATATCTGTAATCATCTAAGTCATGAGAGAAAGGATCAGATAATTCCAAAACAAGAATCAGGTGCTCAAACTGCCTAGGGACACAAGTGGTATGTTCATGACTGTGTTGTGACAAAAATACAATGGCTTTTATGTGGGTTCATCAATGACAAGAATGTTAGTTTTTTTTTCAAATTTTTCAAAAAATTTCTCTTTTTTACATGGTGTTTTTGGAAGCATAAAATATGGAAAAAAATAGAACACTTCCCTGTGTAAGTGCAGATTGACGCGGAGAGGTTGTTTGTATCCGATGAAGCTCTAGAAATGGTATACCTGTAAAACCTACACATTGACAACACGTACTCACATCATATCAAAGAAGTCACACCATAATCAAAATCATGTGGATGATAAAAATATTTATGATGAATTTAAATCCACTGTAGTTTCAGGAGAAAAGAGATTGTGGTAAATGCATGCCTTTTTATTTTAAAATAAAACTAAATGAAATGAAATTAAATGCAGTGAAAATAAAACAACAAATTATGGGTTGCCTCCCATTGAGCGCTAAATTTACTTCGTCTTCAGCCAGACGTTATTGAAACTCCACCAGGATCGAATGGAAATGTAAACCATGCATCTGTTTCTTTTTCAGTAGGAGCGCGGAATCCATTCATTGAAGATGAGTTTATCCTGCAAGCTGCACAAAATCTCAAAGAAATCTTGTTATAATAGTGGATGTGTGGAATTAAATGAAAATATGCCAACTCACAATGGAATGAGTATACCTCACCTGAAGAAAGACTCATCAAATTGTTGAATATTGGGAAAAGGCTGTCAATGGAAAGATCAAGAAGATTACCTCCTTGAACATACACAAGTGAAAAAGTGCCATTACTAGACTCCTTCAGCGGTCGGCTTATATCCATCATATCCTTGAATGTAGTATCTGGGTTGATGATGTATCCCAATTCGTTTTCACACCCAACCACTAGCACGGGGAGATATACTGGTTTCCAACTCAATTCATGCTCGATGGTTTCATTGATTGTGCCAAGGTCAAAAATATTGTTAGCATATGTGGGTATTTCAAGTGAAGTGTTTTTAACCTCGACGCATGGAGAAAGTGGCGCAGGATCAATTGGAGCAGATGACTCCATTGTGCCAAGAATGACATATTTTTCAATATTTTCTTCTATATCACCCTCATCATTTTTCTCTGTTGGTGCATGTGTCACCACGAAATCAGGATCCTCCAAGCAATCCCATTCTTCCATTGTTTCTAGAAAATTATGAGTGTTCTCTTCCACCAATGCTGATTGATTCTTCGACTCCAGAAATGTTTCAGATGTCTCCATTTTAGAAAAAGTTTCGGACTCACAAAGATTTTCATAAAGAGGTGATTCGATGTCATTTGAAGTGATGTCCTCTTGAGTGTGGCAATCCAATGTCTCTTGGTTCAATTCTAAATCTATCATGGTAAAGAATGGTCCTAGTTCAATGTCCTCTTCATCCTCAAAAGGTGCAGTTTGATATACATTGAATGTGTCCTTTTTCACTTTGGGATGACTAGGTTGTGAATTCACAGAAGGACATGAAATCACATTTTCTGAGGGACCATTATGTTCAACAGGGCGGAAGACCAAGCTCTCATATTCTTGGAATGTGATTAGATTAGAAGAATTATTTTGTGATGGAGGGGAGTCATCAATTGTATGATAAGAAGGCAGATCAATCCCATTATCAGAGTCGTGATGTCCATTCAAGTGCATGCAATGTCAATTATTTAATTCCCATATTTGAATATTTATTTATTCAATTATCACCGATTCCAAATTTAATCAAAATGTCATCTGGTCTCGTTCTCTGATGTTAGAAAACATTCTAATTTTCATACAAATTATTTATCATTTCGTTCTATGTCCTGAAAAATAATTTGCGCGTCCTTATAGTGCTGAATCACTTGGTGAAATACAACGACCCGTTTCTCACAAAGTCTAAGTATCTACCTACGTTGGGTTCGCTCACATGAGATTACTTATTAAGTATCACTCATGCAAGTTTAAAGGAGAGCGCACACAAAATATTAATTTTTCAATTAATATATTTATTTATTCAAAATTCGATCGCGCGCTTGATTGAATTCCAGATAAATAAATTCTTTGATGAACTCCCATTCGTGATTACTTATTAGGTATCACACGAACGAGCACCCAAGCATGTGTGCAGAGCGCAATAAAAATTAATTTCAACGTAGATATAATTAATTAAATAAACATCTAATTAAAATTAATTTAAAAGTCAATCAAACATAGGAATAAATTAAAGACATGCAATTACCATCACTTTCATCACAACTCTGACACAAATGAATTAGTCTGCCATCGCGACGACACGACACATAAAATAATGAATGGAAGATATCACTGTGCTTGTGTTGTCGTAGTTGTCACCATAGGACGCCGTCAACGATCGCAAAATAATAATCATCGCTCCGCTCTGTGCAGTCGCTGACGCCGCACCCGAATCAAACCACCGCGCCGCTGAAAATATGCTCTGATGCTTGCTCTCAGTGTGCGACGTGAATCTTCGGAAGCCAAGCGAATGTTCCAATCCTCCGCTGCATCAATGATGTGTCCGAACCTCCGCTGCGCTCTTGGTGATGGTTCGCCGCTGTGGGTGGCGTACCTGCTGCACTTGAAGTGGCTGAGAGGGGCGGCAGGGGAAATAAGGGGGCGCGGTCATGGGTTGGAGATGAGGGCGGCGGGAGAAGTGAGGGAAGAGGCTGGGTCAGGGGGAGTGCGGTGAGGGTAAGAGGGGAGGGCCGTCGGTCCAGGGGTGAGAAAGGGGAGGCCGGCGGGTAGTGGAGACGATAGAGGGGCGGAGGGGGTGCGCACGACATGGATAAGGGAGGCGGGTTGAGTGGGGGAGTGCGGCATGGATATGGGATGCGGGTGAGTGGAGAGGAGGCGGCCCGAGATGGGGGCGCGGGTCAGAGGGAGAAAAAGGGGAGAAGGGGGGGGGGGGGGCGGTTCCAGCGGGAATAATAGGGAGAGGCCGAGAGTGAGAGAGGGGAGAGAGGGGGCCGGCGAGGTCAAGGGTAGGCAGGGGGTCCGGTTAATTGGAGAGAGGAGGCGGCCGGTATCGGAATGGAGAGGGGGGAGCGACGGGGTCCAGCGGGGAAGAAAAAGGAGGCGGGTTGGGGAGATAAATGGGGAGAGGCGTGGGAAAAAATGGTGATTGGAGAGAGGGAGGTGGAATAAGTCAATGGAGGCGTGGGAATAGAGAGGGGGAGGTGGCGAGGGAATAGGGGAAAGGGATTGGAGAGAGGAAGTGTGGGTAGTTAGGGGGGAATAAAAATAAAATAAAAATGTTAATTTCAAATTAAAAATAAAGTAATTATCTAATTAAGTTAAAAAATGATATTAATAAATAATAATATATTAACACACATGTAATTAAATATAATATTACTATTAAATATAATAATAAACTAATAATAAATATTATTTTATTAATGCAACAAAATAATGAAATAAAATAAAATACAAATTAAAATATACATACTAATAAAAATTAATAAAATAAACTAAACTAAAATTAGAGAAACTAATAATAATAATATAGTGTTAAATATAATATATAAAATTAATAGAACTGATAAAAATACTAAATTACTAATATAAGTATATAAATTAACTAAAAATTATCAAAATGTTTAAACTAATACAAAACTACAAAAATAAACTAAAAATATAAAAATTTGGTTAAACTAATTAATTAACACTATGTTAGAATATTATAAAAATACATGCGAAATCCATGTACATCAAATCCCCCACACTTAAACTTTGTCACTCCGGGGCAAAACAATCAGAAGGAAAAAACAAGTGGACCCATAGACAAATCAAAACATCAAAATTACATGTTCAAAATTTTCCAATCTCTTTCCTCATAATATATCATGCTTCATTTAAAATTTTAGTTTCAAAAACAATTTTTCTTTCACTTGCATTTTTTCAAAACAAGTATGTGCACTCATCAATCATGTGACCTACCTTGCCATTACACTCATCGCTCGAAAAGATTTGATCAAAGTTTTTCTCACTTCTCATGCACATGCATTCTTACCATAGGCTTGCCATGAATTTCACATCTTCACTAGTGGAAATCAAAAGAATGTACCAATCTCAAGGACTTTACATGAGGTTCAAATGTTTCTGAAGCTGTGGGACGGTGGGTTAAAAAAATATTGACATCTTTTTGGTAAAAAGGAGGGTTGAATCTTGAAATAAATGCATGATAAGTCAATCTAAATGTCTCCCTCAAACTCTCGCTCCCCCACACTTAAAACACTGCTTGTCCCCAAGCATTTGATAATCCAATGTTTCACTCTCTTTTTTACACAACTCACTCAAATAAGATGAGTAGGAAAAACAAGTGAGTATCAGTCCCAAAACCCCATGAAATAAATGTCAGACAATAATCCCAATGAAAGGTACACAAGTAGCGTATACGATGTAACATCTCAATGAAGGTAGGTCATATAGAAAACTTTCTAGTTCCTGGAGTAATGGATCATCACTTTAATAGGTATCCCTAAAGTCGAGGGTTACCGCGTAATGACCACCAATGTACTCATTGTTGGAACTCAAAAGGATTCTATATTCCTATATCAAAATAATATGAAATGAATGTGGCTACTGTGAAAAAGAACTCATATGATCAGGATGGGATAATGTCAATCCATGTACATCAAATGACTCACTGCCCCTCGAAGAACCCTCTCCATGAGTAAGTCTCTCTCCCCCACACTTAGATTGTAATCATCATGCAAAAATCCAAGAAATTGGTAGGGAAGGGTATCGGCTTGGGATCATCCTAAAAGGCTCCTGCATGGCTTCTAAGGTCTATACAAAGGAGAAAATGTTTGGGTGGCTCAGTTGGTCAATGGGGATAAAATATCAAACAGATGCCTCGATCATTTTAGTACAACTTTCAAAAATTCCTATCGCTTTGATGGGAAAACATGGCAAGTTCTAGAAGACAAAACATGGTTGAGATTCTCTCAAGAAATAAGAGAAATAAGAGATGATTGTAAAATAGCTCAGAGTCCTCACGGGTATGGAAATATAATTTTGGACAGCACAGATGATCATGAGTGCGAATAAGTGTAAAAAATATACATGTTTTTGAAAAACATTTTCGAAGCATGAAATAATATCTGCAATCATCTAAGTCATGAGAGAAAGGATCAGATAATTCCAAAACAAGAATCAGGTGCTCAAACTGCCCAGGGACACAAGTGGTATGTTCCTGACTGTGTTGTGACAAAAATACAATGGATTTTATGTGGGTTCATCAATGACAAGAATGTTAGTTTTTTTTTCAAATTTTTCAAAAAATTTCTCTTTTTTACATGGTGTTTTTGGAAGCATAAAATATGGAAAAAAATAGAACACTTCCCTGTGTAAGTGCAGATTGACGCGGAGAGGTTTTTTGTATCCGATGAAGCTCCAGAAATGGTATACCTGTAAAACCTAGACATTGACAACACGTACTCACATCATATCAAAGAAGTCACACCATAATCAAAATCATGTGGATGATAAAAATATTTATGATGAATTTAAATCCACTGTAGTTTCAGGAGAAAAGAGATTGTGGTAAATGCATGCCTTTTTATTTTAAAATAAAACTAAATGAAATGAAATTAAATGCAGTGAAAATAAAACAACAAATTATGGGTTGCCTCCCATTGAGCGCTAAGTTTACTTTGTCTTCAGCCAGACGTTATTGAAACTCCACCAGGATTGAATGGAAATGTAAACCATGCATCTGCTTCTTTTTCAGTAGGAGCGCGGAATCCATTCATTGAAGATGAGTTTATCCTGAAAGCTGTACAAAATCTCAATGGAATCTTGTTATAATAGTGGATGTGTGGAATGAAATGAAAATATGCCAACTCACAAGGGAATGAGTATACCTCACCTGAATAAAGACTCATCGAATTGTTGAATTTTGGGAAAAGGCTGTCAATGGAATGATCATGAAGATTACCTCCTTGATCATACACAAGTGAAAAAGTTCCATTACTAGACTCCTTCAGCGGTCGGCTTATATCCATCATATCCTTGAATGTAGTATCTGGGTTGATGATGTATCCCAATTCGTTTTCACACCCAACCACTAGCACGGGGAAATATACTGGCTTCCAACTCAATTCATGCTCGATGGTTTCATTGATTGTGCCAAGGTCAAAAATATTGTTAGCATATGTGGGTATTTTAAGTGAAGTGTTTTTAACCTCGACGCATGGAGCAAGTGGCGCAGGATCAATTGGAGAAGATGACCCCATTGTGTTAAGAATGACATCTTTTTCAATATTTTCTTCTATATCACCCTCATCATTTTTCTCTGTTGGTGCATGTGTCACCACAAAATCAGGATCCTCCAAGAAATCCCATTCTTCCATTGTTTCTAGAAAATTATGAGTGTTCTCTTCCACCAATGCTGATTGATTCTTCGACTCCAGAAATGTTTCAGATATCTCCATTTTAGAAAAAGTTTCGGACTCACAATGATTTTCATAAAGAGGTGATTCGATGTCAATTGAAGTGATGTCCTCTTGAGTGTGGAAATCCAATGTCTCTTGGTTCAATTCTAAATCTATCATGGTAAAGAATGGTCCTAGTTCAATGTCCTCTGCATCCTCAAAAGGTGCAGTTTGATATACATTGAATGTGTCCTTTTTCACTTTGGGATGACTAGGTTGTGAATTCACAGAAGGACATGAAATCACATTTTCTGAGGGACCATTATGTTCAACAGGGCGGATGACCAAGCTCTCATATTCTTGGAATGTGATTAGATTAGAAGAATTATTTTGTGATGGAGGGGAGTCATCAATTGTATGATAAGAAGGCAGATCAATCCCATTATCAGAGTCGTGATGTCCGTTCAAGTGCATGCAATGTCAATTATTTAATTCCCATATTTGAATATTTATTTATTCAATTATCAAAGATTCCAAATTTAATCAAAATGTCATCTGGTCTCGTTCTCTGATGTTAGAAAACATTCTAATTTTCACACAAATTATTTATCATTTCGTTCTCTATCCTGAAAAATAATTTGCGCGTCCTTATAGTGCTGAATCACTTGGTGAAATACAACGACCCGTTTCTCACAAAGTCTAAGTATCTACCTACGTTGGGTTCGCTCACATGAGATTACTTATTAAGTATCACTCATGCAAGTTTGAAGGAGAGCGCACACAAAATATTAATTTTTCAATTAATATATTTATTTATTCAAAATTCGATCGCGCGCTTGATTGAATTCCAGATAAATAAATTCTTTGATGAACTCCCATTCGTGATTACTTATTAGGTATCACACGAACGAGCACCAAAGCATGTGTGCAGAGCCCAATAAAATTTAATTTCAATGCAGATATAATTAATTAAATAAACATCTAATTAAAATTAATTTAAAAGTCAATCAAACATAGGGATAAATTAAAGACATGCAATTACCATCACTTTCATCACAACTCTGACACAAATGAATTAGTCTGCCATCGCGACGACACGACACATAAAATAATGAATGGAAGATATCACCGTGCTTGTGTTGTCGTAGTTGTCACCACAGGACGCCGTCAACGATCGCAAAATAATAATCATCGCTCCGCTCAGTGCAGTCGCTGACGCCGCACCCGAATCAAACCACCGCGCCACTGAAAATATGCTCTGATGCTTGCTCTCAGTTTGCGACGTGAATCTTTGGAAGCCAAGCGAATGTTCCAATCCTCCGCTGCATCGATGATGTGTCCGAACCTCCGCTGCGCTCTTGGTGATGGTTCGCCGCTGTGGGTGGCGTACCTGCTGCACTTGAAGTGGCTGAGAGGGGCGGCAGGGGAAATAAAGGGGCGCGGCCGTGGGTTGGAGATGAGGGCGGCGGGAGAAGTGAGGGAAGAGGCTGGTTCAGGGGGAGTGCGGTGATGGTAAGAGGGGAGGGCCGTCGGTCCAGGGGTGAGAAAGGGGAGGCCGGCGGGTAGTGGAGATGATAGAGGGGCGGCGGGGGTGCGCACGGCGTGGAGAAGGGAGGCGGGTTGAGTGGGGGAGTGCGGCAGGGAGATGGGATGCGGGTGAGTGGAGAGGAGGCGGCCGAGATGGGGGCGCGGGTCAGAGGGAGAAAAAGGGGAGAAGGGGGGGCGGCGGTTCCAGCGGGAATAATAGGGAGAGGCCGAGAGTGAGAGAGGGGAGAGAGGGGGCCGGCGGGGCCAAGGGAAGGCAGGGGGGCCGGTTAATTGGAGAGAGGAGGCGGCCGATATCGGAATGGAGAGGGGGGAGTGACGGGGTCCAGCGGGGGAGAAAAAGGAGGCGGGTTGGGGAGATAAAAGGGGAGAGGCGTGGGAAAAAATGGTGATTGGAGAGAGGGAGGTGGAATAAGTCAATGGGGGCATGGGAATAGAGAGGGGGAGGTGGCGAGGGAATAGGGGAAAGGGATTGGAGAGAGGAAGTGTGGGTAGTTAGGGGGGAATAAAAATAAAATAAAAATGTTAATTTCAAATTAAAAATAAAGTAATTATCTAATTAAGTTAAAAAATGATATTAATAAATAATAATATATTAACACACATGTAATTAAATATAATATTACTATTAAATATAATAATAAACTAATAATAAATATTATTTTATTAATGCAACAAAATAATGAAATAAAATAAAATACAAATTAAAATATAAATACTAATAAAAATTAATAAAATAAACTAAACTAAAATTAGAGAAACTAATAATAATAATATAGTGTTAAATATAATATATAAAATTAATACAACTGATAAAAATACTAAATTACTAATATAAGTATATAAATTAACTAAAAATTATCAAAATGTTTAAACTAATACAAAACTACAAAAATAAACTAAAAATAAAAAAATTGGTTAAACTAATTAATTAACACTATGTTAGAATATTATAAAAATACATGCGAAATCCATGTACATCAAATCCCCCACACTTAAACTTTTTCACTCCTGGGCAAAACAATCAGAAGGAAAAAACAAGTGGACCCATAGACAAATCAAAACATCAAAAATACATGTTCAAAATTTTCCAATCTCTTTCCTCATAATATATCATGCTTCATTTAAAATTTTATTTTCAAAAACAATTTTTCTTTCACTTGAATTTTTTCAAAACAAGTATGTGCACTCATCAATCATGTGACCTACCTTGCCATTACACTCATCGCTCGAAAAGATTTGATCAAAGTTTTTCTCACTTCTCATGCACATGCATGCTTACCATAGGCTTGCCATGAATTTCACATCTTCACTAGTGGAAATCAAAAGAATGTACCAATCTCAAGGACTTTACATGAGGTTCAAATGTTTCTGAAGCTGTGGGACGGTGGGTTAAAAAAATATTGACATCTTTTTGGTAAAAAGGAGGGTTGAATCTTGAAATAAATGCACGATAAGTCAATCTAAATGTCTCCCTCAAACTCTCGCTCCCCCACACTTAAAACACTGCTTGTCCCCAAGCATTTGATAATCAAATGTTTCACTCTCTTTTTTACACAACTCACTCAAATAAGATGAGTAGGAAAAACAAGTGAGTATCAGTTCCAAAACCCCATGAAATAAATATCAGACAATAATCCCAAAGAAAGGTACACAAGTAGCATATACGATGTAACATCTCAATGAAGGTAGGTCATATAGAAAACTTTCTAGTTCCTGGAGTAATGGATCATCACTTTAATAGGTATCCCTAAAGTCAAGGGTTACCGCGTAATGACCACCAATGTACTCATTGTTGGAACTCAAAAGGATTCTATATTCCTATATCAAAATAATATGAAATTAATGTGGCTACTGTGAAAAATAACTCATATGATCAGGATGGGATAATGTCAATCCATGTACATAAAATGACTCACTGCCCCTCGAAGAACCCTCTCCATGAGTAAGTCTCTCTCCCCCACACTTAGATTGTAATTATCATGCAAAAATCCAAGAAATTGGTAGGGAAGGGTATCGGCTTGGGCTCATCCTAAAAGGCTCCTGCATGGCTTCTAAGGGCTATACGAAGGAGAAAATGTTTGGGTGGCTCAGTGGGTCAACGGGGATAAAATATCAAACAGATGCCTCGATCATTTTAGTACAACTTTCAAAAATTCCTATCGCTTTGATGGAAAAACATGGCAAGTTCTAGAAGACAAAACATGGTTGAGATTCCCACAAGAAATAAGAGAAATAAGAGATGATTGTAAAATAGCTCAGAGTCCTCACGGGTATGGAAATATAATTTTGGACAGCACAGATGATCATGAGTGCGAATAAGTGTAAAAAATATAAAAGTTTTTGAAAAACATTTTCGAAGCATGAAATAATATCTGCAATCATCTAAGTCATGAGAGAAAGGATCAGATAATTCCAAAACAAGAATCAGGTGCTCAGACTGCCTAGGGACACAAGTGGTATGTTCCTGACTGTGTTGTGACAAAAATACAATGGCTTTTATGTGGGTTCATCAATGACAAGAATGTTAGTTTTTTTTCTCAAATTTTTCAAAAAATTTCTCTTTTTTACATGGTGTTTTTGGAAGCATAAAATATGGAAAAAAATAGAACACTTCCCTGTGTAAGTGCAGATTGACGCGGAGAGGTTGTTTGTATCCGATGAAGCTCCAGAAATGGTATACTTGTAAAACCTACACATTGACAACACGTACTCACATCATATCAAAGAAGTCACACCATAATCAAAATCATGTGGATGATAAAAATATTTATGATGAATTTAAATCCACTGTAGTTTCAGGAGAAAAGAGATTGTGGTAAATGCATGCCTTTTTATTTTAAAATAAAACTAAATGAAATGAAATTAAATGTAGTGAAAATAAAACAACAAATTATGGGTTGCCTCCCATTGAGCGCTAAGTTTACTTCGTCTTCAGCCAGACGTTATTGAAACTCCACCAGGATCGAATGGAAATGTAAACCATGCATCTGCTTCTTTTTCAGTAGGAGCGCGGAATCCATTCATTGAAGATGAGTTTATCCTGCAAGCTGCACAAAATATCAACGGAATCTTGTTAGAATAGTGGATGTGTGGAATGAAATGAAAATATGCCAACTCACAAGGGAATGAGTATACTTCACCTGAAGAAAGACTCATCGAATTGTTGAATTTTGGGAAAAGGCTGTCAATGGAAAGATCAAGAAGATTACCTCCTTGAACATACACAAGTGAAAAAATTCCATTACTAGACTCCTTCAGCGGTCGGCTTATATCCATCATATCCTTGAATGTAGTATCTGGGTTGATGATGTATCCCAATTCGTTTTCACACCCAACCACTAGCACGGAGAAATATACTGGTTTCCAACTCAATTCATGCTCGATGGTTTCATTGATTGTGCCAAGGTCAAAAATATTGTTAGCATATGTGGGTATTTCAAGTGAAGTGTTTTTAACCTCGACGCATGGAGCAAGTGGCGCAGGATCAATTGGAGCAGATGACTCCATAGTGTCAAGAATGAAATCTTTTTCAATATTTTCTTCTATATCACCCTCATCATTTTTCTCTGTTGGTGCATGTGTCACCACGAAATCAGGATCCTCCAAGCAATCCCATTCTTCCATTGTTTCTAGAAAATTATGAGTGTTCTCTTCCACCAATGCTGATTGATTCTTCGACTCCAGAAATGTTTCAGATGTCTTTATTTTATAAAATGTTTCGGACTCACAAAGATTTTCATAAAGAGGTGATTCGATGTCATTTGAAGTGATGTCATCTTGTGTGTGGCAATCCAATGTCTCTTGGTTAAATTCTAAATCTATCATGGTAATGAATGGTCCTAGTTCAATGTCCTCTTCATCCTCAAAAGGTGCGGTTTGATATACATTGAATGTGTCCTTTTTCACTTTGGGATGACTAGGTTGTGAATTCACAGAAGGACATGAAATCACATTTTCTGAGGGACCATTATGTTCAACAGGGCGGAAGACCAAGCTCTCATATTCTTGGAATGTGATTACATTAGAAGAATTATTTTGTGATGGAGGGGAGTCATCAATTGTATGATAAGAAGGAAGATCAATCCCATTATCAGAGTCGTGATGTCCGTTCAAGTGCATGCAATGTCAATTATTTAATTCCCATATTTGAATATTTATTTATTCAACTATCACCGATTCCAAATTTAATCAAAATGTCATCCGGTCTCGTTCTCTGATGTTAGAAAACATTCTAATTTTCACACAAATTATTTATCATTTCGTTCTCTATCCTGAAAAATAATTTGCACGGCCTTATAGTGCTGAATCACTTGGTGAAATACAACGACCCGTTTCTCACAAAGTCTAAGTATCTACCTACGTTGGGTTCGCTCACATGAGATTACTTATTAAGTATCACTCATGCAATTTTGAAGGAGAGCGCACACAAAATATTAATTTTTCAATTAATATATTTATTTATTCAAAATTCGATCGCGCGCTTGATTGAATTCCAGATAAATAAATTCTTCGATGAACTCCCATTCGTGATTACTTATTAGGTATCACACGAATGAGCACCAAAGCATGTGTGCAGAGCCCAATAAAAATTAATTTCAACGCAGATATAATTAATTAAATTAACATCTAATTAAAATTAATTTAAAAGTCAATCAAACATAGGAATAAATTAAAGACATGCAATTACCATCACTTTCATCACAACTCTGACACAAATGAATTAGTCTGCCATCGCGACGACACGACACATAAAATAATGAATGGAAGATATCACCGTGCTTGTGTTGTCGTAGTTGTCACCACAGGATGCCGTTAAAGATCACAAAATAATAATCATCGCTCTGCTCTGTGCAGTCGCTGACGCCGCACCCGAATCAAACCACCGCGCCGCTGAAAATATGCTCTGATGCTTGCTCTCAGTGTGCGACGTGAATCTTCGGAAGCCAAGCGAACGTTCCAATCCTCCGCTGCATCGATGATGTGTCCGAACCTCCGCTGCGGTCTTGGTGATGGTTCGCCGCTGTGGGTGGCATACCTGCTGCACTTGAAGTGGCTGAGAGGGGCGGCAAGGGAAATAAGGGGGCGCGGCCGTGTGTTGGAGATGAGGGCGGTGGGAGAAGTGAGGGAAGAGGCTGGGTCAGGGGGAGTGCGGCGAGGGTAAGAGGGGAGGGCCGTCGGTCCAGGGGTGAGAAAGGGGAGGCCGGTGGGTAGTGGAGATGATAGAGGGGCGGCGGGGGTGCGCACGGCGTGGAGAAGGGAGGCGGGTTGAGTGGGGGAGTGCGGCAGGGAGATGGGATGCGGGTGAGTGGAGAGGAGGCGGCCCGAGATGGGGGCGCGGGTCAGAGGGAGAAAATGGGGAGAAGGGGGGGGGGGGGCGGCGGTACCAGCGGGAATAATAGGGAGAGGCCGAGAGTGAGAGAGGGGAGAGAGGGGGCCGGCGGGGCCAAGGGTAGGCAGGGGGGCCGGTTAATTGGAGAGAGGAGGCGGCCGGTATCGGAATGGAGAGGGGGGAGCGACGGGGTCCAGCGGGGGAGAAAAAGGAGGCGGGTTGGGGAGATAAAAGGGGAGAGGCGTGGGAAAAAATTGGTGATTGGAGAGAGGGAGGTGGAATAAGTCAATGGGGGTGTGGGAATAGAGAGGGGGAGGTGGCGAGGGAATAGGGGAAAGGGATTGGAGAGAGGAAGTGTGGGAAGTTAGGGGGGAATAAAAATAAAATAAAAATGTTAATTTCAAATTAAAAATAAAGTAATTATCCAATTAAGTTAAAAAATGATATTAATAAATAATAATATATTAACACACATGTAATTAAATATAATATTACTATTAAATATAATAATAAACTAATAATAAATATTATTTTATTAATGCAACAAAATAATGAAATAAACTAAAATACAAATTAAAATATATATACTAATAAAAATTAATAAAATAAACTAAACTAAAATTAGAGAAACTAATAATAATAATATAGTGTTAAATATAATATAAAAATTAATACAACTGATAAAAATACTAAATTACTAGTATAAGTATATAAATTAACTAAAAATTATCAAAATGTTTAAACTAATACAAAACTACAAAAATAAACTAAAAATATAAAAAATGGTTAAACTAATTAATTAACACTATGTTAGAATATTATAAAAATACATGTGAAATCCATGTACATCAAATCCCCCACACTTAAACTTTTGCACTCCTGGGAAAAACAATCAGAAGGAAAAAACAAGTGGACCCATAGACAAATCAAAACATCAAAATTACATGTTCAAAATTTTCCAATCTCTTTCCTCATAATATATCATGCTTCATTTAAAATTTTAGTTTCAAAAACAATTTTTCTTTCACTTGCATTTTTTCAAAACAAGTATGTGCACTCATCAATCATGTGACCTACCTTGCCATTACACTCATCGCTCGAAAAGATTTGATCAAAGTTTTTCTCACTTCTCATGCACATGCATGCTTACCATAGGCTTGCCATGAATTTCACATCTTCACTAGTGGAAATCAAAAGAATGTACCAATCTCAAGGACTTTACATGAGGTTCAAATGTTTCTGAAGCTGTGGGAAGGTGGGTTAAAAAAATATTGACATCTTTTTGGTAAAAAGTAGGGTTGAATCTTGAAATAAATCCATGATAAGTCAATCTAAATGTCTCCCTCAAACTCTCGCTCCCCCACACTTAAAATACTGCTTGTCCCCAAGCATTTGATAATCCAATGTTTCACTCTCTTTTTTACACAACTCACTCAAATAAGATGAGTAGGAAAAAAAGTTAGTATCAGTTCCAAAACCCCATGAAATAAATGTCAGACAATAATCCCAAAGAAAGGTACACAAGTAGCGTATACGATGTAACATCTCAATGAAGGTAGGTCATATAGAAAACTTTCTAGTTCCTGGAGTAATGGATCATCACTTTAATAGGTATCCCTAAAGTCTAGGGTTACCGCGTAATGACCACCAATGTACTCATTGTTGGAACTAAAAAGGATTCTATATTCCTATATCAAAATAATATGAAATGAATGTGGCTACTGTGAAAAAGAACTCATATGATCAGGATAGGATAATGTCAATCCATGTACATCAAATGACTCACTGCCCCTCGATGAACCCTCTCCATGAGTAAGTCTCTCTCCCCCACACTTAGATTGTAATCATCATGCAAAAATCCAAGAAATTGGTAGGGAAGGGTATCGGCTTGGGCTCATCCTAAAAGGCTCCTGCATGGCTTCTAAGGGCTATACGAAGGAGAAAATGTTTGGGTGGCTCAGTGGGTCAACGGGGATAAAATATCAAACAGATGCCTCGATCATTTTAGTACAACTTTCAAAAATTCCTATCGCTTTGATGGAAAAACATGGAAAGTTCTAGAAGACAAAACATGGTTGAGATTCCCTCAAGAAATAAGAGAAATAAGAGATGATTGTAAAATAGCTCAGAGTCCTCACGGGTATGGAAATATAATTTTGGACAGCACAGATGATCATGAGTGCGAATAAGTGTAAAAAATATACAAGTTTTTGAAAAACATTTTCGAAGCATGAAATAATATCTGCAATCATCTAAGTCATGAGAGAAAGGATCAGATAATTCCAAAACAAGAATCAGGTGCTCAAATTGCCTAGGGACACAAGTGGTATGTTCCTGACTGTGTTGTGACAAAAATACAATGGCTTTTATGTGGATTCATCAATGACAAGAATGTTAGTTTTTTTTTTTCAAATTTTTCAAAAAATTTCTCTTTTTTACATGGTGTTTTTGGAAGCATAAAATATGGAAAAAAATAGAACACTTCCCTGTGTAAGTGCAGATTGAAGTGGAGAGGTTGTTTGTATCCGATGAAGCTCCAGAAATGGTATACCTGTAAAACCTACACATTGACAACACGTACTCACATCATATCAAAGAAGTCACACCATAATCAAAATCATGTGGATGATAAAAATATTTATGATGAATTTAAATCCACTGTAGTTTCAGGAGAAAAGAGATTGTGGTAAATGCATGCCTTTTTATTTTAAAATAAAACTAAATGAAATGAAATTAAATGCAGTGAAAATAAAACAACAAATTATGGGTTGCCTCCCCTTGAGCGCTAAGTTTACTTCGTCTTCAGCCAGACGTTATTGAAACTCCACCAGGATCGAATGGAAATGTAAACCATGCATCTGCTTCTTTTTCAGTAGGAGCGCGGAATCCATTCATTGAAGATGAGTTTATCCTGCAAGCTGCACAAAATCTCAACGGAATCTTGTTAGAATAGTGGATGTGTGGAATGAAATGAAAATATGCCAACTCACAAGGGAATTAGTATACCTCACCTGAAGAAAGACTCATCGAATTGTTGAATTTTGGGAAAAGGCTGTCAATGGAAAGATCAAGAAGATTACCTCCTTGAACATACACAAGTGAAAAAGTGCCATTACTAGACTCCTTCAGCGTTCGGCTTATATCCATCATATCCTTGAATGTAGTATCTGGGTTGATGATGTATCCCAATTCATTTTCACACCCAACCACTAGCACGGGGAAATATACTGGTTTCCAACTCAATTCATGCTCGATGGTTTCATGGATTGTGCCAAGGTCAAAAATATTGTTAGCATATGTGGGTATTTCAAGTGAAGTGTTTTTAACCTCGACGCATGGAGCAAGTGGCGCAGGATCAATTGGAGCAGATGACTCCATTGTGTCAAGAATGACATCTTTTTCAATATTTTCTTCTATATCACCCTCATCATTTTTCTCTGTTGGTGCATGTGTCACCACGAAATCAGGATCTTCCAAGCAATCCCATTCTTCCATTGTTTCTAGAAAATTATGAGTGTTCTCTTCCACCAATGCTGATTGATTCTTTGACTCCAGAAATGTTTCAGATGTCTCCATTTTAGAAAAAAATTTGGACTCACAAAGATTTTCATAAAGAGGTGATTCAATGTCATTTGAAGTGATGTCCTCTTGAGTGTGGCAATCCAATGTCTCTTGGTTCAATTCTAAATCTATCATGGTAAAGAATGGTCCTAGTTCAATGTCCTCTTCATCCTGAAAAGGTGCAGTTTGATATACATTGAATGTGTCCTTTTTCACTTTGGGATGACTAGGATGTGAATTCACAGAAGGACATGAAATCACATTTTCTGAGGGACCATTATGTTCAACAGGGCGGAAGACCAAGCTCTCATATTCTTGGAATGTGATTAGATTAGAAGAATTATTTTGTGATGGAGGGGAGTCATCAATTGTATGATAAGAAGGAAGATCAATCCCATTATCAGAGTCGTGATGTCCGTTCAAGTGCATGCAATGTCAATTATTTAATTCCAATATTTGAATATTTATTTATTCAATTATCACCGATTCCAAATTTAATCAAAATGTCATCTGGTCTCGTTCTCTGATGTTAGAAAACATTCTAATTTTCACACAAATTATTTATCATTTCGTTCTCTGTCCTGAAAAATAATTTGCGCGTCCTTATAGTGCTGAATCACTTGGTGAAATACAACGACCCGTTTCTCACAAAGTCTAAGTATCTACCTACGTTGGGTTCGCTCACATGAGATTACTTATTAAGTATCACTCATGCAAGTTTGAAGGAGAGCGCACAAAAAATATTAATTTTTCAATTAATATATTTACTTATTCAAAATTCGATCGCGAGCTTGATTGAATTCCAGATTAATAAATTCTTTGATGAACTCCCATTCGTGATTACTTATTAGGTATCACACGAACGAGCACCAAAGCATGTGTGCAGAGCCCAATAAAAATTAATTTCAACGCAGATATAATTAATTAAATAAACATCTAATTAAAATTAATTTAAAAGTCAATCAAACATAAGAATAAATTAAAGACATGCAATTACCATCACTTTAATCACAACTCTGACACAAATGAATTAGTCTGCCATCGCGACGACACGACACATAAAATAATGAATGGAAGATATCACCGTGCTTGTGTTGTCGTAGTTTTCACCACAGGACGCCGTCAACGATCGCAAAATAATAATCATCGCTCCGCTCTGTGTAGTCACTGACGCCGCACCCGAATCAAACCACCGCGCCACTGAAAATATGCTCTGATGCTTGCTCTCAGTGTGCGACGTGAATCTTCGGAAGCCAAGAGAACGTTCCAATCCTCCGCTGCATCGATGATGTGTCCGAACCTCCGCTGCGCTCTTGGTGATGGTTCGCCGCTGTGGGTGGCGTACCTGCTGCACTTGAAGTGGCAGAGAGGGGCGGCAGGGGAAAGAAGGGGGCGCGGCCGTGGGTTGGAGATGAGGGCGGCGGGAGAAGTGAGGGAAGAGGCTGGGTCAGGGGGAGTGCGGCGAGGGTAAGAGGGGAGGGCCATCGGTCCAGGGGTGAGAAAGGGGAGGCCGGCAGGTAGTGGAGATGTTAGAGGGGCGGCGGGGGTGCGCACGGCGTGGAGAAGGGAGGCGGGTTGAGTGGGGGAGTGCGGCAGGGAGATGGGATGTGGGTGAGTGGAGAGGAGGCGGCCTGAGATGGGGGCGCGGGTCAGAGGGAGAAAAAGGGGAGAAGGGGGGCGGCGGTTCCAGCGGGAATAATAGGGAGAGGCCGAGAGTGAGAGAGGGGAGAGAGGGGGCCGGCGGGGCCAAGGGTAGGCAGGGGGGCCGGTTAATTGGAGAGAGGAGGTGGCCGGTATCGGAATGGAGAGGGGGGAGCGACGGGGTCCAGCGGGGGAGAAAAAGGAGGCGGGTTGGGGAGATAAAAGGGGAGAGGCGTGGGAAAAAAATGGTGATTGGAGAGAGGGAGGTGGAATAAGTCAATGGGGGCGTGGGAACAGAGAGGGGGAGGTGGCGAGGGAATAGGGGAAAGGGATTGGAGAGAGGAAGTGTGGGTAGTTAGGGGGGAATAAAAATAAAATAAAAATGTTAATTTCAAATTAAAAATAAAGTAATTATCTAATTATGTTAAAAAATGATATTAATAAATAATAATATATTAACACACATGTAATTAAATATAATATTACTATTAAATATAATAATAAACTAATAATAAATATTATTTTATTAATGCAACAAAATAATGAAATAAAATAAAATACAAATTAAAATATACATACTAATAAAAATTAATAAAATAAACTAAACTAAAATTAGAGAAACTAATAATAATTATATAGTGTTAAATATAATATATAAAATTAATACAACTGATAAAAATACTAAATTACTAATATAAGTATATAAATTAACTAAAAATTATCAAAATGTTTAAACTAATACAAAACTAAAAAAATAAACTAAAAATATAAAAATTGGTTAAACTAATTAATTAACACTATGTTATAATATTATAAAAATACATACGAAATCCATGTACATCACTGCACTAGCCAATATTAGTATCTTTCTTAAGGAAGCATACCATCACGAGTTCAGTGGTGATATCAGATTTTTAATCCAAGTAACCATTCGTGACTTATAAGAATTTTAAAAATAAAATAACTTTATTTAATTATTTTATTTATGGTTAGGCCATTTTTGGATTTTCTCACCGGTGGAATGCACATTCTAAACTTAATTCACTGATAGGGTAAAAATGCCATCCGGAATGCAATGGTTCCCTCCGATTTCTGATCCGGGAAACTAAATAAGAGTTATTCAACTTTTTCAAGAAAACTGCTTATATGCACTAATTAATGCTTAACAAAACTTTGATAGATTATTACGGGCACTTCGGGCCTTGGAATCACATGCCGTCAAATTTGGCTGTATCAAAATAATTCCATATAATTAAAAAAATTATACGAAAATTATGGGACATTACATTGTCCACACCTTAGGGATTTACATCACCAAAAGCCAAAAAAATGAAAAAAACAATCGGGGGTACTGAGCATGAATCTGAGCCACCCGCTTCGATGTGATTTTCTGAAGGCTCTTGTGCTACCAGCGAACACGCACCAGAGGTATCGACTGCCCATAGATGACTCTCTTCTATCATTCCTCAATATTCATCAGGAACTATGTAAATTTCACCCCATCGTCAAAGTTCAACTCACCATAGTTGATGACGTGTGATAGATCATGAACGCATCTCATCTACGACGACACATGGAAAACATTATGCACCAGGTGTATCTATGTGGAAAGAGATAGATGGTACATCACCTCTCTCACTCTGCTGAGAATCTAGAAACGTCCGATGAACCTCATAGATAGCTCGCCGCCCCGGCCAAACCTCCTTAATCCTTGTTAGGGCAAGACCCGTATGAGGACATGGTCTCCCTCCTCGAGCTCCAAGGATCTCCATCTCCTGTCGGCATAAGAATTCTTCCACCTTTGTACAGTCTTCACTTATTGACAAGTGAGGCATCGTGATACAAACTTTGCCACTGCTTCCTTCATCCCTGACCACCATTACTGAAGCTGGAGGTCCTGGTACATAGTCGCCACTCTAGGATGTACCGTTAAAGGGGATGTATGGATCTACCTCAACAGATCCTCCTAAAGCATCACTGGAACTATGGTCAATCTTATGAAGAGTATGAAGTGCTCCCCACCTTCAAAAAATCTATCAGGTGCATGTCCTGAGGATATATAAGCATGTCGAGCTTCGTAGTCAATGTCCCAAGCTGTGCCTCCCAAATTCGATAAATAATTGGGGGAGTGACAGTCATAGGCTGGAGGTAATCTGATCCATCATTATCCAAAAAGGATATCTGCAACGCGACTAGCTACTATGATGCCTCACTCGGTTGCTGTAGACCAGACCTCCTTCTGAGTGCGTCTGCTACCATGCTCCCCTTCCTAGGATTATAGACTATCTCAAGGTCATAGTATTGGATGAACTCTATGCATCATCACTATCTCAAGGTCAGGTACTTATATGATAATATATACATGAGACTCTTGTGATAAGAGTAAACAGTAAACCATTCACCCCTCAGGTAGTTCTACCTCATCTTCTGCGCGAAGACCACTACTGCTAACTCCAGGTCATGGGTAGTGTAGTGTTGCTCATCAGTCTCCATCTCAGATCCTGAAAGCTCTCCTGACACTTCTCTATCCACATGAATGACTCCCCCCTCTTCGTCAAAGCTAAAAAGCGTGCTGCTACCCTGGAGAAATCTGGTTCAAAAATCCAGTAGTTCCCAGCCAATCCTGAAGTCCCTCTCCCTTTGGGGAGGTAAACCTGGAAACATCTTTTTAAAGGATGTCCCCACACTCTACCACTTCTGTTGGGAAGTAAAAAAAAATCAAAACTCCCACTTCCACGAGGGTATGGTTGGCTGAATCAAGAGTGATCGGCTTCACCCTACTTTTTATGAGATTATCCTATATTGCCTTGGTTTTCTTTTTCTTCGACCAAGGAAAATCCCAATCAAACGTTGTAGGTAAACCAAAAACGTTTTTCCTAATATAGTAAATCTGAGTATGAATTGTGGATGTCTAGTCCATACCCAAACTAACATCGTAAGGCCTCGATGCTGCCACCAAGAGGTTCCAACCAAAAATCTCTCCTCAAGGATCATATCACACCATCGGCAAGTGCGATTTTCGAGTCCCCTCTAAAAGGTATCTTTAGAAGTCAAGGTTAAGTCAATGGTTTAACTAGAAACACTAGGTCTTGAACAAGATTTGTGGGAAGAAGGATTGATTAGTTCCTATGTCTATTATTACAATAGCTAGTAGTAGACACATATTGTACCTTTAATCATTCCTGGAGCCCTTGTGTCACACTTCTTGATCACATGCAGATACTCCCTTCCCCTGTCCTCTAACTCCCTGAGCCTCGTGGGGACCACATTGGGGTGGTGGTTATAACATATTAAAATGTATACCACCTCATACTGCTCTCCTAGCTGCACTTCCATGTATGCCACCCCCAGATTCATCTGTCCCTAACACTTCCTCTCCCTGAAACATTTTACACAGCCATGTCTCTGAGACTGGGATTTGTTTCCAACTTTCACACTACTAAGATTCAATGATTGTATTTTCTCATCCAAAGAACATTCATTCACAAAGGTTCTC
Organism: Viscum album; assembly: GCA_963277665.1. Classification (NCBI taxonomy): domain Eukaryota; kingdom Viridiplantae; phylum Streptophyta; class Magnoliopsida; order Santalales; family Viscaceae; genus Viscum; species Viscum album. Next base: position 1,660,556,975 of record OY728136.1, on the reverse strand, counting down.
TCTAGAACCCTAATATAAGTAGGAATTTATATAGAAATATTGATGGATGGAATGTCCCTAAACACACCTCGCTCGGAGGTTCGATCCCTGATGCACAGATCGTACTATATCCATCGACTACCTAGGATGGTCAATAAACCTCAATGAATACTCAGATACCGACATGTCGTCCTGCCGAAGCTGTAGAAGCTCTAGGGAACTCTCATCCCTTAGATCTTTAAGGAAAGAGACCCCCATTATTTTAGGAAGGTTCTCAGGCTTTTCTATATAAGATTAACCTCTTGGCAAGATCAGGGTAACCTAAACCCTATCATTTTCCGGCTGAGCCATGTAGAAGGCTCTCTACTAGGACCATCAATAGATCGATTGGTGCCCTAGCTAGATGGAAACTCGGCCACCTCCTCAAGACAATCCTTAGCCGCCTGTGAATCGGGCTCACCTTGGAACCTAAGGGGTATCTGATGCTGAAACACATTTAAAGCACTACACCTACATGTGTCCTCTACCAGTACCACCAGTTGTAACTGCAGACCAATAAGAAATGATATAGATGGAACACTACCTGAAGGTACTATCTTGGACAACAGTCCATGTACCAAAGCCTCATCACCATGCATACCATCCTAATGGTCACAGAATGCTAAATACTAGTAGCTAAGATCACCATATGATATTTCTGGTGTCCCAACTAGGTAGAAAACTCTAGCCACAACCTCCAGATAGTCCTCAAATTCATGGGGACCTGTCTTGCCTCAAAACCTCCGAGGCCTCTTCAGTTGGAACTCATGTAATGCGCTCAGTCGGCATGCACCATACGCTAGTGCGGCTGGTGGTAACTACTTCCCAATAGATGGTGGTGCTACTGGTACACCAACTAAAGGTTCCAACATAGTAAGGGGCCCTACATCGGAGACTCGTCGCTCGGTGGGCCGTTATTGTGTACTCTATTGGGAACCCTGTTTAGCTGTCTATGTGTAAGAATCATGATAAGGGAAAGGCGCGCCTTAGTCATTGAGTTATACCTTGTGAGATGACTCAAGAAATCATATGAAATTTTTTCAAAAACACATGCAATTAGTGATTCTGTGTACTAATTCAGAAATCAAAATTCTGGGTCCCGTTGTATGGATACGTCAGCTGCCCCACCATCATTAGATTACATAAACTGAAAACCAAACTCTAAAACTTAACACTATTTACACATAGAAAAGACCATATTCATAATTCTTCAGTAGAACTGACTCCTCTGATACCACTTTTTCACGACATGTCCCTCAGGGCCTATGCCGTGACTACCCCAAGCCGGCCTTCCATAGGCCTGGGACTGACGACTAGCACCGAAAAGACATATACCTCAAACAGAAGGCATTTCCATTTTTAACTTCTATAGACACACAGTCCAAGAACACTACAAGAAGAAAACACTATGTAAACAACTATAGTAAAATGAGTGCTGAAATTAGAGGGGATGAAATGAAAGCCCAACTGTAAAAGTACAAGTACAACTGAAAGGCATGATACAATTGAAAAATGGAAAACAACTCATGGGTCGTCCTCCGAGGATCCTACCTAAAGGGTAGGTGCATATAACCTCTACAATACTCTACGTACACTCATCTCCCCCGTGTACTGCTCAATCTTGGCTGCCTCAAAACTTAGCCCAGCTGCTCGCGTCTGTACAAGACACAACAAGGTGTGGGTGAAGCCTGTGCAGGGGTGAGTATAACAATACCCAGTAGGGACCCCAAGACCCCGGGAGGTATCTCAGAATTATACAAAGAAAAAATACCAAGCATGATCTCAATCAAAAAGCACAAGCAATAGACACAACTAAAATAGAGTCTCATCTCAAACCGGGTTTTTAGTGAAGTATAAAAGTAAATATGATTAGTCGTGAAGCTAGATCATCTTATTCTGTCAAGATGCACTGCTTCTGACCATACGAAGTCTGACCCACACATAATCGATTCATACTTGCCCCCACAATGACCCACGTAGAATGTGATCTGCCTAGGATCGATTGGTAACTAACCCCCATAATGACCCATAAAGGATATGACCTACACAGGGTTGGTATGCGCTGACCCACACAGGATCGTTGAGTGCTGACCCACACAAGATCTGACCCACACAGGATCGGTATGTGCTAACCCACACAGGATTGCTGAGCACTGACCCACAAAGGATCTGAACCACACAAGATCTGTGTGGACTCACACAGTATTTCTCGGTACTAACCTCTTCATGGTATGTCTCCAACCTCCACCTCTCTGTCGGCCAGTGGATTCCCGATCATAGCACACTTCATTCTGGTGAAATCACCACTCAATCCATCAACCATATTTAAACTAGAACGAAGCCCCAAAAATAAGTAACTCAATGATCTGTCTCGTCATAACGGTTTCAACACAATAAATGGCATGTCAACCGGACGCTCAGTATTTAAGTTATAAGCATTTTAGTGTCGAGGGCCTGGTTGGATTCATGTGCGATCCAAACTGGATGTACTCAGACTCTTACCCAAACTCAATTAGAGTATTTACAAAGGACTACCTTGTCACAAGGGTCATTATTCCACAGTGCATCAATCGGATTCCTGGTTTGTTAGTTGCACCCCTTTCCACGAAACATGGGTGATTGCACCTCGGTCCATCCCAGCTCGGTCGGGCCTGCCGGAATATTCCAAAGGGACCAATTGCCAAAAGGGGTATCAAAACTACTGAAGGTGTGTCAAACATACACTTGGTTTGTTTGTTATAGACGTTTCTTTATTCGGGGACAGGTTGGGTCTTGGCCCGGTCCGACTCTGTCAGACCGGCTTGACCCAACAGGTCCCAGAGTCCTCTTAACCCCATTCGGGTCCAGACCAATATGGGTTGGCCCGATTTACAGGGTCTATCCCATCAGGGACAGATCAATTCAGTTCATAGGCTTGGGCCTTGGTTAGCCCGACCCGTCAGATGGGGCTCGGCCCAGCCGCGTTCGCCCACCGGGTCGCAGATTCGTCCTGGTTTACTGGCGAGTCTGGCCTGGTCCGTTGGACCTCGACGGGCTCAGCCCGTTGGGCCGAGGTCCGTCCCGACCTGTAGAGGGTGGAACGCAAGGGCGGAGCGACCCGAAATGGGTGTCCCGCAAGGGGGACGACCTACAAGGGGGTAGCCCACAAAGGGGTAGTGAAACATGGCTCACAAAGAGGTAGTAAAACGCGGCCCACAGGGGCTCATGCTAGGTGGAATGAGGGAGAGGCTCCCCCAATTTCCCGAACTACTCGGAGGAATTTCGACTCCTCCACAGCGGCGACTTCACGTGGTGCTACCAGGTTTCTTACGGGTCCTGCTGGAGTGTGTCCTTCTGATCCATTATGGCCGGCTGATGTGCCGACCGTCTTCTCTAGCGACACGCGAGGGTGCGCCACTCCATCACCCGTGGCCAGCCAGTGTGCTGATCGCCTTCCTTTGGTTACCATGATTGATGAGCAGCAACCCCCTTTGCTCACCAACGGCACGCGACAGCCAACCACACCTCCTCTACGGTTGACCGGTACCAGATTCTCTAATGACTTGTATGGGTTTGTGCCTTGGCCTCTTCGTGTGGCATGTTTAAACGCACTGCATTCTTCGTAGTTGGTTGGTTCCTCCGTGATAGTAGTCTTCTTCGGAGGCGCAAGGATATTAAGATAATAGAGGGTCTGGGCCATGTTCGTTAAGCCCGCGCCCTCCGCATTAGCTCGAAATCACAAGGAAGGATAAATGGGTTCAAGAATTCATTCGAAATAAACAATAATTTAAAACCCGTACATCGAATCTTCAGAGAAATGCCAAAACTTGAAGGTTGGTCGGTGTTCTTCGTTCCCGCAATAGGCTTCCAACAATGCCGCTCTTATGTCTTCATCTTGATTTGTGGTTCGGTGTCACCCTTCACCTCATGCCGGGATCGGCTCTGTCCTCTAAGATTTTGGCATTATGACACTCCTTCAGTACTTCACTTCTTGCCGAAGCTGTTCCAATACCCCTCCCTAAGCTCCATATATATAGGAGAGGAGGAGGGTAAGTAACGACTTGGGGAATTAATGGGGGCTCATAAATTAAGAACTTTTCTAATTCCCCAACAACGTCATTACTAAGGATTGGTAGGTCAAGCCACTTATTGGCTTGAAACATCACTGGCCCCACACACCGCTTGTCCTTTGGAGGATATGAAGGAAAAATAAAATAAAAAATTATTTTATTTCATTTCTTTTAATAAAGTCACAAAACCAAACTTTTTTTCCAGACATACTGTGGTCAAAGTAAAGTCTCACTTAAGTTAATCTTAGTGTTGTGGATTCGACGGTGCCCTATGAATTTTAATCCGAGCATCGATTCAATAGGTTGAAAATTCCTCCCATGCGTTTACTTAACATAGCATAAAAAAGTTCATTAAATTAATAACATTCACCCTTTCCCCACGCCGATTGGGGTTAGGCTCTACCTATAGAGAACATGCCCCAAAGAACTCAATGGTACTCTCATATTTTTAATCTGAGTTACGATTTAGAAGTTATGGATTTTACAATAAAATAATTTTCACTTAATTATTTTATTTTTTCCAAAAACTAACTTTCACTAGTGGCCCACACCGGCCAATTTTATTATCTTCCTAAAGAAAGAATACTCTCACGAGTTCATCGGTGATCTCAGATTTTTAATTCATGTCACCATTCGTGAGTTATATGAATTTGAAAATTAAAATAACTTTATTTAATTATTTTATTTACAGTTATGCCATTCGGGGTTTTCTCATCAGAGGCCTGTGCCGACTAAACTTAAGTCGCACATAGGGTAAACCCACAAAAATAAATGCAACGGTGCCCTCAAATTTTTAATCCGGGAAACCACAAAAGGTTTATTCCACCTTTTCTGGAAAACTTCTTACGAACACTAATTAAAGGTTATCAAAACTTCGAGAGATCATTCTGGGAATTCTGGGCCTCATGAATTGCATGTCGTCCGATTTCACCATCTATAAATAATTTCATATAATTAAAAAAAATTATATGGAATATCCAGGACATTACAGTTTGTTTCATTGTTTCATGGTCTGTTCCCTTGATTATAATTATGGGAGTTCTTATAAAATAGATGAAAAACTCCAAAAGTGTAATTAAATGGTATTAAAATAATTACATAATTTTTAATGGTCTTATATATCATTTTTTATGATATGAGGGTGATTAATTTGATTAAATGTTAATGACAAAAGTTCAGTTTATTTTAATAGTTTGTTGATCATTAAAAAGTAGTTTTCTTTCATTATTTAATATTACGCATATATATGAGTTATAGAACATGAAAAAATTATAATATAAATATTTCAATATTATTTATCCATAATAATGGCTTCATGACCATCTTTGATGGTGATAATGGAAAAAAAATCATCATCCAAGAAGGTGGTGAATTGACACATCATAGATGATATTTTTAATTTTTATAAAAAAAAGAGGATAGAAGAGAATTGATGATGGATATTAAATTAAAGAAAATAAAACATTGATGATTTTACCTATTGAATATCACATCCTTGAAAACCTTCATAAAGAACTTGTGTTTTTTCTCCTCTCATTGATACTAGAATATTTTATACATGGGGAAGAGGATTGTGAATGGATTTGGGAAGAATATAGACAATCTACAAGTCTTATAAGGTGTAATGTGAAGTGGTGGTATTTATAAGGGGAGGAGAGGACTATTTTTTGTCATAATATTCCTTAGTTTATTATTTTTCTCATTAATATAAATATTACTTATTATTATGACTATATAATGTAAATAAGGCATGTGAGTTATAACTAATGGGTTCGTAAATAATCCATGACTCAAAAATTCATGTACTTGGCTTAAAATGTTAAATACTATTAATTATCATATTTTTTATGCACCAAAAATTCAACTATTTTAGAAAAATACCAAAAATTCAGCCCTACCATTTTTATTTTTATACATTATAAAAATGGACTCTATTTTATGAATTTTTTTCTAAATATGTGAAATTTCAATTTTAAATAAAATCATCATTTATTAAAAAATACCAATTTTTATATTAAAATTAATTGTATGACCCTTTGAAAAATTAATTATGGTCTCATAAAAATATATTATAATTATAATACAACAAAATATTAATTTATTAATCTATTTTATGAAAATAAATTTCCTTTTATATAATTATATTAATTATACAATTGTAACTTAACATTTAAGTCTCACAAAAATACCAACTCTTAATTTATCATTTTTATAACATTTATTTACATATTACATAAACATATAATATTTATATTTATAATATACATAATTTTTACTTATAATTTTATAGTTGATGTTAGTATTCTAATGAATAGATTAAAGTTCCTAATAGTCATATTACAATTCTACTGGCCAGGTTAGTATTCCAACATCTATACTTATAACAGTCATAATGGTGTACTACTTCTTTTAATTACCTCATATTTCATTCCCCAATCACTTATAATTTATGTAAAGGTTATATATAATTTAATATTTTAAATTTATATTTTATTATTAATATTATGTCTTATTTCTACATATTTTTTCTTGAGTATAGTCATTCTAGTGGATCAAGAAGATCCAAATTTTCCTATTCTTATATTTTTATTTCTATTTATTTTCCCAATATAATTTTGGGAATTATTATTTTTTTGTATTTTAAATAATGTATCATTATTCATTTATGAGAATAATGTTTTTATTGGGTTCTCTGTGGGATGTCTGCACTTTATACAACATGACATAATTATGAGAAGGAAAATTTTATTTACAAAATTTTGGGTCGTTACACTAAGATCAAAAGTTGTACAATTGGAAAATGACCTTTCATATATGTGAAAAACTGTGGAGATCATGGATGAAAGATACATGGTTTTAAAGAAAAATATCACCCATGTAGTCAATGTTCTGTGGTTGAATCATAAGTTTTAGGAGGCTATAGGGGTACTTCAAGATGCGGTGAGAGAAAATTACTCTCAAATTTTTCATTCATTTAATAAAATTTATTGGATAAAATTAGTTTATGGTGAGTAGAATGTAACGATCCAAGATTTTAGTAAATAAATTTCTTTAATTAAATACTGTATGAGTAGCTTGTCTTTTATTAAAAACTTAACAAAAATAAAATCCATGTTAAAATAATAAAAACTTTAAACATTAATATTATATTATAACAATTAATTTGTGGTGTATATATATAAGTAGTCACTCTATAATAACTATATAAAAAGTTATAATAAATAAAAGTTCATTTTAAAACTAGAAGATATATATTTCTTAAATTTTCATTATGTGTGCTTATATTAAAATTGATTTGATTACTTTTAGAAATTTAATCATTTAAAATTATTAGAATATATTTAATTAACATCTTCAAATTAGGTAATGGGTCCAATTTCATTTTTATTAATAAAAATTAATTCACTAAGGTAATTATTCAATACTGCAGAAAAATGGTCAATTTTTAATAAGTGATGCCTTTTTAAATACTATTTATAATTTTAAATTAAATTGAAATATTTTAAATTAAGACTATAATATGATTTTCAATGATATATACAAATTAATTAAAACACGTTTAATTGGTAATCAATGTAATAAATTATTAATAACACTTATTGATTTAGACAACATTTTTTCAACTAAACCAATTTTTCAACACATTTTATAATTTAATTTAAAAGTTAATTTTCTAATATTAATAAATGGAATTAATTTAAATGGAGTCCAATTTTTGATTTACCATGTAAAAAGTTGTTAGTAAAGGGAGTATTATGTTTTTAGTGATAAAATAATAACCTCGATTAATATTTAATCAAGATTAATATGTGTTAAAATGGATAATTTAATATGGCTCAAATTTAACTAAGTCAATTTAAAACACATACCTTATATAATACCTTTGTATGGTTGGAAAGTCATACCTACTCAAATCAAAAAAAATTTCCCACCAAAGTCTCCTAAAATTCCATTCTTACCTCTAACTAAATATTCTTTTCCAAATATTTTCCCCTCTTTTTCACCTATAAAAGGAGCTCACTTATTCCCACTTCAAGACACACATATAGTTATCAATTCAGATGTAAATCTATCCAAATTACTTATTCAGGATCCTCACTACACATTTGGTATCATATAGCATAAAAAAGGTTCTTTATCTCCATCATTTCTAAAAGATACTTCAATAGAATATCAAAATTCTCAACGTAAGTATTACATACCCTTTAACATTATTTATTTATTCATATCACCAACCCTACTATAAACTCATTATAATCATATTTATATAATTAAATATGTCACAACCCATCCCCCGAGGCTCGTGTCGTGACTACCCCAAGCCTGCCTTTCACAGGCCATAGGTTGGTGACTAGCACCTGAAAGTCTTATCCCAAAAGGGAATGAATTACCTATAAACCTGTACACAAACCAAGTTGGCATATCGAAAAAATAAAAACAAAAAGGAAAGAAAGTAGTACAATTTCCACAGAGTATCAATATTGAGGGTAAGGTTTATAAACTAAATTTAAAGGGCCCAGAATAAAAGACCATCTGAAAGGAAAGTACATAAAAATAAATACAAGATCTGGAGGTCATCCATTGAGGATCCTTCCTTAAGGGTGGGTAAAAATATCTTTTGGATGTCGCTGCAGCACACCACGTCTATCGATCCACCTCAGAGCACTATCTAGTCCTATCTCACCATTGTTCCAGTCAAAGCTATTCATCATCTACAAAAGACACACCAGGTGTGGGTGAAGCCTGTATAGGTGTGAGTATTACAATACTCAGTAGGGACCCTGATACCCATGAAGGCATTTCAGTAATCCATGAAGGAAAACACCATGAAGGTAATATCAAAGAAGTAATACCACCAAGTAAGATCACAAACATGCAGAAAAAATTAAATGAGGCAGCTCATACTAGGTATATCATAAGTTCAAAAGTAAAGATGATTATTCGTAAGGCTAGATCATCTTATTCTTCTAGGAGGCTATACTGATAATTTGTATAGGGTCTCTAGGTGCTAACCCATAGAGGATTTCTAGGTGCTGACCCAAACAAGATCGCTAGGTGTTGACCGACATAGGATTGCTAGGTACTAACCTATAGAAGTTTACTAGGTGTTGAACCACACAGGATCGCTTGGTGTTTACCCACTCTGGATCTCTAGGTTCTAACCCACACAAGATCACTAGGTGCTGACCCACTCAGGATTGCTAGGTGTTGACCCACTTAGGCTCACTATTCCTTCTTCATGTCATAACCCCCCACGAGATTCCCGCATATAGCATGCTTGATTTCTAGAGGACCCATTCCTCAAGCCATCATCCATACCTCAACTTCCAGGATTCCCAACCTAGATTAACCCCAAAGGATCGTCTCTCCATAAGGTTCCCAATGCAATAGATGGCGTGTCGATCAGACGCCCGTTTTGTATGTTATAGGCTTTTTAGTAAAATGGTCCCGATGGGATTCGAGTACGAACCAAAACATACATACACCAACTTTTTTAAAACACAATTTAAGTATCTCAAAAGTACCACCTTGTCTAAAGGGTTCCAACTCCACTAACGGTGCGTCCATCAGACACTGAGTTTGAGAGATACAATTGTTTTAGTGAAACAGAGCTAGTGGGGTTCAGGTCCGGTCCGACCCAGTTGGACCGACCCAACCTAACCCAGTCAAGGGGTTCTATCATGGGTCCAGAATGGGTCTACCCTAGCTGGCATGTTGGGCCTGTAGATCCGGATAGACTTTGTGGGTCCGACCCACTGGCCGACCCGGTCCGCCCGGTCGAGATGTGGATGACAACCACGTCTGACCTCCTGCTCTCCCCATAGACATCGCGGGGTGGTCTCTTCACAATGGTCAAGTGACCTCAGCTACGATACGTGGCCTTCTGGACTCTTGCATGCGGTAGATGGATCACGTGGACCAACTCGCCCATGTGGCCTGGGCGGGCTGCTTCTTCACACGATGCCGATGGGTGTCACACCTCCTCACCAGCACGGTGCACCGAAGGGTGCGCCACCACCCTCCACCTGTGGGCACCACCATCACTATCCCATCGAAGGTACCTTTCTCAGGCCATTAGAGTCTCTCTGGTGGTCCGTTTCTTGAACCACTTTCATCTACATTATCATTATGCCTTCACCTTCACTACGACGACCTCAAACTTGGTTTGCCGCTGTTTTGAGAAATCTTCCATTAAGAACACACAATGAAAAACTATGGAAGAGGGTCTGGGCCTTTTTTGTGTCTTCCCGCACCCTCCGCGTTAGATTTTAAACATAGGGATAAACATGATGATAACCAAAAAGCTTGAAACACCCCAAATCAAACCCCACACAATATCCACCGACAGGAACAAGTGATTCGTAGATCAACTAGTTAGTCAGTTGATCTGCAATCCAAATTAATTTTCAAGAACGAGGAAAAAATCATAAAATACTTAGAACTTCAAACCCATACATTTTTGACGTTTGATGCTGTAGCGTTCATCCTCAAGGTTTCATGAATTTGACATTTCTTCCGACTCCATTCTTCAAGGAACATCGAAGATGGTGAAGTCTTTCCAGCGTTCATCTCTTCATTATTCGTACTTCATTAGAGAGGGATTATTTTGAAGTTTAATTAGAGATTTCCCAAGATTTTTTAATTTCAAAACTCCAATATGATGGATTTAATAAAATAAAAAAAAAGAATAGCGAAGTTGCACCCATTAATGATGATCATTAAATGAGCCACATTTAATGATCCATTAAGATAGAATCATCACAGTTTCAAATGAGCCATTGTTGACCCTCCATTAATGCACCTCGTCACCACCATATTTCTACACAAAAATTTCACCATCCTTTACTCAAAAGTGAGAAAAATAAATAAAATAATTATTTTAAATTATTTTATTGTTTTTCTCAAAAATTTCAAAAAATATGTTTTCCGCTCTGGGTTTTCAGGCCAAAGCTAAGTCATTTTTAGGTGAATCCTGACATTACGAGTTCAATGGTGCCCTCATATTTTTTAACAGAGCACCAGCTAAAAAGTTAGAAAAACCCACTTTCATGTTTACTGAATGTACTTTAAAAAATGTTAAAAATTCAATTATGGTATCACGGGCCCTTGGAATCATGTTCCGTCAAAGTGTTTGGTCTCATAATAAATCCATATAATTAAAAAAAATATACGGGATTTATAAGACATTAAATTCTCCCCACCTTAAGACTTCACATCCCAGAAATCCAAAACAAACATAATCAAACAGATGGGGGTACTGAGCATGAATCTGAGCCTCTTACTCCCATGTGCTCTCCTGGAGATCCCCGTGCTGCCACCAAACTCGCACTAGAGGAATGGATGACCCACATAGGACCCGATCCTTTCGACCCTCTATCTCTACCGGGAACATCGCAAACGTCCCCCCATATTCAATACCCAACTCTCCCTAGTCGATAATGTGCAATGGATCATGCACATATCTTCTCAGCTATGACACATGGAAAACATTATTCACCAAGTGCATCTATGGGGGAATAGCTAGGCGGTATGCCACCTCGCCAACTCTGCTCAAGATCTGAAAAGTTCTGATGAACCTTGGAGATAGTTTTCTACTATGTCCAAATCTTCGTAATCCTCATCGGGGTGGGACCCAAAGGAATACATGATCCCCCTCCTCAAACTCCAAGGGTCTCCATCTCCTATCGACATAAGACATTTTCCTACTATGTACAGTCCTCATCCAATCTTGGATGATCTGTACCTTCTCGATGGTAGCCCGTACTAACTCCAGACCCATGAGTGCTGACTCCCCTAGGTCTCTCAAACCTTGGGGTGATCTGCAAGGATGATCATACAAGTCCTCAGATGGTGCCATGCCAATGGTGGAGTGATAATTTTTGTTGTATGCAGACTCCACCAATGGTAGGTTGTCCTCCCAACTACGACCAAAGTCTAAGACACAAGCACATAGAATGTCCTCCAACGTCTATTTGGTTTTCTCCGTTTGACCATCCTTCTAGGGGTGGAAATCTGTGCTCTAGTGTAGCTGAGTCCCGAAATCCTTCTGCAACTCCTTCTATAATTGGGATGCAGAGCGTACGTCACAGTAGGAGACCATCATAGAAGGCACCCCGTGAAGCTGCACTATCTCTTGGACATAGAGGTGTCATAAGCCCTCTACCAGTCCCTGCTCCCAGATGGTTACTAAGTGAGCCAACTTGGTGAGCTGGTCAACCATCACCCAGATGGAATCATGGCCATTGGGTGTACACTGTAACACCATCACAAAGTCCATCAAGATACCTTCCTATTTCCACTCTAGTACCTCGAGTGGTTGGGCCAATGTTGCTCGAACATGATGCTTGACCTTCACTTGCTGACAAGTGAGGCATCGAAAAATGAACTTGGCCCCCTCTTTCTTTATCACTAACCACTAGTACCGATGTCAGTGGTCTTGGTACATATTTTCCACTCTTGGATGTACTGCCAAAGGGGATGCATGAAACTCCCCCAACAACTCCTCCCGAAATGTCACTAGTACTACGATGCACCCTTTGAAAAGGATGACGTGATCCCCACCTATCTAAAATACATCAGAGGCATTTCATGAGGATAACCAATAAGGTCGAGTCTCGTATTAAACATCCACAATCCGTGCCTACCAAACTCACTGTAAGAGTGGGGGAGTGATAGTCCTACACTGGAGGTAAGATGATCCATCACTCTCCATGAAGGGTAACTACATCATGGTTAGCTTCTCCGTTTCCTCACTCAGTAGCTTCAAGCCAGGACTCTTGCTGCGGGAATCTTCTACCATCTTCCCCTTCTCAGGAGTATATACTATCTCAAATTCATAGCTTGGTAGGAGCTCCAACCTTCACCACTATCTCAAGTTCAGGTACTTTTGTGAGAATATATACCTGAGAATATTGTCGTCGAAGTAAGCAGTAAACCATTCACTCATCAAGTAGTTCCACCACATCTTCAAGGAAAAGACCACTATTTCTAACTCCAAGTCATGCTTCACATAGTTCTACTCATGCTGCGTCAACTTCCATGAGCTGTAGGAGACCACTGCTCACTCTTTCATCAGGACACAACCCAGCCTGGTCCCTGATGCATCACAGTCGACTATATACCCATATATCTCTAATGTTAGTCTCAAGATGAGGTCACTCTTCAATCTACTCCTCAGATGCTAGAAACTTTTATGGCATCTCTCCATCTATACGAAGGGTTGTACCTTCTTTGTCAAAGATGAAAAGGGTGATGCTACTCTGGAAAAGTTGGGTACAAATCTTCGATAGTACCCAACCAACCCCAAGAAACTCCGCACCTCAGTCACGACTTGGGTCACTCTTAATAATGAACTACCTCTATCAATACCAAATCCACTGCAACTCCATTATCTAAGATGATGTGTCCCGAAAAGCGGACCACTCAAATCCAGAACTAGCACTTCAAGAGTTTACCATAAAGCTGGTGCTCTCGGAGTGCATCTATGACTATCCATAGGTGTGTAACTTTCTCCTACACTAAAACTGAGTACAACAAGATGTAATCAATGAAGTCCACAAAAAACTGTTCAAGGTAAGGCTGGAAGATACTATTCATGATTCCCTTGAACAATGTTGGGGAATTGGTCATGCCGAAAGGCATCACCAGAAACTCATAGTGGACTTATCGACACCTAAAGTCCATCTTCGACATATCCTCATCCCGTAACCAAAGATGATGATAGACTGATCTAAGGTCTATCGTAGAGAAACACCTCTCTCCCTTTAGCTGGTTGAATAGGTCATCAATACTATGCAATGGATACTTATTCTTCATGTTCACCTGGTTTAGGCACCGGATGTCCACACACAACCTACAACTCCCATCTTCCTTCTTGGAAAAAATCACCAGAGCTTCCCATGGTGAAACTCTAAGCCTTATGAACCCATTCTCCTGTTAGTCCTCCAGTTGTTCCCTTATCTCATGAAGCTCCATGATAGCCATCCGATTTGCACGTGTAGATATTAGTGCCGTCCTTAGGTACTAATCAATGCAGGATTCTACCTCTCTACGAAGAGGCAGTCTGGGTAAATCTTCTAGAAATACATACTCATACTTTTCAACCACTACAGGAAAGATATGACTCCCCTCATCCACCATACCTAGGGTGAGACTATCCAACTGGTGAGTGATCGACTTCACCCTCCTCCAAAAAAGTCCATAATGTGCTGCAATGGTTCCCTTCTTGCTGGTGAAGGAAAACCTGGTCCCATCCTCATAGACACACAAAACTTTGCGCCTAAAATAGTCGATCTGAGCATAGACTATGGATAACCAGTCCATACCCAAAATGATGTCGTAAGGGTTCAACGCCTCTACCAGGAGATCCCATCTGAATCTCTCACCTCCTAGAGTAAGCATACACTACCAGAAATAATGTCTAATCATCAAATACATTCCCATATGAGTCTCTAATCGTAAGAATCGATCCAAAGACTCCACCAGAATCTCTGAGACTCGAACAAGGTCTGTGGTAAGGAAATAGTGACTTCAAACTATTTCTATAATAACTGAAGCTAAGGTAGAGTAGACACAAATCATACCGTTAATTGTCTTTGGAGTGCCGTGGTCATAGGCCTCTATTTCCTGAAGCTATCCCCGCCCTTGTCGACCTACTCTAAGAGCTTGTGGGGGATCTCCTGGGGGTTGTGGTGGTAGTAACTTGAACCATCGTCAACTGCATACAACTTGACCAGCTCCCCTACCACATCTTCTACCCTATGGACCTCCTCAATCGGACATCTTTCGTTGTCTCAGTGGTCCCTAGACTACCTACTGGTCATTCGTACAGGGAGTTAGATAGTCACAATCCATGTCCCAATGTCCTCTACAAGAGTAACCAAATCTATCCCACATATGACCTCCTATACCTCGTGGGCTCTACAACTCCGAACTTGCATCATGTGGTCGTCCTCCAGATGGTTTGTCTCGTTTGGACCTCTGTGTCATCTACTCATTGCCTTCTATAGATGACTTGGACACCTGTCATCCGGTGGTGGATTTCACAATGAATGTCTGCTCATCTTAGAAGATCTCAACTAGTAGGGCTCTCTATCAATCCAACCTGTGTCCGGATGCTGAGGGAAATCATTGATGCCCTAATCTCCCATAGGAGTCCCCACCCAAACGTCTATCCCCTAAACAAAGGGCCTTGTACCATATAGGTGGAGTAGTGGGAGAGGTCGATAAACCTCACTGAGTATTGGGCCAGAGTAAGTCTACCCTACAATAGGTGCAGTAATTCTTGAATAGACACTAAGCATAATGTCACTGGTACAAGATCTACCCTGAAGAGGCTCTCAATGTCCGAACAGACAAGGGTCAACTCCTTGTGTGTATGGAGCATCAAGCTCAACCATCTCCCTACCATGCCCTAAAAAAGGTTAGAGGATAGAACTAATATATGGTATGTAGGTGTCCCCACCTGGTGAAAAACCCGAGTAACTGCCTCCAGCCAATCCTTAACTGCCTGAGGATCTATATCGCCTCAAAACCTCAAAGGCCTATGTCTCTGGAACTCGTGGATTGTGCTTAGTTGGAGTGCACTATCTGCTAGTGGGGCTTTTAGCAACTACTTCTCTCCAGGAGGTGGTGATGCTGGTACACAATCTGAAGGTGCTATTGCTGTAAGTGGTCCCTGCACCGACACCTCATCACTCAATGGACCATCATCATGATATCCCACTGAAATCTTGGATGCCTATCTTTGTGGAGGCATCCTGCTGAGAAACAGATATCCCACAGTCAAAATGTTATTCCTATTGATCTGAATCAAAAGAGATCAAGAGAAAAAAATTTCCAAAACACACACAACCAGTGTTTTCATGTACCGAGTCGAAAAACATAATCCATAGTCCTCGTCTATGGATACGTTGGCCTCTGCACCGACACTAGATTCCCCAGACCGAAAGAATAACTCGAGATATTTAACACTATTTCCCCCATTGAAAAAATAGTCTATTTGTTCTTCTAGTAGAACTAACCCCCTTTGATACCACTTTTCCACGACCCGTCCCCTGAGGCCCATGTTGTGACTACCCCAATCCCACCTTCCATAGTCCAGAAGTAGGTGACTAGAACTAGAAATACATATACCTAAAATGTAATACATTTCTAATAAACCTATTCACACATAGATAGGGAATACCACACAAAGAAAACCATAAATTAAAGAAAGTAGTACAACCAACAGAAATTATCACCACCTTGAGTAAAGTGTGTAAACTGAAATTAAAGGGGCCAGAATACTATCCCAACTGGAATTAATGTATGGAAAAAGTAATAAATGCTCCTGAGGTTGTCTTTCGTGGATCCTACTTGAAGGGTAGGTAAAAATATCTATTGTATTCCATTTCCGCACACCATGTTTATCGATCCACCTCTTAGAATCGTCTATTTCTGGTTCCCCAATGTCCCCGTCAAAGCTGTCCATCGTCTGCACAAGACACAATAGGTGCGGGCGAAGCCAATGCAGGGGTGAGTATTACAATACTCATTAAGGAACCTAAGACCCCCGAAGGTCTCTCAGTAATCCATGAAGGAAAAATCCACCATGGAAATACCACAGAGGTAATACCACCATGAAAGATCTCAAACACGTAGCATGAAGTAAAAGATGCATCTCACACCAAGTATAACATTATTAAAGAAGTAAATATGATTATTCATAAATCTAGATCATCTTATTATTTTGGGAGCCTCTTCCGCTGATCAAAAAAGGCTCACTACGTGCTTACCCTTTGTGGTTCACTAGTTGCTAACCCACACAGGGTTCCTAGATGCTCACCCACAAAGGATCGCTAGGTGCTGACCCACATCAGCTCTCTAGGTGATGAAACCCTGAGGATCGCTAGGTGCTGACCCACACAAGATCTCTAGGTGCTGACCCACTAAGCAATTATAGGTCCTGACACACTCCAGATCAAAACACCTTCTTCACATCACACCCAACCACTAGATTCCCATACTTAGAATACTTGATTTCCAGAGGATCTGCACCTTAAACCATCAGTTGTACCTAAATCACCACAATGTCCCACATAGAGTACCTCCAAAGTACTGTCTCTATAAAAGGTTCCCAATGCAATTTACAGCGCATCAACCAGACGCCTGGTCTGTAAGTTATAATATTTTTATTAAAAAGGACCCAGTTGGATTCGAGTCTGAGTTATAATATTTTAAAACCGTGGCTATAGGCTATATAACAGTGGACGTAGCCACCTATAGCCACGGTTTTAAATCCATGGCTATAGGTCTGTGGTCGTAGCCTATTATTGTAGTAGTGAACATTCCTATTATATTTATATGTATATTATTAAATGAAATAATAATGAAAATAGAAATTAAGAAACCAATATTTCATTTCAAAAAATTAAATGACACCTTTATAATACTAAGGTGTAAATCTATAACAACTTATTATATTAGTATTTATCATATGGGTAAGGTGTGATATGGTTATAATTTAATGGGGAAGATTAGATAACATTAACCTATTGATGATATTGACTACCTTGAACATCTCCCATAGTTGATTCCACTCAAACCGTACTTGTTTAAGCTATTCTTAGGCATGTTCAAGGGAAAACTATTATGACACTACCTCCTTCCCATGTTCTGATAAATGGGATTCAAAAGTTATTATCCTATTGGTAAAGGCCATTGTTTCTATCTTTTATATCAATTATCTTTTTCATTACCTTTTATATATACTAACTTTAACAGTAACGTTACAACTAATAGTCATAATTCCAACCGTCATTCCTAACGGTCACATTACCCTTTTATACCCTATATATTCTCCACTATTCTCATACATCAAAATTGATTAATTTTCTTAAAAAGGTACTACATTCCCCTAGATAATTTTAATCATATTCATAAATCTTATATTTATTTTTAATATTTTTATTATAGTAGTGATCCTCATTAGAGAATTTATTCCAATGTGTTTTATATTTGTGCGTACATTATTATTATTTTTATCCCCCTATATTATTTCTAGATATTATAGTATATATTAATTCATGATGTGTAATGTTCGTATGAATTGTTATGGTCTTTATCTATTCTCATAATAAAATTGACCAAAAAAAGGATTTTTTAATTAGATAAATGGATTTTAGTTTGTTACATTCTCCCCCTTAAGAAATTTTATCCTCAAAATTTGCGTCCTCTATGAAAAAAGAAGAGATTATTCTCTTTCATAAATTCTTCAGGATCCCAAGTTTCTTCTCGAAATTTTTTATTTATACACAGTAATTTCACAAGTTAGGTTTATTTATGTCTCAACACTTTTTCCCTTTCATCAAGACTCTGGATTAGTTTATCTTTATATGATAGTATAGGTTCCAATTCCATACCATTTATGTCGAGTATATACATTGGGTCTGACATATACTTTCTTAATTGGGACACATAGAATATTTCTTGGACATAAGAGTGATTTTGAGGTAGTGATACCTAATAAGAATCTTATCCAACCCAATATAAAATCTCAAATGGTTCAATATACATTGGAATCATCTTCCCATTATTTTCAAACCTCATGACCCATTTCCATGGTTATATTTTTAGGAATACATAACCCGAAATGAATATCTATTTCCTTCCTTCTATTGTCATCATAACATTTTTTTGACTTCAAATAGCCTTGAAATGTTTCTAGATCACTTGAATCTTCTTTCATAACATATTTCAAAATGTCTGGTCCCAATAGTTTTTCTTATCCAACTTCATCCCATCACGTTGACGTTCTACTCCTCTTCACATATAGTTCTTTATAAGGATCCGTTTGAATTATCTTGTGAAAAATATTATTATAGGAGAATTCAACAAGTGTAAAATGGTGATCCCAAATCCCTTGAAAATCATATGAGCTAGACCGTAACATGTCTTCAAATGTTTGTATACTCCTATCAGACAACCCATTAGTTTGAAGATGATAAGGTGTCTTAAGGTTTACTTTGGTACCTATAGCCTTTTAAGAATCTTCCAGAACATATAAATATATATAGGATCACAATCTGAAACAATTGATAGTTGAACCCCATGAATTCTCACAAATTATTGAATATATGAGTGATCAATTCACTTAAGGGAGAAGTATTATTTTATGTAAATAAAAATGGTATAATATTGTAATCTATCAATTATTAACCATATATAATTATTTCCTTTGTATGTCTTTATAATGACAATAAAAATGTCCATAGTGATGTCGTCCGACTTCCATATAGGTATGGTTAGTGGTTTCATATCTCCTTTGGTTTATTATCACTCAATATTCACTTGGTGACATGCCAATTATCTTGAATTATAAGAAAAAATATCCCTTTTCATATCATCCCAGCAACAATAATATCTTAATTCTCTATATATTTTCATGCTTATGAGATCCAAAGATAATACATAGCTATAAGATTTATCCATTATCTATTTATATAACTCTATATAAAATGGGACACATAGAACTAAATCAAAACTTAGTACTCTATCTTGATCAATACTTCACCCGTAAAGCTTCCCTTTTTCAGAGAGTATATCATGTTTTGTAACTTAGGATCATATATTTGTGTTCCATTGATCTTATCTTGTAATGATGGTTTGGAAATCATTTGGGATATTATTGACGATTTCCCTTCACTTATGATTTCCATGTCTATATTTACCAAGTTTTTTATCAAATGATATCCCTAAATACCAATCATCACAAGTAATCTTGGGTATTTCAAACTCAATACTTTAATGACATTGTTTTATTTTCAAGCATGATATTGGATTAAATGATTATTTGTTTTAAGACGTTTTTACAATATCCTTTGTCTCATGTTATGTTCATTTTTTGTGAATATATACTTTATACTTTGGTGGTCAGTTTATATATCACACTTATCCCTATAGTGATAATGTATCAATATATTTATTTAAAGAGATAATTTTAGGTAATTCTAGATCATGTTTAGGGTAATTTGGTTCATGAGGATTTAACTATTAGGATGAATAGGCAATCACCTTGTTATTTTTAATTTTTATGGATCATATTCTTTATATGGGTGCATCATGTTAGATGAAAAATATTTCCATATTATAGGGTAATGTTATCATAGGTGTACTAACCAATCTCTTTTTCAGTCCATGGAAAATTTCTTTACACTCTTTTCTCAAGATAATCTTAAATCCCTTTCGAGTTTTGTTAGTTAGTGAATGAGAAAGTCATGATTTAAAAAAATATTCTATTTATAGTATCCAACCAGTCTACGGAAACTATGAATCTCAATTATTTTTGCAGGACATGGATATTACTCTACGATATTTCTCTTTTATGGATCTGCTATGATTTTTTCACTATTTAAAATTGGTCGTAATAATTTCAATCATTATAACTATAAATCATATTTTCTAAATTTACCAAAAATCATATCTTTTCTCATAGTTTGTAATATGACCCTTAGGTGATCTTCCTGCTCCTCATGAGTGTTGTAATAAATTATAATATCATCATTAAATACCCCTACAAATTTATATAGCTAGTCCCTAAAGTCTCTATTCATCAAATCCATAAATATGGCCAGAGCATTTGTTAAGAAAAAGGTTATGCCAATTAATTAGTAATTCCCATATGTTGTTCAAGAGGTTGTCTTTTGAATATCTTCTTTCTTCACCCTCAAATAAAGGAACCCTTATCAGAGGTTAATGTTGGAGAAGAATTGAGCCCCACGAATCTAGTCAAAAAAATCATTAATTCTTGTAGAGGATATTAGTTCTTAACTATAACCACGTTGTGTTATATATACAAATCATAGACACATTGATCCATCCTTATTCTTTACAAAGAGAGCCTATTCTCCCCAAAGAGACACACTGGGTCAAATAAATCGCTTATCCAAAATATCTTGAAGTTAATTTTGTTGATTACTATAACTTCACATATTCCATTCTATATGGGGTCTTCAATATTGTATAGGATCTTGGTATATGTTAAATTTATAATTGTACATCTATTTGTAAGAGAGTTTTAGGAAAATATTTTATAAATACATCAATGTTTTAAAAAATAATGAGTAAATCTATTATATTTAAAATTTTCTTTTCTACTTATTCTTTAACAATAATTTATATAAATAAGGCTATGAGAGGTTGTTATTATAAAGTCATAGGTTAGGATATCTCTTTTTTTGAATATAATTAAAGTTTTCCTATTAATACTTATGAAATTTCCATTCTATTATAGTCTATCTTGGTATTATAATTTGATAAGAAATCCATACCAAGTATTATGTTAAATTGAACCATTGGAATGAACAACAGGTTTACATAGAGATTTTACTCACCAAGGATAATAAGGGAATCCCTATATATCTTTGTTTCATGAAGATTTCCCCCAATATTTTTAACCAATAACTCTACCACTTGTAGTTAAGGGTTTAACATTATATTCTTTGTAAAATTTTAAAAAATGATCTAGAATAAAACAATTTATAATCTAAATTTTAGAATACAATGATTATGCCTACCACATAATAATTTATAGCCTTGAACTTATCCACACTTATTTCAAAATCCTTACATTTCTCCCTTGGCCTCTGCTGGGGTTAATTGATGTTTCCTTCAATTATCATCTGATTTGGTCACTGATTAGTGAAATACCCATTCTCTCCACACTTAAATCATAATATACAATTTTGTTGTTAAAAAATATTCCCTTTTTCATTTGGATTGAAATTACGAGTCATTACATCTCTATGATAGTTTTGATATATATGGAAATATTTTACAAACATTTATCATTTTTCCATTCATTGCATACAATTCCACAAAATTTTATCACAACATTTGTTTTGGATGGGTTATTGAACTTTCTTCTCATCTAGATTCATTATAAGATTTTTATCTATCATTATCTTATTATCATTATATCCACGAGTCCACTGAGCATCTACAAACTCCACTTCAACTTTGAGAACACATCATACTATCTATTCATTACAAAAAAAATATCATATTGATAATTCTTTTGGTATATCGGATCTTTTTCTACTAAATAATTGATCGATATAGCCATGAAAATATAAGAAAAAGCATGAATAATATCACACATGCCTTTTAAATTTTTTTCTCATAATTACCCAATGATTAATTTTCCCTTTGTGTTAACTCGGGGAATTCTATCTCTCTATGGGTTTGAAGGGTACAAGGATAACACTTTTTAAAATAGGATTTTTTTGAAGGGTTTCAATCACATAGCTTCCATATCATTCTTTGGATTCATGTTCATATTTAGTGTCATCCACTGATCATCTTCTCCCTCCAAGAAATATATGTCCAATGTAACATGATCATACATAGAAAAATTGAGTAAAAAAATATATTTTATATAGCATTGATTCATTATTCAGTGATAAGTGGATCTGAGGATTCACTCAAAACAGGTGTTCATTGACACATGAAGGACTCAACTGATAATTGTTCCTTACTTAGTTAATCTAAATGATCAACATTGTATAAGTTGTTACCCATGACCTGATTTAATTTATCCATCATCATCACAATGTTTTCAACTCTATCCTCCATCAAATTATGAAGACCATCATTGTTATGTACATTGCATCCATTATTTACATGAGTCCTTCTATTTCCTACCATTTTTCGAGAATAATATAACCCATTAGAGAAATTATTTACTATTTTGAAGTCATATAATAATTATAAAGTAAATTAGAACCCTAAAACATTCTAAAAGCATGCTTCTTGAATGATATAATTCAATAAAAAAATTTATATTATCAATAAATCCTTCATAATAGTTTGTGAAAAGCATGTGATTAACCAAATATTCTATCCTTTGAGTGTCAAACCAAGTTTCCAACTAGAAATATTTTTCATGCATCAGGTGAATACCATGTTAATACCCAATACACCATTTTCATGGTTATTAACCCATGATACAACTTTTCTATATTTACATCCCCTTGTTGTATCCAGAAAAGGATTTAATTTCTTAAAAACCAATTTCATTGTATTTCACAAAGGTTTTGTATTTTTGAAATATTTAGACTTATCCTTAGGATTCATAATTTTTTTTTCATAGTCTTAATTTTTATAAATAACTAAACCCGGATTTTTTATACAAACTATGACAACCAACCTTTTTAATACATTATTTCTAACTAAATTACTTGAAATATTACATTAATAACTTCAAGGGATATTTTTATGCTTAGTATCTTGTAAAATATGTACGTAATATATAAAGTACATAAGCAAAAATAGAAAAAAATTTATATAATCCTCTTTAATGGCCTGTTTGTTATTTTATCCAATTTCAACTCATTGAATGTAATTTCTTGGGGAGATACATCCATAGAAATGGGCGAGAACAAATCCTAGTAAAGGATAAACAAGGGAAGTATTACATGAGTGATTATAATAGATAAAACATGAGACATATAATGAGAAAATAATCATAAGTACATAACATTGGAAATGCAGATTCAACATAAAAATTATATATTAACAATTATATCGAAAAGGTCCATCACTAAGGTGTTTTAAAACATATTAGAAAGGTTACTTAGAAAGATATAATAAACATTTCATATATAGAGATTAACTATTTTCATAATACAATGAAGCACTATCATGGAACACTCTTCCTATGAATTATTTATTATTTTCCATATAGATAGTATTAAAACATTTCACCAACAATCCATGGTAAATAAAGAATATGTTTCATATAAAACCATTGAGTACATAAATGCTTAAATACATGAACATTTAATCAATTTTTAACCAATGATAATGGAATGTGGGTTTCATATATTTAATCCCCCAATCAATTATGAATAATAAAAATATATATGAATATCATTGAATAAAAATAGGGTAGGGTTTTCATAACATAAAAACAGAGGCATGAAAAACATAAGGATGATTTCAACAACTTAATGGGTATACAAAGTGGTTTATGGAATGATATTAACGATTGATAATAGAAGTATTTAATTGAAAGAAAAACATCAAGAAAAATATTGAATGATTAGAAGTGAATTATAAATTTATAAATTTGAACTTATAATACAAATTATAAATTTAGTAATTTGATAAAACAAAGAGGATGACAATCAATTACCTCATTGGATAGATTCTTAAAGATTTAGGAGAGTTCCTTGGAAACTTATAAAATACTTGGAAAGAATCTAAAGAGGGTAAATGAGGTAATTTTTATTCTAATTATATTGTTAGTGAATTAAATGGGGTGGATAGGTGGGTATTATTATGAATTAGGGGAGGTTTGTTTATTTTTTTTAAATATAGGACTTGTTAGTTGAGGTTATGGAAAATGGAAAACCATTGTCTTACCCCTGGTTTTGGATAACGTTTTATGAAATTAAGAAGTTATTTTTTGAAACATTTCTGATTAAAAAGAAAAATTCAATATTTTAAATTACATTTTTCATCAAAAGATAATATTTCCACAGAATAATGTTTTTAAAAGATTAATTTTCCACTTTAGACATTGGGAAGTTGTTTATAGGTTTGGAAAATAATTTTAATTTATTAAACTAAAAAACATTAATAAAATAAATTATGTTTGGTAAAATATTTAGTTTTATTAATTATTAGCAAAGTATTATATATTTATAAAGTCCTAAAACATATTGAAAATGTTAAACTATATTTTTAGTATTCTCTAAAAAATCAATCATTTTAGAAAATTCTCAAAATTCTACCCTAACATAATTTCTACATGATGATTTCAAATATAAGGTTTATCTTATAAAAATAATTTTTTAAATATGATGAATTTATCTTATAAATAGAAATATGTATATATTGAAAAATAATAATTTTTATGACAGTAAACTTTTTAACCCCGATAAAAATTACCCAGGACATTATAAAATTATATTATCCTTAATTTTTAAATAAATAGTGATTTGTAAGACCTTTTAATAAAAATAAATTTTACTTAGAATACCTAAATTTGTCTTTAAATCTTATATATTTTCTAAAAACATAGTTGTGTTTGATTTGAATTAAAAAATATATTTATCATATTTCTCTAATATTCATGTGTATTTTATTGAATAAAATAATAATGAAAATAAAATTGATGAAACCACTATTTTATTTATAAAAACTAAATTAAACCGTAATAATACTAAGGTCTAGACATATAACCCGTTATTACACCGACATAATCCCTAACTGTAAGGTGTTCAATGGTGGTACTTTAACGGAGTGGATCAGCTAACATTAACATAGTGGTGATCTATAATATTTTAATGTTCTCCCATTTTCAATTTTGGTTGATCCTTTTTTGTTTAAGATCCTATTGGGTATGGTTAAGGTAGTACCCCTATGATGCTAACTCCCTCCCATGTTTTGAAAAATGGGATTCAAAAAGTAGGATCCTTCTAGCTGAGTTCGTCAATTCTACCTTATATATCAGTTATATTTTATCATTACCCTTAATACACTAATTATAATGGTAACAATATTACAAATGGACATAATTACCAATGGTCATATTAAAAAATTTTCAGGTAACCATAAAATCCTAATGCTCACATTTCCATTTTACACCATATATATACAACACAATTCTCATACAATAACATTAATTACATTTCATACAAATATTCTAAAATTACCTTGTTAATTTCTATCTTATTCTAAAATCTACTATTTCTTACAACCGGAGTGATATTTAATAGAGAATTTAGGTCTATGTAGTTTATATTGCGTGTATATTATTTGTTTTTGTTTATATCCCTATATTGTTTCTTATAGCTATAGTAAATATTAATTCATGAAATATAATTTTCTAAGGAATTTAAATTTATTTTCTATGTGCTCAAAATAAAAAAGTCACTAAAAAGTGTTCTAAATAATATAAAGTAAGTTTTTTGGTTTGTTTAATAGAATATAGGGGCTGAATCCAATAAAAAGGGATTAAAGGGAATTTTAAAAATCTCTCATAGTCACCTAGGTTTCAATAGATAATAAAATAAATAAGTGATATATGAGGGGTTCCCAAGCTTATAAAATAGATAAAAAATACCTATTCATATTGTGAAAGTCTAGTTCAAACCATGACTTACACGAGTTAGGAATCCATTGAATTTTATGTCACTATATCCCTAAATATTTAAAAATAAATAATTCCATAAATCACTAATTCAAATCGTGAATTCATTCTAGATAGAACAAAAAAATTACACCTTTGTTCCCTTTAATCCATGAATAATAATTCACATTCTGAATGCTGAGTTCAAGCCATGAATTCCTCCCACAACCATATTTCAAGCTTCTAGAAACCCGCTCTTCTATCTCCTACACCCAAACTTGTAATGGGAAGTCCCATGACAAACCAGGGCCATAAAATTTAATAGATATATAGATGTATTTTTTATAAGAACAATCCACCCATAATATAATTCAACATTTAGTGATTCCTATAGATTTTGTACAATCATTATACGAGTTTCAAGGCTGTATGATCATATGGGCCCATATTAGCTTCTCTTTCATCTCATTCTAGCAAGGCACATACACCAAATTCACTGGATCATGGAACAATGGTGACATGAAACTTATTTTCTCAACCACTATGGAATATCAAAAAGAATACTCCATACAATTATTGATCTCTAATAGGTACACATCGATGACAATGATTATTATTCATGTCACTGATACTATTTCACAAAAATGTTCTAATGTGAACATCTGAAACAATACTAAATTCATCAAACTTCTCACATCACTCCAATACCCATTGGGTTTTCAAATCCACTAAAATACAAATAGAATGGCCATGACCATTCTTTTGGCCCTGTCCTACTGGAAATAAAATATATAATAACACTTTCCTAAAATAAATCAATAAAAAACCACAACCCCCCAGGAAAAAGTCATCCTCCACCACATATCATGCATTTCCATGTGATGGGTTCTCTCACATAGGTTCAATATTTATTCCATATTAAGGGACATGTTTTGTTTGGATATTCAACACTCAAAATTTCCATAAGCATATCTAGTTAAAAAAGTAAAATAAAACCACTATAAACATTAGGACTTGAGTGACATGTACCCCGCATTTTAGAAAAACCTTCAGGTATACTGTTTGAGAACATCTAGTCACATATGATACCAAGTCAACATCACCACCATGGACTCCCCCACATAAGGGACATTTGTGTGGCCTCCACTGTTAATTAAATTTGAGCAATGTACCCCTCTCTAAATGAGAAACCATTGTTCTATAACTATATATTCAAGTTCATCATCTATCGATTGGACACAAAGTCTTCCACTAAGATAAAAAAACTCCATTATACTATAAAACTATTCAATTCTCTTCAATTTACATAGTTTACACCCAGTGGAGGAAAACTAACCACTTATGAGTCTAACTACCTCACTATGTATATAATCCTGACATTTTCTTTCATTAATATTACATCATTTTAAAGGAAAACAAAATAATAGTATTACACATAGAGGATCCAATGGTTTAGTGTCTTGGGAAAACTAGGACCATACATAGAAATTAAAACATCAATCATAAACATTTATTTAATTTCTTCTTCACTAGATTCTTTTTGTCACTTGTCCACTCCATAGTATATGTTTCCACCTGAGGATATACATAAAAAGGGGTGAGATAAAAGCCTAGTAAGAGGATAGATAAGAATAATATAGCATTGGGTGATCATAATCATGACATAGGTAAATGAACATGAGAGGAACATAAATAAAAGACTTGAAATGTGGCAATGCATTAAAATGAAACATCATGTTTAAGTGGTTAACTACTACACATACTTGTGAACCAAGATATAATTTTGTTCAGACATCATTTCACATATACTCATGAGATTCATTACTTTACCCAATGCATTGGAGTGCTGTATAATTCCGGGTGCACCTGTCACTTTGAAACATTCATATTGCACAATATAATTATGGGCGCACCCGTCACATCATAATATTATCATTATCATGATCTCAAAAAAGAACACATATTGAAAGTGAACATAAATAACCCATGTAAAGAAATGGGTTTCATCTCATAAAAATACATTCATAAGCTTTGGGTTCCCAAAAGAAAGAGGGAACAACATACTTGATACAAGAACCATCAACCATGAATGAGAGGTAAAAGTTGAGTTTTTAAAAGAAGAGTTATTTTGAAAAAAATTTGGTTTGACAAAAACTTTAATATAATTATGAAGAAATGATCTTTAAGGGGTAACCATATAAAAATTGAGTGAAAGAGGGAGAACCCGAAGGAAGAAAATTGAGTTCATGATTTCCCCTTAGTTTGTATCTGAATGCTTCCTTATCTTTAATGGCCTTTGTAATGACATTATATTCATTAATTAGAAATTCAATAACCTTTTATACATTAATAGGGTTAATTAAAGTTTCATTAGGTGATTTTATGTGCCTTTTAATGAGTTATAGAGTTTAGAAACATTATTCGGGAATGTTTGTTTTTATGGTTTTCTTGAGTGGTTCACTCTTATTATTAAATTGATGTTCGGGTAGAAAATGGATAAACATACAGGACTGATATTAAATGTTATTAATGTTATTAAAGGATTTTTGATGATCTTATAATTAATTATATTATATCCATGTGGATAAATCATTAGATAAGAATTAAATGATGATTGATTGGGCCAATTTGGGCAGTTGTTCGATCATAACGAACTTGTTTTAATTTATCACATAGTAATATGTACATAATTAAGATAAAAAACATTAGATATGACATAATACATATAACCTATTCTGGTTCAACCATAAAAATGGTTTCATGACAAGATCTGAAGGTAGAAATAGAAGAAGAAAACATATCGTTCTTGATGGTGATAAATTAACACCTGAAGAACAACGTTCTCTTTAATAAAATAAAATAAAGATGGAAAGGGAGGTTAGATGATATAATATCCCATTATCATCATAAAATTATAGTATATGTATAATACTAGAGTTATAATACCATTTGGGTGAAGATAGGTGGAGAGAGATCAAGAAATTAACTTGAACATGAAAGGAAATTAAAGGAGAAGAGGGAGAAAAATTACCTCTCGAATCCTTCTCATGAGAACCTCCTTAAGAGCATAAGCTAGGTCTTTTGATGAGACCAGAAGCTCTTGGACGTGGGGGAGGGGCTAGAGAGGATGTTTGGGAAGAGTTTAGAGAAGTATTGGAGCTTGAGAGGTGTGAGAGAATGAGGGTGTGAAGGGTGGTTTTTATAGTGGAGGGGAGGGGTAAATTTTGAATATTTGATTCATTATTTTATTATTTCTCTCAATACAACAAAAAGTATTGTTTCATGTAACCCCTAATAGTAAATATTTCATGTGAGTTCGAACCAAGTGTCCTTGCATCACTTGTGATGTCATGAATAGTGTATTTAACTGTTAAATTGTATATATGATATTTTACCATATTTCACTATTCATAAAAAATTCGAGTTTTTCAGAAAAAACAAAAATTTTACCCTAACCATTTTCAACGTGTAGAATTCAAAAATGAATTCCATTTTTGAAAAATAATTTTCTAAATATTATTAATTTAATTTTTAAATAAAGTAAAATTTAATTTGAAAAATAACAATCTTAAAGGTGCACTTAGTTTTATTTCTCGTTGAAAAATTAATTAAGATCTTATTACCTTATTCCCTTAATAAAATAATATAATAATATTATTTACAATTAAATAGGGTCATATTAATATTCATTTTACTATTCATAAGGGTATGTTACTATTCACCAAAAATTACTTTTTTTTCATTAGACTCCAAAAATCATCTTGAACAAAACCCTGTATGTCGGATTTTCAAAATTCCAAACACAGAAGTGACAAACTTATGTTTAAAGGTCACTTAGCACTTAGTAGTTCATTATGTTGTGCATTCATGTGATTTAATGACATAATTTTAAGAAGGGAAATTTCATTGAAAAACTTTGGGTAGTTACATTTTTCCCCCCTTAATAAATTTCACCCTCGAAATTTCATTTTACATAAACAGGTGAGGGTACTTATACTTCATCGCCTATTCTGGTCCCCATGTTTCTTCCTCAAACTTATGGTTCCTCCATAAAAATTTGACAAGGTGGGTTGTCTTGTTGCGTAGAACCTTATCACTTCGGTCCAGAATCATTACTGCCTGCTCCTTACAGGAGAGATCATCTTCCAACTGCACCACCACTGAGTTTAGTACATGTGAGGGATCTGGTATGTAATTCCTCAGGAGTGATACGTGAAAAACATCATGAACTCGAGCCATATTTTGTGGAAGTGCAAGCTGATAGGCCACGGTTCCTATGCGTTCAATGATTTCAAAGGGGCCAATATAACTTGGGCTTATCTTCCCTTTCTTCCCAAATCGCATGAC
This sequence comes from Viscum album, assembly GCA_963277665.1. Lineage (NCBI taxonomy): Eukaryota > Viridiplantae > Streptophyta > Magnoliopsida > Santalales > Viscaceae > Viscum > Viscum album. Next base: position 1,660,526,447 of record OY728136.1, on the reverse strand, counting down.
TCTCTTCCATGGAGATATTCGAAGGAAGACTTTATCTCCAATGTTGAACTCCAAATCCCTTCGACGGTTGTCAGCATAGCTCCTTTGCGGAATTTGAGAAGCATTGAAGTGTTTCTGGATGACTTGAACCTTCTCTGTCATCTCTTGAACAAGATAATGTCCAAGTAGCTTTCCTTCTCCAACTTCATCCCAACAGGTTAGAGGTCTACATTGCTTTCCAAACAGAGCTTCATATGGAGCCATTTGAATACTCGAGTAGAAGCTATTTTTGTATAAGAACTCAACCAATGGGAGATGATGATCCCATCCACCTTTGAATTCTAGAGAGCAGGCTCTAAGCATATCATCAAGCGTCTGAATAGTCCTTTCAGATTGGACATCAGTTTGGGGGGGATAGACCATGCAGAAATTTAATTCAGTACTCAAATAATATTGATGGCTCCTCCAAAATTTATATGTGAACCTTGGATCACGGCCAGAGACAATTGAGAGTGGAACACCATGCAGTCTCACCACTTCCTTCACATATAACTTTTCAAGTTGTTCAAGAGATAGATCTTCCTGAATAGTGATAAAATGGGCAGTCTTGGGGCGTCGGTCAACCGCAACCCATATCGCATTATTACCCTTTGATGTATTTGGGAGACCCTTGACAAAGTCTATAGTAACATTTTCCCATTTCCACATGGGTATAGGAAATGGTTGCATCATACCATTGGAATTTTGTCACTCAGCTTTAACTTTCTGACATACCAAGCACCTTGATATATATTCTACAATCTCTTTCTTCATGTTATCCCACCAGAAGTGTTCCTGGAGATCACGGTACATCTTGGTACTCCCAGGATGGATAGAGAATGTTGAGCTATGTGCATTTTCCAATAGCTCATTCTCTATTCGGAGTGATGAAGGCACACAAAGCCACATTCCAAACCGAATCAAACCATTATTGTCGATATGGAACTCTTGTATCTTACTTTCCTTCACTGCATTCACCCTCTTTTTTATCTCCACATCATCCCTTTGTGCTTCCTTAATCTTCTCATGGATGGATGGTTGTGCAATCATTTGGTCAAGGTAGGATATATCCCCTACCCTTATGATTTCCAAATGAATTCTCTGCATATCCATGAAGATAGGGTCTTTCTCAATCCGTAGCATGGATAGAGTAGCAGGTTATTTTCTTCTTAGAGCATCAGCTACCTTGTTCGCCTTTCCAGGATGATAGTGAATAGAGAAATCATAATCCTTTATTAGCTGTAACCATCTCCTTTGACGCATGTTGAGCTCCTTTTGTGTGAATATATACTTTAGGCTCTTTTGGTTGGTGTATATGTAACACTTATCACCATAAAGGTAGTTCCACCATATTTTCAAGGAAAAATCATGGCTGATTGCTCTAGATCATACATCGGGTAGTTCTGCTCATGGATCTTCAACTGTCGTGAGGCATAGGCTATCACATTATCATTTTGCATGAGTACACAACCCAATCCTTTCTTTGAATAATCACTTTATATCACAAAAATTTCTCCACTTTTTGGTAGTGTGAGTACAAGTGTAGTGATCAGCCTTATCATTAGATCCTTGAATCTTCCCTCACATTCTTTCGTCCAAACATACTTTACCCCTCTCCTTGTTAACTTAGTTAGTTGGATTGAAAATCGTGAGAAGTTTCTCACAAAACGTCGGTAGTACCCAACTAATCCAAGAAAACTACGGATTTCTGTGACACTAGAGGGCTTGGTCCATTCCTCAATCACCTTTGTCTTTGAAGGATCTACAAAAATTCAATCACTTGTGATCACATGTCCCAATAACATGACTTGCTTCATCCAAAAGTTACACTTTCTGTACTTGGCATACAACTTCTCCTTTATCAATGTCGCCAACAAATGTCTTAGATGTTCTTCATGTTACTCCTTTCTCTTGGAGTATATGAGAATATCATCGATAAACACTACCACAAATTTGTAGAGGTAATTTCTAAAGTCTCTATTCATATAATCCATGACGATTTCAGGGGAATTAGTAAGTCTGAAGGGAATCACCAAAAAATCATAGTGTCCTTACCTTGTACAGAAGGCAGTCTTCTGAATATCTTCCTTCTTCACCTTTACCTAATGATATCTAGAATGAAGATCCACCTTTGAGAAGTATTGAGCTCCTCTTAACTGATCGAACAAGTCATAAATCCTAGGAAAAGGATACTTGTTCTTTATAGTGATCTTGTTGAGTTCTCGATAATCGATACACAGCCGCATTGTTCCATCCTTCTTCTTCACAAAGAGCACTGGTGCACCCCAAGGTGATTCACTAGGGTGTATGAACCCATTGTCCAGATGATCTTGTAGCTGCTTCTTTAACTCCTCCAGTTCGATAGGATCCATCCTATAGGGACACTTTGAGATAGGAGTAGCTCTAGGTACGAGTTCAATTGAGAACTCTACCTCACGATCCGGGGGAATTCTGGGTAACTCTTCAAGAAATACATCGCCGTATTCCCTCACAATTGTCATTTCTTCAAGGTTGGAACTTTCCTTCGACTCAACCATTTGGGCGAGGTATGCTTCTTCCTAGGGAATCAACACCCACACTATTCAAGGATCTTTCAAAGGAAATTCACGATCTTCCTTGAATTTGTAGAGGAGCATGGGATGGTTCATAATATGAAAAGATATTTCATTTTCCTGACAGTTGATATGTGATCTATGTGACGATAGCCAATCCATTCCCATTATAGCATTAAATTCCACCAAGGGATGTATTACGAGATTTTTCGGAAGAATCTTCCCACATACACCAACAGGAGAAGAGTCAAACACTTGGGTTGCGATGATTTCACCACTTTGTGTTTTTACGGATATCTCTACTTGAAGCTTGCGGGGCTTCGATTCTATAGTTCTAGAAAACTTGAAAGATAAAAAGAATTGCGTAGAACCAGAATCAAATAAGACTTTTTCCATTCTCTAGTGAATAAGAAGTGTACCTTGTACGACTTCATTATCATGCTCCACCTTTGTAGTAGTGATGGAATAATCCTTCCCTTGTTCCTTTGTCTTTGGTGGTTGCTGATGCTGATTACCCTCAAGAACGTGAGGTTTACTACACTGGTTTGCATAGTTCCCTAGCTCCTTACAGTTGCAGCATTGAACCATGAGTGGTTATCTCCTTTCATCGGCTACACTCTCCTTCCTTTTCGTGTCTTTTCAACCCTCTTGGTAATGGTGTTCTTCTTTCCCACACTTGAAGCATTTCCCCATCCCTTTGAGGTAGTTCCCATGGTGCAACTTCCAACATTTTTTTTCATGTGGGTCATTGATTTTTCTTCCCACCATTGTCATTAGATCCACCGGCTTGAAACTCCATATTTCTTTTCTTATCACCATAGCCATGGGACTATTCTCCAAACTCCATCTCTACTTTGAGAGCACATCGAACAACTTCCTTATAACTCCCAAAGTCTCTAATTGCAAGATCCTTTCGAAGGTTTGGTTTTAATCCACAAAAGAATCTATCAATTTTTCAATCATTGTTGATAACAAAACCTGAATCATATCTTGAAAGCCTTGTGAAATTCGCTTCATAGGTTTTGAAAAGTTCTCCTTCTTTTTTCTTGTGCTCTATAAATTCTCTCACCATCTTTGTTCAAAGATTTCGTGGGAAATACTTATTAAGAAACATTATATTAAAGTCTTCCCATTCCATCTCTTCAATTTCCTCCCTAGGATTGGTGTTCTTAATCAGAGCCCACCATTAATCAACTACTCCATCTAGATGATAAACGGCTAGGGTCACTTTCTCTATCTCAGAATAGTGAAGAATAGAAAAGATCTACTCCATGGCGTTAACCAACTATTCCGTAACTAGTGGTTCGGAAGATCCACTAAACGTCGGTGGTCATTGCTGCATAAAACATTCGATAGCCAGTTGCTCCCTCTTTAGTGAAGGAGGATGTTCCCCATTTTTATGGTTATTGTTAATAACCTGAGATAATTGGGTAAGCATCACCATGAAGTTTTTAACTCCACCTCCCAAACAATTGGGGATGTCGTTCAGGCAATCATTGCATTGGTCCTCGCACGAGTTGTTGGAATGATTTCTCCTGGTTCCCACAATTTTATAAAATATAAAAGGATAGAACAAAACATAATTAAACTTATTAATTTAAAAAATTTATACCAAAAAAATAACATATGGTATCCCTATGTAAATATTCTTGTGTCCTTATTTGTACTTAGTCTCATGCTAGAGGTTTTCTGTAGGGTTCACTAATCCTAATTCCCAAATTAACTAAACCTCCCTCTGATACCAACTATAGCATCCCAACCTATTATTACATTACTATTACATCATTTTAAAGGAAAACAACATAATATTATTACACATATAGGATCCAATGGTTCAGTGTCTTGGGAAAACTTGGACCATGCATAGCAATTACAACATCAAGCATAAACATTTATTTAATTTCTTCTTCTCTAGATTGTTATTGTCACTTGTCATATCCTTAGTATATGTAGCCACCTGAGGATATATATAAAAAGGGGTGATCTAAAATCCCAGTAAGTGGATAGATAAGAATAATATAGCATGGGATGAGCATAATCATGACATAGGTAAAGAAATCATGAACATGAGGGGAACATAAATAAAAGACTTGAAATGTGGCAATGAATAAAAATTAAACATAATGTTTTAGTGGTTAACTACAAAACATACATGTGAACCAAGATAGAATCTTTTTCACACATCATTTCACATATACTGATGTGATTCATCACTTTACCCAAGGCATTGGAGCGCTGTATAATTCCGGGCACACCCATAACTTTGAAACATTCATATGGCGCTATATAAATCTGGGCGCACCCGTCACATCATAACATTATCGTTATCATGATTACCACTAAGAACACATATCAAAAGTGAACATAACTAAACCATGTAAAGGAATGGGTTTCATCTCATAATAATACATTCATAATTGTTGGGTTCCCAAAAAGAAAGATGGAACAACATACTTGATACAAGAACCATCAACCATGAATGAGAGGTAAAAGTTGAGTTCTTAAAAGAAGAGTTCTTTTGGAAATCATTTAGTTTGACATAAACTTCATTAGAAAACATGTATATCCCATAAAAGTTAAGATAATTATGAGTAAATGATTTATAAGGAGTAACCATATCAAAATGGAGTGAAAGAGGGAGAACATGAAGGAAGAAAATTGAGTTCGAGATTTTCCCTTACTTTGTATCTGAATACTTATTTCTATTTAATTTCCTGTATAATGACATTATATTCATTAATTAAAAATTACAGAACCTTTTATACATTAATAGGTTTAATTCTGGTTTCATTATGTGATTTTTTGTGCCTTTGAATGAGTTATAGAGTTTAGAAACATTATTCGAGAATGTTTGTTTTTATGGTTTTCTTGAGTGGTTCACTTGTATTCTTAAATTGATGTTCAAGTAGAAAATGGATAAACATACAGAACTGATATTACATGTTTTTAATGATATTATATGAGTTTTTATGATCTTATAATGAATTATATTATATCAATTTGGATGAATCATTAGATAATAATTAAATGATGATTGTTTGGTTCAATTTGGGCGGTTGTTCGATCACAACAAACTTGTTTTAATTTATCACATAGTAATATGTACATAATTCAGTTACAGAACATTAAATAGGACATAATACATATAAAATATTCTGGTTCAACCATAAAAAATGGTTTCATGACCAGATCTGAAGGTAGAAATGGAAGAAGAAAACATGTCGTTCTTGAAGGTGATAAATTAACACCTCACGAACAACGTTCTCTTTAATAAAATAAAAGAAAGAGGGAAAGGGAGGTTGGATGATATAATATACCATTAGCATCCTAAAAGCACATTATATGTATCATACAGAAGTTACAATACCATTTGGGTGAATATAGGTGGGGAGAGATCAAGAAATGAACTTTAACATGAAAGGAAATTAAAGGAGAAGAGGGAGAAAAATTACCTCTTGAATCCTTTTCTTGAGAACCTCTTTAAGGGATTAAGCTTGGTATTTTGATTATACCGGTAGCTCCTGGATGTGGGGGAGGGGCTAGGGAGGATGTTTTGGCAGAGTTTAGAGAAGGCTTGGAGCTTGAGAGGTGTGAGGGAATGAGGGTGTGAAGGGTGGTTTTTATAGAGGAGGGGAGGGGTAAATTTTCAATATTTAATTCATTATTTTATTATTTCCCTGAAGACAACCAATAGAACTGTTTCATGTGACCCCTAATAGTAATAATTACATGTGAGTTCTAAAAAAGTGTCTTTGAATCCCTTGTGATGTCATGAATAGTGTATTTAAATGTTAAATTGTATATATGGTATTTTACCGTATGTCACTATTCATAAAAAATTCTAGTTTTTCAGAAAAAAACCAAAATTTTATCCTAACCATTTTTAGATGTTTAGAATTCAAAAATGAAGTCCATTTTTCAAAATTAATTTTCTAAATATTATTAATTTAAATTTTAAATAAAGCCACAGTTAATTCGAAAAATATTAATCTTAAAGGTGCATTTAGTTTTATTTCTCATTGAAAAATTAATTAAGATCTCATTACCTATTTTCCTTAAGAAAATAAAATAATATTATTATTTACTATTCATAAGGGTCATATTACTATTCATTTAACTATTCATAATGGTATGTTACTATTAATCGAAAATTATTTTTGTTTTATTAGACTCCAAAAATCATCTTGAACACAACCGTGTATGTTAGAATTTCAAAATTCCAAACACAGAAGTGACATACTTATGTTTGAAGGTCACTTATCACTTATTAGTTCATTATGTTGTCCATTCATGTGATTTTATGACATAATTTTAAGAAGGAAAATTTCATTGAAAAACTTTGGGTCGTTACACTATGAGAGTTTATTTCATAGTAGGAACTCTCATAGGATAACCATAAATTCAATGAGAATTGAAATGGTGTTCATCATCTTGTTCAATAATAATTAATTTCCACCACCAAAATATAGGTTTATGTATTCAAAAGACTCCTATCGGGAACAAACCATGGGTATCACTTCAGAATAATTTATTCACTCCTCCACATTCAACAGAATTGAATTTTTCATCCATACACATAGTACATAAATCCATCTATACCATTAAATAGGTATCTGACTACAACTCCTTGAGGATGGTCTCTAATCAATACAACTGAGGGGTTCCACCTATTACTAGGGATATACCTTTACTTATTTACTCATCTATGAATCACAACACAATACCAGATTTTGGGACTAATTCATAATAATATAAGAATTGATAAAACTCTTCTATCATAAAGAAAACTCTTGAAAGACAACTTCCCTCACCCAAAAACACTTTAGTATACATTTGTGTGTGTGTGTGGGGGGGGGGGTGGGGTGTGGGGGGAGGGTGGTGATTAAAGGGTTGATTCCATTAGAGTTAGATGAAAAGGTTCAATATAGGGGCCTTAATATAATATCCTACACTTAAATATATGGTGCATGGATATAACATTCACCTATGCTATGCAATACAGAGGTTTATAAATATAAGACAAAAATATTACTTCAAAATATATCCATTGGAACCTAACCACAACCAACCATGATGTGAATAATCTTATAGCTTTGAATAATATCACTCTACACAGGATATGAACAAACTAAAAGTTGTGATTGTAAAAGAGGATTTATATGTTTTCTATATCCAAATCCTCTCATACAATCTGATCCTCTATAAAATAGATCCTCTATAGTAAAAAATTACTACAATAAAGAGTTTCCCAATACCATTCCCATCTATATCAGGGATCATTTTCCACATCACCAATTTAGATGTCATTAAGAGAAAATCTAATTAGGACCCTACATTTTGGGTATATGTCCCTCAAGAATCCACAACATTCAATACTCACATAGGGTCTCCACCATAAGTTTTTTTTCATTAATGAACAACCAAAACTCCATAAATATTACTTTGGAGTCTCTACCTGAGCCATGGGTCCAGAACAATTCCAATGAAAAACATGTGGAGGGAACACCTCAAGTGGCTATTGAGCCTCTGTTCATACATAGACACAGCCATGCCACCCTACATAGAGTTCAACACCTTCAGATAAAACTATATCCTAGAAAAGGTATCAAACTCTAACCATGGTAGAGAAGTCTCTCTATGATTTAGAGAAATGTGTCATGCACTAAAAATCATAATCCCATATGGGTGAATTAATGCAATAATCACAATTTGTTTCACAAGAGACTGAATAAGATGAAAATTAGAGTCTTAAACTCCATCCAAACCCCTGCCGCCTGAGGATTATGATCAAATCATAAACACATGGGGTCATTATTATCATAATTCACATAGAATGTCTATACCATGGTTATTCTCAAAAAAATCAGAGAGAACTACAATCCTAATTATGTGAAATTTTATACAATGGGAAAAAATGGGAGAGAAACTTACTCAAATTATTGGATAATAACATATCCCAACTGAGTCTCAGAAACAAAATTAGTCACTTAGTAACCCATAGTAAGACGACTAATTATAGGAATGGGGTCATCATGACCATGCCATTGCACATAATATGAATATTAGTGGCTATCAACCTCAATTTATATAGGATAGACCCATAAAGATTAGAGAATATCTAGATGAGGTGACACATGAAGGATATGTAGGGTCATAAATGAACACTTGATGATGCATGTAAAAACAATCATGTATGTAAAAATTGATATTTATAGCTATGGGTTGAATAATATGTTATCATAGTAATAGAGAAAGGATACATTAGCTACCAGAACTATGTTTTCTAACCTGGTTAGATAACCAAACTCAATACACCTTTAACATTATTTCCCTAAATCCCCCAACCAGTTCCCACCTAACTTTTTACTCAAAACTCTTTACCTAGAACATAACAAATTTAATATCACATAAATATGAGACAACCCACTATGCCCCCACCTGGGCATGTAGTATGTCGAGTTTCCAACCCTAAGCATTCCTTTAATAAGATTGGGGATGGTAACTATCACCCAGTAGGCTTATCACTTCCCATGAGAGGTAGTAGACCAAATCAACATATAAAAATATCCAATAAAAAAATAACTTAAAATACAAGAATAATATATATAACAAAAAAATCTAAATTTTATTAAATGAAATGCATGCATGAGACATCAGGAACAAATATATAACCACATAGACAGAAACTATTGAAAACATACATCCAAAATGTCTCAGAATAAGATGGACACAAGAATATTTAAATTTATTCATCACTATATGTACTCTTGGATCAATCTTCATCCAAAAAAATCATCACCACCAGAATGAACCACCATGCTTAATCAAGAATTTATAGTCTTTACTAGGTGCAATATTTGAATAGGAAACGCCAACTACACATCCACTAAAACAACCTCCATACCTTGTGTTATTTTCACATCCACAACACAATGTGGGCACAAGGATTGTGAATGGGTGAGTATAAACGTACCTTTTTGGAATCTTTGAAACCATAAATGTTGAATCAAGTTAAACCATAAACTCAAAACACCTAGTACATATGATTAACTATGTGGAAGTTAAGAAAGGATCTAGATTTTCTCTATAACTAGACATCCTTTAAACATAGAGAAGTCCCAATAATATCAAATATAACCTGTAAAGGTTCAAATAAAATAAAAAACTATGTATGCTCAAAGTACATAAAATTCCATGAATTTTGAATTCAAGGACCATATATATACCAAAACTCAAAAGAAAACTCATGTAGTGTCGAGGGTTCATTATTCATAAAGAAATTTATATTGGTTAGCATTTTTAAATACTACTCCACCGTCAACATCCATAAAGGGGAGATTACTCATCACTAAAGTATACTCATTAGTGAAGGGAGTACCACACCATCCACACCATCAATTCTGCATAAAAAATCATGTATCCAAACAATAAATTCCACGAAACGTATATAAACTCAAGGGAACTATAGTTGGGGACCCATGCCTCATCAATGTATAAACATTATCAGAGGGAGTACCAACCAAAGTGTAATACACTGGAACTTAAAAAATATCTTTATATATGTAGAATACCATCCCTATAAATATAGGATATCACATCATGAGTATGTGGGGGTGAATGACAACCCTATCTGACCAAAAAATAGAGGATATCATGACCTAACCATTACAAAAAATATGGGTGAATACCAACCCAATATATTGGTGGTGGGGGACGGGCAAACTAACCTAGAAATTCATCCAGGGGGAGTTCCCAACTATTATAACTATTTGATCATCATGTCAACACTCAATTATTTTCCCTGTATAGATAAATTCATGAACTACCTATATCAGCTTAAAAACATACTTAGATAGCCAAACAGACCATTCTATTGTGATATATGTGAGAAAATTTTCATGTTGATATATTTATTTTTAAAAAATCATATTTATATGGTATAAAATTTAAAAAACTCTATGCGGTTTACTATTAGGACTTATAGTGGCCTTCAGACATGCCGCATTGCACACTGGGAGAAATACTTTATACGTCACTTGTAGGTGTCACTCACATGTATCTCTAGCTTGTATCCTGGTCATGTCTGATTAGGGGACTATACCCCTTAGGTCATCCCAACAAAGAGTAATGATGGGCTTCCTAACCCCCTTAGGAGGGCTCTGCACAACCAAACCTATAAGGACATTCCCAGAGAATCAGGCCTGAATGGCCGAGTTTGGGGCCCCTATATAACATACCAGTCTGGTCAGCCAAACCCATAAGCTATTGTCTCATGATGATGAGTGGATCCCCACCATCAGTTTTTACAACGGAGGTCAATGAAAACTTCCTTCCATGCATACTAGTTTCACTTAGGGTAACCTCTACCTTGAAATACTAGTTTCATCAGCCATCAGTGCTTCTCAATTGGGATCCTTCATTGCCATGCCATGTTTCCACAATCTATTATGCCTCCTACTCTCATTGATACAACTTAATTCAACCTCCTCCATCCAATCCACCTTGTTCTAAACCCATCGTGATGGTGTCCTCCTTCCACACTAGACCCCCTTTCCAGGCCTTGGACCCCTTCACTATTTTTGACCATCACTAGGGTTGGTGTACCCTCTCATTAATAGATGGAAAAGAAGATAGAGGTGAACATATATGGATAAGAGAGGGGAGAGATAATAATTGGGCTCACTCTTCATCAATCTATCTATGAATCCATACATTCCAAGAACAAATTTAGGTTAATAAAATAGAAAATTACTCTATAATAATTATTCTATGGAATAATAATTCAAATTTGAGGTGGTTATTATGGAATAATAAATTAATAAACCACCCCAATTAGATAGTGAAGAACAAATGTTTTTATTACACATTAAATATAGAGTTAATGAAGAATGAAGAAATAATTTAAATAAATATTTGTACCCCATGTTTTATTTCACATTAACGAAGGATGCATTCACATACATCATTGTCGATGATCCTGATTAGAAGTTCTGCTATTCGGTTCTAGGATTATTCAATTAATTCTTTCACTCAATATCACCACCACTTTCAATTCCTAGTATTATTACATCTAACATTATGAATTAGAGAATATTATGTTTAAATAGGTAATAAATCTAGGCCAAGATACTAAGTCACCAATAAAGTAATTACTTAACTAATTTTAAAATTTCCCCTTTTAAATAATTATTCCATCTATAATGGAAAATCATTATTGAATCTAATGTGAACAAAGGTTACACTAGATCTTGGCTGAAACCCACATTCTAGATGCAACCGTGATTTCATATATTCCTTCAAAGAATCTATTTTGAAGGGAAATCATTATTCTTGAGAATTCTTGTAACAACCTAAACATTTATGAATGAAAATTATTATTGATTTGATTAAATGTCTTTATATGTAAAACGGTTATATAAGACATATTAAATTCCTTGGTTTTATGTTTTTTAATTTTATAATATTGTTGAGAATTTTTCCCATTACTAACATAGTCGTTGAACAGTGAAAAAATTATTTTTATAAATATAGTGTTTTAACAAATCCAATTTACTCTGGAAAAGAAAGCGATGACCTCATCTAGTAGAATATTTGCATACGAAGCCCATTTTTTAGAACTCAAAAAGGAGGTATCATAACTGATATCCTCTCTTGACCAAGGCCAAGATGATCTTCAACGCGTTAATCTTGAACGGAACTACCTACGAGAGAGGTGGATGTTAATATAGATTACCACCTGAGTGATGTTATCTGAGCCACCCCAAGAGTCTATCACCATCGCGCACCTTACTGGTAGGTCTTATGCGGGTGTTATAATGGGTTATGTAACAAGACCCTAGCACTATGATTATGTTATTTTTTTGTATAATGAATATACATTCATTTCATTATTGTAACTTTGTAAATGGTTTTTTAGAGCACAATGATTATTTTTAGTTAATATTCAGTTATGAAATCTATTTTTATGAATTAATGTATTTTTGAATTAAATAAGATTTTAATAAAATATTATTACTTATAAATTACATTTTATTCAATATAAATTATCTTGTAATTTTTATGAATACAATTGTAATTTTTATTAAGGTTCGAAAACTGTTTCTATCAAAACTCATGAATTTTCAATAAATGTTGGTTTTTATTTTGAAAGTAAAAAAATTCACATATTTAGAAACTTATTTAGATAAAATGAATAATTTTTTTGGAATCAGGATGTTGAAATTATCGAACGGTTAATTTTTCATAATTTTCCCAGACAGTCAAATTTTTGGATAAAATTAATTACCGTTTAAATATATAATGTGTTTTATGACAAAATAATGACCCAATAGTGATGTAACAAAATACTATAAAATATTTTTTCAGAAAATATATGTTTTGCCTTAAAAATAATGTGATTTCTTATTTGTTTTGTTTATTTTAAAAATCTTTAGTGGACCCTCCAAGACTTATAAAACATTTTAACATTTTAAAATGATTTCTTTGGGAGCGTGACTCACCTCCACAAAAGAAAGCCTAATATTTTAATATGTTAGGACATTGGTCTTATAAAATAATTTTTCCACTACCTGTTTTCAAAAACCATGAGAAAAACCATGGGATTGTTTAATGTTTTTATTAGTTTAAAGTGTAGTGTCAAAAACCTAAATCATGAAGAATTCCATCTCCTTTCCTATATAAACCCACTCAATATCCCATTCCTCTTCACAAAAACCATTTGGTTCTTGACCATACCCTTCCATAATCTATTTATTATCCTTACAAGGTTCCCCAAACTCTCAAGAATCCTTTTCAATCCTCTTCCAATCCTTTGAGATCAGTCTTCTAAGTAAAGGATTTCTTCATTTCTCATTTTTGTCCAAATTTCATTATACTGTTATACCCATTTTTTCTATTAAAAATGTTTTGGTATGATTTAGAACCTCCCCTATACTTCCCTCATTATGTTTTAATGATTATAGACCTTTTTCTCTCTAATTAATTCCACCCATGCACACCCGTTACCATGATGAAATTCCATAAGGAATTTCTCTTTTCTCATTTATATTCATGAAATTATTTATATTATGCATGTAAATTCCATTACATATGTTGGTTCATGTATATATATTACCCCTTTTACTTTCCATTTCATTTAAATATGATGAGATACCCCTTTCTCTCTCACTAACCATTTTTATTAATTCTTATGTCACACTGTTATGCTGTAGAAATTGCACCGTGATTCTCCAAGAAAAAGTCATTATGTAATGAATACCATGCCAATTTCTCTATCAAGGGTATTCACCATTATAAAAATTTAATTATTTATTATATAGTTTTATGTATGAATTCCACATTACTTTATCATGGGATAAATGATGATGTTTAATGAATCCATGTTGTATGATCTATGTGGCACACTTATGCATGAAATGAAATTATTAAGAAGGGTGCACCCAGATAGCACTCCAATGCATTGGGTAAAGATTTTTATCATGATACATCATGATAAATGAGGTTTTACTCATGATAATTCCTGTGCAATGAGGGTTTACTCATGCTCCATGTTCAATGAGCCTTGGATCATGCTAATATCATGTTTAATGTTGTTGCCACATTTCAACGTTTTGACAATCATCCTATATCTTGACTTTATGTTCATGTCTCCATTATGCTCCAATGATATTCCTATTTCCTAACATGTATTATATTTTTCATGTTATTACTTGTTTAATCTCTTACTAGGATTTATAGCTCACTTGTTTCTTATGTATGTCCTCTGTTTATCCCATGCAATACTAAGTACGAGGGAATGTTGTGGTTATGTAAAACAAAATTCAATAAAGATATTGTGTTTCATGTCTTAAGTTGTTAAGTAATAATCATAAGCCACAAATACACTATACCTCTCAATATTATATTTTTTATCAAGTAAAAGTTTTATGTAATAAACTATTTTTAAGTCTGAAATAAAGAGCAGTGGTTTAATAATTTTCATCAGAGGATAGGTTTAGTTATTTTTGGGATTAGGATTAGAAAACCGTAGTGAAAGACTTAAGGATAAGACTAAGAATAATAAAAATATACCTAAATTTTGGAGAGCATTGAGTAAGTGTTTTATCAAGAAAACACATCCCTATTTGGATATGAGTAGGTAGTGGCGGCTCTGGACCAGATGTATCTAGGGGTAAACACACAAAAGACCACTTTTATCTAGACTCGAATGGGAAATGGTGCACAAAAAAGATCCTTGCTTCACTCTTGGTTAGGATACTCATGGAGGATATGATTTGGTAAATTCATAATATTTGTATAAACCATTATTATGGGAATAAAAAAATTATCTTAAGAATATATGTTGGGAATTGGATCATAGATAACATATATAAGTTAAGGAAATAAATGTAATTTATATGTTATCCCTTTTTTCATTGGATTCCCCTTATGTGTTACCCCAAACATTCATTTTATTCTTGCCAAAGGCCGTTAACAAGAGGAATCAAGCTAACAACTATTATGAAGATCAATGTGATGACTTTCATAATGAGATTCCCAATCGGATGGGAGCGGGATTCACAAATTTTGTCATGATACTCTCCCAGATAACTCATTTTTTGGATAGAAACATGGGTCAAGAGTAATTTTCAACTCGCCACCCCCTAAGAAAGAACAAGACATAATCAAGAGGTTCATTATAAAAAGGCCTCTTACTTTTAATGGATCATCCGATCCATCAATCACAAAACAATGGATCAACTCCATTGAAAAGATCTTCTCCATCCCTTAATTTTCCAAACAAGTGAAGGTTGGATGCTTATCATATAGATGGTGAAGCTGATCAATGGTGGGAATTGTTCAAAAATTCTAAGCCTAAGGAAACTATCAAGGTGTTGGAATGAAATGATTTCTGGAAAATGTTTTTTGATAAATATTTTCCACGTACCCTCCAACTTAATATGGAAACGGAATTCCCTGACCTCAAGAAAAAAGATGATGAATCCATCAGAGGGTACAAGTAAAACATCACATGGTTTGAACGATACACCTTAAGCTTTGTCGTTACCCCCAAATGAAAGGTTGATGGCTTCTTTGGTGGTCTAAAACCTATCATACAGATATCCCTAGAGATTCGTGGCTTTCAGAGCTATGAGGAAATTTTCTGATGTACCATCATAGTCCAAATTAATATCGTCGAATCTTAGGGATATCATAGAGATATGAAGCGAAAGGTTTAATTTTATTATGCTGCTATGATAGATTAATCCAATGGTGATAAGAAAATATATTACCCCACTTTCCAAAGGTGCGGAAATAAGAACCCTAGAAATTGCCTAAAGGGGATGAGGAAATGCTTTAGGTGTGGAAGAGAAGGGAACCTAGCCATTAACCACCGATAAGAAAAACCCACAGCTGCGATAGAGGATAGAAACACTTAGTTTGACCATCAACTCATTGTTAATTTCTTCAAATGAAAATAACCAGGGATCTTTTCAAACTAGTTCCCTAAGATTAAGGTTTTCAGAGGCAACCAATAACCTCCAAGGCAGCAAGGGAGAGCTTTTGGAATCGCTACCACCAAAGTGAACCCTGATAGAAAAGTGGTGGCAGGTACAATAGTTATTCATTCAAGAATAGTGATCATAATTTTTGATTTTAGTTCTACGAATTATTTTATATCCCAAAAGTTTAGTTGAACAATCTCAACACCACCACAAATAATAGATGTAATGATGTCAGTGAGAATGACCAATGGGGAAATCACTTCATCCAATAAATATAACTCCACCCCTGTCATAATTTTTGGATTAAACTTCCCAGTGAACTTCTTTATACTCTCTTTGGTATAATTTCAGGCAATTCTTATCATGGATTGGATTTACCTATATAGAGCCAACATAAATTATTGTGAGAGGGAAATAAATCTCAATATGGAGAATCAAACCCAGATTCTGTACAAGTGAAAGGAGGAGGATGAATCCTCTTTAGCACCATCATCTGAAGCATGGATATTACTACCCTATGAGCATGCATATCTTTCTCAGATGATTGATTCTATGGAAGAAATAATCCTTGAAGACATGCCTATTTTGAGGGAATTCGCCAAAGTGTTTCCCGTGGAATTTCCTCGTCTTACTCCTAGACGAGATGTTGAATTCTCGATTGATCTCATATATGGTGTATTTCCAATATCCAAGACTCTGTATAGAATATCTATTGCGAAGCTTGATGAGTTGAAGAAAAAACTACAAGAAAAATTTGATAAAGGGTTTATATGCCCAAGTGCTTCACCATGGGGTGCACTGGTCCTCTTCATCAAGAAGAAGGATGGGTCAATTCACCTTTGCATTGATTATCGTGAGCTCAAAAAAATCATTATAAATAACAAGTATCCTTTTCCACAAATTGATTATTATTTTGATCAGCTATGTAGGGAACAATACTTCTCCAAGGTGGATCTGTGGTCGGGATATTACCAAGGGTGAAGAAGGAGGATATCCCCAAGAATGCTTCTGGTACAAGGTACATGCACTATGAATTCTTAGAAATGCCTTTCAAACTCACTAATGATCCCACAATCTTCATGGACTTGATGAATATAGTCTTTAGAGAGTACCTGGAAATTGTTTTGGTATTTTTTCTCAAAGATATTCTAATATACTCCAAAACCAAGGATGATAATGAGGATTATCTAAGAATAGTACTAGAGACCTTGAGAAAGGAGAAGCTCTATGAAAATTACAAAAAGTGTGAGTTATGGTTGAAGGAAATATCATTATTGGGTGACATAATCACAAGAAATGGGATATCTATGGATCCCTCCAAGATAGCTGCAATTGAGGGTTGGATGAGACCAAAATCTATAACGAATTTCTGTATCTTCCTGGGGTTAGCTAGATATTATCGCCGATTTGTGAGAAATTTCTCACGATTGTCAATCCCTCTTACCAATCTAAATTGGAAGGAAGTCAATGTAACACCCTGACCCCTCTAGAACAGAGTCACTGTATTACTTATTATATTATCATGCTTAAAAAGAATTAAATCCAGAAGGAATGATTAGTTTAATATTCTTGAAGAAACTAGATACATAGATGTAATTCAAATTACATTGGGAAAGGTAACAAAATACAATACATAATAAAAACTAATAAACTACATCCACAGATACTCAATAAATGGTATCCTCTCCATAACCCATTGAAGGTAAAAAAAATTAAAGGGGTGATATCAAATGATCAGTAAGGGTAAAAATAGTAGAAACACAAATCAACAATAATTTAATTATAATCAATTTGGCATAGTCAATATGAAATGGTGAATAAATGAAAAACACATGCCATTAGTAAACTGAGAATGAAACTACATCCATATATTTTTTTCATAGTGAAAAACCTCATGGATAGTAATAACTAAAAATTATTAAATATAATTCTTATTATTTTGATGTAAGGTATCTAGAACATGACACCACTAAACTATCGAAACAATTTAAGTCTATGGGTAGAAACCTGTCTGTTTTTTGGAGACAAACTCAAAGGGGTTTTTACCAACTGATTGTCTCATGAGACCTGTCGATGAATCGAGGGGATATAGAGGGACACACCAGTCACTGTAAGTCCAAATAATTATTTATACATATATTTAATACAATTAAAATATGCCTTATTCATATCAATATAGATTATAGGATACAAATTCATCAATATTTCCATAGTTAAAACAACATTCCTAATAATCACCTTATGTAAAAGGGTATACAATTTAAGGAAATAATAATATCCATGAATCCATAACAAGGATATATAAAATATTTAAAATATCAAATGAAAAATTATCTCATATGGGTAGTGGATAAACCACATAAGTTAGATTAGGTTCACAGTACCAAGTAAATGACAATGAAAAGGAAATTGAGACAAAGTCCCCTACCACATTGTCATTAATCGAGTCATATGAAAAAAAATTAAGAACCACCAAATGAATCATATAATACTAAGAATATCAATAGAATAATGATAATATATATCAAATGGAAGTACTCAATACACCAAATTCAAGAAATAATTGGTGAACAATGGAAATCTCACGGAATTAAAAGTGAGATAAGAATCCCCTTACAAACATTTCGGCATGGTAACATGTGCTCTTGTGAGGGATTAATGAGAGGTAAAGGGGTATCCCATCATTTATATATCATATGGGTAGTATGGGGAATGTGAGAAAACATTCCCCATTACTAGGAATTAAAAATAGAAGGATGCAACATAAGGGGAATTCTTGAATAAAAGTGAGAGAGAGGATCTCTTACCTTATACATGAATGTGTTCTTCGTTTGATCTTAGAGACCTGAATAATCAAATTTATATTCATTAATTAATAATTACAGAACCTTCTATAGATTAAATTTATTTATTATAACCTTATGAGGTCCATTCATACCCTATTTTATAAGTTTAAGAGGTTTAATTTTATTGTTTTGAAAGCATTTTATTCCCTGGTTTTCATTATCGGTTTACTTGTATTCATTAATGGAAGTTCATTTGAAATGTGGTTAAACATAAATAATTATAAATATATATTATTAGTGACATTATAAATGATAATATAATTTATTTGTGTTACATACCTTGAGGGTGACTCATTATTTAAACGTTAATTACAAATGCTTGGATTAACTTAGGGGTTTTGTGCGAAATGAACTTGTTTTGTATTATTATTTTATATTATGAGTCTGTAAGGATTACAGAATATTTCATAAGGTAAAATACATATATTATGATCTGGTTCGACCATTAAAAAAGTTTCGTGACCAGTCGTGAAGATAGTAATAGAAATTGAAAACCCATCATCCTTGAATGTGATAAACTAACACATCTCGAATATTATTTTAATTTTTAGTGTAAGAGGTGGGGGAGAAGGGTGATGATGATGAAATATTACATTAGATTAATAAAATTCCCATCCATGTAATGTAATGGAATTATCATAGCATTTGGATGTGATTAGGTGAGGAGAGATAAATAAAAGAATAGAACTTGTAAAAAAATTGAAAGAAAAGATAAGAGTTGTTCACCCCTTGAGTACTCATCCTTGAGAGTCTCCTTAAGGCCTCTGTTTTTGGACCTTTGGTGATAAAAACAGGTCTTGCAAGTGGGGGAGGATATTTGGGAGATATTTGATCATAATTTAGCCAAGGCTTTAAGCTTTAATGGCATGGGAGGAAGTGGGGGTGAGTGGTGGTTTATATAGTGGAGGGGAGGTGAAATTTTACATTATTTTAATCATTATTTTAATATTTTTGCTCAAGACTATGAATATTCTTGATTAATGTGATCAAAAATAGTAATAATGGCATGTGAGGTCGAACCAAATGGGATTACATCAGCCTTGAATCACCTATAATGCAGTAAATCAAGTATTTATCATTTATCGTAATTTATTGTATTTTACTATTCATAAAAAATTCATGAATTTCAAAAAAATACCCAAAATTCACCCAAACCATTTTTTCGATGTGTAGAATCCAAAAATGAACCCATTTTAATTTTTTTTTCTGAATATGATATATTTAATTTTTAATTAAAAACACTATTTAATCGAGAAATACCTACACTTAAAATATTCATCTTCATTTTAGGGTGCCAAACTTTTATTTATACCATTATGAGTATGATTACCATTCATAAGGGTTGTATTACTATTTGTAAGGGCATGTTACTATTCATAAGGGTATATTACAATTAATAAGGGCAAGTTACTATTCACAAAAAATTAACTTGATTCTATTAGATGCTAAATATCATCCCGATCGTAACAGTGAATATCCATTATTAAAAATTCAAAAAAAGTGGAAAATTTAAGTTTAATGTCTAGGTTTTGATTATCTCTTAAATAAAAAAGTGTTGTTTCAAATAAAATCAGTGATTTATTAAATTTAGGCTATCTAATGAATAGAATGTATTCAAGATAAATGTACCATAAAATGTTTGGGGTGTTATATTATTCCCTCCATCTGAAATTTCATCCTAAAAAATTTTCATGTATAAAGCCCTTCAAAAATATGTGGGTGGGTCTTCTTCATAACATCCTCAGGTTCCCATGTTGATTCCTATATTTTATGGTTTCTCAAAAGAACCTTTACTAGTCGAGTTGTCCAATTTCTCAATACTTACTCCCTTGTGTCAAGAATCTTGATAGGCACTTCAATGTATGAAACATCAAGTTCCAGATCTATTTATTCATAGGTGAATACATTCATTAGGTTTGGAATGTACTTCTTCAACAATGACACACGGAACACCATGAATCCATTTTTTTTATTTTTTTCAAAATCCATTTTGTTGGTAAGTGGGAACCTACATAAACATTAATTGTAGCATCAAGTCACACCCTTACAAAACACAAATAACATAATTAAAATTTTAAAATAACAAAATAAAACCATACCACCATCGCCAATACCATCATTAGAGACCCTATTTCATAATTCAAAAGTGACCATCATCACAACAGATCCCATGAGCTGACAGATGAAACTGCATCGACCGCATCTCGAGCCCGACGCACTGACCCTACAAGAACGTCACCACCTTGAACCAAATACCTACATAAATTGATCATACTCCCAAAACAGTCACCAATGATCAATAAAAGGAAAACCAGTGGGATCCCAAGGGGAGAAAACATAGAATCTATGGCATCCCGCCTTTCTATTACATAACTTTTCATTTCATTTTACATACAGAGGATATTTAATGTCTAGTGTCTTGGAAATCTGGAACATAATACATGAAAACAACATAAAACATACTTCTAATAATCTTGAAAGGCTTCATCATAGGTTAATTCTAAGTAAAATTACTGCATATCATTGCCTGGAGACATACATAAAAGGAAAGGGTAATTAGAAGGCTCAGTAAAGAAAACAAGTGAAACAGTTAACATGTGAACTTGAGCAATATTAATAAAAATATGCTAAAAATCATAAAGGCATGAGAAATTAAAGAATAAGAATATAATAATAAAAAAAATTTATTCATAACTTGAATATGTGGCTACAAAATTTCAGTTATTCATTCAAGAACATATCACCATGGTTTATCCCCGTGGTTATTAAAAATTACCATGGTTATTCACCAAGGTATCGTGAAACTTGTCATCTCTAGAGATTAATTTCTTTACACAATGCATTGAAGAAATATCATGAAACACACATAATATGTATTTATTTTCATGTTATCTAAGTAGATTATAACAAAAAATTTCATAAATAACCCATAGAGAATAAAAGGAATGGGTTTCATTTCAAAATCGTGACATTTTAAAAGTTCATAAAAACCTTATCGTTACGTCAATTATAACCAATGGAATGGGAGTGAGGTTTATATGGAAATCAATTACAAAATAAAATAGATCAATTTTATGTATTGATTAATAAACCTAGAAATTAAAATATATTTGGATATTCTCATAAATAATACAAGATAATTTCTTGAGAAAAAGAGAGAGATTTGAGATGAAAATTCTGCAGCATAACAGCTATATAACACGGTTTTAGAAAGCATTAAAAAGAGAGGTTAGAAGGGTAACCCACTCATAAATAACATATTTTATTTTATAAATATAGAATAACATGGAGATAAGAAAATGGTATGGAAATGTTAATGACATACCACATGAAAAAGAAACTTGAGAGGAAAGAGAAGATGAGATTTCTTTTAGAAAACTTTTGGCAGCCTAACGGTGTCACTTAAAAATTCAGAAAATAAATTGATGAGAGTGGAAAGGGTATCCCTTAATTTTATCATGAATTTGAAAGTATTAGTTATATAGAAGAACCAACCCAAACATAATAAAATGGTAACTAGAAGACATAACATAATGGAATTCATGACTTAAAAGAAGAGGGTGAAAGGTTCCCCTACCTTAAAGAGTAACTTCCAAATAATGAAGGTCGGGACCTTGGGAGGATTGGGGGAACCTTGGGAGAACCCATTGGGAGGACTCCTTGGAAGTTAAGGAGATGATAATTTAGTTGAGGATGATTTTGGAATGAAATTAATGAGAAATGTCTTTGTATTTATAGGAAAAGTGAGGGAATAAATTATTAATTTCCAAGGGACACCTCATCGGTGGTATTTTCCAAACCATGGGCTTGCCCATGGTATTTTCCCATGGATTTTTACAATTGGGACACATCAAAGAATATCTCAATATTCATAAGTAGTCCAGAAATCTTACATCATTATTACATCATTAATTATGTCATTAAACACCAGAAACTCAAAACTGTATTTTTATTATTCATCGAAAATTCAACTGTTTCATAAAAATTCCAAAAAACCACCCTAAACTAATATCATTGCTATGAATTCAAAAATGAAATTCATTTTAAGAAAATAATTTTAAAAATAATTTTAATTTAATTTTTAAATAAAATCCTTATTTACTCAAAAAATACAACTTTAAAACTCTAACTCATTTTGTAATTCCTTAAGAAAGTAATCAAGGCCCCATAAAATTATCCTATAACCATAATAAAATAAATTAATAATTTAGGATTAAATTTTATGAAAATATATTTACATTTTAGATCATTAAATTAATTATAAAATTGTAAATGAATATTTATGACCTACAAAAATACCAATTTTTTTACTATTATCATTTTTTCGCTTTTAAGATGTTTAAATTGTATTTATAAATTCATGGGTGAAGTTTCTATGTTTTTGGTGAATTTACTATTCATAAGGGTATGTTACTATTCATACTTTACTATTCACTAAAAATCTAGTTGATCTTATTAGACTCTAAATTTCTCACTAAATACAACTGTAGCAGACCATTTTTTAAAAATCATTTCACATTATTAATTATTTAAAGAATACAAAAAATATTTTCAAATACCCCTTTTCCCCCATAAATTCATCAATAATACACATCCTATATTTATCCGGATATATGAAATTCATAAAATTTTCCATAATAATAAATTAAAATATTATTTATATAAAAGGATTACACAAATAAGCTAAGGTATCGTTACATAACCCCTTATAACAACGACATAAGACCTAAATGTAAGGTCTGCTGTGATGATAGAATCTTGGGGCGGCTCAGACAACATTGCTCGAGTGGTGATTTCTATCAGCTTGAACTTCTCCCATAGGTGATTCTGTTCAAGCTTCAAATGTTGAAGTTCAACTTGGGATTGGTCTAAAGCAAAGCCCAATGATGCTACCTCTTTCCCAAGCTCCGACAGATGGGATTCATATGGCCCGAGTCTACTGGATGATGCCATCAACTCTTCTTTCTATAATAATTAACCATGATCACTTGTATTTATAAGAAATATTCGCAACATTAATAGTTTATTTTCCAATGGTCATATTGACCAATGATCATATAATAGTTGAAACCCAATGGTATCACTTCATTAATTAAAGGATACAGTTTTGTTGTGTATAAAATGAAATAACACAGAAATTAATGAAATAAATATTATTAAAAAGTTCAGTTCATTACATTCTTCCCCCCTTAAGAAATTTCATCCCTAAAATTTTATCTCGTACCCTTTGATGAGAAAAGGTTTGGGTACTTCGATCTCATAGAATCTTCTGGTTCCCACTTGGATTGTTCACATTTGTGGTTCCCCCACAACACCTTAACTAGGTGGGTAGTCTTGTTGCATAGAACCCTGTCTCTGTGATCCAAGATCTCCTCTATCTGCTCCTCATAAGAGAGGTCATGTTCCAGTTGTTCCACCTATGGATTTAGTATATGTGAAGGGTCAGGTATGTACTTTCTTAAGAGGTATACTTGGAAGACATCAGGAACTTGTGCTAGATTTGGAGGAAGTGCATGCTGATAGGCCACTATTCCCACACGATCTAGGATTTCATAGGGGCCAATGGACCTAGGGTTGAGCTTCACTTTCTTCTCAAACCTCACGAATCTCTTCTAAGGTGAAATTCAAATAAATAATTTTTCACTAACATCAAACTCCAAGTCCCTTCGACGGTTGTCTGCATAGCTCTTTTGCCGACTTTGAGGAACCTTAATGTGTTGTTGGACGACATAGACTTTTTCCGTCATCTCTTGCATAAGATCAGGCCCAAGAAGCATTCTATCACGAGCTTCATCCCAAAAAGTATGAGTTCTACATCGCTTCCTATATAGAGCTTCATAATGTTCCATTTAATTTCTCGAGTGGAAGTTGTTGTTGTAAGAGAACTCTGCTAAAGGGATATGTTGACCCCATCCACCTTTAAATTCCAATGATCATGTTATCAGATTTTCCTTGAGTGTTTTAATAGTCCTTTCAGATTGGCCATAAGTTTTGGGTTGACAGGACGTACTGAAATTCAATTATGTGCTCAGATCATGTTAAAGACTTCTCCAAAATTTTGATGTGAACCTTGGATCACGATCAGATATGATAGAAAGTGGACCTCCATGCAGCCTTAGGACTACCTTCACGTAAATTATGGAAATTTGATCAAGAGAGAAATATTCCCGAATAAAGATAAAATGGGCAGTCATGGTGAGACGGTCCACAATAACCCATATCACATTATTTCTTTTAGAGGTTCTCGAAAGACCAGTGACGAAGTCCATAGTGATATTGTCCCACATCCATGCTGGTATGGGTAGTGGTTGAAATACCCCTTTAGGAAGTTGTCGCTCTGCCTTCACTTGCTGAAATACTGAGAACCTTGAAGTGTAGTCAACAATATCCCTTTTCATATTATCCCACCAATAATGATCACGAAGGTCCCTATACATTTTTTTGCTTCTAGGATTTAAAGATAAAGTAGATATACGAGCTTCATCCATCAGTTCCTTCTATATTTCCAGAGTAGATGGAACACATAGTCTTGTATGAAATTCCAGGAAACCTTCTTGATCAATATTGAACTCAGAAAACTTCCCATACTTCATAGCCTCAAACTTCTGATGTAATAATTGATATTCTTTCTAAGCTTTCTTGATCATCTCAAGTAATGATGGTTGAGAAATCATTTGGGATACGGTTGATGATGTCCATTACCTTATAATTCTCATTTCTATCTTCACTAGGTCATTGATCAAAGGATCCATTTGAATCCTCATCATTGAAAGAACAACTAGGTATTTCCCGCTTAATGCGTCAGTGACTTTGATTGCACTTCCAAAATAATAATGAATTGAACAATCACAGTCTTTAAAAAGTTCCAACCATCTCCTCTGTCTCATGTTCAATTACTTTTATGTGAAAATATACTTCAAAAATTTATAATCTATGTATATATCAAATTTCTCCCTATAAAGATAGTGCCTCCTTATCTTCAGAGAAAAAATGACCACAAATAACTCCAGATCATGCGTAGTATAGTTCTGCTCATGAGACTTAAATTGTCTTGATGCATAAGAAATGACATTGTCAATTTTCATGAGGACACACCCAAAACCTTTTAGAGAAGCATCACTATAAATAACAAACCCTTCTCCACTTTAGGTTAGAGTTAACATGGGTTCCATAACCAATATCTTCTTCAACTCTTAGAAACATTCCTCAAACTACTTTGTCCAGATGAACTTGACCCCTTTTCAAGTTAACTTGGTTAATGAATTAGAAATCCCTGAAATGTTTTTCACAAACCTCTTATAATTTCACAGTAATCCAAGGAAACTACAAATATCAGTTATGGTTGTAGGCTGAGGCTACTCCTCTACAACTTTTTTCTTTGTAGGGTTAATTGTGATTCCTTCATTAGTAACAATGTTCCCCATGAAAGAAACTTTTTGTGACAAAAATACACATTTTCTGAAATTCCCAAAAAGCCTATCCTTCCATAGATTTTGTAAAATATCCCTTAGATGATCCTATTGCTCCTCGCAAATTTTTGGAATATATCATAGTATCATCAATAAAACCTACTACAATGTTATCAATGTAGTCTTTAAGGACTCTATTCATCAAATCCATAAAAATAGCCGGTGAATTAGTCAGTCCAAAAGGCATAACAACAAACTCATAATTCCCATATCTTGATTAGAAGATTGTTTTTGGAATATCTTCTTTCTTCACCCTCAATAGATGATAACCAAATCGAAGATCAATCCTAGTGAATAATTGAGCCCCAACAATGTTTGTCAAATAAGTTATCCATTCCTGGAATAGGGTATTTGTTATTTATTGTGATCCCATTCAGTTCTCTATAATAAATGCATATTCAAACCCATCCATCCTTCTTCTTCACAAAGAGAACATGTGCTCCCCAAGGAGACACACCCAGCCAGATAAACCCCTTCTCCAAAAGGACTTGGAGTTGTTTATTTTATTCCTCCATCTCCATATTTTCTATCCTATACGGGGTCTTTGATATTAGATGAGATTCAGGTATGAGTTCAATAGAGAACTCTACCTCTCTTTATGGAGGAGGTCCATGAAACTTCTTAAGAAATACGTCAACATATTCCTAGATGATTGGGACATTTTATATCATCAAACTATCATTTCCTTCTTCGTCTTCACTGATCAATTCCATAAATAATGATATTGGAGGTTCCTTTAGATAAATATCAGGTTGTGATATCTCTCATGGAAAAATAACTGTAGGTTTTTCATTCAAGACTACTAAGATTTCCTGAATTCTGCATTTGATCTTAGCATTATATTTTGAGAGCCATTCCATCCCTAGTATAATGTCGAATTCCATCATGGGAATTACAAATATATTTGTGATAATATTGTGTTGAGAAATGTAAATACTAGAGTTTTTAAACACTAACGATGCTTGGATAATCCCACCATGAGTCTTGACTAATAAATATACATTTAGAAAGTCGGGGGTTGATTCTAAATTTTTTGAAAACATTGAGGAAATAAAAGAATGCGTAGAACCAGAATAAAAAAAATTACTTGCTAGCTTTGAGATAACAACAAGATTAACTGCTACCACATCATTTGGAGCTTCTTCTTCAGTTGTCTTGATATCAAAAGCACAACCTTTATCCCTTGGCCTTTTCTGAGGCTGATGGTGGTTCCCCTCCACTACCCTCATATTGGGACAGTGATTGGAAAAGTGCCCTTGTTGTCTACACTTAAAGTAGTTGATATCAGTTAGGGAATGAACCATCTTCCACTTATCGTTAGTGTTTGGATGTTGATGTTTCACCTCACTACGACAATTCCTCGCAATATGGTCATCTCTTCCACACTTGTAGCATTTCCCGCTCCCGGGAAGGCAGTTCCTGAATACTTTTCCCACATTTATTACATGTGAGATTTTTCACTTACTTTCCTCCTCTTCCTTGATCAAAGGTCCTACCTAAGCTGGGCTCCATCGATCTATTTTTTTCATTTGATTTATGATACCACTACATCTCACCAAACTCTAGTTCGACTTTCATTTCACTTTGTACAATCTCCTCATAGAAGTCATAGTATCGGTTGGCTAGATTATTCCATATACGAGGTCTCAGTCCTTCGAAGAATCTATCAACCTTACCATTAGGATCCATGACAAGGCTTGAGGTATAACTGGAAAGTCTTGTAAAGTTCATCTCATAGCTTCCCACAGATTCATTCGCCTTCTGCTTCAGATCGAGAAACTCTTTCTCCATTCTTGTTCTCATGAATCGAGGGAAATACTTACTGAAAAAAAAAACCTGTGAACTCTCCCACTCCATAGCTTCAACCTACACTCTTTGCCTCATGTTTTTAATCAGTTTTCACCACTGATCATCTTCTCCATCTAAGCGATAGATAGCTAGGGTGACCTTAACTTGATCTGAACAGCGAAGCACAGAAAAGGTCTTCTCTATAGAGCTGATCCACTGTTCAGCAATCAATGGGTCAGTTGAACCACTAAAGGTTGGTGGTCATTGATTCATAAAGGACTCAACAGAATGTTGTTCCCTTTGCGGTGATATTGGTCTCTCAGCTTGATTCAAGTTATTTCCAATAACTTGAGTTAGTTTGTTCATTATTCGCATGAATGTTTCCATTCCGGCTTCCATTGGAGGGCCATCAGCGCATGGTCCATGGCAGTCACCATTTGCACATTTCCTACCATTTCCTTCCATTTCTAAAAGAATAAAAACTTACGGAGAAACTTATTTAATTTAAGAATACTTTAGCAATAAACAATTTTATGTCTTAAAACATTTTTAAACAATTACATTTTTCTATAAATCCTTCATAATGATTCATAAAAATCTTATGATTAACCAAACATATCCCCCTGGAGTGTCATAACCAAGAGTGCAGCAAAACCCACTGTCGTGTACTAGGTTACTCTGGGTCAAGCCCAAAACTCCTTGTCAGAGTATTCACTGCTAGGTACCTCTATTCTAGAGTCATATCCATACAGGGTTGTATTTTCTGGATAAACCACTTATTCAATACTCATCAAAATACCAGGAAGTTTTTCTATATTTAAACATTTCTATAGGATTTTTTTTAAAATTTTTCATAACCTAATTTCCAAAAATAACTAAACTATCCTTTGATACCAACTACGGAATCCCTCCTTTTTATTATATAAATGTTCATTTCATTTTACATACAGATGATCCTTAAAGTCTAGTGTCTTGGAAATCAGGAACCTAATACATGAAAAAATATGAAACATACTTCTAATACACTTGTAAAGCATCATCATAGGTTCATAATAAGTACAATTACTGCATCTCATAACCTAGAGACATACATCAATGGAAAGGGTGAGAAGAAGGCTCAGTAAGGAAAAAAAGTGAAATAGTTGACATGTGATGTTGAGCAATATTAATACTAACATGATAAATATCATAAGGGCATGAGAAATTGTAGAATATTAATATTGTAATAAAAAAATGTGAATCATAACTTCAATATGTGGCTATAACATTTCATTTAGACATTCATGAACATATCACCAAGGTTTATCCTTGAGGTGTCATAAAAATTACCAAGGTTATTCACCAAGGTTTTGTGAATCATGTCATCTATAGAGATGAATTTCTTTACACAATGCATTAGAGTGATATCAGGATTCACCATTAATATGTCTTCATTTTAATTTGATACACATATATCATTAACAAATATTTCATAAATAATCCATAGAGAATAAAAGAAAAGAGTTTTATTTCAAAATCGTGACGTTTTAAAAGTTTTTAAAAACTTGATCGTTACATCATTTATAACCCATGGAATGGGAGTGAGGGTTATATGTATGTCAATTAAAGAATAAAAGAGATAAATTTTCTGTATTGTTGAATACCGCTGGAAATGAAAATATATTTGGATATTCTCATAAATAATACAGAAAATTTCTTGAGAAAAAGAGAGAAATTTAAGATAAAAATTCTGCAGCATAACGGCTATATAACATGGTTTTTAAAAACATTAAAAAGAGAGGGTACAAGGCTAAACCACTCATAAATAACTTAATATAAATTATAAATATATAATAACATTTAGATAATAACATGGTATTGATATTTTAATGACATACCACATGAAAAAATAATTTGAGAGGAAAGAGAAGATGCCTTTTCTTTTACAAAACTTTCGACAGCCTAACAGCATCACTTAAAAATTCAAAAAATAAATTGATGATATTGGAAAGGGTCTCCCTTAATTTGTACATGAAATGGAAACATTGAGGGATATAGAATAAAAAAACTCCACATAATAATATGGAAACTAGAAGACATAACATAAAGGAAGTCATGACTTAAAAGAAGAGGGTGAAAGGTTCCCTTACCTTAAAGAGTAACTTCGAAAGCATGATGTTTGGGACCTTGGGAGGCTTAGGGGAACCTTGGGAGGACTCATTGGGAGGTAAGGAGACTATAAATTCGTTGAGGAGGATTTTGGAATGAAATTAATGTGGAAATGGCTTGGTATTTATAGGAAAAGTGAGGGAATAAATTATTAATTTCCAAGGGACACATCATCGGTGGTATTTGAAAAACCATGGGCTTCCCATGGTTTTTTACCATTGTAATTTCCACTTAGGACACCTCATAGAATATATCACTATTCATAAGTCGAACAGAAATATTACATCATTATTACATCATTATTGATGTCATCAAACACCTTAAACTAAAAACTGTATTTTTATTATTCACTGAAAATTCCACAGTTTTTGAAAAATACCCAAAATTCACCCTAACCTAATATCGAGGATCTGAAATCAAAAATGAACTCTATTTTATGAAAATAAATTTATAAATTTTTTTAATTTAATTTTTAAAAAAAATCATTATTTATTCCAAAAATAAAACTTTGAAACTACAACTCGTTTTGTAATTCCTTAATAAAGTAATCAAGATCCCATAAAATTATCGTATAACCATAATAAAATAAGGTAAAAATTTATGATTACATTTTATGAAAATATATTTCCATTTTAAATTATTAAATTAATTATAAAATTGTAAATAACATATTTATGACATACAAAAATACCAAAACTTATACTATGATCGTTTTTTCACTTTTAAGATGTTTAAATTGTATTTATACATTCATGGGTAAAGTTTCTATTTTTTTATCCAATTTACTATTCATTACTATTCTTATGGGTATGTTACTATTCATACTTTACTATTCACTAAAAATAAAGTTGATCTTATTAGACTATAAATTTCCCACTGAACACAACTTTAGAAGACCATTATTTGAAAATCATTTCACATTATTAATTATTTAACGAATAGAAAAATATCTTAAAATACCCATTTTTACCTAAATTCATCAATAATACACATCCTATATTTTTCTGGATATATGAAATTCAAAAAAATTTCCAAATAAGAAATAACAACTTTATTTATATAAAAGGATTACACAAACCAGCTAAGTTCTCATTACATAGCCCCTTATTACACCAGCATATGACCTAAGTGTAAGGTGTGCCATGGTGATAGAATCTTGGGGCAGCTCGAAAAACATTGCCCGAGTGGTGATTTCTATCAACTTGAACTTCTCCCGTAGGCAATTCAGTTCGAGCATCACATGTTGAAGTTTGACTTGGGCTTGGTGCAAAGAAAAGCCCATTGATCCTACCTCCTTCCCAAGCTTCAAAAGATGGGCTTTATATGGCCTGAGTCTATCGAATGATGCCATCGACTCTTTTTTCTATAATAATTAACAAAGATAACTTGTATTTATAAGAAATTATCGCAACATTAAGAGTTTAGTTTTTAATGGTCATATTGACCAATGATCATATAATAGTTGAAACCCAATGGTATAACTACATTAATTAAAGGATATAGTTTTTTGAGTAAAAAAATGAAATAACATACAAATTTAAAAAATAAATATTATTAAAAAGTTCGGGTCGTTACATCATAATAAATTCATGCCACATAGAACACCGACATCCGCTCAAAAAATATATCCCAAAACATCTTTGGAAACCTATTTACCAAACCGAATAAGAGAGGAGCCAAGGAAACTAAAGAAAGAGCAGATATTGAAGCAGACTTGGCCTCGCCAGCATGACCTGACCTACGCCAGAATAGTTATCTCCTTTTAAACCCTCCTGAGCTGCCTTATTGATCCCCATCATCATATTACCAATGAATACAAATCCACAGAAACAAGTTGGAAACTGGGACCGAACCACCTCCAGTCAGTGCTGAAATCACCATTAACAATCTGAAATATTCAATAATAGAGAACACACCATGAACATTGGAGAGAGATGTTGGCATTGCTAAAAGGAATGATACAGCTCCGATCCTTTCCAGAATTTTAAACAGTCTAATGTTCATGGGGATCTGTTTCCCTTTCTTACCAAACCTTAAGACACCCTTCCATGGATATAATTTTATAAAGACTTGATATCCTACATTAAATTCTAAATCCTTCCTTCGATTGTCAGCATAACTCTTTTTCCTACTTTGGGATACTTTAATATGGGCGTAAATTATCTTTACCTTTGTTGTTTCCTCTTCGATAATTCCTAGGACAAAAAGTTTTCCCCCACCATCTTCATCCCAAAAAGTTGGATTTTGACACCTTTTACCATATAATGCTTCATATGGTGCCATTTGAAAGCTATAATGGAAACTATTATTGTTGTAAAATTAAACCAAAGGCAAGTATTGATCCCACATCCCTTGAAATTCAAGAGAGCATGATCTCAACATGTCTTTGAGTGTTTGAATTTTCCTTTCAGACTGTCTGTTGGTTTGGGGGTGATATGTAGTAGCCATATGAAGCTCAGTATCCCAAGACTTCTAAAGACTTTTCTAGAATTTTAATGTAAACTGGGGATCTCGATCGGACACAATTGATAGAGGTGCACCATGAAGTCTTAAAACTTCATTAATATAATGTCTGGTTTGGCGATCAAGTGGTATATCCTCTCTTATTGCAAGAAAATGTGTTGATTTTGTGTGACGATAAAACATTATCCATATTGCATCATTCTTTCTAGGTGTACTTGGTAGTCCTATGACAAATTCCATCATATTTTCATCCTAATTACACATAGGAATTGGTAAAGGTTTCATTACCCCTCTAGGATGTTGTATCTCTGGCTTCACATGTTGAAAAACTAGACACCTTGACACGTAGTTAGCAATTTCTCGCTTCATATTATCCTAACAAAATTATTCCATCAGATCCCCATACATATCTATGCTACCCGGGTGTATAGATAAATTTGAGCTGTGAGCATCATTTAAAATTTCCCCTTTTACCTTAGGAATTGATGGAGCACATAACCTCTTCCCAAATTTCAGAATTCCTTCCTCATACACGAATTCTACCAATCTCCCATCCTTAACAATATTATTTATCTTATGTAGATTCTCATCACTAGATTGTGATATTTTTATCTTCTCTAGTAAAGATGGTTTAGGAATCATTTAAAAGAGGAAAGATGTTTCTACTTCCTTAACAATTACCATATCCATATTTAGTAGATCCATGAATATAGGATCTCTCTCAATCCTCATTTGGGTCAGAAGTCCATGATCTTTCCTGCATAATTCATCTGTCACCTTATTTACCTTTCTAGGGTAGTATTGTATTGAACAATAATAATCATTGAGTTACATGAGCCATCTTCTTTCCTCACGTGGAGTTATTTTTTTGTAAAAATGTATTTCAGACTCTTGTGATCCGTTTATATCTCATATCTTTTACCATAGGGATAATGTATCCATATTTTCAAGGAATAGATTATGGCAGCTAACTCAAGATCATGAGTTGGATTATTTTTCTCATCAGTATTCAACTACCTTGATGTATAATAAATTCTTTTATCATTTTTCATAAGGACACAACTCAGTACATGCTTTGATGCATTTCTATATATATAAAATCTACCATTTCAAGATAGAAGAGTCAAAATTGGAACATTGAACAACCATCTATTCAATTATTCAAAGAATTATATAAATTATTTCATCCATACAAACTTAACCCCTTTACGTGTGATATTGGTTAGTAGGTTATCCAGTCGGGAAAAATTCTAAACGAAACACCGATAGTAACATGCTATGCCAATAAAACGGTGTACTTCAGTTATGTTCGTTGTCTTGGGCTATTCTTGGATTGCCTTTTTCTTCACAGGATAAACTAGGATTCTATCTTTATAGAAAATATGGAATAGGAAATAGAATGATTGAATACATAATTTATAATTTATAAACATACCATATAATTCATTTCTTCTATGAGTTTTCCTAAGAATCCATAAGTGATTCTCATAGTCTTCATTGATTTTGGAGTATACTAGGATATCATCGATAAATACCAAAAATATTTATCAAGATATTACTTGAAAACTCTATACATTAAATCTATGAAAAAAGAGGGTGTATTAGTTAGGCCAAAAGGCATCATTGTAAATTGGTATTGGCCATACCTAGTTAAAAACGTTGTCTTTGGAATATCTTCCTCCCTCACACACATATTATGATATCCATATCAAAGGTCAATCTTCAAGAAGTATTGTGATCCATGAAGTTGATCAAATAAATCATCAATTCATGGAAGGGGATACTTATTATTTATTGTAATATCATTGATTTCTCGGTAATCAATGCATAGCCACATTGATCCATCTTTCTTCTTGACAAAGAGGATAGGGGCTCCCCATGGAGAAACACTAGGTAGAATAAATCCTTTTTCACTCAATTCCTCTACTTGTTTTTTAGCTCCAATAATTCTAGTGTCTATTCTATATGAAGCCTTTGATATAGGTATTTCACAAGGAATTAAATCAATAGATAACTCAACTTCCTACTCTAGATGGGGTCCAGCTAAATCCCTTGGAATTACTTCAATATATTCTTCCACTATATATAAATTTTAAATTTAAATATTTCTTTCCTCACCCATATACATTGGGCAATATTACTCTCCATGAATTGCATTAAATAAATTTACTAGGGGTGTATCTAGATATGAACCAGATGGAGAGGTTTCTGCTCTAAAAATAGTGGATTCAACACCATTTTCAAAGACTGTAACTTTCTTCTTCTTAAAATATATCATCACATCATAATTTGACAGAAAATTCATTCCAAAAATTATATCAAAGTCAGTCGTTATTATGATGATAAGGTTAGAAACACTAAAAAATAATTCATTTTTTCCAATGGGGGAGTATCTATTGGTAAAAGTAGATTTTCTATTGGTAAAACATTTTACCAAAACATATGTCCCTATCACTAAACTATCAGTAAACAATCTGTCGCTAAAGGATTTTGTGACTAATAAAATAGTTCTGTTACAATTATAATAATACCAATAGAAAATATATGTATTTTTTAAAGTGTTTTTCAATGGATTTTAATGTCACGTTTTTCTATTGTTAATAATATTACCAACATTCAATATGTTTATAAATTATATTTGAATAAAAATTATAAATTTTTATTGATAGTAAAATTTCATATCATATCATATTAATTAATTAATTTATTATTTATAATACATATTAGGATGATTTTAACACATGTCCAATTATAGAAAAAAATATTTTAATAATTAAATTTAATATAATAGGATCCATCACACTTCACCCACAAAAAGACGATGTAATGACCCGGACCCGACCAGCCACCCGAACAGTGCCGAACAGGTCGGGTGTCGCTGCCTTAGGTGCACCTCCCTGAATTCCAAAGGATTACAACTAACAGAGATGGTCTATTAGGTATAGTGGGGAGGCTCTACCCTCCCAGAGGATCATAATAAGGGTACTGGTCCAAGTTCAATAGTAAAGATGCAGCGGAAAGAAAGACTAAGCAGACTCGAACCAGACCCGTAGAGCAGAAGCATAATCAATATAGATAAATATGGGAAGAATTAAATATAACAACAGCATCAGAAATAAACCCAAAAACATGGTAATAACATGTAACTACCATTGAACAGTGAAACGTGCATCCAGAGCAGGTCATACACAACTAAATATAAAAAAGGCGCCAATGGAAAACCAACAGTAGCTACAACAAGTAAGCATACCGATACAGAAAAGTAAACAAAACAAAGTAAACCCCAGCTAGGTATGACCTCAAGGTCCATACCATCTCCATGAAACAACTAACATAGACCAGATCCTGATGTTGGCCTCTTTCCTGCAAGTAAATTCAGAAAGTCTACACGCATCCCGAAGGGCCCGTGCAGGGTGTGAGACAAATCTCAGTAGGATACCACCCAACGATGCGTACCAAATATATGTGTTTAAGCAGTTATGCATTTCTTAGAAAAGCAGTAAACAGTACAATGCAAAAATAATTACAAACTCTACTGGTGCTCAACAGCCACCATGGAGTGTCACCTGCTTCGGCCAACGCCTGAATCTCTGTCGTGTAACCCAACACCATGTGCCACCAGACAGCTCGTTTCTCAAGTACCGACATCCCGAAGGCACTCTCAAAAATAGTTTCCCATCCCCAAGTGCCTCCTGAAACCTCATGACTCAACTACCGACGTCCCGAAGGCATGCCCAAAAATAGTAGCCCGGCACCACGTGCCTCCTGACACATTGTGCCTCAAGTACCAACGTCCCGAAGGCACGCCCAAAAATCGTAACCCGACACCACGTGCCTCCTGACACCTCATGTTTCAAGTACCAATGTCCCGAAGGTACGCCCATCCCCTGAAGGCTCCTCACCTCCCACGTGGCTTTCTACGGCAAGCACCCCCAACCAGAAAACCTAACCACAACTATGGGGGCCTCCACCCACACGAGTGGTCAAAACCACCTCATCATGGAGTATCTCTGTGTGCACACTACTCAAAGTCTCGGGTGAGCGGTAGTCAGCAAAATAGTACCTAAGTCACAAAAAAATCTGACACCTCATGTCCTCACGACCACGTTGCTCATGTCTTATGGCCTCGCCATCCATGTAACCTGGTCCATGCCCCCAACCTGACAGTCGTACTGCCTCAAGTCGACGTCCATGACACCCAATCCTATGGTCAAAACCACCCAAAGTAACCTGGGAAAAAGCCCCAACCTGTGATTCGCATCACTAAAGCATAACCGGGCCAAGACCAACACAACCCAAGGGGTCCAGCAGATGCAATTCAGCAATTGCATATATAACATATGTAAACAGTAAACATAACCAAGAAAAACAAACTAAACAGTTGAATTTCACCCTACTAGGTGTTGTCCCATACCAGCACTGAGGTCTTAAATGCCTCTAAAAATTTATAACATGCTTTAAAAAAATAAACTAAACAGTTTATAACAATCATATTTCAATTAAAACCATTTTGGCACTCCCCGGCCAAAATGCCCCGATGAGCAACAACCCCTCACCCGGCCCTACTCACGCAAAATGGTAACCGGGCATAACCAAAAGCATCCAAGAGGTCCCATAAGAAATACAGTAGGAAAAAGAAGATAAAACAGGTCCCGCTCAAAATAACCGAAAACTCGCCGTAGGCCGCATCACCCAAACAACCACGAAAACACAAAAAGAAGAATGCACCACCTGCCCGGGACTTGCACGATGCTACTCCTCTGGTAACACCCACCAATTCTGTCTAAAACGCGGTAAATCTACAAAAGATTCAAACTTGCTCAAACTCTTATAACTCTTTATAGAACAAAAATTAAACAAAACGGCCAAAGAGAAATCGAGGACTTACCGAGGGGGTTCCGACACATCTAACCGATATCGGATCGAAGTTCGGATGAAGAACTGGGAAGCAAATGAAGATCCGACTGACTTGGTTCGCTAAACCCGGCCAAAATATTGAGGTTCTGCCTCAATATGAGGCTACTGCCAGTTTTAAGATAAAAAAGAAAGTACACAACGTGTACTTTGGGACTACACACCGTGTATGGTTCATTTAACTGTTCATAAAATTGAAAAATTCCACCGACTTACTTTCCGAACATGCCGACATGAGTACACGGTGTGTACCTAGGGGTACACGACATGTACTTGGTTCCTCTTCCATTCCACTCCGACTTACCCACATGCCATGTATATCCCTTATACACGGCTAGAATACACGGCGTGTCCAAGGGGAATGCGACATGTCCTCAGTTCTACACGGCCAACATGCCTACACGCCATGTATGGCCTCACACGGTCGGGGGTATACACGGCGTGTTCAAAACTACACGCCATGTAGTAAGAAAATTCTACACGGTCACCACACGACATGCACTCAGTGAGCACATGACCGGTCAGTCGCCTACACATACATGACCTGTACCTTAAGTAGACGGCGTGTAGTCTCAAAATTTCCAGAAACTTCCCATTTTCTCTAGTTTCCTCAGAAACCAAACAAAAAATTAAACAGGGATGGGATTTTGACCCGTTCCAAAAACCCGGGTTCATACAGACGAGATCCCCCCCCCCCCACGACTCATCCATGCCAGCACAGCAGCAACCCATCCATGCAAGTGAACCAAATCCCACACCTACGACCAACGTGTAGAACCAATGACCCATTCATTCCATTCTAGAACAGAAGTAGCTCATCCATACCAGCATGCCCACTCCCATCCATTCCATTGATCCAGCTTTAACACCAGCCAATCCATATCTCCAGCACCAACTCATCCATGCCAGTGAGCACAAGTGACCCAGTCGTTCCAACGAGTCATATCCAGTAGCATCCGATCAATTCCAGCAAGCCAACTCTAATGAACAGTGATCATCACTGACCCATCCATCCCAGATAGCTTCCTGTAAAACCAAAAAAAGTTCTCTATTCAAAAAATAACAAGTTCAATCAACATAAAAACTTTTCATTTCACAACATGAAAATTATATAAAAATAAAAACACTAAGGAATATCATCCTTCCATTACCCTATTTAATTTAAATTCATAAATCCAATACATTATAAA
This sequence comes from Viscum album, assembly GCA_963277665.1. Taxonomy (NCBI): domain Eukaryota; kingdom Viridiplantae; phylum Streptophyta; class Magnoliopsida; order Santalales; family Viscaceae; genus Viscum; species Viscum album. The sequence continues at coordinate 1,660,487,575 of OY728136.1, read as the reverse complement.
AAATCAATAGAGACTAACTGAAATTAAAATTCACTACCTGGGTTATCATTCTAAGGAATGTTTTTAATGGTAGTAAGGAAATCACTAATCAAAGGTCAATGTTATGGCTTCCTTGTGGAGATCCAAATTGAAACTGTAATAGATTGGTATAGACCATTCATTGGATGATTATTTTAAATAAGTGGATCATCCATTATGGTGAACCTCATAGTATCTTTAGTCAAATGTAGAGGTTAACTTCCTTCTATCTATCAATAAAGGTAGTACCTGTACAACATGGAAATAAACATTAAAAGTCAAATTTTTATACATGAGAAATGGTAACTTTGATTTACATTTGAAATAATAACTTGAAGAAGGTACCCATGATATCATAATATATTATACATAATTGACTAATTTTATCCCGACACACATTTTATTCACAAGCATTCTAGGATGTTTTTTTGTATAAATCCTTAATTTTTTAGATGTAGTAAATATTTCTAGATTTGGAATTTCTTTGAATTTTATTGATTAATAATTTATTAGGAATAATATAAATGGTAGATTATAATACATCCTTTAATTTATTAATGTACTGGATGAAATGTGATCACATAAGGTGTTTTGAGTAGGAGGGAGTTGCAGATCTAAATAAGCATTTTGAAACTATGTTTTCAAATACAAATAACTTTGGAAGTATAATGTTTCCTTTGTTACAATCTAATAATATATGATTAATACAATGTATTATTATGTTTTCTCCTCTAACTATGTCATGTTCTAACACTTTCTTGTATTTACCCTTGAGAATATGTCAAAAATTTAAAGAAAAAGTTGTCTTCTTTATGATACATTGTCTAATCTAATGTGACTTTTAAACCCAATTCTATCTCAAATTCCAAAAAAATCACGTGTATAATGGAAGTAAGTACAATAGAATGTATTATTTGTTTAATTAGTTTCCATACTACTTCTACCTCGGACATTATACTCATCCCAACATAGTGTAGCGATGACGAATAAGATTCTGCTGGATGGTAAATGTAATGAGCATTATGATACCTAGAGTTTTTGGGAATTAAAATCATTTTAGAATTGAGTATATTACTACCAATTAAAGGAATATCTCATCATCACCTCACATTACATATGAATCCAACGCTTACTATGTGTCTTAATCATAGGCTAGACAACTTCCAATAGTCTCTATGCCTATATGATGACATTACATCATGCCCAATAGATTGGTAAGAAGTCAAAAACACATCCAAACTCTATACAAAATATTTCTCTACGTGATAGTTCAGAGTCCATGATAATGGAATACCATGACAACATTAACATCAAAAAAATATCAACACTTAATGTAGACTATGTTAACCACCTACGGTTTTCTGATACAGAATTCTAGAAAAGAAATACTTGATGCTGGAAGAGCCATCAATAATTATGAAATGCATATGGAAAGAATATAAAGGATACACGGAAAAGTGGAATATTCAATAAAAATTTCTAACTAAATTAGGGAATTAGATAATTCAATAGGAAAGTTGTGGAAGATTTACAAGTTATAAAAAATCCATTTAATTGATAGAAGTGAACCCTTTACCTAATAATTCAAAAGATAATGACATAATCTATTTTTAAAAAATTAGTAGCATCTAAATGACACAAGTAATGACTTGGTAGAGGGTAAATGAAATAAAATATAGAAAAAATCTTCATTAATGAAGTATTTTTTCCATTATTTGGATTTTGGTTAGAAAAGTTTTACAGTCTATATAACTTGATGTTTGTGATTTTGATTTATCCCATTGAGAGATTGAAAATTATTTAATGACTAATATATTTTGGGAGATACATTTTATAATTGATTTTCCAAAACCATTTTCATTCTTCCTTAATCAATTTATATTACTTATAGATAGTGATATGTTATTGAATGCGCTTGTGATAAATTTTCATTTCATTTGTCTATTTAATACTTTTGTTTTTAATCAATTTTATTCCTGAACTCAATCAATCATGAATGTGATGTTATATGAGTGAAAGGATAGTAAAGTGGTTGGTTATTGTTGGAACATGAGTGAAAGAAAAAATATTTTCATAATATACTCATGATCAATGTCTTCTAATCATGTGGTTCCTTCATAGTTGAATATGAGACCTCTATAGAAGGATTGAGAAATTAATATCTACTATATTTATTAAAAATGGTGATAATATTAGCTTAAAGTGATCATTCTAATGCTATAACTCTACAAATCTAGCAACCATATGTGAGAGTATCTTGATAACAACCCTTAAATTAATAAAGATATAGAGAAAGAGTTTGTAATTTTAGGAATCTTTATTGAATAACATTGGAAATTTTAGAAATTGGATTAGTCAATGATTTATCATCTAATTTAAGGTAATGTATTTTTTAGATATATTTTCAAATTGATTTCTCTATTAAGAATTAAAATCAGAATGCAACAACACCTAAAACTATTTTCAGTATATAATCCCCATATAAACAATAACCCACCGAGTTGAGTAATTGCACTGAAAAAAGTGCATAATTAAAACAACAACACCCTTTATAAGTGCCTCTTTGACATCTGAATTCATCCATAAGAAATTCACTCTTCCAAATTAAAGAAAATAACCAGGTTTCAACCATTGAAGTTATTAAAAAAATTATATGTAACATTAAGAATCAAAATTAAATTTAAGTTAAAATGTAACCAGAATTTTAATAGGTTTAAGAGTTGAGGTACCCAAATCATCCATGGGAAAATCTGGAGCAAAAATAATCCATGCTAAATCTAATTTTTCGTGTCTCATTTTACGTAGTTCATCAAAAAGGCTCTAAAAGAGTATTAGATAGTCTATAATTAATTTATACAACTATAAAATACAATAAAAGTATTAAAAAATGATGAATTTCATAATGGAAACATGCATATCATTCATTTAAATCTTTAATAAAAGAATTCATAAAAACTATTCAAAAGAACTAAAAATTTAGATTTTTCGGAAAGAAGTGTATGTTAATAAAATATAAGAATATTTTTCAACAACATTGAATTTTGCTTGCGCATTAACACCTCAGTGTACCCACAACTTGAATAACTAATAATCTATAATTTTTTAGTACACTTGAGCTCAATAATCTATCATCTAATTATTAATAAAGTTTACTACATCATACTATTTTCAATTTCATTTAAAACTACAAAACCCCTTTTAAAATTTAAATTTATTAAAAATCATAAATTTTACCCCTCCATGGTGATAATATATTATCCAAATACATTACATTTAACCTTATATTCTATTTTTTATTCAACCACCTCAGGATAAGGTGTTCCTCTTCTAAATCACTAACACCATTATAATGAGATTATAGGCACAATTTCATAACCCCTATTGACCATCTTAGTCTTTCATGACCTATTATCATTATGTAAAATTGTTCACTAATGATATATATATTGATAGAATCGTTCTAAATATAAATAAATAATTAAGATACTTTGACATTAAATACACTAAATTAGTTGTTATTTCGTTAAATGGACCATGTGAAACTCAATGTGGTCATTCTGAGTTCAATTTAAAATCTCTTTGAATTAAAAATTAGGACACATATCTATAGTGTATTTGTGGAATAAAGATAACTAGATTTTATATTCTACTTGGGAAGAAAATTTTAAATTGAAAATTTGAATGATTATGCAATTGCCAAATTTTAGTGTCCATATATAAGAGGATATGAACAAAGACATCAATATGTTTTCTTTTGTGTGTGTAAAACTGAATACATGAGGTGTCATAGTGGATGATGATAAATATAGAGTATGACCTAGATCTCCTAAAGGATTATCGAAAGAGTGGTTGTAAAACCTCTATCTCAGAAAAGACACCATATTGAAAAATATTTAGTGAATTTTTCTTCAATGATTTTTCATAACCTCAAATAGGGATTCCCTAAGGAAAAATATTTATGGAATCGAATAATGCACATGAGAAACATTTTATTAATACATAGATTGATTCATGATGATTTAATCTATGAAATATGAAATGTACAATAGTGCCACTCACTCCGGAATCACAGTCATAAATTTGGAAGCATTGTTAGAAATTTCACTTTTTTTCCTCCAATGAGTTATTCACAACCTAATTCATTTAAATTTTACCCAAAATTAAAAATTTCAATTGATTCATCAATAATTTGTGTGTAGTCGAAGAAAATGTTTGTAGAAAAAATTATTTTATACCAAATGTGTTGATATTCACAAAAGCTAGAGAATGAATGACATTAATGAACCGAAGGGGTCACTGATGAAGAGAAACTTACCTTTTAATGAGTGGCGCGACATCAAACATGTGGTTACATAACAAGGGGGATGAACCGAAGAGCGATGAACAATATCCTAAAGAAGCAGAGGACCCCAGTCAAACCCATCGAACTGGTTCATGGGTTCTTCGATAAAATTTTTTTGGGGGTGCGAGGTCGGGGGAACAAGCTAGGTTTTTCTAATGTTTATTTGATATTTATTCAATTACATATTTATTTTTAATAATTATTAAAAATATAATGATATGAAAAATAGAAAATTGAATAGGTGATTATAAAAAACTTATTTTTTTGAAAATAATCTTGGTATAATCAGGATAAAGTAACAGATCTAAATGTAAGTAAAATATTTTAGTATAAAATATTTAATATCGAAAAAGGCATTTGTCGATACAAACAAGTGTTGTTAATTATAATTAATTTAAAAAAATTATATCTAATGGACATCCCATAGGAGTTTTTTACGACAAATCCATTATTAAATCAAATTGGACTTGTATAATTTTCTTGGAAAAGTGGGAAGATATAAATGAATGTGATGATCCAGAATCAAATAATGTTTTGGATAAGTTTTATGAAACAATTAAAGTACATGCCACCACATCATTAGGAACTTCAACCTCTACAGTTGTAACTGCATATTCTTTCCCTTGCTCTCATGACCTTTACTAAGTCATGTTTCCTTGGTCCTTAGGACACCGTTTTGCATAGTGTCACATCTCTCTACAATTGTTGCATTGAACATCATTGACATGTTTCTTCCCCTTGAATTAAATAGATTGATTGTAACACCCGAGACTTTTATGTTATATAAATCATCAAAGGAATCTTTTTCTACACAACACTTTCTTGGGTTGCTTTACACGCAATCACGACCTTCCTCGATAGCTTGCGTCGTACGCAATACCGAGTTTCACTAAACAACAATATGCTATTAAAACTAGCCGTTATGAATAGTAATAACCACTTTTTGAAATTTTATAAATTTTATTTTTCAAAATGGACTTCATTTTTGGACTCAGAATATCGAAATTAGCCTAGGGTGAAATTTTGGTATTTTTCTGAAAACTTTCAATTTTTGATGAATAGTGAAACCAGTAAGTGGTAGGTTAAAAACTAAATTTTTCATAAAACATAATTTTACCGCTTCTGTGAATGGAATTTCGAAAATCCGACAGACACGGTTGATATAAGTAAGTAAAATGTGGTTCAATGAGATAAAAATAATTTTTTGGTGAATAGTAACTTTTTACTTTTTTTACTGCGGTTAATAGTAAATAGGGCAACTAAGGGTAAATATGATATTAATATTACCCTAACACATGTTCTAATTCTATTGGACAAGTGTAATTCGACCAAAAACAAACTTAGGAATAAAATATGACCATTTAGGCCCACTTGGATTAGATTAGGACATTTATTATTAATTTATTTAAAGAAGGGTTAAAATAGTTAAAATCAAAGTTTAACAAGTAAATCATTTTTAATATGGGGTTATACATAAGATAAATTCGACTATAAATATTAATTAGAAATCTAAAAAGATTTCCTACATAATGGTATTTTATTTGTAATTTTTAGACATTAAATAATTTAATTTATTTATGACACAATGATGATGCAGTAATTATCTTATTAATGAAATATTGACATAATTGATGTTATAAACACCAAAATAAATGTAATATGAGACTTTTGATGAATTCCACTAATTTTCTAGGTTACTATGATATATTAATGTTGATTTAATCAACTTTATTCGAACATATAATTCTGTTACGACTTTCACAAAAATCATATATCAAATAGTGTCAAAATTGACACAAAATAGTTTTTAAATCAAATATTATATTATTAATTGTTATTATATTCCTAAAAATATATGGTTCGGCCAAATAACTTAGATATGTATATATATATTAATAATAAACAATTTGGGGTTCGATTGGCATGTTATAGTAAGTGTATTAACCATATAGTGAAAGAAAACAAAAAGACACGGTAAAAGTTAAATTATTTAACTTAGAGTTAAATCTAATTGATAAGGTTAAAATAATACCCTAAACTTGTCTAAATCCTATTGGTTGATAGTATTGCGACCCATCCCCACTTTAGATTCAAAATAAGACCCTTTGGAACCATTATAAACCGATTTTGACTTTAATATAAAATAATATTTTGAGATATTCCTAAGGTGCCCCTCTCCTCCCTTATAAAAGGGCACCTCCTCCCCCTCCTCCTCACACCAATTTGAGCACTCAAGCTCGGCCAAACCCTGCCATTTTATCCTCTCCACTTCCCTAGAATAATCCTAGAGGTCCTGGTCTTCTTCAAAGACCAATCTTAGTTCCCTAAGTGGAGGATTCAAAGAGGCGTTCCAAAGAAGAGGTAATATCCATTACCGATGTTTTCAATTTCTTTCTTCTTCAACTTCTTCTTCTTTAGTTGTTTCATGATAAAGTAATAACATCAGTATTACTTACATACTGATATGTTATTATAAATATGAAACAAACCTAATTCACCTTCTATCCATCCCACAGAAAAATGAAATCACCGCGCGTGCGTACGTACGGAATACCGTCTCCACGCCGTGGTGTAATCTATTTTTCCACCATCACTTTACAAGGATGGGTATAATGGTTTAATGAGTAACTATTTATGATTATTATAAATTAATATTGATACTGAAATAATATATATATACTCCAATATAGTTCCACGATCATAGGAACGATATCATCACTCGTGCGTACGTACGGAATACCGTCTCCACGATGTGATGCGACTCGTTCTACATGATCGTCATTACATAGTAATTATATAAATGAATTGAATGAATAAATATGATATATGTTACACTAATACCATTCAGGATATAAGGTATCTATAACCTTAAAAGAAGAATAAGAACACGCATAAGAACAAAAGGCAATAAAGACCCGAGTAACAAGTAACAATGAAATATTACTAACAAGAAGCTAAGAATATGACCATATATGATATCATATCAATATTTATGATTCTGGAATAAGTAAATAACATTATTTAAACCATTATACAGGAGATTCGGATATGTACAAAGCAAATCGGACCTAAGGTAAGGGAAATATCACAATCTCATTTTTATCTGAGATTGTTTATACTTTAGTATTTACTGGGGTGTATTTTATCATCCACATCCATGTTTCATCAATATGTAATATTATTTCCATCCACATACAATTGTTTAAATCCATTTTTACCCTTCGGTGAGTTTTTATTAATATGTATGAAAGGAATCTTTTGTCGTATTTCGTACAAGGTACTTTTTGACTTTTCCGACAAAAGTACGAAGAATGTTTTTTTGAACTTATACGACATGAATGGATTTTTAAAACATTATTTACAAGAAAATTCCTTTACAAGTTTTCAAGTTTATTTTAAATCAACTTCTTTTATTTTAAAGTCGTATGACATGTTATGAATGGAAAAATGTTTTTGAAGTAGAAAGGATATTTTCCTCAAGAATGGAGTTCAAGTATTTTATCAAAATTATTTTCCATCCAAGATAATAAAAGGGTTCTATTTATATCCCTATTATTACATGTATTTGATTATGTTGTGATGGAAATATTTTTATGAATTCCTTAATCTTATATGAATTGTTTTATGATGTCATGTTGTTTAAGAATCCCATTTTTATTACGTGGATTACGCTATGATGTATGGTTTATGATTATGTGGCACACATAAGAAAGGATTCATTATAAGATGGGTGGGACCTATATCTCCCTCCAATTCATTGGGTAATGATTTTATATCTCATGAGATAGACATGGCTGGAATGGTAGGTTATACCGGTTCAGTGAAACAGGACTGGAACGAGGGTGAATCGGTTCAGAAAGGGACCTTGTCCACTAAGATAGTCTTGGCAATGAGTCATGACTAACAAGAAATGATTTTCCATGATTATGTGTGGATTCCACAAAGTTTCAAGTTTTATGTTATGATTATGGGGATCTCATTTTCACTTCTATGATTTATTCCATGTTAAGATTTTATGATCTCTTTTGCAGGTTATGATTTTCAAAAAGATATGATATGATTTTTATTTCCTTTATTTGCCTTGCTGAGAATTTGAGCTCACCCTTTTAGGTTTTCTTTTCCCCAGGTCAGGAAGATGGATATTAAGTAGAATATGCTAAAAGGGACCCTAGATATGATGAAATAAATGGGAGACACTGTAGAAGATTTATGAACCAGTTGTTTATGTTTCCCAGTTTCTAAAGACACTATACCTATACGGTCCTTTGTGGTTTTGTCATATGTTGTAATAAGTGTGCTTCAATTTTGAAGTATTAACAATGTATGTAAAGTATGGGTCGTTATAGTTGGTATCAGCGGAAAGGTATAGTCAACCTTTGGAAACTAGGATGTGAAAGCCTTAGTAAGAACCCTAAGGATAAGTCTAAGCATAGAACACAATCTTAGTGTTTTAGAAATGGCCTTGAATAACCTAGGATAAGACCTTAAGCATGAAAATTTTATTCTTGAATTATGTGGTTTTCCTATTATAATTAGTGTTGCTCACACTATTCTTCTTGGTTTTAGTCAATGGCTGGAACCCGAAGGAACCGTGTTAATACGGAATGCGATGGGCAATGCAATGATTGTCCCCCTGAGCAACCAAACGATATGGGAGCTGGAATGAAAAATCTTGTAGCCATGATCATACAACTTTCTCAAGCTATGAATCATGCAGGACTTCCAAACGAGAAAAGGAAGGAGCAACATTCTGTTGAATCCTTCATGAAACAGCGTCCACCTTCTTTCAGCGGGTCTACTGATCCATTAGTTTCTGAACAATGGATTAGTACTACTGAAAAGATATTTTCAGTTCTTCAATGTTCTGAGCATGATAAAGTCATCCTAACAGTGTATCGTTTGGAAGGAGATGCTGATCAATGGTGGAATCTTATTAAGAATACGAGGCAAAGGGATGAAATTGAGTCTATGGAATGGGGCGAGTTCAAGAACTTATTTTTCAATAAGTACTTCCCTCGTATTCTCCGAACAAAGATGGAGAAAGAGTTTCTTGAACTGAAGCAAAGGGATGATGAATCTGTTGGTACCTATGAAGAAAATTTTACAAGACTTGCAAGGTACGCTTCTGGTATTATTATCCAACCTGAGAGTAAGATCGATCGATTCTTTAGTGGCTTAAAACCAAGTCTTCGAAGGGCGTTAGCCATAAGGGACTTCAATAGCTACGAGGAAATCGTTCGATGTGCTCTCAAAGTCGATATGGAGATTGGAGTAACCCATCAGTCACATGGGTTTGATAAGAAGAGGAAGATGGAATTCAAAGAAAAATCTAAAGAGCACACGGAAAAGAAGATGAGCTTTTCCTTATGCTCAAAGTGTGGAAAGAAACATGGAGGGAGTTGTCTTAAAGGGACAAGTAAATGTTTTAAATGTGGAAAGGAAGGTCATCGGGAATTTGAATGCCGTGATAATGGGAAGAAGATGTCTAATGACACAAACAAAAGAAGGGATACACAGAATAAACCTACTAAACTTCAATGTTTCAAGTGAAAGGAGATGGGGCATTATTCCAATCAATGCCCAAACCAAGGGTTGATGATGATGGTCGATGTCAACAAAATCTTAAGGCTAAATACAAAGGAAAGCCACATGCAATTTCTATCAGCGATGTGTAGTACGATAACGAAGTGGTGAAAGGTACACTTACCATCCACTCTAAAGTATCAAATGTTTTATTTGATTCTGGATCCAACCACTCTTTTTTTTGTAAAGAATTTTCTAAGGGTATCACCATATTACCTCAACAATTAGATGTTGAGTTATCTGTGACAACACCTAATGGCACAACAGTCGCATCAAAAGTTTATAATTATTCTCCGATCGAAGTTTGTGGGAAAGTGCTTCCTGCAAATCTTGTGATCCTACCTTTAGTGGAATTTGATGTGATTCTTGGCATGGATTGGCTTTCTCTACATGGAGCTCATATCAATTGCCAAAGAAGGGAAGTCACATTTCATATTTCAGATCAATCTACGATCGTCTATCAATGCAAGGATGAACATAACCTTCCAGTGGAAATTCCTTCCATCTTATGGGTCTTGATTCCACTAAATGAAAGTTATTTATCTCAAATGGTTGGTGAGAAACTCACGATTAAGAATATGCCCATTGTACGGGAGTTTGATGATGTCTTTCCAGAGGAATTACCGGGTCTTCCACCAAATCGTGAAGTTGAGTTTTCAATAGAACTCATACCAGGTGCTTTGCCTATTTCAAAGACACCTTATAGAATGGCCCCAATTGAGTTGCAGGAATTGAAGAAGAAACTCCAAGAGAATATTGATAAGGGATTCATATGCCCTAGTGCGTCACCTTGGGGAGAACCTGTTCTATTTGTTAAGAAGAAAAATGGATCAATGAGACTCTGCATTGATTATCGAGAACTTAACAAGATCACTATCAAGAACAAATATCCTCTCCCACGCTTTGATGACTTATTTGACCAACTACGCGGAGCTCAATACTTTTCCAAGATTGATCTTCGTTCAGGGTATCATCAATTAAGGGTCAAAAGGGAGGATATACCAAATACGGCTTTCTTTACAAGGTATGGACACTATGAATTTATAATGATGCCTTTTGGTCTTACTAATGCCCCTGCTATCTTCATGGATCTAATGAATAGAGTCTTTAGAGACTATCTTGATCAATTTGTGGTAGTCTTTATAGACGATATTCTTGTCTATTCAAAGATCAAGGAAGAGCATGAAGATCACTTGAGAATTATATTGAAGACCCTGAGAAAGGAGAATCTTTATGCCAAATTTACCAAGTCTGAATTTTGGATTCAAAAAGTTGCATTTTTGGGTCACATAATCTCAAAAGAGGGGATATCTATGGATCCAGAAAAAACAGAGGTTATCGAAAGATGGTCAATACCAACAACAGTAACTGAGATCCGAAGTTTTCTTGGTTTGGTTGGATATTATCGACATTTTGTAAAGGATTTTTCACGATTATCTAATCCACTCACCAAGTTGACACGGAAAGGAGTTAAGTTTGTCTGGACGGAAGAATGTAAAGAGAATTTCAAGGAGTTGAAAAGAAGGTTATCCAGTGCACCTGTGCTCACACTACCTTGTAGTGGAGAAAGGTTTGTGATATACAGTGATGCATCCAAGAAGGGATTGGGGTGTGTTATTATGCAAAATGATATGGTGATAGCTTATGCCTCACGACAGTTGAAAATCCATGAGCAAAATTACCCAACACATGATTTGGCGTTGGCTGTGGTAATTTTTGCATTAAAGATTTGGAGGCATTACCTTTATGGTGAAAGGTGTGATATTTATACTGATCATAAAAGTTTATAGTATATTTTCACACAAAAGGAGTTGAATATGCGTCAAAGAAGATGGTTGGAGCTGATTAAGGATTACGACTGCTCAATCCATTACCACCCTGGGAAAGCAAACAAGGTGAAAGATGCATTAAGTCGACAAGACCATGCTAGTTTATCCATGATGAGGATCACAAAAGATCCAATATTTATAGATTTACAAAGGATGGATCTTGGAATTATAATGGAAGGGGGAAAATCTTATCTTTCTCAAATGAATGTTCAACCATCTATACATGTGAAGATTAAAGAGGCTCAGAAAGAAGATGTAGAGTTACAAAAGAAGGTGAGAAATGTTCCTGAATTCAACCTTGATTGTGATGGGATAATAAAGTTCAGGAATCGGGATTGTGTTCCTCCCATCCCCGAATTAAATAAGGAGCTGCTGGATGAGGCTCATAGTTCATCATTCTCTATTCATCCTGGAAGCACGAAGATGTATAGGGACCTGAAAGAGTACTTATGGTGGGATGGCATGAAAAGAGATGTTGCTGAATATGTCTCTCGATGCTTGGTTTGTCAACAAGTTAAAGCTGAGAGACAGAAGTCTAAGGGGATGTTACAACCATTACCCATACCCGAATGGAAATGGGAAAACATCACTATGGACTTTGTCACAGGACTTCCTAAAACATCCAAAGGCAATAATTCTATCTGGGTCATAGTTGATCGTCTTACAAAGTCTGTACACTTCATTCCTATTAGAGAGGATTTCTCTCTAGATCATCTTTCCAGGATATATGTAAAGGAAGTGGTAAGATTGCATGGAGTACCACTTTCTATTATATCTGATCAGGATCCGAGATTTACCTTGAAGTTCTGGCGAAGTCTTCAGCATACTCTGGATACAGAGTTGAGTTTCAGCACTACTTATCATCCCCAGACAGACGGTCAGTCTGAGAGAACAATTCAAACCCTAGAAGATATGTTGAGAGCTTGCTCTATGGATTTCAAAGGTGGTTGGGATCAACACCTACCTTTGGTGGAATTTTCTTATAATAATAGATTTCACTCCAGTATTCATATGGCTCCTTATGAAGCTCTCTATGGAAAGAAATGCAGGACTCCAACTTACTGGGATGAAGTTGGGGAAAGAAAGCTATTAGGACCTAATCTCGTTGATGAAATGGCATAAAAGGTCAGATCTATTCAACAACACATAAGAGCAGCTCAGAGTCGACCGAAAAGTTATGCCGGCAACCGAAGAAAAGACCTAGAGTTTGAAGTGGGTGATAAAGTGTTCTTACGAATATCTCCCTGGAAGAGGGTTATGAGATTTGGAAAGAAGGGGAAGTTGAGCCCTAGATATATCGGTCCTTTAGAAATACTGGATCGTGTTGGGAAGGTAGCTTACCGATTGGCGCTTCCACTGAATCTCTCTCAAGTTCACGATGTGTTCCATGTATCTCTCCTGTGAAAGTACATACCAGATCCTTCACATGTACTCAGCTCAGAAGTTGTACCGCTGGAGCAAGATCTTTCTTATGAAGAACAGCCGATAGAGATTCTGGATCGTAGCAAAAAAGTCCTACGAAACAAGATCACTCGATTGGTGAAAGTTTTATGGAGGAACCACCAACTTGAAGAAGCTACATGGGAGCTTGAGGATATGATGAGGGAGAAGTATCCTCATCTGTTTGTTACAAAGTGACGAATTTCGAGGGCGAAATTATTTTTAAGGGGGGTAGAATGTAACACCCGAGACTTTTATGTTATATAAATCATCAAAGGAATATTTTTCTACACAACACTTGCTTGGCTTGCTTTACACGCAATCACGACCTTCCTCGATAGCTTGCGTCGTACGCAATACCGAGTTTCACTAAACAAAAATATGCTATTAAAACTAGCCGTTATGAATAGTAATAACCACTTTTTGAAATTTTATAAATTTTATTTTTCAAAATGGACTTCATTTTTGGACTCAGAATATCGAAATTAGCCTAGGGTGAAATTTTGTTATTTTTCTGAAAACTTTCAATTTTTGATGAATAGTGAAACCACTAAGTGGTAGGTTAAAAACTGAATTTTGCATAAAACTTAATTTTACCGCTTCTGTGAATGGAATTTCGAAAATCTGACAGACACGGTTGATATCAGTAAGTAAAATGTTGTTCAATGAGATAAAAATAATTTTTTGGTGAATAGTAACTTTTTACTTTTTTTACCGCGATTAATAGTAAATAGGGTAACTAATGGTAAATATGATATTAATATTACCCTAACACATGTCCTAATTCTATTGGACAAGTGTAATTCGACCAAAAACAAACTTAGGAATAACATATGACCATTTAGGCCCAATTGGATTAGATTAGGACATTTATTATTAATTTATTTAAAGAAGGGTTAAAATAGTTAAAATCAAAGTTTAAGAAGTAAATCATTTTTAATATGGGGTTATAAATAATATAAATTCGACTATAAATATTCATTAGAAAGATAAAAAGATTTCCTACATAATGGTATTTTATTTGTAATTTTTAGACATTAAATAATTTAATTTATTTATGACACAATGATGATGTAGTAATTATCTTATTAATGAAATATTGACATAATTGATGTTATAAACACCAAAATAAATTTAATTTGAGACTTTTTATGAATTCCACTAATTTTCTAGGTTACTATGATATATTAATGTTGATTTAATCAACTTTATTAGAACCATATAATTCTGTTATGACTTTCACAAAAATCATATATCAAATAGTGTCAAAATTGACACAAAATAGTTTTTAAATCAAATATTATATTATTAATTGTTATTTTATTCCTAAAAATCTAAGGTTCGGCCAAATAACATAGATAAGGATATATATATTAATAATAAACAATTTGGGGTTCTTTTGGCATGTTATAGTAAGTGTATAAACCATATAGTGAAAGAAAACAAAAAGACGCGGTAAAAGTTAAATTATTTAACTTAGAGTTAAATCCAATTGATAAGGTTAAAATAATACCCTAAACTTGTCTAAATCCTATTTTTTGATAGGATTTCGACCCATCCCAACTTTAGCTTCGAAATAAGAACCTTTGGAACCATTATAAACCGATTTTGACTTTAATATAAAATAATATTTTGAGATATTCCTAAGGTGCCCCTCTCCTCCCTTATAAAAGGGCACCTCATCCCCCTCCTCCTCACACCAATTTGAGCACTCAAGCTTGGACAAACCCTTCCATTTTCTCCTCCACTTCCCTAGAATAATCCTAGAGGTCCTGGTCTTCTTCAAAGACCAATCTTAGTTCCCTAAGTGGAGGATTCAAAGAGGCGTTCCAAAGAAGAGGTAATATCCATTACCGATCTTTTCAATTTATTTCTTCTTGAACTTCTTCTTCTTTAGTTGTTTCATGATAAAGTAATAACATCAGTATTACTTACATACTGATATGTTATTATAAATATGAAACAACCCTAATTCACCTTCTATCCATCCCACAGAAAAATGAAATCACCGCGTGTGCGTACGTACGGAATACCGTCTCCACGCCGTGGTGTAATCTATTTTTCCACCATCACTTTACAAGGATGGGTATAATGGTGTAATGAGTAACTATTTATGATTATTATAAAGTAATATTGATACTGAAATAATATATATATACTCCAATACAGTTCCACGATCATAGGAACGATATCATCACTCGTGCGTACGTACGGAATACCGTCTCCACGATGTGATGCGACTCGTTCTACATGATCATCATTACATAGTAATTATATAAATGAATTGAATGAATAAATATGACATATGTTACACTAATACCATTCGGGATATAAGGTATCTATAACCTTAAAAGAAGAATAAGAACACGCATAAGAACAAAAGGCAATAAAGACCCGAGTAACAAGTAACAATGAAATATTACTAACAAGAAGCTAAGAATATGACCATATATGATATCATATCAATATGTATGATTATGGAATAAGTAAATAACATTATTTAAACCATTATATAGGAGCTTCGGACACGTACAATGCAAATCGGACCTAAGGTATGGGAAATATCACAATCTCATTTTTATCTGAGATTGTTTATACTTTAGTATTTACTGGGGTGTATTTTATCATCCACATCCATGTTTCATCAATATGTAATATTATTTCCATCCACCTATAATTTTTTAAATCCATTTTTACCCTTCGGTGAGTTTTTAGTAATATGTATGAAAGGAATATTTTGTCGTTTTTCGTAGGAGGTACTTTTTGACTTTTCCGACAAAAGTACGAAGAATGTTTTTTTAACTTATACAGCATGAATGGATTTTTAAAACATTATTTACAAGAAACATCCTTTACAAGTTTTCAAGTTTATTTTAAATCAACTTCTTTTATTTTAAAGTCATATGACATGTTGTGAATGGAAAAATGTTTTTGAAGTATAAAGGATATTTTCCTCAAGAATGGAGTTCAAGTATTTTATCAAAATTATTTTCCATCTAAGACAATAAAAGGGTTCTGTTTTTATCCCTATTATTACATGGATTTGATTATGTTGTGATGGAAATATTTTTATGAATTCCTTAATCCTATATGAATTGTTTTATGATGTCATGTTGTTTAAGAATCCAATTTTTATTACGTGGATTACGCTATGATGTATGGTTTATGATTATGTGGCACACATAAGAAAGGATTCATTATAAGATAGGTAGGACCTATATCTCCCTCCAATGCATTGGGTAAAGATTTTATATCAAATGAGATAGACATGGCTGGAATGGTAGGTTATACCGGTTCAGTGAAACAGGACTGGAACGAGGGTGACTCGGTTCAGAAAGGGACTTTGTCCACTAAGATAGTCTTGGCAATGGGTCATGACTAACAAGAAATGATTTTCCATGATTATGTGTGCATGCCACAAAGTTTCAAGTTTTATGTTATGATTATGGGGATCTCATTTTCACTTCTATGATTTATTCCATGTTAAGATTTTATGATCTCTTTTGCAGGTTATGATTTTCAAAAAGATATGATGTGATTTTTATTTCCTTTATTTTCCTTGCTGAGCATTTGAGCTCACCCTTTTATGTTTTCTTTTCCCCAGGTCAGGAAGATGGATATTAAGTAGAATATGCTAAAAGGGACCCTAGATATGATGAAATAAATGGGAGACACTGTAGAAGATTTATGAACCAGTTGTTTATGTTTCCCAGTTTCTAAAGACACTATACCTATACGGTCATTTGTGGTTTTGTCCTATGTTGTAATAAGTGTGCTTCAATTTTGAAGTATTAACAATGTATGTTAAGTATGGGTCGTTATATTGATGACACTTTACCCACACATGTAGAAAACTTTTATGCATTTCAAACATTTACTCAAGATGATACTTTCCACAGTTCTTGCATAATGGGAATTACTTTGTTTCCTTGTTCTTATTTGATGCTTTAACTTTTCTATGGTTATCAGAGTACCGCTTCTTATCTTGGTTTCCCTTGAAAAAATTTGATCTTGAAAACTCCATATCTGTTTTGATGGAACTTAATACAATTTCATCATATTATAAAAATATTTTAGAAGCTTGTTCCCTTTGAAGACTTGGATTAAGAACTTCAAAGAAATGATCAATCTTGTCTTCCAATTTACAAACATAATCTATGGCATGCCTGGATAGTCTTATGAAGGTATCCTCATAATCTACAACAATTTCCTCTTCCCTTTTCTTTAACTTAAATAATTTCCTCTTCATTTTGGTTCTTTTCTCACGAGGGAAATATTTGTCAAAGAATATTACTGTAAAATTATTCCATTCCACATATTCTATTTCTTCTTCCTAATTTGTATTCAGGATCAAGGACCACCATTGATCAGTGTATCTATTGAGACAAAATACTACCGTCACTACCTTTTCATTTTCAATGCATCTTATTTCCATGCATATCTTTTCAAAGGACTAGATCCACTTCTTAGATACCACAGGATTAGTAGCCCCACTAAAAGTGGGGGCTTCTGCCACATGAAATGATCCAACATAGGTGTAGAATGGTTATTTTTCACAACATGAGTAATTTTTCCCCATATGGTCATGATCAGGTCTACTTCGACATTGACTTGGTTGACTTGCACTGTGGGGAAATCCCTACATTGTCAAAGAGTGTTGATTCAACTCCTTCCATTGGAAACCTATTATAAATAATTAAATACACTAGATTAGGTTATGAATCATAATTTATAATCCAAACTAGAAAAATACTTTCCATAAATTTAAATTCTATGCATGAATAATCTCATAAACATGGTTTCTCGGTTCAGAATATTTACATTAAAATCCTTCATAATGGCTTATAAAGAATATGTGAATTATTCTAACCATATCCCCTAGGAGTGTCAAATCAAGAGTGAAACAAGGTCCGTTGTCATGTAATAGGATACCCCAGGTCAAGCCCAAAACCCCTTATTGGAATTTTCACTCCTAGGTACATCTATGCAAGATCCACCAATACCAGTTCACATTCAGATAGTGATTTATTTGCTAGAAAGATCCACATAATCTATTCCTTACCAAAATTACAGGACATTATTCTGTGTTTATCCTCAAATACTACCTTAGGTATTTTCCCCCTAATATATATATATTTTAATCTAGTTTCCATGTTTGCTACTAAACTTCCTCTAATACAGACTGTAACACCTCAACCCCTGTACAGAGGAGACGGTACATTACTTATTACATTGGAATGGTTGAAATTAAAGAAATCCTTAGAAAACGATCAGTTTAGTAGTCTTGAAGAATCTATATGCATAGACATAACTCATATTACATTGGGAAAGGTAACAAAATACAATACATAACAAAAACTAAAAAACTGCATCCACAAAAACTCAATAAATGATATCTTCTTCATAACCAATTGAGGGTAAAAAATGAAAGTGGTGAGCTCAAATTCTTTGTAAGGGTTAAGAATATAAGAAATATGAATAAAAATAAATGAATTATAAAAAAATTTGTATAGTCAATATGGGATGGTAAAAAAAGGAAAAACACATGCCATTAGTAAACTGAGAATGAAACTACATCCATAGATTTTCACATGGTGATAACCTCATGGATAGTAATGACTGAAAATGAATAAAGAGAATGCTTATTATTTGGACATCAAGTATCTATCACATGATACCACTATACCATCGAAATAGTTTATGTTTGTGGGTAGAAATCCATCTGATTTTTGGAAACAAAGTCAAAGGGTTTTTCACTGACTGGTTGTCTCATGAGACCTATCAATGAATCAAGGGGATATAGTGGGCCCTTACGATAACTGAAAGTCCAGATAATTATTTTCAATTTCATTTAATACAAGTAAAATATTCCTTATCAACATCCATATAGAGTAGAGGATACAAATTCATCAATAAATCTATAGTTAAAACAACATTCCAAATAAGCACAATATATAAAAGGGTATACGGCTTAAGGAAATAATAATATCCATGAAACCATAATATGGATATATAACATATTTAAAATCAAAAATAAAAAATTATCATATATGGGCAGTGGATACACCCCATAAGAATTATTAGGTTCACATTACCAAGTAAATGGCAATGAAATGGAAATTGAGACAAAGTCCCTTACCACATTGTAATTAATCAAGTCATATAACCAAAAATTAAGAACCAACAAATGAGTCATAGAATACCATGAAGATAAATTGAATAATGATAATATATAAAAATTGGAAGTACTCAATACACCACATGCATTAAATAAGTGGTGAACAATGGAAATCTCATGGAATTAAAAGTGAGATAAGAATCCCCTTACAAACAATTCGTCATAGTAACAAGTGTTCTTGTGAGAGATTAATGGGAGGTAAAATGGTATACCACCATTTAAATATCATAAGGGTAGTATGGAGGATGTTAGAAAACATACCTCATTACTAGGAATTAAAAATATAAGGATGGAACATAGGGGGAATTCTTGAATAAAAGTGAGAGAGAGGATCTCTTACCTTATGCCAGAATGTGTTCTTCGTTTCATCTTAAAGACCTAAATAATCAAATTTATAATTATTAGTTAATAATTCCTAAACCTCCTATAAATTAAATTTTTTTATTATAACCTTATTAGGTCCATTTATTCCCTTTTTGATGGGTTTAAGATGTTCTATTTTATTGTTTTGGAAGCATTTTCTTCCTTTGTTTTCATGATCGGTTTACTTATATTCCTGAATGGAAGTTCATTTGAAATGTGGTTAAAAATAAATAATTTTAAATATATATTTTTAGTGAAAATATGAATTATATTATAATTATTTTTGGGTATATTCCTTGAGGATGACTCATTAGTTAATCATTAATTACAAATGATTGGATTAACTTAGCAGTTTTGTGCATAATGAACTTGTTTTGAATTATTATTTTATATTTTGAGTGTGTAAAGATTCCAGAATATCGAATATGGTAAAATAAATATATTATGATTTTTTTCGGACATTAAAATGTTTCATGACCAGTCTTAAAGATAGTAATAAAAATTGAAAACCTGGCATCCTTGAATGTGATAAATTAACACATCTTGAATGGTATGTTCATTTTTAGTGTATGAGGTGGGGGAAAAGTGAGATGATGATGAATTATTCCATTATCATAATAAAATTATATTCCATATAAGGAACTATAATTATCGTATCATTTGGATGTGTGGTGGTGAGGAGAGGGAAACAAAAGAATGGAACCTGTAAGAGAATTTGAAAGAAAAGAGAAGAGTGGTTCACTTGTTGAGTACTCCACCTTGAGAATCTTCTTAAGGCCTTTATTTTTGAAATTATGGTAAAAATAGTTGGTCTTGGATGTGGGCGTGGATCTTAGGGATATATTTGACAAGAATTAAGGCATGGCCTGATTCTTGAGTGGTGTGGGAGGAAGAGGGGATGAGGGGTGGTTTATATATTGGAGGGGAAGAGGGATTCTATATTATTTAATCATTATTTTAATATTTTTTCTCAAGACTATGAAAAGTAATGATTAATGTGATCCCAAATAGTAATAATATAATTTTAGTTCGAACCAAGTGAGATTAAATCAGTATTTCATCGCCTTTTATGTCATAAATCAAGTATTTAGCATTTATCGTAATTTATTGTATTTTACTATTCATCCAAAATTCAAGAATTTCAGAAAAGTAAAAAAAATTCATTCTAACAATTTTTTGATGTGTAAAATCCAAAAATAAACCCCATTTATCAAATTTTTTTCTAAATGTGATAAATTTAATTTTTAATTATAAACATTATTTAATCGAAAAATACCAACACTTAAAATATTTATCTTCATTTTTAAGGTGCCTAAGTTTTATTTATACATTAATGAGTAAGGTTACTATTCACAAGGGTAATATTACTATTCATAAAGGTATGTTACTATTCATAAGTGTATGATACTATTCATAAGGTTATGTTACTATTCGCCAAAAAATAACTTGATCTTATCAGACTCCAAATATCATCCTGATCACAACTGTGAATATGTATTTTTCAAAACTCAAAAAAAGTGTAAAATTTAAGTTTAATGGATTATGAATATCTCTTAAATTAAAAAGTGTTGTTTTAAGGAAACCATGTACTTTATGAAATATAGGCTATCTAATGAAAATAATGTATTAAAGTGAAACATACGATAAAATTTTTGGGTGTTATAGTCAAGTTTTCTTGGAGTGATGAATGTGAAAAGAGCTTCAAGGAGTTGAAAAGGAGGATTATCACTACGCACGTTCTCACATTATCCACAAGTGGAGAAATTTTTGTGGTATTTAGTGATTATTTGAAGAAGGTCTTTGTAGGATCGAAATAATGATGTAGATGCTCACTATACAAGAGGGGGGTGAATTGTATACTTTAGAAATTTCCTTAAACAAAGGAAAGAGCTATGTTTAAAAAAGTTAAACTAAGAAAATTCAAAACACCTCTAACAACAATTGAAAAAATAGGAATAAGGAAAGATGTTATAAACATCATGTTCTATGTACTTGCTTAAAACTGGAAAGAGATTCCGAAAGTAGGTTCCGGAAATATGGATCCAGAAATTGAAACTTAACTAAAGATTACAATATGAGATTCTACCTTAAAGCATATAGAATATAAATGAAATATTTTACAAGTAGGGAAGTATAAGAAAGTTATACTTTCCTTAAAATACAATGTTCAGCGGAAACAAACAAGTAGTAAAACTACAAGTAACAAGATATAAGTCTTTTAACCCGAAGAGAAGGGTATCCAACAAACTTGGATAAAGGTCCCTTGATTTATACTTTCAAGCAAGTCTGTCTTACCCACACCAGGGTAAGCCCTCGATACGAAGATCAAAGTCTCTATCTTGCTATCCCCACAGTCCCTCAACTTCAAGGTAGTTGGAACCACTGTCTTCCTCAGCAAGGAAGCCCTCGAACTTTAAGGTAGTCGGCACCTCTGTCTTCCTATCCCCGGAAGTCCTTGAATGTAATCACCAACATTCGGAGTCGTACGAAGCTTTGAGAGTTAATAAGAGCCTCTCTCTCTAGAAATCACTTCAACAGCATGTGTGAACAATGTCGAAGAAGTTGTCTATCAGTCTGGAGCTCTTTCAAATGAGCTCCTATTTATAGGCTCGATTGACCTCATTTCCAATGGTCATATCCTCCTTAAAAATCGGAGGGACCTGTACACATGTCACTTAACCAACGGTTAGTTTATAACAGAATAGATGACATTGTTTTATAACAAAAAAAAGTGTAACATAATGTACGACATCGTTTTAAGTATAACTCAAAAGTTCGGAGTAAAGGTTCGGAGTGTAAACAAAATATCAAAGAGTAGACAAATTATAAAAGTGTAAGAAAAATGAATGTTCGGAGTCTAAAAAAATAAAATATTCGGAGTCTAAATAAATTCAGAGTGTATAAAGCATATATGATCAGATTCTTTTTAATAGGTGAATTCGGAATTAGAATTTGGAATGAAAATTCGTCATCATAATTTGTAATGACAATTCGTAATCAGGATTTGTCATCAGATTTCAGTGTCAAACTTCATGAGATTTTGTATGCAGAATTCGGAATAGAACTTTATCAGAGTTCATATCCAGAATTTGGAGTGGAACTTCATTACAGTTCTCATCCAAAATTTAGAGCCTAAAACAGAATGCTTCATATCAAAGTTTTAAACGATTCTGAGAATATAGAAATGAATCTGATTCTTATACTTAAGAAATATATGGATATAGATAATGGAAATATGATAAGGAAAATTTTCTTTACAAAAGCGATCTTCCTTATAAAAGAGACTTTCCTTATAAAAGAAATTTTCCTTATAAAAGTGATTTTCTTTATAAAAGCGATTTTCCTTAAAGATATGATGTTTGTGATTTTCAAAACAAGAAGTAATGGAAAAGTCATAAGGAAAACCATATTGACTAAACAATCTCCCCCTTTTTGGAAATCACAAACATCCTTATGAAAAAGAAAGTCTAAGAAGAAAGAAAACATTAAGGCTTATCTCCCTTTGCTTTTGGATGTTGATGAATACGACTAACTCCCCCTTAGGCTTTGAAACTCTAAGGATCATATTCTAGATTTCCGGAATGATATTTCATTAAGAATAATAATGTATTCTTTAATGAAAAACTCCCCCTTAGATAAGCTCTATTAGAGTTCTTTTTCTTTCTCACCCTTTTTTAGGGTTCATTTTCCTTCTCTGCCTTTGTGATTTTCAAAAACAATTCGAGGGAATGGAAAATATAATAAAGTACCCGAAAAATTAGTAACAACAACAAAAGAGACGAGAAAGAAAAATTTTCATTAAGTTTGAAAGTTCAAAAACAAGGAAAGATAAGATACAACAGAAGATCAGATTTGTCTATTTTGGATCTTTTTTTCTTTGACATAAGACCTTTAAGAATAGTCTTTATCATTTTCAAGTCTTTATTGTCTTCTTCGGCTTGATTCTCTAACACAACTATTCTTGCACTTTGATCTTCAATATCTTCTTCTTGGGCTTTAAGCTTTTCTTCCTGAGCCTTCAAGATTTGTTCTTGCTTTAATAACTTCTCTTCAAACTCAATCCGATGATCCCTTTCATACCTCCAGTTTTGAGCAATAGAATTCAGCTTCCCATTCAGATCTCTGTCTTCTTGAATCTGGGAATTCTCCTCAACTGTCAACTTCTCTTCAAAGGAAGAAGTAAGTTCATTTAGCTTCCTGTCTTCTGTCTCAAAAGCATCCTTAACATTATCTTGGAATTCATCAAAGAGCCTCATCTCTTCTACATTTTTCACAAACAACTTGTCATTCTCTTAAAAGACCTTTTGTGGGCTTCATAGACGACAAAAAAAGTTTTGAACTGAGCCTCCATCTCAACACATTTGTCCATAACCTTGGATATAGAGTCTGTTTTCTGATTTAAAGAGTGTTGAAGCATCTGGCATCTTGAATCAAAACATGAGAAGGTCGGAATAGAACCCACTAACTTCTTTAATGACTGAACAACAAAGTCATGCCCCAACGAAGATGACTCTGAATCTGATACTTTTCTTGGAGAATTTTCTTCTTCAATTTGCTCAAGCTTTCTCCTTTAAGAATAACCAACTTCCCTGCTGTTTACATCCACTGAGTTCAGGGTATCAACAATGAGTTTCTTTCCCTTTTCCTTTTTCGGAATGGAGTCCTATTCTGGAGTTCTCTTTTCACTATCAAACACTTGAACAACATTGTCTTCATCATCAATAACTTTTTGAGCACCATCCTCTACATTCCCCATTTGAGAAATATAATGTAGAAGTTGTTCTTCCTCTACATGATAAGCTACTTGTTGTTCTCCTTTCTCCTCATCCTTTCCTAGAGTGACTAACTTAGAGGACTCGACTTCTGAAGTTCGGAGCAACAAATGTTCCGAAGGTGTCCCCTTATAATCGTCTACTTGCTTCAAAAGATCTCTGGTATCACCACTACCTTCAACAACTACTTCTTCCTCTTCCACTTTCTCAATTTGCTCAACTTCCTCACCAGGCTTAGAAACTTCCTCTTCCGGAGTGACATAGTTTCTTCCTAGAGTCTCAGGTAGAGATTCCAAAGAAAAAGATCTCGGAACGGGAATGTTTGCAGAAACCATCTCATTAAACTTCAAAAAAGTCTGAGGTACCTCAGCTTCAGACATCTTCTTCTTAAGCTTCTTTTCCTTCATTTGTTTTTCTAATTCATCCGCTATTTTTTCTTTCAAGGCCTTAGCCTCCACAGGATCCCAGCCAAACTGAGGCTCCCCTTTCACTCTCTTCTCTTTGATTTCCCTCCACTTAGAAACTACCTCATCAAAATAATCCTTATTATTCTTTGGTTTTGGAGGTGCGGAATGAACTTCCTTAGATTTGGGATTCCCTGCTTCAACTGCAGCTTCTTTCAACTTTATCTTCTTCACTGGCTTAGAAGATTCAGGTTCAGCAACTTTCAGAACTGCTTCTTCTTGAAATGACATATCAAAGAACTCACCAGTCTTCTTGTTGAAGGAAACATCCATCCTTTTGAGAGTACCATCACTCACCAACATAATTTTTCAAACTCTTGACTTATTCTTACAAGCCTCCTTGAAAGGCTCAAGGCACCGAACTATTAAATTCGAGATGATTGCTGGATACGTTA
This sequence comes from Viscum album, assembly GCA_963277665.1. Taxonomy (NCBI): domain Eukaryota; kingdom Viridiplantae; phylum Streptophyta; class Magnoliopsida; order Santalales; family Viscaceae; genus Viscum; species Viscum album. Next base: position 1,660,462,191 of record OY728136.1, on the reverse strand, counting down.
TGATCTAAGATCTCAGATTCCCTTTCTTAACATTTTCAATGGTAATAAGAATTTGTTTCATCAGATTAAACTTCCTTAGATTTGTCAGAAAATCTAGAATATACATCTCGCTCTTCCTCAAACTATCTTTGTCACCCTTTCTCAGTACGATAAATCCTTATACCCATAATTCTAGAATCCGAAAATTTGTAGACAGACTAGCAATCTTCGGAGCCTTGTCATCTTCCAGTCCAAGAGTTTCCAATGCCTTTTCCTTGTTGAAGCTTCCTTTTGAATCTGGTAAAACATGAGAGATGAACTCAGCTTCTCCTTCATAGGTTATCCCTACCAAGCTAGCTGCCTTGACATAAGAAATATTATAAGTCTTTCCATAAGACTTAAACGAAAATTTTTCCCTATCATTTTCCTTAAAGAAGGAAACTGTCTCATAGAACTCTACAAGAAACTCCGAATATACTTCATCTTGATTTCCAGGTTAGAAACAACAACATCTTCCAATTTTTTAAGCTTTATGTTCTTGGATATAAGAGAATCATATTTTTTGAAGAAATCAGGATGAACCAACCTTTCTCTACATACAAACCACTTGGAAATCGGCTTAGAGGTTGACATGTATTGAGAAGATGCTTCCACAGACAATTGGATTTGAAGACTTCTGAGAAGTTCAGAACAGAGAAAGATGAAGATCAGAATAGCCTTAAAACAGAGAGACAACACTTCAGGACGCTGGAGCTTGAAAAACCAATGTGGGATGACCACTTGGGTCCCCTTTATATAGGCAACGAAATGACAGTTCATCTTCCTCGGTTGATCAAACAATTGTAAAGAGATGAGATCAGATCTGACGGTTGAAAACCAATTCTCAAGAAAACTTGAATACGATTTTTTGAGGTTTTTATTAAAACAAGGATTTACGAAACCTTATAAACCGAAAACAAAATATAAGAAAATATCATCAAGTAACGTATGATTACAAAAACTTGAGTAATGGAATCATACCTTTCAAATTAGATTAGGAGGATTATTCGTAATGGGTAATATTCTTCTTGAAGAGAAAAGAGAAAAAAAACTTTATTACAAAAAGACATAGGTCACAAAATTCACTACGAAAAAAAACTCAGTATGGAAAACCCAGTACAGAAAGAATAATAAAAACAAAAAATTCATTATAAGAATTTCATCATTTCATTACAAAAGTTTGAATACGAAAAGCTCATTATGAAAGTCTCGATACGAAAATCTCGTTACAGAAACACCAGTAAGAAATTTTCCATTTCGGAAGTTTTCAATAAAAAAATTTCCATTCCAGAAGTTTTATATACGAAAATATCAATTCTGGAAAATTTTAGTTCTGGAAATTCCAATTCCGGAAATGTTAGTTCTGAAAAGTTTGAAAAACTCACTTAGAAAATTTTTGTTACTCTAACAAAAAAATGTACTCCCCCAATGAAAAGGAGTTTATTTATGTAAAGAGACTTTTTCAACAGAAAGTTAATTAAGAAGGATTACCTTACAGTTGTCATTCCTAACTTTTTTTTAATGTATTCAAATCTATCATAAGGAAAAGATTTTATGAAAATATCAGTAATTTGATCTTGCGTTCCGATAAACTGAAGAATAATATCTCCTTCTAGTGTGTGATACCTAAGAAAGTGATGCCTAATATCTATGTGTTTTGCACGTGAGTGATGTGAAGTGTTCTTAATTAGGGCAATGACACTTGTGTTATCACAGAAATTTTGAGTTTTAGTAAAACTCAAGCCATATTCTGTGCGTGTGTGTTGCATCCACAACACTTGAGTACAACAACTTCCAGCTGCTACATATTCAGCTTCAGCAGTAGAAAGTTCTACAAAATGTTTCTTCTTGCAGGACCAAGAAACTAATGATTCTCCTAAGAAATGAAACGTTCCGGATGTACTCTTTCTATCCATTCTACATCCACCAAATTCTGCATCAGAAAATCTTTTTAGAACAAAATCATTTCCAGAAGTATAAAATAATCCTAGATTTATGGTTCCCTTAAGGTAGCGAAAAATTCTTTTTACTGCATTTAAGTGAGATTCCTTAGGATTGGATTGATATCTTACACATAAGCATACTGAGAACATTAAGTCTGGTCGACTAGCTGTTAAGTAAAGTAAACTTCTTATCATACCTCTAAAAGATGTTTGATCTACGGGTTTCCCACCTTCATCAAGATCTAAAGAGTTTGAGGTACCAATGGGAGTACTTATACTCTTAGTGTTGTTATAACCATAATTTTTGAGAAGATATTTAATATACTTATGTTGAGATATGTAGGTTTCTTCTAGTTTTTGAGAAATTTGAAAAAAAGGAAAAAAGTTAACTCACCCATTATACTCATTTCAAAATTAGATTTCATTAGACTTGCAAAAGAGTCGGTTAAAGACTTCTGACTTGAACCAAATATAATGTCATCAACATAAATTTGAATAATGAAAACATTTTTATTATCTTTACTTAAAAAAAGGGTTGGATCTGCATTTCCCTTAACATGGTTATTTTGAAGCAAAAATCCACTGAGTCTATCATACCATGCTCGTGGGGCTTGTTTAAGACCATACATAACTTTGGTAAGTCTAAAAATATGATCAGGATGTTTTTTATCTTCAAATCCAGGAGGTTGATCAAAAAAAACTTCCTCTTGGACAAAACCGTTAAGAATATCACATTTTACATCGATTTGAAAAAGATTAAAATTATAAAATGCTTCCAAGGCAAGTAGAATACGGATAGATTCAAGTCTAGCTACTGGAGCATAGGTTTCTTCATAGTCTATTCCCTCTTGCTGATTATAGCCTTTAGCAATGACTTTAGCTTTATTTCTTACTATGACTCTATTTTCATCACATTTGTTTCTGAAGACTCATTTTACTCCCATAACAGAAGTTTCCTTAGGTCTTTTAACCAAGATCCAGACTTTGTTCCTTTCAAATTCATTTAGTTCATCTTGCATAGCTTTGATCCAATCCTCATCACCTAAAGCTTCATCAGTGCTTTTTGGTTCTAATTGGGAAAGTAATGATAGATGTTCTATTTCATTTCTTAAGGAACTTCTAGTTCTTACATGTTGATTTACGTCACCAATGATACTATCACTGGGATGATTCTTAAGAAACAACTGATTTGGGTTTTGAAAAACCTATTCATCAACATAGGGTAGAAAGCCTTCTGGGGTAAATGTTTCAGATGTATCTTCTTGAACATTATCCTTATCAGAAGGATCTTCTATAAAAGGTTGACAATCAGTTTTTGAAAACACATCCGAGGATGAATATTGGGATGGTTTAAAAACAAAAGGATCAGACTCATCAAATTTTTCATGTACTGTTTCTTCAATAGTACAAGTATTTTTATTGAAAACTCTATATTCCTTAGAAGTTGTGGAGTAGCCTAAGAAAATTCCTTCATCAGATTTTGGTGTGAATTTATGTAGATTATCATTAGTATTCAGAATGAATACTTTGCAACCAAAAACCTTGAAGTAGTATAGTCTTGGTTTTCTACCATTCCATAACTCATATGGTGTTTTATTAAGAAAAGGTCTTATCAAAACTCGATTTGTAGTATAACAAGTAGTACTTACAGCTTCAGCCCAGAAATGTCTAGCTATATAATATTCACTCAACATGGTTCTAGTTATCTCTTTAAGAATTCTATTTCTTCTCTCAACAACACCATTATGCTGAGGAGTTCTAGGTGCTGAAAAATTGTGAGTAATACCTTTTCTACTACAAAATGTTTCAAAATCAGAATTTTGAAATTCTCCTCCATGATCACTATGAATAGTTTTCGATGGAAGGTTTTTCTCATTTTTAACATGAGCTCTAAAGCTTTTGAAATAAGAAAAATCTTCAGACTTGTTTGCTAGAAAATAATCCCAAGTAAATCTAGTGTAATCATCAACTAGAACAAACACATAGTATTTTCCTCCAATACATCCAGTTTGTGTTGGACCAAAATGATCCATGTGCACTAACTGTAATGCATCTATTGTTGAGACTTCACCGATTTATTTAAATCTAGATTTATTATTCTTTCCATATTGAAAAGGATCACAAACTTCAGAAGAATCAAATCTAAGCTCCAGTAGATCCTTAACAAGTTTCTTCTTAGATAGTTTACATAAGTTTCTAAGGTTACAGTGACCTAGTCTTCTATTCCATAACTAGGAATGATCTTCCATTGTGATTAGTCAAGGTAAATCTTGGCTCCGGAGGTCTTCTAAATTTAAGGTGTAAACATTCTCATGCCTATTGGCTGAGAGAATAAATTCTTCCTTGTAATTGTGAACTAAGCACATATCATTCCTAAAATTCACAAGGTAACCTTCATCACATAACTGACTTATGCTAATGAGGTTGTGCTTAAGACCCTTAACAAAAAGAACATTTGAAATCAAATTTTTACCTAGAAGAACAATATTACCAATACAAACAATCTCTCACTTAGCATTATCTCTGAAAGTTACCTTTCCTCCTTTCGTTTTGATAATCTTTTCAAAATAGCTTTTGTTACCAGTCATGTGCCGGGAACATCCACTATCCATGTACCATGTGTTGCTACTGGTACTCTCTTTATTTTCCTGAAATCATGAATAGAATTAGACTTTCAGAATCCAAACTTTTTTGGATCTGAGATTTCCAGATAACAAAATTTTAGGTACCCACATCTTCTTAGAGAAATAAGCTTTGTGAAATCCTAGAGATTGGGTTTTTTTAAGGAACAATTCTTTTCCTAGTGACCACCACATTGACACTTGGTACATAATGGGGCACTTTGATGAAAAAAATAATTGTTACTAAAAATTGGTTTTGTATGGGTATAACCAAATCCGGATTTATTTCTTAAAGGTCGTATTTGGGAATACATTTGATCAAAATTTTACTTACCATGGGTAAAGTTTGATAAACACTTCTTTAAGGAAAAAATTTCAGACTTGAGTTTTATAACCAAGTTTTTATCCTCAAGATCATTAGTTTTAGAACTAGAGCTAGGCTCGAAAACATTTTTCTTAGAAATTAATTTTTATAACTCTTTAGCAAGTTTGTTCTTCTCAGAACTTACTTCCTCAAGATTTTTTTAAATACTTTCAAAATCAACATTTTTTCTATCAAGATATTTAGAAAGATCTGATATTTCTTTCATAAGAATAGAATTCCAAGAGTTTTCTTTATCAATTTTTTATTGAGTTTGGAATTATCAATTTCAAGAAGTTCAGAAAACCTAGAAACTTCTTCATAAGTAGGTGAAATATTTTCTTTATCAGAAGAGGATTCTTCATCAGAAGATTTATAATATTTACTGTCATTAGAATTGAAAGAAACATTGGTCAATGATTCATAATTTTGTACCTTAGACATAAAACAATGATTTTCAATTGGTAGTCTGGCTATAACACCAAGATTCTTCTGTCCTAAAGATTCATAATCAGAAGATTCATCAGAAGATTCACCACCACTGGCACTCCGGGTGTCATTAGATTTCATAACTTTCTTAGATTTGGCTTTATAATAATTCTCTTTGGTTCTGTCTGAATGCCTTTCTTTCCTTTCTTTCTTTTTGAGAAAAGGACAATCTGGTCTAATATTTCTAGATTTTAGGCATTCATAACATGTGACTTCTCCATCTTTCCTATCTTTCCTTTCCATTTTCTTATACATGGATTGGAAATTTCTTTGGCCAGCTATCTTGTTCATCCTTCGAGAAAGATTTTCTAACTTATTTTCAGAGACTTCACTCTCACTAGATTCGGATTGGAAAATAACTTTCTTAGACTTGGATCTAGTTACTCTCTCAGGTGTATTAGATTTCATTTGATTTGATGTTGTTTTAAAAGAAACAGCACCATTTCCATTTTTCTTTTTTATGTTATCATCATCTCTCTTCATTTTGGTTTCAAGTTGGAGAAGAGTTCCAAATAACTCATCAAGAGAAATTTGAGTGAACTTCCTATTCTCATCAATAGTAGTTCTCTTGGATTCCCACTCATTGGGCATAATATCGATTATCTTATCCACATGTGCTTCATCATCTAACCCTTTCTCTCCCATAGACTGTAAGCTGTTGACTATAGTCATAAATCTCTGTTGAACATTACTTTTTGGTCTACCATATGGAAAATTGAAGCCATGGTATTCAGCTCTAAGCATAGCTCTCCTAGTCTCAATCACTTTAGAAGTTCCAAAGTGTGTAACTTCAAACTTCTTCCAGATACAATTAGCTGCTTCACAAGAAGAAATTTGGCTATATATATTTCTAGTCATTGAACAAAATAAGGTATTGCGTACCTTATAATTGAGTTGATACTCTTGCTTTTTATTAGTTAGTGAAAGTTTTAACTTCCTTATCAGGAATTTTATAATCTCCAGTAAGCATAACAATGTTATCCACTCTAGTATTGATAACAAAAGTCTTCATTCGATCTCTCCAATATTCATAGTTATTACCATCAAATATTAGTGGTCTTGTAGGATTTAGATTATCAATGGAACCAACATTAACTCCTGCCATATTTAAAATATCCTTCCACACACAAACTTGTTAGTAGAAAAAGTTTGTAATAACAAGGTTCAGAATGAAAAAGTTCGGAATGACAAAGTTCCAGAATGACAAAGAACTTACTAAAAAGGTATGAAGAATAAAAGAAAATGAACAAGAAAAACATAAACATGAGTATCAGTATTTCAGAGACCTCCTCAGATACCAATTGTAGGATTGAAATAATGATGTAGATTCTCACTATATAAGAGGGGGGTGAATTGTATAATTTAAAAATTTCACTTAACAAAGGAAAGAGCTATGTTTAACAAAGTTAAACAAAGAAAATTCTCTAACAACAATTGAAAAAATCAGAATAAGGAAAGAAGTTATAAAATTCATGTTCTATGTACTTTCTTAAAAATGGAATGAGATTCCAAAAGTAGCTTCTGGAAATATGGATCCGGAAATTGAAACATAACTAAAGATTACAATATGAGATTCTACCTTAAAGCGTATAGAATCTAAATGAAACAGAGTACAAGTAGGGAAGTATAAGAAAGTTATAATTTCCTAACAATACAATATGAAGCGGAAACAAACAAGTAGTAAAACTACAAGTAACAAGATATAAGTCTTTTATTCCAAAGAGAAGGGTATCCAACAACCTTGGATAAAGGTCCCTTGATTTATAATTTCAAGAAAGTATGTCTTACCGACACTAGGGTAATCCCTCGATATGAAGATCAGAGTCTATGTTATGATATCCCCGCAAGACCTCAACTTCAAGGTAGTTGGAACCTCTTTCTTCCTCAGCAAGGAAGCCCTCGAACTTCAATGTATTCGGCACCTTAGTCTTCCTATCCCCGAAAGTCCTCAAATATAATCAACAACATTCAGAGTCGCATGAAGCTTTGAGAGTTAATAAGAGCCTCTCTCTCTAGAAATCACTTCAACAGCATGTGTGAACAATGTTGAAGAAGTTGTCTATCAGTCTGGAGCTCTTTCAAATGAGCTTTTATTTATAGGCTCGGTCAACCTCCTTTCCAATGGTCATATCCTCCTTACAAATCAAAGGGACCTGTACACATGTCACTTAACCAACAGTTAGCTTATAACAGAATAGATGACATCGTTTTATAACATAACAAGTGTAACAGAATGTACGACATCGTTTTAAGTATAACTCAAATGTTCGGAGTGAAGGTTCAGAGTGTAAAGAAAATATCAAAGAGTAGAAAAATTATAAAAGTGTAAGAAAAATGAAATTTTAGAGTCTAACAAAAAAATAATATTCGGATTCTAAATAAATTCGGATTGTATAATGAAAAGATGATCAGATTCTGTTTAATAGGTGAATTCAGAATTAGAATTCGGAATGACAATTCTTCATCAGAATTCATAATGAGAATTCGTAATCAGGATTTGTCATCAGATTTCAGTGTCAAACTTCACGAGAGTTTGTATCCATAATTCGGAAAATAACTTTATCAGAGTTCGTATCCAGAATTCGGAGTGGAACTTCACTATAGTTCCCATCTATAATTCGGAGCCTAAAATAGAATGCTTTATATCAATGTTTTAAACGATACTGAGAATATAGAAATGAATCCAATTCTTATACTAAAGTAATATATGGATATAGATAATGAAAATATGATAAGGATAATTTTCCTTACAAAAGATATCTTCCTTATAAAAGCGACTTTCATTATAAAAGAATTTTTCCTTATAAAAGCGATATTCCTTATAAAAGTGATTTTCCTAAAGATAAGGTGTTTTTGATTTTCAAAACAAGAAGGAATGGAAAATTCATAAGGAAAACCTTATTGAATCAATAGTCTTGGGACGTGTGTTGATGAGAAATGAAAAATTCATAGCCTATTATTCAAGGAAATTCAAAGTTCATGAGCGAAACTATCAAACACATGATCTGGAGTTGGATGTAGTAATCTTCACTTTAAAAATTTGAAAACATTACCTATTTGGGGAGAAGTGTGAAATATATACAGATCAGAAAATCCTCAAGTATATATTAACACAGAAAGAGTTGAAAATGCTCCAATGAAGATGGTTAGAGCTGATTAAAGACTATGACCGCTCAATCCATTACTACCCTGGGAATGTGAACAAGGTAGAGGATGCTCTATATAGAAAGGATCAATTGATTCTATCATTGATGATAATTAAAAACAATCCAATCTTCTTAGATTTACTGAATATGGACATGGGAATCATAAATAAGTTAATAACATCAATCCTTTGGCAAATGATTGCTCAACCATCTCTTTTGGAAAGGTTAAAGGATGCTCAAAAGGATGATATGAGATTTTAGAAGAATGAGGAAACTTCCAGAAAAGGTAAATCCTCAGAGTTCAAGGTTAATGAAGAAGGAATTGTGATATTTAGGAAAATACTATGTGTTCCATAAAATCTAGATTTAAAGAATGTACTTTTGGATGACTCAAATTGTTTGAATTTCTCCATTCACCCAGGAAACATAAAGATGTACCATGATTTTTGAGAGAATTTTTGGTGGGATAACATGAAGAAGGAGATCATTGAGTATACATAAAAGTGCCTAATATGTCCGCAAGTGAAGGATGAGAGGTAGAAGTCTAATGGTATAATGCAATCATTACCCATACCAGCATGGAAATGGGAGAACATCAAAATGGAATTTGTCACCGGACTTCAGAAGACATCCAAAGGAAACATTTCTATCTAGGTTGTTGTGGATAATCTTACAAACTGAACACTTCATTGAAATTTCAGTGGATTTATCATTTGTTAAACTGTCATGGATATACATTAGATAAGTGGTAAGGCTGCATTGGGTACCCCTATTGATTGTATCTGATCGATATCCAAGAATCACCGCTATGTTCTAGAAGAGTCTTCAGAATTCTCTGAATACCCAGCTGAACATCAGTATGGATTATCATCCTCAAAATAATGGCCAATCTGAGCAGACTATCCAAACACTTGAGGAAATGTTCAGAGCATGCTCAATGGACTTCAAAAAAGGATGGGATCAACAAATTCTTCTGGTTGAGTTCTCTTGCAATTACAGTTTCCACTCAAGCATCCAAATGGATCCTTATAAAGCCCTTTATGGGAAGAGTTGAGGAACACCGACATGTTGGAAAGAAGCTGGGTAGTGAAAACTCTTACGTCCAGAAATGGATGAAAAATGGTGGAGAAGGTTAATACAATACATCAGTACATTAATGATTCTCAGAGTCGACAAAAGAGCTATACTGGTAATCATCAACACGACCTAGAGTTTGGTGTTGGAGACATGGTACTCCTATGCATATCACCATGGAAGCGAGTTATGAGATTTGGGAAGAAGGAAAAGATTAGTCCAAGGTACATCATTCCTTTTGAGATCCTTGATCGTATTGGAGCAGTGGCCTATCGACTAGCACTCCCACCGAATCTATCTCAATTACATGATGTATTCCTTATATCACTCTTGAGGAAGTATATACCTGCCCCATCTCATATAATCAATCCAAACGTGGTACCATTGGAGAATTACCACTTCTATGAAGAGAAGTCAGTGAAGATATTATATCATAGTGAAAAAGTTCTACAAAATAAGAAAATTCCCCTCATCATGGTGTTGTGGTGAAACCACGAGTTTGAAGAAGAAAAATGGGAACCAGAGGTAGTGATGAGGCAGATTTACCCACATCTGTTTTAGCATGCGAAAAAGAAATTTTTGTGGAGAAATTTATTAAGGGGAGAAGACTGTAGCGACCCAAATTTTTATTAATGAAAATTACTCTTGACTGGATAAATTGTGTTACTATGTAAAATGGTTATATAATACATACACACTTCCTTAGTCTTATATTTACAGATTTTAGAACCCCGTTGAGAATTTTAATCATTGCTAATATAGTTGTTGAACAGTGAACACCTGATTAGTAAAAATATAGGGTTTTAACAAATCCAATTTACTTAGACAAAGGAAGTGGTGAACTCATCCAATATAATTTCTCCATACGAAGCCCATTTGTTGAAGCTCAGAAAGGAGGTAGCTTAACTGGGCATCTCTCTTGAGCATGTCCAAGCCAAGCTTCAACACGTTAGGCTTGAGCGGAACCGCCTATGAGAGAAGTGAATGTTTATAGAGATTACCACCCGAGCGATATTATCCGAGACACCCCAAGAGTCTCTCACCATCACAATCCTTAACCTTAGGTCTTATGTGGGTGTTATAAGAGGTTATGTAATAAGACCCTATCACTATGTTATGTGATTTATTATTTTTTGTATAAATAATATAAATTAATTTCATTATTGTATCTTTGTAAACGGGTTTTAAAGCACACATATTATTTATAGTTAATATTCAATTAATAAATCTATTTTGATGAATTAATGTATTTTTGAATTAAATAATACTTTAATTAAATATTATTATTACAAAATTACTTTATATTAAATATAAATAATCCTACATTTTTTATGAATACAATTGTAATTTCTATTAAGGTTTGAAAACTATTTTTGTCAAAACCCATGAATTTTCAATAAATATTGGTTTTTATTTTGAAAGTAAAAATTGAAATATTTAGAAAATTATTTAGATAAACTTAATATTATTTTTCTAATTAGTATGTTGAATTTATCCAATGGTGAATTTTTCATAATATTCCGAGGCATTCAATTTTCTGGGTAAAAATTAAATATCATTTAATTATATACTGTGTTTTATGACATAATAATGACCCAATAGTGATGTAATGAAACAAAATAAAAGGGTTATTTGGCTAATATATGTTTTACCTTTACAATAATGTGATTTTTATTTTATTTATTTATTTTACAATGCCATAGTGGACACTCCAAGACTTATAAAACATTTTAACATTTTAAAATGATTTCCTTGAGATTGTGACCCACTTCCACATAATCATGCCTAATATTTTAATAAGTTCGGCCATTTGCCTTATAAAATAATTTTTTCCACTCCCTTTTGAAAAATCCAAGGTAAAAACCCATGGGATGGTTTTTGGTTTCGATTAGTTTAATGTGTAGTGTCCAAAACCTAAATAATTATGAATTCCTCTTCTTTCCTATATAAAACCACACAATATCCCATTACACTTCACTCAAACCATTTGGATCTTAGACAAACACTAAACTAATATCATTACAATTTTCCCAAGGCACCCCAAGCTCTTAATAAGCCTCTCTCAAGCCATTCACTAGCCATTGGGATCACACTTCCAAGTAAGGGATTTCTTCTTTTCTTATTATTTTCCACATTTCATTATATTGTTATACCCTTTTGTTTTCAATTAAAAATATTGGGGTATGATTTAGAACCTCTACATACTTACCTTCTTATGTTTTAATGATGTTATACCTCTTTATCTCTCATTAATGCCCCCAATGCACACCCGTTACCATTCCAAAATTTTGTATGGAATTTCTCTTTTCTCATGTACATTCAAGAAATTATTTTATATTTTGCATCTAAATTCCATTACATATGTTTGGACATGTATCCATATTACCCCACATACAATCCATTTCATTTAAATATTATGATATACCCATTTCCCTCTCATCAACCATTTTTATGAATTCTTATGTCACACCATAATGCTGCTGAAATTGCACTGTGATTCACCAAGCCAAAGTAATTGTGTAGTGAATACAATGCCCACTTCTCTATCAAGGATATTCACCTTTATTCACATTTAATTATTGATTATAGAGTTTAGTGTATGAATTCCACATTCATTTATGGTGGGATAAATGATAATATTTAATGAATCCATGTTGTATGACCTATGTGGAACACTTATGCATGAAATGAAATGATTAAGAGGGGTGCACCCTGATAGCTATACAATGCATTGGGTAAAGATTAGTATCATGATACATCATGTGAAATGAGTATTTTCTCATGATAATTCCATTGCAATGAGGGTTTAATCATGCTCCATGTGCAATGAGCCTTGGATCATGCTAATATCTTGTTAAATGTTGTTTCCACATTTCCATGTTATGACAATCATGCTATATCATGACTTTGTGTCCATGTCTCTCTTATTTTTCATTGATATGCCTATTGACTAAACTGTATTTTATTATTCATGTTATTCTTTGTTTTCTCCCTTACCTGTCTTTAAAGATCACCCCCTTCTTATTTATGTCCTCATGTTATCCCATACAATTCTAAGCACGAGGGAATTTTGTGGTCATGTAAAAGAAGTTTTCAGTAAAGATGTTGTGTTTCATGTTTTATGTAGTTATGTAATGATCCTAAGCCCCAAAGAAAATAGACCTCCCAATCATCTATGTTGCATCAAGTGAAAATTTCATGTAATAAATTATGTTTAATTGTGAAATAAAGATAAGGGTTGTTATAATTCATGTGGAGAGGTTAAGAATTATATGTTATACTTAATATGTTATTATCGTGTCTTTATTGCATGTACTATTTTGCACTGACTCAACTGAAGGTTAAATAGCGCACCCCGAAATCTATAGGTCCATCAGAATTTTTTTGAGGCCATCATGTAGGATAAATTTACCATTTATTCCTTAGGAAAGTCTCAATATATTGATAACTCAAAATCAAGTTAAGTGTCAACTAATAAAATTCTGGGTCACTACATATGCACCCACACACAAAAACATATTTATATTTAAATAAAGGTGATTATAAATGTAAATCAGTAATTGAAAAAAAAAATTTCATATTTTAAAGTTAATTTATTAGATTTAGAATTTTAATATTTTTATTTTTACATTTTTTAAATATTATTATGATATTAGAATGTATAATTAATATTTATGTTTAAGAAATTAGTAATTTATATTTATTGTAAATCACTTCTTAACAATACATATAATTATTCATAAATATAATTATGCATTTATATAATTAATGATAAATTTTAAAAAAATATTCTTTTAAATAATAAATAATATTTTTTAAATTTAATTAATTATTTTTAAATGTAATATAAAAATAAATATTTTTTTTATAAAATTAATAGTATTTATATAAATCTATAATGAGTAATATATATATATATATATTTCCAATTAAATGTTTTTTTCAATATAATTATTTTTACTCTTACCTTTAATATTAAATATTTATTTATTTATATAATTAATAAAAGTTTTTAAATATTATTAAAAATGGTTAAAAATAAATGGTAATTATTAATATTGTATATAAAATTATATTATATATATTTAAATAATTAATAATTTATTGTAAATCTTTTGTATTTAAATGTAATTGTTAACAATTTATTTGTTTATTTATACCTTTATATATATAATTTTTTTTCATAATAATATAAATCATAAAATGTCATAAATAAAATTTTCCACATTGAAATATAATTATTAACTATTAATGTGATTTTATGTAATTAATAATATATATATATTTTAATTATTCTTGTATTTTTGTATCTTTGGGATTTATATTTTTGTATGTATACATATTAATATTTTTTATCTTAATTATAAATTTATATAATTAATGAAATATTTTTAAAAATATTTATTCATTTATATAAATAATTATATTTTTAATAAAAATTAATAATTTTTAGTTATAGCTAATAGTTAATTATATAATTTATAAAAATTCAAAACAATATATAAATCTATAAAATTAATTAGTAATAATAATATATTAATATATTAAGAATTGTAAATCGAAAAAGGATGGGGTCAAGTCCCTTTATTAAATTTATATTTTTATAATTTGTAATATATTGTGAAAAAAATAAATATGTCTATATTTTTTCATTTAGTTGATAAAAAATATTATTTTATATTTAATTTACGAATATTTTTTTAAAATAATAATAATTTTTTATTTTTTTAAAATATAGTTGATAATAAATTTGGAGTTGTTGTTGTGTAATATTATTTTAATCTTACATAGAAGAGTATATCATTGATAATTTTTTCACTAATAAATCTACCTATATTAGTGATAAAGTTAGCACTGATAAATGTCACAATGTAAGATTAAACTGAATCTATATAATAATTACTCCTTAATTTTTTTTATCATTTAAAATTTTAACACCGATAAATCTACCTATATCAACTCTAAAGTTATCATTGATAAATATCCCTTTATATGATAAAACATAAGCTATATAAGAATAACTCAAAATTTTTGGAAGCTTTGTACTATTAAACTAGTGATTACAATGATAAATTTTGATTTGAAAAAATATTTGATTTTCAAAACTTATGATTTCAAAATTAATAAAAGCCTCTTTCACCAGTGCTTTTTAGAAAGAATTCATAATTGACCCTACATCATTATAAAAGAACCCATATACATTTTAGATTAGACATATCATTCAATCTGTTGTGAAAGCTATACTATGTCACACCCCCCACATAATTTTGTCAATGACCCAACTTCCAAAATAAAAGGGGTGAAATCTCCTCCTATCATAATATGTTTTTTCTGTAATTTTTATGAATGTTCTTCATGTAAAACAATTTTATAGATGCACCCCATCCCATCATTTTGTTATTTAATTTAGTAAATAATAATTTATATATTTTAAAAACATCATGCAATTGAAGAATTTAGGAATGTTTTATATTGATTTATCTCCCCATAAAATGGATAAAAATTGATATATGAATTTTTGACGGTGTTTCTTTATTTGAGGTTATTCATGTGTTTTCTCAAGTAAATGTGTTTGAAAACCCATACCTTTGAATGATATATAAAATAAAATGTATTAATTAGGTTATTTTTAATGTGTATAGTAATTATTTAATGGGTGTTTTATTTTTTATTGGATTTATTTAATTTTTGATAGTGATTTTCAAGATAGAAAAAGATTTTTTTATTCAGCGTCTCATTTAGATTCATCTGATTGGATTAATTATTTAAATATATAGTTTTTTATTTCATATTTTTCAGGAAAATAGTCGCACAATGTTATAGATATGAATTTATAATTTCAAATCGATATTAGTTTGTGTTTGGTTATAGTTGTTTCTAATGAAAATGTTTAAAAATAATTTGTTACAAAAACACTTATTAATTATCTGTGAAGTTTTAAAAATGGATGTTGGTTCATGTTTTTTGTATACAATTATTTAAAGGGGAAATTATTTAAAGAATAATTCCATGTTTGGTTTTGTTTTATATTTAAAATCACTATTTTTTAAGAATAAAATCTTATGTACATGAATTTTTATTGATTTTTAATTAGTTTTATTTAGGGGAATTGTATTTTAGGTGTTTAGGTATTTGTTAATTTTCATTTGAATTCTAATTTTTTTATTTTCACAGCCAATTTCTTGAGGTTTTTAATAATGGATTTGGGATTTTTTTATTTAATTTATTTATAACTCTTTATGTTATTGACGATGTGTTTGATTGGTATATTTTCCATGGATGTGTTTAGTTTAAACGAGTTTTAAAATGTTTGAATTCTATATTTTTCTATGATTTAGACATGGATTTAAATTTTTTAATTCAAGTTTTAACTATGTGTAATATGCTCAAATTAATATATTTAGATTTCGTTTTATAATGATTTTAATTGTAGTTTTGAAGCACTAAACATTTAATTTGTGGAATAATGTTTTTATATTATGAAATATGTTTAAAATTAGTATATAGAAGATTTTACACTTCTTTATTAATGAATTCTTTCATTGGAATTGTTGACCTCTATCGTGGTTACTGGCTTTGATTACCCCCACCACTTTATGTCTCACTTTATGAGTGAATAGAGAATGTATAATGACCATAGATGGAATGTCATTAATTACTTTTATTAATTTTTTTAGAAATTATAATTTCTCATCTATAAAACCAAAACATTAAATGTGTAGTATAAACTCAATCCTGAAGTTGATCCACAGATTCAAGGATCCTTAACATGAAACATTAGTTCAAATGTAAAAAATTTACCATTAAAATTATTGAAATAAAAATAAAATATATTTGAATAAAATATTAATTTTAAAAAAAGGACGATAATTTTAAAATCCATGTTCATGTGATAGATAATCATCAAAAATATTTAATGTATAACCATAGTTTTATCTAAATTGGATATAAAAAAATCATTTTTCATAGTATTTTCTTGATAAGTTTTAATATTTTATTTTATTATAATCAAGTACTTTTATTCATTTAACAATCTCTCATTACAATATTATATTTAAACATATGGATTTCAACTTATTCCATTAAAATGAATGAATTCATGTAAGTATTTTATTCATTATTCATAAATTCCTCAATAAACCTAACAATAATATTATTTTTAAAGAAATAATAGATATTGAATATTGATTGAATGGAAAAAACCAACATAAAAGAATATTAAAAATAAAATAAATTCAATATTAAATCACCCTTTATTACTAATATTAAAACAAAGTGACTAAACAATGATTTTGTCATAAGAATCAGAGAATCAATACATGTCATACATAATAGAGATTCCTAATATCATATCAATATCAAACAAGTGGTCCATTATCCTTATAAGATTTCTAACTACGTACAATAGTGAATGAATTAATCAATGATTTATTTCCTTCCAAAAAAATTCATCCTTTTATAGAGGAAAATCCTCCCATATATCTTCATATATATACTTTATCATATATTTAATTATTTGGAATTCAAATACCATTATTTTATTTAAATTGAGTGGGATATACTTAATATTTACCATATTTATGTATTATAATTTATAATTATATTTTATAAATTTATACATTATAATTTATACATGTAAACAAATTAAATATTATATTAAAATATTTTTTGCATATTTTAATAAATACGAATAATGGGGAGCCAAATAAGATAAATATGAATCACACATTTATGGATGCCAATTGTATGAAAAATATTTTGATAATGGGGTTAAAGAGTTTAGCAATTTCACAGTTGAGAAATGATATTACCCTTACCAAATCATTTTCTTGTGTTTATGCTATTTGTATTATAAATGAATTTGACTAGAATAGTTGAGAAAAAACATGACCTATCACAGAATTGACCGATCTATTAAATTTTAGACTAAACATAGGTAGGAATTGAATGTTGCTAGTGACTTGGAAAAAACTATACTTTATTGATCATATTATTTGATTTAAATTGTAAATGATAATGGATATCATATTAAGAAAATAAAATTTATAGTTTATGTTGAACCTTATGATGGTAAAAATCTATTTTATAATTTAAAAATATGTTTAAAGATACTATTTTATACTTATTGTAACAAATATAAATAATTTTCAGTCATACTGGAGAAATATAATTTAAATTATGACAACATCTCTAGGGACACCAGTTTTAGAAAACTACATTCTCTCTTGAATGATATGTTTCAGGAATATAACAATAATCCTTTTCAAAAATATCATGTTAAAAAATGATATGTTTAATTATTATGATTTATATAAGATTATTTCATATCCAAATGACTATATAACATTTTGTAATGAACATGAATCACAGATAAAATTTAGTTTTTGCAGTGTGACTCAATATAAGAAAGGTTAGTACATTTATTTAATATGTGTATGATAATTTAAAATTATTCTATGATTTAAATAGTTTTATGAAATTGAGTCGATATCATGGAAATGGATGTGGAAGAAAAAGGCAACAATTCCATATGGGAAACTTTATCACCCAATAGACTCTTTTTAGTGGAATAAAATTGATCAAGATTATATTGTATTTGAAAAGAGATAATAAACCTCTATATAACACTATTTTAAAATGGAATGAATCCTTTTGGTATAAAAAGTAACATTCTTAGTAAATTATTAGTTATGTTAATTAATTATAAATTTCTATCATGGTTATGTATGGAAAACACATATATTATTGTTTCTATACTTATATCAGGATAAAAAAACATTGTAATAATTATAATGTTTATTTGGTTCTATTGGTAAAATATCTAAGATTGATGTGGTATCTAGGTGTCACATTTTATGATTCTTGTTGAAATAAAGAGTTCAAATTGAGATCCATTTCATTTAGAATGATAAATTAATTTGTTATTTTTGTGAATTTTTAAAGATATATCACTAAAGGAATGTTAAGGTGGCCTATTTTTTAAGAGGTTGTGCATTAAGTAAGATTGAAACACTCCTTAACGACAATGTTCCTACGAAATCCTAAAATTTTACCCAAAATACATAAATACATATCTTGTACAACATAATTCAATAAGAATTTAGAAAAAGGCACAACACCATCTCTATTAATAGGTGATAACTATTTTCAAAATGTAAAGGATATTGTCCCTGTTTTTTTTAAATACATTTCAAATAATTTTTTGAATATGGGTCAGAAAAATAGATCATTTTTAATTAACATATATGATTTCATTATATGTTATATATTTTATTAATTCCATGAACATAGAAAAAATATATATTATAATTTCATTATCACATTACTAAATGCATCCACATAAATAAAAAGTAGAATGGAGGCTAGGTTGGACAAGATTAATATATGGATAGTAGACGAGTTGGAAATAGTGAAACAATAAATATGAAATTTTCTTCCTCCATTGTCTTACACTCTTTCCAAGAAAGTGTGATTTTCGTTTTTTACCATCCTGAATAGTGTATAAGTTTCGAACGAGTATTTATCAAATATAAAAAATATTTTTTTGATTACAAATTTGAAGATAAAGGGATTAAAATATCATAATTTTCATTTTTTTATTCAAGATTTAATGCCTAAGGATTTATATTCCGTTCTATTGAAAAATATCTGACACATGCTAACTAGAAATTGATTCTTTTTTCAAAGCTATTTGTATTAAAATTATAGACATGATGAATTTTAAAACTATAGAAAATGAAATTGTATTTATATTATGTGAATTGTAGATTTTGTCTCCCCCATCATTCTTTGCAATAATGTCTAGCATGATAGTCTTAGGTGCCACTAAACCATGCCCTAATCCAGGTTGGCCACATAACCTCACGCACATCTCCCCAATCACCAAAGGATTATGACTATAAGTTAGAGCTTAGGGTGTGTCTTTGGGGAGACTATTCCCTTATAGATCTAGAATTCACATCAGTAAACAATATATAGTAAATAATGAAAGCATAAGAACATGTAGACAATAATAGAATTTAAGTAATAAGAAACATAATATAAATAAGAAATTAGTGGAAAATAAAAAATAATAAAAGACACAATAATGATCATGAAGATTTCCCATGTCAATACAAAAATTAGTGTAGGGGAAAATGGTTACAAGAATATACTATATTCTATAAAAACAATAAAAAGTCCAAAAACTGCTACTTAACATCTTGAGCATAGGCTTGGTCCTCTACCCCCAAATCTCTATGATAAAGAAGTATACAATAAACTGCCAGAAGAGGTAAGATTCCCTTTATCCTTACCTATGATCAGAAAGTCTACCCAAGTACAAATTAGTGCCCGAGAAGGGTGTACGATATAAATCTTAGTAGGCTAGCACCCACAATTTCTAGATCATTCAATTTCATGTTGTCAATAGATTGTAGTGTGCTATATATAATGAGTATATAGAAATAAATAAATTAAACAAATAATCACTGATCCTAGTTCCCAAGTAGACACCCTTCCCACACCAACTTCTTTGGCCTATGACAAAAGTCTAAGAGGAGTACTGATTCAAGGAATAATATATATTAAACTATAAAAGTAAACAAGGAAACTGTGAATGGTATCCTCCCAAAATTATACTCCGGATAGGGGTCTAATTCCCATGTAATCATCAAAGTGTTCTAATAATAAAGGTAGAGGCATCACAAATGCACAAGAAATGTTAAAGTTAGAATCATCAAATATAGCACACAAATCCAACCAATGAAATCAAGAAAAGAAATACAAAAAATCCTTCAAATCGAGTGGTGGACTCTCATTCCCATCCAGGGTGATATAAAATGAATCCCAAGTATCATAATGGGAACATCTGATAATCCAATACCATTGAGCCCATCCAAGGTGACCTTTAAAGTGTCCCAAGTATCACTACAAAGCATTGTAACTCTGAGGTCGTCCTAGGTATATCACATAGGGGACCGAGTATCACCCAAGGAATAGCGTAACCATCATTCCAATGGGTCTATCCAACGTTTCTCCCATAGGGAACCTATATCACGTTTTAGTATAATAAACTGTTCGGGAAGACCTTTTTTGGAAATCAAGAGCATCTCCCCCAGTGCATCTTCTTATAACCAAAATGAACATAGTGAGTCCATCCATGCATCCTTAATACAGAACTCACATTCTCGCTCATCCCATATCAAGTGAACCTAGTAGCCATGCACTACACAAGAAATTAAATACATAAAAGAAATAATTTATAATTTAAAGTTAGTTAGATAACTATATCATGATACAAGATATCTATTTACATTAACTAAGCCAATACAGAAGGACACAATTCATTATACGAAGCTATAATCCTTAAATAAGTGGAAGTATAGGCATGGGGAATAAGCTACCAAGAAAAGAATATAATCAATGAAATATAATTATAGGCACATGGAATGTTCATGCCACTAACCATATCAATGATGACATCCCAAAATCTATAGCTATCAAGATTGTCCAAGCATAACATTTTACATCAAACTAGTTACTTATGGCACAATTCAATAATCATGGGACGTGGCATAGAGTACCAAGCCCAAGTCATGGAATAAAGTCAAGAAATGTCATATAAAATTCAATGAGAGAATTTAATTCAAATTAAAAAAGAAATTAACTTATGGAAAAAGGATATCAAAAATTTCATTGTAACACCCCGAGATTTTATGAAAAATATTCTTTTAATTTCATTAATGTCTTGTGTTGTATGCTACACCATGATTACCTTGCGCTATACGCAACACCGTATTAGATTGCAGTATACGCAACATTATTCTTGGATCGTGTTACACACAATTTTGATAATAGATATTCTACGCAACATTGAGTATATATATATATATTCAATGTATAAATGAAATATGGTTGGATTATGTTATATGAAATAGAGAAGTATTCTTGCACAGCACACAACCCTGACATGGCTTGCATTACAGGCAATCACGACCTTCCTCGATATCGTGTGATGTATGTAATACCAGGTTTTACTAAACAACGATATATTATTATAATATTATTATGAACTAGACGTTATGAATAGTATTAACTAAATTTTGAATCTTATAACATTATTATTCATCTTTCACATTTTCTAAAACATGGTATAAGAACAAAATAAATTTTTTGTGTAAAATAAGTATTTTTCAAAAAATGCAGTTTTTCCGCCTTTTGATGGAGCACCCACTTTAAATCTAGTTTTTGACATGTTTATAAGTTAAATTTGACAAAATAAAATTCTTCTTTGGAATCATGAAATAAAAATTTACTTTGGATAAATTTTCATATCATTCTGGTAACTTTAATATTTTGATGAATAGTAAAAACACGCTATATTTTAATTAAAAACAACTTTTTTTATCGCAATAATTTATATGGTTAAATTATAATATTGAATGGTTTTAAAGTATAAATAGAATATATTTTTACCATTTAATATAATTTATGTCATTAGCATTGATTCTACCTTGAATTCGTAGGATAAATCAATTCAATCTTTTTCAATCTTTTAAAGAAAAACCAGTTTTCTTTCGACAATGGGATTAATTTTAATTTAATTTCTGTAACTTTTGTGTATTGAATTTGGAAAAATGGATTCCATATTTGAAATAAGTGGATCCAAATTATTTTAATAAGCTACTTTTTATTATTGGGAATTATGAATAGTAACTACGGTAAATTTTATTTACCATAGTTAAAGGTAAATCGGGTAATTAAGGGTAAATATAATATTATAAAATTACTCTAACACATGTCAAAATCTTATTGGATGACTAAAAGTCGACCCATATCACCTAAGGGTCGGATTATATTAATTTAATGGACTTTTGCCCAAGAAAATAATTTAATTATTATTAAAACCAATGAATGTGACAACATGTCACTTTCTTAAATCTTATAAATACAATAATTTTAATTTAGTGATACAGTTCATGAAACATAGAAAATTAATAGTCTCAAAATGGATAATACAATTATCTACATCATAGGAATTTATTTATAATTTTTTAGGGATTAAATAATTATCATTTATTATGACACAAAGATGATGCAGTAATTGTCTTATTAATGCAATATTGACATAATTGATGTTATAAATACCCAAATAAATGTAATTTAAGACTTTTAATGAATTAAAATAATTTTATAGGTTAATATGACATGTTATTATTGATTTAATTAACTTTTTTAGAACTAATCATTCTGTTATAATTTTCTCAAAAATCAATTACTAAATAGTTTCAAAATTGACATAAAATAGTTTTTGAACCAAATATTATATTATTAATTGTTATTTTATTCCTAAAAATATATGGTTCTGCCAAATGACTTAGATAAGGTTATATATATTAATAATAAACAACTTTGGGTTCGTTTGGCTTCTTATAGTATGTTTATTAACCTTATAGTATAAGAACAAAAGAAGACACGGTAAAAGTAAAATTATTTATCTTAATGTTAAATATAAATGATAATGTTAACATTGGAACCTAAACTTGTCTAAATTCTATTGGATAAGAGGATTTAGACCCATCCCTACCTTAGATTAAAAATAAATCAATTTGGAGCTATTTGAAACCGAATTTGGCTTTATAATAAAATAATATTTTTTTGTTATTTCAAAGGTGCCCCTCTCCTCCCTTATAAAAGGGCTCCTCCTCCCTCTCTTCCTCACACCACTTTGAGCCTTCAAGCTCGTCCAAACCCTACAAAATTCACTTCTTCACTTCCCTAGAAACATCCTAGAGGTTCTGGTCTTCCTAAAATACCAATTTTAATTCCCTAAAAAGAGATCTCAAAAAGGCGCTTCAAAAAAGAGGTAATGTCCGTTACCGATTCTTTCAACTTTATTTCTTCTTCCACTTCTTCTTCTTAGGTTGTTTCATTATGAAGTAATAACATCAGTATCACTCATATACGGATATGTTATTATAAGTATGAAACAACCCTATTTAACCATCTATCCATCCTACGGAAAATGAAATCACCGCGCGTGCGTACGTACGGAATACCGTCTCCACGCCGTGGTGTAATCTATTTTCCACCACAACCTTACTTGGATGGGTATAATGGTATACATAATAATTATATATGATTATTGTAAAGTGATATTTATTCTCAAATATTATACATACACTCCAATACAATCTCATGATCATGAGAATGATATCATCAATCGTGCGTACGTACGGACTACCGTCTCCACGACGCGATGAGATTCATTCTCCACTTTAACCATTCATGAATGATTATAAAGTATATATAATAAGTAATAATGAAATATATGACATAATTATGATACTGTATTTATGTGTATATATATGTATGTCATCTACTTAATTCCATTCAACTCAATAAGGAAACGAAAACAGCGTTCATTCGTACGTACAACCTACCATCTCCATGAACGATGTATTTCTTTGCATTTACTGATTTAATATATATATTTATATTCTGAATATATATTATATTGAAACCATGTTTTACATTATGGAATTAAGTAATCATTATCTAAGTAATCATATAAATAATTACAAGTCAAAACACGGACGACAAATGAAACAATTTTACCCAAAACGCTCTTTAACATGGAATTTAGAAAAGAACGGGTAATATAAAGTCATAAGTGACCCATATATGATATCATAACAATTAATATGATTATGTAATAAGTCAATGACATTATTTAAATCATTATATAGTAGGATCGGAAACTTACGAAGAAAATCGGACCTAAGGTAAGGGAAAATATCCCAATCTCATTTTTATCCGAGATTGTTTATACTTTGTTATTTACTGGGGTGTATTTTATCATCCACATCCATGTTTCCTCAATATGTAATATTATTTCCATCCACCTACAACTGTTTAAATCCAATTTTACCCTTCGGTGAGATTTTAGTAAAGGATATGAAAGGAATCTTTTGTCGTTTTTCATACGAGGTACTTTTTGACTTTTCCTACAAAAGTACGGGAAGAATGTTTTTTTAACTTATACGGAATGAATGGATTTTTAAAACATTATATCCAAGAATCTTCCTTTACAAGTTTTCAAGTTTATTTTTAATCAAATTCTTTTAGTTTAAAATTGTATGACATGTTAATAAAGGAAAATGTTTTTGAAGTAGAAAGGATATTTTCCTCAAGAATGGAGTTCAAGTGTTTTATCAAAATTATTTTCCAAATAAGATAATATAGGGTTATACTTATATCCCTATTATTACATTTACTTGATTATGTTGTGATGAAAATATTTTTATAAATTCCTTTATCTTATATGAATTGTTTTATGATGTCATGATTTTAAAGATTCCCATTTTTATTACATGGGTTATGCAATGATGTATGATTTATGATTTTGTGGCACACATAAGAATGGTATCATTATGAGATGGGTGGGACCTATATCTCCCTCCAATGCATTGGTTAAAGATTTTATATCTCATGATATAGACATGGCTGGAACGGCAAGTTAAACTGGTTCAGTGAAACAGGACTGAAACGAGGAGTGAACTCGGTTCAGAAATGGACTTTGTCCACTAAGATAGTCTTGGAAATGAGTCTTGACTAACAAGAAATGATTCTCTATGATTATGTGTGTATGCCACAAAGTTTCATATTTTAAGTTATGATTATTGGGATTACATTTCACTACTATAATTTATCCCATGTTATGATATTATGATCTCTTTTGCAGGTTAAGATTTCCAAAATGTTATGTTCTTATGAATATGATGTGATTGATATTTTTTTTGTTTACCTTTACTAAGCATTTGAGCTCACCCTTTTATGTTTTCTTTTCCCCAGGATAAAAAGAAAGGTTTTAGGTATAAAAAATAGAAGATCTTTGTGAGAGATGTTGAAGATCTTTCACCACGATTAGAAGATTACGTTCCATGTTTCCAAAGACACTAAAATATTATGGTCCTTGTGTGTCTGTTTTTGTTATGTATTATGTATTCCGCTAATGTAATGTAATGTCCATGTACGTCAAGCTTCCGGTCTCTATATTTGGTATCAGAGGAAAAGCTTATTCAACCTTTGGAAACTAGGATGCGAAAACGTTAGTGAGATCCCTTGAGATATTTATAAGGTATGTCTAGGGATGTCCCTACGGATAAGTATATGTATAGGATATAGTCCTAGGACTATGGTAACAATATTAGATTAAACCAAAGATGTTAGATATTTAAGTTACTCCCCCTTTATTATAATTTTTGCCTCTCACACTATTCTTTTTGGGTTTTAAAAAATGGCTGGAAACAAGATGATTCACAATAATGGAGGATATAATGGACAATGGAATGATATTCTTCATGAGCAACCAAATGAATTGGGATTTGGAGGTCCAAACATCATTATTACGCCAAATCAGCAATCTCATAATATGATCAATAAAGTAAACTTTGGTAAGTTTCATGACTCGGCTAATAAGAGAAAGATGGAGTTTCATGATGATCATAGAAGAAAGAAAGTTCAATTTCCCCTATGTAAATCATGTGGGAAGAGGAATCAAGGGGAATATTTGAAAGGAACTGGAAGATGATTTGGGTGAGGAAAAGAAGGACACAAAGCCAGTAAGTGCAAAGGAAAAGGTTCAGTTAACACCAGGGATGAGGATAATGGTATTGCTATGAGATCAACAATGGTAAAATGTTTTAAATGTGGAACGTACGGGCATTATGCAAACCAATTCCCTAATGTAAAGTCTCATGAAGAGAATCAGTATGGTCGTATGGGTAGTATTTATGTTGATGATGATGAAGAGACTACACATGATATGTGAGATGAAAGAATTGTTGAAGCTCGGTCAATGGTTTAAGAATGTAGTAGAATGATTACATGTTTATCATGTGTAATGTTGTATAAGTAATCTCATGGTAGTATGGAATAAAGAGACATCTAAGGATTGTTACACTGTTGTCTTTCCTTGAGTTTTGAAAGTGTATGATTAATGGTACCAATATCCATGAAAGGTTATTCAGATACTTTTGGAATGTAGATGATATGTGCATAATGAATGTATAAGGATAAAATTAAATGTTTGATAGTATTCATGAGCTCATGATTGATATAAGGACTAAGTGATATCATGGTTTGAGGATATAGAATTTTGAGGATTTTGGTATGTGGAAAGTGTTAACTTTTAACTGAATTCATGTTTTCACTAAGGTTCAATGGATATTCATTCTTCAAGAGAATACATGATTAATGTATTCACATGTTTGTAATTTGACCAACATGATATATCTTATGATATATGGGGGATAAATGATGGAATTCACGTGATCATTTTCTTTATACTATGAGCTTGGACCGAATTATTTTAGATAAGCCTCAAGATTGGAATGGATTATGTTGGACATAAGTTAGTATTGTTTAAGGATAAAACTTTTTTGATATTGTTGATGGGATGTTATAGTAATATAGCTTTAGAAAAAGGACAACCTGCAGGATGGGCGACAGCCCATCGCGTTAGACAAGGCTGTGGGAATCGAACCCACAACCGAAGTGCGACTGGACATTATCACCTACCACTAGACTACAGGAAGTACCTATTTAGTAGAAACTAGTTTTATTATATTAAGCAGCATGATATATGAAGTATAAGTCCATTTTAGGAACCATATAGGATTAATCTCACTATAGATTGACTTATGTATTTTTTGATAACTTTTCTAACCTTTTGTTTGAGACAGATGGAATGACCCATCATTCTATCACATGATCTGCTAACACATCACGAATGACAAATTCAACTTCATTTCTTTAAGAGATAAAGTGGAAATTTTACAAAGAACGATAAACAGTGAGACTATACCAAAATCACGAAAGTATTTCTTCTAATTCCAATTTCATCAACTTTAGGGAAATGATCTTGAAACCCAAAAATGTTGTACTAGTGCTCTTATATCTGGTGAATCAGATGGTACCTTAGATCGTCACAAATTTATGGCTTTGTGATTGCTGGATTTTCCATAGACATGTTCTCTACCACTCTCCATCAGAACATGATGGTTATATTTCTCTTCCATATCCATATTTTCACCTATGTGGAAACCCAGTGATTAGTTTATTTGGGTAACCATTACGTTTCATACTTTTGTTTTTAAAGAATGGTTTTGGTTTTCCTTTTTATGATGTGGGTTTCTATTAAAGAAACTTTCGAATAGTAAACCATTTATAACCCCGATAAATTTCGAGGGAAAAATTCATTTTAAGGGGGGTAGAATGTTACACCCTGAGATTTTATGAAACATATTCTTTTAATTTCATTAATGTCTTGTGTTGTATGCTACACCAAGATTACCTTGCGCTATACGCAACACTGTATTAGTTTGCAGTATACACAACACTATTCTTGGATCGTGTTACACACAATTTTGATAATAGATATTCTACGCAACATTGAGTATATATATATATTCAATGTATAAATGAAATATGGTTGGATTATGTTATAAGAAACAACGAAGTATTCTTGCACAACATGCAACCCTGACTTGGCTTTCATTACAGGCAATCACGACCTTCCTCAATAGCGTGTGTTGTACGCAATACCAGGTTTTACTAAACAACGATATATTATTATAATTTTATTATAATATTATTATGAACTAGACTTTATGAATAGTATTAACTAAATTTTTAATCTTATAACATTATTATTAGTCTTGCACATTTTCTAAAACATGGTATAATAACAAAATAAATTTTTAGTGTAAAGAAAGTATTTTTCAAAAAATGCTGTTTTGCCGCCTTTTGATGGCGCACCCACTTTAAATCTAGTTTTTGACATGTTTATAAGTTCAATTTGACAAAATAAAATTCTTCTTTGGAATCATGAAATAAAAATTTACTTTGGATAAATTTTCATATCATTATGGTAACTTTCATATTTTAATGAATAGTAAAAACACGCTATATTTTAATTAAAAACAACTTTTTTCATCGCAATAATTTATATGGTTAAATTATAATATTTAATGGTTTTAAAGTATAAATAGAATATATTTTTACCATTTAATATAATTTATGTCATTAGCATTGATTATTCCTTGAATTCGTAGGATAAATCAATTCAATCTTTTGCAATGTTTTAAAGAAAAACCTATTTTCTTTCGACAACGGGATTAATTTTAATTTAACTTCTGCAACTTTTGTGTATTGAATTTGGAAAAATGGATTCCATATTTGGAATAAGTTGATCCAAATTATGTTAATAAGCTACTTTTTATTTTTGGGAATTATGAATAGTAACTACGGTAAAATTTATTTACCATAGTTAAAGGTAAATCGGGTAATTAAGGGTAAATATAATATTATAAAATTACCCTAACACATGTCAAAATCCTATTGGATGACTAAAAGTAGACCCATATCACCTAAGGGTCGGATTAGATTCATTTAATGGACTTTTGTCCATGAGAATAATTTAATTATTATTAAAACCAAAGAATGTGACAACATGTCACTTTCTTTAATCTTATAAATATAATAATTTTAATTTAGTGATACACTTCATGAAACTTCAAACATGAATAGTCTCCAGAAATCTAATACAATTAACAACATTATATGAATTTATTTAGAATTTTTAGGGATTAAATAATTATCATTTATTATGACACAAAGATGATGCAGTAATTGTCTTATTAATGAAATATTTACATAATTGATGTTATAAAAACCAAAATAAATGTAATTTAAGACATTTTATGAATTAAACTAATTTTATAGGTTAATATTACATGTTAGTATTTATTTAATTGACTTTTTTCGAACTAATCATTCTGTTATGATTTTCACAAAAATCAATTACTAAATAGTGTCAAAATTGACATAAAATAGTTTTTAAAACAAATATTATATTATTAATTGTTATTTTATTCCTAAAAATATAAGGTTCGGCCAAATGACTTAGATAAGGTTATATATATTAATAATAAACAACTTTGGGTTCGTTTGGCTTCTTATAGTATGTTTATTAACCTTATAGTATAAGAACAAAAGAAGACACGGTAAAAGTAAAATTATTTATCTTAATGTTAAATCTAAATGATAAGGTTAAAATTGGAACCTAAACTTTTCTAAATTCTATTGGATGAGAGGATTTAGACCCATCCCTACCTTATCTTCAAAATAAATCAATTTGGAGCTATTTGAAACCGAATTTCGCTTTATAATAAAATAATAAGTTTTTGTTATTCCAAAGGTTCCCCTCTCCTCCCTTATAAAAGGGCTCCTCCCCCCTCTCTTCCTCACAGCACTTTGAGCCTTCCAGCTCGGCCAAACCCTGCCAAATTATCTTCTCCACTTCCCTAGAAACATCCTAGAGGTTCTGGTCTTCCTCAAAGACCAATTTTAGTTCCCTAAAAGGAGATCACAAAGAGGCGCTTCAAAGAAGAGGTAATGTCCATTACCGATTCTTTCAATTTTATTTCTTCGTCCACTTCTTCTTCTTAGGTTGTTTAATTATGAAGTAATAACATCAGTATAACTCATATACTGATATGTTATTATAAGTATGAAACAACCCTATTTCACCATATATCCATCCTACGGAAAACGAAATCACCGTGCGTGCGTACGTACGGAATACCGTCGCCACGACGTGGTGTAATCTATTTTCCACCACCACATTACTTGGATGGGTATAATGGTGTAAATAATTACTATATATTAATATTGTAAAGTGATATTGGTTCTGAAATATTATACATACACTCCAGTACAATCCCACGATCATGAGAACGATATCATCGATCGTGCGTACGTACGGACTACCATCTCCGCGAAACAATGAGATTCATTCTCCACTTTAACCATTCATGAATGATTATAAATTATATATAATAAGTAATCATGAAATATATGACATAATAATAATACTGTATTTATGTGTATATATATGTATGTCATCTACTTAATTCCATTCAACTCAATAAAGAAACGAAAACAACGTTCTTACGTACGTACATCCTACCGTCTCCATGAACGGTGTATTTCTATCCATTTACTGATTTAATATATATATGTATATTCTGAATATATGTTATATATAAACCATGTTTTATATTATATAATTATTTAATCATGATCTAAGTAATAATATAAATAATTACAAGTCAAAACACGGACGACAAATGAAACAATTTTACCCAAGACACTCTTTAACATGGAATTTACAAAGAACGGGTAATATAAAGTCATAAGTGAACCATATATAATATCATAACAATTAATATGATTCTGCAATAAGTCAATGACATTATTTAAATCATTATATAGGAGGTTCAGACACTTACGAAGCAAATCAGACCTAAGGTAAGGGAAAATATCACAATCTCATTTTTATCAGAGATTGTTTATACTTTGGTATTTACTGGGGTGTATTTTATTATCCACATCCATGTTTCCTCAATATGTAATATTATTTCCATCCACCTACAAAAGTTTAAATCCAATTTTACCCTTCGATGAGTTTTTAGTAAAGGATATGAAAGGAATCTTTTGTCGTTTTTCATATGAGGTACTTTTTGACTTTTCTGACAAAAGTACGGGAAGAATGTTTTTTTAACTTATACGGCATGAATGGATTTTTAAAACATTATTTCCAAGAAGCTTCCTTTACAAGTTTTCAAGTTTATTTTTAATCAACTTCAATTAGTTTAAAATTGTATGACATGTTAAGAAAGGAATTTTTTTTGAATTATAAAGGATATTTTCCTCAGGAATGGAGTTCATGTGTTTTATCAAAATTATTTTCCATCTAAGATAATATAGGGTTCTGTTTCTACCCCTATTATTACATTTACTTGATTATGTTGTGATGTAAATATTTTTATGAATTCCTTTATCTTATATGAATTGTTTTATGATGTCATGATGTTTAAGATTCCCATTTTTATTACATGGGTTATGCAATGATGTATGATTTATGTTTTTGTGGAACACATAAGAATGGTATCATTATGAGATGGGTGGGACCTATATCTCCCTCCAATGCATTGGGTAAAGATTTTATATCTCATGAGATAGACATGGCTGGAACGGAAAGTTAAACCGGTTCAGTGTAATAGGACTGAAACGGGGAGTGAACTCGGTTCAGAAATGGAATTTGTCCACTAAGATAGTCTTGGAAATGAGTCTTGACTAAAAAGAAATTATTCGCTATGATTATGTGTGTATGACACAAAGTTTCATGTTTTATGTTATGATTATTGGGATTACATTTCACTACTATGATTTATCCCATGTTATGATATTATGATCTCTTTTGGAGGTTAAGATTTCCAAAATGTTATGTTCTTATGAATATGATGTGATTGACATTTCTTTTGTTTACCCTTAATAAGCATTTGAGCTCACCCTTTTATGTTTTCTTTTCCCCAGGATATAAAGATAGGGTTTAGGTATAAAAAAAAGAAGATCTTTATGAGAGATGTTGAAGATCTTTCACCACGATTAGAAGATTACGTTCCATGTTTCCAAAGACACTAAACAATTACGGTCCTTGTGTGTCTGTTTTTGTTACGTATTAAGTATTCCGCTAAAGTAAGGTAATGTCCATGTACGTCAAGCTTCGGGTCTCTACATTCATGATAAATTAAATACATGGAAAATGATATTCACAATGGAACTTAAAATGAAAAATTTAGAGTGTATGGTATGTGGAATTTACACTTTTTCTAAATAATGAGAATTAACCCTGAGCATTGCCACATGGGAAATCCAATTCATGGTTAATTACCATTCTAAAATAAAATAATCAATTTAATTCATTATAACCAAGTGAAACCCCCACTCAATTCATATTGCAAAAAGGCCCTTTTTGGATGGCACACCCAGGTGGTGGTGAAAAGGAAATGTGAATACAATAAATTGTTTTCACCACCAATATGGTCACAAAAAAATGGAAAAGCATTCCGTTAAATTTAATATTCATTAACAATTCTTCTTAAGATGGTTTTAGCTAGTGTAACAACTACATAATATCAATAAGCAACGAAATTGAAGGGAAAAGTAGTAGATTCCCTACCTCATAGTCTTAGATGTCCACTAGTCCGGTATCAACCCCCAATTCAACATAAAAAGAGAGAAATCAAGATATTAATCAAAACCCCCCAAAATGGAATATATCTATCACACGAATATAGTACAATTGATGTCTGATAAAACTCTAAATAGATGTGTTCAGATGGGAGAGATTAATGAGAGGTGTCCATTTCTTATGACAATGATAAAATCAGAGAAGAAAAAAAATGAGAAATCAAGAAACCCCAAGAAAGGATAATGATAGTTTGTGTGCCATGGAGGAAGTTAAATTTAGATAGAGAGGTAGGGAAAAAAAATAGGGTTAAAGCCTTTGTTAAGGGAAACTTTTTCTTTTCACCCCCAAAATCACGGTGCACAGTTTGGCCGAATTATTTGTTCAAATTTTGTTCCAATTGTGCCCATGGTTATATCCAATAAGCATGTTACATATGAAAGTCTTATAATTTGTCTAACTATGAACAAACCATGTGTTTTCACACCATCAAAGACCTACAAGTTGTTACATTGACAGGAACCCTAGGTCAGATAGTTATAGAAAAACCTTGAGGTAAAGTCTGTTTTCCTCTTTTTCGATACTCTGGGGTTTAAATGATCCCTAAATGCCCCTGTGAACTCCTTTAACCTCCTATGATTCATTTCAAGGGAATTTTTAAGGAATAATAAATTTTTTTGATATGTATCTTTGTATAAATTTGGGATGTTCCAACCTACCATCCTCAAGGCAACTTATCCTCAGGATTCCCTTCGATGGGTGGTAGAATGTATTTTGAGAAAATACCCATCCCCTTTGCACAAGAATCAACTTCATACTCCTAGGTATCGTTTAGTACAGATCCATGCTTCCATAGCACATGGATTAGTGGATTTGACCTACATCAAAGAACCGTCATTCTAGGATCGATGATACGAATTCGATGCTCCTCAACGGATGCATCCACCTCATTCTCGATATCATCGAGTTCAAATAAATGATATGGGTTTGGATGATACTGTCCAAGATAAGATATTTGAAATACGTCATGCATGGAATGGAAACTATGAGTTAATAACAATCGATAGGCTACTAGCCCAACTCTCTCCACTATCTCAAAAGGCCTGGCATATATTAGAGATAACTTTCCCTATCTCCTAATTCATTTATGACCCAACCTATGAAAAACACACAAAAAGAATCGATGTCCCACATTACACTCAAGAGGTTTATGGAGACGATCAATATAGTAATTCTATAAAAAATGAACTATTTCCATACACTTAGGAATTATCATAAATTTCTATGAAGTCTCCTGAAGAAGACATGGACCCAATAGGGATTTCTCACCGACTTCAGGACAATATAAAGGTGAAAAACATAGTCTTCTATAGAGACTTCATAAGGAACCATCTAAATTGTTTACTGAATGCTGTTATTGTAGGAAAAAATAATCAAAGGAATAGGATTTCTCAAGGAACCTCCAAAATAAAGGATACATGCCTAAATAATATTATTTAACACCAAAATCATATATTCATACTAACCATTAGTCTTACGGTGATATTTAGTACTCAAGAGAACATCTGATCCCAGTTCCTTATCCAACCCTTTTCAGAACTATGATGAAAACTGGGCATATCGGTTCAAAACTATAAAATGAGGTAAGGCATGAAGTTTCACTATATCTTGGATATATAAGCTTCCTAAATCATCAATATAGGACACCTAGATCAGATATAATTTACCGACTTTCATCATCCAGTAGATGATCACCCATACTACATCACATATTTAAAGAGATCTCAACAGGCCTATCATGAAGTCCATGCTGATGTCATTCTATTTCCTATTAGGAATTGATTTACGCCATAGAAATATAGCTGGTCAATGGTTCTTGTCCTTGACCTACTAATAGGTAGAGAAATGAGTGATAAAGATTACTACCTTCTTCTTTATACCTGGTCACTAGTACTTAGAACACATGTCTTAGTATATCTTCGCAAGCCCAAGATGAACTTACCAAATAGAGGCATGTGATTCTCTTATAAGATCTTCTCATATATCAGATGAAACCTACACAATCCAATGGTAGATCAGGGTCTCATTTCCATCATCAACCCAACTAGGAGTCGAGTTCTCTCCCATGGCACTCTCCCTCAAAATGAGTCCCTTTGAATCAAACCACTACCACATTGAGAATTACTCTGAAAGAGATGAAGGCACTTCCAAAGCTGATAAAGATGGTTTCTCTATATTTTATTGAACCACAATATGCATCTCATAAAACAAATCCATCACCTTCTAGCAACCTTTGGTCACTTGGATGGCATGTGTCTGCATTTTCTATATCAAGGCATAATCTACGACATTTCCCTTACTAGTGGTGTAAGCAAGATCAAAATCAAATGACTATAAATATTTCTCCCACCTGTAGTGGATCAGATTCAAGTCTCTATGTGTGGAGATATATTTTATGAATTTATGATCAATGTAAATAATTAACCTCTTTCCAAATAGATAGTTCCTCCAATAGTTAAAATCTTCAAACATGGATGTTATCTCAAGGTTTTGTGTAGGATAATTCCACTCATGAGGCCTTTAATAATGGGATCCTTAAGACATGAATCGATTTCCTTGCATCAGAACCAAACCTAGTCTAATTCTCAAATAATCACAATAAACTATATAACATCTTCTCATCTCAGGAAGAATCAGAATCAGAGTTGATGAGAGTCTTCTTTTTAACTCCCAAAAATCCTTCTCACATGCTTCAGACTAAATGAACTATACACACTTCTTTTTCAAGGTCTTAACAAGACTTTATAAGTGGGATAAGTCTTGAATGAATTGCCTATAATATATAGAAACCCCTATGAATCTATGTATGTCAAACACATTCTTAGGCTACAGCTAGGAAACCCTGACTCTCACCTTCTCTAGGTAAACTGATATGCCTTCCGTAGATATGATATGATCCAAGATTTTAACTTCAATAATTCAAAAGTGGCATTTAATGAGATTTACATATATATGGTCCTATCAAAGTGTACTAATCATGATCTCAAGATTGGTTGCATGGTCTTTTATGGAGCACAAATACATAAAAAATATCATCTATGAAGATAACCATGAAGGAATAAAAATATGAGTGGAAAACCCGATTAATCAAAGACATAAATACTATTGAATCATTCATCATATTTAATGACATTAACATGTTCTTTTATATTTCGTACCTACTCTGGAATGTTTTGGGTGGTATATATGATGGTTTCATGTGAACCTAATGATAGAAAAACCTAAAATAAATCCTATAGAAAATAGTTGCTCCATAGAGATAGTCGAAGAGGTACTCTATACAAGGGAAATGATAATGATTTTTCACTATAAGCTAGTTCAAATGTCTATAATCCACACAAAATCTCAGATTACTGCCTGCTTTCATCGTGAAAAGTATTGGTGAACCCCATGGTGATGTGTTGGGTTAGATAAATCCTTTATCCTTAAGATATTAAAACTACTTCCTGAGTTCATGGAGCTCTATAGGTGCCATCCTATAAGGAGGGATAGACACTCATGTCGTAAATAGAAGTAGATCTATAGATAACTCAAACTCTCTCACCAAAGTTAGGCTAGGGAATTAATCAGGGAAGACATCCCTGAATTGATACTGAATATGAGGAAATTCATCAAGTTTCATAACTTGATCACCCATGAGGAGACTTGTTAACTGATCTTTCACCCTACCAAGACCATATCACTTGGTTCCAGCTCAATATTATTGGATATACCACTCACAATTATGAATATATGTTCTAACCTCATGTGATTTGAATGACACTCGATGATGATAGGAATCCACTTAGGCCAGATAAAGCATGATCTAGTACATACCAAGAATGACGTTGAATCCGATCACTATACTGTCATTTAAAACCTAATGCCTGCTTGCCTCGGCTATAAACATTTCCACCTCATCCTGATCATACAGTAGAAGACCAAATCCCTTCCTGAATTGGTGTCACAGATCTCATACCTAACGGAGTTTCTAGTACGGATCCCTTACTACTATATGCTAGAGGATAATAATGGAAGAAGCACTAAAGGTGAGCCATCATGATGTATTATCAACATTCCATCGGGTCTCTCATGCACTAGGGCCTCTTATGGCCCATACTGAAAAAATGGAAAAACACTATAGAACCATTAGTATGTTTTACCTAGCTAGAATTACCACCACATGATCCATCTTATTGGATCTTTCCGCTGCTAGAAGAACCTTCAAATACACACAGAACAGAACTACCCTAGCTCATAGGATGAGATTATCTAATATTCCTCTCTATTATTAACGCTTGTTTCCCAATCTTTATAATGGTAATGAACAAAAATATGTTAACCTACAAGTGTAAAACATACCCAAGACCATACAAAAATCACCTTGTAGTAATCAATTCATCACCATTCAGAGACAGAGTGACAAGCCAAATCTTGGTGAAATGAGTAGAATACTAGAGCATAGTCATGGATATATAATGAAGAAGTATAAACTCACTAGAATTATCCACTCTTAATTTCTACAGAAATTAATGGTTATAAAAAGCCATATGGAAGTTTTACCGAACCGTGGGTCGATAACTCTTCAACTAAGAAATGAAATCCCCCCAGCTCTTGGCTATGTCACGAAGCATATAGGTAGAAAGCTTGATCCTCTTATCTAGAGTCTTCTCAAAATAGTTTAAGATGGATATCAAATCTTTTATCCATGACTCCACATGAAATAGGACCAACATCCCTTGAGAGGTGAAAGGATAGTGCTGTTGAAAGTCCTTTGTCAACTCTACCGTAGTCAAGAAAGGCCTGGGAGCACCCTAAAAATACTACATGAACATGAGAAAACTATACCTCATCTATTCATTGGTGCCCAATGTAAGAACCAAAGGAGGTGATTCAGTAGGAACTATATGAGGTACTAAAGGTGGATCAGGGACCACCACCTCTTGAGTGTGCTCAGTACCACTCTATTAGCGTACATCAAAAGGATATCATAATTGAATACCTATACAATATTACAAGAGTGCACCTCAAAAAATATTTCATAATATATAGGGAAAGCATACAAGGTAGAAGTAAGAAATGGAAAGTGAAAGGCCTCCCTGATACATGAAATAACATGTAATGAAAATGTAAAATAGGATAGGTACATGTCATGTCTCTGAGCATAACACAACAAATAACCTACTCTAAGATCCATGTCTAGATAAGCTGGAAAGGATACCTTAGAAGGATCACAAGACACGTGGCCTACAACTCAATGCCAAGGTTAAGTTCAATTGAAGGTCTCATTTTCACTTTGAATCAATTATGAATTTAATTCCCTTTTAAACAAATTGAATTAGCTAGATCACCATTCCAATTTATAAGGGACAATACACCTTATAAATTGAAATTGAATGTCCACTTAATCCAATTCATAACATTATATTTCATGTAAATTTAGAACATTTCAATATTTATAACAGTCAAACACTACATGATATTACAACTAATAAATAAAATCACACGAAAATAGAAAGATTCGTGTTGAAAGTAGACATTGCATGGAATAATGCATGTCAATTCATTTCATATAGTGCCTAGTATGATGCATTAAATTCAACACCCACACTTCATCATGATTAAGTAATAGAACTCGCCATTTGAATCATAACAATATAAATATCATCACAAAACACATTCATCACCCAAT
The DNA here is from genome assembly GCA_963277665.1 of Viscum album. Classification (NCBI taxonomy): domain Eukaryota; kingdom Viridiplantae; phylum Streptophyta; class Magnoliopsida; order Santalales; family Viscaceae; genus Viscum; species Viscum album. The sequence continues at coordinate 1,660,423,731 of OY728136.1, read as the reverse complement.
GCTGAAGTCATATAAAATATAAATGAAAAAAAATTAACTACAATTTCTAGCCCAGCTAATTTGGGTGTCCCCTGTACATGGGTTAGCTATGTCTAAGAACATGGTAAATTCCAAATCCCCATATACTAATCTCATATCTAACCAAAATATAATGAAAAAGGAAAAAGGGCTCTGATACCACTTTGTATTATCCTAGTCCTGGGTGCCAATGAATCGTGCCCGGGTCCTGTTTGTCCGTATGACCGCAAGTGCATCTCCCTGAATTCCAGACGCTTACAAATAGTAGAGAGGGCCTAGTGCATGTCTGTGGGGATCTTATTCCCTCACGGATCATGTATGTACAATAGTAAATAATATATGGTAAATAATGGAATCATAAGAACAGATAGAGAACATCAAAAGTAATGGAATAATGAACAAAATAAGAATAAGAAATTGGCAAAAGTTGAACAATAATAACAGATATAATAATGATCATGATGAAGTCACATGTCTATACAAAAATGAGAGTTCAGGGGAAAAGGCGTACAAGAATAAACTTCATGCTTTACAAAATTTAAAAAAATTCAAAAATTGATACATAGTATCTCGGGAAGAGGTTTGATCTTCTACCCCCAAATCTCCATCCTAAGGCAGCATACAATCAAGCATCAGAATAATGGAACTTCCCTTTGTCCATACTTGAAATCATAAAGTATACATGGGTACCAAATAAAACCTGATCAGGGTTTGAGATATAAAACATAGTCGGTGGGACTCCACGGTGTCTAGAACTTTCCATTTAAATATATAAATAGATAGAAATGTTATAGATATAATGAGTGAAGGGAAATAAATAAATAAATAAATAAATAATGTAAACACAGGATGGGGTTCCCAAGCGGACACCCATCCCATACCACCTGCTTTGGCCTATTCTGAAAGTCTGAGAGGAGTACCTATGCAAGGAAAACTATATATACAAGGATAAAAGTAAACAAGGAAACCATGAAAGGTATACCCCCATGATTTTTCTTTGTCATGGGGTCTAATTCTCATGTCATCATCAAAGTGTGCTAATAAGCAAGGAAGGTCAATCATATGGAAAAAAAGTAGAAAAAAGTAAGAAGCAATATGTATAACACACACAACCAACCATAGAAATCAATCAATGAAATCCAAATAATCCATAAAATCTAGTGGTAGAGTCTCATGTCCATCTAGGGTGGTCTAAAAATAATATCATGTATCACAATGGGAACATCTAATAATTGAATACCACTGATCTCATCCAAGATGACCCTTATGAAATCCCATGTATCTCTACAAGGAATGGTAACTCTAAGTCTAACCCAGGTATCTCACACTGGGGACCAAGTATCACCCAAGACATGTTGTAGACATCTTTTTAATGGGTTAGTCCATGGTTTCTCCCCTGGGGAAGTAGTATCACTCTATATTATAATAAACAACATGGGAATCACTTTCCTAGAAAGAAAAAGCATCTAACTCAGCACATCAGGTCCTAACCCAAACAAACACGGTGAGTCCATCCATGAGTATTTAATATGAAACCCATATTCTCTTCATCCTATATCAAGTAAACCAAGTAAGAAAACACATCAAAAGAAAGGCAATATATCATAGGAAGAATTTATAATCTTAATCCACTTAAATAACTATCTCATGCTACAAGATAACAAGATAGTTCAACTAGGTCAATATAAAATGGAACAGTTCCTAAGAACAAGCCACAAGCCTTAAACAATAGAAAGCATGGGTACGAGGCAGAAAATACCAAGAAAAGAATATAAATAATGAAACATAGTCATACACAGATGACATAATCATGCATCTCACCATATGTAATTAATGAAATGCTGATATCTCAAGGTATTAATGTTGACCAAGAATAATATTTCACTTCAAGCCATTAACTTATGGAACAATGTAATAAGTATTGGAGGTGTCATAGAGTACGAGGAACAAGGCATGGAATAGAGGAAAGAATTGGAATATGAAATTAAATGAAAGAATTTAATTAAACTCACATAATAAATTAACATAATGCATAAGGATATCGATAATTTCATGGGCATTTAAATACAAGTCAAGAGATATTCACAATGAAACTTAAAATGAGAAATTTAGAATGTAAGGCATATAGAATTTACAAAATGGCCAAAATACTGTAATTAATCATGAGAATTTCTAAGGGGAAAAGAAAATTCATTGTTCATTCCCCATATTAAATCAAATTATCAATTTTATAGAGACCAATTTGTGTATGGATTGTATTTGTTGTCAACTAATTGTCATTGGGTGTAAATCATGTTCAATGAGATAAAAAGATCTCATTATAGTCAATATGATGGATTTGGTCAAATTTTAATGAAGCTTGGATAATGTTCTCAAGATTTGATATTCTAAGAAACATGTTAATGGTTTGAAGAGGTTGATTTTCAAGGTTATTCGTAGAGAATGTTTATAGATTCATTAGATTAAATTTGAAGTCATGGTCGAATAATTGTTGTTGTAAATTATAATGATGATTTTCTAATTGTATTTTATAAATATAATAAGTTGTTTAGAGAAATTATGATACTATAATTATGAATAAATGGGAGAGTAAAGGTGGTTCAAATCATATTCAGTTTTGATTGGAAATAAAGACATTGTAGAATGATAGGAAAGTGTCAATACTTTACTATGGAAATTGAATGATGCTAAAGGTGATTGATCAAAGACTATATATCATGATAGATAAGGTTTGTGATGAAAGAAGAAGATTATTATATAACCCAGATAAAGGTAAATCAAAATGAATGTTCTTATTGAAGTAGATTTTTAAGGATCCATCATTCCCCACTGCTTGCCAAATTTTTGGGCCTCAAAATTGGGTGATTGGTTTATGAAAAATGAATGAGTTTTTTCAAAGGGGTTCATGAACCATAGTACATATACCACGAAGGATAGTTCATAGACCACATTGGAGGTAAGCTTAGTGGTGAAAAAAATCATCAAAGGAAGAATATCTGCATAGAAACACAATCTATAACATGAAGCACTGTACCTGAACTGCATAAGGAAAATGGTTTGAGTGAGGGTCACTGTTTTTGGGAGGATTTTCATATGTGGAAGGCACATCGTTCATAACTGAGAGGTAGTGATATGTTTGCAGATGGAATGGACCACCATGAAGGATCAAAGGCGGTACATGGGCTTTGTGGGGAGAATGGTTCACAGAAGGACCACAGTCTACAGAGAAGGCTTTACAACATTTAAAATTTGGGTAAATTAGATTAGTGGGATTTTTGTATTTATTTTCCTATATAAAGGACACTGATCAATTAATTAAGTAAGAGATATTTTTATTAGAGGACATATTCACTGTGGATGTATTTGGGTAATTTCGAAACACTTCTTGTGGATGAAATTATACAATGATATGGAGTCTTGTGGGGTGCTGTAGCTCAAAAAAAGAAAAGGATTTACTAAGGAAAGTTATTCCAAAATGGAAGGGGAGTTCACATAACGACGGATGTTCATCGATTAAAGTGTTTTTACATGATGAATTAGTAGTATCTGAAAGAGAAGATAGGCTGGGGAAAAGAAAAAGGTCCGTAGAAAAGAAAAAAATCCATAGAAGAGGAAAATGTCCACAGAAGAAGAAATGGTCTGCAGAAGAAGAGGTGTTACACAAAATCAGGGGAAGTGTACAAATAAAGAAGTTGTTCACAGAGTAGGGGTGGTCCACGAAGCATTGATAGTATGTGGGGAATCCGTTGTACGTGAATAAGAAAAAGTTCAGGGAAGGGAAGGTAATCCATGAAGTACTTGAGTCACCTGGTGAAAGGTAGTACACAATAACAATTCACCAACAAAGTTTGTGGGAAAAGATTACAAGGATATTTTGTGAAGGGAATATATTTTACAAAGGATACATGATAGTTTAAAAAGAAGAAATATTGTATACATGTGATAGGTGTTTACACCCTCATTGTGCTTTGTGAAGAAGAAAGATAGATTAAGACACTATTTCACTATTCCATATTATTCTGTGTCAAAGAAGCTGAAATAGTGTGGTCAATATATATTCAGTAATTTAGGATATATCGATTATGATGATTCTTTTTTGAGCTGATCATTATTGTTTTGATAATCACAAAGGAGTATTGTGACTATAGAAATATTGGAAGAAGGTGATTTAGTGTAGTTGGTTATCACTAAAGAAGAAAGATAGATTAAGACACTATGATATACTACTGCATATAATTATGTGTTATAGGTCAAAGAGGAAAGTGGAAGTGAAGGAAAAATTGATATCAATTGATAATCATTTGGGTCAGGGAGAATTCGGTCCATTTGTCTAGTACATTCATATTATTGTGACTGATAGAAGAATAAGATTGTGAAGATATCAAGTTTCATTCAAGGAAAATATAAGAGGAGTTTCTTTCATGATAATATGAAAGAAACAAAGTAAAATAGAAGGTTATGGTAGAACAAAACAGAACAGGGAAATCAAATAATACTTGATAGGTGGAGGAATTTCTTGGTTTTAAAAAGTATTATCGATAAAGAGATGACTCGCTTGGGAATTAGTTTATAGATCTATCCAAGAGCTATAAAACATGATAAATTGGATTATTTTAAAAGTGAAACATGAGTGTAAGGGTATATGCTACTCATTTTAACCACATAAAAAGAATTGTTTTCTAATGGTCATGTGGTCAGGATTATTTTGGACCATGCCATGGAATATCCAATATTATTGAGTAGTGAACATTGTAAAAATAGCATGTTATATATTTATTGGTTTTATATACTTTCATGTGACATGGAAAATAGAAAAAGTAATCAATATCCTAATAGGTCTAAAAGGTACAAGGATAAAAAGATGAAATTAGATTTAAAAGTCCTCAACACTTATTCACCCCCATATCAGTGTTCGGTGTATCCCAATCTAGTCCTCTAAAATTTTGGGCATTAAACCCAAGTGTAACCCTACTAAAAACATAATGGGATATGGTAAATTTAGTAGAGAACACCCAAGGGGTGGAAAATATCTAGGAGAACAACCTTGAATGGGGTTCCCCACAAGATATAGTCTCAAAAAACAAGACAAAGAATTTCAGTTAATTTAATATGCATTATAGAAGATTCACAAAAAGGTTCACCTAGGTGATCAATGATAGAATAACAAAAAGTGACAAAATTGATAGTAAAAGTAGTAGACAACCTACAACATAGTAATAGTCCTCCACACATCCATTATCAACCCTTGATTCCACAAAAAACAAGAGAAGTCCAAATATTTAACAAAACCCTAGAAAAGGGAAAGGATCTATCACATGAAGATAAGAAAGATAGTCATAGATGAGAGATCTTTTCTAGGGGATTCTGTTGCTTCTGATGGTGATGAAATCGAATAAAAATAAAAGGAGAAATCACAAAATCCCAATAGAGGAGGAAGGGGGTTTGTTCACCATGGAGGATAAGAAATTTTATTAAAGAAATATGGGAAAAGAAAAATAAGGTTAAAGACTTCATTAAGAGAAAATTTGGTTTTTCAACCCTAAAAGCACTATGCATGGTTTGGCCAAACTATGCCCCAATCGTGATCATGGTTCTGTGTATTGGCCATCTCACATGAGAAAGGCACATAGTTTGACTAATCATGCACAAACGGTTCATTTTACCACTATCCAAGACCTATAACATGCTACATAACCATGTTTTTGGGGTCACACAGTTGCAGACAAAACATGATATTAATTCGTTTTTCCTCCTTTTCAGTGTTCTACACTTTAAATGATCCCTGGAACCCCCAAAACCTCATTTAACCCACTTTTCTTCATTTCAAGGTCCATTTTAAGGAATAAAAGCAAAAAATTAAAAGTCTGTACCTTTGGATAAATTCAATACCTTAAACAATGGTTCACTAGATTAGAGAGATCTAGCTATGTGCTGTTATATATTTCTTATGGTGTTGGAGACACAATGTTGTTACAACATATCCCAATATTTCACATGGTTTGAGTCTAAAAAATACCCATTTTTTTAATTATGGTTTAATATTATTTTATTTTTGGTATATATTTTATATATTCATAAGAGTTATTTCATTTTAAGGTTTTAAGTTTAATTAATTTTATTAAATTTTTAAAGAAATTTCTAAATGAAATTATCCTATGCACTGAATAAGAATTCTATATGAAATTTTTTAAAATTATCACATTGGAATTAAAATTTTGGAAAAGTAAAATTTTATATAGTCCATAAGATGTATTTCACCAGGATTCATAAATTTAACAATGTAAATTATTTTATGAGTGTCTTGAAAATAAGAAATATCATATGGAATAAGTAAATTATCATAAAATGTATGTGAAATATCACTGGGGAGGAAAATTCACATTTGAAGATTATCCAATTATATAATAATGTCATACAATCAAAATAATTATAGAATAAATTTGTAAGAACCCAACCTTCTTTTCTGGTATGTTTTCCTTTTCTGGTTGTTTTTGAGAAAAAGTGGAAACTCTAGAATGTTTTGCAGTACACGCCATGTACTTTATGAGTACATGCCGTGTACTCAGTTACCAAAGGTAGCCGGGTGCTGGCAGTGTAGCTGCCCTGCACACGACCGTGTGGGGTGACCTGGAGGCCGCCTAAAGTGGAGTACAGAAATGGAGAGTACACGCCGTGTACTTTAAAAGTACACACTATGTTGTTTTTTTCCTTAAACGTACCGAGGTCACGTCTAATCACCAGAATGATCTCCTTATAGGTCTTGTTAAACTGAGTGCTCTGTATGGCTACGGATCTTCGAAAAACCTCCGAACGAGCATCCGTCCTCCGATTTGAACACCGTCTGTTAAATTGGAATTGCATCAGTGAGTTCTATTTTTTCCTAGAGACCCATCTTCTGAATTCTCCTCCCTCATGAGATACCATGGGTTGAACATTTTAGAATTTTTTATAGATCTTCAGTGTTCCACGGTGATTCACGCCTCGAGGTTCACATATAGTGATCTTCCAATGTCGAGGTTGGTGGTTTGGTCCTTTTCGTTGAAATTCTATGAGGGTTATGTGCAATTTTGACCAATACCCTTGAACGGGGTATTGTGTGCTTAACATTTTAACCCTATTTAATTCATTCCATGATTATATGCTTGTGTAGAGGTTAATTGGATATGAATAGGGTTGATTTATATGCTCTGGATGTGTTTCCCAAGCATGTTCTATTTATGACTGTTGGTCTACTTAGCCTGTTTGGCCGCCTTGCCTGTTTTCCATGCCTAGTGCTGTAGGGTGGAGTGTTTGTATTCTGAAATTCTTGATACACTGTAGACTAATTATCCAAGTAGTTGTTGAGATTTACCTTTGCCGTTTCTACCTTGCTATGCTCGTTGAACTACACAAGGTCGTGGGAACCTGGTCTAGTAGACAATAAGGGGAATTGACCGAGTGAGCATCCTCAAAGATTCTTTGAGCACTTTAGTGTATAAGGGGAATTGACAAGGTGAGCTTCCTCAAGGAGTATTTGAACCACATGGGGCTATAAGAGGAATTGACTGAGTGAGCTTCCTCAGAGAGTCCTTGACCTTGGGGCTATGAGGGGAATTGACCGTGTGAGCTTCCTCAAAGATTCCTTGACATACCTTAGATTATAAGAAGAATTGACCGTGTGAGCTTCCTCAGAGAGTCTAGTTTTACCTTTGAATATAAGGGGAATTTACTGTGGGAACTTCCTCAGAGAGTCCTTATATATTCATACTACTAAACTAGAGGGGATAGGCTATGTGAACTTCCTAGAGGGTTATTGTGTTTGATTAGTTGATTTTGATATGTGGAATGGTTTTCTACTGATTTCATTCTTGTTTACTGATTCTGTACTTTTACTTTCCATATATTCACTGAATATTAGGTATAGATCATTGGGTAGTTTCCTACTGGTATATAGTCTCACACCCTCTTTGGGCCATGCTTTTGGGCCCAAACAGTTTATATTTCTGCAGGTATAGACAAGGGCAAGCGCCCTTTGGCTTCAATTACTTGAATTTCTGTAGAGTTGGAGATCATAGGACCAAGCTTAGGATTTTGATGTTGAGGAGCTATTTATTTGTTTCTTTTGTACTTTGGATTAGTACTGTTTGTGTTCCAGCATTGTTATTTGTTTGTATTCTTTCCTAGACACATGTACCATGCTTCATTTATATATGTGCTTCAGTAGTTTGTTATTCCAGTCTTCCGTTATTATTTTTTTTGGTATATTTATTATTTCCGCTAATGTGTATTTTTTCCCTTCCACTGTGTTACTCTGCCAATGAGGGAATAGTTTCCCCACTATCACTCCCATGGATCTCGCTTCTAGTTGGTAGCCTCTGGAGTTTGCAGAATTGCGCTTGAGGACATGTGACCAACCGGGTACGGGGCGCCTCTGGGTGGCTTCTTGAACGAGGACGTTACAAAGTGGTATCAGAGGATTCTTTTCTTCTAAAAATACTATTTGGGTCTTTTATCTATGGATAGGAAGGAAAATTTACTTGGTAATAAACTGTTCCCGAGAGTAGCTAACCCATGTACAAGGAAAAGCCAATCTACCTTGTTTATTTCATTTTTTTAGTTTTCAATTTTACAGTTGATTTGATTTCACCATTGGGTGATTCACGTGTTTTGTGATGTTACCGTTGATGTTATTGAGATTCCATTTCTATTGCAACTCGATGAGATGAGGGTATGTCATCCCATGCTTCGTATATACACTTTCAAGAAATCACATGTCATGCATTCTTTCCATGCCACCTAGGATGCATTAGAAATTTCATGTTATTGTGATAGATGTTGTATAGAATATGCATACTATTGTGATAGATTCCTTGATAAAAATACCTGCTATTTGATAAGGTATTGTTTGTGTTAGTTTCTTTTTGAATGAATTCCAATATTCATTCCTTGAGGTGTTAGGGACCCTCATGGACCATAATTTTGTGGATCATTTCCTTTTTTCCTTGTTATAAAATGTATAAGATGCCAAAATTTGATTTTCCTGGAGTATGGGCCCTCATGGATTGGAATATGGCACTTTCAATGTTTGTTTCAGTGTTTTTCTGGGATCCAGAGTAGTTTCTGAGGATTATTTTTTGAAAAAACACAAAATACATGCCTTATAGTTTTGATTACATGCCATGTGTTCTTCTATTCAGGAAGAAATAATTTTTTAAGTACATATCGTGTACTCTATATACACATCGTGTAGTCTTCAACCGTGTCATACTCCATGTGGGTAGAGACGCGGAAGGAGGAAAGTCTGGTGGGAACACACTGTACACTATTTGAACAGGCTGTGTAGTGTTGACCCTATGTCCGCCCATGTAACTAACAACAAAGATGAAAAAACCATAAGCTATACATGTCATGTCAGGATTGAACATGCCGTGTAGTCTGACTCAGGTACCTAGCCGTGTCACTAAAAACACAGGTTGGTGTTATCCTTTCACATAAATTCCGTGTCTTCCTTGAACACAACGTGTAGTGGGAGCCGTGTGTTAGGTCGTGTCACAAACAACACGGGCCAGGTGAAGCTATTTTAGTACACGCCTTGTCTACCGCGAACACGCCATATAGTCTGGAATTAGGAGAACCATGTGGCTTAATCATGTAGAAGAAATTATGCAGGGAAGGAGGATTAAATTACACACCATGTGTTAATAAAACACACCATGTATTTGGGGTGTTACACGACCAGGTTAGGCAGGAGTACACGCCCATGTAAATGACTTAAGGGAAAACACCGTGTAGGAATTGTACACGCCGTGTAGTCATGTTTTGTAAAACTTGACTGACTTCTTTCTCCTGTTCCCTTCTTACACTTCTAGTTTCAGTCTTTGAAAATATTAATCTAAGGTGTGCGCTTGACCTTGCAGAGTCATGCCATCGCGACATCCTCCAGTTGTATGCCGGTTTCCAGGTAGTGATTAGCCACCGGACATGGCTGATTAGGGACTACCTACAAATCCTCTTGTCATGCCAGTCTTGGCAGCAGCCATTATACCCGACGTAGGTGCTGATTCAAATTTTAGAGAGTGCTTTTTGAGGATGATGCAAACCTTTCAGGGAGTGCCGCCTCCTGCCCTGTCAATGGAAGAATTGACATGAGTCTTTCAGCAGCAGCATCCTCCCACTTTCTCTGGGGATGGAGGACCCCAGGCTGCAGAGTCATGGCTAGAAGCCACGCTGACAACTTTCAAGCATCTGGAGATACCTCCAGAGAAAGTGGGTGAATCTCTCTACCTACATGCTTCGACACTCTGCCAAGAGGTAGTGGGATGCGATCTCATAGGCGAGATGCTAGCAAAATATGTCTTAGGATGTGTTTCAGCGCATCTTCTATGATTACTTATATCTGGAGACCTTGAGGGCCATTAGAGCCTGAGAGTTCATGAATCCAGAGCAGGGTACTCTTAATGTTATGGAGTATTCCTCTCGATTCATAGAGCTGAATCATTTCATGCCTATTATAGGAGGTGATGAGTTGTTCCTTGCACGAATGTTTGAGGATGGTCTGAGGCACGACATCTGATCTTATGTGAAAACCTTCAGGTTGACTTAGATATACTCTATTGTTAATTAGTCGTTGATCACAGAGCATAATCTGACGGATTCTAGAGATGTGAGGTTGGGTGGTTTAGCATCCATAGTTAGTTCTACTCTTACTAATAGTAGGATGCGCCGCAGGGAGATTGCACAAGGAGATCAGAGTGGGCAGGATGCATCTTCTGGTAGCCAGGTGGTGTGTTACCAGTGCGGGAAGAGAAGGCATACAAGGCCACCTTACCCGAGAGACCTAGTGGATTGTTGATATTGCGGCAAGATGGGTCACCTTCAGCACTTCTGTCAGATATTCTCACCAGCAGCTATTGGAAGGGGTTCTTCTATGACTCCGTGTTCAAGAGAGGCACCCCCAACTTCTCACCAGTCAGGGAATTGGAGTTCTTCTGGCCATTCAGGCCGAGGTGGAGGTCATTGACCTAGTGGTCAGTCATCGAGATTTCAGTGAAATTATGGTGGATCATCTCAAAGTGGTCAGGTAGGGTCACCAGGCTGTGGTACATGCCAGACTTTTGCAGTGGAGCAGACACAGCAGAAGTAGGAACCTGGACCCTCTATAGTGCGAGGTACGATCTTAGTAGCCTCAATTTTAGCTTCTTCTATTTTTGATATACGGGCTTCTTATAACATTATATTTGTTACTATTGTGGAGAGCCTTGGCCTCTACAACTTTTAATTTGCCAATATCTTGACGCTAGCCACTCCATTGGGGACTAGAACGACTAGTGTACGTCAGTGCAGGGAGTGCCCTCTACAGGTTGGTGGGTGTCACTTCTTATGGGACCTCTATGTCCTATAGATTAAATGATATGATTTCATTCTCAGGATGGACTGGTTATTTCCATTCAAGGCACTCGTCAACTGTTATCGACGTAGGGTGATTTTCACGTCACCAGAAGGTGAATCTTTTTTTCATAATGGAGAATTGAAAGTCCAAGCCAACAAACCGGGACCCGAGCATCATGGGTTGGGAGGAGTTACAACCCATATTGATAATCTATATTGGGATGACTAGGGGATTTCATAGTTAGACATTCCCCTAGGGGTGTATCATTTCATAGATGTCTTTCCTAAGGTCTTTTCAGGTTGGCCTCCGGAGCGTGAGGTAGACTTTTCTATTGAGCTTTTTCCAGGAGCGGCACCGATGTCCATTCCTCCTTATAAGATGGCTACACCTGAGTTGTAGGATCTCAATAAGTAGTTTGAGGAGTTGCAGGAAAAAGGTTTCATCTAAAACAGTACTTATCCTTGGGGTTCGTTTTTCCTATTTATGAAGAAGTCAGAAGATACCCTCATGATTTGAGTGGACTATCGGAAGTTTAACCAGTTGACGGTTAAGAACCGACATCCCTTAACTAGGATTTATGATCTCTTTGATTAGCTTCGAGGATCTCAGGTGTTCTCGAAGATTGACTTGAGGTTCGGATACCATCAGTTGCACGTTAGACCATCAAATATACCTCTTACATCCTTCCAGAGTAGGTGTGGTCTATACAAGTATATGGTTATGCCGTTCGGTCTAACGAATACGCCTATAGTTTTTATGGAACTAATGAACCAAGTGTTTAATACTTACTTGGATTATTTCATGGTTGTCTTCATGGACGATATCTTGGTGTACTCTCACACTCGACATGACCATGCTACTTATCATGAGATCATTTTGAGTACACTGAGATAGCATCAGCTATATGATAAGCTCTCAAAATGCTACATTTTGATGGATCAGATTCACTTCTTCGGTCATGTCATCTCCGAGACAAGAGTATTTGTCGACCCAGAGAAAGTGAGGGCATTAGTCTCTTAGGAACAACCAGAGAACAACTTCGAGGTGTAGACTTTTATAGGGATGGATGGATACTACAGACATTTCACAATGGACTTTTCATGCTTAGCAACACCTCTGACGGGTTTGACTAATAAGGGTGAGATGCTCTTATGGTCAGATTCTTCTTAGTCATCCCTTCAAGAGCTGAAAGGGAGGCTGACTTCAGCACCAATACTAGTCTTTCTAGAGATGGGAAAGAGATATACTATTTACTGTGATGCATCAGTTATCAGGTTGGGAGGTATGCTTATGTTGGGAGATGGAGTCATGGCATACGAGTCTCGGAAGTAGAGACCACACGAGAGGAATTACCCAACAAATGATCTAGAGTTGGAAGCTATTGTCCATGCCTTACATTGTTGGAGACATTACCTTTTGGGAGAGCATTTTATGGTTTTCAACAACCACTAGAGTCTCAAGTACATCTTCACTTAAAGGGATCTGAATTTGAGACATCATAGGTGGGTCGAGTACCATCAGTCCTTTGACTTTGAGCTTACCTATACACCTGGGAAAGGAAACACAGTGGCTGATGCATTGAGCATGAGGAATCAGATACAGGCAGTTCAAGAGGCCAGTAGTGAGTGGAAGTTTATGGATCTATTCTCTAAGATGGTTTTGAAGGTGCATGACAGTCAGGGGTAGTCATTTCTTTCTTCTATAGATGTTACCTCCACTCTTCTTGATCGAGTGCGAATGAGGTAGCTATCTGATTCAGAAGGCATAGTCCTATGGGAAAGTGTGTCATGAGAGGACATTATTCCTAGATGGACCATTGGTGAGGATGAGATCTTGCATTCCCAGGGGCATGTTTGGGTGCCAGCTGATATAATCGTGGAGAGGATGTGGGATTTTCATTCCTCAGTTTCGGCAGTTCATCCTGGTATCACCAAGATGTATCGTGATCAACACCGTCAGTATTGGTGGCCAGGTATGATGAAAGAAGTTGCTGGTTTCTTCATGATGTGTTCCACCTATCAGCAAGTGAAGGTGGATCATCAGTAGCTAGCAAGGGTTTTACAACAGTTACCTATTCCTGGGTGGATGTTGAATGACGCTGCGATGGATTTCATAATGGGGTAGCCGAGGTCAACTCGAGAGAATGATATAGTTTGGCTTGTCATTGAAAGACTCACAATGTTTTCCCACTTCTATCCGATCAAGAAGACCTTCAGTGTTGATGAGATAAGAAGATTTTACATCCGTGAGATTGTACGTCTGCATGGAATTCCACACTCCATTGTTTGAGATAGGGATTCTCATTTTACTTCTTGGGTCTTGTATGGGATTTAGAAGGATTTGGGTACACATGTTGTTTTAAGTGTGACTTACCACCCTCAGATAGATGGCCAGTCCGAGCGTACGATTCAGGTGCTTAAGGACATGCTCCGAGCATGCATCGTGTATTTTGGAGGTTCATGGGAGAAGCATATACCTCTTGTGGAGTTTGCCTACAATAATAGTGTTCAAGAAACTCTTCAGAAGGAACCTTATGAGGCTTTTTATAGTAGGCCATGCTGATCATGCTTATGTTGGCTGGAGGCAGGATAAGAAGCTTTGATGGGACCTCGTCTTGTCAAAGAGACCATAGAGAAGTTAGAATTGATTTGGAAGTGAATGGATACAGCACAGTCTCGACAGAAGTCTTATGTTGATCAACGGAGATGACCTCTAGAGTTCAAGGTCGGGGATCAGGTTTTCCTGCATGTCACACCATGATTGGGACACGAGAGGATTAGGAGACATGTTAATGATTCACCAAGGTATTTCAGGCTATTTAATGTATTGGAGATAGTTGGGCCAGTTTCTGATCGGTTGAAGTTACCCAAGAGGTACCATGCTATGCACATCGTTTTTCACATTTCTCAGCCCCGACACTACTTCTTAGACCCATCTCTTGTCTTTCAACTAGAGGAGGTTGAGCTAAAAGTGGATGCGTCGTTCAAGGATCATCCTATTCATATTATTGATCGTAGTATAAAGGTTATATATGGCTAGTCTGTTCCTCTAGTATGAGTGGTATGGCAACACAGGCTGGTACATGACGAGACTTGGGAGACGGAGGCCGATGTATGAGGATAGTGGTCGGAACTGTTCAAGGTTTCTTCTTCTATGTCGCTCTAGGGAAATTCGGCGAAATATTTTTTTATGGGGGGAAGTTTTAAAGAAACAAGACCTTCTTTTCAGGTATGTTTTCCTTTTCTGGTCATTTTTAAAAAAAGAGGAAATTCTGGAAATTTTCGATGTACATGCCGTGTTCTTTATGGGTACACACCGTGTAATCGGTTACATTAGGTAGCTAGGTGCTATCCGTGTAGCGGCCCTGAACATGGCCGTGTGGGGTGACCTAGAGGCCACCTAAAGTGGAGTACATAAATAGTGAGTACACACCATGTACTTCAAATGTACACTCCATGTACTTTCTTTTTTTATTAAACACACCGGGGTCACGTCTAATCGCCAGAACGCTCTCCATCTAGGTCTCATTCGACCAGGAGATCCGTACGACCGCTGATCTTCGATGAACCCCCGAGCGAGCATCCATCCTCTGAATCGGACACCACTGGTTGCATTGGAATCGCATTGGTGAGTTCTCATTTCTCTTAGATCCCCATATTCTAATTTCTATTCTCTTGTTAGATACTGTGGGTTAAAAGTTTTCGAAGTTTGTGTAGATATTTGGAGTTACAAGGTGATTCAAGCCTTGTTGATCACATATAGAGATCTTCCAATGTAGAGGTAGGTGATTTGTGCCATTCCGTTGAAAGTCTTTTAGTATTATGTGCTATTTTTACAAATACACTTGAAAGATGTATTGCATGTTTATCATTTTACCCTTGTTGATTTCCTTCCATGATTGTATGCTGGTGTAGAGGTTAACTGGGTATGAATAGGGCTGATTTCTATACTTTGGATGTGCTTCCCAAGAATATTATGTTTACGACCATTCGTCTGCTTAGCCTGTTTGGCCACCTTGCCTGTTTTCTATGCCTAGTGCTGTAGGGCGGAGTGTTTGTATTCTGACATGCTTGATATGCTGTACACTGATTAGCCAATTAGTTATTGAGGTTTACCTAGGATATTTTTACCTTTCTATACTCATTGACCTGCACAGGGCTGTGAGAACCTGGTGTAGTAGACTATAAGGGTAATTGACCGAGTGAGCTTCCTCAGAGAGTCTTTGAGCACTTTAGACTATATGGGGAACTTACCGAGTGAGCTTCCTTAGAGAGTCTTTCAACAACTTGGGGCTATAAGGGGAATTAAATGAGTGATCTTACTCAGATAGTCTTTTACCTTAGGTCTATAAGGGGAATTCACCGTGTGAGCTTACTCAGAGAGTCCTTGACTTACCTTAGACAATAAAAATAATTGACCGTGTGAGCTTCCTCAGAGATTCTTGTTTTATCTTTTACTATTAGGGGAATTGACTGTGAGCACTTCCTCAGAAAGTCCTTATATATTCATATATCTGAACTAGAGGGGATAGGTTGTGCGCACTTACTAGAGGGTTACCGTGCTTGATTAGTTTCTTTTGATACGTGGAATTGTTTTCTACTGAGTAATTTCTTGTTTACTACTTCAATACTTTTACCTGCCATATAATCACTGATAGTTAAGAACAGATATTTAGTTGGTTGCCTATTGGGATTTAGTCTCACACCCTATTTGGGCCATGATTTTGGGCCCAAACAAATTATATTACTGCAGGTATAGATAAGTGAAAGCGCCCTTCTACTTCAGGTACTTGACTTGCTGTGGAGCTGGAGAGCATGGGACCAAGCATAGGCTTCCGATGCTGAGGAGATGTTTATTTGTTTCTTCTGTGCTTTGGTTTAGTACTATTATTTTATATCATTGTGATTCTTTTGGCTTCTTTCCTAGACACATGTTCCATGCTTTATTTATATATGTGCTTCAGTTGTTGGTTATTCCAGTCTTCCGCTATTACAGTTGTTGGTATATTTACTACTTCCGCTATTGTGTATTTGTTTCCCTTCCACTGTGTTACTCTGGAAATGAGGGCATAGTTTCCCCACTATCATTCCCAAGGCCCTCACAGATAGTCGGCAGACTCTATCATTTGGGGAAATGCGCTTGAGGGCATGTGACCAACCGGGTACGGGGCACCTCTGGGTGGCTTCCAAAACTAAGACATTACAAAATCCCTATAAAGCTAAAGAGGGTTGGAGTTTTGTATTTTTCATTATGTAATTTTATTTTTTAGAAACGTATTTCAATTGTTTTTATGTAATAAAATTTCCCTCTTACTTTTGTTTAATCAAAAAAATGGTCATGGATGAATGAAGAAAGGCTGTATTAAATAAAGTTTCTATTTTCACGAAATCCTTTATTTCAAAGGGAGACTAACACTGTAGTTAATAACTCCATATTTTTTTTTATTTAGATGAGAATAAGGTCACATAAATAGGAAAACTAGATCTTTATAAGTATCTTATTATTAATATATATCATTGAGATAAAAGAGGAGTTCAAATTCAAAAATAATGGTGCTATGAATATTCCAGAATAAGAATCACATACTATGATTCAAGATTAAAATTACTATGTGACTAGGAAAAGACAAATTTCTATTGTGTGCATTCAAGATACATCTATAGAAAAAAATGTTTCTTTAAATCTTCTTCTAAATAAACTCATCCTTCAGAGTTTATTAACCTTCTATCAATTAGTGCTTGTAATTGTATAATGAACATACTGTGCTTTCAAAATTTCCATCATTGTAAAATTATACACTCTTTGTACTCAATGTGTGAAGGTAATGTATAGGTATTATAATGGGATACCCAGATTGAAAGCTCACAGAACTTTTTAATAATTGATAGTTTCTTTCACTATGATTGTTTTCCCAAAGAAATGGTTTGGTTAATTAAAAATTACCATAATTACATTGAGTGATGGTGAATTGGATTAGGGTAAGTTCCTCTATTACTAAAACATAATAAATTATTTATTTCATACACATTCATTTATAAATTTTAAATTTCACATTTAATTAATAGTTAAGGATAATTTAAAGTTTATTTTTAAGAGGGTTTTTTAAGTTGGTGAAAAATTTGACAACTCAATCCACCCCTCCTCTTGAGTCATTATGTAACACTACTAGGACAAGAATTAGAATTAGAGCAGTGACTCTCATGTTCTCAACTTTTATTATTTGATGTCTAAATACATATCATGTTTGTACAATTGTTTACTCCAAATAAGAAATTTTTATGATTAGAGGACCTTACTATAATAGAGAAAAGTATGACTACTGGAAAGACTGGACTATCATCTACTTAAAAAACATAAACTTGAAGGTGAAATTGAAAGATTAAAATCTTTATGAAATTACTAAATGAGAACTTGATAGAATTTGAATGCTTGATGCTGAGTCAGATCTAAATTCAAAGGCTATGAATTCTATTATATGTGTTTTAAGACTAGATAAGTTTAATAGAGTTTATTAGTCTGATATAGCTCTTGAGATGTGGACTACTAGAATTTTTACTTATAAAGGGATTAGTAATGTAGTATAACTTAGATACAACACCTCCAAGTTGATTTTTGACACATTCATAATGGTTTAAGGTGAAATAATCACTAAAATGAATGGAAGATTAGCTGAGATTATTAATGATGTATATACATTGGGACCTCTATTTGTAACACAATGAGAATTTGTAAAATTCGTTTCCAAATTAAATTAATATTTTTGATAATTTTCATTATAGGTTTAACTGATTATATCTTATTTTGTACATAACACTTAGTTTAGTTATCATAACACGCAACAACAAGATTCATTGAGTGCGTGCATCATAGGCGACAATAAGCTTCAATGAACCATGAAATAATATAATTTGCCATATTTTTCCTTTACTGGGCCATATTATCACCTTTTACTTTAATTTATGTCCCTAGGTTATGAGATGAAGTAATTTTACATAGGATAAACCAATGAATAAGTATTTCAAGTGGATTAAATTAATGTGTTATGTTTTCGTGTATTATATACCTTATTTACATGAAAATAAACATTAAAATTTCCTATTTTTTTATAATGTAATTAAAAGATATGTAAAAAAATGTAGGATTCCATAGAAACATTATTTTTGAACAAAAATAATACTAAAAACTGTAAAAATTATTTTCCACAGTTAACGTAAAAATTGGTGTATCGGGGGTTAAACTAAAATTATAATGGTTAAAATGAGCTAAAATATTATCTAAAATGTATTTTCTTGACATATTTATACCATATAATGTGTATGAATATAAAATACTCCATTTTGGATCCCTGTTTCATGAGAAAAACATGGTTACACATTTTTCTTTTTAAAAAATTACATGTTTGCCACTCATCTCACTTATAAAAGGCCACGATTATCCACTCTTATTCACACATTGAAACCATTTTGGGTCAGCCCAAACCTTCAAAAAATCCTTCCCAACATCCCTCATCTCATCCTAGGAGACATAGTTTTGACATAAATCTATATCAGGAATGATTTTGGTACATACCTAAGAAGGATACATGAAGAAGAGGTAGCCTTCATCAATGATCATTTTTGTTTTATTTATGCATCCAACTCCTTCAATTCTTATTATACCATGAATAATTAATAAAATAAATACATTAAATATACTTATATGTTGTTATGTTATGGTTATGACCTAAAAATATCTCCAATTCCATCAAATGGGTTACAAAATCATCATTTATGTGTAAGGCGTACTACCGCCTCATAAATCGATGTCATTTTTTCTATTACTAACTCTCAAGGTGGTTTATAATGATGGATTTATTTTTTATATGTTTTATTTATGATATTATTATGATTATAGAATTATTATATCCTAAAATCCTTCATGATTTCCATTTTTTGGTAATATGATAACATCGATAGTGTGTATAAGAGACTGCCTCCTCGTAAAGTGATGTGATTCGTTGACGCTTTACATGAAAGGTAATAAATATTTTATTAATAAAAAATTTGATATATATGGCATAAAAATTATTCTGTAATTATAATATATCATTTACCTTTATTTTTTTTAATTCAACGAGAAGATGGAAATAACATTCATACATACATACTTCCTACTGTCTCCATGAATAGTCTATTTCATTTTCTATCGAGAAATTTTATAGATTACAATAAATATTTATATAATGAATATATATTATATTTATATGACTTTTAACATTCTAGAGATGATTAAATTATGATTAAATTAAGAGTATCAAAAATTAAAAATCATAACGTATATAAAAAAGATGTTATTACTCGAAACGTAACTTGAACCAGAAATTGTTAACGGATGAGTAATAAAAGGTAATAAGAAAAATAATATATGGTATGATATATATAAATATGGTTATTTAATAGATGTATAATAAAAATATTTTTTTATAAATAATGTTTGAATGTGTATGAAAGAAGTCATGAATTAAGGTAAGAGATTTCTAGTCTATCTTTTATTTCTTAGAGACATATGAAAATTCACCACTCATTTATTTTTTTAGTGTATGTACCTCCCATTTGACATGTTATATACTGAATAATTTTTTTCACAATATTTAATGTTTAATTTGATGTTATTCTTTATTGAGGGTTATGATTTAAAAGATTTCCTAAGAGGTTGGTGATTTTGTCTCAATTTTCCTTCTTTGAGATGTACATTATGTTATGCACCTATATTCTTTAAAAAATTGTACCCACGGACACTTTTACAGGTAATAAAATGAATATATTTATACTCATGATATTTCAAGATCCATTTTTTGTTATTACTTCGTGGGTCTTATGGTTTAATGTTACAAAATTGGTAATGATTTTAGGTTACAATCTCATTATTTATGAGATTTTTTATTATTATGTTTCCGTTGATCGAATATTTTGATCCATATCTCAATATACTCATGAATTTTCTTATACTCTATTAATTAATGATATTTTCATGTAATAGTACAATTTCCAACTTGTTGGTAGTTAAAATAATTTATTAAATGTTTTTAATAAAATGTAACTTTATTTTTCTTTTCTATTAGAAACCCCTTTTCTTCCCAAACCATGTTTTCCAAAAGAAAATAATTTTTTTTATCTTCCTATATTTTTAAAGAAATTGTTTTACCATTTATTACTTATTAATTTTTTTAAAAAGGAATTTTCATGTATTTTTTGAAATAATACCTATTATTCTTTTACTATAAATGTGAAAGAAATGCTTGTTTTAATATATATGACATGAAAGACAATTCCCTCTATCATGAACATTATTTTCTTTGAATATTAGTTTATTTATTTTCAAATTATATTATTTTCCAAATGTTATTTTTCAAAGTGGAAATTGTACTTTCTTCAAGAAATATATTAAAAGATTTTAAAACATTCTTTATAATATTTCAAGGTTATTTTTAAAGAAATGTATTTTAAATAATTTTTAAGTGCCTTAAAAAAAGTTAATTTCAAAGAAAATTAATTTTACTAAAGAAATATTTGAAATTATTTTTAAATATTCCTTTATAATATTGAAGCTTATTTTCAAAGAAAAAGTTTTTGAAATGGTTTTATGTTCTAAAAAAATTATTTTTAAAGAAAAGTTATTTTACTTAAGAAATATATTAAATGATCTTTCAAAATTATTTTCCATCTAAGATGAAATCCCTTGATGTTACATGTGACTTTTTGAATATATTATCCCATGATACTATGTGTTTTTTCTTTAATTAGTATATGTTTATGATAACACGATTTTTGTGAAACCCGCTTCTCTTCCATGTGTTATACTATGATAGAATTATTATGAAACCCTCTTCTTTTTCTATGAGTTATGCTATGATGAAATAATGAAATGATTATCAATCTTGTCTCTTTTCTGCTGGTTATGATATGATGAATGGTTTTTGAAACCCATTTTATTTCAGGGGCTATGTTAAGATGAAAATTTTATGATCTTATGGAACACATATGTATGATTTCCATTATACGAGGGGTGGTACATATATATCCATATAATTCATCGGCAAATGATAAATGTCTTATGATATCAGAGGTTATAAGGATGGTTAGACCAATCCTAAAATAGGATACATGAGAGTTCATCCCAATCTCGAAGTAGGTACACATGTGGTAATCCAAAGAAAAACATGTTATGAATTTCTTGGTGGGTTTTCTTAACATAAGATATTTTATATGCCACAAATCTATGTCTTATTCGAATGTTATTATCTTGTGTCTAATGTTCTTTGATATCGTTTTGAACCATATCATATGAACCACCCATATTTATTCCATGGCTCAAGATTTTAATATTTTATATGTAGGGTATGGTTTTCTAATGTTGTTTTCATGTTTTGAAATCTATATGTTCATTTTTTGATTATATATCTCCCTTTTTTAATTTTATTGAGCATCTGTTCTCACCCTTTCTTATTTTTCTCTTCCCTAGATTATGATGAAATGTATTATGTATTATATTTGTAAGAAGAGATCGATTTATGATCATCGCAGTGGGATATGATATAGTTTACCTATGGACCGATTGTATTTGATTCCAATTTTCTAAAGACACTAAAATATTAGGGTACTAAGGCTTATATTTGTGTAATATATTGAATATTCATAAAAACTTATATAATATCAATATATGATAATCTTGGTTCACTATACCAATTTTTGAATCCATTTTTTTATTTAATGTCATAAGAGTTTTACCATCTAAATATATTTGAATTTTATCTAAAATAAGGTAATAAAATCCAATTAAAGATTAAATAATAAAGGATCTTAGAGGAAATCATATAATATATAAATAAGAGATGAAACTAAAGGTTTATGATCACAAGATGTTTAAGAATGATAATGTATCTATCAATTTTTATACTTATAAGGATGAGATGAAATCAAAAAAAAATATTATTTGACTCATTTGATTAAGAGATATCAATCTGTTTATATTTTTATAGTGAACAAATTTAGTACAAGGAAGTTTTAAAATGTATATAATAAGAGAAAAGGATTCAAAAAAATTATTTAATAAGTGTACAAATTATTAAAAAAATTCAAAAGAATTTAAATATTATGAGTGTAATAAAATCAGGAACATTATGTTTGAATTACCTAATATGAAATAGAATAATAAATACAATTTTTTAAAAGAAAATATGATTATAAGAAAAAGGAAAAGATGGTTGTGAATTCTAGCGCTTCAAAAGAATCTAGTAGTGATTATCATTCTGATTTGAATATTAATATGTCAAATTAGGAGGCTAATATTTTCTTCATGGAACATTCTGAATAGGTCAAATCTTGGTGTTCTTCTCATTAATAATATAATTATGAATATGAAAATTTCTCATTTGAAGAGCTAAATGTATGTTGTTCCATGTAAAATAAAAATTATCAATCACTTATGAAAAACAAAAAGTCACTAAATAAAAATTATGATATTTTCTTAATTGTTATAGATGAGATATCTAAATAGATTTCAAAATTAAAATGTAATTGTAAAAAATATACAAAAAAATGTCTTATACATGATAGTAAAATTTCAAAACTATTCAATGAGGGTAAATATATAAATGATATTGTATGTTTCTTACTAATTATTAGAATTAATTCAATCAAATCATTCTTTAGAATAAATAAAATAAAGGTAAACTTGTAACATAAAGTAATGGTGACTGTTAATGTCTATATAGAAATTACGTTTTTCAAAGTCTAGTGTCCTAGACCTGATTAGCCACCCGAACCATCCTATCAGGCCAAGTTCTACTGGTGTTAGGTGCACCTCTTTGAACACAAAATGATTCAACATAGAAATTGAGGGTGTAAATAAGTATATTGGGGAGGCTATAACCTCATATAAATGATAATAATATCAGTTTGAGTATATAATATAACTATTATTGGAAATAAAAGTCTTAGAAAACTCAAAACAGACCCACAAATGATGGAAGAATTGTCAAAATCAAAGAAATAGAAGAAGAAATTAATAAACAGAACTAGAAAAAAATAAATAAACAATCCAAACACACCACTTTGAGCACTAAAATAAAGAATTCATATTATTAGAGGTCATAAAATCTAATTAATAGAAGGGAGGCTGCCCATGGCTGACCCACAATAGCTACAAACATATACAAGGATTGTTGATACAAAAAGGGAACAAAAAATGAAAATCAAAAGTAACCCCTAAAAATGGAAATGCCTCCAGGTCCTTTCCAACATCACATGCTAAAAAACTACTATGATCCAACATATGACGTTGATCCTTTACCTGAGTGCATTAGCATTAAATGTACTGGAATCCTAAAGGACCCGTGTATGGTGTGAGAACAAGTCTTAGTTTTATACCACCTAATTGTGCATACCCAACATATGTGTTTAAGAAGAGGTGTAAAATGAAATTAATCTAAAAGCACAATCTCAAGCAATTAAAATTAATATTGAATCCATTGGTGCTCAATAGCCACCATAGAGATATCACCTACTTTGGGAAACGTTAGAAGTCTATATAGAAAATGATTCTTGAAAGAAGGCATAAGGTATCTCTTAATTAAATACAACCCATGTGAACCCTCTGGTTACACCTCCAATAAGTCACCAGACCCCTGGTTCTTTATTACACATCACATCTCAAAAAAATCTTTAATGCCTTGAAAGAACATCCAAAAAGTCACTAGTCCCTTATAACCCTACTCAAAAGCACCCATCCACTCATAACCCGATGTCTATAGGAATAGTAATGTATGTCCTCAAATAAAACCACCTTCAGCTCATAGAACCACATCATAAAAAAAATGATATCTTTTCATTAAAAATAATATAGGTCCCTGACCTCAATACATCAAGAATCATGCGTTAAACAATAGCCTCACCATTATCAATCAAAACCTCCTTACCTTTCACGTTTATTTCTATGAAAGGAACCCCAACATAATTTTCAATTCCATACTAACGAGGTACTCCTCCCACATGAGTGGACAAAAAAACCTTATCACTTAGTCAATATGTGTGGACATGACTCAATTTAGTGATTTTACCTATACAGGTGAGCAAAAATCACCATCCAATTTACCTAAGACACACCAACTCATGAACTGCATTCCCCTATGACCATGTCTCTCAAGTATGATGTCCATGCCCAACGTGATGGCTTTTCCACCTCAATATGAAATCCATGACACCCAATCCTGTGATCAATATCTCTCAATAGATCCATGGATATTACAAATAAATAACCACATTGCCTCAATTTCCAAATTTCCAAGACTATCCCAAACTCGGTCCTAGCCCATCATGATCCCTTGGGTCTCATCACATGCTTCTCAAGAATTTAACCTCATCATAAGAAACCACAAATATGTAACTCATATCAATTCACTTTAAACAAGAAATTCAATTCAATACAATTTAATTTCACAATTTAAACATGCATAAAAATTAAATTTAATTGATATAATTATATAACTATAATAAAATTACATTTCAAATTAAATGGAAATTCAATTATAAATGAATTTCACAATTTCAATTAATCAGACAATTCATTTTAAGTCATAAGAAACCCCAGACTAGCTAAAAAAGGTGGTAGATGACATTTTACCCGACCTCAAATGTATGAAAATGGCTTGGACATTCCCAACAGTATCCCATAGGATCATACATTCAATTTAATATGAAACAAAAGGTCCTTGATCAAATAACCAAATGTCTGCTAAAAGCTACATCCCCAAAATTTCCATAAAAAACACAAAGTAAGGTTTGCACCACCAACCTTGTACTTGTAGATATAGGCACAACTGGTTTGGAGCTGCAACTCAAAGAAGGATAAAATAGATCTATGTTTTTGTTGACCAGCTTGAAAATAGGGGTGTAAGAACCCAGATCTTCTTTTCAGGTTTGGATTCTATTTTTTTTGGTGTTTTGAGAAAAAGAAGTGTTTCTATAAATTTAAGAAGTACACACCATGTACTTCTGAGTATACGCTTTGTACCTGGTTGCCGCGGGTGACCGTGTACTGGCTATGTAATGGCTGGGTAGATGGCTTTGTGGAGTGACCTGGAGGCTCCCTAAAGCGCGGGCCAGTTAAGGAAAGTACAAGCCATGTATTTTTAAAGAACACACCATGTATATTTCTTTTCAATTGATTAAACAAACCGGGGTCACGTCTAATCGACAGAAACCACTTCTTCTCGGCCCGTCTCATCCAAGAGAGACTAAAGCTAACAAATATTCTTCAAGCCCCCAATTGATCATCCGTTCTCTTATTCCACTGCCATCGATTAAGTTGTAATCTCCATGGTGAACCCTCCTTTATTATAGGGCCTTGTTTCCTGGTTTCTCTCCTTTCATGAGATATACTCAGTTGAGTGTTTTTGATGTTTTTTTAGATGTTCCACGTTCTTGGTCAATTCATGGGCCAACTCCAGAGTATATCAATCGTATAATGCCTAGGTAGGTGGTTTGTTCTTTTCTATAGTTATTCTTTGAATATTATGTGAAAAAGTTCCCAATACCCTAGAACAGTGTATTGCGTGTTTAGGGATTTCATCCTTGTTAATGTCTGATATTCCTTGTGTGCTAGATTATAGGTTTTTTGATTGTTAATAGGGTTATTTTCCATTCTATGGATGTGTCTCCCATGTTTTTTATGATATTGACAGTTTGGTAGAGATTTTATGGTTAGGATGCTTGTTTTCCATGCCTAGTGTTGTTAGGATGGAGTGAAATTATCTAATACTGTTACATGCTTGTTGTAGTTTACCCAAGTAGTTCATGAAAGCTATTATTCTTGTAGATCTTAAGGTTTACTTTGGCTGCTGAACATTGTATGTACATGATTGAATTACATAGGGTTGTGGGATTTTGGTGTATTTAGACACTAGGGGTAATGGATACTGAGGGAATCCCCAGAGTGTCTGTTACTTTTCATGTTGTGAGACCATAAGGGGGATGGATGTGAGTGATCCCTCAGAGTGTGTGTAGTTCCACATTGTAAGACCATATGGGGAATTGTACATTGAGTGCTTACTCAGAGTGTTTATATTTACCGGTACGAAACCATAGGGGGAATTGATGGTGAGTGTTTCCGCAGAGAGTATTTTTTAAAGATGAACCAGAGGGGATAGACTGTGAGTACTTCCCAGAGGGTTGCTTGTGTTTGTTTGGTTTAGAAAGAGGGGTTATACCTTGAGTACTTCCCAAGGGATTACTTGTTTTGATTAGCTACTTACTTGATGTATGAAAATAAATGCAATTAAAACTATAGGATTGTTTTCTTTTGAGTACTTCCTTGTTTACAGATTCATTTTTTTCCTACCATATACATTCAATGACTATTAGGAACAGATATTTGGGTGGGTTCATATTGGGATTTGTCTCACATCCTATTTCAGTCCTGATTTTGGTCCAAAATAGATTATATTACAATAGTTATAGATAAGGGAAAGAACCATTCTACTTTAGGTTCTTGATTTCCGTGGAGTTGGAGAGCATGGAAACAGGATGAGTCTTTCGATGATGCTAGAGTTTATTTTTTTTCTTTTTACATTGGTTCGGTACAATATTCCAGCATTGTGACTTGTTTGGCTACTTTCCTAGAAATATTTATCATGCATCATTTATATATTTTCTCCTGTTGTTTATTACTATCAGTCTTCCGCAGTTTACTTATGGTATATTATTTCTTCTTTAGCTATTTTTACCTGTTTCTTCCATTGTGCTACTCTTACAATGAGGGCATAGTTTTCTCAATATCACAACTAAGGCCCTCACAGCTATTCGACATCCTCAAGAGTTTGGGGAAATGTGCTTGAGGCCATGTGACCAACTGGGTAAGGGGCACCCTTGGGAGGCACCCAGAATCAGGGAATTAAAAAGTGTGGTATGAATGGAATTCTTTTCTTCTTTACTTACTGTTTGGAGCCTACAACCATGGATTGGAAAAAATAAGTAGTTGGTAATAAGTTGTTCCCAGGAGTAGCTAACTCATGTATATGGAAAAGATTACTTCCCACGTATATTGAAATTTTTTTACTTTTGCAATTATTATAGTTGATTTAATTTCACTATTTGGTGATTCACATGTATTATGCGGTTATTGTTGATATTATTGAGATTCTATTTCTGTTTCAACCTGATGAGATAAGGGTGTTCCATCTCATGCATCATATATCCAGTTGTTTGAGATAACATGTCATGCATTCTTTCCATGCCATTTAGGGAGCATTAATGATTGTAAGTAGTTGTGATAGATGTTGTATTACATATGCATGTTGTTGTGATATATGTGTTGATCGAATACCTTCTATTTGATAGTGTATTGGATAGTGTATGGTTTCATTTGAATGAACTCAAAACATTGGTTCTTGAGGTGTTATGGGTCCTCATTATTTGGAATTTGGTGGATCATTGCACTATTATGCTTGTTTATGACTTGTATGAGATTCCAAACATTGATTTATGGGGAGTATAGGCCCTCAAGGATTGGAATTTGGAAGTTTTATTTACATTCAGTGTTTTTTAGGTTTCAGAGTTGTTTATGAGGCTTACTGTCTGGAAAAACCTAAAATACATAGTGTGTATTTCTGAATACATGGTATGTATCCTTTTTTTCGAGAAGGAACAATTTTCCTTGAGTACACGTTGGGCACTTTATGTACACGCCATGTAGTCTCAAACAGTGTCACTGGCTATGTGGGAAGAGACATGGGGTTGATAAATCCTTGGAAATACATGACGTATACTGAACGTACACGCCGTATTTTTTAGATCATGTGTCCAGTCGCATGACAAACAACACATATGGATGAAACTAAGCTAGTACACGCCGTGTCTTGCTCGAACACATCGTTTATAGTCAACCATGTTGTTGACCATGTGACTAACAACATGGTTCATTGACGGTATTTCTAGTATACACCGTGTTTGGAACAAACACACTGTGTTTCCATGCTCTAGGAGAACTGTGTGGGTTAAATCCTGTAGAAGAATTCTAGTAGGGGAATAGGATTCAAGTACATGTTGTGTGTTAGGACAACACGCCATGTGTTTGGGGTGTTACATGACCAGGGTTAGCATAAGTACACGCCCATGTGAAGGCTTAAAGGAACACGCTGTATATGGGTCATACACACCGTGTATCCCTGTTTTAAAAAACTTGAATGCTTTTCTTCTCCTATTCCATTGATGAAATTATAATCTTAAGTCCTTGTTAATATTGATCTAAGGTGTGCATTAGAACATACAGAGTCATGCCACTAATACATCCTCTAGTTGTTCTCCAGATATAGGGAAATTATCAGACTCCGTACATGGCTGGTCAGGGACTTTCAGAAGATCCTCCCATCATGTTGATCTTGGCACCAACCGTCATTCCAAACACAGGTGCTGATGCATAGTTCCAAGAGGGATTCATGACATTTAGGTATACATTTAGAGGTGTGTTGAATCCTTCCCTGCTTATGGAAGTGTTGATCCAGGTCTTTCCACATTAGCTTCCATCCACTTTCTCAAGGGATGGAGGACCTCTGGCTACTGAGACATGGTTAGAAGCCATACTATCGGTCTTCAAGCATCTGGAGATGACTCTATAGAAGAGGGTGAATCTCACTATGCATATGCTTCGGAATTCCGCCAAGAGATGGTGGGATGTGATCTCAGAGGCAAGACACTAGTAGTTTATGGCTTGGGGTGAGTTCCAACAGACCTTCTACGATTACTTCTACTCGGAGACTTTGAGGGCAGACCGAGCCCGAGAGTTCATGAGTCTGGAGTAGGGTAATCTTTTAGTTATGGAGTATTCTTCTCGCTTCACAGACCTGCAGCTCTTCTCACCCATCCCTGGAGGTGATGAGTTATTCTTGGAAAGGATGTTTGAGGATGGTCTTAGGCATGACATCCAATCTTAAGTGAACATCTTCAGGTTGACTTCCATCACCTCTATAGTCAACCATGTGAAGATCATGGAGCACAATATGAGGGATTATAGAGCTGTGGGCTAGGGTGGATTGGCATCCGGAGTTGGTACCCCTCCTATTGACAGCATGATTCACCAAAGGGAGCTGACTCATGGAGATTTGAAGAAGTGGGAAACTTATTCTGATAGCTAGGTTGTGTTCTAAAAGTGTGGGAAGAGTGGGTACACGGGGCCACATTGCCCGAGGAACCCAGTGGAGTGACGATATTGTTGCAAGATGGGTCATCTTCAACATTTCTATCAGTTCTTCTAACTAGAAGTGGGTGATGGAGGCTCCACTATGACTCCTCATTCTAGAGTAGGACCATCAGTTTCTCATCAGTCTAGGAACTAGAGTTCTTTTGACCGTTTAGGCTGAGGTAGAGGTCACGGTCATGGAATCTAGTCAGCACTTTTTCAGTGAAAACAGGTTGGATCATCTTAGGGTGGTTAGGTAGGGTCCCCGGGATGTGATACATGCCAGACTATTGCAGTGGAACTGACTCAGCAAGAGCAGAATCCCAGACCCTATACACATTGAGGTATGATCCTATTTGCCTCAGTTTTAGCTTTTACACTTTTTGATATAGGGGATTCCCATAGTTTTATATCTTTTTTTATTTTGGAGAGCCTTGGGCTCTAAATATTTACTTCTACTAATGTATTTATGCTCGACACTCTGTTGGGGACAAGAATGACTAGTGTACGTTAGTGCAAGGAGTTCCCTCTTGAGATTGGAGGGAGTCACTTCTTTTGGGACCTCTAGGTATTAACGATGATGGTCTATGAAGTCATTCTAGGAATGGACTGGTTAGCTCACATCCAGGCTGTTATTGACTGCTATCATTGTATGGTGAAGTTTACTTCACAAGAGGGAGGTTTGTTTCTACATAAGGGCTAATGGGATGTCCAGGTGAGTAGAGCAGGACCCGAGCATCATGGGTTGGGAGGAGTTACAGCCCAAATTGCTAGTATATATCAAGATGACTAGGGGACTTTACTATTAGACTTTCCTCCAGGGGTGGATCATTTCAAGGATGTATTTCCAGATGACTTCTTATGTGTTCCACGATAGTGAGAGGTAGAATTTTCTATTGAGCTTGTGCAAGGAGTAGCACCGGTGTCCATTCCCCCTATAGGATGGCTACATTAGAGTTACAGGAGCTTAAGAAGTAGTTTGAGGAGTTAGAGGTTTAGGGTTTCATCTGACCCAAAACTTCTACTTGGGGTTCACCTGTCCTATTTGTGAAAAAGGTAGATGGTACCCTATGACTTTATGTGGATTATCAGAAGTTGAACCAATTGACGGTCACGAACCAATATACCTTGCCAAGTATTGATGATCTCTTTGATCATCTTTGAGGAGATCAGGTGTTCTTGAAGATTGACTTGAGATCCAGTTATTATCAGTTGTGCGTTAAATCATCTGATATACCTCTTACAGCCTTTTGGAGTAGGTATGGTCTATACGAGTATGTGGTTATTCCATTTGGTCTCATGAACACACATGCAATTTTTATGGATCTGATTAACCAAGTGTTCCATGAATACTTGGATTCCATTGTGGTAGTCTTTGTGGATGATATCTTAGTGTACTCTCACACTCGACAAGACCAATCCACACATCTTGAGATCATTTTTATTACACTAAGAGAGCATCAGTTATATTCTAAGCTCTCAAAATGCCACTTTTAGATGGACCAGATTCACATCTTGGGTCATGTTATCTTAGAGATAGGTGTATTAGTAGACACAGAGAAAGTGAGAGCTGTAGTTTAATGGGAGTAGCTGAAGAATGAGTTTAAGGTAAAAAGTTTTATAGGGCTGGATAGATACTATAGACATTTCATACATGAATATTCATGCTTAGCAGTACCACTCACGATACAGACTAAGAAGGGTGCGAAGTACCTGTGGACAGATTATTGTGAGTCAGCCTTCCAAGAGATAAAAGGGAGGTTGATTTCAGAACCGATTCTAGTATATCCAGAGCTGGGAAAGATTTATAATGTGTACTATGATGAATTAGGTATCAGTTTGGGAGAAATACAAATGCAGGGGGAAGGAGTCATTGCGTACGGGTCTCGGAAGTTGAGGCCACATGAGAGGAATTATATGATGGATAATCTTGAGTTGGCTGCAGTTGTTCATGATCTTCTCTATTGAAGACATTATCTTTTGGGATGGAATGTTGTGTTTTTCATTGGCCACAAAAGTCTCAAGTATATCTTTACTCAGTGCGATCTGAATCTGAGACAAAAATGGTGGGTTGAGTACCTTCAGTATTTTGACATTGAGCTTTCTTATACACATGAAAAAAGTGGATGATACATTGAGCATGAGGGATCAGATATAGGTAGTTCAGGAGGCCAATAATGAGTGGAAGCTTATGGCTATGTTCATTGAGTTACATTTGGAGGTTCATGATAGACGGGGGTAGAATTTTCTTTCTTCTAGGGCTATTACCTCTACTCTACTTGATCGAGTTCTAATTATGGAAATATTACATTCTGAAGGTCTCGTCCTATGGTAGAGTGTGTAAGGAGAGGACCCTATTTGTAGACAGACCGTAGGAGAGGGTGAGATATTTTGTTTTCATGGGTACGTGTGGGTGACAATAGACAGACGCGTGGAGCTGATGCAGGACTTTCATTCCTCAGTTTGGGCAGTTCATTTTGGCATCACCAATATGTATCGAGAATAACACCATAAGTATTTTTGGCTAGGTATGAAGAGAGATGTTTCCATATTTCTCATTAGGTGTTTCAACTGTTAGCATGTTAATGTAGAGCATTAGTAACTAGTAGATATTTTTCATCAGTTACCCATTCTTGAGTAGAAAAGGGATGATATCACAATGGATTTCGTGAAAGGTTTACCGAGGTTTCCCCGAGGGAATGATGCAGTTTGGGTTGTTATTTACAGACTCATGATGGTTGCTCAATTTTTTCGGATCTAGGATACCTTCAATGTTGATGAGATAAGAAGGTTTTACATCGGATAGATTCTACATCTATATGGGGTTCCACACTATATTGTTTCAGACAGGGACACATGTTTTACTTATTGGGCCTGGCTGAGACTATAGAGGGGTTTGGGTACATAGGTACTTCTACGTACACCATACCATCCCCAAACATATGTCCAGTCCGAGCATATGATTAAGGTACTGAAGGACATGCTATGACAATGCGTTTTAGACTTTGGAGGCTCATGGGAGAAGCACATACATCTTTTGGAATTTTCCTACAATAATAGTTTTCAAGCAACTATTCATATGGCACCTTATGAGGCTTTGTACAGTAGGCCATGCCGATCACCACTTTATTTGATGTAAGGAAGAGAGGGAACTATGCTAGGACATCGTTTCACTAGGAGACCACAAAGAAGATAAAGTTAATTCGGAAGAAGACGGATACTGCATAGTCATGAACGACATTTTTTACTGGTCGACGAAGACATCCTCTAGAGTTTAAGGTCGGAGATTAGGTTTTTCTATGTGTCACACCGAGGTTAGGACACAAGAGGATTAAGAGATAGGGTAATCTTTCACTGAGGCACGTCGGGTCGTTTGAGGTTTTCTAAAGGGTTGGGACAGTTGCCAATTGGCTGCAGTTACCTTAGAGGTACCGAGATATGCCCATCATCTTCTATGTTTCTCAGCTACGACGTTATTTACCAGACCCATCTCATGTTTTTCAACCTGAGGAGGTTGAGTTGGAAGTAGATTCCTCCTTCAAGGAGCATCCTATCCAGATTTTTGATTGCAGTGAAAAGGTTCTCTAAGGCCGGTATGTTCTTCTGGTACTAGTTCTATGCATCATAGGTGAGTATAGGATGAGACTTGGGAGAGCGAGGTCGACGTACGATAGTAGTGGCTAGAGCTGTTTGAGGATTCTTCTACTACGCTACCTTGCAATGGAAATTTGGTGACAAATTTATTTAAGGGGGGATGTTTGTAAGAACCTGGATATTATTTTCAAGTTTGCATCCTATTTTTCTGGTGTTTTGAAAAAAATAGGAGTTTCTATAAATTTGAGGACTATATGTTGTGTACTTTTGAGTATATTCCATGTACCTGGTTGTCGCAGGTGACCGTGTACTGGTCTTGTAATGGCCGAGTACATTGCCATATGGGTGACCTGAAGACCGCCTAAAGTGGGGGCCAGTTAAGGTAAGTATACGCTGTGTAATTTTAAATTACATGCCATGTACTTTTCTTTTTAATAGATTAAATGGAATGGGGTTGTGTCTAATCGATAGAAAACTCTTCTTCTCGGCCCGTCTTGTCTAGGAGCGACTGAAGCCAAAAAATCTTCTCTGATCACCCATTCGATCATCCATTCTCTGATTCAACTATATTCGATTGCATTGGAATCACCTCTGTGAGTTTTTATTTCCTATAGAGACTTGTTTCCTGATTTCTCTCCTTTCACAAGAGATCCTCAATTGAGCATTTTTGATGTTTTTGAAGATCTACCACATTTTAGGTCAATTCAAGGTCCAACCTTAGAGTATATCGATCATAAAATTTTGACATAGGTGGTTTCTACCTTTCCGTAGTTATAAATTGAATATTATGTTCAAAAGGTCACAATAACCTAGAACGGGTTATTGCGTGTTTAAGGATTTTGTCCCTGTTAAAGACTTCTATGCCTTGTGTCCCTGAGTAGAGGTTGTTTAATTTTTAATTGGGTTATTTTTCATGCTATGGATGTGTTTCCCATGTTCATATTGATATTGACAATTTGGTAAAGATTTTCTAATTAGGATTCTTGTTTTCCATACCTAGTGTTGTTAGGATGGAGTGATATTATCTAATGATATTATTTTCTTATATCTATTTATTCAAGTTGTTATTATGGTTTACTTTTAATTCTGAACATCATTTGTGCTTGATTGACATACATAGGGCTGTGGGAACCTAGTGTAGTTTGACCATAGGGGGAATAGATGTTGAGGGCTTCCCCAGAGTGTATGTTACATTTCATGTTGCGAGACTATTGTGGGGATGGATGTGAGTACTCCCTCAGAGTGTCTGTTGTTCCACATTGCGAGACAATAATGGGAATTGGATGTTGGGTGCTTCATCAGAGTATCTATAGTTACCGATACAAGACCAAAGGGGGAATTGAAAGTGAGTGCTTACATAGAGAGTATTTGTTAAATCTAAAACAGAGGAGATAGAGTGTGAGTACTTCCCAAAGGGTTTCATTTGTTTTTTTTGGTTGAACCATAGGGGTTAGTCTATGAGTACTTCTTAGAGGGTTTATTATTTTTATTAGCTTCTTACTTGATGTATGAAAATGAATACAATTGAAACTATAGTATTGTTTACTTTTGATTATTTCCTTGATTACTGATTCATTTTTTATTTACTTCCATATATATATATTCAACGAGTGTTAGGAAAATATATTTGGTTGGGTGTCTACTGGGATTCATCTCACACATTTTTTGGGTCATTCTTTTGGGCCCAAACAGATTATATTGCTGCAAGTATAGGTATGGGAAAACACCCATATACTTCGGGTGCTTGATTTTTGTGGAGCTAGAGTGCATGTGATCAGGAACAGGTGTGCGGTGCTACTGGAGTTTATTTATTTTCTTTTTACGTTGTTTTAGTACTGTATTCTAATATTGTGACTTGTTTGAATTCTTTCCTAGATATATGTATTATTCATCATTTATATATTTGCTTTATTTTTTTATTACCATTAATATACAATATTATTATATATTGTGCATTTTCTACCAAATGGTTTATGAAATGAATCATAGAATATAGTGTGTGTAGTTGGCTTTAGAGATCATTTGACATGTGTCTCTCCAAAAAGTTGTACACTAAATGATTTTTGGCATGTCTCATGGGTCTATACATAGTTTCATTGAATCTCATGTAAATAATTCCATCATATGACATGTAAATATTTTTTACATTCCTTTAATTACACATGAATTTCAAGTGATATATACCACATACATTAATTATGTATTGTGTGGTTATATATACCATGATGACTATATATTTTGACTATGTGAAACAAAACATTGTGCATATTTTTCACACTATGTGGACTTACATGCTATATAGAGCATGGTAAATGACATTTACCAAACAAAATGTGTATCATATAATGTTTTTTTGATAGTACACATGACATAGTAATTTAGTTTCCAAAACTGGGATTTATTATAGTATAATATGTTCATTCCATGTAACCTATCAAGTACACATTGTTTAATCAATTATTTTAAATACAAAAAAGAAATAAATAATATTTATTTAATAAAAAACAAAGAGATTCTTAATCTGTCTTAAGGACTGGTGATCAGGTATAAATTAA
The DNA here is from genome assembly GCA_963277665.1 of Viscum album. Lineage (NCBI taxonomy): Eukaryota > Viridiplantae > Streptophyta > Magnoliopsida > Santalales > Viscaceae > Viscum > Viscum album. The sequence continues at coordinate 1,660,387,986 of OY728136.1, read as the reverse complement.
GATAATGAATTAATTTATTAATTTTCTTAGAATTTTTTTATATTAAGTAATTATGTATTAAATGAAATGATTGGAATTGAATTAATTAAATACTAAATAATGTTTTTAATTTATGTTATGAATGATCATAAGATTTAAATGAACTATGTGTGTGATGGATTTATTTATTTAATATAATTATTTATAGCATGGTATTATGTGATAATTATTATTAAAATAAATATGGTGATCCATGAAGGTTTCTTCCTTACTTTGTCATATAGGGGATCACATGGTCAAGGATTTTTTTATGTAACCCTAAACCATAATACCCCTCACATGAATTTGAGTGTATAATTCAAATTGATATAGTTTATAGTTAGAGGAGAAGGTTAAGTAATTAATCTAAGATAAATACAAATAAGGTGATTCATATGAGATTAATGGATAATACAACTAGATATATGAAAAGGATCATAGAGTTATTTTCCCAGGATATGAGATGTTTTATTACTACTATATATACCAACTAGAAAACAAAACCCCATAATAATCTTATGCATTAATTTTATTTTTTTGTTACATTTTCATTTATTTATTTATATCATGCATGATTTATTTATTTACATAATTAAACAAAATAACATAATATAAATATTTTAACAATCATTAATGAATAAAATAAAAATAGTTTTATATGATATATTTTTTAGGTATAGTTAATTTCTTATGTAAGATCCCATAATATGTAATTAAAAAGTATAAAATAAATAAAATAAGACACATTATACTATTCTATATGTTGATGAGATATTTCCTAGTAGGATAAGTCCCCATTGTTAAATAAAAAAAAGTTACAAAAATCCAAAACAATATTTTTTTAAAAAAGTCATGTTGCCAAAAGGAAACTTGATCATCCTGGACATCACTGAGAAAAGATAACTCTATGAATATGGTCCCCTTGTTTTCAAAGTCAAACATTAAAGTAGATATATTAACAGAGAACATGAGTAATAATGTATTTTGTGGATGAGAGTGATTCCATGTAGTTGATCCACATGCCAGTAAGCTTAAATGATAAGTTAATAGATCCATTTATAATCATTTTAGCATTTTAGTAGTCTCTTTGTAGCCTGAAATTGATCCATCCTCTCTTCTTATCCACCTTCTCTACATTGAGAATTCCATGAATCTCACCATCAAGAGAAGTGGTTATGCCAAAAGGACCAAATAGACAACCCATTGTGTTTCCAAAATGATATCTAGAAACAACACCATACTTGAAGGGGAAAGGGTTTCCTCTTGACACACCATTGATTTTGTATTTAAACCACCCAAGAAAAAGAGAGATCCTATGAATTCAAAATTCCCAGATAGAGAATGAAAATTGCCTGAAATTTTGAAGTATTTATGAATTCATAAGTCATGTACAGTGTTTTCACAATGCCCAGATTGAAGTTCATTTTAATAGTTCATAGAATTAATGATACGATCAAGAATAGATTATAGATAGAGCGTCCAATTTCCATGAATCTGTTGGTTTCAGTTCTACAATATTAAATGTATACTTTACATGGAGGCTACCATGAAAAAATTACAAATCTTCTAAGAACTAGGAAGTTTCATTGATAAAGTAATATGAACTTTAATGTTATCTTTGTATGGTAATATTTCCTCAAACATAGATCACATACATGTCCATAGAGTAGACACTATAAAACAACTGAGAAAAAAAATGGTCAATGTCATTGTTATATTAGTTACATAGGAACCATCTTGAGAAAATATTAATACCCATATGCTTCAAAAAATCATCAGTAAGGATCTAACAATGCATAAATCTCTAGGAATGGGTCATTCTAAAAGGATGGATCTAATATTTCTTCAAGTGTTTCACACAAATACATAATTAAAAATGTGTAATTTCACGATAAAATGACTTGGATGATAAATTTACATTGGTAGGAGGCCCCCAAATAAGAACATCATCACCATTAATGATATAATAATTTAGAACAACATATTTGATATCCATAGGGATAATATAAGTAGGTGCCTCCATTTGATCCTTAATTGATACATTTCTATTAAATGGTATGTCATAGGATGCAAGATTGTTTATGAGAGGAGTACTTGTCTAGATTTTTGAATAGAATTTTGGAGAAGATATTTCTTTGACCAACCAATGAATGTTATTTAAGATATTGTAGAAGGAATATTTAAAATAAGTCAATATGGGAGATTCCATATAATTCTATTTACTGGTCTTGAGTTTTTTTAGGAATCTGACCTTTAATAAAATAGATGCTTCTGAATTTCTATTGATTAGATTCCAAATAAAAATATATTGAAAATCTTAATTGAACTTTATAAGAATCTTGATACCAAATCCACCACAATAAATAGTCCGTCATCAATGTTTCCAAGGAATAATGGAATGTTTTCTTTATATAATTCTACCAATCCATAAAAAAATCATTATGGAGGAGATCATAATTTTTATAAGGACAACCAGAAATTTATAAACCATAAAAAGTAAAGGAATTATTAGATAATGATAGAGTTAACAAGAATGATTTTACCTTCTACCAACTAAAGAAAAAGATTTACCTTTCCATGAAGCATGTTTATTTATGGCTTGTCTGATAATGTGAGAGAAATTCCCTATTTGAGGTTTCCCCCAAGAAATAGTGACACCAATATTTATAAAAGAAATACACCTTCTCTAATACCCAACACTTTAGTGACATTTATTTATTTAAGGTAGTAATGTTTTTTCCATAGTACAGGTAAGACTTGTTCCAACTGATAACATGAACAGAAAACTTTTCATATTATAAAAGATCATTCTTGATGTTTCTGGTGTTTCTTAAATCATCTTGAGTAAAGAAGATGATATCATATGCACACAACATGTGAGTGTAAGAAACAATACCCCTCCCCAAACTTAGAAGTGCTATTAATTTCTACACAACATATTGATAAATCATCTTCTAAAATAGTTTTTCACAATAGAGAATAATATTTCAGAGAGTTTATAAACTTGTGTGAGGGATCTTGAGTAGTTGAAATATACCTATAGAGAGCCATTTATAATAAATAAAATGTTACCATAGCTCAAGAATGATTTCATCCATATTATAAAAACCTCACCAAAACCGAAAATGGTTAAAAATTTATAGATAAATCACATATAAAGATTGTTGAAATAGTTTTTGACATTAATATTAATTGAAATATTACCTCCCATTTTATATTTACTAAGGAGTTTAACACATTAATATTCAAGGATAAGACAATATTTTATGGATATCACATTAATAAATCCAAACTAATTTGATGACACCATTCTCTTAGTATTGATGGAAAGACTATTTACAAAAATTTTCATAATAATTTTGCAAACAGTGTTAAACATGTACACTAGTTTGAAAATATGGATTTAATTTTCATTCTATATCTTAGGTATATGGGAATGAAATTAAGAATTTATAACTTGTATAATCAAACCACCTTTTAAGAAGTTTTTAACAAGTCTACATACATCCTAGTTAATAATATCCTAATAATCCAGGAAGAAAGATTTTTTAATTTCATCTAGAATAGGGAACTCTTATTATTTAAACAAAAAAATGACTCTTTAATCTCAAAATCCAGAGGAAAATCAAAGAGATTTGAGTTTTTCTCATGAATGATAAACATGGGAATGGTGTATTCCATTTCCTCAATTAAAGGGCTAGAATAATTAAAAAAATTCATTTAATAAGATACAACATGGGTAGCTAAATCCACTTTTAATTCAAATAAAAATCACATTGTCACTCAGAATAATATGGGGATTTTTTATTTCTAGACTCCCTGAAGGGAATTGAAAAACATAGTGTTCATATCACCTTCGTTAATTCATATCACTTTATAAAATTAACTTTTTAACACATTCATTGATTTTATGAAGAAAATTTATATTTTGATTAATGTTGAATTCATAATAAAGGTGGCTATCTAAGTCAAAACTAGAATCATTTTCTTGGATTGACTGAAAAAGATATTCAAGTTGATAAATATTTTAATTGAGATGGATAAAATATTCTTGCTATGGGATTTCAATTTTTTCTTTATATATATGGGATTTAAAACATATGAAATAATATTTATATTTACTTTTTATTGAGTTCTGAGTTTCTTGAATCAATTTACTAGAATATCGATAAGTATTCCATGAGTTTTTGAATCTAAAGGTGTGGAGAATATTTTCTCCATTTTATACAAGATTAAACAGGATAGGGTGATGAAAAGAGTTGAATATTGTGGGAGTAGAACATAAGATATATTTCCAAGACTCAAGGTTCAATAAATTAAAAGTATATTTATAAATTTTTCATACCACCGTCTCAGTTAGATTCATTCTATACCATGTGTATTTGGCACCCACCAGATTAACCTCATAAATATTTTTGTTTTAAATGAAAGACTCAAAATCCCATATATAAGAGAATGAAATAAGCATGCCTAACGTTTTTTTATATTTTTATTGGAATGAAAGTATCCAATGAGAATCCAGGGACAAGTAATGGAGTTGTTCTGGTCATGAATATTCTTACAATGACCCATGCCTTCCTGATATCCATTGGAGGAATATATAAAAGAGCACCAATGTTGATTACATAGATGAAAATAATTACGAGAGACCATCTAAATGGTTGAAATGATATTATAAGATCTACCCATCCTTCAGTGATAAAAAACAATTCCATTTTATATTATTAGTGGAATCATTTGTGCCAATAAGATGATAACCCAAGTGATTAAGAGAGGTAATGATTTTAGAGGAAATCATTTTTTGATTAGATATACCTAGAATTTTAGGATTATTCTTGTTAATAAGAAAATTAAGAGCTATAAATGATTCAAGGTTAAAAATACCTTGATAGTTCCAAAAGATGGTGTTTATTTAAACATTTTTTTTCGGAGTATGGGATCACTTTCTTCTTCCTACATTAATTTGTATTTCTGGTTTATTTTATAGGGGCTAGTGATTTTTTATCATACATAAATGTCCTATTTCCTTTCTTAAATTTGTTAAGACAATAGTACGTGCAAATAATCCTCTTATTTCTTGTACTATTATCAACATTACATTGATCAACAGAGGTATTAACATCTCTATCTTTAGATAATTAGAGTAATTGACCACTATAAGGATCATTCTAGTTAAGCAGTGCAATTATATTGAATATAATAATTTCGCCTAGAAAGTATGGGTCAATATTACATGAATCCTCTTTTTTTAAGAACTTCAATTAGAGATAATAGAATTAAATCAATTTTGAATCACATAGAGATAAATCAGTTTAACCATTGAATTTTTCTCACCATTGTTGCAGACAGAAACAAAATATATCTGCATTGATGAATAAGGATCATCCATAACCAGAGTGTCATCATTTAAAGGGTACACAATATTTTGAACTTTTCCAGACAAATCAGGTGATATGGGATTTGAATATCCCCCATTTGAACAATCACCAAAATTAATAGAATTAATGTTAAATCCCTCAACAATATATTTAATAGTGATATAAGCTAGTGCTATAACACTATCCTTAAGTTAGGGGGAAGTAATAACCCCTTATTTTTCATAGGATCTAACTTTGGTTTTTCATGTAGAGATACAACAAGTTTTATAGTTTCATGTGAAAAATCTAGAGAATAGAAACCATCCTCATCATTTGGAATTCCATTTTGGGTAATAAGTTCATCTAAAGGTCTAGTATTATTTGATATATTAGAAAAAAACTCATATTTAAACTATGTCTCCTCTTCATCAACTGTAGAAGATGAGGATTTTCCCTTGATATTTCTTACATCATAGGTTATAAACTCGTTTTTCACCCATATACCAGGATAATCCTTCTATGAAGAATCATTTTGTTCCAAGGGAATTGTTATTCTTTTCTTCCTCATATTAACATCTTTCCAACCACTGGGATCATAAAGAGGATTAATTTTTTTTTAATATTTCTACAATTAGAAATATTATTCAAAATAATTATTTATAATTCAGAAAATGGAGGGAAAAATCATATTCTACCTTAACATCAATCTTTTGGTCATTTTCATAGAAATTGATATCATTCATAGTGTTTATATCATAATAATCAAGTATTATACCTTCATATAATCCCATGTCACCATTTATGGAGTGATTATTAATCTCTTAAGGAATTCCAATTCAAGTTGTAATGTCATTCAAAATTATAGGATTCTAAAACACCAAGATGTTGCCATGTAGTCTCACCCAGATCTAAGAATTTTAGTTTATTTGGTTATATGGATCAATGTTTATATTACAATAAATGATTATTATTGTTCATATATTTAAATAAATATTACTTGTTCTATTAACAACTTCAAGATCAACTATGTAATGTATAATAATGTGATAAAATCCTCTCTAACTAGTAGTTTATTCCAATACAGAACTGCCCAACAATGTGATATTATATATTCAATATCAAAATTAGCTAATTAATTTTATACCTGGGAGTATATAAGATTTTCAATAGCACAAAATGTTAATTGGGAAAGCCTTTATTGAAAATAAACCGAACCATCAGTTACCAATAATCCATCATCCTTTAATTTTTTGAAGTAAGGAAGCCTTACAAGATCTTATTTTTCGATATCCATATCCCAAAGAATATCCATAAAATAATTTACATTTTCTTTAAAATGGAATGAATCTCACAAAATATTTTTTTTACCAAGGTCTTTTTATTGTTAAGGGATTTCACATACCAAAGTCTTCAAGAATCATTCCCACTTTGGACAAAACGAGTCCATGTTCCATGGAAGAAATCATCAGAGGATGTATCATTATAGGAGATAACCAAGAGTTGATTTTGAAAGAGAGGTTAATTATTACAATGAATTTCCTTCATGCTGATATCCCCTTTAAATAATCATCACAATGCCTCCTTAAAGCTAAATTGAAAAGTAGGAAAATAAGGGGAACACTTACAAATCTGGATAGATTACCACAATCTAGAAGTCATTGGCCCTATGGTTCTGAAGATGATCTGAATGAAAAGTGCCACCCTTTTAATGTGAGTCAATGATCATATTACAATTTCTCTAGATATAGAAACACATACGAATAGAGCCTCCACAATATTGTGCATGAACATAGCTAGAAATGGATAAAAAACCCCAAAGAATGGCTCACGAATGACCTTCTGTATCACTTTATTGGAAAGAGAAATCATTATTCTATGATCTAAAAATAGGTGTTTCTTGATGATTTGATAAAACCTAAGCACTCCACTGAGAATGGAAGAAAATAAAACCACAGTAAAGCCTAATAGAAGCTCATGCGTGCCCCCTCTATGAAGAAGTCATTCCACCGATACCCAAGGAAATATCATCAAATCTAGTTGATGTTTCTTATTGAAATCAAACAACCATGATGAATGGGATTCCCAAGATCATCCAAGTTGAGAAATATGTGATGGATTGTCGATGCATGCTGAGTTGTTCCTGTCTGATCGGAGAAGGATCTCGATACAAAAATACTGCTAGTCCTTATGGGATTTAGAAACCGATGTTTCCTATAGATCTGAGAAAACTCGAGACCCAAAAACACTTTCCCAGTAACCTCTGACTAGTAAAGTTAATATAGATTAATTATTTTATCATGAAATGATTAAGTATTTATGTATGTTTTGCAGAAAATTATCAATCATGGGGAGAATAAAAATAAATTATACTTATATATATGTATAAAAACAACTCAAATAAAAAAGTTAATAATCAGAATATCTTTCATCAATAGATTTAGAGTACAATAATATTTCAAATTATTGGTTTGATCCTTGTTAGGGTACATGAAATTATCAAGGAGTCCTAATGAAAGTATTGTGTTTACTTAACCAAGTTAGCATCAATGGAAATTTACTTCACATTCTTGGTGTAACATAGAGGAAAGGGTTGAGAAAATATGAGTATAAGATTTCATAATTGGAGAGTCTAATCAATAAATAAAGGAGTTTTGAGTTAATGTTTTTAGAAATAATATATTGATAATGTTTTTATTTAGGTTTCTATGGGAAAGATGAATCCTCAGCATTGGAAGATCCAAGTGACTAGATATTTTGAATTCAATTGTATGGGATGTTAAGATTTGACAAAATTTTTGGAGATATAATTAAAACATTAATTATTTAACAACCAAAAATAAAGAAATAGTATTAATATTTGATTTTTTTTGTAAATATTACATGATAACTTGATCTTTTAATTTTCCCTATGATATATTTTCAGGGAAATAACACCTTATTACTAGTAAAAACTTCTAAATGTGGTATAAAAGCCTTCTTGTTATACTAAACAAATAAAGGAATTATACATGATGAATTCCCCTATACTAGATCACCCACTATAGCAATTAAGGTTGAGAAGTATTCATAGAATAGGCACATGGTGGATGAAACATATATTCACAATATTATGTAATCAACTATGTCTAGTGAGATGACAATGCAACATAGGGAAATAGATGGATACACTATGATGTATCATCTACAAGAACTTCATAAGGATAAAGAGTGGTAGATGATAACTGATATTATCCATACACTTTATATGTGAAAATTATAATATATATACCTAGATAGTGAACACTTACACAGGATGATAATGTATATCAATAAATTAACAATGTTGTGGTTCTATATTGATTTGGAATAATCCATAAATCTCAATCGTTCATCATTAACCCCCAGATTATCCATTTTAATTAGAATTTATAAAATAAATAATATGTATAATATTGTCAAGAGTCATTTATATGTGCTTATACAAGCTAATAAGGATTACTGGAAACTCGGTTCTTTAGTATTTTTGTTGAATAAAGTGAAGTAAAATATTGAAACGCCAACCAAAAGATTAAAGTTAGATATTCTATTTCAATATTCATCAAAGAAATAGATAATTCTAATGGAGATATATGAATAAGATCCTATATTCATAACTTTTTGAAATAAATATCACTCGGAGATGAATTACAATAAATTGAAGAATAGGTAAGGAGATACATTAACTTCTTCTATATGCATCATCTCAGGTAATATTTTTTTTCAATTACTGAGTATTTTTATAAACTATATACCTATGATATTTGTATAAAAAAAGAACTATGTATGGCCAAAACTATTATGAGGGAGAATTGTATATTAATGTTTCTAATGTATTCTTACTCCCATGTTTTCTATAGAAGATCCATATTTTCACTTTTCCAAGTGAATATTTTTTGTATTTAAAAATAATTATTTCTTATTAATTGTTAACAAAATATTACCTCATTGTTGAGTTTATAAACAATAATGCATTTGATATGAAGACTTTATATGGCCTTGTGATAAATAGATAATTTCTCAAAAACACTGAAATATAACTAAGGAAGTTGACCTGGGGTTTTATATCTAGAATAAGGGGATTCTCATTCATATTCATCACAAGAAAACTATCCTATTAATATTTAAATTTAAAAAAAATGGGGATGAAGGATGAAAAATAATGAATTAATGAAAAGTATTTAAGATAATAAAAATAAATGAAAATAATCCTGGATATACCTTCAGTAATTATACCATTCCCATAATCACAATATCTCATAAAATAAATTCAGCCTTAACTAATTTTGATATATAATTCCAAACCTTGTGCTAATCCCTCACTCTGAATTGTATTCATCTATGAAACATGATAAATGAACACTTCAATAATAATTTCACCTATTCATATTGACTGAGGACCCCTAATCACTCTTCAATCTATCCTCACTCCTATCCAATATCTGACTAATAAAAGAAGTTCATGGTGGGATTATGTAAATACAAAATTAAGAGAATAAATCAAGATAAAATACAATGTTACAAAGATGATCATTTAATTTTATTATATAAAATCCAAGATCTTATAAAATTTAACACTAGAGAAAAAAATAGATGTTCCTTGAAATTCAAGAGTGGGTATGGGGAATTTCTCTCTGACTAATCCACAATGGCCAACAATTTTCACACTTGAGAAAAAGGTAACCAATAAAATGATGATAAGAAAATTATTACCCAATCCAAGAAATACATATATATATCTTTAAAATCCTACTCAATTCTATAGGGGATACATATTTAAAATTAGTATTAGTGTTGTCTTCCTATTCCTAAAATTTCAATGTCAAGGGTTGTAGGTACTTTTTCCTTTGATATCCTTCACATGTATCAGATTAAGGGTGTAGATTCTATCATATAAGATCAACAAAAATCATCATGTCAAAACATAATCCCCAAGATAAACACTTGATTATATATTTAGATGTTCTATATGTAGATTAATGGTTGGATTCCTTCCAGATATGGCTGAAACTTATGTTTTGTTTTTATTTTTGGTTAACATTTTCCATTTTGTGAATTTTCTATTTTGATGCCCACAGCTAGAAATTTGATAAATTACCAAAGTAAATTTTTTAATCTTAGTTCATTTCATATGAATTTAATGTCATATGAAATGGATGAAGTCATATGAAATGGGAAAACTTATTTCGGTGAGCTAATAAAGTATTATCAAATCTTATCCCCTTTGTTATTTTATAGGATCAACTTCGGAAAGTAATACTAAATGCCTTTGAAGTCATATAAAATGTTTTTTAATTAATAAAAAACATAAATAAAGTCATACTAAACTGAAGGGAAATCCAAGAAAAACTCCATAGAAAGTCTAATGAAATTACCTATCCTTTTTTAAACATGAAAAATTAAAACTCATCAACTCAATACTTGTTTTTTCCAAATTAAATTCATATTAATTTAAACAATGAAACTCAAATTTAAAATCCTTAAATTAATGAAATTATAATTATCTAAATTAATATAGGGATTCAAAACTAAATCTAAATAATTATAAAAGCATCAAAAATATATTTTCAATCTATTTATCATTTAAATTCCAAAATTTCCAAAGTACTAAAAATATATAGATTTCCTTGTTTTTAGAACTATTGTGCAGTTAATATTCTGTAAAATTAGAATAAAATTTAAAAATATTTGTTCTCGTCATCCAACAAAATTTTACTTTTTTTCATCTAGGAAATACAGTGAATTAAAGTAAATAAAACAATTTGTACTGTGTTGGTTCTATCACACATAATAGAAATGAATAAAATAATGATCTATAACTAAAACAATTATAGTAAATTATGGAAATTTGTTTCAGGGTTTAAAACTGTAGTGAAATGAAATGTTGTTGAATATTTAACAATTGGGTTTTATAGTGATTTCCTTTTTAAATTTAATTAAATAATATTTAGCGGCAGTTTTTTTACTAGCAATTTTTTACTGTATTTCATATTTTTTGTTTTTTGAATTAGTTTCAGTTTTAATTACCGCCAAATAACTAGAGGCGGTTTAAACTTCTGCAAAATGTGATATAAAAAATACTATTTCAATCAAGCCTATCAAGAAAAAATGTACAATATATATAGAAATACCAAAAAACTAATAAAATATAGTAAAAATAATAATTTCTATACACCATCAAAAAATTTACATTTTATACAGAATAATATTACATTATAAGGTGAAAAATTTCATTTTCACATAATGTCAAATATTCCTTATTCCTGGATTATATACTCTACAAAGATTTATATCTCTAACTATCCATTACTACTTAATTCTAATAGACATCATTTCTATCACCACTTGTTTCTTCTAGTGCCTCCATTTAAAGAATTTAGGCTTACATTAGTAATAAGAATATCCAAGGAATAATAAATAATGTAAAATTCAAATGATAAGTGATTTTATCTAAAATTAATTTCACTAATGGAGCAATAATATATTATTTGTCACCATAATATTTTCTAAATCATATGATGATCCATTATCTAATACTTGAGACTCACTACTAAATTCAACCCATCAAAATTCTCTAATAATTGGATGTTTTATTAGTTTATGTCATACTCAATATTTACATAGTAAAAACTAAACCAATTATAGCAAGGTCCATCCCTACTATCAACTCCTCTCATAGAGATAAACTCTAAAATATCTTTAACTCACTTTTAAATCCTAGTTTCCTCCCCAATTGGGATTATTTCACCATCCCATGATGAACATACATCATATTATGAATTAAAAGAATTAGATATATTTATATACAAGAATATATTTATGAAAATTAAATTTTTATATTTTCAGTTTAATATTATAATTGAATCTATAATGGTAAATAATAAAGGATTAAAAACCCTATTCAATATTTACTAAATAATAATTAACTACAAAAATGATGAATTTGAATGTAAATTTATGAAATTTACTGATCTGTAACCCCTATTTGTGTTTCTACTTCATCAGGAATAAATTAATTCATCCTATGAAACACAATAATCAGTGACTCTATTCCACTTCACAATGATATAGATCTATCTTTGAATTCATGTCGTAATCTCCAATTGAAATATTTCCATTTTTTTGCTAATTATTTTAATGTCCATGGATGTGAAATTTCATTAGGCACATCATAATGCAACATCATATACAAAATAATACATAAAATGGAATATATTTTAGAAACATTAAATAATAATGTATTATTTAATAATATAAGAATATATAAACATGATAAAAACTATATATTACAATCAAAGAACTCATTTTTGTAAGAATTAGAATTCTATAGCATTGAGCGGGTGCTGTCACTAAATATTATTCGACACAATGTACCTACAAAAAATATATAATAAATCTACTATATTTAATATTAACGCATTAAAATTTTAAATAAAATAAATTACACCCATTTATTAATAGAAAATAACATTATGCATATTATGTTATGGGTTTTCCATATTGTCATCAGGTTATATTTTAAATGTTACTTTTACTCCTTCTCTTTATTATTATTATTCATCTTCTTTTTTTCTTCTTTTTCTTATTCACTCTACCTTAAAATAATTTTTTTCCAAATAATTATGTAGAAACAATTCAATATATTGTTTTTTATGGGTTCACTGTTATAAATAACCTCACCTTCATCACCCATATCATATATGTCTCTCAATTTTAGGTGGACAATAACACTCCACCCATCATCCACTATATTATTGATATAATATAATTTTTTTTCTTGGGATGAAAACATATATAAACAATGCTTTCCTTGATTACCAGTATGAATCCAATGAGGGAAATTAAAATAGTTAAATTAAAATGAATATTTTTTGTACCCCTATAAATACTAACTTAGTTACATTTAAATAACATAATTATAAATTTACCATGATAATTTAACTTGATAATATCAACCAACTATCCAATGTAACCCTTTTATACAATTATGAATATAACATTGTTTTATGTTTTAAATCCTCCCATATGATTAATGTATGAAACTTGAAACCACCAATATTGTAATCAATAAATCTCTTAGCATGCATCAATGGACCTCAGGATAAATAGATAAAATATTCATATAGTTTAGATTTATTATCATTTTTCATTACCTAAAAATGTATACATAAAAAATGTTACATAATTTATGTCATTATAAAAAAAACTAACCTAGATAACCTCATAAACAAGTAGAAAATTAATCCCTAACATGATCAAAAGTTATTTCATGACCCCTATGTACTGACTACATGTACTTGGGAATTAAAAAAAATATCATGGGGAATTATTTCACCATAAGAATAAAAAAATAATATAAATGAAAAAAGTGAAACATAAATAGTTGGTATGATAATGTAGTCAAAAAAAGTATATTACCACCTAATGTCTATTACAAAACCCAAGAAGTAACAAAAATATAAGAAATCAAATTAAAAATGATGACATAACTTCCAAGATCTCCTCACAATAGGTGGATCACATACGCCCATTTCAACACCAACTCCAAAGGTCTAGCTATTATGAACACGAAATGCCTCCAAGAAGTGCATTCACTTTTCCTAAACATGGGAAAATAAATTCTACATATTCCCAATAACATATGTATCATACAAGTAACACAATCGTATATGGATTTCAAAAAATATTTCATAAAAAAACCGTATAAAATAAACCAATTATAGTTAATTTTAAATAAAATATGGTATAGTAATATTTTCCAATATTAATAATTAGAAATTATTTTTAATGAATTTCAATGGAATGTATGAAATAGGAAAAAATTATGAGTTTCTATAAGAAAACCTAAATAAAAATCCAGATCAAAATAAGCAAAGACAATTTTTTATAAACACTTTAACGTATAATTCACTTTTGATCCTAGAACCGCATTTAGAAGGCCCAATGTCATTTCCAAAAAAAGATCAAGGATCCTCAAGATCTTAGTTAAATATGGCTATTAGTATTCACACTTCCCTAGATCTCATTCTTAATGAAAATAGTTGTGTATTATAATGAATTAACCCCCTACTGTCATCAATGTTTGGAAAGTGTAGTCATCATCAATTAATTTATAGGTAGAGATAATACATCACTAGCATTATTTTCCTAGACTATTCACTAAATTACCTAGGCTTCCATGTTATTAAATGAAATAAATCAAGGGGAAGATCAATAATATCAAATTGATCCTTGTTCAAGCATCCCAAAATCACATTTTCAATATGCCATTTAATTTTAAAAACCAAATTGAAATGATTTTTGTCAATACTCATGAACATAAAAATAAATAATCTCAGTCAAAATACATAAAATATTTCATTCAATCATTTAGAATTAATCATTTATTCTTAAAATAATTAATGTAAATTAAAATCATATTCTATGAATCAACAATTTTTTTAAAAATATATTTCCAAATAGGTTTCACCACGCACCATAACATTTGAAAATATTTTTCAAGAATCACAATTAATACTATAGGAACAAGATAAAATTAAAATTCTTTTCAAATAAGAAATAATATTTTCAATTGATAGAGTCTATATTACAAAACCATCTACCCCAATACATGGTATCCTCAATAACCCAACAAGGTATCCACAATCAGAGAGATGAGTGGCTAGAACAAAACAAGAAAGAATCAAATAATGATACTTAAAAAATCAAGATTGTATCCATCAACAATAAAATGATACACATACATAAAACAAGAATATACATGATGAAATGGTGAATTATGACCAAATAAGGGTTACAATTTAAGAAAGAGATTCAACACTTTAATCAACCCATTGATTTTTGAATATTCAAGGTTAAAAGGGCCAAAATCACCTCAAGAGATATTCCAATTTAACAGAGATAAATTTTAGGTTGAGGGATATGAGTTTTTAATTTAAATGGGGATATCAAAAAATAAATTACGATACCACCTTTGACATTCTCACATAGATTAGTATCACCATCTTTCCATTGGCCACCACCAACTTGCTGGTAGTGATAGAAAAAAATAATGCACTTCTAGAAGAACCAGAGCCAACTGTTGAGATTCCTATAGACATGGAAATTCTCCCAAACTAGATGGTGGGATTCCACCAATGGGCCAACACAATCCATATATTAACTCCTATCTACCAGTATTACATCATTATTCTAGTGGGTCTCACCTATGAGAGGGTGGACTATCCATAGATTTTATTAGCTATAGGCCTATATCCACCAAAAATATAAACATTTGGAACCCCTCATTTTCACTCGAAAAATAATAAAAACCTCTCCCTGACCCTTAAAAGGCTATAAAAAAGAAATACACAACATTATTTGAAATTAAGATCAAGAAGATCAAGGAAAACTAAAGATCACACCAAAAAACAAGAGTCAATATGTTATAATTATTTCCACTATAATACTATCTTCCCAAAAAGTAAATCATCAAGAATAATAGTACAAAAATAGATGGGGCCACTACTCCCTCATCATTGCCCGATTATCCCATGTCTCATGAATTACTAAAACTTGTCTCCATAGAACCCAAATTAAGGGAACATACTTACTCCACAATACCATCAAATGAGAATGGATAATCCAGACTGACTAGTCAGTCTTGATCATATCAGGTTCTATATCATGATCTTCTAAATTGGAAACATGAGAAATTTTCAAAATACATTTATTAAGCTATAACATGTAAAACACAATATGTATCAAATTCATTTTTATTAGAAATTTCAAATAATGTGCCATAATTCAAATCCTCTCAAAAAATTTAAAATGTCCCACATATCTCATTACCAACTTCCCTTATTTTGGAATCCATTGGTGAACTAGATGAGGCGATGCTCTTTATAACTATAGGAAACCAAATAATAACAATAAAGGATGTATATGACGATCTATGTATGATTTATACTATCTAGAAACCATTACTAACCTGTGTTGAATAATATTAATTTTTGATGTTATCTCCTAGACTAATCTTGGTACCACCAAAGAAGCTTCACCGATCTGCAACAAATGGAGCACAGATTTACAAGGCTGACCATACAAGGCCTAAAAGGGGTCCATTTTAATGGATGAGTGGTAGATATTATTTAATTAAATAATTAGCATCCCAAAATAGCTATCACACACCCCTTCCAAAGTTATAGACATAATAAGAAATCACCACTTTAAGAATATGTATTGCCAATTTCATCTAACCCTCAGTCTAGGGATGGTATGATTTGCTCAACATGACATGAGATCCCATTGCCTCATGGCGGCCTCTCCAAAAACCTATATATGAATTTGGGATAGAGATTGGAATATTAGATATATGGAAATCCATGTACCCTAAAAATATTATATACATACATATTTTATAAATCCTCAACTTGGGTGGTATCATGAATAAGAATAATGTGATATAATTAGGTCAATTTTTCAATCACCACCGAAATCAAATTTTAATCAAGGAATACATATAAAACCTAAAATAATATCCACACACACATATATATATATCAAACCATTTACAAGATGACATGATGAGGGTTTGAAGTAGAATATAAGGCTTCTGATTATTTTTCTTGTTCTGTGGGTAGGTATAACAAGGGGAAACAAAATTAGTCATACACCAATTCATATCTACACCAAAAAATTGATGCCTCATATCATAAAACATATTATTCATTCCAAGGTAAACCACCCAATTAGTGTGATGAAAATCCCACATCACATCCATTCCTGTAGACAATAAAACATAATAGTTGTTCCAGAAACAAAGAATACCCTTTGGAGATTGATACCATTCACTGAGGGTCTCACCACGATATAAATATTTTCAGATACCTCATAATTCCTTATCAATTGGCTTATCATTGAGGATAATTTCAATAAGAGAGGATACAAATTGAATACCTTCTTGAAAAAACCCAACCTCATCCTCCCAGACTCCCAAACACATCTACGTAAATAGATCCATAACATTTCAGTCCTATGATGATTCCTTCAAAGCATTGGACTGTAAATTATTATAAAGAGAATTAGAAAAAAATTCCCCTTTATTGAGTTCTGTGAAACGAAAATGATAAATTATTATAGTTACTTCCCTTATATCCTTTATCAAAGATTGAAATATTTATATGAATATATATAAGTCAATATATTTTGATAATTGTAATTGATAAAAAATTCCCCAATAGGTATTTTTTTATCTCTTAAGGGAGTGAATCACAACTATGTGTTATGGATCATGTATTGAATATTTATTCTCATGTGGATAAAGCTGAAATGAACAATAATCCACCATGTGATCACCTTTCATGAGAACACAATTCAGATCTGAGTTTGAAGGGTCAAAATAGACCATGTTTTCTTACGTAGAATCAGGAACAGTCATCATTGGAGATGAAGTAAAATAATACTTCAACTCATCGAGTGAAGTATAACATTTGGAATCCCAAAAGGAATTCACTCCCTTCCTAGTGAGAGTAGTTAATAGAGAAGCCTACTTGGATAAATATTTCATGAATCAGTGATAATACCATACTAAAAAATAGAATCATCATATATAAAATATATTATATGGGTCCTCCAATGACATGGTATCATTCCACCTTTTTGGAGAAACTAATATACTATGTTTTGAGAACAGATTCCCCCAGATCTTTTCATCTCGAATCCACAATTGGAACTTTGATATCTTGGAATAATGATAATGATTCTTCATGATGTTCATAATTTATCTTAGATAAAGTACACAATCATCCTTAATTTTTGAATAAACAAAGATTTCAGCCATGAATACCATATTGAAAGATATGAGATACTAGAGGGAAATTATATTCATTGTTGGAATAAACAAAGAAGAAACATAGATCAGGCCAAATGAAAAAAAAGATACTCAAAGTCTCCATACGTACTATTGAATATAGTCTTTGGAATATCAGACACCTTGATGTTGATATGGTGGATACCAGACTGAAGATTGATCTTGGAGAACCATTTTATCCTTTAATATAATCAAAAAAATCAATAATGTGGGGAAATATATACTTCTTCATAACCATAACTTGATTGAGATTCTGGTAATTAATACACAAGTGAAAGGGTCTGTCATGCTTCTTGGAAAAAAGGACTCATAGTTTCCTTGGCAACTCAGTAGGTTAAATAAAGAATTTGGACATCAAATAATTGAACTAATTATATTGTTTCATTTTCTTATCTGGTTCCATACAATATGGTTAAATATATATCATTTGTGTACCAAAAAACATGTTAGAGAAATCCACAATCCTCTATGATGGTAGACCTAAAAATTCAATAGATACTATAGGAAGTTTAATACAAGAGTCTTCCTACTGAAGTTTAATAACATAAAAATATATCATCCTAGAATACTCTAGAATATGAGGTCTAGATCAGCTATACCTTGGGTCCCATTCTCCTCAGAAAACACAAAACTCCCCAACAGGGGTATTAAAGGAAACCCATCGGTGATAAAATTCAATTTAATATTTTGGAGAAACCAAATATTCCATTCCAAGAATAATTTCTATGGGATTAATTTTGAGGAAAAAATATCATATATGATCTTGATCTCTAAAAAATAGAATGAACAATATGGGGACCAGAGACCCTACTCCCTCTTCATCTAGAAGGGTGTTTTAATTTCCATTACAAAAGGAATGATCTCATTTAGAATATTCAATATGTCTACAATGTGAGATGATATGAAATAATGAGAGGATTTGGTATCACATAAAGTTTTCACTAATGACAAAGCATCATAAATGGTACCTCTAACCAATGTAAGAACCATACTTATTCCCAAGGGAGATTCATCCTCTATGTGATGTTGCTTTATTCAGGATAGATGTGCTCATAAACCTATTGTTTTTGGAGCATCTTATTTCTAGGAATACCCTCTTGGTATTTATGAGACTATTCCACTAATAGGGTAGAAAAAAAATGAGAAAACCTTTTCAAATGTTTTGAGCATATTCATGAGACATAATTATTTTTGCTTCCATGAAATGAAGCTTTGACTACCAAATCATTCCAAATTGGGAACAAGTAAATGGGAAATTAATAGGAATTGTATATGATATGAAGGAATTTTTTTTATCAGGGACCAAAAATACTATTTCCACTAGACAGATGATTTATCTTTCTTTTCCTCTTAATTGAATTTCTAAATCTACCCCTAGAAGTATAAGAAACTCTAGTAAACATTGAATTACTAGATATGTAAAATTCTACTATCTGAGTCATATACAAAACATCAACATATGAGGTAAGCTTTAGTAGAAATATCTATGAAGAAATATCTTATCATAATCATTTTAAAGCCTATAGTCCTTTAAATTTTTATTCGACACTACCTCTGGTAAAAATCTAACAGGTAAAAAAAAACGATTTATATACTGATTTTCTATCCAATCATGATGGAAAAGGTTGAGAAACAACATTGTATTATTCAATACCATTGTATTTTGGTATATTTAAATCCAAAAACGGGTCTTGTAATATTTATACTACATGTCCTCATAACACTTTTCCAAAACAATTGAATCCCACCATATCCTACTAGGCCCCTCAAGATTGAAGGAAAACCCCTTCACCTTACTGTAATACGATATATTAAAGAACATGGAGTGTCATTAAATCTCCCACAAAAAGTATTATTAATCGTAAAGACCATTCATTCCCAAGAAGGAAGTTGGTTTCTGATGAAACTTTTTTTGGGATCAATCACTACTATCATCCCCTTGATGTTCCACCTATTTAGTATGAATAGTTGTTGGTGAAGATCCTTACTCTAGAGATTAGACCATACACACTACATAATTATGGGTTTCAGGTCAAATGGAGGGTCAAAATTCTTTGGTTCGTATGTGCTCATACCAGAAGTCTGATAAATATTAATATTGGGGGAATGGTACTACACAACATTAATGGGAAATAAGAAAACGTTAGTCAAGAGACACATAAACATCAACCCTATTAGATAAAAATCAACATGGGAAGAAAAATCTAAGATGAATTTTTACAAAATCTATAGAATCAAACAAATTTTATTCCTCAATGAAACTTTTTATATCTACACATGGTAAAAAAAGGTTATCTATGATGAAATATGGCTATGTAATCACTCGTAACCACATAATTTAATTATAAAAACAAAATACTCTCTCCAATTTTATAATTCAATCCAAACTGTATATAAAAATCCAATAAGTTACACAACCTTCCTATGATAGTAATTATTACTAAACAAACCTATGTAACCCACAAATCAAGAATGCGAGTCAGATTTGATATGACCATAAGGAAAATCACAATCCCAATAGATTTGAGACTAGCATCATAGTTTTAATAATGATGAAGGGGAATGCATTTATTATAAGAATAACAAAATAATATAAAGATAGTGGACAATAATATATAAATTGTTATAATTCTAATACAAAAAATAATAGAAAGGTACCACTAAAAAGAATGTAAATAACCTGAGATGAAATAAAGATATAATATATCACGTATACCAAGGACATTATCACTGAAAATATCTCGTTACAATAGGTAGATCACATACTTGGATCAATAACACCAAATCCTGAGGTCTGACTATCATGAACACCCACAACCCCCATGTGGTGATTTATTTTTTCTGAGGCCCAGAGAAAGAATGCCTACATAGACCAAATGACATATATAGGGTGTGAGAAACACTAGACCAATAAATTCCCATGAAGATATTTCATAAATAATTCATTTGAAATAAAACAAATATGTAAAATTTTAAATAACAAATTCATGATTTTATTTTACATAATTTTTAGAAAACATTCTTAAAAAAATATTTAAATGGAAAGTATAAAATATGAAAAATATGTATTTTCATTTAAAGGGAATGGATATAAATATCTATCAAAACAGGAAACAATAATTCATTTTATAAACATTAGCATAATAAATTCAATTTTATCAAAGAACAATGGGTGTAACCCCTAAATTTAGTTAGATCAATGCTCAACGATACACACACTCTAGATTAAAGATGACTTCTAGTGTGTACACTTCCCTAGATATATGGCCATGGGGGAATTTGTGTCCTTCCCAATGAATGAACCACCTAACATGATCAATGTTTATATACTGTTTCATTATCAGTCCAATTATATGTATTGATTATACATAACTAGTTTTATTTTCCTCAAACAAGAAAAAAACATCATAGGATTACATGTGTTTTAAATAAAACCTTTAGGGATAAAATCATTCATCTTAAATTAGTTTGACCAATATGCACTCAAGAAACATCAAATCATGTTTTCAAAATGAAATTTTATTTAAAATATCAATGTTAACTAGTTTTCATCAAAACTCATTACTTTAAAAAAACTAATTTCATTGTAAATTCATAAAACATTTCATACCTTAATATCTTAATAGTCATCATCAAATCAATTATTCAAATATTTCATTTTAATTAAAAATATTTTGACATGAATAAACACTTTGTTTAAAAATCAATTTGCAAATAGGATACATCACACACCATACTATTTGAAATCATTTATTAACAATATCAATTCATGACATGGAAATAAATTAAAAATTAATTTCATTTCAATGAAGAAGCAACATTTTCAATTGATACAGGATACTTTATGAAACAACCCAACTCCATTCATTATATCATTAAAAACCCAACAAGTGATCCATAATTAGAGAGAAAAGGGATAAAACTAATCAAGAGGGTTTCCTATAAATAAAAATAAAAAATCAAGATCCATATCCATCAACAACACAAGGATTAAAAACCCTAAAAGAAGGAAATGCATGTGGAAAGGGGAATTTATTATTAGATTAAGGTTATACATACTGAATGAGATTAAACATGTCATTCACCAAATTTATCAGTAAAAATTCAAGGTTGAAAGGAAAAAAATCACCTCAACATATCCTAAAGGCCATAGGGTCTTAATTAAGGTTGATGGAGATGATTTTATAATTAAAATAAGGATTTTGGGAACCAAATTATGATACTTCCCATGACATTCTCACGTAGATCGTCATCACCAGCTAACTATTAGCCACCACTAGCTGGATAATGGCTCCATTAAGATAGTATGCACCTATAAAAATTAGACTAACCATCCAATGGGATTCCAACATCATAATGTCGTAATTTCTATATATTTTAAAGTTTTACCAGTTGACCAGTGGAACTCATGTAAGAATTCCTTATTTCTATCATGCCACTAGCTGACCGGTGGTTATCATTAGTTAGAAAGTGTATTTCTTGTATATTTTCACATCTAAAAGGCCATGTTAACCTAAAATAGAAACAAATTAATAATTCAAAATCTCTCAAAAAAGAACCAGAACCACACCTTCAAACCTTTAATGGCTATAAACAATCAATAAAAACCAAGAGTCATCATGAAAATCAAGAAGAAAAAGAGAAACCAAGTATAACACTTGAAAGAAAGATTATGGATGTTATAGTTTTCAAAATATTCAAACTATATATTACATTAAGAACATATATGATATTAAAAATATTCAATAATTTTTTTGGTAATTGTTTTTTTCATACCTCAAATAGTCAGAGTTTAGCTCCTAAGGTGTCTTTTTTTGTGTGTGTTTAATTTTTCCAAATAAAGATCAAAAATATTAGTATTGATTAGATCATAAACGTTTTCTAGTCTTTAAAAAATTCCTTACCAAATGTTATAAATATTGAAGACACAATATTGGGATGAAATTTGATTTTATTATCATTAATATGCCCCTCTTGATTAAATATTGTCTATATCAGATCCAAATATGTTGAACAGATGGTTGGACACTATCTAGAATGGTAATATTCTTTAATAGAACCTTTTATATGAATATTATTTTTCATATAATACTTTATATGAAAAATTTAACAAATGATAAAAATTAATAATTTAATAAATATATTTTATATGTATTGAATAGAAAAAATTATAATTCTATAATAAAAAGAATAAAAAAATAAAATACATATATATAAGATATACTTATTTTTAATGTTTGAGCCCTCCAATTTTATGTTCTTTAAAAAAAATCATCATCATATGAATTTTCATAGTGTAAAATAACTAGGGGGTGATCATCTCAAAATGAAATAGAACCTATACAAATTATATCTTGATGTTCATCAAATTATTTGGGGTTTAATGCCTTTCTACAAAGCTATGTTAACAATATGAGAAGTTTAATTAAGATAAAACTTATTTTTTCTGGTAAAAAATAATTCATTTAATAAATTAGAAACTAATCCATAAATACATGTGATTTAAAACTTTTCAATATATATATCACAACTAATAATTAATTATTATATGAATATCCATTACGCATTTTCACATTTCTAATCAATGAAGGAAAACATCACTTTAGTAATTTTTCATTGTAAAAAATAGCTTCAACATATTTTCCATTATCATTTTACCATTTTATAAAATTTATATTTAATGTTTCTATGTCCATACATTTATTTAAACAATACTTTGATTTTTTACTCTCATTAAGCAATGTAAAAACAACACTTAAAAAAATCGTAATCTTCATAAAATAAATATTTTGATGTAAAAATTTAAATTTAAAAAAAGGATGTTAGAAAAATATGATATTTTTCATCCATTTTTGTGATACGGTGGTATCTAAAGGTGTTATAATTCTTTTTCTGAATTCATTCTGATAAAAATATTTTCCAAAATATAAACCATTATTTTTTAATTGTGTTAAGATCTCTGATAAACTTTTTTGGTTGAATCCTTAAACTAGTTTTCATATTGAAACATGACTTGTTAAAATAAAATATATGGTATTTATCAAGTAATAAATGATGATGCAATAAAAAACACTTTCTTCTATATGGTAATAAATGGGGCTCAAAATTTTTATTAAAAAATTGATAATCTAAACAAGTTTGAATGTTTTAAATTGGAAAATTTCCTAGTCTATGAATGTTGGTAACGATGCATAAAAGGGAAATATACATTTTGAATATTTTAATAGTTAAATAATCATATGTTTCTTCATCTTACTTCTATAAATTATATTTTTCTTGAATAAGATGTTGATGTTTTAAATTGATACCATTTCCTACCATTTTTTGTTTATAAATATTCATTAAAATGATGAATGAATTTTGATGCATATATATTCATAGAGGAAGATTGTGTGGGATAGAAACAACAATCCCTATGTTATAATTTATACATAAAGTACCAAAATTATTAAATTGAAAATAACGATAAACATAACATAAATAATATTTTAATTTCATGACATAAATAATACATCTCAAAAATATATGAATAACATAAAGGTTGGATGTTTTTGTGTCTTGGAGACCAGACCCGCAAACATATTATTTTATAACACTTGTAATAAATACTCCATATTTGCGCTCTTATTGGCCT
The DNA here is from genome assembly GCA_963277665.1 of Viscum album. Classification (NCBI taxonomy): domain Eukaryota; kingdom Viridiplantae; phylum Streptophyta; class Magnoliopsida; order Santalales; family Viscaceae; genus Viscum; species Viscum album. Next base: position 1,660,363,112 of record OY728136.1, on the reverse strand, counting down.
TTTTTTGGGTACCTCACATGATATAAACTACTTTTTAACTTAGTGATTGAAAACATAAGAAATAGGTGATCTGTGACACTCAGTAAAGAAAAACATATCATAACTGTAAGTAGAACATGATGGTGATATAAATATCATAATAAAAGATAATAAGACCATAAATGATAATCCTAAAACATTTTATCACACAATAATATCATAAAAAGGTTTTTAGAAAATAATGATAGTTAGGTTTCAGCATCAAACACACCTTAATTATCTTATGACATGGAAGAATGAAACAAAAGTGTATAATAATTTATAAATAAGGCATAATCCTGAAAACATGGAATTTAATAGGACAAAATGCATCATTTTTTTCATAATAATATGAAAAAATTGGAAATGTGTAACATCCAAAAGTATATGAAAAAATGTATGAACCATTGTTCCAAAACTTATGTGAACGAACCCATTTTTTCCATGGATAAAAATATGAGCAAACCCATCATGACAACTTATATGTGAACAAGCTCATTCGGTCCACTCCGGAATATATCATGAGATATAAACGTAAAATAATTCATTAGAGTGTGATATATGACCTCAAAATAATAATACAAACACATGTGTTCTAATTAAAATTATTGACCATTATATATTAAATAACCCATGAATAAAAAATTGGTTTCTTAAAATTATATCATAACTTATACTTATGAAATCATTGGAAATAGAATTATTTTTTATAAAGGTATTAATAACATAATAACATATAAAGGATGATCAAAACATAACTGTATGAGAGATAAACCTCAGATTAAAAATTGATGTTAAGATAGTTTTTCCACAAAACATTTTAAACATTATTTTAAAAGACAAAGTGAAAAATTATTTCAAAAAACATTGTGGGGTGGGGGAAGAGAATTATTTTGAAAAAAATTTTATAAACTATTCATATAATAGGTCCTTTAAAAGAAAAAAAGGTATCAAAAAGGATATGTAAAAATAAAATAAAAAATATTACATTTAAAAATATTAATTAATAATTTAACTACAAATGTAAATAATAGTTATCAATATAAAATGTGAAGTAGAGGATACCACTTTTTATTTTGAAATAATGGAATTAACATTTGATCATTTTTAAACAACATTATTCAAAACCCAATCCATTAAGAGGATGATGAAGTATTTTTTAATGTAAAAAAATGGGGACAAAGATCTTTGTAGAAAAAAATTTATTTTCCACTAGATAAAAGAGATTAGTTATGGGATATAAAAACATAGATATAGTGAAAAAATCAATAAAAATAAATGAGAATTATTCTTAACAAAAATGAATTTTCATAAAACATTAGTATCATATATGAAGTATAAATAAGTGTGAAACATGATTACATAAGAAAATATGGTGTGATTACATACTAAAATAATAATAGGGTATAATATATCAATAGTTAAACATAATAGAAAATGAAGAATGATTATGATTGAAGGAAGATAATTGAGTAACAAAAACCACTATTGATTAGGTAATTTATGAATAAAAAGTTATTGGATGATTTAAAGTCACATGGTTATGAAAATCCATGAATTAATTAATATATTACTTAAAAATACTTTACTCAGTAGTTTAAACACCATATAAATAAAAAATTGGTGCATAATAATAAAACTTGTCTATGTGAATAGAAGTTATGATGAAAAACACTTAACTTGTTTTATTTCTAAGTCTATGAAAATATAACTTACTGTAAAACATAAGTATCTTAATAATCTATTTCATAACCTTAATAAAAAATGATACCTATTATTTATATCATTTAAAATTATTTATTATGTCTATATTTGTTAGTTATAGCGTATTTCAACCATTTAGTGTTTTTAACTTTCAGCATTTTCGCATGTTTTATAATATTGATGTCCTTACCCAAAAATTTGGAACCAAGTTCAATACTAATATATCATTTGAAATACTTTAATATATATAATATATTTATTTATAAATATCTTATATCATTCCAAAAGTGTTTTAGTTTTTTTTATGAAAATTGAATCAATGTGGAATTATTTCTGTGATTTTTTAAAAAGGAAAAGGATCACCATATTTCCTGTTCTCTTTATCAATTATTACCCACCTTTATGTGAAAAATCACATATAATTTCCTAGAAATAATTCCTTTCAAAAGTTTTTCTATCCATTTTCATAGAAAAATAAAAATATACTTCCATAAAAAGTTAAATAAATAATATAATAATTTCACAACCATATAATAATCCGGATTATATTATTACATTATAATAATATATTTTATAGTTCTCCCTTAGTCAAACATGATAACATTTTATAGTATTATTCATGTAGGTGGTTAAACCATTCTCAAACATGAACACGCCTTAAGTCAATTAGTGAGTATGATCAAGGGTGTGATTATTTTGACATAATATAATAAACAAATAATAATAATGTTATTTTTTTTATTTTTTTGAACCATATTTTAATATATTTTGATAACTAATGAAAATAGTTAAGAAGAATGAAAAAAAATTCATCGTTGTAGCGGTTGCCCGAGAACACGCATGATTGATGTTTCTTTGTTTTCTATGTGGATGGAAATGAATTAATAAGCGTTACAATATTAATACAAAAAAATATTTGTATAATAATGTTACCAAATTTTTTATATTATTATGGGTATAATATATTTTCAATAGTAATATTAAGAAAAAAACATAATAATGAGATAATACTTACGTCTGATTCAGGATCTTTCTATAAAAGTCCCCTTAAAATTGATATTCATTGGGTAATTATGTGTAAAAATGGGATTATTTTCATGGGATAAAGTTTTGAATAGATTTATTTTTCATAGTTATAAGGAGTAATTATGTGTATTGGTGAGTCTTGAAGTGGATAAATTATTATATTTTTATTAGAGAAGAGAAGGGCAGTTTTGAAAATTAGCATAGAAATAAAATAACTTAATTTCACAAGGGTAATGTGATTTAAAAATGAAAAAAAATAAAGGTTGTTATTTTTTATAAATAAAAATCTCAACCATCAATTTTAAAATATGTTTATAAGATGTCTTCTCCTTTCCCACTTAGTAAAATAATGTTTACCATTTTCACTTTTTTCCAGGGTAGGTAATTTATAACCTATGAAATAAATTTTAATTACCAATATTAAAATTAAACTAAAAAACTAATTTTAATCTTTTTATTTAAAATTTTAATAACCTTTTGTATAATAAAATTTCTATAGATATGCGAATTTACTTTTAAAATAAAAACACTTAAACCCATAAACCCATTTTTTTTGAAAAATAATATTATTAAGATTTCAGATTTATATATGATAAATTAATCATGGTTAATTAGTTGATAGAAATAAATTGATTTATTTTTAATTGAATAAAAGTTTGGAGGCTTATAAGTAATTTAAAAACTAGACCTCACATTTAAAATACTTGATATAAAGAGAGGACAAAAACATATTTTTATACTCTATTAACATTTTTATTTTGTTTTATAAATATTTGGCCTATGTTTTATACAAAAAATAATATTAAAAAATTCATAATATTATTCCTCAATTTTATATTTCATTTATTTAATGTTTTTTAGATATTCTGTGTTTTGTATACAGAGAGAGAAAATCATGGAAATTATAATGTTCAAAAATCCCATAATTTCCTAATAATAGTTTTAAAGGAAATCATCAAAATTTTATCGTAAGATAATATAGCCTTGATAAATCAAAAAAATATTTAATTTTTGTCAAATTTAGAACCTATTTTTTTAAATTTTATTAAAATCATATATATAGTGAAAATTGTTTTTATAAAAAAATGAATTTTTATATATTAAATATATTAGGTTTTATAAATTACTATTTAATATAATTTTAATATATATAGTTTTTGTTCTTGAAAAGTATACTTAGTTTCTAGAAATAAAATTCCAATTTCAAAAATACATATTTTAAGTATAATGTTTTTTTTAGAAAAAACAAATTTTGAAAAGTAAATAAATTCAAGACATCCCAATACATATAAATATTTTATTAAATTTTATATATTCTTAATTTCTATGTATGTTAAACCTTGTGTTCTATGTGTAAGACCTAATCATTAGATAATTTATGGTTTTGTTTTCGGTGGTGACTTTAATTGTTTGGATGTTTTGGGAATCTCCACAGTCCTGAACATATCTGATATATGATTTTATCAGTCCATAATTTATTGACAATGGATTGGGATTGTTCAAGGAGAAACCCTGTTGAAGATACTTCCCTTTTGTGTTCAGATAATTCAGCATTATAAAGAATAATTCCACTTTTGGATGCCTTTTCGTGTTATCTTCTTTATTTGTTTTGTGATATAGTTACATTAATTTATAATAGTTAATTTAATGGATAATTTTAAATAGATATATCTAATATTTAAAATATATAATGGGTTTTTATTTATTTTGGGTTTATACATGAAACATACTATTAAAAAATTATTTATTTAAGGATAATAAATATTTAAATCTCAAGTCTTTACATTCTCCCCTTAAATGAATTGCGGCCTCATAATATTAATTATTACCAACTAACATGGTTATATATGTGGTATCTACAAGATAAATTTGACTTAGGGTATAATTTCTAGAAATATATTAACCTTATAAACTTTGAAACATGTCTTTATTCTTAGAATAGGAATATCTCAAATATTTAGTTTTTCTGTAACTAATCAAGGGAAGAAAATATCATTATTTGGTATCCAGACCCAAATTTTGTAATTTGTTTCTAGATGGTGTTTAATATAATCCTCTCATTTATAGATTTTTATAGGTTAGTAATAAATGTGATCTTTTTATTCTTTATAAATTACGATCAAAGTGAAGAGAAATTAAAAATAAATTTACTTAGAAAAGAAGAACAATAAGATTTTAATGAAGTATATTTTCAGAAAAATTGTCTTCAAACACAATATTCTTAAAACTATAAGTTTTATTTGATGGTCAGATTATTTGGGCGATGGTTTAATATTCATATAAAACGTACTAGGAATAATAATTTTGATAAAACAAATTCTAATACCCACAAATATGATGTGAAGGATGGATTTAATAGTTAACCATTTCATTCATGAAAAACCATTAGTTGTAAAGGTGTTTTATTGCTCGAGGAGTTCATTGATTCCTTTTATATTAGCAGTACCGAGAAAGGGAATCAATTTTTCCAATTCTCAACTTCCTTTTATTTTATGAATTAAAGAAATGATGGAGAATTAAGTGGTGACTTCTTCACTTTTATTATCCTTTCTGAATCCTTTCAACATTTTAAGGATTATTAGATAACTGTGACACATTTAAAACACCACCTTGTCCTTCTCACCTAATTTACATTTTTATTTCTTCTTGAGTTTTTGAGATATATGAAATTTAACATTTTCTCCTTCATCGTATACATCACATGATTTTTCATGAGAGAACATTTTTATCGTATTTTATGTGTTTTGGAATTTGACTATGTTCACATTGTTATTCAAATTCCTTAATTTTTGTTTTCGAATAATCACAAGGTTTATGATTCCATCTCGCATTCTGATGGGGTTTTTGTTGAGTTGATGTCTGCATTATCCCTCTCACAGATGTTTCCTTCCGGTTAAAACCAATACTAAAACCTTAAGTGTTGACATGAGTGATGAAAAATATAAAATCTGTGGATATTATAATATTCATAAATTATAATTTATCCTTAAAAATTCCCATTTATTTACATTTTTTGGTTGTCGCATTATTACTTTAGTTCAACATATTTAAATATTTGTTTTATCTAGGTTACATTAACTTGGGTTATCATATACTCTTCAATGTAACTAGAAAATTAATTCTTTATAGTGTTTTGGAAAGAAAATATGACCACCAAAATGATATTACCTTTGAGTTTCAAACCATGGTTGCAATTATACATCCTTTTCACTCCCTAGGTAACGATTGAGTTAATACCCAACACACCTTTTTCAGGGTTTTTAACCCTATGTATATCTATTCTAGAGAACATATCCATATGTAGTATATAGACTGAAATTTATTTCTAGGGAAAGCATCTATTCATGAATTTAGAAATATTTGAGGATATCAACCAATACATATACTTAATTTTATGATTTTTACCAATGTTGTTAACAGTAATTTCAAATATAAGTAAACTGATATAAAAAAATAACTAATCCAATCTCCAAAATAACTAAAACCTTATTCGATACCAACTATAGTTACCCAGACTAAACATATCTAAAATAATAAATTAATGTCATGATTTAAAAAACACAACTCACAATCTGTGACATATCCCAATGATGGAAAAGTTTTGTGTCTTGGAGGTTAGCTATATAAATTTTTTTTTATAACACTTGAAAAAACTACTCTATAAATGTGATATTATAGACCATTTTCAATATATCACACATGGTATAATCATCTTCATAATGTAAGGATTGAAAAAATATGAAATGGAAAAGCTCAAATTCTCAATAGGGTAAAAAATATCATAACACGAAGAAGAGCATCAGTTTGACATAAATATCATAATAAAAGATCCTGGTTCCATAGATGACAATGATAAAAAAATTGATCATTGTAATATAATAAAATGGTCAATAAATGGAAATAACATATTTGAATTGGATCAAAATAGTTCTCCATTATCATATAACATGTGATCATGACACAAAAGTGCATAATACTATAAAAAAATAGCATAATATTAAAAATATTGCACGCCATGGGAAATAAATTCATCTTAAAACTTTTTCACAACATTATGAACAACATTTAAATGTGACACAACCATATTTATAGGAAAATAATTCTGAGAAAACACATTATAACAACACACATGTGAACAAGATCATTATATCGATGCCTAAAAATGCGAACAAACCCAGCATGCCAATGCCTATGTGGGAAAACTCATCTTTTCAACTTCTAACTATCTCATGAGATATAAAACCAAACCAATTAATTTTAGGTAGATATATTACCCCACCCATACTCATCCATGCATATGAATATTGCTTAAAAATCATTAAAATATCTTTAAAAACTGAGTGAAAAATAATGAGTTTCCAATATTTATAGCATAACATAAACATAATAAATAATATGAAATTAAAATATTATTTTTTAAAAGGATTCATAACATAATAATATATATATTATGATCCCAAAATAACCTCATGAGTGTTAATACTTGGAGGAAAAATATAAGTTAAAATAAAAAAGTTTTCACAAAACCTTTTAAACATTTTTTTAAAGATGGATTGTAAATTAGATAATAAAATCATTTTTTAGGGAAGAGTGTAATTCAGTAAAAATTATTACAAATACTTCTTAATAAAAGGTCCTTGAATAGAAAAAAGGTTTTCAAAATGATTAATTGAAAATAATGTTAAAAAATTTAATTTTAAAAACAATCTTTAATATTTACACCTTGAAAAAAATAAAAGTTATAAAAAAAATTTGGAGTGAATGAAAAAAATATATTTTAAAAGGATTAAAAATAATTTTATTTTTTTTGAAATATTTTTTGTTAAAAACCAAAATCAATAAAATGATAATGAAATAATTATTTAAAAATTAATAAATGGGGAAGGTATTATTAGAGACATAAAAAAATTGAGTTTCTATAAGTGAAATGAGAACATTTGTGGGATGTAAAAACATGGATATGGATATAACATCTCGACCTAGATCACTCTATAAATAATAGGTATACCAGCCCCTAAATTTCCTCAAATGCTCTTCCTTATATGAAATATGCTGATAATTATGAGCGAATGTCTAATTATTGTATATGGGGAGACTATACCCTCATTAACATAAAATAACGATAGTATAAAATACAAGCAACATAAAAATTAAAATAAGTAACTAAAAATAAAAAATTAGATAATAAGAAACCAGGCTTGTACCAAATAAAAATTATGCATGAACATGTTATAGTACACAATAACAATACAAACAATAGGTAATATATAAAAAATAATAGAATAAAAAGGAAAAATAAATAAAATACTAAATTACCTAAAGGCAGTATGAGTACTTTCTCGACCCCTATCCCTATTTAGAGTCCCAATCTATAATGAATAATAGGAGTCATAGGCCATGATATTGAACTTGAACCATGATTTGTGTTTGGGTACCAAATGATGTCCCAAATAGGGTGTGAGATAAAATCAGTAGGACACTACCAATGGTGTCTAATTCAACCTAGTATGTGAATATAATGTAGTGAAATGTGTCGATATAATAAGGAAAATAGTAAATAATAAAAGTAATCATGTAAATCTCAGGTTCCTCAAAGGATACCTTTGCAAAGATACCTACTTAGGCCTAATCTATGATATCCCTAATAATGTGTCACTATGTATATATGTGTATACATATATTTTCAATATTAGTGATACCATATATATATATATATATATATATATATATTGTACTATCCAGGACCCGAGGCATAACTTAGGTGTCCATGAATAATCATAAGAGTATCATATTTATATAAGGGTCTCCATGACCATATGTCTCATAGAGAAATAATGGACACCATTCCGATGTGTCATGAGTAATAAGGGATTCCATGCATGAGTATTATAAGTGATAAGGAATTCCATGGCTGAGTATCATGAATAATAAGGAAAATCATTCCCGAGTGGAATGATTAATAAGGGATGCCATGCTAGAGTATACTAATTAATAAGGGATTTCATGTCTGATTATCATGAGTAATAAGGTACTCCATGACCGGGGATCATGAATAAGAATCCATTTTCAAATTATACTATTCTTTTAGTCTACATACTGTGTTAACAACCAGAAGTCTATTTGAAATAACCCTAACATAACATAATTTAAATCTTGATTATAATAATATAATTTGTAATAAATAAGGAATTCATTCATTATTGATAGAATTAAACACTTTAGAAGCATGTTTGGTTATCTACGTGAAGCATGAACATAATGATTAGATTATTTGGATCAAATATTTAATTGATACCCATTTTAACTAAGTAATATTTCATAACATAAAATTGTCCATGTAAGAGAGTATATATTCTATATCATGGTTCAGTGCATCTATTTATCAAAATTAGATCAATGAAAATGTGATAAATTTAAGGATAAACCCAAAGTGTTGGTCTAATTTGAGGTCACAACCATCAAACGAAGTTATGGGGTCTATAAAACATCATGGCCATGGTCTAGGAATTTAATTTTAGAAAATTTATAAATCAAGAGAAATGAGTTGGATGTTAGACTTGTGTAATAATGTAAATAAATAATAAAAAACAAAAATTTTTAGGAAAACAAATTTTCCATCTACTTCATTCTTAGGGAGGTCCATCCTTCCAATATTGCACCCTCGTTTGAGCAGAATTGAGAGAAATTGAAGAAATTGTAAATGACCCTAAAAATTGTTCAGTCAATAAGGTTTTCTTTATGAGTTTTCTATTCCTTATTGTTTTGAAAATCACAAACACCTTATACTTGAGCAAATCTATATTTTACTTCTATAAGGAAAATTTCCTTCCATAACGAAATTTACCCTAACCTATATTTCTTTATACATATCAACATTGTTCTTAAGTATGAAAATCGGATTCATACCCAAAACCTCGGAATCATATAATACTTAGATATGAAGCATACTGTTATAGGATCATACCCAAAACCTCGGAATCATATAATACTTTGATATTAAGCATACTGTTAAAGGAAATGAATTCTAGGTATAAACTGTAATGAAGTTCCACTCTGAATTCTAGATATGAACTGTAATGAAGTTCCACTCTGAATTCTGCATATGAATTGTAATGATGTTCTACTTTGAATTCTGGATACAAAATCTAATAAAGTTCCACTCCGAATTCTAGATAAAAACTTCTATGAGTTCAATTCCGAACATCTATGAGTTCGATTCCAAACTTCTCTGAGTTCGATTCCAAACTTTAATGAGTTCGACTCCGAACTTCTATAAGTTCGACTCCAAACTTTTACAAGTTCGACTCCGAATCCTGTGAGTACAGATTCTATACTCTGGTGAAACTAGAATCTGAATTTCCTTAGAATTTAAAACTCCAGATTTCTACAGAATTCAGGTTCCGAATTCCGATAAAACACAATCCGAATATCTTTTTATTATAGACATTGAATTCCATTTTGGTTAGACTTTGAACTTTTATTTTCTTACATTCTGAACATTAGTTTTGATTATGCTTACACTTGTTTCATTATAAAACGATTTTGTCCATTCTGTTTCTAACTAACCGTTGGTTTAGTGACACGTGTACAGGTCCCTCCGAAATTTAAGGAAAATCTGACTATTGGAGGAGGGAGTCGACCGTTCCAACTGTGCCTAGAAATAGGAGCACATTTTAATGAGCTCATGACTAAATTTGATCACTCTAGAGACCACACACTGTTAAGGTGATTTCTAGAGAGAGAAGATTTTCATGCTTTGTGCATACTAAACTTCTTGTTCAGATTGATTTGTGTGACTTCTAATGTTGTTGATTATATTCGAGGACTTCCGGGGATAGGAAGACAGAGGTGCCGACCACCTTGAAGTTCAGGGGCTTCCTTACTGAGGAAGACAGAGGTTCAAACTACATTGAAGTTGAGGGCTTGCGTGGATAACAAGATAGAGACTCTGATCTTCATATCGAGGGCTTACCCTGGTATGGGTAAGAAAGACTTGATTGAGAGTATAAATTAAGGGACCTTTATCCAAGGTTTTTGGATACCCTTCTCTTTCGGTTAAAAGATTTATATCTTGTTACTTGTAGGTTTACTACTTGTTTTTTCGCTGCCATTTTTCATTGTAAGGAATGCATAACCTTATTATATTTCCTTACACATGTACTCTGATTCATTTAGATTCTATACGCTTTAAGGTAGAATCTCATATTGTAAACTTTGGTTAAGTTTCAATTTCTAGATCCATATTTCCAGAACCTGTTTTCCATAATCACTTTCTAAACTCAAGCAAGTCCATAGAACTAGAAGTTTGTAACTTCATAAACCATCCCAATCATTCATTGGTGATTAGAGGTGATGTTAATTTTCTTAGTTTAACATTGTTAAACTTAGAATTTTCCTTGTTTATGGAAATTTTTTAACGTGTACAATTCACCCCCTCTCTTGTATATTGAGCATCTACATCGTTATTTCGTTCCTACAATTGGTATCATAGGATGTATTTAAAATAATTATACTCACATATAAGTTTTCCTTTCTCAGTTACTTCCTTGATCTATATTTTCCTTTCTTAGGAATATTTTTCTTTCAATCCAAACTTTTTTTATTAACAAGTTTTTGTGTAGAAAAACTTTCTTAAAGATGGAAGGTTTAAATTTTGGTTCCATCAACAACCTAAATCCTACAAGACCACCAATTTTTGATAGAAATGACTATGAATACTAGAGAGATCAAATGAAGACATTCGTTATCAATACTGGAGTAGATAATTTTGTTATTCTTACTGGAGTTTATAAAATTCCTGATAAGGAAGTTAGTGCTTTCGCAAACCAATAGAAGCATGATTATCAATTAAACTATAAGGCACACAATACTCTACTATTTTCAATGAATAGAAACATATATAGCCAAATTTCTTCATGTGAAACAACTGACTATATATGGAAGAAACTTGAAGTTACTCATTTTGGTACATCTAATGTGATTGAGACAATAAGAGCTATGTTGAGAGCAGAATACCATGGTTTTAACTTTCCTTATGGAGAACTTATAAGCAAAGTACAAAAAATATTTATGACTATCATGAATTGCTTACAATCTATGGGAGAGAAAGGTCTGGATGATGAAGATCTTGCGGATAAGATCATTGATATTATGACCAATGAGTGGGAATCAAAGAGAAAAACTATTGATGAGAACAGGAAGGTTACTCAAATTTCCTTAGATGAGCTATTTGGAACTCCTCTCCAACATGAAACAAGAATGAAGAGAGATGAAGACAACATCAAGAAGAAGAATGGGAATGATACTGTTTCTTTTACTACAACATCAAATCACATGAAAGCTAAGACTCCTAATAGAGTAACTAGATCCAAGTCTAAGAAGGTTACTATGTAATCTGAATCTAGTGAGAGTGAAGTCTTAGATAATGAGTTATAAAATCTTTCTCGAAGAATGATCAAGATAGTTGTTCAAAGAAATTTCCAATCTAGGTATAAAAAAGGGAAAGGAAATATAAGAAATATTTAGAGGTCACACGCTATGAGTGTAAGAGAATTGGACACATACGACCTGATTTCCCTATGCTTAAAATGAATGAAAGAAAAGAGAGTCATTCTGAAAGGAATATGAAGACATTTTACAATGCTAAAGCTAAGAAAAGTATGAAAGATAATATTACTTGGAGTGCTAGCTATGGAGATTATTCAGAAAGTGAATCCTCAGAATATGATTCATCAGCTCAGAAGAATATGTGATTCATTTTTAATACTTCTTTTCCACATACATGTCTTATGGCCAAGGTACGCTCTACCGAGGCTTTAACCAATTGATCTCTTGATAAGAATTACAATTCTGAAAATAGTACTTCTAATGAAAATACTTCATCCCCAGAAAATGAAGAACATTAATATGAAGAGGTATCTAGATTTTCCAAGTTACTTGAAGAAAAAAATTGTAAAATTTCTAAGAAATTAGACAAGGAAAATACTAGGGAATAAGTTCTTACAAAATAGATTTCAAATCCTTATTTATATCTTAAAGATAAAGAGTTTTTAGAAAAACATTATAAAGACCTTGAGAAAGAAAATTATGATAAGGATGAACTTTCTAATGATCTTAAGAATGCTATTTCAAAAATAAAAATATTTGAGGAAAAATATAACTCTATGGAAATGATTCCTGAGGATAGGAATTTAGTCATTAGACTAAAATCTGATTTTTTCCCTAAATAAGCTCCTTGAAAAATTTACTTCTGGGAAAGAAACTTTTGACAAGATGTATTCTCAAATTAAACCTAATGAAAACACTATTGTAGTATGTTATACTCACCAAAAGCGAGTTTTCAAAAACAACTACTTTGTTCCTTCTAGATCCCTTGTTTTCACTAAGTGTCAAAGTGGTGGGCACTGGAAGAAAATTGTTCTTTGAATAATGTTCTATCTCTTGGGTTTCATAAAGAATATTTTTATAAAAAAATGTGGATACCCAAAATTTCGTTAGCTGAAAATCTCAGATCCAAACAAGTTTAGATTATGAATGTCTAACTCTTTTCTTATTTTCAGAAAAATAAAGGATGTACCAACAACAATACTTGGTACATGGATAGTGGATGTTCCCAGCACATGACTTGTAACAAAAATTATTTCGAAAAGATTATCAAGACGAAAGGAGGGAAAGTAACTTTTGGAGATAATGCTCAAGGAGAAATTGTTGGTATAGGTAATATTGTTCTTCTTGGAAAAACTCTGATTTCAAATGTTTTCTTGTTAAGTTTGTTAAGCACAACCTCATTAGAATAACTCAATTATGTGATGAAGGATACCTTGTGAATTTTAGGAATGATAATTTCTTAGTACAAAATTCATAGGAAGAGTTTATTCTCTCTGCCCATAGGCAATAGAATGTTTACACTTTGAACCTAGAAGACATTAGGAGCCAATACATACATTGCCTTAGTGAAATGGAATATCATTATTGGTTATGGCATAGAAGAATATGTCATTGTATCCTTAAGAACTTATGCAAAATCTCTAAGAACGATTTTGTTAAGGATCTACCTAAGCTTATATTTGATTCTTCAAATGTTTTTGATCCTTCTAAATATGGAAAGCAACATAAATCATATTTTAAATCAATCAGTGAAGTCTCAACAACTGATGCATTACAGTTGGTGCACATGGATCTTTTTGGTCCAGCACAAACTGGAAGCATTGGAGGCAAATACTATGTGTTTTTTAGTTGATGATTACACAAGATTTACATGGGTCTATTTTCTAGCAAATAAGTCTGAAGCTTTTTCTTATTTTAAAATTTTTGGAGCCCAAGTTAAAAATGAGAAATACCTTACACTTAAAACTATTCATAGTGATCATGGTGGAGAATTTTAAAAATCTAATTTTGAAACCTTTTGTAGTAGAAATGTATTACTCACAACTTTTCATCACCAAGAACTCCTCAAAAAAATGGGGTAGTTGAAAGAAAAAATATAATTCTTCAAGAGATAACTAGAACCATGTTGGGCGAATATTCTATAGCTAGACATTTCTGGTATGATGCTGAATGTACTTCTTGTTATACTATAAATCAAGTTTTGATTATACCTTTTCTTAATAAAACTCCCTATGAATTATGGAATGGTAGAAAACCAAGACTTTCCTACATCAAGGTTTTTTGTTGCAAGGTATTCATCATAAATACTATAGATAATCTACACAAATTCCCACCAAAATCTGAGGAAGGAATTTTCTTAGTTACTCCACAACCTATAAGGCTTAATGATTTTTCAATAAAAGACTTATACTGTTGAATAAATAGTGCATGTAAAATTTGATGAATCTGATCCTTTTTTTAAACCATCCCATCCTAAATCTTCTGATGTGTTTTTAAAAACTAATTATCAAACTTGGATAGAAGATTCTTCTAATAAGGAAAATGTTCGAGAAGATACTTCTAAAACATTTAACCTAGAAGACCTTCTACCCTATGTTTATGAACAAGTTTTACAAAAACCAAATCAGGTGTTTCTTAAGAATCCTCCCAGTGATAGTATCATTGGTGATGTAAATCATCCTGTAAAGACTAAAAGTTACTTAATAAATGAAGTAGAACATCTAGCATTCCTTTCCCAATCAGAACAAAAAAGCACTGATGAAGCTTTAAGTGATGATGATTGGATAAAATCCATGCAAGATGAACTAAATGAATTCAAAAGGAATAAAGTCTGGGCCTTGGTTGAAAGACTTAAGGAAACATCGGTTATTGGAGTAAAATGGGTCTTCAGAAATAAGTGTGATGAAAATGGAGTCATCGTTAGAAATAAAGCTATACTAGTTGATAAAGGGTACAATCAGTAAGAGGGAATAGACTATAACGAAACTTATGTTCCCATAGCTAGACTTTAATCTATTCGTATTTTACTTTCCTTTGCAGAATTCATCAACTTTAAACATTTTCAAATGGTTGTGAAATGTGCTTTTCTTAACGGTTATGTTCAACAAAAAGTTTTTGTTAAAAAACCTCCTAGATTTGAAGATACAAAACATCCTAATCATGTTTTTAGACTTACCAAAGCATTGTATGGCCTTAAACAAGCCCCACGAGCCTGATATGATAGCCTCATAGGATTTTTGCTTCAAAATAACTATGTTAAGGGAAATACAGATCCAACCCATTTTATAAATAAAGATAAGAAAAATGTTTTTATTATTAAAATTTATGTTGATGACATTGTATTTGGTTCAACTCAGCAATCATTAACTGATTCTTTTGCAAGTTTAATGAAATTTGAGTTTCAAATGAGTATGATGGGTGAGTTAACATTTTTTCCTTGGTATTCAAATTTCTCAAAAATTATAAGGAATCTACATATCCCAACATGAGTATATTAAATATCTTATCAAAAAGTATGGTTATGACAACACTAAGAGTATAAGTACTCTTATTGGTCCCTCAAACACACTAAATCTTGATGAAGCTGGAAAACCAGTGGATCAAACATCTTTTAAAGGTATGATAGGAAGTCTACTTTAATTGACATCTAGTCGTCCAGACTTAATGTTTTCAGTATGCTTATGTACAAGATATCAATCCAAACCTAAGGAATCTCATTTAAAGGCATTGAAAAGATTTTTATTTCATTTAAAGGAAACCATGGATTTAAGACTCTTTTAATGTTTTGGTAAATATTTTATCTTAAAAATATTTTCAGATGCTAACTTTGGTGGATGTAGAATTGATAGAAAAAGTACATCCTGAACATGTAATTTCTTAAGAGATTTATTAGTTTCTTGGTTATGCAAGAAGTAACACTCAGTATCACTCTCCACTGCTGAAGCTGAATATGTAGCAGCTGGAAGTTGTTGTGCTCAGGTGTTATGGATGCAACACACACTCACAGACTATGACTTGAGTTTTAATAAGACTCAAATTTTGTGTGATAACACATGTGCCATTACCCTTAGTAAAAAACATGCACATCACTCTCGTGAAAAACACAAAAATATTAGGAATCACTTTCTTAGGGATCACACACTAAAAAGAGATATCATTCTTCAGTTTATCGGAACACAAAATCAACTTGCTGACATTTTCACAAAATCATTACCCTCCGATAGATTTGAATACATTAAACCACAGTTAGGAATGATAACCCTGAGGTAATCCTTCTTTATTAACTTCTTATTGAACAATTCTCCTTATAATAATAAAATCCTTTTCATAGGGGGAGTACATTTGCCTGATTATTATAATCACATTTTTCGTAGTAAGTTTTATTTGGTTGTGTAATCAAAATTTTCGTAGTCAGATTTGTTTCCTTTAAAAAATTTGCAACAAATTTTTTTTACATGTTTTTCAAAATTTCCGGAACTGAAATTTTCGAAATAGAAATTTTCGTATTGGAACATTCGTAATAAAATTTACGTACTGAAACTTTCATAATGAATTTTTCGTATTTGAACATTCGTAATGAAATTCTCATACTGGAAATCTCGTAATAAAGTTTTCGTATTGTAACTTTCTTAATGAGAATCTTTGTTCTCGAAATTTTTGTATTGAAGTTTTCGTAATGAGAAATTTCGTACTCATAATTTTTTTACTGAAAATTTCATACTCATAAATTTTGTACTAAAATTTTTCATACTCATACTTTTCGTACTGGAGTTTTTGGTACTCAAAGTCTTTTCAAACTAATGTTGTTCATAGTTAGTTATTTTTTCATAGTCAAACTTTCCTTAAGAAGAATATTACCAATTACAAAAAATATTTCTTGCCAATCCGAAGGTATGGTTTACTTACTTAAATTTTCGTAGTCATATTTTTCTTGTTGGTATTTTCCTATGAGTTTTAAATTTTTTCAAATTCTAGTTTTCTCAAATCCGAATGTTTTTCTTAAAAACCACAAAAGATCGGAGTCATGTTTTCCTTGCGGTTTGTATCTCAACCGTCAGATCAAATCTCAATGTATCTCAACCATTCGATCAACCGTGGAATCTGAACCGTCGTCGCAATGCCTATATAAAGGGGACCCCTCAGGGTCATCCCACATTAGTTTTCCAAGATCTTCCGTCATGAATCCCTGACTCTCTTCTTAAGGACGTTCCGATCATTGTTAAGTCATTCTGAATCCTTCATAACTCTCCATTCCGGATGACTGTTGAAGTTACTTCCCAAGATATTTCTACCACGAATCCAATCTCAAAATGGAAAGTGTACAGTGGATGACTGGTCCATCCAATTTTCTACATGCACAATTCCATCATCTCTCAGAATATCAAGCTGAATGGTTGGGAAGATGCATGTATATCCAAGACAAGTGATCAAGATCCTGTCTATCTGGAGTAACATGTAGAATTCTATGAATCAGTATGTTTTAATGAGGAAGATGGAAGAGAAAAGTTTTCCATCAAGTCTTATGGCCAAACTTACCAACTTACTTATACCAAGGCGGCAAGCTTTGTGGAACTGGCATATGAAGGAGAAGCTGAATTCTGTTCACACAAACTCCCAGATTCTCAAGGAAGATTTGTTAAGGTTAAGGCCTTATAATTTCTTGAACATGAAGATTTCAAGACAGCAAAGATAGCTCACCTATCTCATAATAATCAGATTCTTCAACTTTGGGTACAAGGATTCTTGGTTCCGAGATAGGGTGATAAAGATACCCTAAAGAAAAGTGACATATATTTCATAGAATTTTTGGTGAATCTAAGAAAAATAAATTTGATGAGGCATGTCCTTGGGACAATCAAGAACATCAAGGAAGGAAACATAGAAGCTCAAATTATCATGTAATCTACCTTACTATAAAAGCTGATAGTTAGGTGTTTAAATACCTTCAAGATTGCGTGTAAGTCCATAGTTCGGAATTGCAAGCTTATGCTTGTCAGTGATGACACGCTGAAAAGAATGAATATGGATTTTTCAAAAGAAACAAGAGAGTTTTATAATTTTCCAGAGGTAGAGGCTGAGACCACTCCAGATAATATGGAGAAGGATGAACCAGCAAAAAAGTCACTAAGAAGAGGAAGCTTAAGGAAGTGGTTGCTGAGGAAAAACACCCAAATCTAAAGAAACCCAATCCGCACCTCCCAAGACGAAAAAACAGAATGCATATCCAGATGAGGTAGCTGCTAAATGGATGGAATACAAGGAGAAGAGGAAATAAGGGGATCCACAGTTCGGATGGGACCCTGCTAAGGCTAAGGAATTAAAAGAGAGAGTTGTTGATGAGTTAAAGAAGCATGCAAAAGAGAAGAAGCCGAAGAAGAAAATGACTGAAGCTGAGGTTGATCAATCTCTTTTGAAAGCAACAGAGATGGCTTCTAAGAAGATTCCCATTCTAGAAACCTTTAACGTCCAACCATCTTTACCAGAGACTCATGGGAAGAACTACATCACTCTGGAAAAGTCTAAGGGTGAAGAGGTTGAAGAAGAGGAATAATAATAATAATAAGAATAAGGAAGTGATAATATGGATGACATGATTAAACAAGTAGAAGATTATCAAGAAAGGATGAATTAGAAAAATTAGTCACTCCAGGAAAGGGAGATGAGAAAGATGCTAAGGCAGATGTCCTTCAGGAAGAAGAAAATGAGTTATCTGATGAAGAAGAGACCTATGAAATTTTCATGAGGAAGGAGTAGAGAAGGAGAAACCAGATAAAGACAAGATTGTTTAATTATCTGAATCCGAGGAAGAATCTCCAAGTGAGTATCCCATTTCGAAAACTGATAAAGGAAAGAAAGTGCTCATGGAAACACCAACAAAAGATGTCATCAGGAAGAAAGAGGTTGGTGGTTCTTCTAGAAGAAACCTAGTGCAGATTGTGGAAGAGAAATCTCTAAGAAAATTATCTAATTCGGAGTCATCCGCACATGGTCATAACTTTGTTGTTGAATCTTTCAAAAAGTTGGTGGACACCATTCCGATATTTCCAACTATAGACTCCAGATGCGAGATGCTGTAACATAGTTTGAATCAGAAATTGGAATCCTTATCTATGGGGATGAATATGTGTATAAAGATTGAGACTGACTATAAAAATGTCCTTATCAATTATGATGTGCCTAGGTAATCTTCCAGAAAAATCACTTTGTGGTCTAAGAAATTTGAAAAAGACATCGCTGACTTTGAACATTTTCAGAATGAGGTAAAAGATTCCTTTGACACAAAGGATAACAAGATTAAGAATCTTCAAGACGATCTGATCATTGACCAAATTTCTTAGAATCAATAGGTCAGTGATCTAAATGGGAAACGTAACTCGGTTTCATAGAACTGGAAAGGGGAAAGAGATTTCTGGATTGAGTTTAAAGAGAAGCTCGGAAAGCAAGAGGAGTTAATCAAAATATAGGAAGAGGCCATAAAGGCTCAGGCTGAAGCTTTGATAGCTCAAGATGAAAAGATAAAAGATTTGTAGAGGCAAGCTGAGGAGGATCAGAGAGATCTGAAGAAATTGAAAACCTTGTTGAAGAAGCTAATTCCAAAGGAAAAGGAAGACAAATAAACCCACCCCGATCTTTTGTTTTATTTTTATTTCCTTGTTAAAATGTTATCAACTCTAATGAAATTTAGTTGTTGTATTTTTCTATATACTAATGTTTCAGGTACCATATTTTCTTTTCCATGCCCTAAAATTCCTTTTGAAAATCACAAAGTGGGAGAAGGAAAAAGAACCAATCAAAAGAGGAGAAAGAAAAATTTATAATGGAGAAGGAAAAATTTCTAAGTGAAATATCCATAGATTAAGGGGGAGTTTCTCATTCCAAAGTTTTTCATTCTCTTGATAATGAAAACTAAACTATGGAAATTAAGAATACAATCCTTAGAGTTTCAATGCCTAAGTGGGAGTTAGTTGTATTCACTATCATCCATGAACAAATAGAGATAAGTTTTAATTTCAATGTCTAATGAAATTTTTCAAAGTCCTTATATTTCTTTTTTGTAAGGATGTTTGTGCTTTAAAAAAAGGGGGTAGATTGTTGAGTCAATAAGGTATTCCTTATGAATTTCCCATTCCTTCTTGTTTTGAAAATCACAAACACCTTATACTTGAGCAAATCGGTATTTTACTTCTGTAAGGAAAATTTCCTTCCATAATGAAATTTACCCTAACCTATATTTCCTTATACATATCAATATATTTCTTAAGTATGAAAATCTGATTCATACCCAAAACCTCGGATTCATATAATACTTAAATATGAATCATACTATTATAGGATCCAAATTCTAGATATGAACTATAATGAAGTTCCACTCTGAATTATGGATATGAACTGTAATGAAGTTCCACTCTGAATTCTGGATACGAACTCTGATAAAGTTCCACTCAGAATTCTAGATACTAACTTATATGAGTTCGATTCCAAACATTAATGAGTTCGACTTTGAACTTCTATAAGTTCGACTCCAAACTTTTACTAGTTTGACTCCGAATCCTGTGTGTATAGATTCTGAAATCTGGTGAAACCAGACTCCGAATTTCCTTATAATTTCATAATCTGAATTTCTACATAATTCAGGTTCCAAATTCTTATAAAACAGAATCAGAATATCCTTTTATTATAGGCTCCGAATTCCATTTTGGGTGGACTCCGAACTTTTATTTTCTTACATTCGAAAATTTAGTTTTGCTTATGCTTACACTTGTTTCATTATAAAATGATGTCGTCCATTCTGTTTCTAACTAACTGTTGGTTTAGTGACACGTGTAAAGGTCCCTCAAAATTTATGGAAAATCTGACCATTAGAGGAGGGATCCGACCATTCCAACCATGCATATAAATAGGAGATCATTTGAAAGAGCTCGCGACTGAAGTTGATCACTCTAGAGACCACACGCTATTAAGTTGATTTCTAGAGAGAGATGTTTTTCATGCTTTGTACGTACTGAACTACTCGTTCATATTGCTTTGTGTGACTCTGAATGTTGGTGATTACATTCGAGGACTTTTGGGGATAGGAAGATAGAGGTGCAGACTACCTTGAAGTACGAGGGATTCCTTGCTGAGGAAGACAGAGGTTCCAACTCCCTTGAAGTTGAGGGCTTGTGGGGATAGCAAGACAGAGACTCCGATCTTCGTATCGAGGGCTTATCCTGGTGTGGGTAAGATAGACATTCTTGAAAGTATAAATCAAGGGACCTTTATCCAAGGTTGTTGGATACCCTTCTCTTTGGGGTAAAATATTTATATCTTGTTACTTATAGTTTTACTACTTGTTTTTAAACTAAAATTTTTTATTGTAAGGAAAGTATAACCTTCTTATATTTCCTTACACTTGTACTCTGATTCACTTAGATTCTATATGCTTTAATGTAGAATCTCATATTGTAAACTTTGATTAAGTTTCAATTTCCATATCCATATTTCCGGAACCTGTTTTCCGGAATCACTTTCTAGATTCAAGCAAGTGCATAGAACTAGAAGTTTGTAACTTCATAATTTGTCCCAATGTTTCATTGGTGATTAGAGTTGTTGTGAATTTTCTTAGTTTAACATTGTTAAACAATGTTCTTTCCTTATTTAAGTAAATATTTTAAAGTATACAATTCACCCCCCTCTTGTATGTTGAGCATCTATATCGTTATTTAGATCCTAAAAAAAATTGGTATACTAGATCACATGTATTTAGAAATATATATGGTGAGATAAATTAAAAAAATAAGGAAGAATCAACCACTGACAGAGGGTGGTCCAACATAACTGATAGTGATCGATTCGGAGCCTCTTAATGTCTAAGAGGAGATCCAAAGGGGATAACCCATGGTAGGGATTATATGAATGAATAGTAGGCTAAATATTAGGAGGAAAAGTTAAATTATATTGGTATAGAAAGAATATTTTCATATCTTTAATTGGACGCATGGTATGGTAGACGATATACCAACCGTGCAGACTCATTGTCCATAGTGGCATGCCCCTCACACGGCTAAGACCACTATTTGTCTAACCATGGAAAACCAGTGTATTTTATCTCTAATTTTCTCTATAGACAACATTATGACTATTCTATCTCTAGATCATAGTTTAAAAAACTATTTGATCCCCCTTATGGACTGCGTAGTTTAGGTTCATGGTTTTCACTTACCATCTGTAAATTTTGAGCCTCCTCATACCTTTCCCAAATCTGGGTATTTAGAAAATGACACTCAATATGAGGCCCAATTTATGATTTGGAACATCCACCAAATGAAAATCTCCAACTTCATTTATGTTTTTAACCCAATCCAAAACACGAGATCTTACAGTGGAGGAAAAATAAAAAATGGGAATGATTATTTACAAAAATGAATTTTAACGAAACATTATAATCCTTGAGGAAGAAGAATTATGTGGGAAACATGAATCCCCCAAAATAAAGATGTAATTACATCTTAAAATCATCATATTTTAGAATATGTCATGTTTCAAATATAATAGAAAACAAAGAGTAGTTATGGCCCAAAGAATAGAATTATGTCAGGACAACCACTTAAGAATTTATTAATTTATGAATCAAATGTAATTGGTAGATTTAAAATAATATGGATATGTAAATTACATGAATTAAATCACATATTATGCCAAAATAAATTCATGGTTAGTATATACACCAAGGAAATATGAAATTTATTCATAATATTAAAAGATGTCACAAAGAAGAGAAGTTGAGATGAAAAATTCATACCTCATTTCCTTGTTTATTTGATTACACTGTAAAATAAAATAAATAATAGGTACCGTAATAATTTATTTAATAACATTATCAATATATTTTTACTCTTATATTACTCATTTATAATTTATTCCATCTATATTGGTTTGTTATAGCCTATTTCATGTTAATAACTTCAACCGTTTTCATCCTTTTTGTAACATTGATGTTTTTATTGATAGATTGAAACAAACTTCATAATTAATATATCAATTAATTACAATAATATATATGTATATATCATATTATTTATTAATCACCTTTACCATCCCATAAGTATTTATGTTATGGTACGCGTAAATGGAAAATTTTTTGGATTATTTCAGTGTTTTTAGTTAATGAAAAAGATACTTTGATAGAAAATTAAATTCATAGTATAATATTAGCATAACAATACACCAACAACTATTTTATTATTATATAACAATAATATTATTTTTTAGGTTCCTATAGTCATCCATGATAGAACTTAGCAATTTTCATATAGGTGGTTAAATAGAACCAAAGTTGAACGTGCTTTAACTCGATTGGTGTGTATGGTGAATGAGATATTTCTCTGGGAATAATATAATTGTAATAGAATAATAGTTATATTATTTTTATTTTTTTATTATCATGAAATATATTTGAATATTTGTTAAAAAAATCAAAAAATCGAAGAAAAAAAAACAATTCTTATGGAGGCGATATTTCACACAAACACAAGATTAACGTTCCTTTGTTTTTCCAAGTGGATTGAAATGAATAATCAAGTTTTTTAACATTAATATTACAATACATATGTATAATAATTATAATTAATTCATTATATTATTATGGTAATAATATATTGGGAATAGTAATACTAAGATGAAAAAATTATGAAGGACATAATATATACATTATAGACCTGATATTTCCTTGAAAATCCTCATGATATTGGAAGGATTGGGCGAACTATGAGTGAACATATGATTTTGGTCACAATGAAGAGTTTTATGGAGAGTAAAATTGACTATTCTGAAGAATAAATTTTAATGGTTGGTGAGTCTTTAAGTGATGGAAGTGTTTCCTTTTTATATGTGAAGACACAGATAGTTTTGGAAATACACATTAAATTCCAATAAATTAATTTCATAATTAAATCGTGAGGGGTTAAACACATGTAAAAATGAAAACATTGAATGATGTTTGGTCTATACACACCTAAAACCCATTGGGGAATATTTTTAACATTTTTTTTCTTTTCTCCCTTAACAAAATATGTTTTTCAAATTTTTACTTTTTTCCAGGGTAACTAATTTTAAACCCAAGTAATTAATTTTAATTAAAAAAACTAAAACATAAATTATTAAAAATATATAACCTTATGATTTAAAAACTGGATAAAAATGTATCAAATAAAATATATACATTAATGAAAAATTAATTTTAAAATAAAGACAATTCAACCCGAAAAACCGTCTTTTTGAAAACAAAAATGTTACATAGTTTTAAAATTTATTTATTATAATGTAATCAAGTTCACTATATTTAGTGCCATAAATTGATTTATAATTAATTGAATATAATTTATGAGGCATTATGGAATGAAAAAAATGAACCTCACCATGAAAATACATTATTTAAATAGAAGACTGACAATAATTTTTTTTCAAATCAACAATTTTTTATTAAATTATTTTTAATGATATTCCATAATTTAATATTATTTCTCCTTTAAGGGTATTGAAATATTCTATGTTATTTTTAAATAGTGAAAATAACAATGAAATTTTTTTTTTGTAAATCGTGCATTTTTCTACTAAAATTATCAGTTTTTAGAAAATGCTATATATTTTATCTTATTATAATATATACATGATAAGTCTAAAAAAGATGGCCTTTTATAAAATTTAAAAATTAAAAATTAAAAATATTATTTAAAACATAATATATAACAAAAAATGTTTTTATAGAAAAAAGAAATTTCATATATTGACTAAATATTTTACAATTTACAAATTAATATAGTGCTGACATGTCATATTACTATTTAATAAATATAAAATTAGTTTCTTGATATAAAATTTGAATATATATATATAATGAATTTTTTAATCACAAAGTTAATTTAGGTAAAATTAATTGCAAAAATTATATAAATTCTTGATATATCTATTCATATAAATATTTTATTACGAAAAGATATAATCCTAATTTCTACATTCATAACCCCTTATGATGTATATGTAGTATCAAAGCATCAAATATTCATTGTTTATAGTTTCATTTGGTGATTTTAGTAGAATGGTTCTTGTGGGAATATCCATAAGATTTAACTTCTCCGTTATTCATTTTCTATCAAACCATACTTCCTCATGTTTATATTGGAATTGGTAAATGAAAAACCAAAGAGAAGCTAACCCCCTTATAAGTTCATATATATGGGCTTCAGAAGGAAACCCCTACCTCTAGATTATATTTCTTCTCAGTTTATTTAATAGTTTTTTTGATATGATTTGTTCAAGTTATACTTATAATTTTTTGAATATATCTTAATGGACATATCTAATTTTCAAAATATATAAAGGTTTTTCTATTATGTTTTTTTTTTCATATTAAACATGATATTAATAAAATATCCATTGATGGATAATATGTAGTGAAATATTGATTCCTTATAGACTGAATCCATCAGATTCCAATCCCATGACTTTTTTTTAAGATAAGAAGATAAATATGGTTGTAGTGAATTTAAGGAATTCCATGATAATAAATCTCTTGGATACCTCATAAAGGAATCGTTATTAATAATAAAATATTTATACTTCATTAATCTTATTGTTTTAGAAGACATAAAAAACCTTTTAAATTATTGTTTTAATTAAATGTAATGTAAATCCTTCATAATACATACCTTTTCTATTTTTTTATATTTGTATGAAAATTTAGACTAATATCTTAAATTATTGATTTCCATCTAGAAGTACAATATGTTTTTCACCTTTCTCTATTAAAATATTAATTCAAATAAAGAAGATAATATATTGTGAATGTGTGTATATTCATATAATTTAGTTGAAGATTAATAATAACATTATCCATCTTATAGAATTATTTTGGGAGTTTATTTTTATGAAATTTATTACACAAAAATTCCCATATGATGGAAATTTATTAATTTATAATTCCAAACAAATAATCAATGCTGTAAAATTTCAGCAGAAAAGACAATTTTGAATAATTAACGCATACATTATATAATTTGTTATCCACATATGAAACTAATTTTGAAAACTAAATTGTTTTTTCATTCAAGTATCACCTTATATTAATCCCCTCAACATAGTCCATTTATATGTTGTCATATTGATTAGGCTATCCAGCAGTTCTGAATGCATCATTAATATCTGCAATATCAATAAGTGGATCAGTTGATGTTTTTCATTTTTGATTTAATTTACCTATTATTCCAAAAAAACTATTTATCACATTTTTAATTTCATTATCCTCTATTAGGGAATTAACATATTCATTAAGCTTGGAGACATAATAGATAAAATTTTCTATAATGCTTGATTCTCTTTTTTAAATCCAACAGACATAATATAGAAGAAATTATTTCCTTATTAGGTTCTCAAATACTTTATATCTTTCCTACAATCATCTAAATTTTAATTTTGGATATGGACAATTGGTTTTACCATGCATCGATCAATTTGAAATTGAATAATTCAAAAACATGGTCAAACCCATGACACACTGAGATGTGTTATGAGGTTAGGTAATCCAAAATTTATCAATATGTATTTTTTTCCATAAAAATTCAAATATAAAATATAAATATATTATTTTATATAAAAATAAAATAAATTTTAGTGAAAGGAATATTATAATAATTATTGAACCTTAAACATTTAAAAATATATAAATCAGGGTATTTCATCAAGTAATATTAGGTTAAATCAATCAATTCGAGCCTTATTTTTAGAAAACCCACTTTAAGAAATCAAAATTAGAAAAAAAATATTTTTAATTTGATATATATTCTATATTCCATATCAATATAATCACATTATAAATTGATTCATTTATAATGTGGAAAATATAAAAAATTGAATAATCAATGAAACAAGAACTGTAAATACATAAAAATTAAAAATAATTAAAATCCACTACACACAACCATATATAATATATAAATCCAATGTGTCTTTAATACCGGGGAATGATGAGGATGTGAAGTCTAAGAAGATAGTATAAAATGGTATAAAAATGCATAAAAAATTATGATTGAAATAAAAAAGTGATATTCATGTCCATTATATTTCATTTAATAACATCATATTGAAGAAATAAAATTCATTATTTTGATTGACTCAGTATAAGAAACACCACTATTAGAAATGATCCTAATAGAAAAACCTATATATCAATGATGGGGAGAGGGTGTTAGTGAGGGATGTCTATCATGGGGAATGAAGGGTATTAGTGACGAGGATAGGGTATCACTGATAAGAAGAGGGGAAGTGGGTATTAACGTGTAGGATCTAGTGCCAAGGGATCTTGATTTAGAGTGGATATCAACATCAATGGGTATAGAATTATTTAAGAGATAAATTTAAGGATATATGGAAGGTTAGGATTGTTGGTTTTTTAAATAGATAAAAAATGGTTTAATAAAAATCATTTCCAAATACCATTTTTGGATTTTTATTAAAAATACATAAATATAAGTTTTATCAATGCATTCTAGAAGTTTCATAATAAAACATTTTTAAGATATTATTTCAATATTTATCGGCAGTTTTAGAATCCACCTCAAAAAAACTACAACAAATTACTATAATTCTTGTAGTGCATCCATTAATGTAAATATCATGCCTCCTTTATGATTCTAACTCACCATACATTTCAAATCATGTTCATGTTCTAGTAACATGGGTAAAAAATAATTATATTTTAGTTGAATTAAAACTTCAACCTGGGGAAATTTCATTTATCACTTCTTGATAGGTTTCTTGTACCCAATTTCTATTTTTTACATCCTTGATATAACAAAAATGATATTATTATAACTCAATTTCCACATTATTCATCTAGGTTCAATATTACTCTCACCTGAATCCATTCATTTTAGATAATTATTAACATATTTAATTTTTTCTAGCCATGACATGTGCAAAAAATAAAATTCAATGTTTAATGGAATTTATTACTCACACACCCAGTGTTGAACTGTTCCAATACCTTATTAAGGGATCCAAATTGCCCATTTTAATTTAATTTCAAAAGATTTATATGAATATATTTTTAATTATATCATTGTGTTGTTACTTTTTATGAAGTTTAAGTTAACATGCTTCATGTTAAGAAAATTAGTTTCCTCATGAAATAATTTTAATTCTGCTTAATCTTTCTTATCTCACCCCTTTTCATAGTTTTGGAACATTTATTTTCATAGAAATAGTGGAAAAATCACTCAAAAATAATCTATTGTTAGTAATTTTAGTACCTCTAAAATCCCCAAAACTAGAATTCATAAATCACTAGATAGGATAATAATTAAATCTAATCCTAAACCTAAAAGGACACTAAAATGTAAAAAAATAAAAAATATCAATCATAATTTTATTTATAGACTCTATGAATTGATTCTAAAAATATTACAAATAGTACCTAAATAAAACCTATTTTTTTAACCCCTTTAGAAACACATATCCTATTCTACACCATGAAATCCATGCAAAATGAATAAAAAAATATATTTGGAAAAATAAAATGTAAAAGGAAGAACATAACCTTGGAGTTATTTTTTAGTAGAAATGAGTTTAGTCGTCACCTAGGTCATTATATATAGCTTGATATAATATACTAGGTGTTGAACCCTTTGTAAATCTATATAAGACCAAAATTTAAACATGATAAGTTTTTTATAAACGAATAAAAATTCAAAAAGAACGAAAAAACTGTGAGAGTATTGAGTTATCCCTCCAAAGAGGGGAAATATTTTGACTACCTATAGCTAAAGAGGCTTATGATTATCCTAAATCAAAAAATGATGAAGTTCGTGTGATGAAAACCACTACATCCACTTCTTTCCATAGATGCACAACATTAATTATAATTGGACTTCCCCATTTATATAGCACTTTATATCCATCCCCTTAATTTTTTTTGTATCTTGTAAAGTAGGACTGAAAGTATAATGTACAATTCCTCATTACCCCAAAATC
Organism: Viscum album; assembly: GCA_963277665.1. Lineage (NCBI taxonomy): Eukaryota > Viridiplantae > Streptophyta > Magnoliopsida > Santalales > Viscaceae > Viscum > Viscum album. The sequence continues at coordinate 1,660,333,973 of OY728136.1, read as the reverse complement.
TTATGTCTTATTCTTCCATTAACTACTCTAATGATTATATTCAAACAAGTTCAACCAAGGGAGTGTCAGTGACAACTTAAAACCGAATAAAATTAAAATAAATTGCGAGAAAATTTTAATCCTGTAATGACCCAAAGTTTTTCAATGGAAATTCCCTTCCTATATTTATGTCATAAAATAACATTAAAACACAACATAATGAACTACTAAGGGATAACTGACATTTTAACATAAGTTTTTCACTTCTATTTTTTGAATTTCGAAAATCCGACATACACGGTTCTGTTCAAGATGTTTTATGGAGTCTAATGAAACAAAAATAATTTTTGGTGAACAGTAACATACCCTTGTGAATAGTTACATACCCTTTTGAATAGTATTATGACCCTTATGAATAGTAAATCATTCAAAATAAGAGTAACCTTACCCATGAATAACTAAATATAATTTAGACATCGTAGAAAGTGACAATTTGACCTTAGTAAACGTTTTGGTATTTTGTAAGTCATAAATAATTAAATATAATTAATTAATTAATTTAAAGGAAAATTTATTTTCCTAAAATGTATTCATAAATTATTTAATCAATGTCTTATAGTTTTTAGATAATTTTAGAAGACCCTACGTGATTTTTGAAAGCACTATGAAATCAGTTTTTAATTTTTAAAAACTATTTTTAAGTAAATTATGATTTTCATTAAATATTAAATTAATAATAATTAGAAAATTATTTTTGAAAACTGGAATTATTTTTTGGATTGTACACATCAAAAAATGGTTGGGGTAATTTTTTTAGATTTTTCTGAAATGCTTGAATTTTTGATGAATAGTGAAATAACGTATGTTACAAAAATAAGCTAAATAAGCTAATTATAGAGTCGTGTGTGATGTTATGCTGATGTATGCCCACTTGGTTCGGGATCACATTATACAATTACTATTATGGGTCATTCAAGACTCACTATTCCTTTTCTTAGTGGAAATTAATAAAATAATGAATTTTATATTAATGAAACCCCTCTCCCCTCGACTATAAATACAACCCTTCACACAATCATTTCATCACACATCTCAAGCTCCAAGACGTCTCTAAACTCTGACCAAAAATATTCACTATCTCTTATCCCATGTCCAAGAGCTGCTGGTCTCATGAAAAGACCAAGCCTATCTTTTTTAAGGAGGATTTCAAGAGGAGGATTTAAGAGGTAATTTCTCTCCCTCTTTTCCTTTATTTTTCATTCAAGTTCAAGTTCATTTCTTGATCTCTCCCCACCTATCTTCATTAAAATTGTATTTTAACTCCATTATCATACATATAATGTAATTTTATGATTATAATGGGATATTATATCATCAAACCATCTTTCCCTCTTCTTTTTATTTTATTAAAGAGAACGTTGTTCGTGAGGTGATAATTTATCACCTTCAAGAACGACATGTTTTATTAATCCATTTATACCTTCAAATATGGCCATGAAACCAATTTTATGGTATAAAGAGAAAATTTTATATGTATTATGTCCTATTTCACGTTTTGGAACTGACTTATGAACATATTACTAAGTGATAAATTAAAACAAGTTCATTGTGATCGAAAAAACTCCCAAATTAACCCAAACAATTTTTATTTAATTTTTATCGAATGATTAATCCACATGGTTATAATATGACTCATTATATGATCCTTCAATGTCCTGTAATCTCATTAATAACATGTAATATCAGTCCTTGATATTTATCCATGTTCTACCCAAACATCAATTTAAGAATACAAGTGAACCACCCAAGAAAACCATAAAAACAAACATTCCCGAATATTATTTTTAAAATCTATAACTCATCCAAAGGCACATAAAATCACTTAATGAAACCACAATGAACCATATTAATGTACAAATGGTTCTGGATTCCTAATTAATGAATATAATGTCATTATACCAGACATTAAAGAGAAGGAAACATTCATATACAAGGTACAAGGAAATTCTCGAACCCAACTTTCGTCCATTGGGTTTTCCCTATTTCACTCCATTTGTGATATGGTTACTCCTTAAAGATCATATATTCATCATTATATTATCTTTTCTGGGATATACATGTTTTCTAATGAAGTTTATTTCAATCCAAATGTTTTCCAAAAAAAAACTCTTCATTTGAGAACTCAACTTTTACCTCTCATTCATGGTTGATGGTTCTTGTATCAAGTATATTGTTCCCCCTTTCTTTTGGGAACCCAAAAATTATGAATTTATTCTTATGAGATGAAACCCATTCTTTACCATGGGTTAATTATGTTCAATTTTGATATATTTTTCATGTGGAAAGCATGATAATGATTATGTTATGATGTGACGGGTGCGCCCGGAATTATATAGCACAATATGAATGTTTCAAAGTGACAGGTGCACCTGGAATTATAAAGTGATCCAATGCATTGGGTAGAGCGATTAAAAATATGAGTAAATTCGAAATGACGTGTGAACAAGATTCTAACTTGGTTCACAAGTATGTTTGGTAGTTAACCACTAAGACATGATGTTTCATTTTTTATGCATTTCCACATTTCATGATTTTTTATGCTCCTCTCATGTTTGTGATCTTTTACCTATGTCATGATTATGCTCACCCATTCTATATTCTTCTTATCTATCCTCTTGATGGGATTTTAGCTCACCCCTTTTTATGTATATCATTAGGTGGCTATATGTACAAATATATGACAAGTGCCAATAAGAAGCTAGAGAAGAAGAAATTAAATAAATGTTTAAGCTTGATGTTGTAATTGTTTTGTATGGTCCTAGTTTTCCCAAGACACTAAACCTTTAGATACTATATATGTAATACTATTATATTTTTTATCTTTGAAATGATGTAATAATAATGTAAGAAAAGTCTGGGATTCGATAGTTGGTATCAGAGGAAAGGTTTAGTTTATTTGGGAATTAGGATTAGTGAACCCTAGAGAATACCAATAGCATGAGACTAAGTACAAATTGGCAGACAAGAATATTTACATAGGGATCACATATGTTATTTTTTTGGTATAAATTTTTTAAATGAATAAGTTAATCATGACTTGTTTACTTATGTTTTATTCTACCTTTTTCTATATTAGAAAATTATGGGAACCCGGAGAAATCAGGCCAAAAAATCATGTGATGGCCAATGCAATGATTGCCCGAACGACATCCACAATGATTTGGGAGGTGGAGTTAAGAACTTCATGGAGATTCTTACCTAATTATATCAGGTTGTGAAGAATAACCATAATAAAGGGGAACGTCCTCCTTCACCAAAGAGAGAGAAAATTTCTATCGAATGTTTTATGTGGCAATGACCACTGACGTTTAGTGGATCTTCCGATCCACTAGTTTCAGAAGAGTGGGTTAACTCCATGGAGAAGATCTTTTCTGTTATTCACTGTTCTGAGATGGAGAAGGTGACCCTATCTGTTTTTCGTATATATGGAGAAGCTTATCAATGGTGGGCTTTGATTAAGAACACCAAGCCGAGGGTGGAATTTGAAGAGATGGAATGGGAAGAATTTAAGATAATGCTTCTGAATAAGTGTTTCCCATGATCTCTTTGTACGAAGATGGAGAGAGAATTCATAGAGCTCAAGAAAAAAGAAGGATAATATGTCACATCCTATGAAGAGAATTTCATAAGGCTTGAAAGGTACTCTTTGGGTTTTGTTATCAAAAATGATAGAAAAATTGATAGATTCTTTAGTGTATTAAAACCACACCTTCGAAAGGCTCTTGTAATTAGAGACTATGGGAGTTATGAAGAAGTTGTTCGATGTGCTGGAGTGTGAAGAATAGTCCCATAGATATGTGGATAAGAAACAAAAGATGTAGTTTTAAGCCGGTGGATCTAATGATAAAGGTTGGAAGAAAAATAAACGACCCACATGCCAATAATGTGGGAAGTTGCACCATGGGAACTACCTCAAAGGGGTGGAGAAGTTATTCTATTGTGGGAAAGAAGGACACCCTGTCAAGAGTGTCGAAAAGATATGAAAAAGAAGGAGAATGTAGTCGATGAAAGGAGAGAACCACTCATGGTTCAATGCTACAACTGTAGGGAGCTAGGACACTATAAAAACCAATGCACTAAACCTCGATTTCTTGATGGTAATCAGCGTCAGTAGCCACCAAAGCCAAAGGAATAAGGTAAGTTTTATTCCATCGCTACTAAAGAGGTGGAGCATGATAAAGAAGTTGTACAAGGTACACTTCCTATACAATCAATAATGGAAAAGGTCTTATTTGATTATAGTTCTACACATTCCTTTATATCTTGCAAGTTTTATAGAACTATAAAATAGAAGTATCAAAACCTTGAAGTAGATATATCTGTAAAAACACCAAGTGGTGAAATAATTGCAACCCAAGTGTTAGAATCTTCTGCTGTTGGAGTATCTAGGAATATTCTTCAAGAAAATCTCATAATACATCCCTTGGTGGAATTCGATGCTATAATGTGTATGGATTGGCTATCGCTATATAGAGCACATATCAACTGTCAGGAAAAGGAAATAACTTTTCATATTCTGAACCATCGCATGCTCTAATAAAAATTCAAGGAAGATCATGAATCTCCATTGAAAAAAATCCTTCAATGGTGTGGGTGTTGATACCCTATGTAGAATCATACCTCACCCATATGGTTGAGCTAAAGGAAAGTGAAAACCTTGAGGAAATTCCCATCGTGAGGGAATATGACGATGTATTTCCCGAAGAGTTACCCGGAATTCCCCCGGATCATGAGGTAGAGTTCTCAATTGAACTCATTCCCGGAGCAACTCCTATCTCGATGTGTCCCTATAGGATGGCTTCTATTTAACTGGAGGAGTTAAAGAATCAGCTGCAAGAGCATCTGGACAAAGGGTTCATACGCCCTAGTGCATCACCTTGGGGTGTACGAGTACACTTTGTGAAGAAGAAGGATGAAAAAATGCGGTTGTGTATCTATTATCGTGAACTCAACAAGATCACCATAAATAACAAGTATCCTCTCCCAAGGATTTATGACTTGTTAAATCAGTTAAGAGGTGCTCTATACTTCTCAAAGGTGGATCTTCATTCTGGATATCATCAGGTAAAGGTGAATAAGGAAGATATTCAGAAGACTGGCATCAGAACAAGGGATGAGAACTATGAGTTTTTGGTGATGCCATTTAGGCTTACTAATGCCCTTGAAATCATCATGGATTTTATGAATAAAGTCTATAGACATTACCTTGAAAAATTAGTGGTAGTGTTTATCAATGATATTTTCATCCACTCCAAGAGTAAGGAGGAACTTGAAGAATATCTAAGACTTGTGTTGGAGACATTGAGAAAGGAGAAGTTGTACGACAAGTTCAGCAAGTGTGAATTTTGGATGAATCAAGTCACGTTCTTGGGAAATTTGATCACAAGTGAGGGAATATATATGGATCGTTCAAAAACAAAGGCGATTGAGGAATGGACCCGGCCCTCTACTGTCACTGAAATCTTTAGTTTTCTTGGATTTTCTGGGTATTACCTACATTTTGTGGGAAACTTCTCACGATTTTCAAGCCCACTAACTAAGTTAACAAGGAAAGGGGTAAAGTATGTATGGACAAAAGAATGTGAGGGAAGTTTCAAGGAGAAAAAGAAAAGGTTGATCACTACACCTGTACTCACACTATCAAAAAGTGGAGAATGTTTTGTGATATACAGTGATGCTTCAAAGAAAGGGTTGGGTTTTTTACTCATGAAAAATGAAAATGTAATAGCCAACACCTCACGACAGTTGGAGATCCATGAGAAGAACTACCCAATGCATGATCTAGAGCTCAAAGCCGTGATTTTTTCCTTGAAAATATGGCGTCACTACCTTTACGGAGAGAAGTGTTCCATATTCAACTACCACAAGATCCTAAAGTATATATTCACACAAATGGAGATCAACATGAATTAAAGGATATGGTTAGAGCTAATCAATGATTACGATTTCTCTATTCACTATCATCCTATAAAAGCAAACAAGGTAGTTGATACTCTAAGAATAAAAGTACCTGCTACTCTATCCATGTTATGGATTGAGAAAGACCATATCTTCTTAGATATGCAAAGGATGGATTTGGAAATAATAAGGGTAGGGGATACATCCTACCTTGCCCAAATGATTTCACAACCACCCATCCAAGAGAAGATTAAGGAAGCACAAAGGGATGATGTAGAGGTACAAAAGAGGGTGATTGCAGTAAAGGAAGGGAAGATTTAAGAGTTCCATATTGACGATGATGTTGTGATTTGGTTTGGAACGAAACTTTGTGTGCTTTAATCACCTGGGATAAAGAAGGATCTATTGGACAATGCACATAGCTCAACTTTCTCTATCCAACCTGGGAGTACCGAAATTTATTGTGATCTCCGAGAACACTTCTGGAGAGAAAAAATGAAGAAGGTGATTGTGAAATATATATCAAGGTGCTTGGTATGTCAGCAAGTTGAAGCTGAGTGACAAAAGTCCAAAGTTATGATGCAGCCATTGCCTATACCCATGTGGAAATGGGAAAATGTTACTATGGACTTTGTCATAAGTCTCCCAAAGATTGTCAAATGGAAATAATGCGATATGGGTTGTGGTTGACAGATTCACCAAGACATCCCATTTTATCGCTATTCGGGAAGATCTCTCGCTTGAACAACTTGCAATGATATATGTGAAGGAAGTGGTGAGACTACACTATGTTCTACTTCTTATTGTCTTTAACCGTGATCCAAGGATCACATCTAAATTCTTGTGGAGCCTTCAACATTCTTTGAGTACTAAATTAAATTTCAGCACAACCTATCACCCCCAAAATGGAGGCCAATACGAAAGGACTATTCAGACGCTTGAAAATATGCTAAGAGCCTGCTCTCTTGAATTCAAAGGTGGTTGGGATCAGCATATCCCATTGGTTGAGTTATCATACAACAATAGCTTCCAGTCGAGTATTCAAATGGCTCCGTATGAAGCTCTTTATGGTAAGTAGTGGAGAAATCGAACATGTTGGGATGAAGTTGGAGAAAGAAAGATACTTGGACGTAATCATGTTCAAGAGATGACAGAGAATGTTCAAGTCATCCAGAAACACATCAGAGCTGTTCAAAGTCGGCAAAAGAGCTATGCTGACAACCGTCGATGGGACTTGGAGTTTGATGTGGGAGATAAATTCTTCCTTCGAATATCTCCATAGAAGAGAGTCATGTGATTCAGGAAGAAAGGGAATCTATGCCCATGGTATATTGGCCCCTTTGAGATCCTTGACAGCATAAGATATGTGACCTGTCGTCTTGCACTTCAATTGAATATGTATCAAGTTCATGATGCGTTTCATGTATCACTACTGAGGAATTACATACCAGACTACTCACATGTACTAAACTCAGAGGTGGTGCAACTGGAAGATGATCTCCCCTATGAGGAGCATCCAATAAAGATTCTGGATCGGAGGGATAAGGTTTTAAGCAATAAGACAACCCATCTTGTCAGAGTGTTGTGGAGGAACCATAAGTTTGAGGAAGTAACTTCGAAACCAGAAGAGGCAATGAAGGAGAAATACCCTCACATGTTTGTGTAAAGTGAAATTTCAGGGGGGAAATTTCGTAAGGGGGGAAGAATGTAATGACCCAAAGTTTTTCAATGGAAATTCCCTTCTTATATTTATGTAATAAAATTAAAAGAGAACATAATGAACAACTAAGAGATAAGTGACCTTTAGACATAAGTATTTCACTTCTATGTTTTGAATTTTGAAAATCCGACATACTTGGTTGTGTTAAAGATGATTTTTGGAGTCTAATGAAACAAAAATAATTTTCAGTGAATAGTAATTTACCCTTGTGAATAGTAACCTGTCCTTATGAATAGTATTATAACCCTTATTAATAGTAAATCATCCAACATAAGAGTAACCTTACCCATGAATAACTAAATAAAATTTAGACATCTTAGAAAGAGATAATTTGACCTTAATAAACATTTTGGTATTTTTTAAGTCATAAATAATTAATTATAATTAATTAGTTAATTTAAAAGAATATTATTTTCCTAAAATGCATTCATAAATTATTGAATCAATGTCTTATAGTTTTTAGATAATTTTATAAGACCCTATGTAATTTTTGAAAGCACTATAAAATAAGTTTTAATTTTTAAAAACTGTTTTTAAAGTAAATTATGATTTTAATTAAATATTTAATGAATAATATTTAGAAAATAATTTTTGAAAAATGGAATTCATTTTTGGATTCTACACATCAATAAATGGTTGGGTTATGTTTTTGGGATTTTTATGAAATGATTGAATTTTTGATGAATAGTGAAATACAATAATTTTCAAAAATAAGCTAAATAAGATAATTATATAGTCATGTGTGATGTTATACTGATGTAAGACCACTTTTTTAGGGATCACATGATAAAATTACTATTATTGGTCATTCAAGGCTCACTATTCCTTGTCTTAACTGAAATTAATAAACTAATGAATTTTATATTAAGGTAACCCCTCTCCCTTCTACTATAAATACCACCCTACACACCCTCATTTCCTCACACCTCTCAAGCTCAAAGCCTTCTCCAAACTCTGCCCGAACATCTTCCATAGCCCCTCTCGCACGTCCAAGAGCTGCTGGTATCATAAAAATACCAAGCCTAGCTTCCTTAAGGAGGATCTCAAGAGGAGGATTTAAGAGGTAATTTCTCTCCCTCTTCTCCTTTATTTTTCTTTCATGTTCAAGTTCATTTCTTGATCTCTACCCACATATCTTCATCCAAATGGTATTGTAACTAAAGTATCATACATATATTTTAATTTTATGATTCTAATGGGATATTATATCATCCAACCCCCTTTCCATCTTCTTTTTATTTTATTAAAGAGAACGTTGTTCGTGAGGTGTTAATTTATCACCTTCAAGAACGGCATGTTTTCTTCTTCCATTTCTACATTAAAGTCTGGTCATGAAACCATTTTTATGGTTGAAAAAGAATTATTTTTATGTATTATGTCCTATTTAGTGTTTTGGAACTGACTTATGAACATATTACTAAGTGATAAATTAAAACAAGTTCATTGTGATCGAAAAACTGCTCAAATTAACCCAAACAATCATCATTAAATTTTTATCTAACGATTCATCCACATGGATATAATATGACTCATTATAAGATAATTAAATGTCCTGTAATATCATTAATAACATTTAATATCATTTCTGTATGTGTACCCATGTTCTATCAAAACTTCAATTTAAGAATACAAGTGAACCACTCAAGAAAACCATAAAAACAAACATTCGCGAATAATGTTTTTAAACTCTATAACTCATCCAAAGGCAAATAAAATCACCTAATGAAACCATAATGAACCATATTAATGTAGAAATTGTTCTGTATTTCTAATTAATTAATACAATGTCATTATACATGACATTAAAGAGAAGTAAGCATTCAGATACAAGTAAAGGGGAAATTCTCGAACCCAACATTCATCCTTCGGGTTCTACCTCTTTCAATCCATTTGTGATATGGTTACTCCTTAAAGATCATCTATTCATCATTATATTACCTTTTCTGGGATATACATGTTTTCTAATAAAGTTTATGTCAATCCAAATGTTTTTCAACATAAATCTTATTTTAAGAACTCAACTTTTACCTGTCATTCATGGGTGATGGTTCTTGTATCAAGTATATTGTTCCCCTTTATTTTGGGAACCAAAAGATTATAAATATATTCTTATGAGATGAAACCCATTCCTTACCATGGGTTAATTATGTTCACTTTTTCATATATGTTTCATGTGGAAAGCATGATAATGATAATGTTATGATGTGACTGGTGCGCCCAAAATTATATAGTGCAATATGAATGTTTCAATGTGACGGGTGCACCTGGAATTATACAGCGCACCAATGAATTGGGTAGAGTGATTAAACTCATGAGTAAATGTGAAATGATGTGTGACAACGATTCTAACTTGGTTCAAAAGTATGTGTGATAGTTAACCACTAATACATGATGCTTCATTTTTATGCATTTCCATATTTCAAGTCTTTTGTTTATACTCATCTCATGTTCAAGATCTTTTTCCTATGTCATGATTATGCTCCCCCATGGTATATTCTTCTTATCTATCCTCTTATTAGGATTTTAGCTCAACCATTTTTATGTATATCCTCAGGTTACTACATGTACTAGGGTGAGGAAAAGTGCCAATAAGAATCTAGAGAATAATAAATTAAATAAATGTTTAAGCTTGATGTTGTAATTGTTTTGTATAGTCCTAGTTTTTCCAAGACACCAAACCTTTGGATCCTCAATGTGTAATACTATTATGTTGTTTATCTTTGAAATGATGTAATAGTAATGTAAGAAAATTCCAGGATTCCATAAATTTCCCCTCATATATAAAATCTATTATATATATTTATTTATGAGAAACAATTTTAAATTCATCTTCTACTATGAATCCCTCCATATATTCTTCTTGGAATTCATGATTGGTCTCTTTATGGGGAAACTAAAAATGTTATTTTTTTCATAATATGAAGCAGAATACTTTTTATCTTGGATCCATTATTCCTAAAAACATCTCTCATTGCATCTTATTCCAACTCTTATAGAGAAACCATTAAGATATAATAAAATTAATAATCATACATCTCTGCTTAGATATATTGGGTAGCCATGTGTTTAATTTTCATCTTTATTTTTATGTTCTAAGGTAGATATATGTTCAACTTCATCAGATTTAGCCACCATAATTATGGTACAATCAGAAAATTCCACTATATCCCATGAAATAATGTTTCATTATAAAGGTGAAAAGGTAAGTGTTCCAATAATTCAGATTGTGAAAAATAAATAAATGAAACCAAGATATGAAATTCCTTTACCATATAAACCCAGATCCGGTGGCTTAAATAATCATATTGGCATGATTAGAAGGAATATAATCCCAAAGGAATGATCATCTTAGTAGTTTTGGAAAACTAAATTAATTATATTATTCCTATATTACATTGGATAGTAGAAAATAAAACATGAAACATAATAAAATTAAATAAACTGCGTCCATAAAACTCATTCAACAGATTCCTCTTCATAAACTAGGGAAATGAAACATAATAAGGGTGATTTAAAATGCATAGTAATGGTATATAAAATTGAAATAATAATGAATCAATAATAATATTAAATATGGAAATGTAAATAACTGAACACACATTCCATTTAAACAACGAGTTAAGGCATAATAAATATGGCAAGCAGATAACTAAAAAAATTCTATTTAATCAATAAACTGAGAATGAAAAGCATCCATAGATAATGAAAAAGAAAAAATATCATGGATAAATAATAAATTAATATGAATGAAATAAGTGATTAATTATTATATTTCATGTATCTGGATCACAAATCACTATACTGTCAATATTTATCCTCAATACTATGGGTTGAAACCCATTTCTTCTACTTCCAAACATACTCAAAGGATTTGTCACCAACTGATTTAATCTCATGAGACTACTAATTCATCAATGGGATTACATTAACCATTCCCAAAACCATATATTTAATGTAAAAATAATTCCTCATATATCAAATAATCTATTTAATTGATAAAAAATCTGCCTTATCATCAAATATTCGTATTGAATAAAAGATATATATTTATCAAAATTTCCCCTGTTAATCAAATAACTATAAATGATAACACCTTATGTAAAAATTTTATATCTTCAAGGAAATAATAATATCCATCACATGATAATATAATTTTTTAAGATAAATTAAACTTACCATAAATCTGATTATATGGAAGTTATTTTTTTAAGAAAAATTTATTAATCATAAAAATAAAATGACATTGTAAAGATAACTTTTACCACTCGGTAATTCTAATGTCAATCCCTTTGGTGAGATAATTAAAATTTAACATATAATACCATGAAATTTGAGTTAATCATGATATTAAGTGACCTATGTGAAGTATACAAACGATAAAAAAGTAATTAAGTGGTGAATATTACATTTACATCACAGATATAAAAAGTGAGATAAAAATCCCTTACATTGAGTCTGACTCTTCCATCGTGTCTTTATATTCTTGAATAATAATATTATGTTAATTATTTAATTTATTTAGAAACATTTTCATGTTTTTATTACTTTTACTTGAATTATTAAATTTTTTTATATAATTGTTTTCTACAATTATGTTTACCTTGGGTGTTGTGATGAAATTTGGTTCAAATGTGAAAAACAACTTTGGTAGGTCGACTATAGTCAAAGTTTAATTATATAAACATGTAAATAATAATAACAATGAAATAATTATCATATTTATAAATCAATTATTATTTTAAAACTAATAATGAACTATGTTTCTGAAAAATTAACTAATGACACAATCCAGGAGATGGTAGGTCGTGCGTACACATGAGTAACATGTCCATTTTCAATGATCATTTTATAACGAAGGTATGTAAATTTATATATTTGAATAACTATCATCATATCATTAATAACATGTTATTAAATCACAAAGACTTATATATATAGTTCTTTATATTTAAAAGGAATCACATCGCATCGAGTAGGCGGTAGTCCACACGTCCATGAATGAAATTATCACCCTTTTATATTTTGAAAAGGGTAATGAAGAAAATGATATATTAAATTTATAGAAATTTAATTATTTAATAAATATAATATTTATGTCATGTACGTAACATATGATTAATAATACCCATTCTTAAAACATTCCATGTAAAGTTTGAATACAACACATCGCTTTGTGGAAGCACTAGTGAACACGTCGACAAGCGAAGTTATCATATTTACACAAAATGGAAATAATGGTGTCTCGTGTTATATGAAAATTTTATAAGTATTAAGAAATTATAAGTATAATATATATATCATATAAAACATGGTTTCCATTATAATTCCCAACCATGATATGTGGTAAAAGAAAAATGAATGACATTAGTTCTCATGGTTGTAGTTCGCCATACAGGAATGATAATTTCATTACTCATTTGATGGAAATATATGTAGGTGTTGCTAGAAACATTAAAAAACACATAATTAAATTTAATATACAAATTCTATCATATAATCAGGGAATAAGAAGAAATTATATGGTGGAGAAACAAATAAAACACAAATGCACATTTGAAGAGTGTTACCAATTTTCAGGTAACTCCTTTTGGATTGCACCAAAGGGATTCCTTGGATATATTTATGCCCAATTTGATGAATCAACGTTTATTGGAGTTATTTTGGGAGATTATTTGGGAAGGTTTTTGACTATCCAATGTGTCTTGATATGTGTGAGTAATAAGAAGAGTGACTCCCATTTTATAGTGCAGGAGGATTGAAATTCTTATAAATACCAAAAGGTAAACATGATTGGGTGGTCTACATTTTATAATATTATTAAAAAATGGAAAAATAATGGATTAAATGGGATGTATAGTCTAGAAACACTCACAACAAAAAAAATAAAATCATTTTAATCATTTTTTTCCATAGCCTTTAAGTTTTATTTTTTATCATTTTACTTTTTATTAAATTAACTAGATTTCTATCCTAAGTAATTTAACCATTAACAAAAAGATAAAGTGATTTTTTTTATAAAATATAAACCCATTTAGTTGTAAATATTATATCACATTTACAAAATATAAATCAAATCTGTGTGGGAAATTAATTTTAAAACAAACGCATGTGACACAAAAAACAATGCTTATCCCGAACCGTGATAACAATTTTTTTACTATCTATGGGTAAATATGATAATTATAAAAGATAAATTGGACCCTGAATGAAACATATTTTATATTATTTACAATAAAAAATAACATGTCTAAAGATATGTTTTTTTTTAATTTTAAAACTTTTTTAAAAAATACCATTTATTAATAAATGTCATTAATGTCAATTTTGGAATTTGTTACTATGTTTAAATATTAAAATTTTAAAACAATCTTTGAATTTAAATTTAATAAGTTAAAATCTTTGTAACATTATATATTATTCTTAAAAAATTATTACACAATAATTTATTTAATTTATTTCCATTCTAATGTTTTTATCATTATTTATTTTAGTTAATTATTAACTAAATTATCCATGTGTTAGCGTTTATTTAGAGATTAATGTAACTAATTTATTTCAAAAAAGTATAGTTATATTATCATGATAAAAAATAATTTACCTTTCAAAATAATTATTGAGACTTTATTTTTTCACATGGATGAAGTGGAGAAAAAGGGAAATACCTTATGCAAAAGAGATGAAGAGAAATGAAGAAAGTCATGGATAACATACTCAACCAAAGGCCATTCTCATAGGTACCCCAGAGAAGCATTAATCCCAGAGTACCTATGTAGTATCTTACTCCCCCTGTCCGAGTGAGAGCCTATGTGAGAAACCTGAGTGGGACACCTGAGTGAGATAGACCCTTTGTTCTGGGTCATATATTTTCCTATAAATAGGACCATTATGTCTTCATTTCCAATGATGTAAATTCCCAAAGGGCAATCAATGCTCTTATCACTATTTCCATATGATCATGCCCTCCATAACCATTTAATTTTTTCTATTAAACTGAAATAAGAGGCAATTAAAAGAGGATAATAAAATTAGATTTTTCCAAGGGTTTGTAACACGTAACAACTACGCATGAATCTTTCCCCCCATAATTGAAGAACTCTAGACTGAGTCCCTCTTACATAAAAAGGGACCTACAATATCCATAATAAAAGTCCACCTATGGAGACCATTGAATTATTGAGAATTGTCTCACCTATGTGTGGTCACCTATGTGGTCCGTTGCTTAGGGTACAAACAGCTCGCTCAGTCCTACCTGTACGGATCACCCCCTGCGTGATCCTTCCTTGGATATCCAAATCCTACATTCAAAAAATTCCTTGGTTAGACCTAGGATTCAGTCTATTCAAGTAAATCATCAGGACATATTCAAATTTATCCATTGAAGGGCCTCACTTCCACTGGTTCCCTTTTCTGAAAGGGAACAAATTGTAACCCCAATGAAGCATCCAAACTTGAAAGAACATAGAAAGGGGAAGACCGGTGTGTCTCCCATTATGATTTTAATTCCTTCCATCATAGGTTTAGAACAAATTTCCTCCCTAATTTTTAGGATATCGAGGGTCATGTGTTTTTAATTCATTTGGTTATGAGGACCCCTACCCTAGTGAAAATGTTGGGGAGTTACCAGTCTTAGATACTTGGGTTAAGGCCATATCCTTCCGTTGTCTTATCTTTGACCATGATCCTCCAATTCCAAGAAAAGAGGTATAGGATTAAACTATTATTTCCGATTGAAATGGAATAAAATCCTCCTACCTTTCTACATAATCAATTTTAGGGAATCTATCTTGGGGTATGCTCCATAAATTTCTTGAATTATGTTACAATCATTCTCCTCCTCGTCCCCTTGGTGACTACATTAGATAGGGGATGGGAACTAGAGTCATCTCCCATATCTCTATCACATAATTCCTTACTCATTCTCCTTGTGATAGACCCAGTCTGGGGTATGGTAATGGTAAGGGAATCGTGTCACCCCGTATTCTTGCACCATCAGTGGAGGAGAAGTGTGTGGTTTGTTGGATCTACCAATTCCTATTATTTCTCATGTTCATGCATGGAGAATCATGACTTGTAGGATTATTTGATAACCATGAATATGGAACCCTCACACTTAGATTCATATTTCAACAGTGAATTATCCTTTGAATATTCCTCTCAGCTTCCTTCAGAGCACCCATTTAGCATGAGTCCCCAAGGACATGTATCCAATATCATGGAAAAGAAGACCATGTTGCTTATCGGACCTTCCATTTCCTCTCATTTCTCACACTGAGAATAAATAATGGGGGATTAGAGGTAGACATTGGTCATGACATCCACATGATTCCCAAAACTTTTGGGCTTAATTTTTAGGAGTAAGATCTAGTAAAATTATTCTTTGGGTTCCTCCTCAAGAGTAATCCCTACCTAAATCCATCTATGGGAATCATTATTAATAGTAAGACCCAGTAATACAAGTTCATGGGTATCATTCCATGTTTAATCCTCAACTAATAAATTTTAATCCTCCAAATAAGCATGCCACAATCATAACTATATTCACTAGGGAATTCCTTTTTAAGATTATATCCGCAACACACATCAAACAACCCAAGAATCCTCCTCAAGAGTAAGCCCCAAAGAAATCCCCCAAATATCATGGAGTAAATCTATTTCTCATAGCCTCAAATTAAATCATCCAGGGAATAATACCTAGGAATAAGACCCAACTTAATTCTCTCAAAAGGACACCCTCCTTGTGAGACCAATCGTACTATGTGAGATTTGATTTCCATCCAAATGGGATAAATAGGAAGCCTCCCTATGGTCCAAACAAAACCCCACAAATCAACCCTATTCATTCGAGACAACATTCTCAGCAATGTCTCTTTAATTTGAACATTCATATCCCTTATAGGTTCCCTAGGATTCATCAGTATAAGTCCCACACAAAACATTGACTAGGAACCTTTTTCCTAGACATCCTTTCCAAATGACATTCAACCGCATGGTTATGTCCTTATCACATGACCATAAAAGGAATGATGTTCCCCATTAAGAGGCACCAAAATACATGTGTTCTGATTCCTTTAACAATGATACGTGGGATTCCCATCCATGGGTCTGATCCCAACACCAAAAGAACACCTATCTCCTTGAATGGTGATACACTCTAGAGAACCACACTGTGTTGCTAGAAAAACATCATCATAATCATTATAATTACGAAATAATATCTAAGAATTACATAAGAGGATACCAGTGATGGAGAACCTTAGATACATACAAATGTCTCCATTGATGAATAACCTCAGATACATAAAGAAGATTCCATTCTCTAAAAATGATGAAAATATATTTTTAGTTCAAGGGTAACCCAAGTCATACTTGGGAAATAATAAAGGATTCATAAAAATATCATATATCTAAAATAGAGTTTGAATTAGGCAATAATTTACCGCAAAATGGAATAATGATCCCAACCTCCAATCTCCTTGACCAATGTGGGGTTTTAAGCATCATTGGAAAAATTCCCCAACAAGAAACTATCTTTATAATGAATTCCGCTCATAGATATAAAACCATTGGTTGTTCCTACTTCCACTCACTAACCCCATTGGAAAATATTTGAAAATATTCAATATGATGTGACTTATTTCACATAGATCGCCTCCAATAGTCAATCAATGGGCGACTAGTATTCTGAGGGAAAATGTAAAACCCAACATAAATTATTTCACACAACTCACCCCTTACATTCAATCATGGGTGGCCTAAATTCTGATGGAAACAATGAGAAATGCATCCTTAACTAAGATGATAATGTCACCCATTTTTCAAGAACCTTTCATTTGATAAAATATTGGCCAACAAGAAAATATATTTTTAATGTGTTTATTCAAATGAGATGATGTGGTGATGGGTTTTTTTGTGTTTTTCAAATATCCAAGACCATAATCTTAAAGGCCACTTCAATCAAGTGGAATCATTATTTATTTCACCTGTTAATTCCCTCGCTACATCTCAGGTCGGAGCTTCATCCACAAAGAGGAAGCCATCACTAAACTAGTATCTTCAACGCTGGGTCTCAAACTTGTTGGCCTAACCGTACCATTAGCATTGTAAAAGTTTGACCAAAGAGGCCATCTGAAAATCCCTCTAGATTGTGATGCCCCACTGATCATCTTGTTAGAGATGACCAGTAGTCTTGGCACATACAACACCAACCACAATCATTAAACATTTTGGTTGTCTGTACCCCGAAAACAATAAGTAGTCCACCCATTTTTAGGGAGTCATATCAAGAGTTTGATGTTTTACATCATGTATATGTCATATGGGTCCTTATCAAGGGATCCAATATTCAATCTCTACTACCAACACCACACGATAGTGAGCTCTCAACATGATGGGGGTGCTATTTTCATTTGACTGGACTAGGTCCTTTAGACTAGAGTAAGAAAGATACACTACTAGGAGCAGTGAACAACCATTTAGGAGAATGGCCACACTCGTATCCACTCTGAAGAATCCCACTAAACCAATTTGGTGGAAAAATGCGAGTAGGAACATACACCCATCCACCTTATGTTAGATAACCAGAAAACTCACATGGTGGCATTCAAAGAATCCCACCAATAAATGTTGGTCTCCAATTTAAATTGGGAACATATAGTCACCTACTGTAATTAATCCTACCATAAGCCTCTTCTATAAGAATGCCTGAAATCCATCCATTTAAATATAGTGGAACACTATGAGTAGGAACATACACTTTCCTTGACACACCAAGGCTACCAGTAGACTCATATAGGAGAAGCCAAAGAAGATTTCCAAATAAATATAGTGGAAACTGGAAAGTAGACTTAGACACATGCCTATATTCACTAATCCTATGAGCAGTTTCTTTCAAAATCACATGGATAAGTTATTCAGAAATATTCGATGATGACCAATGGGATGACTAAACTCCATACCCCCACACATGAGTATTTTTAGTATCCACTGGAAGGAAAGAGACGATAGGAGTGGGCACATAAACCTACTTTAGATACATAATAGGAATATATATCCATTCCTATCATTGAAGTTACCAAGAATATCCTTCAAATGGTGAAAGGGTAGAATAAAATCAATGCCCACATCCAACAAGCATTCATGGACTTCATAATGGCGATTTATGTAGTGCCTGAGGGATGAGAACAAAACTTTTTCCTCACAAATGCGATGTCTCATCAGCATGTCACCCTAGGGAAGACACACACGTCTTATCCTATCTAGGTGGGTCATGGGGAAAACACCCCCATATTATACAGACCACCATACTGAGAACAAACACCTACTCCAATTGGAGTTAATCAGCCTATCCTATTGGCCACACTAGGGAATGTACAAACACCTACCCATGAATACTACTTTCCCCAAAAGGGGCCCTATTTTCTCACAATAAGGCATCAAATAATAATCCTCACCAAGGATAACTAGATGACAAAATGCCAATATAGAATACATATTTACTCAATACTGGGGTTCCTTAATACCTCAAACAATTATATGTGTTATATAATGATTATAATTTCCCATTACCAAGTTATTGGGGAAGTAGTTTTAATTATAAATGCTCTCCTCAGACAATTCATCATAAAGGCTTGATTCATTGACAAAATCCAATCGATCTTGAGATATCATCTCCTGATGAGATCCATGACAACCCACCTTATATCCATACGATCAAGGAGAAAGAGGGTCTTTCCCATGATGTAATCCACCATGGTGGTACTCCAAATGATGGCATTCACTGATAATTTTCTCTCCGAAGTAGTGTTTCTTATTGTCAAGTGAATTCTCAAATTGGTAATGAAGTGATGAGAAATCTCTCCTATCATGAGGCACTTGTGAAAACATGGCTAGCCATTTTTGATGACTTATCATCAGAAGGAGAAATATGTTATCAACTAGAAGAAAGACCAAGGTGACCTTCAATCTACTAACTATCCCTGGGCCACGTACCTTCCAATGCAATACATGATTTCTCTACTAATGCTGTTTCTTAGGATAAAGTGACAGGAAATCATCTACTCTAGTTGGACTAGATGTAGGATCCTCTGGGAAAATATTAATATTACATGATTAACAGGAGGAAACAACTAGCTAAAGATGATATACCCATCATGTTTTGTCCTTTGGCAACACCTTAATATGGAATTCTAGAGGAACTGTTGGAATATTATATGCATGAAGTCTATATAAATATATAAAAAATAATTTGTTAATTGAGAGAGAAATTATTAAACTATGATGATAATGAATTTCATGTCAAGGTAATTGAAGTTATGTAATGCCAAACTGATTTTTAGGCTCCCCTTGCTACGTAACATCTAGATAAATAGAAATAATCTCTTCAACACGCGTGCCTTAGTGCAAAAAAAACTTGCAACAACAGATCATCTATTCCCCATCTGATGTCCATATAAAATTAATTGGTGGTCATGCTCTATAAACAATGAATCATTTTGAAGGTGGTATCATGCAATTTCATAGCCCCAGGATGGATCTAGTAAACAAACCCTGTTCTTAGCCAGAGATATTCTCAAAAAAATAGGCCATGAAATACTATCACCAACATCGAGATTGAAGAGAGAATTATATTGAGATACTATTTCATCAAGCATCTAAAAAGATTGAGAAATCATATTGTCTAAAATAATTCATCTATCAGGAAACACATATTTTATAAATATTGTAATGGTCTTTCTATTTCATTAGGAATCTAAAAATATTGAGAAATACTTCTATTCAGTAGAATTCATCCATCAGATAACACATATGTCAGAAATAGTTCAATGGTATTTGGAAATGGTTGATCCAAGTTGTTAATGAATTATGATCCTATACCATGTACATAAAAAATATATAAAATGATAAGGGTATATGAGATAATAGAATCGAAAAAATTCTATAGAAACCCCATTTGGTAGGACTGGGGGGGGGGGGTTGTAACCCAACCCTTGAGGCCATCCAACTAGGCTCAAAGTGTTGTGATAATAGAACGTGAATTGATAAATCCCTCAAGGCTAGGGTATTTCCACCTCAAACCCCCCCTCTTTAGTGGGAATCAGTCTTATCCTAATTAGTGAGGATTCTGAAGAATGAATCCTATATGTTCATCTCGTCTTTTGATTCAGTATCTTCACTAGGAACACCTATGACTTAACTATCTAGAGATTCCATTAAGATTACTTTTAATGAATGAGCTCCTAGAGATTTAGTAAAAGAGGGAAAAATTACACATTTAGGGATTATAAGAATGCAATATAATAAATACAATAATAAAATTTAGAAAAATGTTTTCTCATTAGTGAATATCATCAACGCTACCCTCATAGATTCTACAAATAATGAGGCCAATTCAGAGGATTCAGAAGAGAAAGTTCTAATTCAAAATCTGGTATAAACTGAGGTTATTGAAGGAGGTTTTCATACCTATAACTGAAAACATTCCAATATTTTGGGAATTCCCTAAAAAAATACTTCATTTCCTCCCCGAAAGATACCTAACAAGGAAAAAGGTAAGGGTCAAAATATACCTTGTATACCTTCTAGAGAAGCTAATCCCCTTCCACTTGAGGAAAGATTTTATTAGAAATAGGTAGGGATAAATGAATTGAAGAGTCTCAATGTAGAACTACTCCGAGATAGATTTCTGGGTAGATATGCTTCACAATAAGATCCTAAAAATTAACTTCTATTTGGTGCGCATCAGTAAAGCCAATTTTCTATGGAGACTGAAGAAGATTTGGAATGTGTACTCAATGTGGGATACCAACCACCAATATACATGTATATTATAGAAGTAGATCAAGATTTCCCTCTATTGGGAGCATATCCGGAATTGGGTTAGGAACATACTTATAGTCCTTCATATATTGGATACACACATTTGGTACTAGTAGTACCAAAACTAATGGCCTTACTGGTCATCGTACCTATTCAGGCCTTAGCCACCACACTAGTTTAGGATCCCACTCAGCCAGAAATTCCTTAAATTCCAATGAACACTATTCAGTCATGAACAGATCATTTGGAGTCCATGAAACAATTAAACACACCAATACTACCAGAAAAGAATCATTACCAAGGATGGGTAAATCGGACTCTTCCCCCGCCAAATTTTTCCAACCCAATATTTCCAATGTTCAATATATTAGGAGACCTAGAACTGCACTTGACAAATTTTTTATCAATGTTATTCCATGATGTGTACCCCTAAACAATAGATGGATGTTAAAATCAAGTTACTTGTGCTATCAATATAGATACCAGCCTTCATATGATATATGATTTTTCAATATTAGTTAATTATGAGTTGGGAAGACCTCTGTTAGAAGTTTCTATTCCAGTTTAGTTTGATTCTAAAGAAGAAAAAAAGATTAGATCTCTCAAACTAAAAGAAGTGGGAAAATAAAATTGTATCATATTTCATTTCATGCTAGAAAGGATTGAAATATTTCTTAAGCCTTCCTATCCCTCGTGCAGAGTTTCTCCCGATCTATATAGAGAATCTTTGTGACAAGATGCACACACCACTTATCTCTATGAAATAGATAAGAGGGTTTCAGGACCATGCTATAATTTCTTATAGTGTGGTGGACTCCATCATAGAGAGTAAATATAAGTCCTAAGAAATTCCATCAATCCATGGTAAGAGAGAAGGGAAAGTATTGGATTCTACAGTTTCACTTAAACAGGACCCAATACTCACTCCCACTTTAAAGCCCATGCCATATCATGAATCACCACCTCTCAAGAATCAGTAGCAACACCCACCTTATCATGTAGATCATAACAAACAAAGGTGGAAACAATTTGAGTAGATAAAAAACAAGTCCTATTCTTTTTTGAAATGATAATGTCCCTAGATAATTCATCTGGACAATGGAAAAAAACATGGGAAAGTTTACAAATCCTAAGAACACTAGAACAGAAGGTGAATAAGATCACCCAAATTATTGACGATTTAATCAAATAATGGGGAATCACATATAGGATAGTTTTGTTTTAAAAAAACTCCTAAAAAATATGGTGGAATTTGGGAAAGTGAAGCAGAAAAATATGCATTCTCAAGTTGTGTAAGTTTCTGTCACGTGTATAGAGGAGGAGAACGAATGGATGGGAGTTAAAAACATAGATATTTGAAGGCTCAGTGACTGGATGGTCATAAAAATAATCAATAGAACTAAATATATAAAGTATTTGAAACAACTGAATTTGGGTCCAACCAGTCCCACCACAACACATATAGCTTCATCAACAACTCAGTCCTCAGAAAAAAGTCCTCCAAAAAGATACATGGACTGAAGGATATGAATAAATAGAAATAATATGAGATCATGTTGATGAAAAAATAATCCTTGAACAGAGAATACTTCAAGGCTACAGTCTAACTATCACGAGAAACACCCTTCCAAATGGCACAATAAGAGATGACCTGTTAGATGGAAGCTTCATCAGATGAGGATTTGAACTTAAGCTACATTAATAGAATTATATTTATTCATCCATTAATAGATAATGAGAATGTGAATGAACTCAAATTCCCCACACTTGATTACGGAAGTGGGATAAGAGGCTATCAGAGTCATGGGTAAAAGTGATGATGCGTACATATGAGTAAGTACTTCAAAAAATTCCCCTTTTTAAACTGTGTATGCATTCGACACTCATGGGATAGATCTACAACGAGCACAACATGAACAAGGGAAACCCCATGCATTAAAGGTTATTCCCCAACAAAACCATCTTAGAAGAAAGATTAGAGTATATATCATCACCTAATTAACCCTGGTGTGTAGCGAGACCTAGTCGACCTAACACAGAAGAAGTGGAATCCATTTCAACTCCTATTCCAAGGGACATTCCATTTATATCAAGAACATAACCTCCCAAATCACCTCTGAAAAAACTACCCTATACTAAAAAATGTAGAAATTTGAACCATAAATAGGATTTCATTAAGAAACTATACATGTTTGCATCTATTTTTTCAATTCTGGATTCCCTGATTCTATCAAAAGATCTCCTAGAAGAACTTATTGAGATATTTTCAAGTCCCCATGAATTTAAAACTGAGGTTGCTGTTGCTAAAGTATATCATGTAGAGAATGATCCTATATAATTCTATAAGATAATCTCTTTCACAATCTACGATAAGGATTCTATCATAGAAAGACACATCAAGCCCTTGTATATATCTGGAATGATGAATGATATTGATATATGGTGATCAATAATTGACTACGACTCATGATTCAACCTAATCCCAATCCAAAAACCTTATGAAATGAGTTTTAATTAATCTCATCTTTCCCCCACTACCATAATGTTATAGGGTTATTAAAATAATAAGAAGAAGCCTCTCAGTGAAATCAAAATTAGGACTCAATTTGGATATCTCATTTTTAGCTTAGAATTTAAGATTATTAAAAAGGATACAACCTTCAACATATTGTTTGGAAGATCCTAACTACATAATCAAGTGAATATCCCCTTATCATACCACCAATGCCTCAAATATTGTATCAACTGTCAAATTAAGACATTTCATGGTGAAAAAATCCCATTCAAATCTTGTGAGTCACCATACATTGATGCAGGTTTCTATTACAAGGGAAGAAAATAGTGTATGGATGATGATGTCACTCAAATAAATGCCTCAAATGGTCCAGAGATGATACTAGCTCATCCTTTCAAGAATTGTAGTATAGAGTACATACTGCCCATCAATAAAATCCATGCTGTGGGCCCAAATTCAAGAACTCGTTTAGTGACATCCATAATTTCATTCAACATATTTGAACCCAAAAACATAGGAGATGTTGTTAACTCTCCAAATAGTAATGAAAGACTAGTTGGAAATGTATTAATTCCATCCTAAGAGCATCAAGAAATACCTACTATGTTTGTTAAGATAGAAGAAGTTGTCATGTCAGTGGGAGAAAATTAAGAGGCTCTTCCTCATCCCCTCTCTTCTCCTTTAGATCTCCAAGAGAACTTCATACCAGAAAGTTCTCCTAAAATTGTTGCCACATATTTCAGATGTCTTGATAGAGACTCTCCCACTCCATTTGAGTAACATTATTCATCACCTACTTCTCATGAAAATACATAAGAGATAAATCATGAGAATGAGAAAGAGGAAGAATCCCTCCGGGATTCCCCTCCAGCATTTGAGCAAGTCATCTCCACCACTATGAATGAACATAGAGAGATAAATCTGGGTACCGAAGAAGATCCACAACCCACCTTGATTAGAGTGCCCATATCTCCTAAATAATATAAGGTATATAATTCCTTCATGATGAAACACCATGAAATTTTCACCTATAATTATACAAAAATACCAGGCCTCGACCCAGAGGTGGCCACGAATCACTTTGGTTTTGCAAAATACCATCAGGGATATAAACAGCCATCCAGACAGACACACCCAACTCACGCTTCCAAAATTGAGGCTAAAGTTGATAAGATAATAAAAGATGACCTTATCCAAGAGGTACAATATCATAAATGGCCAGCCAATGTCATCATTGTGAATAATAATAATAGGAAAATCATATTTCTTATCGATTTTAGAGATCTCAAATGGCACTATCCCAAAGAAGGCTTCCGAGTTCAAATCACAGAACTCCTAATTTATGTAACAACTAGTTATCAATCCCTCTCCCTCATAGATGGATTTTATATGTATAAACAAATTTATATTGTCTTGGATGATGAAGAACCCAAATCCTTATAGGCCTCTCCAGGAGTATACACTACAACAGAAAGTGCCTTTAAAAACACCGATATTTATCAGCACAGAAAAAATGCACAGAGAAATTGCATCTTTATTAGTGCTAAAATAATATTTGATAAATATGGTCCTTTATCAATGTTAAATAAAAGTGCTGATAAAGGTAACCCTTTATGAGCACTTTTTATTTGCGATGATAAAATTCACCTTTATTAGTGCTTTATTTTAGTACAGATAAAGATTACCCTTTATCTGCATTGATACAAAGTACACTTTATGAGCACTAAAAATAATGTGATGATTAATGGTGAACTTTATAAGTTCTTTATTAGCACTGATAAATGTCTACAATAAAATGAAATAATTTATAAAATAAAATTGATTCCTTTTTAATTTCTTTAATTAAATAATTATTTTTAAAAATGAATAAATATAATATAAATTTATATAGACTTTTAAAAATAATAAATACTATAAACTAAATATATTAATATGTAAAATGAATAAAATGATGTACTTAAATAAACAAAAATTTAAAATTATTAAATTAATAAAAATAAAAAACTTTTTATTAATTAAATTATTTTTGATAAAGATGAATAAATTTAATATACATATATATAGATTATAAATATTGATAAATACTATAAATTAAATATAGATATATAAATAGATATATAAATAAAGAAAAAATAAAAAAATAAAAAAAATGATAAAATTATTAAAACATTTATTAATGAAACAATTATTAATAAAAAATGAATAATTATAATATATATATTTTAATTATAAATAGTAATAAATAATATATATTAACTATATATTAATATAATTAATAAAATTTTAATTAAAAATATATTAATGCCTTATTAATTATTAATGTTGTTTGATTTTTCAATTTAACGTATATCAAATGTCATGTAATTTATTGATTTCACATACATACATACACACACACACACACACACACAGATATAAATATATATATAATTAATTTAGTTTTATATAAAAAAGCACACACAAATATATTTTCATAATATATAGAAACACAAACACCTAATATTTATGTAATTTATTCAAATTTCGCTATATTTTAGAATTACATTATAACATGACACATTTAATATATTATGTTTTCAATCGGTCAATTTAATTAATTTAATTTTAACACTATTACAATTGGAGCATTCATTTTTTATATTTTTAATTTTTAATTTTATTTTAAAATTTGATCATTTTCTATTATTCATTTTTATATATTTATTTACTATGTTTTTGTATTTATGATATTTATTTATCTTACTTCAATATATATATATATCCATATTTAAAAAAAATATATTCATTTAATAAAACATATCTGTTTTTTAATACTTTTAAAGTGTACTCATTTTGAATTATTTAATTTCACTCATTTTTAAAATGCATGTAATTAAGATTATATATCCACTAATAATGTTAAAAATATATTTGTAAATAAATAAATATATATAAATTTATATTTATAATATTTATATTTTTATATATTTATAAATATTATAAATAAAACATTATTAATTTCTAAATAATTATTTAAATAATTATATATTAATAAATGTATATACTAAAAATAATTATAAAATTATAGTAAATTCATTTGAATTAATCTATTATCAGCACTAAAATATTAGCATTGATAATGATTTTTTTCTATCAGCCCTTTTTTAGTGCTGATAAATATCCCTTTTACCAATGATTATAAATTTAATGCTGATAAGAGGTATATTTATTCGAGATTTTATGAAATCATTGTTAAAAGTTTCTTGATCAATTTAAAATAACCCTAACTGGTACACCATCAATCGTGATTCTCAGGATCTCGCGAAACTCATCTACTGTCGACATGACTCCTCTATGTTCCCTCTGAAGAATCATATAAACAATTCCATAAAAATTATTTACTATATTTTGTCTATTTTTGTTTGATATTTTATGTTCTGCATTTAGCGTTTTGCATTTTGTGTTGTTCTTAACCATGAAGAACCCTACATCTCTTCTCCTCACCACTGCCGACAAAACTCCTCTAGGTTCATGTAAAGATTATATAGATGTACCATGATATTAGTCCCTAGATTTTTTTCTTGTAATGATGAAATGAATCACATTATTCCTCGCTAAATTATTTACCTATAATCTAGTGAAGGAAAAATATAAAAAACTGATAAGTACTCTTTCCATAGTTTCTTTTCCTTTTAGTAAATGGAATAAAATCATGATGGATTTCTTGAACATCTTTTGAACATCAAATAAATAGAAATATGTAGAGAGGGTTATAGTTTATCAACTAACTAATTCAAACAACTTATTACATATTGAATTGTATTCATCTATTTACGAACTTGATTAATTGAATGTCAAAGATAATAATTCTTCCAGGTGCCCCATATAGTGCTATATTTGATAGGGATTTGATGTTTTTATCCTCTTTATTGCAAGGACATTATTTTTCATTGAGGTTGTGGGTGAAATATTATAATTTCATTATTCCATAGACTAATGGTCATTCTAATCATACAATCTGGATATTGGAGGATATTATTTGAGCCTTAATTTTTAACTTCAATGGATCCTAGAAGGATTTACTTTCCATGGTGGAATTTAATTTCAAAATAGTTATCTATCACTTAAAAATATGGGAACATATGAATAATTATATTAAATACATTTTAAATCACCATTATGTTGGATAAAGGTAAAATAATTTCCTATGAATAGATTTAGTATTTCCCAAGAAATAATAGATAGAGTGATTAATTAAAAAGCATTTTGAAACAACTCAAAGTCAACCAATGTCCAACAATAACTAGTATAGGTGACCCATGTGGATGTTTTAAATTCCCCATCCAATATAACCATTTAATCTCCTTTAATGATAGTATCTTAGTCTCATTTTGGGTGTATTTTGTGTTGAAGGGGAGTTAAAAGAGGGGTTATAGGATTTGATAGGAGAGAGTGGTGAAGAGGTAAAGGTACCCTTTTGCAGTAGTCCCTAATTACATGATATAATAGAACTCAGTAGAAGTTGATAGGCTAGTGTATCATGGTCCCCTATTTACAAAACCATATACCATTGTCATAGTATTATGTATATGGTGGTAATTTTTATATTTCATTAGTGCTATTGGTTGATCGTTTTAATCATAGTAAATTCATATACTAAGTAAACCATGGCCCACTACCATGTAATTGGGTTCATCATGAATAATATTTCACCATTTATGTTTTTTATCTTGAATTATGTCTTGTTTTGGTCTTAGTTTTTGTCAGGAAACTTTTAAAATTAATTTTTTTTAAAATTAAAATGATTTCATTCAAATGGTCCCTGATTGGAAAAAATGAGTTTTAAAGGAAAATGTTTTGGATTAAAAATTTGATAAACTATTGGGTTTAGAGATAAAGTGGTAAGTGTGACATTCTATATTCCTTATAATCATTTTCATATGTGAGGGTATCTGAGGAATTGATTCTGAACACAATTTTATTATTTTTTTATTCAGAATATTCTGCCCAAAAAGTTCACCAATGTTTCTAGTGGGTCTCACATTGTTTCCAGTTCTCCTAGGTTTCTACCCATCTTATAAGGAAATCAAGGTTCATTAGAGGAAATTAAGTTTCTTTAGGATGTTGATAATGTATTTAGAGTGTTGGGAGATCCCAACATTATTAGAGTTCATGTTGTTCTGGGGATTTTTGGGGGTTCAGTTTTGTAAGAATGGGAGTTTTTTCCCTTTCAACGTTTCAAGTTGGGATGACGTGAGAATTTTATAAGTTCTTATTTATCCGACAGTTTATACATGAGGAGGTGAATATGATGAAATGATAATATCTCATGTGTGTCAAGAAAGGTTATAATATAGTGAAGTATTATGTTGAACACTTTAAAGAGCTAGTTTCCTTTTCTTTGGAGGTGGTGTCACAAGATCTATTGAAAGCTTCTATTTTTATTGGGGGTATTCATCCAAGGATCAAGGAGCATGTACTATTCTAAAAGGATCTATATTTTGAGATTTTAGTGGTGGATGATTTTTGTATAAGTTGTTTTACAATAAGCACACAACACATTAGCTCAGTTTTGCCTCCCATTTTAGTGTGAAGATGTTTGGAGTTTCCACGTTTTTTGTTTTGTGGCTATTTTAAGTTCATATTTAATTATAAAAGTTTAATGAAATCAGGCATTCATAGTTCAAATGGTTTTTTTCTAAATGTGAACCTTTAAATGGTTATCTTTTATTTAATTTGTTTGCCTCTTTTTATCATGCCTCTTTGAAGATGTCTATTTTTGTGGAAATCACACTTTATGCCTTCTGTGCAGGTTTGCTGTTCGGATCTAGATGTTTTATTTCTTTATTAAAAAAATATAGGGTTCCATATGATTTTAAGAAGAGTTTTATGTATGAATGTACTTCATTAAAACTTATGTAAACTATCCACAAGTCATTTAAGACATGTAGAAATCAGCCACAACTCAATTAAATGCATGGTGTGACTACTATGAGTCAATGTGTCATGCCTTTCCAAGAATCATCCACACCTAAAACCCAAATAAACACATTCAGATGGTTTTGATACATTATTTCAATAACTTTCACTCAATGAAAATAAATCAAACAAACTCAATTTTTCTTGATAATTTAGAACAATGATTCATATGTCACTTGTAAAGTATAAGAATCTATTTCATTTAAAACCTATACACGATGTGATCAGAATGATTCAAAAGGGCATGTTACCAGTTAAATATTATATTTGACTAAAAAAGACAACTAATATACTCAAAACCAAGCCAAAACATTAAAATATTTTTGATAATTTATAAAAACAATCCAAAAGTCATTTTAGACTTTTTTAAATTAGCCACACCTCAATCTGATGTATGGTGTTTCTAGCCTGACTCCAAAGGTGTCTTTTTTATTTAAAATTGACAACAATTTTATTAAAAATAACACATTCTGTTAACTTATTTCTCTATATTATTAATTACATTAGAATTTATTTATTATATAGGTGTGTTATTTTTCTCGATAAGGGGTAGTCTTTTCGGCAATAACATGAGTTCAGTCTGGATTAAAAGATAAAGGAACATCTATGTTTTTGAATGTATGCAATAATTTATATTTTTGTAATTGTATAAACGAATGTTTCAAATATCTATAATCTAGTGTTTTTTTGTGTTTGTGTCATAAATTTCATTTCATTTACATCTTGTATTGGGACTTGTTTTTTTGACATCTGTTGTGTTTGTGTTGTTGTAGTGTGTGGTTATAGCACATTGCAGAATGGCCCTTTATTAGCACTATTAAAAGTTCTGATAAAAAACACATTTATCAGGGATTTTAAATGTACTAATAAAGGTATAATTTGTAAATGGTTCTATAAGAACTGATAAATTGTTCCTTTAGTAGTGCTATAGTAATGTTCTGATAAAAGGTTCCTTTATCAACACTTCTAAAAGTGATTATAAATGTCCCATTAATCAGCGCTTTTTTAGCACTGATAAAAGTCCAGAGATTTTAACCTCTCTCATGTAGTTAGTGCTTTTATAACACTGATAAAGGCAATTTCTAGCACTGTTAAAGGCCTATTTTGTAGTAGTGATTTCATTATAGGGTAACTTATTTTGGGTTAAATAATGCCAACCCAACATACCAACATGCTATGCATCACATCATCAAACCTTTTTTTGGGGAGATTGTTTCATGCTACATTGAGGTTCTCGTGGTTAAGTCCTAACAAACTTATAACCACCTAGATGTCATAGAGACAATTTTAAATAAGATTCAACAATATATCATCAAGATGAAACCCTTAAAATGTGATTTTTGGGTAACTGCGAGAATGTTTCTCGGCATCGTTGTATGCCATTACAACATCGATGTTCATTCTGAGAAAAATAAAGCCATCCTTAACATGCTTCCTCCTTGAATCCTCAATCAGTTCTGAGGACATCAAAGAAACTTGTCCTATATTTTTTTCTTCATATCAAACCTCACATGAATGTATTTTCCTTTCACTAGAATAAAGAATAAGGGAGTGATACATCAATGAACTATTGACTTCCTCGAATCCTTTTAAACTATCGAGATATACCTCTTGATACTTCTAGTGTTAATGCCACCCATCGTGGGAAATCCACTCATTCTATATGCGATGGACCTAAGGTGATTTCTGGGTGCCATCCATGTACAAAATAAATATTCTAGTATTGAAAACAACATTTAATATCTCATTCTATCCATTATTGATGATAAGAATCATTTTTCAGATATTGAGAAGTTCTTCCTTTGGTTAATATTCTTGGTTTAAAAGTCAAGGAAGTACCTACAACATCATGTGGTCCAATGGGTCCCTCTCAATAACCTCCTCAAATTTATCCTCAATCTTCCTATACTGAAAGTACATCTGGAACAAAGGGAAATTGTTCTACATTAGTTCGATATATAGTTCATTCCTTATAAATCAGTGAATGGACAAGCCTTGGGATATTTCTTTGCTGAGAACACATCTACAGAAGAGACATCATTAAATACAGAATATACAGATGAAGAAATATTCTTTATTGAAGGAGGCCCCCAAAATATGGAAATATACTTTTATGGTGCATCTAGGAGATAAATAGGGAAGAGAATATAAGACCCTGATCTCAAAAATTTTCTGTTAGGAAATGTGATTATCTTTTTAGAGAAGGCAATGTTTGTTTACTCCTTCTGATTATCCAAATGCTATACTTACAATGAGGCATAATATCAGGCCCTCATGTTAGGCCTATAATTAACACTTGAAATACTCGATGACCACTTAGAGGTGAAAGTAATCTCAGACTTAGTGATCAAACCTATCAAAGAAAATTATGCTATTAGAAAAGAAGATCAAATTACCCTTTTTAACTGTGTATGAGGGTATATAGAAGAGTTTAATTTAGAAAAAGCATTGACCAAAATCCCATGATAACAGAATTCTCAGGAATATGCATCGGAAAAAACAGTTACAACTACAAAAGATCAATACTGAGACAAAACATTCATCAACATTTCCCACTGTAGAATGGTATCACCTTTTTATCAAATCAAAATAGAAGACATTAATGAAGTCAGTACCATCCCTAATATATGTTTCACTATCACCAGGTGGATTATTCCAATCATGGATTATCTTTAGAATGGAGTGCTCTTATTGGATAGAGATGGGAAGGATAAAATATAGCAGCGAACAATCAACTTAACTCTTTATAATGTCCCAAATAACTAGAATCCCCCCTACAAATGCGGCTTTAATGGAGTCATGCTCAGATGTATCAATGGATTATAGACTACTACCAGCATAAAATAAGTACACACAAGAGACTGTGCTTCCCACCAGATAAGATACAATCATTCCAACCAAATCTGAAGGCTTTGGTACTACCAGCCCACTATGAAAATGGATTGTGCAGATTTCACCATGAAATGTCATTATGACAATGTTCATGCAAACTTCATGCATCAACCCTTATAGTTTCTACATACATCCAGATACTCATGTCCATTTTCCATATGGGGAATGCATATTGTAGGGCCATACCCTCCTGTTATGCCCAAGAAGTCCAAATAAACCATGAATGCTACTAATTTTGACTCTAAATGGGAATAGGTGATACCCCTCAATGATGTTAGGGGAAAACATATTTTTAGGTTTATAAAATCCAACACCATTACCATATTTGGTGTCCCTCAAATGATATTTATGGAAAATGGAACCAATTTCTATTCTATTAAGGTTGAAAAGCGATATTAGGAAAATGATATCAAATCCAACCATTCATCATGCTATAATGAAAGTACTAATGAAAAAATAGAGGACTTAAACAATATCATGTCGAACATAATCCATAATATGGTGGAAAAAGATAAAAATTATTGGCCTGGCAAGCTTTTGCATGCCTTACGGGCTTATTGGACTACCACCCGTATTTCCATATAGGCGACCATGTACTCACTAGTATCCATGATTGAACTATTCCTACCCATTGAGGTTTATTTACCATCACTCCATATTTTAATATGTGATAAAAAATATATAGATGAGAAATATGAGAAATGACTAGATGATTTGGAGTGATTGGATGAAAAAATATTATACACCTTGCATCACATGGAAGTCTTTAAAAATTGGATAGCTTGAGCCTTCAACAAAAAGTCCTACCACCATTCATTAATCAAAGTAGAATTGGTATTAGTCCTTAGTAATCCAATTATACTAGTGATGGATCTACCTAATCATTAGTCAATGTGAGAGGGACCTTATTCCAAACATAAGGTCCACTAAAATAGAGTTTATTCCTTGATATCAATGAATGGGAAAATCATTAAAACTCTATCCAATGCAAGGTTCATGAAGAAATATTTCATTTAATCAAACAAATTTGTTCCAATCTATAGGATGTTTAACTGGATAGCACCATATATATCTCGGCTGTATGATGTCAAACTGCATAGTTGGTCCTAGTCATACAAACCAAAACTACGTGATAACATCCATCCTCACTGAATGACATTAAACTACATGGTTGATGTATCTTTATTTTTATGTTAAGACACCCCCAAAATACCCTGAGTTGAAACTCCTCATGGTCCACTAAATTTGGGCATCCATCGTAGTTGTATGTCCTTATCACATCCCTCTAACCCCTCAGTGGGTCAAGATGAATGCTTGGATGGACTTGAGGATGAAAGAATCAGAATCTTCCATACACAATCCCCACACACATAAATACTACTCCATAGTGTCCCTTGGGCCCCTTCATAGGTATAAGACCCAACACTATCACATCTTTATCATATGATGGTAAACTACATGACCAGTTCACTAACTACATGTGTGCCTTGATTATTTCCCCAGAAAGATATGTAGTGACACCCGAGTAATATCCTCTGGCCCATCTATAATATTTTCTCTCACATTTATTGAATGATGTACTTGCTAGATGATGTTAAAATAAATGGAATTAAAGAAATTTGTATGGCCTGATTTTCATTCTAATGAGATACATATCAATACTGGAGTCTCCAATCCTTGGTCCAGTCACAATTAAACAAAATGTCCCTTTACTCCCTGTGTTTATGGATCTGACCTGTACAAGGAACATTTCAAGAACTATTTGTGTCTTGATTATAATTTTGGTGAGATATGTTTTGATTTATGGATCTTTTATCCTCGTTCCATCTATGATTAACGAAAATAAAAACCCCTTCTTATTCCCTACACACAAATTATATCTATAAATAAAAACTTTACCAGACATGTGTCTTGATTACCATTAAAATGGGAAGCATAATGATACTTAAACCACATGTTGTAATGAAACATCATCCTGGAAAATTCTGAATCCCCATTCCCACATCAAAACCTGATTCATATGAGGGAATACTTTTCAAGAACCATGTGTGGCCTGATTCTCACCCCAATGAGATAAATATTGATGCTGAGGCCTCTTATCTTGTGTCAAAACACAGATAAGACACAAAATCCCATTTACTCCATATGTACGAGTTCAAACCATCATAATAAGTCATTTTTTAGAACTACGTGTGGATTTATTATCAATATAATGATATATGTAGTGACCCTCGGATCTCTAATCCTAGGCCCTACTAAAAAATCCCCCTTTACTCCCTGTTTAGGAGTTCAAACCTACATAGAGAGACCTTATATTAAAACTACATGTGTCATGATTATTTCCCCTAAAATATAAAAAAGGAAACTCAGGTTCTATACCCTTGTCCAACAACAATATTCTATTTACGTCAGAATCGCAAAAATCCTTACCATGTGAGGTGAAACTATATGGAATTCAAGATCTATGTATGTATTGAATATAATTTCAATGAGATACATAGTTAATTCCAGGTTTTCATCATTAGGACCTACCCTGACATTTCCCCTCTTTCATGTGGGTTCATCTTCATCCTTACCGCATGATGTTAAATAGCATGGCCATCATCATTATCGTATGACATTGAACTGCATTGAATTCAGTAACTATGTACGACTTTTTTCTAATCCCAATGAGACATTCCATGTTAACTAAATCATACCTCATGGACCAAACATCATAAAATCTATGTTCCCCTATCCATTAGGTGTGTCTCATTCATGGTATGGAAGAATCTTTTACCACTCTTTGATTCTCACATAGAATATAGCTCATGTGGGCATAAGAGTTTTGGAAAAGTAGTTCCCTGTAGAAGTAAGGTACATCAATTTTTATTGGGATTACACAAGTCCTAGTTGAAAGACCTTAAAAAGCACACCCAATGTCCTCACCACATGACCATAAATTGTGTGATTTATTCAACAACTAGGTTTGGATTGATTATAATTATTATAAGATACACAGTCACATAAAAATATTAAATCATAGACCTATCCACAACATAATATTAGATATTACCCCTACTCTCTTACATATGAGTTAGATCTTGAAAAGATGATTCAATATGGCGTCTCCCCCCATGTGAGAGTTAGTATTAAAAAACCATATTTACCTTCACACATGAATCCAATCAGTGTTGGGGACCTTTATTTTAGAACTATTTATAGATTTATTCTCATTCCAGTGATATATATAGTGACACATAGGACTACTGTCCTGGTCCTGGCCATATGGTAAAGCACAATTCCAGCTATCATTTATATGAAGTAAATTCTATGCGCGAGATTTTAATTTTGGGTCCCCTTAGTAGGGAATCCACCATGTAAATAGTGATTCCCCTTTTACATATGAGTCAAACCTATGGAAGGGACTCTACACCTTATATCCATGTATTGGTCCAAAAAATTCTTATATTGTCATACATTCCCCCTTTTATACAAAATACTCATAGTCCTGGATACTTTTGAATCATCATAATATTTCTTCATCTTTTAGTGGTAGAATGTCTGATACCTAAAGGCTCCATTTCCTCACTATGCTATACATGCCCTAGTTGGCCGCACATAAATCTACCCTCATAACAGGTCTTCCAGCCAAAGGATACCACTATTTGACTATACAACCTACACCCAAGTTGGTATTGTATAAAATAACCCTCAAAACGGGGTATCCGACCATATGTATCAGATACTATAAAAGAAGCCTCTTATATCCTTGTAGGAATTGACGATTTTTTGTTGAAACCCATGCTTTGAAATAGTCTATGATTATTTTTCATATATATCCCATATCCTTTCTACTGATCTGGTAACACCCAAGACCATGGTTTTAATCTTAATCCTTCATGTGTTCATAGTATACTAAAATAACATTTTCTATTTAGGGAACACATCATATATCATTTCAATAATACAATGTTCTAAGTAATAAGAAACAAAACTATAGACACCCTATTTCCCACATTGAGAAAAAACTAGTATAGGAAACCTACTCCCATAATTCTATGGGAATTTCAACTTGAAATGATCTTTTGATATAAAAGTACTTTCCCTTCATAAGATAAACTCTGTACCATGGAAAATCCAAATATTCATAAATATCTATCAAATTTTAGCATTATAATTTCATAAATCCAAAAAACTTCTTTTTTTAACTATGCTGTAACACACCCAAAATTTATTTTCATAAAATAAACCCCATATGGGGTTTTCGACTTAAGGATGGAATTATTTATTATGCTATAAATATTCTTAGTTTTATTTCCATAAAAAAACCTTATATGTGTTTTTCAATATGCAGTGACATGGTTCTCAAGAGATACCTCCTATAATTCCATAATCCATTTTTCTTGTAGAAATATTCTTATAATGAGATCCATTGGTTACAAATTACAACATTTTCTCCCATAACACTTGAATATGGAAGCAATGTTTTGGAAAGATTACGAAGAATGAGAGAACCATCATCCTTTCGGTCAAAGTTATAGACCTTAAATTATATCCCCCTTAATGTCCTTGTTGTACATATTTGAACTACATATAATAATGTACTTTATGTATGACTCTAATATAAATAGCACAATGCCTATATCATAAGAATTAAAACTACATAGCCTAACCTTCTCACTGTATGACTTTAAAAATCATAGTGTAATGACCTCACCTAGAGACATAAAACTACAAGGTAAATGTCCTAGTTTTTTGACATTAAAATTAATGATGCATATACACTCATCAGAAATGGGCCTTCCCCCCAACATTTTTCACTTAAAAAAATGTACCGTTCTTCACACACCAAATTCGCGTTGGAGCAGTTTCCCATTTACAACCAATTCTAATACATATTCTCTTTTAATTTTTAAAAATTATTCTATTGAAAACCCACCACTCATGGTCTTGAGAAATTTGAATCTCTATAAACATATTATGATCATCAGTAATAGAATGTCATAATTCATATGAACTCTTTTTTCTGACTATGTTGTAACACACCCTAGTTTTATTTTCATAATTTAGCTCACAAATTTTTTTTCAAAAATCATTCTTCTATTTAATATTCAGTAATACACCCCTATTGGAATTTCATAAAATTTCCACAAAACAGGTTCATTATCCAGTGGTAATTTCATCATCTGAAGAGACCTCCTATATTATAGAATTTATTTTTTACATTCTAAAACCACTAATTGTGTCTCAATATTCATCATGGTGGTATTCGGAGTTTTTCAGAATATTAATGACAAAAAAATCATTTTTGGGGTCATCATTGAAAAAATTATGTCTGAAGCTGCTCAACCAAAAACACTAGTCTCAGTAGTCTAACTGCACGAATTTGAACCCCCCAAAAAATTAGACATAGTTATCACCATATTGAACGCTTGTAAAGGTAAATCTAAAACAAATTTGAGTCTCATCTCTCCAGACCTACACTCAAGGCAGAGTTGTAAAAATCAAGCAATGAAAAGAAATAGGCAAAGAACATTATAGGATAAAAACTTAAAGAGGGAGGTCTAAGAAAAATACAAGTCTATCCTACTAAGTCTACATCATTTTGGGAATAGGAAATTTATTTTGGGTGATAACATAAAATATAAAGTGTTTGTAGGGTTGTTTATATGACCCTAGAAATAATCAAACAAAACACTCTTATCCCCATGGCTTAGGAAAAAGTTTGAAAATTTCCCTATCCCATCACTATGGTTACAACTAACTAATGAAAATATAATTTTTTATTTACAAATTAGTTTCGATGTTACATTATAATTATATGAGGAGACATAAATGAAATCATATATGATTTGAATTTAAATTCATTTCATTTTTTAAGAAAAAAAATGAGGGCATCCACAAAATGGATTATCTCAGTTATACTTTACAAGAGACCATCAACATAACATTTCAATTGTTGAA
Source organism: Viscum album (assembly GCA_963277665.1). Taxonomy (NCBI): domain Eukaryota; kingdom Viridiplantae; phylum Streptophyta; class Magnoliopsida; order Santalales; family Viscaceae; genus Viscum; species Viscum album. Next base: position 1,660,295,190 of record OY728136.1, on the reverse strand, counting down.
CGAAATCCCAAGCCCCATCAATTACGTGTTGAATCTCATCCAACTGAACAACTTTTATCTCATTATCCTAGTGAAGTGCTCCCACTACAACCACAATGGTAGTTTTTCCTTTGGTTTTGGCTTCTTCTAATGAATAGTGGAGTTGCATGATCTCCCCCCTATGTGACATCCAATTCCTACTGAAGGAATGAATATTGAATGGATTTCTCATTAATCCCCAAGTTAAATTACTCCATATTCTTGGTGTGGTTGGCCCCCTACTAGAATAACATAACCTCAATAACATCAATTTTAATGAGTAGATTCGCCTTTATGTGGTGCTGGTGAAGCCTGTGCACTTGCTCCCATTTTTGAATGATCACCATCACAACAAGGTGAATTATACAATAATCAAATTTTTAGAATCCTAGTATACTAAATGGTAATGAATGTTGATGGATTCATAATGGATTCCTTTAAATTGTGTACTAGATATTATTTTCTATATATCCTTTCATGCACTATGTAATGTGATTCAAAGATAATTCTAAATCTCCAAATCTGACTCCAAGCTACTTGTAGGGAGAGAAATGTACTCCGGGATCAAATCACTTATTCCGGCACTCTAACTTACCCCCTCATGGTTTATAATGACTTCTTGTTCTAGTATTTACTGTTTTGGAATAGAGTCTCTACCCTCATACCCAACCATAAAAGATGATGTAACTATAGAGCGGGGGAGATTCATCATTATCCTCAAAAGGATATAAAAGAAAAGAAATATGGGATGATTAAAGTAGTCAATGATAACCACCTTTTAATTAGTCATCAAATTTAAAAGATTCATCCCTAGAATCCATGACTTCAACAGTTTGAGTTGGAACCTCTTGATGAGGGGAACTCTCCCTGGTATGCCCGAGTTATTCTAAATTAGGCTAAAGAAGATTCTCCATTTCAAGGTTCACCTGAGATTCCCCCCATCAACAATGGGACTGGGATGGACTTAAACCTCTTCATCATGAACCACCATTGTAAAAATCTTCACTAATGGAGCTGCACATTTCAACCTATCATGTTTTGAGAATCATACATTAAAGGATTAGTTTCACAAAAAATAAATATCCACATCTATTAAATTCTATATTATGTTCCTCAAATTCATAAAATGTTGTATAGATACAAAAATGTACAACAGTTAGTTAATGTAAATTCCATGATTTTTCATGGGATAAATTGATTCCCAAATCCAAATTTTAATTTCACCCCTGAAGATGCTCAAAATTTTTTCCTCAAGACCCAATGCATCACCCTCCTTTGAGGACTTGAGACCCCGAACAACTTGGTTGGAGAGAACCACCGGGTCATCATCAGTCATTGTAGGGTTCTTCAGTGCATGAGATACAAATTATATATCATAAGTATGAGAATCAATAATTTTCTATAAAACCTTATGGTCTTCCATTATAATTATCGAAATCCCCCTCCCTTTCTACAACATCATGAATAGTGAAAGGAGAAGATGATATATATTCAAACATCAACACCCCTTTTTTTAAGGTGGATGACTCACCGGTAGGGATTTTTTATTGTTCTAGAGCACCATCCTCAGTTCATGGAGTCTTGTTTGTATTGCCATAATGAGATGAGAGGGAATGATATTCCGAAACACTAAATGTTTTAGGCATTTGTGACAGATAAAGAAGAGTTTAATGATTCTATGATAAATCTCCACTACTGAAGAGGTGCTTAGCAAAATATTTTATATTCTGACATTTTTTATTTTTTCTCGGAGGTGGGATATCATTGACCTCATGAAAGATAGGTATTATATGAGATATTATAAGTTCTCCCAACATCTCATCCTCCATCATATATTGACTCATATATATATCTCCTGGTTCGAGGGATGATTCATTAGTCCTAAGCAGAGTATTAGGATGGCCATATTTTGGTAAAGGAACATCCATTGATTTCCACATGAGCTACTTCAAATAATAATGACCATACCCTTAGAAACATTACTTTTCATAAAGGAAAGTGGGGAAGTAAAAAATAAAAGGGGAGAAAATAAGAACTTACATCTTTGAGATTTAAAAACTCAATACATTCCTCAGAAGGAGGGTGGTCAACCACTTTAGGAGTGCTCAACTCACCGTGTACATCACCCATCTCTTTTTATAGATTTGGGGATAAATTTCATAAATGATCATCTCTAGATCCTATATATAAATCCTCATATCAGCGAGACATTCCACAAAGTGATGATCAAGTGGGGCGTGGGGTTCTCCTATACAGATAATTCATAGTTCAGTGTAACGAAGTTACCATATGATTTTAGCATCAAAAGACTTGTCCATCCAAAATTAGACTACCTATGGTCGTATGAATTTTGAGGATGTCTTAGCTTGTCTTGAAGATGAATAAACATCCTTTAACTTCATAGGCATACCAATGATCTTCATCATAGATAAATAATGAGAAAACAACAACTGGGCCTCTTCTTGGTAGTGATGAGTAGACAGTGTAGATGTAATCTCATTTGGTGTAGCCCTTTTGATTCAAGCTGGTGGACTGAACCTCCCATGAGGTTGTTTGGGAGAACATGGTTCTATTTATATACATCATCCAAAGAGGATGAAGAACCCTCTAGGGGAGAAGAAACACTATCTTTTGTAATGGGAGCCTTTCCACATCTCTTTCTATGCTTAGAGGATGCTCTAGTCCCAAATTTAGGAATATATGTTTCCTCAAATACATTGAGGTGTGTTTAAATCCTTGCATTGTCATACCAGGATGTTAATCAACTGGTCGCATTCACTAAAGGTAGATTGATTACCACTTGATTCAAATCCATAGCTGTAAGCATCCATAGCTATTGGGATACCATCATATTATTTTCTGATCAGGCACATTGTGGAGGAGATACAATTATTTGTTGTAGGCACTTGAATTGGTGCACAAAACTATATCGAGAATATTCCTCACATATAACCTCTCCCTCGATATATGTTTCTAGAACAAAATCTCTAAATAAAATCATATATGAACATAGATCCATTACTACCTTATTATAATCATTATAGATCCTAGTAGGCGGGCCCCCATACAATAAGAATTTGATCTTATTGAACAAGATAAACCTCAATAAGATCTCACTAGTTTTCATAGATAAGTGAAGAATAATAGAAACACCCAAAGCATATGGTCAAAACCAGATCCTGAGTATATTTACCCCACCTAACATGGCACTGAATCTAAAGTGATCCACTAGAAATCCACATAGTGGTTAGAATGATCCTTAAATTCAAAGTGGGGCCTTCCCTACATGAACATGGACCGAGATTTAATGAATTTTCACAAGGATGTGTCTTTCTATCCCCCAAAAGATTCTTCTCAGCATTCTGGGATGCCATTAAAAATGTACCTGACCTAATGACACTATTGGAATAATGGATTGATATAAGATAGGAACATAGCCACATGGATAAAAGTCCCACAATGTGATTATTTTTAGTAAATCTAGGCTTGTGATTATACCCCAATTTTTTTACCCCCCCTTCTCTAAGTTCATCCATGTTGTACCAGGAGCACTTTTCTTCTCCATATTAGGACATCTAGTTGGAATATTGAAAGTCGTAACTTCCCCCATTGGCTATAATAAAGAAATCATCCATGCCTCTGGATGGATATCCCCCTTCAATAATTGGTCATCCTTTATAATACCCCAAGATATTTTCAAAAGATCACATGCTATAGGTTGAATCCTTTTTGTTTCATCCCACTTCACCCTCATAGGGATAAACTCATCATACATATTTACAAGGATCTCCCCCCCAAAATATAGTTAATTTCCCAAAATCTAATACCAATTTCTCTATGTAGTAAGTGGAAAGGGTTTGTCTGTGGACTCCATGTACTTAACAGACCATGAATTAATTTAGAGTTTTTATATGCATATGTTTTCACTATCAAGATGGCCTAATATATTTTGACATCTTATAGCTCCTTATTTAACTATATATAACTCTAGCATACCCACAATGCCCACATCCACCCAGGCTTAACACCCCGTCACAGAAAGAAGTACCAGTATTTATTCTAACCCTTTGATTGATCAGTCTAGGAATCATTAAAGTTAGATGAATAATAGTGTGACTATAATTCAAGTGTGTGTGATGTAAAATCCCAAGTACAGTAGCAATGGCGCATGACACTATTTATGGATAATATCTTGACATTAATTTATGCACCCATGCTGGAAATGTTGTAGCTATAGATATTTATTTAGTATTGAAACCATGATAGAAGAGAATAATTATTTGAAGTTGGTATGAGGACATACTTTATATGACCATGGCCATAAAGTGGATGATGATTACTCTCAGGGATGTCACGATGGTACTTCTTCAGATGACACATTGAACCAGGAAGAGTTGTATTGTAAGCATCAAAACAGTGATGCCATTTAGTTTTCATGATCTCCTATAAGAGATTATTATCTTGTCCTTCTAAAACTATATTCATTTGAGTGGATATGGAACCTACAATGAATCATCAATATTTGTGGGATTAGATGATTCTATATTTCAAAAACATGTGGAAATAAGGGAAATTTGGAAAATCTGGGAACTCTTGTAAAGCCATCGCGTATGTTATTTGTACAAGTTCCCCAAGAATTTACATCAACCATGGTCCCCATGAAAGACACTCACCGAGGAATATTTATCATGCAGATAGATACATACTATGTTTGCATGAATGATGCTTTCAAAGAAAAATATTTAGTGAAGGGTCTTCGTGTGAGACTAGCGTGGTGATAGATGAATGTATGGAGTTGTCAGAGTCATACATCTAAACGAGGAACCTTTTTATAGATGAGAAAATAGCCTTGAATTGACTATGTATGTTACCTCCTATGTGGAAGACCTAATTGCACTACTAGTATGAATGACCAGCATAGATTACCTCTGTGATACATCCATCATTTTCAACCATTTTTTTCATCAAGATCATACCCTATTATTTTGATCAAAACCAATCCTGAGTGTGGGGGGATTTTGGTAACACTCCATTTTCACATATATAAAAAGGTTAAAAAGGTCAATACCTCTTGGAGAAGAGAATAAGAGAAATGAAAAAAATCCAAGGATCATAATGTCTTCTAAAGGACATTCACTTATGTACCCAAAACCAGTGTGAATGCTCAGGGTACTTGCATGACAACATGCATGACCATTGTAAGTGAAATCCTGCATGAACCACCTTAGAAAAACCCCTATGAAATGTGACCCTTTCTCCCAGGGTCCCATATTTTCCTATAAATTAGACCCTGGGGTCTTTATTTGTGATGACATAAATTCTTGAAGGCCAACCAATCCTCTGCACTCCCTAGTCCTTCAATCTAGATTTCGAACACATTCTAAGTATTCCTATTATACCAGAAGAAGAGTGAATTAATGGGGGATAATGAAATTAAAACCCTCTTGTGGTTTGATACAAATAACTCCTGCATGAGGAAATTCCCCCCCATAATTGGATAAACCTAACGCGAGGCCCCCTTTTTTAATAAGGGATATATGCAAGCCACTTCTGGGAGGACCTATTGAGACCGTTGAGGGCCTGAGTATGGTCTCTCCCATGATTGGTTTCTTAGGTGCTCCATCACCCAAGGTACCACCTGCTCGCTCAGTCTGACCTGTGTGGAGCACCCCCTACATGAGCCTTCCTTGGCTTGCCTGAGCCTTCCTATATGAACCCCCTTTTTTAACACCGACATTCTCCCTAAATTATCCACTCATCAGGCCTTCTTCAAAGACATAAATGGTTGGGAATCTCTTCCTCTAGTTCATATGTCTGAAAGGGGCTAAGTTTTAACCTCCAATAAAACCTCATTAGAAGTAAGAATATGAAAATGTGAACATCATCATGTATTCCAATTGGATGTTTATTCATTATCCATAGGTGTTCTGTACTTTTCTTACCAATGTTTAGGTTCCTCAGGGTGAATTTGGTTTTTCATTATTTTAGTCAAAAGGTCCCCTAACCCTGGGAAATATTTTGGGAGTTCCTGATCTCAGATATTAGGGTTAGGATAATGTCCTAACCATATTGTCATTAATTCTTGAAGCCTCCAGTTCCAAGCAGGGAGGGAGAGGATTATGCCTGTATTTCCTTTTTACATTGAATGAAATAATTTTCTCTATCTATACGTAACTAATATTATGTAATTCCCTATGTGTATTACCATATATATTCTTTCAAGAGGTTTTACTCATGTTTCTCTTCATCCCCTTGGCAGATGCGTCATATAGGGGATGGGCATTAAAGTCTTCTCCTATTTCACTCACCTCATTTCCTCCTTTTTTGCCATACCCTGGACACATTATGGGGTAAGGTAATGGGAATGGAATCCCATCACCCCATAAACTTCCACCATCAAGGAGGATAAGTGTGTGGTTTAATGGATATTCTACTTCCTCTTGTTTCACAACATTAGGCATGAATCATCATGAATTATGTGCTTAGAAGAAATCCATGAGCTTGGATCCCATAATCCCAGTTGTTTGTTTTGGTAGAAATTTATCCCTTAAATATTCCACTCACCTTCCTTAAAATTGCGCGATTGATATGAGACCTTCATGTGGTTTCTCAGACCCTTTGTTTCATATTGTTTCCATGAATGAGCATGACTAATGTGGGCTTAGTGGTAGATGTTGGTAATGAAATTTACATGATCCCCAATCGTCTGAGTCTTCCTTTTTAACAGTAATACTAAGTCATATTATTTTATGAGAATTGTCCTCACGAGTAATCCCTGGGAGAATCCATCAATGGCGATCATCCTCAAGATTAAAACCCAACCATAACAACATTCATTAGGGAATTCCTCTTTAGATTTAAGTTCCCAATAAACATCAATCAACCTAGGTATCCTCCTTAGTATTAAGCCTAGAAAAATCCCCCAAACCTCCTTTAATCAAGATATTTATCATGAACTAAAAATAAATAATCAAGGGATTCCTACTTAGGATTAAACCCCACCATAATTTTCTCAAAGGGACACACTCCACTATGAGACCAACCAAACTATGTGGGTTTTGATTACCATAAAAAATGAAATATGTAGGAAACCCCCCAGAGTTCCAAACCCAACACCTAAATCAACCTTATTAACTTGAGACCACATTCCTAAAAGGAACTACTTCAACTTATAAATTCATATCTATTCTGGATTCCTTGGGATTTGTCAGCATAAGTCCCACAACAAATTTTACTAGGCACCCCCCTCTTGTACGTACTTGACACAAGATGTTAAACTGTATTGTTAGGTCCTTATCAAATGACCTTAAATGGTATGATATACCTACTTAAGAGGAACCTGACTATTTGTGTAATAACTTTGATTATTCCTCTAATTTATTTTAATAAATTTATTGGGAAAATAACATGATCGCGCACTAAGGCTGGATGAGATTCTGAGACATAGTTTTCTAGAAATAATTTTTGAATAAAGATTCGTTTTTATTAAAAAATGCTCAACGACAAAATTTAATCTTTAAAAACTCTTAAATGGGAGCCCGAATCCAAAATCTAAGGGCACCATTATGTCTAGAATAGTGAAGTTACCTTAGATAGGTCCTAATAGCATCCCGCATGGGCCTAACGAAAAAGTTAGATATTGGACATAACTATTATTAAATATTTTAATAAAAATATTTTCTTATGATGCAACAGATTATGTTTTCTTTTTATTAAACATGAAGGTAGGGGTCCAGGGCAAGAATTCATAACCATGGAAATTTTCTATGAACTCTTCTTAGTAGGAACCTCTGATGATGGCATTGGAAAACAAAAACAGATTGATTCCAACTCATATCGAGGATTGAGGAACGAGGGAATTCTTCTGCAGATCATCAAAAACGAAGAATTCTCATTCCATCAAGAATGATCAATACCTAGAAAATGGGTTGTTTTATATGGTTTCATTCCACCTTCATCATTATTTTCTCTATTATGAATGAGAATAAATCAAAGAATGTATTGATTCATGAACCGGGTGTAGTGTGGGGTTGGGATTTATATCACGGGTTTCGAATTGGGGATTATCAATATTTAGATTAAACTATGCTTAGAATTGTGAATCCTACCCATTATTGATTCAAACATTTCTAGATCAGGCTGACACAAACAAGGCCCAGATCTGTCCACTTTGGTCATTATTTTGTTCTTCCCGTTCTTCAGGGCACAATGATCTGGGCCACTGGCTCGACGGACGATGACTACAATAACCCACGGTCTAGGAGGGACATCGATGGAAGATCCACCCAAAATAAGAGGCCATGTGTGAGTGAAGTGCCAGGACGCCACTGGCTTGGAAATTGAAGGAGGGGAAGGCCATGACTAGGTGGATGGCCACTGAATTTATGGCCATTGATAGAGGCGCCCACAATGGCAATGGCCATGGGTGGTGGTGGCATGCCGCAACAGGAGGCCACAGTACCAGCAGACACAACTTCCTGAGCCACGTCAGGGGACAGACCCCGCGATGCTGGATGTGGGATCTAGCGCATCAGGTGGAATGGTCATTGGATAAGGAAAAATTGCATTGACCCATGATGCCAGGTGGCCACACAACTGATTGTGTTGACCCACAATGGTAGGTGGACACACGGTTGACTATATGGCCGGGGAAGGGGATGTGGCCAGGCCGCGTCAGGTGCAAGAGGGAAGTTCCTCTCATGACGGGATCGGTAGGGAAAACTGGGCCACCCTGTGCGGCCACATGGGATGGGTCAACTTGGTGGGTCGGGTTGGACTCTGGATGGGTCGGTGAACCCCAAGTCAGAACGGGCTAGGACCCAACCGACCCCTTTTTACAAAATTCTCATAACTTTCAAACCATAAGTCTGTTTGATGAGACTTTTGTGGTGTTGGGAACCTTGAATTGAGTGAATCCATTTGATAAGGCTTTGTAAGACCTTATTGAGGCCTGTTTTGGTGCGTATGTTCATCTCTTGGTTTGTTTATCAAGGATTCGAGACGACATTACATCATAATCCACTCGAGAGACAGAGTCCAAGATAGAGTTATGGAATACTTCATGGGACTAGAGTGATACTCTCTCACCCCTGATGGAGTTCACTGAATATTGATGTGACCTCTGAGTGATGGGTTTTAATCCTTCATCTAGTGGGCCACATCAGTAGGGTTCATGGTATTTTAAGGAATCCACTATGTTACGAGACACAACGGTAGTGTTCGTGGTATTCATTGAGAACCCCCTACATTTGGGGGTAATATAGATTGGGTTAACGATATTCACTAAGAGAATACCATCTCTGTATAATGTAATCTTAGTTAGCATTGACATCAAGTATCGAGGACTGAGTCCTCCTAGAATGAGCATGCCTTGAGTGGAATCCAATGGCAGAAGTTTGGTTGTGACTTGTCCTTCCTACCATGAGATTGGTATTTTATTATATATGGATATAATTTAGATATTTATGAGCATATACAAGTATAGAGATAACTGTGCATTTTTTGTGGTTTTTAGGATTGTGGCTTAGTGATGTGTGTGTGTGTGTGTGTAGAGGTAATTAATAGAAGGCCTTCCTTTGGAAAGATATTCCTACATGGTGCTAGTCGCAACCCCCTATATTATCGGAGGCAGGCATGGGGTACTCATGGAATGAGCCCCACTGGGACGGGTTGTGAAAGAGTGGTATTCGAGTGTGTCAGTTCCACATTGGGACCGAGAGTCATTGATATTGGTTTCGGAGAACAATGTTAAGAGTTTTTAGTTTAGATTTTAGTCTAGGGAATCTAGTGGTGGTGAGGCCATCGACACGACCATACAAATGAATTCTGGGTACCTTCTTTCTGTCACAAAAAATGAAAACACTGGTTGCATAGAAATGAATGAAACACTTCACATATAAGAATGGGTTGGGGTTTACATGTCCTTCTTTAGTCATCTCTCCAGATATACTCATTTTACCATGGCTCATCTAGATCTGTTTCAGGATGCCTACACATAGAAATCTAGCTAGGAAACCAATGCCAGATCCCAAGGATGATCTTCTTAGAATTTAGTCATCATTACAAGGGTCTATTCCAGACTTAGTACCCCTGGGTGGTTTTCCTACTATAGTACCACCCATCGAGAAGATGTTTTGTTTATGCGCTACTAGTAGAGGACACACTCAAGATCAGTGTGTTTCATGAGTTCGAGAGGAAAATACCTCCCATGTTTAGGGGTGAAATTGACCCTTAGGTAGTTGTGGATTGTATGGAGGTAGTTACTCACGTCTTCCTACTTATGAGGACACCACCCGATAAGATGAAAATATTAGCTATGATACTTCTGTAGGGATCTACGAGATGGTGGTGGAGCTAAGTGATCCATACGCTTGATGAGAAGACTCTCTCCTGTGCTGAATCTGAGAGAATATTTAGAGATGGATTTTTTTCTGGTGACCTTGTGGTCAGTACACATCTAGTATCTCTAGAATATGTAGTAGGGAATCTAGACAGTTTCAGAGTACACAGCGTTGGTTACAAGGTTTCCATACTTCTCCACATAAGTGGTACAAGACCTATTATTAAGGGATTAGGATTTTGAGTAGGGACTACAGCAGGAGATCAGGGTATCCATGGTGTCTATTATCATCCCTACTTAGGTTGGGGTGTTGGAGGTAGCTCTACATATGGGGAGATTCTTGTAGGAATAGGCGTCAACCGCAAGAGATATCGATCGATATCAAGAGGAAGAGTAATCTATATTGGGTAGAAGGTAACAGAATAAGGGGCCCAAGTGGGCTAGGTACTTCATGAGACAACCCAATGATACAAGATTAGTAATATGAGGCTCCCAGTGCTTGGCAGGTGAGCTGAAGGACATACTATGATTAACATGTGGTGGTCAGGGACACTTAGATCCTGATTTCCCCGCATGCCATGTAGACGATCAGTAGTTAGTCAAGAGACTGCTGAGGTAGAGTAAAAGGTTCATGTGGGGTGGTACATAGGGTGGCGTATGTGGCATGGGAGTAGGTATTGAAAAAAACAGTGGATGGTTGTTTGATGTACCACCACCACCACCCCTAGATTGTCCTCCACGAGCTCAGGGAGCCGGTGAACAAGGGTGATACCCACTTCAGGTTATGGAGGATTACAAACCATGTGATCCAGAGATTATTAGAGGTATTATCTATGTCTTATCTAGCCTAGCTATAATTATTTATAGACATTTTTGCCAGTCACTCATTCCTTTATATGAACCTTGTTCAGAGCTCTGAGATTCTGGTGGAACTGTTGGTTCGATTCATAAATTTAGAGAATCATACAGGAGGGGATTTGATGATCACACACTGGTTCCAATAGTGTGAGATTACTCTTGTAGGAGATAGATTCATCATGGATCTGATAGTAGTGACATTGAGGATTTAAGTTTTCATTCTTGGTATAGATTGATTATTCAAAGACTATGCTCAGATTGATGGTTTTAGGCATTGAGGGAAGTGTTTCCCTAGAGATGGGACCAGGATTTCCTTTAACTTTGAAAAGAAAATGCATGCAGTGAAGGATGGACTTTCTCAGTGGAGGGTTCATCCAATTACTCAGTAGTTGTCTAGCCTCACCCTCAGTGGGTTGGAAGAGAGTAGTCCCTAGTTTTCAGCATTGGTGGATGAGTACGAAGACATCTTACTCAAGGATGTTCTAGGATTACCCCTCATACATAGGTTGACTTTTACAATGAAATTTACCTCGAGACAACACCGATATCGACACCTTCATATCAGATGTCTCCCAAGGAGCTTTGGGTGTTGTGGGTACAACTGGGGGATTTGTAGAGAAAGGGCATCGTGAGTTTCAGAATCTCACCCTGGGCAGCCCCAGTGTTGTTTTCCAAGATGGAAAATGGTATCTTGAGGCTATGTGTGTACATTATGTTCATGAGTTAGGGGATCGTGAAGAATATGTATCCCCTACTGATAATTGAAGACCTCTTCAACTAGTTGAAGGGGGAGAGGTGGTTCTCAATGATAGAATTGAGATCTTTCTATCCTCAGCTTCATGTATGAGATGAGGATGTGCCTAAGGAAACCTTTAGATGTCAGTATGGCCACTATGAGTACAAGATTATGTTGTTCCACATGACCAATGTTCCCATAGTGTTTGTGCAACTCATGAAAAGGATCTTTTAGCCATACCTTGACCCATTCTTCATGGTCTTCATTAAAGAAATTGTGGTTTACTCAGAATTCGAGGAGGAGAATGAAATACACTTGAGGATGGATTTGGACATGCTCAGAAAGCACCAAATTTATGGGAAGATCTCTAAGTGTCTGTTCTGCATTTGTGAGTTCCACTTTATAGGTCAAGTCATTTCAGAGGTGGGAGCTCCGATAGATCCGGTGAAGATTGACACAATTCTTTCTTAGAAGCCACCCAAAAGTGTGCCTGTGGTGAGGAGTTTCTTTGGTTTTTTTGAGTACTATCAGAGGTTTGTGCCTAACTTTTTTATGGTCAAAAATCCTTGACAGATTTCACATGGAAGAGACAACCCTTTGTGTGGATAGAAAAGTGCCAACAATGTTTCCAGGAGAAGAGGCAGAGGTTGATAAGCCCTCCCATATTGAGACTACCAGATGAGGGTTATGGGTTTTCAGTGTTCGACGATACATCATGGATTGGGCTCATATGTGTACTGATGTAGGGGAAATACGTGATTGCTTATGATTCATGCTAGTTGAGGAATCATGCACATAACTACGCGGCCCACGATCCTGAGATGGAAGCAGAAGTATTAAAATTGAATTTGTGGTAGAATTACTTGATGGGGGGATATTTTACAGTCTATTCAGACCACAAGATCCTAAAGTGAATCTTTTCCCATAGGGACTTGAACTGTAGATAGAGTCATTGGCTAAAGTTCCTCCAGGACTATAACTTCGAGATCGTCTATACTCTTGGGAAGAGAAACGTGGTGGCAGATGCACTGCCTAGGACATCCATCTTACAACTATTGTGTGAGGCATCATAGGAGTTGGATGTGCTATAGATACCCTCCATGGATGATGGTGGAGTATCTTACCTCCAGTTGATGGTTTTCACCCCTATACTCTTACAACAAGTCAGGGAGGTGCAACTTGGGAATATCAGCTATGAGTCTCGATGTGATCAGTTGTCCAGAGGGAATTCCCCTAATAGATATTATATTATTGGGGAGAACATTGTTATATTTAGAGGGAGAACTGTTATTCTAGTAGTATTGAGAGAGGAGTCTCTAAAGTAGTTCCACACTTCCCCGTTGGCGGTACATCTGGGTGTGGAAAAGATGTACCAGAACCTATGAAGCATGTTTTTGTAGACAGGGATGAAGAAGGTAGTGGAAGAGTTCATTTCTGGATGCCTAAATAGTCAGCAATTAAAAGGAGAGTACCAAGTTCCAATAGTCTTGAATCAGCCACTCGAGGTGACAAAGTGGATTTGGGATTGGATATCGATGGACTTTGTGATGGGTTACCACACACATCTAGAGAACACAATACCATCTAGGTGATCATTGACTGACTCACCAAGTCGGCCCACTTCCTACCCATTCTGGAGTTGGATTTCATAGAGATATTGGGTCACCTGTATGTTTAGGATATAGTTCGAATTCATGGGATGAATTCGATGATAGTTTTAGAACATGAAGCACAGTTCACTTCCGAGTTGTGGATGGGTATGGGAGAGGCTTTTGGGACTCAGTTACAGTTGAGAAAAAGTTTTCATCACCATAAGAATGGTCAGACAGAGGGGATAATCCATGTACTAGAGGAAATGATTCATGCCTAAATCAAGGAATTTGGTAATAGTTGGGAGAAACACTTACCTCAGGTAGATTATACTTACAACAGTAACTACCACTCCACCATTGGTATGGAACCATTCAAGTCCTTGTACGATAAAACTTAAAAATCACTGTTATGATGGACTGACCCAAGTGAGTCAGCACTTGTGGGCCCAAAGTTACCATGGGCTTCCACCAAGAAGGTGAAGATCATTCAAGAGTGGATGAGGACTACACAGAGCTGATATAAGTCATATTCTGGAGGAATATGGAATCCATTGGAGTTCGAGGAGTGATACCATATTTTCCTTTGGGTTTGACCTCGAAGAGGTTTTTGGAGATTTGGATAGGGTGACAAGATGTCTCCAAGGCTCATCGACCCCTTTAATATTCTGATATTTTTTTCGTGGTGTCATACTTTCTAGATCTTCCCCATGGTTCCACAAGGTGCATGATTTCTTTCACGTGTCATAGTTGAGGAGGTATATGCAAAACATATCACACACTATAGAATGGAGAGATCTAGACATAGACAATGGGGAAATGTTTGCATAGTTCTTGGATGAGATCGAGGATCGATAGGAGAAGAACCTTCGTGGGAGGTCAATTCCTCTAGTTCATGTTTAGTGGAAGCACAAAAACCTTAAAGATAGAACATAGGAATGAGAAGCTCATATGAGTGCTCAGCACCCTCATCTTGTTGTTGAGTATCCCTTGCATTAGATTTCAGTGTCTTAAAAACATAATGGGAGAATAATTTAAAGACTCAGATTTTTCCTCTAATTTATTTTAATAAATTAATTGGGAAAATACTGAGACCACGTACTGAGACAACATGAAATTCTAAGACCTGGTTTTCCTAGAATAAAATTTCAAATAATGTTCAATTATTAATTTAAAAACACACGAAATATAACTCTCAACATTAATAACACTTAAACGGGTTCCCAGATTAAAAATATGAGGGATCCGTTGTTTCAGGAACAATGAATTTAATTTTGGTAGGACCTAACATCATCTAGCATGGGACATATGAAAAAGTTATTTTTTAGACATAACCTTTATTAAATATTTTAATAAAAAACATTTCTCATGATGCAACAAATTCTGTTTCCTTCTTATTAAACCTTGAAATAGGGATCTAGGGCAGGAATTCACAACCCTAGAAATTCCCTAAGAACTATTGAGATTAGGAACCTTAGAAGAATGCATTGGAGAACGACTATGGTTTGATTCCCACTCAAATCAATGATCAAGGGCCCTCTTTAGTGGATCATCAATGATGAATAATTCTTACTCCATCAAAAAATTATCCAAACCTAGGTATGAAATTGTTTTATTTAGATTCATTCTAAATTATTCATTATTTTCCATGTGAAGAACATGAATCAATCGACGAAGGAATTGATTCACGGATTGGGCATAGTGTGGGGATGGTATTTATATAGCATATTTTGAATATGGGATTTTCCATGTCTAGATTGAACCATGATTAGGATTGTGAATCCTAACTGTTTTTTATTCTCTCATGGATAGATTGGGCCAACATGAACAAGGCCCAGATCTATCAACATTGGGTGTTCTGGTGTTCTCTTAGATTCTTCGTTGCACACAAATCCGGGTCATGGGATTGGCGGTCGGCGGAAGAAACAACCTGTGATCCAAACAGGACCGCGACGACATATCAACCATTGACATGAGGCCGTGGGTGAGGGAAGCACCATATGGCCATGACGAGGAAGGCCATGGTGACATTTAAAGGCAACGACTAGGTGGTCCATGATGGCGGTGGAAGGTTGTAGCTAGGTGGGCTATGGTGGCGGTGGATGGACATCAGCTTGATGGTCGATGTTAGAGGCTTCCGTGGTGACAATGGCACACTGTGGCAGAAGTTCGGTACACTAGCCATGAGATCTGGTGGGTCAAACAGACTGACCACGTTGACCCATGGTTCCATGTGGCCATGCAGCAAAACGCGTGGCTGGGGAAGGGGAGGCAGCCTGTCCATGTTCAACACAAGAGAGAAGACCCTCCTCACGGTGGGCCGAGATAGGGAAATTGGGCTGCCTCGAGCAACCTAGCAGGTTTGGTTGACCCAGGTTCGGTTCGGTCGGTCCAACTAGGTGATACCGGGCCCCGAACCAACCATCCCCTTTTAAAGAAATCCTTATTACTTTCAAACCGTATGTCTGTTTGACGAGCCTTCCATGGCATTGGGACCCTTGAGATGAGGTGGTCCTTTTGATATAGATTTATGAGACCATAGAGAGTTCCAGTTTAGGCATAGAGCTTTTCCCCTTAGTCCTTACCCTGGGGGTTTGGTACAACATTGTATAGAAATCCCCTCGATAGACAGATTCCCTGATAGAGTTATGTAATCCTCCTTAGTACAGGAGTGATACTACATCACCCCTGATGGAGTTTATTGGGTATTGAGTGTCCTACGAGTGAAGGACATTAATCCTCTATCTCATGGGACACATCGGTAGGGTTCATGGTATTCTTCGGAATCCCCTACGATATGAGCCACAAAGGAAGGGTTTGTGGTATTCTCATAGAATCCCCTACATTGAAGGGTAATAACGATTGGGTTATTCATATTCTCTAAGAGAATAACCTCTCTGTAGAACATAATCTTGACTATATTTGACATCAAGACTCATGGAGCGAGTCCTCCCAGATTGAGCATTCCTTGAGCAAAATGTTGTGGTGAATGTTTGTCTTTGACTTATACATTCTTTCTTGAGATTGGTATTTGAGTATATATGAATATCCTTGGTATATTTTTGGGATTATACCTACGTAGAGCTGACAGGGAATTATTTTTTTAGCTTTGTGGCTCAAAAATGAGTGCTTGTGTACATGTATTTAGGAAAATTCCTCCCTTTTTTGAGAGATGTCAACATAGTGCTAGTCTTAATCCCCTAGTCTATTGAAGGCAGTCTTGGGGTAGTTGCGGATCAGGCCCCACTGGAACGGTTTGTGATGATGTGGGTTCTGATTCATTTCACATGGATATATAGAAAGCCCATCCATGTGTCTGACCCCAACACCAAAATGAATATTGTCTCCTTGGATGACAATACATTCCAGATCACTCCATTGTGTGGCTAGATAACCCCCATCATCATAATAATGAGCAAAAAATATCTAAGTAGTTCAAGGGAGGATACCGTTGATGGAGAACCTCAGATACCTACAGATATCTACATTGATGAAGAACCACATATACATAAAAATGATTCCAAGCACCATACCTGATCATAATTTTTTTGTCCTATGTTTACCCACATCATACTTGGGAATTAATAATGGATTCATGAACATATCTTAAATCTATAATAGAGGCCCAAAGTATGCAATAATCCCCACCAAAAGGGTGTGATGAGCCCGAACCTCCACATTGTCAACCAATGTGTGTCATTAATAATTGATGGAAAAATTCCCCAATGAGCACCTACCTTTTTAAATCTAGTCCCTCATGGAAATAAAACCATTGGGTGTTTCGGGTTTCACAAACAAAACGTATTGGAAACCCTTCAAAAATAAAAATCACGATGTGAATGAATGATTATGACTCACCCCCTATATTCAATCATCAAGAGACATATATACTGAGTGAAACAATAACTTTTATAACCAAAACTATTGAGATTATATTATACTCTAATTCATTATAAATGTTAAAGGTGTGAAATGTTAGTTTTCTTGTCTTTTTTCTTTAATTAACTTATTATATAAGACACTTACATGGAATAAAATCCTAATAACTCACAAATGTTGAACCAAGAGGGTATACAGTTGATATATAGTAAGACAATGGATTTTAGACAAGAATCTAGGTTATTTTGGACCTTAAGATTAAGGTTTAATCCCTTATTAATATTAATTTCAACTTAATCACTATAATTAATTTTCATTAATTTCACTAATATTTTTTGGTCAAACAATATTTTGATATTATTTGACCATAAATTTTACATTTATTTAAACCATGAATGTACATTTTTTAAAAATTAATTCACAAAATTTAAAATATTATGTTGAAATCTAATACCATAGACATATCGATAAAGCGGGATGTTGAAGTGAAAATGTTCCAAATTTAATTAAGTATTTATATATAAATTAAATTTAAAAATTAATCAAATGAAAAAAATTGGATTAATATATATATATATATAATTTATCTATTTTTACTTTAAAAAAAATTTAAAATATAATTTGTCATTATTAATTATTTAATCAAAATGGTAGTTTTCAACTAAAATGCAATATTTTTCACTGTTTATCAAAAAATAAAACTTCTCAAAAAATAAAAAAAATCCACCCCAAGATAAATTAGACATTCTGAATAAAAAATTGAAGATATTTTTTAGAAATATAATTTATAAAAGTGTCAAAATTTTATTTTAATATAGGTTTACCATTAAAAGGTGGTAAAATACATTCTTGCGTGTAACATAAGGTAACTCAGTGTTGCGTGTTATGTAAGACTAACATGGTGTTGTGAATACATAAATATTTGAGAAAAATAAAATTTATTCTAAAATTTAAATATTTTTAAATCTTTGAGTGTTACTTTCTCAGTACCTTAATTAAATTGTATCCCTACCATTCAAACTTGATCACAGTAATCAAGAGTTGATATTTGAAAATATTATTGTTTAAAAAATCACATCTTAATTTGGTCTATAAAATATCCTTTTAATAAGAGATATAGGGCAGTATGATGTCTGGGTAACAAGGATCCCATGTAGGAAAACATAGTTGGAAAATGTATACATGGACGTGAAAAAAGTGTAAATGACTATAGTCATTAGTCATAAGAAAGTAAGTGTTCAATGGAATGTTGGGGGCCTCAAAAAAATAAATTTACAAAGATCTAAAGGAGCATTTTATTCATTGAATATGATCATAATTGGATAAGTTTTTTTATTTAATGATATTTATATTAGGGTTGAAGAAATCTTCCAGTCTCTATTAATATTAGTAAATATACATTTAAATTTCATAAAAACAATATTTTCCTTTGGTGGTTCCTAAAAATATTTTTTAATTCATATGTTACAATAGGGTACATCATATGGTAGAGTAATACATTATATTATAAAAAAATAATTAAAATATAAACTTAAAACATTTCATAAAGGGTAAAATTTTACAAAATATTATGTTCCAACTCATTAGTAGGAAGGTCCCTAAAATTTTAAAATGAACTCATAATTAGCCTTTAATCAACATGAAGCATCTCTAAATTTTCACATTTCAGAAAAGTGAGTACCTTAATCTTATATTATCTCAAAATATGGTAAAAAATTAATTATCATAAAACCTTATTGAAAAATTGCATGATTCCATATCACTGATATGAAAAATGGATATATTTATTAAATCCAAAAATGTTGTATGCTCCATCAATTACGTAATAAACCATCAATAATTTCCAAGTTAGTTAGTACAATCCTATTTAAATTATAAAAACAAATCATATCTTTATCCCAAAATAATTATCTCACTATCATGAACATATTATGGAATATAATTCCGTCAACCAAATTTTTTCCAATAGTTTCAAGTTGTTACTAAATCATTTTTCTTGGTTATCGGTACCATTCAAAATACACTTTCAAATCCTTAAAGAAAAACTACAGTTGTAAAATACTTATATAATTCATCATTTTTGTAACCTATAAATTATTAATAAAATAATAAAATGACATAAATATTGAATCCAAAAATAGGAATATTAATCACCCCTCTTCGTCTATTGTAATAGAAAAATATTGACCACAATCCATTATCCTAATTGGGGGTATATTCCTTTGACACTTGAGACAATGATTTAAAAAGTGTCCCATATTATTTTATTTGAAAAATTGTATATTAGAATCCCTTATCTAATCGTTGCAATCACAAGATTGGTGTAATTTCTCCCCATACTTTTAGATAACACTCATTCATTTTTAGAAAGGACAAAGGTAATTATTTCAACAATTACTACACGTGGTAATAAACTTCTTTCCCTTCCCCCCTTTGCTCATATTTTTCACAGTTGTCCTCTTGTTCTTGTGATTCCCTAAAAATCTATAATTCTTAGAGTATTCATTATCTACCTTATTATCACTAAATAATATATCCCTATATTATGGGAATTCGTGGGATACCATTTCGTTTTGAAATATTATCTTATGATTATAAATGATATGATCATTATTACTCTTTGGATCATGTGAATTTGTGAGTTCCACATTAATTATGTAAGGATATATTTTTAAATGAATACATAAACTAGATTATGACATTCCAAAATGGAAAATAATTTATAATCTTGAAACTAGTGAAATATGTATCATAAATTGAAAAACAAAGGTATAATTAATCTCATAATAATGAACCTGGTTTTTGTTTGATTCTATTATATGTTTATTTTCAATGTATATCATAGAGTTATATTCTCTAATACATGTTTTCCAAAATCTAGTTTCCAATGATTGTACAAAAATTTCATTGATACCAACTATAACACCCTGACCCTAGAATCTCGTATCCAATGCCTTACTTTATTACATTGACATGATTACAAGGAATAAAATCCTTAATGAATAACTAGATTAATTGTATTGGAAAACCAGATTACATACACGATTCCCATATTACATTGGGAAATATAATATAAAACATGATATAAGATAAATTGAAATGTACTACACCATTTAAACCCATTCAAATGATTCCTCTTCATAACCCTGAGAAGTAAGACATAATAACGGTGAGGTAAAATTCTTAGAAAGTGTAAATGCAATAAAATTAATCACGAATCTATAAGAATAATAGATATGGAATGGTAAATAATTAAAAAAATTACATTTAATCTACTAGATAATGAATAATCAATATGGAAATGTATATAACTCAAATACATACCATTTAATTTGTAATATGATAATGAAATAAATCCATTGATAATGTCAAGGAATACATTTCAATGATAAATATTAACTAAATATGAATGAATGAAAATATTAACTATTAGACATCATGTATCTTGAGCATGAACCACTATACTATCATGATATATCCTCAAGGAAGTTTATGTCTGTGGGTATAAACTCTTCAATTATTCTTGGAATCAAACTTATAGGGTTTTTCTCTAAATGATTTCATCTAATGAGACTACTCATGAATCAGGGGGATTAAATTATCCACTACCAAAATGATTTATTTCATTTACAATGAATTCATAATATATAAAATAATATATATATATTTAATTAATAATATTCCTTATCATCAATTATTTTCATTGAATAAAAGATACACATTTATCTGAATTACCCTAGTTAATCAAATAATATTCAAAGTTAACACCATATAAAAAAATGGAATAAAAATAAATAAATAATAATATCCATGACATGATAATATTTATATTTAAGATAAATGTGATTTACCATAAAATTGATCATAAGTACAATATTCTTTCATGAGAATGGAAATAATCCCAAAAGGATATGAGATTGTAAAGATAACTTTTACCGCATCGTAATTTTCAATTAAAACCCCTTGGATGAGAAATTTAAAAGTGAAACATAAAATAACCTGAAATTTAAAGGAATGATGGTATTAAAATATATATGGGCAATATAATTATCCCAAATAATAATCATGTGATGAATATGGAAATTATCACACAGATGAAAAAAGTGAGATGAAAATCCTTCATCCTGAGTCCGACTTGTCACATGTTTCTTTATATTCCCAAATAATAAACATATTCTAATTATTTAATTAATATTTTCTTTTCAGTTTTATTATTAATTTTACTTCTATTATTACAATGTTGTATACAACTACTTAAATTAATAAGTTTACATTCGGTGTTTTGACCAAATTCAGTTCATGTATCAAAAACAACTTTGGTAGGTCGACTATGGTCGAAGGTGTCATTACATAAACATACAAAAATATTAATCAATACATAATTATCATATTTAAATATAAATTATTATTTTAAAACAAATAATCAAAAAATGTTAGGGAATATAATCCAACATTACCATCATGGAGAACAGAGGTTATACAAACACAAGAGCAACATTCCCATTTTTCAATGATAGTTATGAAAAGAAGGTAAATGACATTATATATTTCTATAATGATAATAATATAATAAATAAAATTTTATATAATCATATAAACCTATATATATAATTATTTTTAATTAAAAAGTATCACATCGCATTGTGGAGGCAGTAGTCCATACGTCCACGAACGACGTTATACTTTTTTTAGTGTGATAAAAGGGAACTAAAGAAAATGATATATTAAATTTATATAAATTTAATTATGTTATGAATATAATATATATTTCATTTATGTCACATATTTTTAATTATACCCATTATTAATACATTCTATGTAATTTGTGAGCACATCACAACGCATTGAGGAGTTTGTAGTCCACACGTCCACAAATGAAGTTCTCATAATTACAGTAAATGTAATGCATAAAGGTTTGTGTTATATATAAAATTAAATCAGTATGAAGAAAATTTAAATATAATAAATATAATATATAATTAAGTTGTCCATTATAATTCCAAATCATGAGAGATGGTAAAATAAAAAAGGAATAATATTTTTTCATGAGGGAATAATCCCCCGTACAGAAAAGGCAATTTCATTACCCATTTGATGGAAGTTGTGTAGGTATAGAATGAAACCTTAATATAAAAAAATCTCTGTAAATTTATTATATTGATGTTATTAAAAAATAATGGAATAATATGAATTGAATTTGTGGAGAAAGTGATAAAACCCAAATGCACGTTTGAAGAATATTACATCTTTTCAGGTAACTCCTTTTGGTTTACAGCAAAGGGATTACTAGGATAGATTTATAGCCAATGTTAAGACTCTAAATTGAGAATAGAGATTTTGGAAGATTTTTTGGGACGATTTTGGATAAGAAAAAGTATACTAAAATATGTGAGTAAGGGGATGAGTGAATTAATTTTTATAGTGGAGGTAGAGAGACATTATCGTAAATACCATAGGACAGTGACTTTTGGGAGGTCTCCCTTACCGCATGTTATTCAAAAAAGAAAAATAATTTATTAAAAAATAATTATGACTGAAAAACACTCACAACACACAAAAATAGAAACATTTTTATCAATTTACCCTTATTTTTTAAGTTTAATAATTTTTATCATTTTAGTTTTTAATTAAGTAACTGGTTTTCTATCTTAAGTCATTCAACCCTTAAGAAAAAATGAAAAGTTGATTTATTTGAAAATATATGATAAATTATTTATAAATATTAAAACTAATTTTTAAAATATAAACCGTATGTTTGTTTGAAATTAATTTTAAATCAAACGTATGTAACGCACAAAAACTCTACTTTAACTCGCACCGTGCTCACATTATTTTTACTATATAAGGATCCATATCTATGTTTTAAAAGATAAATTTGAACATTAATGGTTAATAATTTATATTTATTAACACTTAAAAATCACTTGGAATAATTTGGTAATTTTATTAATTTTAAATCTTTAAATAAAATATCATTTATTATAACCATAAATTAATGTAAATTTTTTACATTACATAATTAATGTAATTATAAAAGTCTCAAAAAAATATTGGAATAAAAATATATTAATTTAAGATCTATTTGACATGATATATTCATTAAAAAAATAATTTAAAAAAATAATTCAATAAATTTTATTCCCATTAAATGTTTTTAGCTCCATTTTTAAATTTATATTTTAAATAAATAATATATGCATACGAATTTTGTAAGAAATTAATGTAACTAATTCATATAAAAAAATTATAGATAATTTATCAAGATTAAAAAACTCATTAAAACTTCAAAATAATTTTTTTAACTAATACTATTTAGATTCTTCTATACTCAAAAGGTTTATAAATGTTTAAGGTAAGGATGGTTTCTTTTTTGTATTTTTTCTAACTTAACTCATTATATAGGTCACTTTCCTCAAATAGAATTCCAATAACTAAAAAAATTATAAAAAATAGGCTATATATTCTAAAAATTGGAATCCAATGGGTTTTAGAAATTTATCTCTGGCTTTTTTCCCTTATGTTTATGGTTTAGTCCCTTGTTATATTTAATTTTTCCATAATCGCTCAAATTAATTTTAATTAATTTAAAAACTATTTTCAGTAAGAAAAACTATGTTTATCTTATTAGAAAAGAAAATTTATATCAATTACAACAATTTATTTTATTTTCCAATTTTGATTCACAAATGTGGAAAAAATTTAGTTTAAAGATAAACTTATAGATGTGGCGAGAATGCGAGTTGTCAAAGTGAAGATATTCAATCGCAATTGAAGTATTTATATGTTAAATAAATATAAAAATCATTACAATGTTCTAAATATATTTATAATTGATCTATTATGACATCAAAAATTTTGAAATATAATTTAACTTTATTTATTATTTAGAAGAAAAATCAATTTTCAACCAAAATATAGTATTTTTCACTATATATCAAAAAGTGAAACTTGTTAGAAAAATACCGTAAAATCACCCTAAAATAATTTTCACATTATTAATTAAAAATTAAATATTTTTTTAAAAATTAAAATTTATTAATGTATCAAAATTTAGTTTTAAATTAAGCACAACATTAAAAGGATGTAATACTCATTCTTACGTGTTGCACAAGCTAGCTCGGTGTTGTGTATAGTGTGAGATTCATATAGTGTTGTGTATAAAGAAATATATAAATAAAATAAAATTTATTCAAAAAAGTAATTATTTTAAAGTCCGCGGGTGTTAAAATATATGATAATATATATCCATTTCCCATATTTTATGATTGTTCTAAGTGAAAAAGGATCCCTAGAAGTCAATTGAAATTAAGGAATACTGGAATTATTCATATACATCATTAAAAATTCCTATATTTCGTATTAATAATTATAAAATTTAGGGAAAATGTCAGATTATTCTTGAATTTTAGTACCAAGGAGTTATGATTTTGATGAAACATGTATAATGTTCGTGTAAAATGATTTAAGTTTAATGTTACCTCACTTTCTAGTTTTAGTATATATTTCATCCTCTAGCATGAATGTCTCTAAAATTACATGTAGTATAGATGGTTGAAGTAATAGATATTTCTAATCATCTTATAGGCTTTCAGCATTTATTCCATATTTTTATTTATTATATAGGACCTACCGTCAAAGTGTTAAATATTTGTTCAAACTACATAGGGAATCAGATTTTAAGTCAAATTTAATAGGTTCAGAGTAAAATAGGTTCAAACAAGATAAATACCCCACAATAGTATCATTTTTAAGAAGTTATTAAAAGTGAAAGGCCATATGAAAAATATTTTCATGATTAAACAAAGGAATTTATTCCTCTTCCTCATGCTCTTACTTTATAGTTTATATATTATAAATGAGAGGTTCGTGTTTTGGTTGATATTCTTCATCAAAGGGAGGTAACTCTACTATTTATTACTTATATTCTTCATGTTCTATAATAAATTGAAATTTGGATGTGTCATGAATGAGTGGGTTTTATAGTTCTTCCATGTTGATTGTTTTCTCCCACTTTTCTTCCTATACTTGTGGATCGAAATATTGGTCTATAGTGTTATGAGTGTCTGCATTACTGAGACAATAAGCTCACTTCCCATTTCTTACTGAGAGTAATAATGGTAATCAGTTATAAGATAAATGAATTAAAATATTTTTTCTCATCCTTTTAATGGAATGAAAATTAACATAAAATTGAAATAAAAATAAGTATAAAATTAATGTTAAAGCTGTGAAAAATAATAAATATGTTATCGATCCTACTCAATAATGGTTCCAGTGATGTGAAGTTAGTTTCTATCATTTCAATTCAAAAATAAATTTTTAAAAACACTAAAATATAGATAGGGAAGATGAACATGGGTTATCCTCTATTAAATGGGGATTATCATTTATATTCTTCACATTAAATCAATTATACTACAATTTACATTTAAAATAAATGGGGAAGAATATTAAGAAAAATTGTGTGCATGAAGGGCATTCAAGATAAAAATGTTTGATAAAAACAACCATGGCTGGGCCTTAGATAATTCTCCCATCTACTTGATCAAAACAAGTCAAAAAAATTCACTCCCCTATAAAATCTTCATAAGTAACTCAATATTCCCAGATTCTCCCTCTCTCTCATGTTTGTTCAGATATAAATCTCATGAAATGATCACTACAACACTAAATTAACCCACCTATTTTGACCAAATACCCTCAATGAATATTTAGTCGATCCTCACCCCCTTCATCATATGTGAAATGAAAGAATTCTGAGTTAGTATTATGTGAAAAAAAAATTAAGAAGAAACCAAGATGAAATACCCAATCATACTTGTATCCATCTTCTATTCATGTAGAAACTCTCAACTCCAACAAAAATTAACAAAAGAGATATTAAAATATAAGATTATTGAAATTCAATAGAGGGATAATAAATTTATCCCTTACCAAGAATTTGTATCCTACATTATTATCACTATAAAATAATCTAAAAAGTAAATTAATGACCCAAAAATTCCCATATAATCTGATCATGACCAAAGGAAAAATTCTAAATCATTTAAAAAGGGAGATTGGAAGATTATTTAATATAGTAGAAGGTTCATCATACTACTCCAACAATTTTAGTGATGTGTTATTTAAAATTATTTTTTTGAATAGCACCCACTTGTCCTGAATAGTTGGTTATGATTCTTTTATATGGTCTCACCATAAATTTTATTTTGTTAAAATATTATTCCCATAATCAATGCCATGTTTTTAACCTAATTTTTTACCACATAGATTAGTTGTTGGATATTTCCTCAATAGAGTTGAACTAGAGGAAATATTTTTGATTTTAGGTTAACATTTTCCATTATAGTAATTTATAATTTTGATCCCCATAATTAAAAATCTCACAAATTCTCAAATTCATAAGCTTGATAGTAAATTCATTGCACATGACTTTGAAATTATTTGAAGAGGGGAAAGCCATATTAAATGTATGAAGTCACACTGGTTAGCTAGTGAAGTCTTATGAACTCATATTCTTTTATTCAATTCAGTATAACTACCAAGTAAATTAATTTTAAATTACATTAATTTCATATAAAATATAATTTAATCCATGTTCAATTCCATTTAATTCATACAAAATGCATTTTATTTCATATAAAATATCATTAATGTTATATGAAACTCAAGGAATGTCCTATAAAAATAAATGTAAAGTCATAAAAAACTCAAGGATAATTTATATGAAATGAATTTTCCTTTTTTTACTCGAAACTATAAAATATAAAACTCCGTACATTTTTTTTCCAAATAAAAGTCAAAATTAATTAAAATAACAAATCTCAATATAGAATCTTTAAAACAATTTAATTAAAATTGTCCAAATCAATGCATGGATTCCAAATTACATCAAAAAATGATAAAAAAATAAATAAACAATGTTTAAATTAATTTATCAATTCAACTATATATATTAAAAAGTATTGAAAATAAAATTATTTCCTAGGTTTTTATGTAATTGTAGGGTTAATGGGCCATCTTGTGTGTGATGAAAGTGGTTGTAAAGCCTTAACTTCTCTATTCTGAAGCCATGGATAACATCATTATTACCATTGGTGTGGGAGTTTTTTGTAACTTATCAAATTTCATGATCCCTTATTTAATTCACCATGAAAAAGATATTTACATTCATTCTTAATAATCAATGTTATTAAATGTCCAACCAAGTGTGGATTTATCTTTTCAAGAGTTTTTGGAGGCCTCGTACACTTTCTCTCTCACATAGGAGGATGGTTTGGTTCAAATTGGACCTATGTTGATGGTTTTTAAAAACATATAAATACTTCTTGGTCTTGGATATATTGGGTAATTTTCTTCTTTCTCAACCCCCCTCATAACCTGACTAGATTTTCATTTTAGGAATAATTTTCCTCTTCCCAATCTAGATGCTTGAGATCTTTTTTAAGGTCCTGGATTTAATATTTATCAATTAAAAATTAAGGATAATTTCTATCATGAATAGAAAATGAAAATTATTTGGTAGGGGCTTCTTGGGATTCATCTTCCCCCACCAAATCATTCTTTTTGTAAAAATTTTGGTTATTTTATCTAATTTTTTCTTTTAATCGATTCGAAGACATTCATTAGTAAATAATTGAAAATTAAATTTGTGTTGTAGTAGATATTATAATTTTTTTTGAATTTTTCTGTTTCTAATTATATTAATTTTCTTAAATGAAGCATGTTTTTCAAAATTTTTGGTCAATTATTTCTCGTTTTGAAATATTAATTGGCATTCAACTACCTCCATTAGAAATAATTATTAAGAAAAAAAGGAAGATCTAGATTCAATGACTAATCCTGTAACATTGAATCTGTACTATTAAAATGTCCATGTCATTTATAATTATGAGGGAAAAATTTAAATTAATGAAATGAATCCATATGGAATGGATAATTCTATGACGCGACATGAATTGTCTTGGCGAATTACTAGTCATCTGCTCGAGAAGCATCCTCACATTGTGAAATTGAGTGTCATTATGTTGTTCTATTACTATAAAACTATTACCTCAAAAGTTTATCATAATTTTACGATTTATAAAATGTGAGATTAGGATGGTGATGGGGAGATGTCACCAATTTATTATAGTGAAGCCACCATGGTTGAGAATCCATTGCACTAAGAAAATGAGTGAAAAGTTGATAGTTTGAATATTAAGGATATGCTTGGACTCTTGAAAATGAATAATTGTTGGATTACTATACATATTAAACAAAAAAATGGGATCTATAGGTTAATTTATATTACGAAACATTTTTTTAATGATTTACCTATTGATACAGATATTATCAAGACTTAAACTTCTCATATTTTTAGGGAACCCAAATGTAAGAAATTATTTAATAATGCAAGTGATGTTGGAATTAGAATGGGGACAAAATTTGATTACAATAATGAATGTTTCAGGTAGATGACAGAGAATATTTACCTGTAAGTCCTATCTATTCAAGAAAAAAACTAACTAAATTTCAGTTCTTTTAAATTTTCTCCTATGATAACTATGATATCCCAATAGGAAGAATTCACTACCATAACCATTTTGCAAGGTGATGAGAGTGATTCCACTATGTGGGAGAAAAACATGCATAGAAACTTAACATCATTGGTGGTACAACTTCTATAACACCAATGTCTCATCCAAAAATATCATATTACCCTTATATTGATCAGTTCATGCAAGGCATCTTTTATCCAGTTCATCTTCCACAATAGCTGATTGAGTTCTCGAATAAATATGATCTTATTACTACTTAAAGGGAAGTAAAATATTATAGATCATATAAAAATTATAAATTTAAAAATATTATTAAATGATTGGTTCAATCAGGAGGATTATGGTTTATATTGGGAAGGGATCCATACTTGGTCCAGGACTCATTGAGTTCTCATTAAATAAGGGAGTTTGTATGTTACAAATATTGATGTATTTTTTCCACAATTTGTTTTCTTCTTGTTTTTTTCTCTATAATGGAATCCTGGGATTCATCCCTTGAATTCATGGATTCCCACTCAACCCATGAAAGTTTTATTTTTATGAAAATGAAAAAATAATTGATTAGTGGGGTAATTGTTTATTGAAAATCATAATAACATTTAAAATACTGTCTCTCATCAAAAAAATTATTTCATGTTTGAAAATAAAGTTTTTTTGGTATAACATACTTAATAGTTTTTTCATACATGAATCATTAATGCCAAATATTATAAATTAATAAATAATATAAAATATATGACACAAAGAATAACCATTTGTTGCAAGATAATTCTTGTAATGTAAAATATTTATAAAAAATTAAAGGATATACCAAGAAGTGTGTTTAGTTTCTTTATAGATAAAAAACCTTGGTACATGACATAATTACTTATTAATTGTTATGATAAAGAAATTTTTTTAACCTTAAATGGAGATAAATATACTAATATTTAGAAAAGTTCAACAACATATTTGAAGATAATTATGTATATTATATATAGGTAGATACTTAAACTCCATGAAATTTATTAAGAGATTAAGGAATGTAAAATGAGGTAAATAATATTCTTTGTAATAAGATAATAGATTCTTATGATGGGTGATACATATAGACTATTAATAGAATATTTGTTGATCATTAAATGTAGAGCGTAGTTATTACTATTCTCACATTACATTATACACATATGAGTAATGATTTTTATGAAATAGAATTTTGATAATAAATTTTATCAGTATTGTGCATATTCTATTTCTCATTTTGAGGTATGTTTTATAAATGTAAGATATAAATATACTAAATAAAATTTCATAAAGTTAATATTATAGTTATAATATAAGAGAATTCCATCAAGAAATAAAGCCATTTGTTTAGATGAAAATATTTTTATAAGACTTATTCCAAAAAGAAACATACATCAAGGAAAAAAAATTTACATCAAAGTTAAGTATCCTAATTTACTTTGTATGTTACTATTATAATGATAGAAAAGTATTATAAATGTTTACTGATAAAATAATATTTGAGGGATTCTCATCTCTATTCGATATAGTGGGAGAAAAATAATATTAAATTTAGTCAAGTATCAAGATGCCTATTAGTTTTAATATATCATGTTTTACCACTGAATAATTCTCATGAATATTTCTCTCCAAATGTTAATAAACATATCTTCAATAAATGGTACCATTTTTTCCACTTCAGTACCAAAAATTATTAAGAATATTTTTTAATTAAAATACGTATTAATTTCTCTCTTTGATCAAGCAATATTTTTTTCTTCCAAAACTATTTTTTCAAAAAATATTTTCAGTTTTTTTAGAAAATGATTTTTTAATGAAAATTATTTTCCTCTAGAAAATTTTTAAATCATTTTTTTAAATCATTTTTTTCTAAGACTACATCAATTGATGTTACCTCTACATTAATTGGAATATGAATAGTAGATACAATTATTATTATTTGTGTAAATGGTTTATCAAGACATGATGTTTAGGAAATCTATTTTTCTTCCACGGGTTATATAATGGTAAAATTCTTATGAAACCCACTTGTTTTCTAAACCATGTTTTCTAAAACTGTTTTCAATATTTTTTGAAATTTATTTTTAATGAAATGTTAATTTACTCTATAATTGTTTTAAATTATCTTTCAAAAACATTTTTCAGCTAATATGACATCCATTTATGTTATCTATGATTTACTAGGAGTATGAACTGAGGATGCCTTTATTATTCATTCTCTAAATGGTTTATTATGATATGATGTTTATGATATCCGTTTCTCTTCTACAAGTTATACCTTGGTAAAATTCTCATGTAACTAGTTTATTTTCATGGGTTATTATATGATTTAATGATTTTTTAATCATTTCGATTTTGAATAGGTTATGATATGATGAAATATTTATTAAACCCATTTTATTTCGCGGGTTATGATATGATGAATGTTTATGATCTTATGGTACACATAAATAAAGATCTTATTTTGTGATGGGTGAGACTTATAAACCCCTCTAATGCATTGGATAATGATTTATATATCATGATATATACAATACTAAAACGGTAAGTGAACCCAATTCAGTAATACATGGCTATAATGGGGAGTATACCTAGTTTAGTAAATAATTTTTCTCACTATGATGGTCTTGGGAGTGAGCCTTGACTAATAAAGAAATGATTTTATATGATTATGTGTATGCCAAAAATTCAATGTCTTATGCTAGTGTAATGATCTCATGGATAAAGTACATTGAATCCCTTATGAATCATGTCTTATTATTTGTCAATATTTTTCCCATTATGATGTTTTATGTGTAGGGTATGGTTTTAAAATGTTATGCTTATGTTATCATACCCTTATTTTCATGTCATTCCATTATTTCTCCCTTGTTTACACTTATGGAGAATATAAGATCACCCTTTATTATGTTTGTTTTCTATAGGTAATAAAGATATGTTTTATGAATGGTATGTCTAAGGAGTGTGCTAGTTGTGATGAATTTTGTGCGAAATAATTTAACTCATTTATATTCCAGTGTTTATGTTTCAATGTTTCCAAAAGCACTAAATTATTATGTAATGTATATGTATAATAATATTGGGTCTCTATAGTTGGTATAATAGGATAGGTTTAGTTATCCCTTGGAAACTAGGATTAGAACACATTAGTGAGACCCCTTAGGACATGTATGAAGACATTTAAAAGGACATGTATAAGGTTGAGTCAAATTATATAAATTTTTTCATGAATATTGGTATAAGAACCCGGCCTTATAAAAATACATAATAATGAATTAAATGAATAATTCACATAGAGGTTCATTTCAGGTTTATAGTTTTAGAGAATTAGGACATAACTATTACTTCTCAAAAGATTACAAAGTAAACACCTCTACTATGTTTCCATAAAATAAATACTCTGAAAAAGAAACATGTCTAATTCCATGTTTTAGATAACATGTATTTCTTTGATCTCATCCTTGACCGTATTCATATTTAATTCCTATGGAAAACATTTTAAAAACATGGGATGAGCATAAAAAGCCCAGTAAAGGATACACAAATAAGGAAAACTGTTAGTTTTTCAAAACAATAAGTAAACCATGAATACTTTATCAAAGTAATACTTTTCACCTTTATGAAGTAGTAAAAAATCTTCACTGAATAAGAGACCATTACTTACCCTTTTTTTATCCAAATGATTACCACAACTCCCATATAAAGAACATATAACATATAAAGGTAACTTGGGACATAAACATACTTAAATAGAATAACCATACGGTCGACTTCCACACATATCACTAAATGGAATAGCCATACAGCCAAATTCCATACCCAATGAATTGGAGATTATAATTTAACTACCCATCCTTATTTTCAAGGCACCACCTGTCATATGGTTTATCACGCAACCACCCGTCAAATGTCCAAGTACCATTATAAAATCATAAGACATAAAACAAATATAATGGAAAGAAAACATTACCACATTTCAATAACAATATATCAATTAAATATATTTCCATAAAAAATACATTATCAAAACCATTTTTAATAAACAAATACATAAAAGAGTATATGGTATTTATTTTATTTTAAAAACATTACGGCTTGTTGAGGAAGCCAAAGACCAAATAATACTCGCGGTGGAAGAAAGATCATTGTCCCCACGCATGTTAAAAAAAAATACTTTTTTTTATTTAGTAAAATGATTCGTATAAAAAATATTCCTTTTTAATAAAAGTAGAATTCAAAGGTGTGTATACAACGTATATAATAAAGTCTTATATTAGAACAAAATATGCCTCAATGTAAGGAGATTGAGACGATGTCCTGTTCAAAGACGGTATCCTTAGATTAAGGATAAATCAATTACATAATTATGTGTGACAAATAAATACACCCAATATAAGTGGATATTAAGTGTAAAAAAATCAGATTAATTCACACATATTCATATAATGACATATTAAAGGAGTACAAGTTTAACCCAAAGAATTTAAATTGAGTTAAGAAGTTCCCTTCCAAAAATTCGACAGCCTAATGACATAACTTTAAAATTCCGAAATTGATTTGATGAGAGAGAAAATGGTATCTCATCACTTGGACATAAAATTTACATCAATAATGATATAGAATAACATATCCCAACATAACAATATGAAAATTAAAAGACCCATAAAAAATAAGTCTTTTAAAAAGAGGAGTGTGAATGGTTCCTTTACCGATCCAGGTAACATTCGAAACATACACCCCATGAAAGAAGGACTATTAAACATTGATGTAAATACCCATAAAAGAAAGAATATTTAAAAAAGTTTAGAATAATGTGTAGTACATACAACAATCAAAGGAAACAGTGGAAAATGTAGCATAAATCTCACAAGAATAAAAGTGAGATGAAAAATCCTTTACAAAAACTTGGCAGCCTAATGATGCCACTTAAAACTTCTAAAAATGGATTTATGAGATCAAATAGGGCCTCTCATAATATTAACATAAAAAGTACAGTATGATGAATATAAAATAACATCCCCAAACATAAGAAAGATGAGCTTAAAAGAAATGACATAAAAGAGAGTACTTAAAAAGAAAGAGAGAGGTAGGATCCCTTAACTCACGTCAGATTTGTCTTGTTCGTTTCTTTATATTCGTGAATAATAAATATTGGTCAATTTAAAATTGATGAAGGAAATAATTTAATAATTATTATTCAGTTCATATCACATATTATAATGTTATAATAATTGGTTAATAATGTGAGTTCATATCAAACGTTTTTGTCGATGTTCAGTACAAGAGTAAAAATTGAACTTGTTGGAAAAGAATTTTCCATGTAGTTATAAGCACATCAACTCCAGAATAGTATTAATGATTTAAATATCATATATATCTAGTATGTATTCATTTTATACTACTCCATAACATTTGGAGATAAAAATAAATGAAATGCACCGTTCATGGAGACGGTAGGCCGTACGTACGCATGAACACTACTTTCATTTCTTTGGCATATTAATGGAATTAAAACTTGATGAGATATATATATATATATATTATAATTCCAATATAATATATATGTTATATAGTTCACATAAGTTCATAAATTTCATTCTTTATAAATTCCATGTATTTCATGAATGAGTCACATCACTTGAGGGGCGGTAGTCCACACTTCCTCAAATGAAATTATCGCATTTTCACAACATGAAAACCATAAAGGTATGTATTAAATATAAAACACAGAATAATATAGAGTAAATAAATATAATATAAATCATAAATGTATATAGTTCCATAATAATGGCCACTATGAATGGTGGTAGGAGAAGATAGAATAATCATCATTTCGTGAGGCAGTAATTCACCATCCACGAAAACTGTATGATATTTAACCATTAGACAGAGGTGTGTGTAAGTGTAGCTCGAATAATTCTCATAGAAATATCCTAGTATATGTAAGATACTAGTGTTGTTACAAAATAAATGAATAAAAATAGTTTAGGGGGTTGGAGAAGCAAAATAAAGCAAAAGAATATTAGGAAAGACTTACCTTTAAATCGGGTAACTCCTCACGGTTTGAACCAAAAGGGTTTCTTGAAGACCATTATGCCTAAGGGAAGGATTCTAGGATGAAGAAAAGGATGTTTAGAGATAAAATGATCATATTTTGGCTGAGCCAATGGCTTGAGAGGTGTGGGTATGGAGGTAGAGGTGGGGGCCTTTTATAAGAGGGAGGAGGGGCACTCTTGGAAAGTCATGAAAAGTTACTTTATTATAAAATTATTTTCGGATATTAAAGGCCCCACATATATATTTCTAGGATAAGGTGAAAAGGGTTATAAAACCACCCATCCAATTGGTTTTTGACAAGTTTATGTATTAGATTTTACATTATCTATTCATTTTATTTAGATTGTTCATTAATGAGGTAATCACTGCATCATCATGGTTTCATAAATAAATTAATTTATTTAATGTCTAAAAATTCTAAACACAATACTATGATGTATTAAATCTTTTTAGATTTACAATGAATATTTAATGTCAAAAATATGACTTGTATAACCCCATGTAAAAATTATTTTAATAAAATAGTACATGTTTGTGACATTTTTATTTTAACTTAAAATAAAAGGTTATTAATGTCATTTTCTTACCCAAATGGCTCCATGGGGTCCCCAAGTTGACCCATGGATTGTATTGGTCGGCAATGACTCATACAATAAGGGTAGGAAATGTGTCAATGTCATTTCATATAATTATAACATTATCTTTACCTTAAATTACACTAATTACCTTTAATCACGATTAATAAAACTTAAAATTTACTATTCACCAAAAAAAATTTAATCCCATTGAACCACATTTTACATCTTAATGAAAACTGTGTATGTCGGATTTTTGAAAATCAAATCACAGAAGTGGTAAAGTTTCATTTAAATGAAAAATCAGTTTTTTAACTACCACTTAGTGGTTTCACTATTCATAAAAAATTGACGTTTTTCAGAAAAATACCAAATATTAACCCTAAGATATATTTGATATTCTGAATTCAAAAATGATGTTTATTTTAAAAAATCTAAAACATATAGGTTTCATTAATTAATTTAATAATTAATTCCCGATGTCAAAACAAATAGCGTGTTTTTAAGTAAAAAAATATATCAAAAGATTGACTCTAGTTTAAGTCCAATTTCAAAGGAATATTAATTAAAATGACCAAGATTGGATTAAATGGTAAAAATATATTCTAAATACACTTTAAAACAAATATAAAAGATAATATATCCATATAAATAAATCAGATTAAAATGAGGTTTTGAATTAAAATACAACATTTTTACTAAAATCAGCTTTATTGGAAAAATAACTTTTTTTACACAAAGTAAATTTTGATGTCCAGATTCTAAAGAAGGATTTTATTTGGTCCAATATAACATATAAAATATTCAAAATGTGTATTCTAAAATTGTTCTCCATCAAAAAGTGGTTAATCAAACTTTTAACGAATATTAGAATATTTACGCTTAAAATTGGATTCATTCGCATTTTAAGCCTCTAACATTTATTGGATAAAAGTAAACATATTTGAAATATATATATAATCATTCTGTAGTTAGTTCTGTTCATTCCCTTCTATAAAATGACTAGGCGTTAACTACCATTTAAAATAATATTATTTTCTTATTAGAGTGCAATGTAAGATTTCAAAGAAACACATTGTGTCATATTGGGTGCGCCATATAGCATAGCATTACAGTTAATTTAATATTAATATTTTATTCACAAATATTAATAAATATGAAAATGTAATATTATTTATTTACTTGGGATGTTACATCCTTCCCCCCTTTTTGGGAATTACGTCCTCGCAATTTTAAAATTGGGCTTGGAAACTTCATTGAAAGCCCCACACCAGAAAAGGTGTAAATTAAACCATCACATTAAAAGAAATAAAGAAAAGTACCAAGGTCACCCGAGATAATAGGTACTAGGATTCCATGAAAACATGGATATGGAAGAAAAAAAGGGTTACGTTCTTGATGGAGAGTGATAGAAACATGTTTAAGAGAATGTTAACCACCAGAAAATCACAAACTTGTGATGGGTTAAACAGTTTTTGATTCCCCAGTAAGAAAACTTAAGAGACAAAATTTTAGTTTTAAGTTACTTTTCATTGAGGAATTTATTTATGAGCTTAACTAAATCACAAGGAAACATACTTACTAGTCATTAAGACTTTCATCTCTTACTATATTTCTTACACAAACTCATATTTTTTCTAAGAGACGAGTATTTAGGATGACTTGTTCGCATTAAGAGCGCTATAATCAAATTCTAGAGAATCACCTAATCCAAAAAATAGAACTATATATTCCACATGTCTTTAGACCCTTTCCAAAACCAAATTTGTTAGAATAAGATTAGATAATCCACAAAAGGATAATCCTTTATAAAAAGAAAATATATTCTTAATCTCCAAAATTTGTCCAACAAAACCCAAAGTTTAACAAAGACCGTTCGATAAACAATTTGTCCATAAATTTTTTCAAAGTAAACAAAACTAAGATTGAAACCCAAATATATGATTTATTTAATCACATAGTCTTCAAAGGTATAAATTAACATTTATCTCCAAATAACAGCAGTTGTTCTTAATGTCTCATATTGAAAAGTAATTAACCTAATCATATATCCTCCATGATAGGTCAATATTTTCCTAGATTACCAAAAATTAACTTATTATTGATTCCTAAAATTATATAACTAAAAATAATTTGTCATACTAACCAGGGAATTCACGAAGTCCAGTGGTAGGTGATAAATACCAGTCGCACTTTGGTTGTGGGTTCGATTCCCACAGCTTTGTACGATGCGACGGGT
Organism: Viscum album; assembly: GCA_963277665.1. Lineage (NCBI taxonomy): Eukaryota > Viridiplantae > Streptophyta > Magnoliopsida > Santalales > Viscaceae > Viscum > Viscum album. Next base: position 1,660,257,357 of record OY728136.1, on the reverse strand, counting down.
TGTCACATGGTCTGCTTGTTGACACTTTTCCAAAACTATATAATTCTCAAATAATTCCCCAAAAAGAGATAAAATCATAAAAAATAACCATCATTTAACATCAATTTTATCTCATGCCTTTCATATTCCATCATATAGTATCCCATAATTTCCTTAAAAGTAAGGATCATATAAACCATAATGGTTACCTTTATAATTATTACCAGAACTTCCACATCAAGTTGGTTCTCTCGTACATGATGCATCAGTGAAATCACCATGGTTAAAGTGGTTAATCATGACTCCTTGATAGTTGGTATAGAATAACAACGATATTCTTCATTGAATCCCCCATTTCATCTAGTCTCTTAATCCGAGAACCACAATAGTTTCTTTCAAACCCATTGTCACTTTGGTGCCTGCTAGATCCATCCATTTACCAAAACCAAAAATTTCAATGTGAGTATATCAACAACATTATCATGTACTAATGAGTACGATAAACACTAAGATATACTTACTCATTCACATTATCTAAAACTATGACTCTTTTGGAAATCCTAACCATTATGGAAATGTCACTTATGCTTAGAGAATACACTAGCCTCTAAAGATATCTAAACCGACATTTGATACCAAATATAAGAACCTATCCTTATAACATTACATAATCATGAATTATATGAATAAGTCACATAGAGGATCTTTTCATATTTAGAGTGTTAGAGAATTAGGACAGAACTATTACATCTCAAAATATTACATAGTAGACACTTCTACTAAGTTTCCATAAAATAAAAACTCGTAAAAAAACATCTCTAATTCCATGTTTTAGATAGCATGACTTTCTTTGATCCCATCCTTGACCCTATTAATCTTTATGTCCGGTGGAAAACATTTAAAAAAATTGGGATGAGCATAAAAATCCCAGTAAAGGATACACAAAGAAAGAAAACTGTTTGTTTTTCAAAACAACAAGTAAACCATGAATACATTATCAAAGTAATACTTTTCACCTGTATGAAGTAGTAAAAAACTCTTCACTGAGTAAGAGATCATTACTTACCCTTTTGTAAAAAAATATTACCATAAAACCCATATAAAGACCACAAAACATATAAAGGTAACTTGGGACATAAACATACTTAAATGGAATAACCATACGGTCACCTTCCACACATATCACTAAATGGAATAACCATATGGCTGAATTCCATACCCAATGCATTGGAGGTTATAACATAACCACCCATCCTGGTATTCACGGTACCAACCGTCTTATGGTTTATCACATTACCACCTGTCAAATATCTAAGTACCATTATAAAATTATACGACATAAAACAAATATAATGGAAAGAAATCATTACCACATTTCCATCACAATATATCTCTTAAATATATTTCCATAACAAATCCATTATCAAAACCATTTTCAAAAACAAAATAAATAAAAGAGTATATGGTATTTATTTTATTTTAAAAACAATATGGCTTTTTTAGGATGCCAAAGAACAAATAATACTCGCGGCAGCGGAATGGTCATTGTCACAGCTTACGTTAAAAAGATTCATACTTTTTGTTGTTTAGTAAAATTATTCGTATAGAAAATATTCCTTTTTTATAAAAGTAGAATTCAAAGGGGTTTATATAGCATATAAAATAAAGTCTTGTATTAGAAAAGAAATATGCCTCAATGAAAGGAGATTGAGACACAGTCCCGTTCAAAGATGATATCCTTAGATTGAGGATAAACCAATTACATAATTATGTGTGACCAATAAATAAACTAAATATAAGTGGATATTAAGTGTAAACCAATCATATTCATTCACACATATTCAAATAATGACATATTCATGGAGTACAAGTTTAACCCAAAGAATTGAAATTGAGTTAAGAAGTTCCCTTGCAAAAAATTCGACAGCCTAACGGCGTCACTTTAAAATTCAGAAAATGATTTGATGAGAGAGAAAATGGTATCTCATCAGTTGGACATAAAATTTAAATCAGTAAGGATATATAATAACATATCACAACATATCAATATGTAAATTAAAAGACCCATAAATAAGAAGTCTTTTAAAAAGAGGAGGGTGAAATGTTCTCTTACCGATCCGTGTAACTTTCGAAACATACACCCATTGAAAGAAGGACTATACAACGTTGATGTAAATAAAAATAAAATAAAGTGTATTACACAAAGAGTAGAATAATGGGTAGTACATAAAACACTCAAAGTAAATAGTGTATCACAAGAATTAAAGTGAGATGAAAAATCCCTTATGAAAACTCGGCAGCCTAACGGTGCCACTTAATACTTCCAATTATGGATTTATGAGATCAAATAGGGTCTCTCATAATATGAACATAAAAGGTTCAGTATGTGGAATATAAAATTAAATCCCCAAAAATAATAAAGATGAGCTTAAAAGAAATGACATAAAAGATAGTACTTAAAAAAGAAAGAGAGAGGTAGGATCCCTTACCTCAAGTCCAACTTGTCTTGTTCGTTTCTTTATATTAGTGACTAATAAACTTTGGTCAAATTAAAATTGCATAAGTACCTAAATTAAATATTATTATTCAGTTCATATCACATATTATAATGTCATTATAATTGGTTAATAATTTGAGTTCATGTCAGACGTTTTTGTCGATGTTCGGTACATGAGTAAAAATTGAACTTGTTGGAAAAGAATTTTCCATTTAGTTATAAGTAAATCAACTGAAGATTAGTATAAATGATATAAAAATCATATATATTCATTATATATTCATTTAATACTATTCCATAACATTTGGAGATAAAAATAAATGAAATGAACCATTCATGGAGACGGTAGGCCGTACGTACGCATGAACACAACTTTCATATCTTTAGCACATAAATGGAATTAAAAATTGATGAGATATCTATATATTATAATTAAAGTATAATATATATATTATAAAAGTCACATATGTTCATCAATTTCATTCTTTATACATTCCATGTATTGCATGAACGGGTCACATCACTTGACGGGGCAGTAGTCCACAATTCCTCAAATGAAATTATCGCATTTGCACAACATGAAAAGCATAAATGTATGTATTTAATATAAAATACAGAAAAGTATAGAGGAAATAAATTTAATATATATCATAAATAAATATAGTTCCATCATAATGGCCACCATGAAAGGTGGTAGGAGAAGATATTACAATCATCGTTTCGTGAGGCAGTAATTCGCCATCCACAGAAACTGTATATTCATTAACCATTAGACAGAGGTGTGTGTAAGTGTTGCTCGAATCCTTCTCATAAAAAAATCCAAGTATATTTAAGATAGAATTTTTGTTACAAAATAAGGAAATAAAAATAGTTTAGGGGGTTGGATAAGATAAATAAAACAAAAGAACATTAGGGAAGACTTTACCTTTAAATCAGGTAACTCCTCTTGGTTTGAACCAAAAGGGTTTCTCAAAGAGCTTTATGCCTAAGGGAAGGCTTCTAGGATGAAGACATGGATGTGGAGAGATAAAATGATCAGATATTAGATGATTCAATGGCTTGAGAGGTGTGGGTAAGGAGGTAGAGGTGGTGACCTTTTATAAGAGGGAGGAGGGGCACTCTAGGAAAGTCATGAAAAGTTACTTTTTTATAAAATGATTTTCGGATATTAAAGATCCCACAATTATATATTTCTAGGATAAGGTTACAGGCGTTCGAAAACCACCCATCAAATAGGTTTTTGACAAGTTTATGTCTTAGATTTGACATTATCTATTCATTTTATTTAAATCGTTCATTAATGAGGTAATCACTACATCATCATGGTGTCATAAATAAATTAATTTATTTAATGTCTAAAAATTATAAAAAATACTATGATGTAGTAAATATTTTTAGATATACAATTAATATTTATAGTTAAAAATATGACTTGTATAACTCCATGTAAAAATTATTTTAGTAAAATAGTACATGTTTCTGACATTTTTATTTTAGCATTAATAAAAGTTATTAAGGTCATTTTCTTACCCAAGTGGCTCCATGGGTTCCCCAAGTTGACCCATGAATTGTATTGGTCGTCCATGACTCATCTAATAAGGGTAGGACATGTGTCAAGGTCATTTCATATTATTATAACATTGTCTTTACCTTAAATTACACTAATTCCCTTTAATCACGATTAATAAAACTTAAAAGTTACTATTCAACAAAAATTTGTTTTAATCCCATTGAACCATATTTTACATCCTAATGACAACCATGTATGTCAGATTTTTAAAAATCAAATCACATAAGTGGTAAAGTTTCATTTAAACAAAAAATCAGTTTTTTAACTACCACTTAGTGGTTTCACTATTCATCAAAATTGAAGTTTTTCAGAAAAATACAAAAAATTCACCCTATGCTATATTTGATATTCCGAATTCAAAAATGATTTTTATTTTAAAAAATTCGAAAAATATAAGTTTCATTAAATAATTTAATAATTAATTCCCACTTTCAAAACAAATAGCATGTTTTTAAGGAACAAAATATATCAAAAGATTGACACTAGTTTAAGTCCAATTTCAACGTCAAATTAATTACAATGACCACCTTGAGATTAAATGGTAAAAATATATTCTAACTGAAATTTAAACCCAATAAATAAAGATAATCTATCCATATAAATAAATCAGATTAAAAGGAGGTTTTGAATTAAAATAGAACATTTTTACTAAAAAACATCTTTATTGGAAAAATAACAAAAACTTATAAAAAGTAAATTTTGATGTCCAGATTCTAAAGAAGGATTTTATTTGTTCCAATATAACATATAAAATTTTCAAAATTGTATTTAAAAATGGTTCACCATCAAAAGGCGGTTAATCGACCTTTTAATGAATATTAGAATATTTACGCTTAAAATTGGATTCATTCACATTAAATTCCCCTATCATTTATTGGATAAAAGTAAAAATATTTGAAAAATATATATAATAATTTTTTAGTTAGTTCTGTTCATATCCGTCAATACAACGGCTAGGTGTTAACTACCATTTAAAATAATATTATTTTCTTATTAGAGTGCAACGTAAGATTTCAAAGAAACATGTTGTGGAATATTGGGTATGCCATCTAGCATAGAATTCCCTTTAATGTAATATTAATATTTTATTCACAAATATTAATAAATATGAAAAAGTAATATTCTTTTTTTACCTGGGATGTTACATACTTCCCCCTTTTTGGGAATTGCATCCTCCCAATTTTAAAATTGGGCTTGGAAACTTCATTGAAAGCCCCACACCGGAAAATGTGTAAATTAAACCTTCACTTTAAAATAAATAAAGAAAAGTACCAAGCTCACCCGTGACAACAGGTACTAGGATTCCATGGAAACATGGATATGGAATAAAAAACAAAGGGTTATGTTCCAATGGAGAGTGATAGAAACATGTTTAGGAGAAATTTAACCACCATAAAATCACAAACTTATGATGGGTTAAACAGTATTTAATTACCTAGTAGTAAAAGCTAACAGACAACATTTTAGTTTTAAGTTACTATTCATTGAGGAATTTATTTATGAGCCTAACTAAATCACAAGGAAACATAATTGCTTGTCATCTATACTTTTATCTCTTACTAGATTTCTTACACAAACTCATATTTTCTACAAGAGATGAATATTTAGGATGACATGTTCACATTAAGAGCGCTATAATCAAGTTCTAGAAAATCACCTAATCCACAAAATAGAACTATATATTTCCCATGTCTTTAGACCGTTACCAAAAACAAAATTTTTAGAATAAGATTAGATAATACACATAAGTATAATCCTTTATAAAAAGAAAATCTATTATTAATCTCTAAAATTTGTCCAAAAAAACCCAATGTTCAAAAAAGACCATTCGATAAACAATTTTTCCACAATTTTTTCCAAAGTAAACAAAACTACGATTGAAACCCAAATATTTGAAGGATTTAATCACATATTCTACGAGGGTAAAAATTAACATTTATCTCTAAATAACATCAGTTGCTCTTAAAGTCTCATATTGAAAAGAAATTAACCTAATCATATATCCTCCATGACAGGTCAATATTTTCTTAGATAACCCAAAATCAACTTATAAATGATTCCTAAAATTATATAACTAAAAGGAATTTGTCATACTGACCAGGGAATTCATGTAGTCTAGTGGTAGGTGATAAATACTAGTTGCACATTGGTTGTGGGTTCGAATCCCACAGCTTTGTCCGACGCGACAGGTTGTCACGTGGTCTACTTGTTGTCCTTTTCCCAAAACTATATAATTCTCAAAAAAATCCCCAAAAAATGATAAAATCATAAAAAATAACCATAATTTAACCTTAATTTTATCTCATTCCTTTCATCTTCCATCATATAGTAACCCATAATTACCTCAAAAGTAAGGATCATATAAACCCTAATGGTTACCATTATAATTTTACCTAATCTTCCACATCGAGTTGGTACTCTCGTACATGGTGTATCAGAGAAGTAACCAAGGTTCAAGTGGTTAATCATGACCCCTAGATAGTTGGTATAGAATAACCATGAGATTACTCATTGAATCTCCCATTTCATCAAGTCTCTTAATCAGAGAACCACCACAGTTTCCTTCAAACCCATTGTCACTTTGGTGCCTTCTAGATCCATCTATTTACCAAAAACAAAAATGTCAGTGTGAGTATATCAATAATATTATCATTTAATAATGAGTAAGATAAAACCTAAGATATACTTACTCATTAACTTTATCTAAAACTATGAATATTTCTGAAATCCTAACCATTATGGTAATGTCACTTATGCTTAGAGAATACCCTAACCTCTAAAGTTATCTAAACCGACCTCTGATACCAACAATAAGAAACCGAACTTATGACATTACATAATCATGAATTAAATGAATAATTCACATAGAGGATCTTTTCAGATTTAGTGTATTATAGAATTAGGACATAACTATTACATCTCAAAAGATTACAAAGTAGACACTTCTACTATGTTTCCATAAAATAGAAACTCTTAAAAAGAAACATGTCTAATTCCATGTTTGAGATAGCATGTCTTTCCTTGATCCCATCCTTGACCCTATTCATCTTTAATTCCTATGGAAAAAATTTAAAAAACTGGGGATGAGCATAAAAATCCCACTAAAGGATACCCAAAGAAGGAAAATTATTAGTTTTTCAAAACAACAAGTAAACCATGAATACTTTATCAAATTAATACTTTTCACCTGTATGAAGTAGTAAAAAACTCTTCACTGAGTAAGAGATCATTACTTACCCTTTTGTAACCACAAGATTACCATAAAACCCATATAAAGAACACATAACATATAAAGGTAACTTGGGTCATAAACATACTTAAATGGAATCACCATACGGTCGACTTCTAATCATATCACTAAATGGAATAGCCATATGGCCGACTTTCATACCCAATGCATTGAAGGTTATAACGTAACCACCTGTCTTGGTATTCACGGCACCACCCGTCATATGGTTTATCATGTAACTACCTATCAAATGTCCAAGTACCATTAAAAAATTATAAGACATAAAACAAATATATTGGAAGGAAAACATTACCACATTTCAATTACAAAATATCACTTAAATATATTACCATAACAAATCAATTATCAAAACCATTTTCAATACCAAAATACATAAAAGAGTATATGGTATTTATTTTATTTTAAAAACATTATTTCTAGTTGAGGAAGCCAAATACCAAATAATACTCACGGAGGTGGAAAGTTCGTTGTCACCGCATTCGTTAAAAAGAAACATACTTTTTGTCGTTGAGTAAAATGATTCATATAGAAAAGATTCGTTTTGAATAAAAGTAGAGGTCAAAGGGATTTATACAGAATATAAAAAAATTCTTGTATTAGAACAAAATATGCCTCAATGAATGGAGATTGAGACAATGTCCCGTTCAAAGACGATATCCTTAGATTAAGGATAAATCAATTACATAATTATGTGTGAAAAATAAATACAACCAATATAAGTTGATATTAAGTGTAAAACAATCAGATTGATTAAAACATATTCATAAAATTACATATTCAAGGAGTACAAGTTTAACCCAAAGAATTGAAATTGAGTTAAGAAGTTCCCTTGAAAAAATTCGACAGCCTAACGGCATCACTTTAAAATTCAGAAAATGATTTGATGAGAGAGAAAATGGTATCTCATCACCTGGAAATGAAATTTACATCAATAAGGATATATAATAACATAACCCAACATGACAATATGTAAATTAAAAGACCCATTAAAAATAAGTCTTTTAAAAAGAGGGGGGTGAAAGGTTCCCTTACCGATCCAGGTAACTTTCAAAACATACACCCCATGAAAGAAAGACTATACAACATTGATGTAAATAGACATAGAAGAAAGTATACTACACAAAGAGTAGAATAATGGGTAGTACATACACCACTCAAAGGAAATAGTGGCAAATGTAGCATAAATCTCACACGAATAAAAGTGTGATGAAAAATCCCTTATGAAAACTCGAAAGCCTAACAGTGCCATTTAGAACTTCCAAAAATGGATTTATGAGATCAAATAGTGTCTCTCATAATATGAAAATAAAAATTACAGTATGAGGAATATAAAATAACATCCCCAAAAATAATAAATATGATCTTAAAATAAATGACACAAATGACAGCACTTAAAAAGAAAGAGAGAGGTAGGATCCTTTACCTCAAGTCCAACTTGTCTTGTTCGTTTATTTATATTCCTGAATAATAAACTTTGGTCAATTTAAAATTTCTTAAGGAAATCCTTTTAAGATTATTATTACGTTCATATCACATATTATAATTTTATAATAATTGGTTTATAATGTGAGTTCATATAAGACGTTTTTGTCGATGTTCGGTACATTAGTAAAAATTGAACTTGTTGGAAAAGAATTATCCATGTATTTATAAGTAAATAAACTCCAAAACAGTATTAATGATTTAAATATCATATATATCAAGTATATATTCATTTTACACTATTCCATAACATTTGGAGATAAAAATAAATGACATGCACCGTTCATGGAGACTATAGGCCGTACGTACGCATGAACACTACTTTCATTTGTTTGGAACATTAATGGAATTAAAACATGATGATATATATATATATATATTATAATTCCAATATAATATATATGTTATATAGGTCACATAAGTTAATCAATTTCATTCTTTATAAATTCCATGTATTGCATTAATGAGTCACATCACTTGAGGGGCGATAGTAAACACTTCCTCAAATGAAATAATCGCATTTGTACAAAATGCAAAGCATAAAGGTATGTATTAAATAAAAAATACAGAAGCATAGAGAGGAAATAAATATAATATATATCATAAATAAATATATTTCCATCATAATGGCCACCATGAAAGGTGGTAGGTGAAGATAGAACAATCATCGCTTCGTGAGGTAGTAATTTTCCATCCACGGAAACAATATGTTATTTAACCATGAGACAGAGGTGTGTGTAAGTGTAACTCTAATACCTCTCATAAAAACATCCTAGTATATTTTATATACTGTTGTTGTTACAAAAGAAAGGAATAAAAAGAGTTTAGGGGGTTGGAGAAGCAAAATAAAACAAAATAACATTAGGGAGGACTTTACCTTTAAATCAGGTAACTCCTCTTGGTTTGAACCAAAATGTTTTCTTAAATAGCTTTCTTCCCAAGGTAAGGATTCTAGGATGAAGAGAGGGATGTGGAGAGATAAAATTATTAGAGTTTGGCCTAGACAATGGATTGAGAGGTATGGTTGTTTTTTTGGAGGTGGGGGCCATTTATAAGAGGGAGGAGGGGCACTCTTGGAAAGTCATGAAAAGTTACTTTATTATAAAATGGTTTTCGGATATTAAAGGTCCCAAAATTATATATTTCGGGGAAAAGGTGATAAAGGTTCTAAATAAACCAGTACAATAGGTTTTTGACAAGTGTATGTATTGTATTTTACATTATTTTTCATTTTATATAAATTGTTCACTAATGAGGTAATCGCTGCATCATCATGGTGTCATATATTAATTAATTCAATTAATTTCATAAAATTATAAAAAAAATACTATGATGTAGGAAATATTATCTTTCCAAATAATTTTTATAGTAAAAAATATGACTTGTATAACCCATGTAAAAATTGTTTTCGTAAAACAATACAAGTTTGTGACATTTTTATTTTAACTTTAAATAAAAAGTTATTAAAATCATTTTCCTACCCAAGTGGCTCTATGGGGTCCCCAAGTTGACACATGGAATTTATTGGTCGGACATTACTCATCCAATATGGGTATGACATGTGTCAAGGTCATTTCATATTATTATAACATTATCATTACCTTAAATTACACTAATTACCTTTAATCATGATTAATAAAACATAAAAGTTACTAATCACCAAAAAATTATTTTAATCCCATTGAATCAAATTTTACGTCCTAATGACAACCATGTTTGTCGTATTTTTGAAAATAAAATCACAGAAGTGGTAAAGTTTCATTAAAATGAAAAATCTGTTTTTTAACTACCACTTAGTGGTTTCACTATTCATCAAAAATTGAGGTTTTTCAGAAAAATTCCAAAAATTCTCCCCAAGCTATATTTGATATTACAAATTCAAAAATGATTTATACTTTAAAAAATTCAAAACATATAAGTTGAATTAATTAATTCCCGCTGTCAAAAAAATTACCGTGTTTTTAAGAAACAAAATATATCAAAAGACTAACACTAGTTTAAGTCTAATTTCAAAGTAAAATAAATTCCAATGAACACAATTGGATTAAATGGTAAAAATATATTCTAACTAAACTTTAAAACCAATTAAAAATATAATATATCCATATAAATAAATCATATTAAAAGGAGGTTATGAATTAAAATACAATATTTTTACTAAAAATGATATTTATTGGAAAAATAACAAAAATTACACAAAGTAAATTCTGATGTCCAGATTCTAAAGAAGGATTTAATTTGGTCCAATATAAGATATAAAATTGTCAAAAAGTGTATTTAAAAATGGTTCTCCATCAAAAGATAGTTAATCGACCTTTTAAATAATATTAGAATATTTACACTTAAAATTGGATTCATTCGAATTTTAAAACTTTAATATTTATTGGATAAAAGTAAAAATATTTGAAAAATATATATAATAATTTTGTAGTTAGTTCTGTTCATTACCGTCATTACAACGGCTAGGCGTTAACTACCATTTAAAATAAGATTATATTATTGTTAGAGTTCAACATAATATTTCAAGGAAACACGTTGTTGCGTATTGGGTATGCCATCATGCATAGAATTTCCTTTAAAGTAATATTAATATTTTATTCAAAAGTATTAATAAATATGAAAAATTAATATTCTTTATTTACCTGGGATGTTACAATTGGTAAATGATAGAGTGAGTGGTTCCTTTTAAGTACATCCATGCAATGATAATACAAGTGGATTTGGCTATATAATATATGTACAAAGGGGTAAAAACCCAAAAACATTGTGTTGAGTTAGACTCTATTGGGAACTGGTAAATTACAACGTTTTTTAAGCATACATGGTTTCAAACTCTTAAGGGATATGGTTTATAAATTCACTAAATCTTTGTGAAAATCTTAACAGATTAAAATTTATGATCAATATGAATGACCGAGTAAAAACCTAAGTTGTAAAACATTTTATAAGAATGTTTCCTGACTTTGACATAATATGTCATGACCCATCCCCTGGGGCTCATGCCGTGACTTCCCCAAGCCCACCTTCCATAGGCCAGGGGCTGGCGACTTGCACCTAAGTCGTAAATCCTTAAACTGGGAAGGAATTTCCTTTATAACTGAAAACAAATAATACAGTGTACCCAACTGAATACAATATACTAAGCAAAACTATATAACAAGAGAGGGCTAAAAAGTAAAGGGGCCAGAAATACAAGCCCAACTGTAAAGTACAAGAACAACTAAAAAGGACAAAACAACTGAAAGGTGAAAAGAAGCTCCTAGATCATCCACCATGGATCTTACCTGAAGGGTTGGTATAGATAGCCTCCTCAGCACTCCACATCCGTCATTCTCCACTGGGTATAGACTCATCATGAGGTCCACCTCTAGGAACCGTCCAATCCTCGTACACTCAGACTCAGTTAGTGTTATCCGTTTCTACATCCAACACATTGAGGTGCGGGTATAGCCCGTGTAGGGGTGAGTATAACGATACTCAGTAGGGACCCGGAGACCCTCAAGGTCTCACAAAAGCCAACAAGGATAAACCACAAGGTATAAAAACAATAGATAACCCCACTTAGGTATATTCCCATACATATACCTATGTTATCAGGTAATCCATCTCAATAATGAGGAAAACACAAAGTTTCTGAATTAGCTCACACAGGTATTCAAATTTTGAAGATAGATATAGATGATCAGATGTTGACACTGATTCATCTATTCTGTCGAAGCCACATAAGATACAGGAACATAAATTAGAACTGTCGAACCCACACAGGATCCATGAACAGTTATTCCGTCGAACCCACATAGGAACCAAGAACAAAAGTCAGAAATATCAATCCCACACAGGATATAGGAATAGTAGTCAAAGATTTTGAACCCATACAGGATCTAGGAACAGTCGTCAGTGCTATCGAACCCACACAGGATCCAGGAATAGTAGTCAGTGCTGTCGAACCCACAAAGGATCTTGGAAAAGTCGTTAGTGCATAGCCAGCCATAGGGTTCTGCACGAAGCATGCTTAATTCCGAGAGGGTCCACTCCTCAATCCAAGTGTCGATACATCAAGTTCCACAAAGTTCCAAGAAGAATTATCTCAATGGTCCGCCTCGTCATAGGGGTCTCATTGCAATAGACAGGGTGTCAATCGGATGCCCGATCTATGAGTTATTAGCATTTTAGTCCCCAGGGTCCAGTTGGATTCGTGTACGATCCAACCAGACCGTATCTAAACTATTCCCCATACTCCACTGAGGTATACTCAAATGGACCTTCATGCTCCATGATTACCAGCGCTATTTACGGTTCGTCAAACGGACATCCGTTAACAAAGATATGGCCAAAGAAAGTAAAGGGGTCAGTAGTGGTCCTGGGTCCGGTCTGACCCGGTCGGACCAACTCAGCCCAACCCAGTCTGGGCCGACCCAGTCTGGGTCGACCCGTTCAGACCCGAGGGGTCTGTCCTGGCCTACTGTGCGGGCCGACCTGTTTGGTTTGGCCCGTCCCACTGGGCCCAGACCAGCTGGATGCGAGGACGGTTCGTCCCGAGCTCGAGGCCAGTTCGGCTCAGAGCGCTGCGAGGGCGCGGCCCGACACAGCTCGGTCCAGAGGGTGCGACTGGGGCTGGTTCGGCCAGGGCACCATGAGGGGGCTGAGATGTCGGCTCGGTCGTGTGGCTGCGAGGGGGCCTAGACGCCGGCTCGGCCAGGAGGCCAAGAGAGGGGTCGGGACACTGTCTCGGCGGGGAGGCCACGAGGGGGCCAAGTCACCGTCTTGACCTAGAGGTTGTGAGGAGGATGGACACTGAGTCGGCCGGGTAGCCATGAGGGATCCAGATAGGGGAGGCGTGCGTGGAACGTGGAGACGGGCATGCGGGAAAGTTCAGGGAGATGCAATGGGCATGCGCGAAGACCGGTAGGTGGGCCGACGACGTTCGACAAGGTAGGGCATGGCCAATCAGGCCGGCGACCAGGAGGCTGCCGGGCAGGCCGGTTCGGTGCGGCTTGGGCTGGCGCGGGCCGGAAGTGTTCATCCAGGATCACAGGAGCGCCACTGGGGAAACACAGTTTGCGGAGGCCATAGGTAGTGTGACCTTCGTCGCTGTTGCCTTCGTCGTTACGTCACCTCATCTCCATGACAAAGTTCATCATAAAAAAGATCGGGAGAGAGGTCGGGCCATGTTGGTTTGGCCCCCACCCTCCGCATTTAGGGTGGTATCAATTTTTCATCAAAAAATAAGAAATATGAACAACTATTGTTTTACAAACACGCATCAATTCATTTCAAGTTCGACAAAAAAAGAAAAGGAAAGTTACACAAAATAAATCCCCTACCTTTGTTCGTCGGTCGACGATGAAGTCGCGGAAGGTAGATGAAGAAGACCATCACTCGTTGCGTCTGCCAGACGTTTACAATCCCGAGCTGTGATGTCTCGTTGATGGCGATGCATATGGTAGGTTGGTTGAAGAGTCCCCACGTGATTTGAGGCTCTGAGAGGGATGTCATAGAAGTTCGATGTTCTTTGTTTTTCATTCTTTGTTATTTGTTTGGATCTTCTCTCCCAATAATCCTCCTCTCCTAGCTGCCACAAAAATGAATATTCCAGCAAAATAATAGATTTTAATATCCTGTTAATTTGTTGAAACAATATTCAAATTGGACTAATTAATTAGGTAGGCATCCCTTAATTAATTCAAGGGTTTGGCACAAGGAATTAATTAGGGGAGGTGAAGAGGATTTCCCTCATTAATGAGGGTGAGTTGTGAGGTTTTCCTCTCCTCCCATTAATAGGGGTGTTTAGCCCCGTGTGGTCCCCACGTCATAACCTCTTGCAGGAGGTTAGGTTTGGGTGGGCCCCACCACAATAACCTATCATGTGAGGTTAACGTGTGGTGGTCCCACCTCCAACTTCTATGAGGTGGTTTTAACCACCAATAACCCACATGGAGGCTCAAATAAAATAAAGTGAAGCTCACTTTATTTTATTTCTTTCCACGAAAAACCAAAAATTAACTTCTATTCCCGTCTCAATACCGTCGAAGTAAAAGTCTTATTAAGAGAATACCAGCGTTTCGAGTTCAACGGTGCCCTCATATTTTAATTCTGAGTACCGGTTCAAAAGTTATAAAGCTCCACTCGTACATTAATGGATAGTACCCAAAAAAAACTTCAGAAAATGATTCCGGGCACACTGGGCCTTAGAATCATGCGCCGTCAATTTTTTCAAACTTGTAAAAATACCATGTATTTAAGATAAAATTTTCCACAAAATTTTGAGGTCATTAAATTCTCCCCAACTTAGGGATTTACGTCCTCGTAATCTACAACTCAAACTAAGGGAACAAATGGGGGTACTGATCATGCATCTGAGCCTCCCGCTCCCATGTGATCTCATAGAGGATCCCATGCTTCCAACAAATGAGCACCATAGGTATTGATCATCCACGTAGGACCCACTCCTGTAGATCCTCAATATCTACTGGAACCTTCGTAAAAGTCTCCCCATTGTCTACGTCCAGCTCTCCATGGTTGATGTTGTGGGAATGTTCGTGCACATATCTTCTCAACTGAGATACGTGGAAGACGTCATGCACCCGGTACAACTGAGGTGGATGATCCAGGTGGTAAGACACCTCTCATACTCTAATAAGGACCTGGAATGGTCTGATGAACCTCAGAGATATCTTTCCACATCTTCCAAATATCCATAAACCTCATCGAGGTGAGACTCGTAGAAATATGTGGTTGTTATCCTCAAACTCTAGAGGTCTTCGTCTCCTGTCCGCATATGACTTATACATACTCTGTGCAGTCTTCATCCACTCCTAGATGATCTGAACCTTCTCTGTGGTAGCTCGTACCATCTCTGGTCCCACCAGTGATGACTCCCATGGGTCTCACCAGCACAAGGGTGATCTACAAGGTCAACCGCATAACGCCTCAAAAGGTGCCATCCCTATGGTGGTGTGATACCTGTTGTTTTATGAAAAATCAATAGAAGGTAAGTGATCCTCCCAACTACGACCGAAGTCAAGGAAACAAGCATGTAGCATGTCCTCAAGGGTCTGTATGGTCCTCTCAGTCTGTACATCCTTCTGAGGATGGAAGGCGGTGATCAGACGAAGCTACGTCTCGAAAGCCTCCTGCAACCCCTTCCATAGCTAGTAAGTTAACCGTGGTTCCTGATCATAGATAATAGATGAAGGTACTCCATGTATCCACACAATCTCTTTTACATAGAGGCGTCCTGAGCTCTCTACTAAACCCTTCTCTCCGATTGGCAGGAAGTGGGACGAATTGGTGAGTCGATCAACGATCACCCAAATCGAGTCATAACCCCTGGATGTATGTGGAAGTCCTGTAACAAAGTCCTTGGGTATCCTATACCACTTCCAATCTGGGACCTATAAAGGATAAACCAAGCCTGCTGGTACCTGTTGCTCCGCCATCACGTGCTATCAAGTGAGGCATCGAGAGACAAACTCCACTACTTCTGTCTTCATTCCTAGCCACCAGTACAGTCGTCGAAGGTCCTGGTACATCTTTTCCACTTTGGGATGTACCGCTAATGGGGATGTGTGGAACTCCCTTAACACATCTTCCTGAAGTGACACTGGTACCATAGTACATCCTCGGAAGAGGATGACGTGCTCCCCACCTTTAGAAAATCCATCATGTGCCTGCCCTATGGATATCTTAGCACGTCATGTCTCACAGTAAGAGTTCCCATGTTGTGGCTCCTTGACTAACTGAAGAAGTGGGGGAGTGATTGTAAGAGACTATAGAAAGGCTACCTCATCTCTATCCACAAAGGATATCTGTAATGTAACCAGCTGCTCTATAGCCTCACCTAGCAGCTATATACCAGACGTCCTGCTAAGCACATCTGCAACAACGTTCCCCTCCCAGGAGTATAGACTATCTTGAAGTCATAGTCCTGGAAGAACTAAAGTCAATGTCGTTGTCTTAGTTTCAGGTCCTTCTGAGAGAAGATATACCTAAGACTCTGGTGGCCAGAGTAGACTATGAAACACTTTCCCATTAGATAGTGTCGCCACATCTTCAAGGAAAAGACCACTGCTTCTAATTATATTTCATGGGTGGATTAATTATGCTGATTTTGTCTCAGCTGACGAGAACCATAAGTGATCACTGCTCACTCCTACATCAGGACAAACCCTATTTCGGTCACTGATGCATCACAGTAGACTATGTACCCAATGCCTTCTTATGGAAGCCTTAAGATGGGGGCACTAGTCAGCCTCTTCCCCAGCTCCTGAAAGCTCTGTGGTCATATCTCGGACCACATGAAGGGTTTCCCCTTCTTTGTCAAGGCTGATAGTGGTGTTACAACTCTAGAGAAGTTTGGAATGACCCTCTAGTAGTAACCAGCCAAACCCGGGAAACTCTGTACCTCCGTCACACTCTTGGGTGGATCCCAAGAAAGTACCGCCTCAATCTTCACTAGATCTACTGCAACTCTACCCTCCGAGATGACATATCCCAGAAAGTGAACCTATCGGATCCAGAACTGGCACGTTGAGAGCTTACCATAAATCTTGTGATCTTAGAGTGTGTCCAGTACTACTTGCAAATGGTAGGCATGCTCCTCCTTAGTATTCGAGTAGATCAGAATGTCATCGATAAAGACTACGACCAAGTGATCAAGGTATGGCTGGAATATCATGTTCAGTAGTCTCATGAACACTACTGGAGCGTTGGTTACACCAAAAGGAATATCCAAGAACTCGTAGTGGCCATACCGACATCTGAAGGTTGTCTTTGGCACTTACTCATCTCGAAACATGAGATGGTGATTACCAGATCTGAGGTCTATCTTCGAGAACCACCTTGATCTGATGAGCTGATCAAAGAGGTCTTAAATCCTTGGGAGTGGGTACTTTTTCTTCACGGTCACCAAGTTTAGGTGACAGTAGTCGACACAAAGACTCAGGCTCCCATCTGCCTTCTTGGAGAACAGAATCAGGGCTGCTTAGGGAGAAACACTGGGCTGGATGAATCCCTTCAACTATAAGTCATCAAGCTATACCCGCAGCTCAAGAAGCTCAGCGGGATCCATCCGATAAGTTGGTGTAGATATCGGTGCCTTCCCAGGGTACATTTCAATGTAGAAGTCCACCTCTCTTCAAGGAGGTAGACTTGGGGAATCATAATGGAAAACATCCACGTACTGCTCCACCACTACAGGGTAAGTCAAGATCTTTAAATCAACTGCTCTGAGGGTAAGGCAAGCCAACTGATGAGTGATCAGCTGCAACCTCCTACAAGTTAGTCCATTCTATGCTGCAAAGTCTGCCTTCTCTCCGGTGACGGTAAACCTGGTCCCATCCGTGCAGACACACAACACTTTGCGCCTAATAAAGTCGATCTGAGCATGGACTATAGATAACAAATCTATACCCAAGATTAAATCTTAAGGCCTCAACACCACTATGAGGAGATCCCAGTCGAAGCCCTCGCCTCCTAGAGTAAGCTCACACAACCGTCACTAGTGCGTAATCGTCGAGTTAGCTCTCGTATGAGTCTCTAGCCTTAAGGATCGAGCCAACGGCTCCGTTGGAATCTATGAGCTCCGAACGCGGGCTGTGGCAATGAATGTGTTACTGGAACCTGTGTCTATAATAACTACAACTAAGGATGAGTAGACACAGATCCTACCTTGAATCATTTCTGGGGCACCGTGATCGGAAGCCTTAGCTGCCTAGAGCTGAGTTCTCGCCTGTCCACATACTCCCGACAGTCGGAGTGAACCTCCTGGTTGTGGTGGTGGTGGTGGTAACACCTTGAAACGTCATCCATAGGTAGCTATATGACCAACTCCTCTACCACGTCCGCCTTCTCCCTACGGACCACTTCTATTGAATCTATATCTACGCCTGAGCGGTCCTTTGACTATCTACTGATCATCCAAATGGAGGGTCAGACAGTCACGAGCCATGTGACCTTGACCACCACATGATAAACACTTCCCGCTCCTAGAATGTAGTTCTCTGCCCCGGGTGCCCCGCATAACCGATCCTGAGTCATGCAGTCGTCCAACCATGGAGTTGGTCCTCCTGGACCTCTACAAAATCTGCATACTTCCAGCTATAGAAGACTCCGCTGTATGTCGACTAGGGGTGGGTCTCACTGATGTAGACTGTTCAGTAAGAAAACTCTCCACTAAGAGGGCTCGCTCCAACACCCCTGCCTGCGTCGGGATGCTGAGGGAGATCATCGAAGCCCTGATCTCTCTCTTGAGCCCTTCCTCGAAGGTTAGGTCCCTGAAGAATAGGTCTCGTACAATATCTATGGAGTAACATGAGAGGTCGGTGAACCTCACTTAGTACTGTGCCACCATCATGATCCCCTACTGTAGATGAAGTAGCTCCTGTATCCGCACTGCGCGAAGAGTGGCTGGGACAAACTATGCCCAAAATAGCCTCTCGAAGTCTTCCCAGAGTAGTGTCGCCTCATCATGCACCTAGAGCATCTGGCTCCAAGATATGCCTACTGCTGCCTGAAGGAGACTCGCTACTAGGATCACCATAAGGTCTGTTGGTGTCCCTACCTGTCTGAAGACTCTCACCACAGCCTCTATCCAATCCGGAGTTGGCTGCGGGTCTGTCTCACCCCATTACCTGGGTGGCCTCTAGTGCAGGAACTCGTGCAACGCACACAGGCGGCGTGCACTCTCTACTGCTATGGCTGGTGGCATCAGTGGCCCAATGGGTAGTGGTACCACTGGAGCCTCCACTGTAATAGGGCGCTGTACCGAGGCCTCATCGCTCGGTGGGCTATAATCTCATATAAATCTTGTAACCCTAGATGGCTGTCTATGTGGGGACATCCTGAAACAAAATAGGTGTTCCACGTTCAATAAGATTATACCAAGTGTGATGTCATGGTTGAGTTGACATAAAGAAAACTTTTAAAATCACAAACACAATCAGTGTTTTCGTGCACTCACTCAGAAATCAGTAGTCATTGTCCTGGTGTATGGATATGTCGGCCTCTACACCAACACTGGACTCCCAGAACTGAAAACCACACTCAGTACCCTTAAAACTATTTCTTCACAGAAAAGATCAGAGTCCTATGTTCTACGGTAGAACAAACTCCTCTAATACCAATTTGTCATGACCCTTCCCCCGGGGCCCGTGCCGTGACTACTACAACATTTCCTTCCATAGGCCAGGGGTTGGCGACTAGCACCAAATTCATAATTCCCTAAATATGGGAAAGCATTGCCTATATAACTAAAAATGCACACAACAGAGTAAACAGGTGAATACAATATACTATTCAAAATTTTATAACAAGAGAGAGCTAAAAAGTAAAGGGGCCGGAAATACAAGCCCAAATGTAAAGTACACATACAACTTAAAAGGAAAAAATAATTAAAAGGTGAAAATTATCTCATTGGTCGTCCACCATAGATCCTACATGATGGGTAGGTTTAGATATCCTCCTCAGCACTCTAGGTCCTTCAGTCTCCACCAGGTACAAAATCATTGTGAGGTCCTCCTCTGGGTACCGTCCAGTCCTCATACACTCATCCTCGGTTAGTGTTATTCATCATCTGCATCCATCATAACGAGGTGTGGGCATAGCCCATGCTGGGGTGAGTATAACGATACACAGTTGGGACCCCGATACCCTCAAGGTCACACAAAATACAACAAGGATAAAACACAAGGTATGAATTCAATAGATAACCCCACTTACGTATATGCACATACATATACCTGTGTTATCTAGTAATCCATCTCAATCATGTGGAAAACACATAGTTACTAACTCAGCTCACACATGTATACAACTTTTGAAGAGAGAGAGAGATGACTAGATGTATCCAATAAATCATCTATTTTGTCGAACCCACATATGATCCAGGAACAGAAATTAGAAGTATCGAACCCACACAGGATTCAGGAATAGTTATTCTGCTAAACCCACACATGATTCAGGAACAAAAGTCAGAACTGTCGAACCCACACTGGATCCAAGAACAGTAGTTAGAGCTATAAAACTCGTACGTGATCCAGGAACTATCATCAGTGCTGTTGAACCCACATTCGATCCAGGAACAGTAGTCAGTGCTGTCGAACCCACACAAGAACCAGGAAGAGTCGTCAGTGCATAGCCAACCACAAGGTTCCGCACGAAGCATGCTTGATTTCAAGAGGGTTTTCTCCTCCAAATGAGTGTCAATACATCAACTTCCATGAAGAACCAAGAAATATATTGAAGTTCTTCCCCGTCATAGGGGTCTCAACGCAACAGACGACGCGTCAATCAGACGCCCGGTCTATGAGATATTAGGCTTTTAGTCCCAGGGGCCCGGTCAGATTCGTGTATGATCCAACCTGACCGTATCTCAACTGTACCCCAAAAATCTTGTGGGGTATACTAAAAGGTAACTTCATGCTCCAAGATTACCAGCATCGCTGACGGTTCCTCAAAAAGATGTCACGTGCCAATGATATGGCCAAAGAAAGTAAAGGGCTCAGTAGTGGGCCCTGGTACGGTCCGACCCAGTCGGACTGACTCGGCCCATCCCAGCCTGGGCCCACTCAGTCTGGGTTGACCCGTGCTTACCCGAGGGGTCCGGACTGGCCCGTTGGGCGTGCCAGCCCATTGGGTTTCGCCCGACCCGTTGGGCCCAGCCCAGCCATCCGTGAGGGCAGTCCGGCCCGGGCTCAGGGCCGGTTCGACCCAGAGCGCCGCGAGGGCACGACCGTGGCTAGTTCGGCCAAGGCACCGTGAGGGGGCCAGGATGCCGGCTCGGCCGAGAGTATGAGAGGAGGCCATGAAACGGATCTGCCAGGTGACCACAAGGGAGCTAGCTTGGGGATGCACATGGGGCACGTCGAGGCCGGCAGGCGGGCCGGTTCGGGGAGGGGCGTGGGGTGTGCATGGAGGCAGGCAGGCGGGTCGGCTGCGTTCGGTCGGGCAGGGCATGGCCAAGAGGGCCGATAGGTGGGAGGCTGCCAGGAAGGCTGGTTCAGCGTGGCATGTGCTGGCGGTGTTCAGCTGGGAGCACCGGAGCACCGTATGGGCAGCACGGTTCGCGGAGGCCACGAGTAGGGTGGCCTTTGTCATTACTGCCTTCATCGTTCCGTCGCCTCATCAACATGCCAAAGTTCATCATAAATAAGATCAGCATAGGGGTCAAACCTTGTTGGTTTAACCCACACCCTCTACATTTAGGGTGGTATCAATTGATTCATCAAATAATAAGAAATATTAATGACTATTGTTTTACAACCACACATCGATTCCTTTCCAATCTGAGGAAAAAACGAAAAGGATGGTTACCCAAAATAAACCCCCTACCTTTGTTTGATGGTCGATGATGATGTCACGGAAGGTAGACAAAGAAGAAAATCACTCATCACGTCCGCTGCACATTTCCAATCCTGAGCTTTGTCAGCTCGTTGACGATGATGCAGAGGGTAGATCTGTTGAAGAGGTCCCATGTCAGTTGAGGCTCTGTGAAAGAACTCGAAGAATGTCGGAATTCTTCATTCATTGTTCTTCATTGGGAGATTTTCTCCCAATAATACTCCCCTCCAAGCTGCCTCCAAAATGAATATGCCAACAAAATAATTGATTGTAATATCCTATTAATTTTTTGGCACAATATTCAAATTGTTCTTATTAATTAGGTAGGCTCCCCTTAATTAATTCAAGTGGTTGGTGCAATGACTTAATTAGGGGAGGGAAAGAGGCTATCCCTAATTATTGAGGGAGATTTTTGAGGATTCCATCTCCTCCCATTAATAGGAGGTTTATCCCCGAGTGGTCCCCACATCATAACCCATCCCGGGAGGTTAGGTTCTTGTGGGGCCCACCACCATAACCTCTCATGGGAGGTTATGCTTTGGTGGTCCCATCTCAAACTTCCATGAGGAGGTTTTAACCACCAAACACCCACTTGGAGGCTAATATATAAATAAAGTGAAGCTCACATTATTTTATTTCTTTCCTTGAAAACCCAAAAACTAACTTTATTATTGTCTCACTACCATCTAAGTGAATGTCTCCTTAAGAGAATACCGGCGTTGTGAGTTCAAAAGTGCCCTTGGATTACAATTCTGATTACCGGTTCAAAAGTTATAAAAACCCACTCGTAGGTTTACTGAATGTACTTGAAAAAAAATTCAGAAAATGATTCCGGGCACACCAGGCCTCCGAATCATGCGTTGTCAATTTTCGCAGACTCATAAAAATCCCATGTATTTAAGAAAAACATTCCCACAGAATTTCTAGGTATTTACATAATATATGTGTTTTTCCAATATTATATGGTTCCCCACTATGATTTGGGTTTCTCACATTTTAAATTTTTGATTTGTTTACTGCTCGGAACCTAAAGGAATTGGGTTAAGGATGACTGTGATTGAAAATTTAATGATTTTGCTACTAAGAATCCAAATTTTATGGGAGATGAAATAAAACCTATTTCTTCTATGCTCACAAAACTTTCTGAATATATGAATCCTTATAGAAATCCAAATGATCTAAGGGGAGAAAAATAATCTATTGAGTCCTTCATGAGGGAACATCTAACTTCTTTAAGTGGGTCTTCTCTTCTACTAGTTCCGGAACAATGGATCGATACCACAGAAAAGAAATTCTCCATTCTCCAGTATATAGAACATGAAAAAGTCATTTTTTATCCCAATTTTTTTGAATGTCAAGTGGATAATTTGTGGAATCTTATCATGAATGTATGGAAATAGGAAGAAATTGAATTCATGTATTAGGAAAATATTGGGAGAAAATTTTTCAATTAGTACATTCCTCATATTTTCTATATGAATATGGGGAAATAGTTCCTTGGGTTTAAAAACAATGATGAATCTATTGGTACGTATGAAGAAATTTTTATGGGAATTTCAAGGTACACTTATGCTATTATCTTCCAAACTAAATTAAAGGTCGATCAATTCATCAATGGCTTAAAAACAAAATTCCAAATGGAATTATCCATAACAGACTTCAATAGATTTGAATATATTGTTTGATGTGCTCTCTAGGTGGAAATGGAGGTTAGAGTTACAAATCAATCTCATGGTTTTGATAAGAAATGTATGATGGTGTTCGATGGAAAATATAAGAAACACAGATATGATAAGATGATATTTACCTTATGCTAAATGTAATGTAGTAATAATGGAAGAAATTTGATTAGTGGGACATGTAAATGTTTTAAGTGTGGAAGGGAAGGTCATTGGGATACTAATTTGTTATGTGACGAGGAAAAGTTAGCTTACAACATCAAAAAAGAGAAATCTACATTGAATGAAACTCCCACTCTCTAGTGCTTCAAGTGTAAAGAGAGTGGGAATTATGCTAACTAGTTTTCAAACATAAAGGTTAGAGATGATGATCAACATTGGTAACCTCTTAAGATAAAAGACAATGGGAAATCTCATGCGATCATTATTTCTAACATGGGGTGAGATAATAATTTGTTCAAAGGTAGACTTACTAACCATTCTCAAATTGTTAATGTCTTATTTGACTCTAAATCTACCATTTCATTCATATATTAATAATTCACTAAGTGTATCAAGATTCCACCTAAGAAATATAGCATATAATTAGTAGTAAATCCCATAATGGTTCCATGATCATATTTTAGGTCTATGATTATTATCAAGTTGAAGTTGGGGGGAACATTTTTCAGGTAAATATTTAATTTCTTTATCTGGTTGAATTTGATGTCATCCTATGCATTGATTTTTTTTATCTACATAAATCCCACATCTATTGTCAAGGAAGGGATGTTACGTTTGATATGCCAAACAAACTATGATCATCTATCAATGTGATGATAAATATAAACTTCCATTAGAGATAACATGAATTTTATGGATCTTAATTCCAACTAATAAAGGAATTTTTTTAATCTCAAATGGTTTGGGATAAGGTTTATATTGATGATATGAATATTATGATAGGATTTCTTTTTTTTATTTCTAAAATATATTATTATAATTCCACAAAAATGTGAATTGGAATTTTGAATATAACTCATACATGGTTTCACACCAATTACAACGACACCCTATAGAATAGCCCCAATTGAGTTGTATGAATTAAACAAGAAACTGTTAGAATACCTTTATAAGGGACTCAATCGACCAAGTGTGTCAAATTGAGGTGAAAAAGGTTTTTTATAAAAATAATGATGGATCTATGTAAATATGCATTTATTATCATGATAAAATCAAGATCATACTTAATAAAAAGTATCCTCTTCCCTATATTGATGACTTGTTTGGTCAACTATATATAGATCAATACATTCCCAAAATTGAAATTCATTATAGATATCATCAATTGAGGGTCAATATGGATGAAATTACCCATGTAATAATTCCTTATAACACATGGAAAATATGAATATATGGTGCTTCATTTCTGCCTTACTAATTCCCCCACTATCTTCATTATTTTAATTAACAAAGTCTCTAGATATTACATTGATATTTTTGTGGTAGTCCTTAATATGTACTCAAAAATCCAAGAAGATAATGAAGAACACTTTATAATTGTACTAAATACCCTAAGGAAAGGTAAAACATTTGATAAATTTATATAGTGTGAATTTTAACTGCAAATGGTTTCATTTTTCGGACATATAATCTCAAGAGAGGGTATATTAGTAACTCTATAAAAGAAACAGGCTATTGAATGTTGTTATAGGCCAACCACATTGACTGAGTTTTGTAGTTTTCTTGGCTTAGTTGGATATTATCAACAATTTTTGGATAAGTTCTCATAACTATCTAATCCTATGAACAAGTTAATTATGAAGTGATCCAATTTCTTATAAACATATGAATGTGAGGAAAATTTCAATGAAATGAATTAATTATTAGTTATCTCACATGTTTGTACATTGAACTATTGTGGACAAGGGATTGTAATATGTAGTGATTCATCCAATAAGGTATTGGGATGAATTATTATAATTAATGACATGGTTGTAGATTATTTCTCATGAAAATTTTTGTTTAATGCGCCAAATTTCCCAACTCTTGTTTTGGAGTTAGCCACTGTATTTTTTAATTAAAGACACAGAGGTATTATTTTTATGTAAAAGTATTTGATATAAATAAAAATAAAAAATTATTAAAGTATATATTCACATAGAATAATTTCAAAACACACTATAGAAGACAGGTTGAGATGAATAATTATAATAACTACTCAATAAATTACCACCCAATAAAATAGAATGAGGTGACCGATGCTCTGAGTCAAAAGGATCATGCTAGATTATCCTTGATGAGGATAAAAAGTTGGAGTTGGTTCCCTATATTAATTGTTTTTGTTATTTATGATAACTTGTATTACAATTTGGGAATATTAATAAACTTCTTATCACATAATGATTTTTCTTCTACATAACATTGGATGTGATAATGTCTTAAGAGTAGCTATTGAATAGAAAGGTCATATAATTTTCCTATTATGATAAGAACCCAAAAGTTCCATGAAAGTATTCTTAAAAAAATATTCTATAGTTAGAAGGAATAATTTTATAGAAACAAATTATATAGTCTATCAAGGGTGGAAACTAATTGGATGTTGAGGCACCATATTATGGAGTACACCCCTGGAAATATCCACTATAGGATATTTTGAGAATGAGACCGATCAATATGAAATCCAAATTTTTATATGACAATGTATGTTCCTATATGTTGAAAAGTGTATTGAACTTATAATTTATTACTATTATTAATGAGTGTTTAAATTCATACAATGTGATGTATTGATGAAATCCTGGTGACATATCTTCACGGTGAGGTAGGATACGTTGTGTGTGTGACAAGTAATATTACATTAATGAATAATGTAAGAAATTATTTGTCCCTTATGTTATTTAATGGATGTTTATATCTCAAGCCTATTGATGGAAATAATATATTCTCAATAAATCCATGGATATTGTGTTTTATAAGAATGTTTTATTTTTTGAAATTCAAAGAAATAGATTGAGAACAAATGTTGATGAAACCATCATTAAACCTACATGATTAGAGATATCATGATAAAGGGATTATATTAGAAAGTAAGAATCTGTATAAGGCATTATATCATTGTGGCATCAACTTATTTTCTATGTGTGCCTCTATATATTTCTAGATGATGACCTAGGAATTTATGATTTGTTTTCAAATTTCATTATAAAAGAGGCCTAGAGGGTCACACACTAAGTGAATCCAGAATCTCAGTTAAATAATATATTATTATTTTTTATTTAAAAAGTTGAATAAATATAATTCATGCACATAGTTTCATAATTATTTATTCATTATTGATCATATATATTTGTTCACCATTTATTTGAGAGAATTTTATGTGAGTAGGATATTAATAAATTTTTATTTTTAATTTAGTGAATATAATATTAATTTTTTTACTAGAAAATAATGCAGTGGTATCTGTTTATTACAATATTGTAATTATTCAAGAATCAATATATATTTTTCGGGAATGGAAGACCAAGTTTATATATATAGTCTGAAAAATATATATATTAAATAATATTTGATTAAATAATATTTAATTTTAATTCGCGAGTTTAGAGCATGTTGATAAATAATAATAATAATAATTTTATAATAGAAATGGAGTTTCATCGGGATTAAATAAATATCCATGGTAAATTTTGAACATATTTATTTCTAACCCTATAGGTATATAAACGCAATAATATTATTTTCCAAGAGATCTGATTCATTTCTTTGTTGTGCACCTCAGATTCAGAGAATCCTATCGAATCCCTAGAGAGATCCCTTCTCCAAGAACAATCCCTATAATAGAGAGATATCTTCCTCCACCATCCAATATTGAGCCTAGAGATATCATGGAGAATATTTTTATGGGATTCTCATGAAGATCAAAGGAGAATGATGTAATTGATTTTCTATTCCATGCTAGAACCCAAAGATTCATACGATGACATTAAGGTATTTATGAAACATGTGTCTATCACTGCTAGAGGGAATCTTCTCTTCATTCATACAATAAACTAATGGTACAATGTTGATCAATTTTCATATCTACCAATGAAGAAAAAATTTCACACAAAATAATTCTTTAATTTCATAAATTAATTATAAATAATATATGATGTTCTAGTACTCTATTTTCAACATTTTATATATCTTTATTACTATTTGATTCAATTCCATTGATCATGAAATTAATCATTGTGTAAATATTGGAATTATCATCGATCATGACAAGAATAAATGTTGGGATTGACACATCACATGCTTCCTATACACCCATAACCTTTGATTGATATCATAGGGGAGCACATAATCATTTATAATTATTTGAGGATCATTGATTTATTTATGAAAAATAAATTAGTTTTAAATTCCACTATAATAATTCATTAATAAAAATTAAGATATCTACATCCGCCATATAATATATCATAAATATATTTAAATTTATCAATTTTATGATAGAATTTGTTTTGAAGATCTCATCTATTGGTTCTGAGGAATCTAGATGGATAACACCAGAGTAAAATCTATGTAACCTTGAGGAACATTCTATGTACTAGTGTTTGATGTACCAAGAATTAATTTAAATTGAATTAAAATAATGTGCATATATTACACATGGTTTATTTTATTATACACCATGTGTTTACAGGGCCATCATGGAGTACATTCAGAAGGAGTACACATCATATAACTTATATACACGCTATATTGTCCTTTAGTCACATAATAGCCTAGTATATTCTTACATTGCCTACCTGATTGGTGACCATGTAACTCGGATACCACATGATGTTTAACCCATATTCACACCATGTAATCCATTACTCTCTATAAAATATTTACTTGCTAAGTCTATAGGAATGTTCCTCGGATAAAAGGTGAGAAAAAGTACACGTTGTGTAATTGGTTTGTACATGTCATGTACTTATACCAAATTACACAAAATAAAAAATTAATTTATTATAAAATTTAAACCACATAAAAATATTATTGAGTGTTGTAATTAAATTTATAGGACATTCCATGTGATCTGTTTTAATATAGATAAATGTTTAATTACTTTCTATGTAATGTTGATATCATCATATCATGTATTAGTTATATTATAATTATTACTCTACATGCATTGGATAACAACATGTGATAGAAAAATCAGGTAATCTGTGTAATCATTAAGTTAATGTTACATGTCATGAAATTTTATGTTATTTCATGTATGGTACATGTCGCAAGAGTTAATTGTATATGAATGTAATAAATGTTGGGTAGTTAAAATGGGTTCGCACCTCCACTTATAAAAGGCCACCCCTATACTCTGTTCTTCAAAAAGTCACAACTATATTTTTGGAAATGAATTTCCCAAATAATTTTCAAAATTCCATCTTCTATTCCTATAATTCTTATTTTGGTCATAAATACATCATAGTATGGATTATGGTGGAAACCTAAGGATGATACCTGAATAAGAGGTACCATTCATCAACAGACGTTTTTTAATAAAACCCCTTAAAATTTTTTATATCATCATTATATAATAAATGAAGTATTTCTATATAATTATCAATTTTTATGATATGTAAATGAACAAAAACCATATCCACTTCCATGAAATTGGTTATGAAATCATCGTTCCTATTTATGATGAACTACAACTTTGTGATATGAGGTCATTCATTTTTCCATAACCACACATCATTCCTGGGACTAAGGATGAGTTTATTATTTATATATTATATACATGATATTTATGATTTTATTTTGATTCATTATATTTTATATTACAAATGCCTTAATTCTGTCCATTTTTTGTGAATATGACAATGTTGCTCGTGTGTACGATAGACTTCCACCTCATGAAGCGATGCGATTCATTCACGATTGACATGGAAAGTATTAGATATGGGTTTAAAAAATATTTATGATATATATTACATAACCATGATTATGATATGATAATATATTCCATTTAGTTTTCTTTCCATCTTCCCAAAAATAAAGTGAAAAAAAAACAGCATTCATGCATATGTACGAACTATCGTCTCCATGAATGGTGTATTTCATTTAAAATCAGAAAATTTTATGGATTCCTATAAATAAATATACAATTAATATATATTAGGTTTATGTAAATTTTATCATTTTGGAGATGATTAATTCATGATATATGTATACTGAAGAAAAATAAAAAATAAAAAAAAATATACAAAAAACAATGGAGTTATTATATGAAACATAATTTTAATGTGGAATTATTAATAAATAAATGATAAAAGAGCATGAAAAATTATATATGGTATGGAATATAAGAATATGGTTCTAAAATAGACTTATAATAAAATAATATTTATTTTATAGGGGGTTTGAATGATTATGACAGAAGTCAAGACTTAAGGTAAGGGGTTTTAGTCACAATTTCCTCTTTTGAGATGTACGTTATGTTATGCACCTATATTATTTCACAATATGTGTGTATATCCCCTCTGAAATTTAATATAATGAATTTATTAATCATTATTTTATTTTATGTTCCATGTTATTTTATTCCTTCATGTATATTATCATTCATTGTTACAAAAGTGGTAACGATTTTTCATTATTATATCATCATTTATCAAGATTGTTTATGATTTAGATTCCAATGTAAAATCTGATGTTCTAACTATCAATAATTATCAAGAATTTTCTTATCCTATAACTATTCATGATATCTAAATGTAATTAAACCATTTTTACACTCCTTGTAACTTAAAATTATCAATAAAATGTTTTCATAAATATACAACTTTATTTTTATCTTCACTTAGAAATATATTTTTATCAAAAAACCATGTCTTATATAAATGTTTTAAATTTTTTTAAATCTTTATTTACAATGGAAACTTATTTTCATCATGAAATATTTTACATGATATTTCAAGATCATTTTCCATTTAATACAACATCCATTAATGTTACCTCTGCTATACTGGATATGAACCGTGTATACCATTTGTATTCCTTGTCTGAAT
This sequence comes from Viscum album, assembly GCA_963277665.1. Taxonomy (NCBI): domain Eukaryota; kingdom Viridiplantae; phylum Streptophyta; class Magnoliopsida; order Santalales; family Viscaceae; genus Viscum; species Viscum album. The sequence continues at coordinate 1,660,226,534 of OY728136.1, read as the reverse complement.
GGTGTATTCTGAAAAGATGTTTATGAAATATATTTTTATTCAATGAGTTATAAATGGTAATATGATTATTTAAACCAATTATCTTCATGGTTAATTCAATTCTGAAATGATTATCGAACCTGTCTTTTTTTTTCTACAGGTTATGGTATGATGAAATGTTTATTACATCTATTTCATTTCATGGGGTTTGATATGATTAGAGTTTATGATCCCCTGGAATCCATAAGTGTTGTTTTCATTATATAATTTGTGGGACCTATATATCCCTATAATGAATTGGGTAAATAATTATATCTCATGAGATATAAAATTATGGAATAAAAGGTTAACCTAATTCAATAAGAGTGGGCTTGAATGGGAAGTGAACCTAGTTCAGTATGACTGGGTTGGAATTGGAAGTAAACTTGATTTAGTAATATAGGTATAAAATAGAGATTGAATATGGTTTTGTAAAGAAATTTGTCTACTATTTTGGTCTTTTCAGTGAACCATGAGTAATATGGAAATTATTTAATATGCTTATGTTTATATAAAAAATTCCATGTCTTGTTCTTGTATTATTCTCTTATGGATCATGTTATTTGATTCCCATATGAATAATGTCTTGTGAAAAATAAATAATAATCCCATTATAATATTATATATTAAGGGAAGTGTTTTCAAATGTTAGGGTCATGTTCACATACCCTTATGTTCATGTTATCCTTACATATCTTCCTTATTTTCATTTACTGAGCAACTGAGATCACCCTTTCTTATGTTTATTTTCCTAATGTTATGAAGATATTTATTATGTATGATATATCTAATAAGGGTTCTGTTTGTGAATAACGTCGTGCGATATAAGGTAGCACAAAGACAAACTACTGTTTATGTTTCCAAGAATTCAATAGAAGAAAATTATTACATTCCTCATTCTTGTGTTTGTGTAATGTGATGAATATTCATAAAAATCATGTAATATCTATTCATGATATACCCATGTCACGGTATTTCATGTAAATTATTCTATTAAATAAATAATTTTTTATGTTTTACTATATAATAAATTATTATGGAGTTACAGTATACCACCTTATAATAATTTCTCTATCAAAATTCAATCTCTTTGAAATAAAAAATATGAGGATACTACTACCTCATAACATGTTTATGTTGCACATAGAGTCCATTAATTTATTCTTTCACACACAAACATTGACCAAGTGAGTGGTATTTTTTTCATTACACTTTCTATCTATGATCTAGAACATCCACCAGTTGTTCCTCATAAAGGAGACTATTATCCATTGGTATAAACCGTTTGTTTAGTACATGTGAAGGTTTAGTTATGTTCTTCCTTATAATAGATAAATGGAACATATAATAAACTGGGGATTGTTTTTTGGACGTTCCAAGATATAAACAAATAAAACAAATGTTATCATGATTTTGAAGGGGGTTTATTATCTAGGAACAAAATATCACTTACTTGAAAATATCATTACCCAATTTTAAAGTGATATTCATGAGGATGCCATGTTAGCAACATCAAACTCCAGATCACACTAACTATTTTCAATATAAAATTTATATCATCAATGAGATTCTATTACGTGTTGCTAAATGGATCTAACCTACATTACCATTTTTTTAGACATACCAGGTCCCAATAGATTTCTTTCTCCAAATTCATTCCAACATGTTGAAGTTATACAATTTTTACCATAGAGAGATTCATATATAACTATATGAATGCTCGAGTTAAAGCTATTTTTGTAAGAAAATTTTACCAAAGGAAGTTTTTGATCCCAAATAGCTTTAAAATATTTCGAACAATCTATTAAGATTCCTTACATAGTTTTAGCAGTCTTTTCAGACTGAACATCTATCTAAGGATGATAATCAATACTTAAACTCAAATCCATATCATGATCCTATTTAATACTTCTCTAAAATGTTAAGGTAAACATAAGATCCGAATCAGATGTAATTGATAGCGACACTCCATGAAATCTCACAACTTTATTATTGTATATCATAGAAGGTTATTCAAGAGAGAAATCATCTTTGATGGAAATGAATTGTGCTGACTTCATAAGGAGATCAGCTAAAACACAAATAACCACATACCCTTTAGATGTTTTGTGTTTTCAGACAATAAAATCAATGGTAATGTTTCATCATTTCTATTATAATAAAGGTAACAGAAGTGAAATCCTTTTATACTTCCATCATTCCACATTAACATGATGATACACCTAAAATCAACATATATAATTTATAATATATAGAAATATTATTTTAAATATCTATACATCTACGTATTTCCAATATGAGTACTAAATGATGAGATGTGAGCCTCATCTTTTAGTTCTTTATTAAATTATAGTGTTTATGGAAAAAATACCCAGTTCTTAAACATTATCATTCCATCATAATAATGACATAAATTTGGAACATTTTTTACATTCTTATACTGTTCCATATCTTCCTTTTGTGCTTGTTTAATCCTCACATGGATAAATAGTTAAACATTAAACATAGAAAACATGATATTTTACCTTTCCGTATGATTTCAAGTTCAATTTTCTTATAATATATATGTATTATATATATTTCAATCCTCATAACGGGGAAACCAAAATGATCCTTCTAACTCTGAGCATCAACAACCTTGTTCTCCTTTTCATGGTGGTAATGTATTGAGAAATCATAATATTTAATCCATTCCAAACATATTTTATGTTGTATATTCATATTTTTGTGTGCGAATAGTTACTGTGAACATTTATAATCCATATACTATTAATCCTTTCACCATATTGTTAATTATACTATATTTTGCATGAAAAATACTATTGTCAGCTCTAAATCCGAAATCGAGTAATTTTTATCATTTATTTTTAACTAGTGTGAGTCATATTCTATGACTATAAAATTTATCATGATGATACATCCCCTTACATTTTATGATGAATTAAAAAATATCCCAAAACCATATCAATTATAGGTTAATGTGAGTATATAGTTCACTAAACAACCTACTATTCAAATTTGTTAATCCATAAGAGCTTAACCTCTTTCTGAATCCATGTGGTGATTAGATTTGTTACTCACATGAAATATCTCCAAAGGTGTCCATAATATATATCCACCCAATAAAACTATGGATCCAAATAACTGTGTTTAGTATGGTATTTTTATCAATAATCTTTATATTTTAAAGAACCAATAAAATACCCTCAAATTATATTATATGACCCAATAACGAATGTTCATGAAACCAAAATTCAGACTTGTAAAATTTTTCATGAAACATATCCTTCCTTAGTGTCTTTATTATAAATCAAAATGGATATTAATTCTCTTACTTACACTTTGAATATATAAAACAATAATCTATAAGTACTACCACAAACTGACTCAGGTAATCTCTATTGATTCTATTCATTCAATCCATAAGGATAGTGTGGGAATTATTAAGACAAAATAAAATCTGTATAAATTTTTAGTGTCCATTCCAAGTACAAAATACTGTCTTGGGTATGTCTTCCCTTTTGAATCCCAATTTATCATATCAAGATAAAAAATAAATATTGTAAACATATTGATCTCCTTAAAATTGATCAAAAAAATCATTGATACAGGTTATTGGATACATGTTCTTGAAATTGATCATTTTAATTTCATAATAATTCATTAAAATACACATTTTCCCATATTTATGCATAACAAAAAGTATAGGTACCCATCAAGATAACATGATAGTTTCTATTAATCCTTTATCAAGAGTCTAAAGTTGTTTTCCCTCAAATTCCTATGCCTCAATTAGGGCCATTATATAAGAAGTTTTTAAAATATGAGTTTTACAAGGGAAAATTTATATTGGAATCTCTTCTTTATGATTCATATGTAAAATAAGAAAATATTTTATAAAATATCAAAAAAATCCAATACCATAATTATATCATCAATTTTATGTTTTCTAAAACCATACGAGACAAATACCATTTAGAAACAGAACTTAGGACTAAAAAAATAGAAATAATATCTATTAGATGTTTGTATTCATCTTAAAATAGATAAGTGATCATAAGTTCATTTAGAATATGAAATGTGACTTCCCTTACATTGAAATTTATATGGTATCCATAAAAGAAAATCTAATCCTTGCCTATATTCAAATAGAAATCATCAAGGGGAATAATTATATGATTTATAGGAGGCGTATTCCCATAATCTTAAATCAGAGAGGAACTATAAACTTGATATGTGATCATCATACCATTATGAGTTTTCTCTAGTAACATAAAATATTATAATTGAGTTTATGAATGAAAATCCCTATAAGCGATTCATGATATAAAGAAATTCCTATGAATAATCACAAATAAGATAATTCAACATTTAAGTATGATTTTCGCAACATAAACTTCAACATTATATATTCATTCCATTACTAAAACAAGAATGGTTAGATTATGAAATAATCATCACAGTGAGCCATTATGTAATAATGAAAAATAATTCATAGGATTTATAAATCAGGAATCCTTCATTTCAACATATAAAACATTAGGTTTAACATAATTTATTCATTTTCATCATCTATTAAAATATTTTATAATGACTTGTAAATTAAGTGTGAATTAACTTAATCATATCTCCCTATGAGTGTCATAACATGTGCATAGAATGGTAAAATTCACTATGCACTAGAATGATGACTGATATAAACCTGAACAAATTTTTTTAGGGTTATTACCCTAATATTAAACAATTTTAAAACCAAATTGACTGAAATATCTAGATAGGTATGTATTGCTAGAAAAACCACCAAATTTATATCTTACCAAAAATTTTAGGATTAAATCCTATACATTTATTTATCACCATGGTTTTCAAAAATGTTTTATTATCCTAATCTCTAATGATTTACTAAACCCTACTATAATATGAACTGAGGTGACCCATGATTGTATTACATAAATTTTTCATCATTTTAGATAAATATTAAATACATAACATTATAATGCATTCTTAATCTTTAACGGTTTAGTGTATTTAGAGAGTAAATACATATATATATTTTTTAAGTACAATATTTATCATTTCTCATAATGTTATTATCAATTTTTTCCCTTTTTCAAACACCCAACATAAATCCTTTTTTCATAACCTAGTGAAAGGAAACATAAGCAAGGGTTAGCTTAAATTATCATCAAGGGTAAAAATTGGAGATATCAATTGATAATCATATGTTGGTATTGGACAAGTGTAAGGGTATGAGATGATGATAATAACAATAACTTTTCATACCTTATATTTCATAGATCGTTAATATGAGTAATATTATAATAATTTATCATTCCAAAATACATGTATAATAAGGGTGTGAAATCATCATAAATCATTCATGAACTATAACTCCAAATCATGGGCATATAAACATATCATAAAAGTATGTCACCATAATAGGCATAGATGAAATTTCATATGTAGAGTGAAACTACCAAGAAAATAATGTCATAGTATATAGTGCATCGAAACCTATTTTCCATATCATGAGGGATCAAAAATCATGACATATTTATCATAGTGGAGCATCCATCCAAACATATTTCCTTAGTGAATTTGGAATCTCTACATGTTTTCGAGAGTGGGTTGAGAACAACAACAATTTACCCATAATTATCTCATGAGATATAAGAGTTTAACCAAATGAATTATAAAAATATATAATTCTAGGCCCATCTGTTACATACTGAAAACCATAAATATTTGTGAAAAAATATCACAAAAAAATTATCATATCAATATATCACAATGTGTTCAAAGGAAACATGTTTAATAAATACTTCATCATTTCATCATTTCATAACTAATGTAAAAAAAAATTAATTTCATAAAAATATAGTAAAAATAATAATAAAATATCCATATAAATAATATAGATTATATTATTGGATTAAATCTCTATCAAATAATTATTAACTTCAAAGGCTATTATCATAGATGGGTTTTAAAAAAAATACCATTTGAATATTTCAGGTGGGAAATAACATTTCCATTATAAAATAATGTTTTTTAAAATAAAAATACCTCCAAAATGTTATATAATTTTTATTGAGAAAATGAAAAATTTTAAAAGAATTTTAAAAACATCAAGTGGTGACGATGAAAGAATATTTTGTTTATACCACTGATGTTAAAATGGAAATACCTTTCACATATTTGGTAAAAAGACAAATTTAACTCGTTTGGAAAATGACATGAAGATTCATTTTGAATATTTTTCATAAAAATTATAAATTAGTAAAAATGACTTTATAAATCATAATATTGAAATAAAAATAATCATGAAATCATTTTAAGGAAAACATAGACATTGAAAATCATGATTCCCGATAAAAAAAAATAAAGTCTGTTTTTATTGAAAACATTTTCCTAATAATTTTATATACCAAAGAGATTAAAATTTTAATATTTTGTGAAATTTCCATGAATATCAAGATGAGAATAAAATAATATAGGATTTAATACATTATTATCATATGATTTTCATGAAGGATATTCAACTACAAATAATCCCAATTAAAATTGGATTAAATAATAAATCCATTTCTTCAATTATTATCTTACATAAAATGTGATCAAATATCCTATATAATAAATATATATGTACTGTAAATTTATTCCAAAACTGTAATCACATATAATACACTAGATATTATATAATTACGACATCCTATCACTCATTTATTAATAATTGTTTACTAAAATCATTGTTTCAGGTTATAATTACTTCATTTTCCTTGAATGTTTATAAATAGAGGTATCTATCATTATAATTTGATTGTGTTTAAATTTTATATATAATTTTAATAAATCCATTATCATTATATATACAAAATATAAACACTTTTATAACCATTCATTTAAATTAGTGAAAAAAATGAATTCCTTCACTTCTTTGAGATTGAAATATGTACGTACACATGAGTGATGTTTCAAATTTTCCATGGAGTACCGAAAGAAAGGTATATAATAATGATTTTTTAGAAACATAATAACATCAAATATATCATATATATTTATTATTTCTATCATTATGACCAACAATGTGATGAAGTAATGAAAAATGAAACACATTGCTTCGTGGAGGTTACAGTCCACCCACACACATGAGAAATACATTTATTTACCATTTTATGGAAACTAAGTTAATAATATATGTGTATTAACCATAATAAAAATTAATTATATTTTCAATAATTTAATTATTATTTTGTAATGGATACCATTTATTTAATTATGAAAAATAAAAAAATAAAATTTAAAATACTCGGTTAAGAGTTTGACCACTTCATTGAGAAAAATCATTTGGATTACAATTTAATCATTGAAAGTATGGTATTTTGGAAATAAAAAATGGTATAGGATATGGGGATGTAATATTGTATGACATTATGGCATGAATATTCCATTATAGAAGGATAAAACTTAGTGAATAATTAAGGAGAGGAGGTTCATTTTTATATATTAGAGGATGGGCACCCTTATAATTACATAATGTATTAAGTTAATATAGATTTATTTTCATGATCAAGTGGATCCAAACTGATAAATTTAAAATATTAAATGAGTATAAGTCCAAATTATCTCACCCAAAATTATTTAAGGGTTAATAATGTTACCAAAAAAGTAAAAGTGACAATTAAGTGTTAATTTTTTTATATAATCAAATATGTCACATTAAATTTAATAATGATTAAATTCATATGAATATTAATTATTATAATAAAATAGTATTTAACAAAGGTTTCCATTAATTTCTTTTTTGGGACTCTTTACATGGTTTGACATTAAAAGAAAACATTTTTGAAATAGAATTATAATAAAAACATAAAAACATAACTATTATGTTATTTTAATCTATTGAATTTATGTGATATAATAATTAATCAAAATTTAATTACTTTTAATGTTTTTAAAATCAGTAATTTTATTTTTTTATGACCAGAAATAATACTATATTGTATTTCAGTCTCCATTTAAGGTATTTATTATTACATTAAAAATAAAAACTAAATTAAAATTATAAAAAAATATTTCATACCTCAAACAAACAATAATGACCCAACTTATATTCTTTTTATCCCTATAATAAAAATTTATAGATATTAAAGTCAAGATAGTGACATTTTGAAGTTATCATATTCTTAAAATAAGATAAAGGTCATAATCAAATAAAAATTTAAAAAATAATTTATAATTTGGAAACATGTATTATTTTTGGTGAAATTAATTCATTCAAAAGGATAAATTCCGATGTCAAAGAAAATTTAAATCCTTATCCCAATGATTTAACCATATTTTATTTGTTTTACCCTTACATATGTGAAAATTATTTACCAAATATAATATTAATAAATTAAAAAAATAAAAGGGAGGTATTTTACAAATTTTAACCTCTTAGTTCCCAATAAGGGGTCAAATTTTCAAGATTTAATTACTAGTAGTTTCATAAATTAATTTTACAATATGTGTAACAAAATCGAAAAAATATTTGTTGAAAGGTCTGTTTGACAATGCTTCTTATCTATATTGGGTGATCTGGGTTCTTTAGTCATAGGCACATGGTTTTTTTATCAGTGCGACCAAACCATGCACAATTCCAAGAGATACAAAAACATGGAAACTTTTTTTATTATCCCAAATATTACCCTAAGGAGTTCTCATCCCCTCCCACCACATTTATCATAAAGAAAACCACACAAGGAAACACTCATCTATGTTCATTATTCTCATGTTGTTAATTTTATCATGCTGATTCCATGAGATTTATACATGATTCGGGTCAGAATCTTTGAGGTACACCACCTTATACTGTTTATTTCTTTCATTCTTACTTTTTATTCTTCCTGCTTTGCAGAAAATCAATTTAGCAGAAGACTAACAATAATGGGATCATTCTATTTTATGGTTTCTGGTACCTAAGGCTTGTAAAGCTCGACTTCCGGCCTATTTAAGAGGTTTCCCTCAAAGGAAAAATGTTTCTCTCTATTAGATGTAAGTTTCTCAATGTTTTAATCTTTTTCATCCAATCATTTTGATTGGTTTTACTTTAAATTCATGGTATAAATTTTTATTAATAATATTATATTTTCTATGATTCTTCGTGAATGGTAAATTTAGTTATACATGTTTTCTATAGAATGTGTTAGTACTTTTCTTCTTAAAATATGTTATTTAAAATTTTATGACAACTACCAAGCACACAGATTGTTCAATAAAGGATCAAATTTCAATTATTAATGTGTTACATTATCTTCAAATATGTTTGGGTGTTTTTATAGAGAATTTATGATTGTTGTTGTAATTTTTGAGGTGTACTTGGTTCTTGAAATGGGTGTTTAAGACTATAAAAATATTTTATATATTTTATAAATCCTAGCTATTTTTTTCTTTCTATTATCATTATATTTTACTTTAAAACAATAAAACAAGGCAAGATTCTAACATTTAATGAGTTTTATAAAATCAAAATACTCTCAATGGATTCCCCTTATGGTTTATAGTATTGATAACCAATCATGGAACCTTGTGATTATTTTCGAAATATGGTGTGGCATATTGGAGACTGTTTTGCAGGTGTGGGAATACATATGGTCCACATAGATTTTTTATTTATTCTAATGCTATTATTGGTTATATTATTATTATTATTTATATATATAACCATATACACTCATATCCTTAATTTTCTTCCACCTTTATCTTATGTTCCATGGGAAATCGAGTGTAGTTAGGGAGATTTATGTATAAACATGCTGTTAAATCTTATAAGTATATTATACCCAGTGACATTTTCTATAGAGAAAAACCTACTTTGGGGTCATTCCTCTTGGTTATCCCATGTACAATGTTACTCAGAATTAGTGTAGTTAGGTTGCATCAGGCACACCTATATGATATGTCATGATTAATATTATTCTCTATTTTACAACTAGATCCAAGGTGTTCCCAATGATTCTTTTAGTTAGCCCAGTGGGATTAGGTATGTTCTTCAGGTATGTCATGGTTTGGCCTAACCATCAAATTGAAAGACAATTCTAGTTTCTTCATGACATGTTTGGAGGTCTTTTACTTGATTATTATTATAGATAATACGTTTACTAAATATATAAATATGATAAATAGGTTTCTTTCATAATTTATATGGAAAAGTGACTATGTTTCTTCCAATATTAAATGGAGATAATTATTTTACCAATTATATGAAATACTGTTTATTTTATATTGATGCGGGGAAAATGATTTTTTTTGAGAAATGCATAGAAACACTCAGAAAAATGTACTCGAGGAGACTCAAAATTTAATCCCCACAAGATCTTTCAGGGATATGAAAAAATCATCTTCTCCTAAGGAAAAAAACTATTTAAGATGGTTAGAAATATGATTGGAATCTCTTTTCCAGTATTTGTGTAAGAATATTTGAATCAGTTGACAGGTTGTAAATTATATTGTGTGTGAATATTATAAATCATTATATATTAAAGAAGAATTATTTTAAGGATAGATATAATTTTTCATTTGAAGTATTTTTTATATTAAATATAGATGTTGCATGATGTGTAAAATTATATGATAGTGAAATTAGAACTAAAAGTTTGTTGAGGAAGTTGAAAATCTATAGATGAACTCTAAGGTGTATTTATTTTATACATTTACTTTTTATTTATTTTAGAGTTGATTCAAAGGTATTAAAAGTAAATTTTAATTGTTTGATGGTGTTTGAGTTTTTTTGAGGAATATAGATATGTGTCTGGAATTTAATATAGCAGGATGTTGGAAATAAGTTAATGTACCAGATACATAATACAAACTTCCCAATCCCTAAAATTTGGAAAATGCATGAAGCCACACAGATGTGTAATATTATTCATGGAATGGGTAATATATTTGTTTTCATTAAAATATATTAATATTCAAAGGAAACAACCATCATGGATATTTAACATATTCTTTTGGTATATACGAATGTTTTTTGCTCCCAGAGGTGTTAAAATTTGAAAAGTCAAGGAATGCATAAGTTTTTTGGAGCATTTTTTTGGTTTTCTAGCGATGTGTAATTTTTTTAAGATAAGAAAAATATTTTATGCTAATAAAAATGGGGGAATAGAATAGGAACTAAGTGATACATATCATATTTCATAATAAATAAGTTTTTTATTCAAAGATCAGGAAGAAATATCCCAATGGTAAAAACTGTAAAAAATTCATAAGATAACTAAAATATTACATACAAATTATCATTTACTAAAATGAATAAATTAAAAGTACAATATTGAAATATGTAATATATTTACTATATTATATAGGATTAATCTATTTTCTTAATTTAGAAGGTTCCCTATATGTTAATTGAAATTATTATAGTAGGATTTTTTTAAGAATATTTCTAAAGAAGAGAATAAATTCAAACTGTTCTTTTTTGTTCCTAAATGATTTACATATCATGATTTATATAGTGAATATGACTCAATATTCATGTTTTTATACTATAGGATCAATATTAATTTTTTATGTTCAAGGAGGATAAAATCCAGGCCATGAAGCTAAGTGTGGTGGAAAATATTTAAAAGATAGCTCTCGAGTTTGAGACGTAATTACACTTTGGGAAGAGTGTGATTACACACTGAATTATGATTGGAATATTAAGGAAGATATGTGAACCATAAAATAAGATACAACAATATAATATTTTGTTTTATGTTTCCCATTAAGACATGGAATTAATATGTATATGGTTTTTGTGAAATATTTGAAGTAAAATAAATCCAAAATATCATGGTTATTTAAATGAAATATTTGATCATGATGAACATGATAATTACAGAGGATATACACTAAAAAAATTATAAATAATTTCATATTAAAGTTTGGAAAATATATCAAGTAGATTTTTTACAGTTATAAGAGTGAACAAAAGGAGAAGAATAGATTTAACATGATTCTGTGATGATTATATCCCAAATATTTTGTGAATTAATGTAGAATAAAGGAGATTCAATATTGTATTCTATTTTAGACATTGATTATTGAGAAGAATGAGTTGACCCTATGATCAAGTTTAATTTTATCTGTGTTAGAGAATATAAGTGACTCAACAATGCTATTATCTTTCATATTCTAATAATTGAGAAGATATAGAATACATAATGATCCAAACCAATGATAAAGTTTCATATTTTTTAGGTCAAATAATATAAGAAAACAGATAATACTATAAATTATTAATCTTGAATATTTAAAAAGAATAAAAATAATAAGAAGAAGAGGATGAAGAATAAGAATATTAGGTGACATGTTTATTATCTTCTAAACCTTAGTCAAGAAATAAAAGAAGTATAAAGTTCTTGGACATTGACATACATATATCATATGGTCTAAAGAAGGTCTAGTAAAACCTTGTGATTAATGTAGTTTGTGGAAGATCATATACATATTTTCATGGATGGATCGAAGCATATACTATTGATTTACTTTATATAGGATAGAGTATTTTCTTATATCTAAATAAGATAATGATGGTATATGTATCATACATAGTTGGATGTATAATTATAGGTCCAAGGACATCCCCTTGACTAATATTTTCTTAATAATAAAATTAGTTATATGTGTGTATGGGATAATAACCACCCTACACCGTGGATGTTGTTTTCTATCTTAGAAGTTGACCTCATTAACAGATCTCAGTATCCTTTTTTGTGTGTTTTTATATTTATCATTAAATGTATTTTCCCCAAAGGAGAGAAAGAGAAATATATCAACTAATTGAATAATTATTGAGGTAAATACGGTATAATGTTTAAATTTTTAATAATCTATAAAAACTTATTTGACCTATATAAATGTTTTGTATATCCAAAGTTATCCTAATAAAAAGTGTTAGTAGTTTAAACTAGTAATTTTAATCTCAATATTATCAATATTTGAATAATCTTAGTTTTGAGTTTCTTTTTCCAAGGGCCGTGTGAAATGTATATGTAAAAAATAATATAAACAATAAATAAAATATGACATGAACAAGATATCTACTAATATACAAATCAAAATTAAGAAATAATATTTAAATACAATTAAAAAGGCCTCATCAATGAAATAATAGAAAAATGACTCTCTACTAATTGATGATAATCATATTCGAGTTTATTTTGTTATATCTATTCAATATCTTTCTCTTGAAGGATTGTATGAGGGGAATGAATCCCTATTATACAAAGAGAATGAAAATTCATTTTCACCATATTATAAGCCCTATGGGGATAGATATATAATTTTAGAATAAAATAATGTTTTTAAATAAACTACTAATTAAATGAAAAACAATTCTATTTCAAAAGAAATGAATCATTCATTTGATCATAAGGAAATAATATTTAGGAATGATTACATTTATAAAGATTTTTAAGTTGAAATTGAAGATTTTTTATGTTTTTTTTATATTTTCCCCCAAGAGACAGTCACATTTAGTTTTGGCTCTATAAAAATAATACAAGAGGAGATCACCCACCTTCAAGTTGAATTTAATTTTTTAGTGGTAGGTTTGGAGAAAACAATTATTGAAATTTGTAAAATTATCTATGAAAGTTAATTTCATAAGTGTAGTTATATGTAAAATTAATAAAGGTGTTGTACATTTTAGAATCACTAGATTAATATGATATAGAAAGTAGGATAATAGAATAAATTGATTGGGTAAAATTTCGATGAAATAAAATAAGTAATTGTTGTCATGGATACAAAATTCGTTATCAAATTTAATTGTATTAATAATTGTTTTCTCATAAAAAAATAAAAGTATTCATGAATATCAATTATATATGATAAAAAAGGATAAAAAAGATTGATATAAGTCATAAAATAATGATAAAAACTTCCCAAATATAACATATCTTGAGCCTAATGTTAAATTGTTTAATTTGGAAGTAGTTCAAGTTGAGTAATCATAATACTTTGAGAGAAGAGATTCTACGAAACACAATTCCATAAATTAATATTATTCTAAAATATCTCTATTTGGTGAAAAAATTGTTTGCGATCAATGTTGATAATTGATAAAGTGCATATAAGAAAGATCAACATCATATTATCTCAAATAAATTTAAAAGTATAAAAAATATCTATAATGGTTTCAATAAGAGTAGTCACAATGAAAAAACAAGCTATTATGAATAATCCAATCATTTACTAAATCTTTATTTTTAGAGAATCCTATAAGTTATAAATAAATAGAAATGAAAAAATAAAGTAGTGTATGCCATATTTTTTAAGAAAAAGATGTTGGTTGAGAAAAGTATACCCCAGATGTCTAATAGTAATGTCTCATCAACAAGAAATAGTTATTTTTATCCTAGGGGATGAAGAAACACTACGAATATCTTTAAGAAAATCATATGTATAAGTTATAATGGAGGAAATAAGGAGTATAATGTAAATAAATTCTATGATAAGAACAAGGGGATTGGTTTCAGTAAAAAATACCTAAAATAAATGTAGATAATCTATGAAATCAAACCATGATACTAAATAATGCATGATCATTTTTACAACCAAATTAGAAATATAATAAAATTTGGTGGAAGAATTAGTGAAGGTATGTGCTAAAATTAAAAAATTAATTCCATAATAAGAATAAAATTTCATGAAAGCTTGTCTAAAAAGGATACCCAAAGTGTTCTTATAGAAATACATGGTAAGATCATGCTAGTTGTTAATGTTTAAAAGGATCGGTCGATCATATTAACATATCAAGAAGAAATTATATATAGGTTACTTCTTAAACCATGTGATGCATTTTTTTGTTGTTACATGAAAAGAATAAACTCCCACATAATATAAATTTTGGATGAATCAACAAATACATGATACCAATGAATAATACTTAGGAAATCATAATTCTATGAATGATAAATTCAACCAGAAATGAATCTAGAATGAAATAAGTACCTTGGTTGAGATGAAGTTATCAACACTATTTCTCTCTATAATAAGAAAAAATTTTCATGTTTATTGTTATATAATATTTTATTTATATATAGGAAATTAAGTGTGATTATTGATTAAAGGGGATAAGAAAAAAACTTTAGAAAAAGTATGCCAAAGGTAAAAACCATTTACAATATGTAAGATACATAAAATATTATGTATAAAATATAATTTAATAAAATTTATAAAATATAAGAACTATAATCAGATATAAAATATATTAATTATATTAGATCAGATTTATCAATCTACTAAATATATTGGATTTCCAAATCATAACATTGATTTTAGAAGTTGGATTTATTGAAGAATATTTTTGAGTAAGTTAATAAATATAGATGATTTCATGCCATTCCAAGGTTATTTAAAGATCATGATTTTTATTATCATGATTCAAGCTTCTAATTTAAGTTTTAATGTATGAATATGAAATTTCTATGCACCATGTGGAACAAATCCACACCATGAAGATGACTATGGTGGGAAGTAAACTGATTCTAGTACTTGAGTATGAATTTTAGTTTCATTATGAGGTGAGTGACACACTATTATACATGAGGAATAGTTTGTTATGTGAGATAATTGTATAGAAATAGATGATGAAAAAACATGACTTTGAAGCTGCATGTTATCATTGTTGATGTGGAGTTAATATATCCAGAATATTTGTAGAAGATTTTATGTAGAATAAATCCTAAGTATCATGGAGATTTATGTGAAATATTTTATCTGGATTAAAATAAAAATTATGGAGGAGATACACTATCACCACAATAGAATATTTCCATATTAAAATATGAAATACATATTGATGAGATTTCTTGTTCATATACGAGATAGAAGAATGATAAGAATAGATCGGAGACGATTAAATATTTCTTATATTATGAATATTTCATGTGTAAATGTTGAATAAAGAAGAGATAACACTATATTCTGATGTATACATTGAGTGTCAAAGATATATTAATATATATACACAGAGCAATTCTGATGGTCATTTTTCACAATCTGTGTTCCAATGAATTGAAGAGACTCAACAATGCTATTATCTTCCATATTATGTGAGTTAAAGATGAAATTAAAGAGAGATAGAGAGAGATGACTATATATTAACTTTTCATATTTTTTTATGAATAATTGAAGAGAATTGACATTGTGGTGAAGGATTAATCATACAAATCGAAAAAAATAAGGAAATTCTACACTGTCATCTATTTACCATTATTTAGGTTGAAAAAGAAGTTTAAATTACCAAACTATGATTATAAAATCCTTCTTGATAAAGTTGAGCATATTCCCATAGTCCCATAATTATATTACACGTAGAAAATTATGTTCAAGGTCGTGGATCACCAAGAAATCTATGCCACTTCTTAGACCAATGATCTTCAAAACATTTTATTTTTAAAACAAAAAACAATTTCTTTTTGATATATAATTCCCATGATTAGAATATGGTTTGTTTCTATGATCATAATTTGGTAGTTAATGAGGTAGTTCCACATTTTATTTTATTGAATAATACTCATATTGTAAGGAAACAATTATATTTAGATTTTCACCCCACCAAATGAATCTTATACCTTCTGATACATAATTTTATAGGTATCTATTGGAACAAGTATTTTTACTCTTGATACAAAATTTATGTCTTTTTCCCAAGAACCATCACACAAGAAATAAGTATAAAAAATATATTGAGAATAATATTTTTTGATCAGTTATTTTTCTATCATTGGACCAATGAAGTTACTTTTTTTTATTAAAAACACATATTATGTATGACATATTTTTTAACAACAATAAAACTAGATTTGCGGTATTTTATTTCATTCCTCCACTACTATTCTTTTAACCTTTTGGTTATTTTATAATAATAGAAATGAAATATCTTCTGGGGTGTGTGTTCTTATGGTTTCATATCTACCACACCAGTTTTTTTTGATCAACCCCCTTAAAAGATATGGATTTATCTTTTAAATTATTCATTCATTAGAAAGTGTATAACTTCTCTATTGAATATATGTGATCCTACTTATATTTTGTTATCCTTTGATTCACTAAGTTTTCCTAATGCATGATGAGAGTTCGTAATCTCTCATTATCATTGATCTTTCATTGCATCATCATTATTACATATTTGAGATCCTCAATTACTTTAACACAATCTTTCACATTATCAGTACAAACATCAACAATACAAGCACTTTTTTCAGTCTCTAGCTAATACTAAATCATATTTTCTATAATTTTTAGATTTAAAAATCTAAGCTATTCAATATCATCATTAAACATGGATTAATTATACATCTTTTTACTACATAAAAATTTTAAAATCACATACCACTACATAGGCTTTCTGTTTTACCTCTTATCATCAATTTCATTCACAGTAGCTTCTAGTTCAACCTTGAGGTATACTAATATCATTTTAGTTATATTATTATCACTATCATCTAATTATGGGTTTTCAATTAAATTAAAATTACTTCCCCACTATGGTCTTTGCATCCCTTAACTTCTTATACTTCCATTTATTCCAAGATGAAATATTCATGTCAAAGAAGATTCTGATTTTTAAAAAATTTATACTACACAATCCTCCCCACATTTACATCCTTAAAAGATTTATTTATGGGTTATCTATTTTCATCATCAACTCAGAACCACTTTGGATATATTTCAAAAAGATGAATAAATTTGACCCATAAAAATTATGTTAATGAAATATTTTCATTAAACAATTCTTTTCCCAAACTTAGGATTGATAAAAAGAAGCACATCACCTCCACAATCTCTCTTTTTTATGTTCATCTTCCACCACGAGTTTCATCATCTTCATGAATGAAACCTCCTTAGTATTCTAATTTTTTTAAGAATTATTGTTATTTTTCATCATATCATATTTAAAAAGAGTGTGATATCAAAAACTATCTATCCTCACATCCCTTTGGTATTTTACTCTAAGCACCATGACCTTCATGTTGAAATGAGATGGTGAAATTCATTGGATCCAAATAAATATTTTTATATCATGGATTTTTTCTCTTAGTCTATGAATATCACATGGAATGATGTTCAACTGATCAAATAATTCATTGATATAATCATTCACGTGAATCATTAAATCCTCATACTTATTCCAAAGATCTTATAATTTCTCATCAGGTACCTTAGAATCACCCTCATGGATAATGATAATTTTTTTCTAAATGAAATATAAGGATTAAGTGGCACCACCTTCATGTCTATTGCACTGGATAATGCTCATATATTAATGTTTTACATGGCCCCATGTAGACATCCATTCTTTTTGATCAGTAATAGTGTAAAACTCAATTCCCAATGGTTTTGGGATAATCGTATATTTGTATTTATTTATTAGTCTTTAGAATTGTGATTATTATGAATTTATATCACGATCTCTTAAATTTATGTATGGATTGGAACCACGACGATGTATGCTTCTAAGTGAAGCATAAGAGATATGATGTGAATCGAATAATTCAAAAATCATTCTCTGCTTCTTATTTAATCGAAGAAGATTTCATTGGCCCTTTGATTGAAAAATAATTTTTCAATTAAATCCATGTCTATGGAAGTTCATCAAAGTGTTAAATAAAAAAATTCAAAGAATGATAAATCAATAATGATGGATGATTACAAAAGTTTTCGTCTTGCTTGATGAGATATTGAAGTAAAATAGATTATATTTCACAATAGAGTTCATATGACAATTGTTGTAATTGAAAACTTAACTTATTTATCTATGGTTTCTTGATGTGTTTCCAGATATTGATCTTGGAAAATAAGTAAGACAAATTAATTTCATTAATAAATGGTCCAAGTGAGTTACATTTTAAATGTATCCAGAATCTCATTAAATTCTATTGAATTTAATATTTAGAATAAATATTATTCTTCAATTTTGGACTAATAATTATTAAAATTAAGATAATCACATAAATTAAATCACTATACATTTGTGTTTAAATTTTTTGACTTGAATTTTATCTCTTTTATATTTCCCAAAGGTAAAAAATAAACAAAATTTTGATTACCAGTTTAGTTAATAGATCAATAAAAATATTTATTACGTTACATGAATACTTTTAAAAAATGTTTATTCAAATTTTTAGTGAATACAATCTTTTTAATAATTTAATGAATAATATTTATTAGAATAAATATAATTTTATCAATGGTTCGATAAATATTGGGGAGGATTTAGGGGCTGAGTTAATTGACATAGAAAATGATATATTCCATTTAATACAATCTAAATAAATATTGATTTATGTATTTCAAAAATTATATATAAATATGTGTATGTCTAGAGTTACAATAATAATAACAATATTATTTTTATACATGGGTAAAAACTTATAATTAATGATATCTAAGTGTCTATTCTAATATTATTAACTTATTAATCATAATTTTATAGTTATTTTGATATCATTTAAGAGTTCATGAGTTGTTGTGAAAAAATAGTTTCACTCAAGATATTTTCTAAATCCCAAGTGAGAATATCCTTCAAATACCCATCAAAAAATTAAAGCACCTGAGAATAATCTTATTGTGGTTAATGTTGAATAACATGAAGCACCACAATAGCACCAAAAATATAAATAGATTTTATCGGGGAATCAAGACGTATATGTAGATAAAACTAGTGGATTCCACTATCCTGAACCATACTAGTGGGGCCTAGACTGTGACTTTAAAATACCCCCCTAATAGGCTAGGGGATAATGACTAGCACCGAGAAGGCATATCACTGACATGGGAGGACTGAGCCTATATACTCGTTCATAAAAACACATCTCGAATCTAATAAAATTTTGAAATGTAAAAATAAATGAACAACCAAGACTTCGTACATCTAAATCCGACAACCAGAGTATGAGAGGAAGTAAAGGAAAGATAACAGGGCCAAATAAAATCCCAAAAAAAGACTCTGATAACACAAGTCCAACATGATATTAAGTACCAAGACTGCAGTCATAAATCCATAAGAATAGACCCCAATCTGTTCGGTCTCACTAACAATTACCTTGTCCAATTCCATATATAACTCAATAAAAATGTCTGTTTTTTTTTTGCACAATACATGACTTGTGCGGGAAAACCCTATGTAGGGGTGAGTATACCAGTGCTCAGCAGGACAAACCAAAACTAAAAATCTTACAATAACATAAAAATACTATCATCTATACACTAGTATATGTCTACAATTCATATAAAAAGAATATAATTATATACTCAAAAAAGAAACACAATATAATGGATGTCGTAATTATAGTATTCATGCCCTAGATTTCTACTCGAAGATTCCCGAAGGCACTCTTCTAGCAGAACACAATTTTGAGTCTAATAGCACTGATGATGTCCATCTAAGAGGTATTTCTCATCAAGTATCATCACGAGAAAGGAATTATTGATAGTCTGAATAGAATATTATACACAAATGAGGATTACTCCTAAGGTGATTGGGTGATACCGACAAACTCATTCAGGATTAACACACTTAGCAGAGGATCGATGACTGTGTACTGTTGGTCACGATTATACCAAGAACTCTATCTAGGGCACAAAGATGAATAGAGTTTCTTTATATGGGCCACTCAGAGGGATTCTAATAATTAAATCCAATATGTCCTATCGAATGGAACACTATTTTAGGAGTATGAGATGATTTCATTCTAATACTCAATGAAAGCATAATGGGAATTTACCCTAATAAAAACTTTACATGATATGGAGGAAAATTTATTTAATCCATGTATAAAAACTTACACACTATGTAAATATCAACACATTCCATGTCACTTGACCCTGGGTCCTGCCCCATGAAAATAACCCATGTTACCAAGCCATGTTCTTGTAGTACTACACAACGTGTTGGCTGTTTGTGTAATCCACCCCATATCAATGTACATTACGAAGTACACACCCAGTTTATCTGGGAGGGACCACACACCGAGTTATAGGGGTTAAACACTTCTCCATACTTTACTTTTTCTTAAAACACTCACCACCACCAAGGGGGCCCCACACGACATGTAGTAGCGAATTTCTCACTGTGTATTTCGTGATTTTGTAGAATTCTATATTATCTCCCATATTTGATCCATAAATTAAAGATTAAAATATGATGATCATTTGTCCACAATATTGAAGATACCAACTTATCTAAGACTTTCCTTCATCAAACAATGTGTTTCATTATCAAATCTTCTCATAAAACAGATCAAATCATCATGTTCATTATGTGCCGAAGAATGCTAAAGAATATGAAATGGGGTGTCCATCATCTTCCAAAACACTTTGTATCCATCATTTCACCTACATTTTTTTGATGAAAATACATGATCTTCAACATTGGATCATTTCACCCTGAAATGAACACACAATGATTGATTGATCAGGATTTTCCAAGTCACGATCCAAAAAAAGAACACCTATGTAAAACAAAGAACAAAGGTATGAAATTAGAAGAACAGATAGGATAAATGATACTCTATTGAATTTTGGGTTGATATCATTTCATTTAGTTTAGAATAAAATACAAAATAAATCAATTAAAAAAGATATTTTTCCATCACTACCCTACAAATATAACCATCCTACAAGATGAATGAACCATAGATCAATATTTTTGTTGATTGATTATTATTTATCATATAAATTTAAAATGGGGAATAATAAAACCATAAAAAAAATCCCAATATAGATATGAATAGATATTTGAAGAAAAATGAGTTTATTCCATGATCATTGGTGAGATCCCTCAAATCCAAAGTGGATCGATCATTGATCCACAATATGTTATTGATTACCAGAGGAACTTTTACAATACTATCTTCAAGTGTTCTTCAATGTCTCCTCGGTTATGAGGCTAACCCTAGAATCCTAATATATTTGTCCTTTAAAATAATTACCAGTCTCTACAATAATAATTAGAAATAAAATATTTTATTAAAATATTTTATTCATTTACGCACCCATGATGAAGATTTTCCTAAATGACCCGTGACGAATAATGTTAAGACTCTCCTAAGTTAAAAATAATGTTATGAATTAAACAGTGCCTTAAGATTTCTAATATAGGCACAAATTTTGAATTTATTCCACTTTTCTTAGGAAAAACATGCAATCGTTCTATTTAATATATTTTAAAATTTTATTTCGGGCACATCGTGCTTTAGAATCTCACTCCCTCAAAGAATATGTTCTTCAAAACAATCTATATAGAATTTAAAAATAACACACTAAAAATCAGAGCCATTACATTCACATTTGGGTTCTCTATTAGAAAAATTGAATGATAATAGTGTAATGGGAATTGGTGATAAATTTTATCAACTTTGAGATAATTCCCATTTAAAATTAATTATAAATTAAATTTGAAAGATCCTATCTAGCAGACTATGTAGTTTTTACCATCATATTTATAAAATTGAAACCATTAAAACACATGAAAAACCATTATTCATCTTTGAAATACCTTTTCTATAATTTCCTATAATCATTTTATTCTCTATATTTAATTCAATGTTTTCCAAAATATTTCAAATTCTATTTTTTATTGGGATGAATTCCCATGAAATATTTCATTTCAAACATCTTAGATTCACTAAAATACCTCACATTGATCAATATTTTCCTAGATACATGTTGTAAATTACCATATTACTAATTATATCTATGAAAAGAAAACTTTATTCACTAAAAAACTTTCTTTATAGAGGCTTCCTGTGTATCCCATATATATTTTGACCTAAAATTACAACTTATTTTATTAGAAGAAAATTAATTGATATTACCAACATATTGATCTATATATTGGACTACACAATTTATTTGTTAGAGTTTCTATTTTTATTATGTTTCTCATTAATGTATATTTACCGCTTGGACACCCTTTGAGTTAAATT
This sequence comes from Viscum album, assembly GCA_963277665.1. Taxonomy (NCBI): domain Eukaryota; kingdom Viridiplantae; phylum Streptophyta; class Magnoliopsida; order Santalales; family Viscaceae; genus Viscum; species Viscum album. The sequence continues at coordinate 1,660,203,552 of OY728136.1, read as the reverse complement.
TTTCCAGATTTACAATATCATTAAACTTTTTCACACTTTAAATTTATCATTGATATTTCTATAACATATAGAATAGATTTCTCAAAGATAACCCTATATAACACTTAAACAAAAAGTATAATGAATTAAACTAGAATCAAAGATTGTGGAAAACTTATAATAAATTAAAATTGAAGAGAAATAATTCCCATAAATGTAGTTATATAACTATGATGTATCACACAACTAGAAAAGTATTATTCAATAATTAAAGTTGTGAAAGAGTGAAATATTTCAGAGAATGAAATTCATTACATCAATATCTCAATATATTATATCATAGTTTTATGAATTATGGGATCTTAATATACATGATTTTGTGATTTTCCTTTAAACTAATTTATCATCTACATGGATTAAATTAATTAATAAACATTTAATATTTTATTATTGAATCCATAATACTATATTGATCTTTTAATGAAATGAATGGAAATATTAAACATTGAATGTATCTGTTACGTACTTATAGACTCATGTGCTGATTAAGTATTGTTTTCTCACATTTATCCTTAATACAACTAACACAATAAAAAACAATGTCCAGATAACATGAAAGAACACCTTATTTAATATAATTATGTATTATCTTAATGTTGTGTTCACCACTCCCAATGACTGAATCAATTAACTAATATAATGGAAACATTAAATTTGTTTTAGTATTGCAATATGATATGGAATTTGTCTCTGTTTTTCAGATGATTCATGTTCTTTGGGTTCATTGTAAAAATTTGTAGTGTGTGCTTATTTTTCTATATGAGACATTTTATTTTTTACTTCATGTGTCAACTTAATTATAAATCATGGAATCTTATACATAGTTTATGTTACTAAAATTACAACCATTTTATTAGTTTAACTATGTGTAAAGATATCATGACTTTCATTGTATGAATATACTTTTCTACCTACATCCTTTCTATGGGGATATGTATCCCAATATGAGATCTACTTTGGATGGTGTTTTTCTAATTAATGTGGGGAAGTTTTTAATGGATAATGCTACAACCCAACTTTATCTAATATCAAATCACATGGAATTTCTTAAACAAACATAACGATATAACTAATCCACATGAATAATTTAATCCTCATTTCTATGTAAAACATCTCAGTAAAATTTATCAATATAAACATATATAACAATTATTATCAAATAAATAAATAAACATAGCTAATAATTATTATTTTCTTATACAGATATATTTAATCATGAAAATATTATATCACTATAGTAAAATAAAAGATAACAATAAAATATACAATATAAAATATTAAACTAATATCATGGAACCCAAGATACTAAAAAAATTATATTACCCAATAAACTAATTAATAAAATCATAAAAATTGAGTGAATTAAAATAGATAAAAACAAAGAACAATAAACATCCAAATAATCACCTCATTTTTGATTATTTCAAAATAATACTCTATATTGAACCAAACTATACCATTTTTTTAATTTATAATAAAAATAAACCTACTAATAATATGTTTTTATAAATTAAATTAATCAAAATATAAAGAAATGATGGAGCATAGAGAGAAAACAAAAATTAAATGAACCAATTTCTCACCTAATATTTCACTATCATCTATAGTGGGAAAAAATAACTTCCTCTTTTAGTTTAACAATATTTAAAAGGATTATAAATATAATATTTGAAATTAAAGTATGATATTAAAAAAATTGAATATAGAAACTAAAAATAACATTATAATTGTCTGAATCTTTCACTTACTCTATGAATTCTCCCAGAAATAGACAAGTGATATAACTAGTAAGTGAAAAATATAAAATAGTAAACAATTATATGATATGCTTTAAAAGTATACTCTACCATAATAAAATAATTTATTATTTTGAAAATCATATAATAATGTGAGAAAAATAATTACTAAACTACCCCTATAATAACATTAACCACACTGATCCACAAAACTGATTAATGGTATTCAAGAAATTAATAGAATAAATGAAATGAATTAAATATAAAAGAATTATCATTTTTTCATGTATAAAAATGATACATAATATGTTTTAGTACATGAACAATATATATTTAAAAACAATAAACACATTCTTACTAGTAAATGAACAATACATGGTATACATATAGGATAACACAAAACACTTTACATGGACATGTGGAATTTCTTAAGTATAATAGGATTGAAAATTTATCCTTGTGGAACCTAAATTATAGATATGTTAGAAAACATAATATTAAATGTATAGTTTTGAATAAATATTTTTTAGTAGGTTTTTGTGAAAATGTCAATGAATATTCAGATACATAATTTCTATAAAATCCCCATATAAAATAATTAATAGTAGAAATAGAAAAAGTCATAGCTTTTTTAAATTAATTATTTTTTAGTTTTGGATATTTTCTAATATATCCAATATATTTTATCATAAATTTTATCATATATAGTTTCATTTTTTTATTTAAACATCTATCCCTATGGTGATCTTAACTAAGAATTTATTGAACCTTTCTATCAAATATTTAATCACCTCATTATCTTTTTTTAAAAACTATTAAATCATTAAATATTTTATTATTATTAAAGTAAGTAGTATTTCATAAGTTATTATTCACTAACCTTAAACTTTTATTCTCATTAAACTAAAACTTGTGATTCCCTATTTATTTATTTTACTTTTATGTGAGATTCAAAAGATTATTTTATAAATTATTCCACATAACTTTTAATTCATAAATATTAGTAGTATTATCAGTATATCCATCAGATGAGTAAGATGAGCATGATGAATCAATATGTTAATACATCATATATATGTTATTATATGATTCTCTATTTTAGAATCACCACTTGAATCATCGTCCTTAACACAATACCACTAATTACTTAAAAATTTCTTCTTTACCAGTATTCAGTGCTTCACCTCCTTTTTCAATTTTGGACCATCATGTATTGAGTACCTAGTTCATTATATATTTATAAAATAAAATAATTTTGTTTAATAATTTTACCTTTATGAAACTTACTTAATTTATTATTCTCCACTTTCAAGAATATATTGATTTTTCCAATATTTTGACACATTTTCCACCTCCTTACTTTAATCAGAGAAATAATCTATATCATTAGATGGAAAAATAGAGGTGGTGAAATTAGTATTGAAATCATCATTTTTATTCTAATTATTAGTCTTATATCTAATATTTTTTAATTAATTATCATACTTTAAAAGCGAACCGATAAACCCACCCATGAAATACATAGAAAAATACTTACTTTCTTTAATTACTAATTAGTTAATATTTCAGTTCCTGGGACTAGATCTCATTTTATTTTAGCATAAAACTAAATTGTTGATCTTTTTTAATGATAACCAATGTTTTTCATAATATTTATATATATTTTATACATTTCATTGGATGTTTCATTCTTAAACATCCCAAATTCTAGAAAATTTCTCATATACATGCCATGATTTATCCTCCATTACTTTTCTGAACCATGTTGAGTGTATTATAAGGTCATACAAAATTAATAACCAATCCTTAAAGCAGATATATGAATATAAGAATTCATATTTATTGAATAGTATAGATCATTTGTAAATCTTTAATTCATAATTTAGGTATTATCATTATTTCCATCCAATATATCTAAATCGCATTTTAATAACTTATATTTTTTTAACATGATATTATAGTACCCAATATAATGATTTTTTAGAAATACTTCTTTTATGTCTTTCCAATATCACTAATCAAATTTTTTTGAATAAGGTCATTTCAAAATTTATGTATTATCCATTAACTCTTGTATTTTTATAATAGAAAAAAAAACATTCCCTTAGATTATTTAGGGTCTAGAAATAATGTCAGATCAAAAATTTTATATTTTAAAAATATAAAAAAAAACATTATAAATAAATAAATAAATAAATATAACGAAACTATTTGATACCGATTATAATGTGTTAGATATGGTAAAAATAGATCACAAATATCATAAATGGTATGGATTTTGTACCAATTGTTTAGTCTGATACGATGATGAAAAGTTATTAGAGGGGGGGGGGGTGAATTTTACATCTCAAAAAAATACATTAAAAATCATTGAATTGGGATTTTTAAGGTGTAATAAATATTCCAATTTAAGTGCATAAAATTAAATATATAGGGGTGTTCAAATTAAATATATTTAAATAATCATACAAATAAAATAATGAAAAATATGATAAGTGATAATTATTTATAGTGGTGAATGTAAATCCTAAATAGACTATTAATAATCTCTCTAATTAATTGAGAGGTATTGATATACACTATATTTTCAATTATTGAAAACCATATTAGAGTCCTATAATTTTTACCATGGTGGTAGAATCCAAAATTTTATTTATGTTATAATAATATCCTAACCTACATTTTTAAGTGAGGGTATAATCCTTGTTTCTTTTTTCAGGAAGGGAAAAAACATTTTATACTTGATTTTTAAATTGTTAATTATAACTAAAACTCTATCATTTAATGGAGGCATAACCCATGTGTTCATTATTATTATAACTTGATTAAAACATTACAAAATTTAAAAAATAAACTATAATGAAGTAATAAAACTATATATTGGTGAATGTTGATAAATGATGATTCTTGATGTTTATAGTGAGATTTAAACATTAAATATAGTTGTACAACTTTGATGTCTTGGGAATACAATAATGTACCCCTCATAAATATTTATTGATATCATGTGTAATGTTTCATCATGAATAATTAAATACATTATTATCTTAGTATCTTATTTCATGGTGTACTACAATGGATTTCTGAAGCCCCATATTTAATGAAATTTTCAATAACTCCTTGTAGTCATTATATATTCATGATTATTCCATTCTTTAACTGTTAATTATTTAATCCATGCCTATAATATTCAAATTCATCTCTTTCCCAATAAAATATATGGTTAAAACAATAAATCATGGAGTTTATTCCATACTCAAATATAAATTCCTATCAATAATGATGAACGTTTTATTTCACTTCACATTAATTTAGAAGAATCATCTTAGCACAACTAATATCTGGATATAACACAACGATAACTGACACCATATTCTGACATATTATCTTAATATAAATATTCTTAATCTCACTATGTGTGTTGATGAAAAAATATATAGAAAAAATTACTTTTTATAAAAATATAAATCAATATATAATGTTGGAATAATAATTCTTTCTTAGAATACATTGTTGAACATAAAAATCATACATTATCGTTTACATTTTCCTCTTGTATGGAATCATCTCAATGACAATATCTCTCATCCACTTCCAATATATCATCCTTGTATCTCACCATCTAAAATAACATATTTGTTAATAAACATAACTCGGTTCTATAACATCGTACTTCACAGGGATGCGATAAATTTATATTTATATTATCATTTAAACATTTAGTGATATTAATACATGTTATAGTAAATTTTTTTTCTTAATCTCACCTAAATCCTTTTTTATAAACCGTTTAATATTCTAGGTATATTATACCATTATGTTCAGAAATTTTGAAACTCACCTTTTCACATGTATCCAGAAAACCCTACAAGTTCAAACCTTGGCCATGTTAAAAAATATTTCTATTTTTTTCATGTAATAACCAAAGAAAATAAAATTTAATTTATATTGAATAAAACTCATAGTGTACTAATATTGAAAAATATATTACTATAATGATTAATACATTGACATGGGTTCTCTGTGTGTGTTGAAACATGATATAGAGTTCAACTCACATCAATAAATGTGTTAAATATAATTTTTTTACATTGGAACATATTTATTATGTTCATTGTAAATTTCATATGAGTTTATATATCATAACTATTTCAATGTCTTAGTATATTAATAGGTAAAATAAGAAAATACAGAACTAATAGGCCCTGGCTTTATAACTGGTACTGAGGTATCCACAATAATATTCAAGGAATTTCCTCTAATTAAACCTTAAATTTCTAGCATACATTTACATCCATAATATACGTATGAAATGTAATATAAAAAAATGACCTAGTTATGAGGTTAACTGATCAATATAATTATCTAGCATAATCAAAACACTCGATACAACTGACACATCCGAGATGTTGAAATCCATAATATTTGTAGTCTAAGGGTGGCTTCCATAAATATGTCCCCTTCAAAAGATATCCACATCTACCACCATATATTGTAACCATGTCCATCCATTTTATTCTATAGTTTATAAAAATTGACACATAGAAAATAATACACATATTTTTATAGAGTGGTGAGTATAAAAATACCGAGTGTGCTTGGACCAACAAATGGATTGAACATATAATTATTAAATGATTAACATAATAAAAAAAGTAAAGTGTCAGCAACTGAGATAAAAATTCACCATCAATAGTTGGGAGTGTATACATGTATGTATATTGAAGGAAATACCCATATTTATTATAGAATATGTATACTTGAATACTAGTGGAAACACACATCTCTATGGTTTTAGTAATATTTATTACCCCCCTAAGTCATAGAGTAGTGTGTAGTAGGAGATTTAATATCTGGAGTATCATCTTTCACCTCTACACCAATGATGTGGGATAGAAAGGGTGCAAAAACTCAAGTGAATTGTCATCATATTATTTCTAAAAAATGAGATACTAGAGGGACTATTGTCCTATACCTCTCCAATTTATATGTTCTTACTTCATGTAAGAAATAAACCTACTTAGTCCATAAAACTATTCGTTGAGTCCATAGGTATTTATTATACATTGGTTTCCTTCCATGAACACCACCAGCTATACCTAATATGCTAGTCCTAAGAAAATAACTAATTCCATAGACAAATTTTTTTATATATATAAAAAAGTTATAGTGTCATCAACTGAGATTAATAGACGTCATCCATAGTTAGAATTATATATATTTCTAAAACACAGGAATGATTAAAAATTTTGGGGTTAAATTTATATAATAGAATAATATAGGTTAAAAGAATCTCTAGGGACGAAACTATATTTATAAACACTGAAGTCTTGATGTTGTTTGTAGGAGGAGAAATAATATTTTTTGTATGTTCACCAACTTAAATACTTATTATTTGGGTGATAAAGGGTTCCCCACTCAAGTGAATTATCAATAGTCCCTATCTCCAAATTAGGATTCTAGAAGAACAACCCATCTCCACCTGTCTCATCCATATTTTATTTCATAATTTAATATCACAAAGACCTCTGCCCTTGAACCTGGTCATCAGATCATATAGGACTCTATAATTCCTTGGTTTCATTTCATGCACACCGCAAACAATTATCCACTAGGATTACTTATCAAACTAATGAGTATCCTCACATTCCGACACAAATTCTTTCAGTTTTGTCCATTCCCACTTACACAAACCTTGGAAAACTTTTTAATAAACAATCCATCCAAAAAATACTCCAAGACAAGTACAATTAACATTGGTGTTGTAATAATTCAGGCTCTAAATATAATGGTCCACCTTGTTGACATGGCTAGTACCAATTAATATTTTATGTCTTATTTTTTACTATGGGTATAACACACTCCATACCTTATTTGACCTCTAGGGATCTATAATACCTTGGTTACCTTCCCAATACACCACATGCTATGAACCAGAAGGTTCACTTCTAAAAATAATGATTTTCCTCAAACACCAACACATTTTCTAATAGTATTCTTTGTCTTCGTTATCAAATAACATAATAAACATCAAATGAGGTAACCCATCCGATTACTACTCAAGGAAAAGAGGCCTAACTGTGGATTTCTTATTAGAAATGATACTACAAATGAAGGTTCACCAAGTTAGCATGAGACGTATGAATTATTCATTAAATATTACTTTCTTATAAGGGAATTGCACAACATTTATTATAGAGGAATTTCCCACCAATATTTTTCTCATTTTAGAGATGTTGGAGGAGTTACACATCTACAACTATCACTATGAAATATCTAGTATATCTTATTCTAAAGCAGCGGGGGAGTAAAATTAGATATAATTATATATCATCATCAATCACTAGAAGAATTAGTGGGTAGGAAAGAGCATGTTCTCTATCATCCCACTACAATCCTATACATAGACTGAGTGTAAGATATTCTACCAAAATATCCTATCACCCATGATATCAGTCTATCACATGATGTATAACATTTCAAGGAAATGATTACCCACATCAACCAACATATTCACAAGAATGTATTTTTTAGAAATCTAGCTTTCATATCATCCATTATAGATTCTCACCTTTCAGGGAAATAGAATGTGAATGATAATTCCATAATAGATTGTTTTTTATTATGAATTCTTCATTTGACCTCATTTCCATAGAGAAAATATTTATTACCATATTATAATAAATGTTTGAGGCATTAAAAATAACTCAATTTACTTCCTATATATTCCCCAAAAAATATCCAAATCCTTATCTAAACAATTACACTACCTTAGTCCATATGCTTATAATAACCATCCATTTATATTTTCTTATCATGTGAAATCACAAGGAATACAACTATTTATCTGTGATGCATGATCATTTTATCTTTATTAATTAAATGAATCATTAGTCATTATTATATACATAATAATTCGACCTATTCATTATCATTCATTTTAACATATATTTAAATTTAAATATTTGAAAAATTAAATACATTTATCATTCCATAATAACTTATTGTCATATTCTTAAAAAAATACTTACAATAATCCTCAGATATCCTTAGTATCACTGATCATTAAACAAGTTGAATTATATCTATCATAAATCGGTCACTATTATCATGGATCACTTGATTATTAATTTTTTATCTATAAACAAAATAAAAACCATGTACTCTCAATTTATCATTCATGTCACAACAATTCCAATTTATAAATTGTAAAAATTCATTAATTTATGTGGAATTTAATATATTCTATATGTTTCATTGATATATTTTTATGAAGAATAATTTTAGAGGCTATTGGTTTTTTTACTTTAAAAAAAACATTATCATGACCACTGAGTCATTAATGGTGGCCAATTTCCACCCCCATCGTGAATTGAATCATCCATGTTTTTAATTTAGGATCCTCTCTCAAAATCACAACATCTATCCATATATTATTCTCAGCATCATCAAATTGTAGTAATAATTTCTTGGAAAACTAAAGAACTCATTATTACTGGTCCAACAATTCACCCTCCACTATGCACACCTAACTAACAAACATGAAACTCAAGGACTGATAGCATTGAAACACACACCCCCAATTTTTTACCTATATTTAATTATTATTATATTATTATAATTTTATCATTTATTTAATCATGAACTCATTAAATTACCCATAAAATGATCTCAAAATGAACCAAACAAGGTCTCAATGGGTTAGGGGTTTGGGGGGGGGGGGGGTGGCAGTGTACATTATTTTGAATATCAAATTTACCTTCATCATAGTCCCCCATGTGAAATTAGAAGTTGTGGATAATGAGGAAGTTTCACATATAAACCCCCAAGTGTCTATTATTCATAACATTTTAAAAGTATGATTCTTGGTTGTCTAATGATAATACAGAAAAATTAGTATTGTTCATATTGGTGTGGGTTGAGCTAGCTCCAATGTGGCTGATGTGGCCATACATAAATCTATTTCATTATACTGATAAAATAAATCCTATTATGGGAATTCGTTAACTTCCATGGTTGCAGTAAAAACATTGATATCCATATGATCCTTCTAATTGATTGAACATAGAATCTCTATGCTAAAAATGCATGTCATCTAGGATATAGATTATGTGGTTATACCAAATCCATTCAATCTAATGATTATATAGATAAATTGGTTTTGACAACAAATTTAGAATATACCAATAATTCATTGGATGAGTTGAATTTCCCATGTATGTTTTGTATCTATCCAAAAAAATAACTACCCAAAACATCACATGTTATAACATATGGTGGATTTATAAATAGAGAAACATCAATTTCTCTACAAAATTTGTGCAACATCGTCATCTCAATTCCATGACAAAAAAACATGATTTTATTTTTGGAATAATTTTTTTAATTGAATTGGGAGAATATGAAATATCTTTTGTAATGTAACTAATAAAAAATATTTTGTAAGATACTTATAGTAGTTTCATTATATACATTATTAAAATACATAAAAAATGTTATTTGAATTTCATAATAATTATTCAAATATTTTATTAAATATAAAAATTAATAGAATGACTATAATTATATTCTATTTGATATATCTATAAATATCATTGAAAAATTTAAAAACATATTGTCTTTCAAAATTTTAGACGTAATTAAAAAATTATGAATCTTGGTTTACGAGTTAATGGATCATGTCTTGTAAATATAGAGAGAAGTTTTAATAGTAAAACATTCTCTTTAATTTTTCTTAAAATCTAATTTTTTGATTTTAAAAAAATCAAAATATATATTATAAATCTATATTTCAATATTATCAATCTCAAATTTCATTTTTAACTTCATAAATTAAATTAAATGATATAAGAGTGATAATTTTGAGGGAGGAATGTAATTAATGAGGATAAATCATAGTCCAAAGAACCGTACATTGAACATAGATATATTGATCTTCTTTCATCCTCTATCAATATGACTTGTACTTATCTAATGAGAAAATGTGAATTACGGATTTTGGGATAATATTTATCTAAAATGAAACATTTATAGCAAATAGGATAATTATATATTTTAATGAATAATAATAATAATATTTAAATCCTATTCTATTCTCTAAAATTTATATAACTCACTAAAAGTTCATAAAATCTTTAAAAATAGAACATCCAAACTTCGAGTTATATTGTTGATTGAAATTATCTTTCAGAAATTCTACAAAATAAGTAAAATTAGAGTTATACCCTTCCTAAATTAATTTTTGAATTAAAAAATTATCTTGAAAATTAACATTAAAAATAGATAAAAATACTCCTTCAAATAAAAACATGAGATAATATAATTTATGCATTTAATTAATTTTATTAACCTCGCAAATTTCATAACTAATGGTGTTTTTATTACAGGTGTGACAATTTTTTTGATGTTATTATAAACACAATTATATTTATGACATGATATTAATAGCCTTTGTCTCAAGCAGTCTTGAAGTGGTGTTGTGTAGGGTTCTGTTGAAATTTATGATTTTCTATTAATGTCATTCAACTAGATCTTGCAGGGAAGCATTAATCTTCTAATGCATCAAACAATATTTAGCAAATATTAGATAATGTGACGTCACTTTAACATGTGTCATAATATTGGTAATCTCTAGGTATAATTTAGTCCCCATGTATCTGAAAAAAACTGTATAACCACATATTAACATATGTATAAAATTATTTGAATAATAAATAAGAGAAATATAATAGGTAATCCAAATTTCCTCATAAATATTCATACATACAAATATATATATATTTAAAATTTCATAAAAAATCAGAAAAATTATCTATAACACATACATTATAAATTATTAAAATAATAACAATTACTAAAATAGATTAAACATATTATATAATACAATAAATAAAAAAATTAATTTACATGTAGTGAGTGGTTTGAAATATATCAAAACCAAAAACAAAAAATTCCAAAACACCATCTTCATCATCAAATTCTTCTCTATTCATATTTATAAAATTTGAATAATAACTTCCAATAAATCTACTTTTGAAATTTATTAATGGAATATTTCTTATATACTTTACATTAACATTCACAACACTGATTTGGTCAATTGAGATTAACTTTAAAAAAATTATCTAAACATATTGACCCTGATATAAATTATCCTCTTTCTCTTTAACTTATTTTCAACTCATATTATTTTTCAAATCATTAAAAGATATTTATTTTAAACCCTAATATTCTTCAAATGATTTACTTATTTTCTCATTTCACAAGTGAACAAAATGTTATCAAGTTTTTTATTGAAAATGCATCAATATCATGATATTCAAGGAACAATACCTTGACTTAAACTTTTTATAAAGTTATGATGTATCTTTTGAATTACAATTAAATATTCAACAGTTTCAAAAAAACATTTAATGGTACTAAAAAACTATGTAGATCCTATAAAATAATCCTAAATAGTTTCATCAACCCACCAATTACACTACTAGACAAAAATATTGATCTGAACAAAGAAAAACCTAAATTATATTCCCGATCACCACAGGCTAGAAGCAATTTCCAAGGTATAGGAAAAGAATACTATGGTAAATATTTCCCCATACCATATATTAATCATATCAAAATATAGAGAACATAATATTGAAATAAAATGGAATTCATATAGAGAATAAATGAAATATACTGACCATGAATGAATATCATCATATCATATAAAAATAAACCAGATATAGAACATATCCAAGAGATAAATCTAATAGATGAATACCAAAAAATAAAAAAAATCAAATCAGAACCCACCATATATGATTATCACTCAATAACTCTCCGAATATCATACCAAACATCCTTAGAGTAATACTCACCAAACATAAGGATGATTGAACTCAAAAAACCTAAAAATTAACCTGGAGAATAATATACACCAAATGGTTTATGTGGGTTATGGGAAAAACAAATCATAGCAGGTTCTTAACCAAGAGTCTATGAGATTCATTACAAATGAATTTCCATCCATAATAGTTTAGAATATAATTAAAAATAATATTTTTAATATGAAATTACCAGGAGAATTTATCTTTAAATGAAAGAAACCACTTTGGTCCCATTACATTAAAATCACACATGAGATAGTGAAGAATCCAGTATTTATTTAAAACACCCTTTGAAATTTTTTTGATAAATCTTTTAGAAAACCCACTTACACTACATAAATAAAAAGTTAATTCTATGGGAGATATTTAATTAATAATAAATATAAGAAAAAGAATAAAATAATTAAAGGTGCATCATGATAATCAAAAAATGAATAAGATATTTCATGAATGTATCCTATATGTGAGACCACTAAACAAGGAATTAATAGTAAAATATTAACATAATTTTTTGATTTATAATAAAAATATCTTTGGAATATATTTTGGAATATTTCAAGAATGATTTATTCTAAAGTGAATAGTATAATATACCTCTTTCACAAATACTATTCAATTTGTGGAATTATTAGTTTATAAGTATTATTTAGAAAATTAGTAATGTGTTTTTCTTTGAGAAATATTTACATTATAAGTGAAATTATTAATTTAAGAATACTTTTTTACAAATGTATTTTTTATATATAATAATTTAAAAAAATTTCCCCCTAAAATTGATTTTAATACACTAGAGCTATATTATTTTGAAATTATTGTTTATCATTTTTACAAATTTAATAAAAACAATGGGGTTTATATTTGACATTTTTATGTCCAAATTACAAAATAGGTGCCATTTTTTTGGCTATAAAGGACAATTGACCTTAGGTAAAAACGAGTTACCATGGTAAAAGATAAAATGGGGAAAGTCAAAAATCTAATGGAAATGTGTTGATGAAATGTTTAATAAATATTTTTAAATGGGTGTTTGAGGCTTATATATACAATTTATATTTTCTACGCCATTTTTTATAAATTTTGGACCCACTTTCCTTGTGACTGACATCTGATTATTAATTCTTTTTTCGTATTTACAAAAATTCCATCCCTTTTTACTTATAGAAGTGGATATGCTCTCCTAAAATCACCTCACACCACAACCCAATTAGTTCATTCAACAATATGCCCAAAAATATCTTGAAAATACTTATTGAAAATTAATAGTCTTTTCTATCATCAAAAGTATATCTCACAAAAGACTAAACCCATTTACAAAGGAGATAATCCAAGAAGTGAGGTATTAATTTCAAACCGCTTATTTTTCATTTTTATTTCTTTATATAAAATAATTATTCCAAAATTTCCATTACACCATATTAAAAATATAACATATGTATCATTATTTTAATAGTATGTTATCTTAATTATGGTAAACGAATTTACTACCTTTACATTTTCTATCAAGAAAAATGAAACCTCTATTTGGCTGTTATGTGGAATACTTCCATTATGACACAAAAAATTTCCTTTTACTTCACGACCTTCATAAGATGGTCCTAATAGGGAATTAAATTTATATTTGTTATATTTTTGATATTTGTTACATTCTGAAATGACAAACCATATTCTCGTTTTCCATATTCTATGGAAACTTATATCTTAATCCACGAATACGTGTGGACTACCGCCTCCATGGAAAAATTGATTTACATTTTTGTTTTCATCACCACCTTAAATTGATGTTCATGAGACTATATTTAATTGATAAATAATAGTTTTATGAAATTACAATTTTTTTAAAGAACAATTTGAATACCTATAAACAATTTGAGAAATGTACAGTCATGATAAATTTAACTGTATAAAAGAGAATCTGAAGTGAAAAAAATAATTTTTTCCATACTATTAATTATCTTAATATTGTTTTTATTATACTTATAATTATTTCCAATTATTATATAAAAATTAAATAAACAGTAAATATAACAATTATCATTCAGGTATATTTATATTACAAATAAATCACAACATAATGAATCATTAAATATGGAGTATTCTTGTTAGGGTCAGTCTAACCACCTACTTGAAACTTTTACAAATTTATTTCATGGATGACTATGGTAATTTAATTTATTTTAATATTTTTTATAAATAATTCAATAAATATTTTTATTTATATGATGATAAATAAATAATAAACTCATTAGTTAAGATACAAATGTATGTTTATTTAAAATAATCAAAAGATTAAGTACACAAAATTTGTTATTAAGGATCGTAACAAAAAATCCCATAAAATGAAATTATAATATTATAAATAAGGATAAAAAATCCATTAAACTGTGTAATATGATCTTTAAATAATTAAATTTAGTATAAAAATAAATAACAACACTTATATTAGGAAAATAATTCAAAATGATTAAGATTACTCACACATGATACTTAAAATGGATAATGAATAACTAAAATACATTTATAGAATAATTATAAATGAAATGTAAAAAAATTATAGATATGAAAAAAATATGAAATCATTTATTAGGATATTTATTTTTTTATACAAGAGGATTGGTCAAATTTTGAATAACCAGAAATTTATGCAAGGGTTATTTTCCTCAAATCTTAATTCCTTAAGACATGTTTATTTTATAAACCATGTTTTATTTTTCATAGTGAAAATGATTCCCCGTTTTATTTTTGTATCACTGTTCTCTTATATTTTATGATATCAAATGTTCTATTTTGATTTACACCTCTCATGGTGAATAAATTGAAAATTTATGAAGGATGTAACAAATTTCTTATTCTCAATTAAAATTATTTGAGGAATATTACATTTTTTCATATTTTTCTTACACCGTGTATTTAATTCCTATTTAGAAATTTTTATAATATTTTTTAATTTCATGTGATATAATTACTCAAATAATATTACCTTTTAAAATTTCTATTGATTAAATTATAACCCCATAGTAAGGTTTTTGGATAAATAAAATTTCATTCACTGAGTTATGATCATTCACTTATAGTTATTTCATATATGATAGGTAAAATCTATAATTTATTTTATTATATGGAAGTTACACAGTGAATTACATGGATTTTAATTTTTAATATATAAATCATTGTCTAATATTTCATACCTTATGACTTATGTTTCCCATAAAATATATTGAAATCTCAAATATCCCTTCATTGAATTATACAATTTAATATTGAATATTATTTTCCATAATTGGGTTCTTTCGCCACGATATTTTATTATATGGTATTTTAAGATTCTATTTTGCAAAATTATGCTATAATATAAAAAATATCATTATTATTTTTACAATGTGAGTTTTCAAAAAAAGTAATTTTAGTGTATTCAAAATGTTCTTTTCATAAATAATATTTTATTTTTGGAATCACAATTCAAATTGAATAATTAATATACTTTTCAAAGCTCTGTTATTAGTGATTATTTTTAAAAGAATATTTTTAAAAAAAATCACTTAAACTATTGAAAAGTTTATTTTTTGAAATGCGACATGTATATATATATTTTATAGAAATGTTATAAATATTTTCTAAAATATCTTTTAAAATTTCAACTCCATTTTCCTTTTCATATGAAAAAAGTATATACACTCATTAGATTTATGTTATATGATTTATTATTTAATAACTATGTGTATTTATAATTTATTTAATTCAATTAATAGTATCAATAAAATTGATTATTGATCCTTTATTTTGTGATACCATTTATTTAATTATTTTTCATGGATGATTTCACCTATGTCAACACCGTTAACATTATAGTTTTTTTCAATGGGGATATATTATTTTAAAATAAAACAAAATCTTTATATGGATAGTTTATGTAATTCATTTCATTATTTAGGAAATAATACATCAATTACATTATCCTTCTTAATCATTATTGACATATAGACTTATTTTCTCTTCTAATTCCATTACAATGTGAATAACCCATTTTTTATTCATTTGATTAAAGTGTGTTCAATTAGATTGCATACATTGATTGAATGAGGAAATTATTTTCTTTATCTTATAACACATATATACATTGTAAATACAATATTCATTTTTTATCATTATTGAATGATATTGATGTTGAACTTTACATGAAGTAATTAAATATCCATTTATTTTTGATGTTATTATCATGTTATGAATATTTTTAGAATTATGAATTTTTTTCTTTTATGAATATATTTTAATATGGATATAAAACACATTTTCTTTCATTGGGTAAATTATAATGTTTTTAATGAGACCCATTTTCCTCTCATCGGAAATTATTTATATTAAATTAAATGACTTTCATTTGAATGTTTAATGAACCCAATTTACTTCCATAGGTTCTTTATGGTGGTATAACATAATTATTTTCAAGTGGAACTCATAAGTCTGGATGAATAATAGATGGGGTCTTGTATCACCATAAAAGGAATTGGATAACAATTTGTATATCATTAGATAATTATTCCCGAGTACATTTAGTTTCTCATAATCATGGGAGAAAATGGTGTGGATCGTGAATGAAATCTTACTCTATACTAATGTTTGTTCATTATTTAAAAGTTATTCCAATGTTTTTTGGTTGCTCTTAGGGATATGATATTATATCATGAATTATGTTCATTTAATAATGTTTCCACACTATTTTTAACCATCTATTATGAAAATATAATATTTATCCCATGATATATAATCTATGAATTTTTAGGTAATATTTATTTTTGTATCCTAATTCGACTTTTATACTCATATTTTTACCACTATTGATATTTGAATGTTATTTTTTATATTTTACCTAATTGAGAATATGATATCATCACTTTTATATGATTCTATTATACTAGGATATAATGATTGGAAACATATGAAATATATAGAAGAGAATATTTTGTGGATAATTGTTATGTGATATTAAAGGGTCATTATGTATTTACAAGTTTTACATATATTGGGAAAAATGTCCAATTAATAAAAATAACATGGGGAATATTATTTAATTTTTGTCTTAATTCTATTAAAATATAAACCTAAATGATTTTTGGAATTTATTGTAATGAATTATTTATTTTCTGTTATGCTGATGAGGTGGTCATGCTGGCGGGCTACTATACCACTCAAAGAGGGAAACAAGAAAAAATGACATAAGAAGGGTATAACACTCTCAATACCTTAAAAAATAATTATAATGATATATAAAAGAAATCATGAATACCAACTCATAATGTCCAGTTTTTTAATATTAAAAATCTTTTTATTAAACATTATTTAAAATAAGTCACTTTAAAGTATGTTTAAAACCATTTAAGTAATCTTTCTACCATTCCATAAATCTTTTTAAAATATAAAAATCACTACAAATCTATTTTATGACCCTAATAGTTCCAAATAACATTATAATCAAATTATTTTTTAAAATATTTTTTGAAATATTTTTATAAAACTTTTCGATCAAACATTCCTCAAAAAATTACAAAAAGTTAAATTCTTTTTTATTAAAAGTGATAAATATCATTGAAACATTTATAAAAATAATGGAAAGTAAAATGTATAAATATAATTGAATAAATAAAACATTAATAATTACCAACCAGCAAATTACCGGAAACATTAATAAATTACTCCAAAAACCTACATTAGTTTGATGATGATCAAGCTAAAAGATTGCTTCATTGATGGAGAGTTCTCAAATAGGTAAGAAGAGAACCAGAGAAAGCCCAAAAAATAGGACTCCCCATTATTAGCTATCTAGAAACACAATATTTTACCATATTAGACTCTAGGATCCCTAGGAGAGAAAAAACCATAATACAATTTAACGGTAAAGAGAAATAAGAAGAAACAAGAAGGAAAGTGGATATTACCTCAAGAGTTCAATTAAAAATAAAAGGAATAGAAGCTTAAATTCCAATAAATATGGAAGGAAAAATCCCTATCATGCATGGGAATATAGGTTGAAAAAATTATAATAAAACATGGGGTGTAACCTTTTATTTTCAGTGAGCTAAAAACATGAAAACCAAATTTTTATAAAAGATGGTGGACCATGTGGTTTGGTCATATGGTTTGGTAAACAATGTGTAAAATGTGCAACTACTAATAGAAAAGAACACCCCAAAAACCTAGTTTGGCTTCATTATTGGAAGAATCCATGTTCTAAATGAATGTGTATATGAGAATTTATATAACTATAAATTCAAAATGTCACTCCTGTTGTTTTAATAAATACATTATTTTATCATAGAGATAAAAGGAGTTTATTTTTTATTATAAATGTTTATATTAATTATTAATGGATCATTTTTTTAAATTTTTTAGTGATGTAAAAATCACTTTAAATACTTACGCAATAATGACACCATATTTTATTAATTAATATAATAATAAAATAAATGTTTTTAAAAATAAAAAAAAATTATAAAAATTGGATGAAATATTATGTTCCACTAAATTTTTAGATTAATATGACATATTATATATGTTTGAATATTTTTATATTCTAATTCCATATTAATCTTATTAAATTTAATGTTATTTTGGGAGAATAGTCCCAAAAAATGATATAAATTCTTCCTTATGATAAATCATAATTAATTAAATGAATTAAAATTCATAAAATTATAATATTTTTCTAATTTTATTGTAAATGTTAAATAATATAAACCATTCTCCTCTTATGGTTCATTGTTTCTTTTATAATTTCATTTTGTATCCCTATTATTAAACAACTTTGATATCACATTATTTGTGAACAATTTTAATAGGGGGTTAAAACTAATATATAAGTTTCAACAAATAAAAAAATCCTATATCCATATTATTGAATGAGATTATTTTTACCGATACTCATTTAATATTTTAAATAAACCAATGAGGAGCCACATTATAATAAAAAGTAATTTATATTAATTTAATAGTTTATGTTATTTGAAGGGTGCCACACCCCTCAATTATAAAAGGGAATCACTATCCTCTCTTTTTCAAAATTTTAGACCAACATATATCAGAAAATATGTAGAATAATATAATTTTATATTCATTACCCACATCTTAGAGATGATGGTATTTCCTAAAAACCATCCTTTCAAGGATTATGGTTTAAGACGATCGAGATTTGTCAACAAAGAGGTAAACCTTTTAACAGGGTACTTTTATATTTATTTATTCATCTAACACCACAAAATAAGTGTAATTAATAATATAATTATGAATTTGGTATCAAAAATATAATTAAAGGTTTTTATGAATATAAAACAACTACCATCCACCATCAATTCCATCAAATGGTGAACGACTGTGTCATTTGTGCATACATGAGGACTACTACCTCCACCAAGAGATATTATTTATTTAACATCACTTTAATTCATGGTTAGTTATTATGATGTATTAAAACAATATATATAAAATTTATGAAATACCAAATCTTCTATAATTATAATAGTTAATATACCTTCTTACCTTCTATATATTGAAAAAATGATAACGTCTCTCATGCATACATGTGGACTACTGTCTCAATGAAGTGATATAATTTGTTTTCCATTTTTATATTACTCTGGAAGGTAATAAAGACATATTTCATAAATATATAATATATTTATTAAATAATAATGATTTTTTGAAAGTGAATTATTAATCACCATTATATAATTACCACTATCAGAATGTGGAAACATCACTCAGGTGTATGTATGAAGTGTTTTCTTCTTTATCTTATTGGGGTGTCATTGTAAATACTTGGAAATCCTATGGAAAATTATTTCATAAATACATGTGAATTTTATGAGTCCGCAATTTCTAACGGTGATTGATTCCAAGGCCCTGTGTGCCTGAAATAAATATCTGATGTTTTGTTCAGGCACGTTCAGTAATCATACGTACGGGTTTTTATATCTTTTGAACCGGTGATCATAATTGAATTTTGAGGACACCGATGAACTCACAATGCCAGTATTCACTTAAGGATACCTTTACCACATTTGCGTTTTGTCGAGAGTGGAAGTTAATTTTGGTGGTTTTCTAAAAAAATTAAATAAAAATATGACTTAATATATTTTTATGAAGGTGGTGGTAAAATCCTCCAAAGGGAAGTTAGATGTGGGGCCCACCCCCACATAACCTCTCATGGGAGGATATTATGTGGTTGGGCCTACATGAGCTCAACCAACTTAAACCCCATTTTAACCCCTTGACCTTTCCATTAATATGGTGAAGTCTTGGACTTCCCCTTAATGGTGCTAACACAATTAATTAAGGACTTCATTAATTAATTTGAGTGTTTGAATTCATTTTAAATGAATGGAAACATTAAAATAATAAGAAGCCTATTATTTTTCTTTGTCTTGGGGATTATTCTTCGGATCATGGGAGAACCCTTTGGAGAACTTCATCCTTTACGCGATGAATGCAGAGAATGCTTCTTCCACTGATAATCAATGTTGTCTCCTTCCTTTGAAACCATGGAAAGAAAGGGAAGACTTCATAGGCAATGAAAGTCACCAATGACAACGAAATTCTCCCTAATGTGGATGGAACGACGTCCGCCTTTAGCGACGTCCGCCTTCCGTGACTCATCAATGTTCAATGATGAAATATGAGGTAGGGGGAGTTTTTTATTTTTATATGAATAAAATTATACCCTCATTCTTGGATGAATGCTTTGGTTCATCATTGACCAATTGATATCACCTAATATGGAGGGTATGGTCCGAACCAACATGGACTGATGCCCCTCCGTTGGTTATTGTTTATTGATGTCGGAGGCGGAGCCGAAAGGGCATGGTGTCGTCGCACCGTGCCAGAGAAGAACCGCAGCGACGAAAGAGGAACCACGACTAGGAGGGCCACGACAGATTAAGAAACGCGGCACTGTCGCGATGCCCGATGGAACCAAAGGCCACGACCACGTTGGGCCGTGACGGAGGGGGCACAGTATCGTTACGCCGTGCAGAGGGAAGCAGGTCCGCAGTGCCAGTGCGCCTCGGTGGAGGTGCGGAGGAGGCCGATCGAGCTAGCCGCCATGGAGCCGGACCGCGGAACGACCGTCCAACCGACCAACTGGCCCACAGGAAGACTATGGCCCTCACAGGCACCGCATGGACGTAGATCACAGCCCGCAACCACAGGTCACTTGGCTGGGCGAACCGGCTAGCTACGGCCGGCCGGGCTGGAGGACCGCGGTGCCCGCAGTGCGGGCCGTGGGCAACTGACAGAACTGGTCAGCTATGGCCGGCCAGGCAGCGGAGAGGCGGCGCCGGGCGAATCAGACCGACCCGCACAACACATGCCGAGTCCATAGGTGGGCCTCCCCCCATTGGTCCGGGCTGAACCCCCAGCCGGGATGGACCCACCGAGCTGGGTCACGCCAACCCGCCAGCCCACTGGGCTTGACAGGCCGGACCCGAAATCACTTAAATACGAATATCTCATAGACCACATGTCCGATCGATGAGATGTCTGTGGCACAGGGACCCTCGTGATGAGACAGTCCTTATCCGTTACTCTAAATGAGTTTCGAAAAATTTTGGATAACGGCCAGGTTTGGATTGAGCGTAAATCTAACCGGGCCCCTAGAACAGAAATGCCAATAACTATCGGACCTGGCATCCGATTGACGCATTGTCTGTCGCATTGGTCTCCTTATGATGAGACTAAACTATGGGATACATCAACTCAAGTCTTTGTGATAATTTATGTATCAACACTTTACTCGATGAGCGGACCCTCTTGGAATCGAGTGTGTTGTGTGCGGGAACCCTAGAGCTGGCTGCAACGACTATTGTACCGGAATCCTACGTGGGTTCGACAATGATGACTATTGTACCAGAATCATACATGGATTTGAATACAATGACTACTGTTCTGAGATCCTCCATGGCTCCAATAGTTCTGACTTATGTTCCTGTATCATGTGTGGGTCCGATAGAGTAGCTTGTCCTGTATCCTGGGTGGGTCCGACAGCTTAGCTAGTCCAGTATCCTGTGTGAGTATGATAGCATTAATGAATCAGTGACTACATCTGATCATCTCTATCACTCTAAAAAATATGTATATATGTTTGAGATGAGTCATGTCTTTGAACAATTATCATCATGGTGATTGACTTTACTTCCTTTGGGGACTGGGTTGCGTTTGGGATCGAGAGTTAGAGTTGAAATGTGATTGGTACCTTAGGTGTATATATGGGAATATACCTAAGTAGGGTTAGTTTATACTTCATGATTGTAACTTTCTACAATATTTTATCCTTTTTGTATCCTGGGAGACCTTCAGGGGTCTCGTGGTCCCCTAATGAGTATTGTTATACTCAACCATGCACGGGCTTCGCCCGTACCTTGTTGTGTTCTGTGAAGACGACTGAAAACAGTGATCAAGGCTGAGGGTGATGGATGGAGGCTACTCGGAGCTGTACTAGACGGGACGTACCACAGGGACGAGTTATTTGAGTTATGTACCTACCCTTCAGGTAGGATTCCCCAGTGGATGATCCAGGAGCGGTTTTCCCTTTTTATGTGTACTTGTACTTGTTGTTCAGTTGGGTTTGAATACTGGCCCACTTAAATTCAGCAAACCATACTTTTCTATTTTAGTATTTGTTACCTATACTGCTTGTGTTCATACTGTGTGTGTTACAGGTTTAAAGGCAATGCATTCCCTTTTTATCAGGGATTCACCTTTGGTGCTAGTCACCAACTTCTGGCCTATGGAAGGCAGGCTTGGGGTAGTCACTACATGGCCCCCGAGGATGGGTCGTGACAAATTGGTATCAAAGGAGTCCGTTCTACTACAAAACTTGGACTCTGATTATTTTAACTACAATAGTGTTATGTTTTTTGGGTGTGGTTATCTGTTTAGGGAAATAAGTGTTGGTGCGGTGGCCAACATATCCAAACACTAGGACTATTTCTTCTGATCTCCAACTCAGGGCAATAAAACACTGATTGTGTGTGTGTTTCCTAGAAAAAGTTTTCATCATTATTAATTTGTGTCAGCTTACCAGGTATACTGTTTTAACCATGGTAAACATTTTTCTTTTTAGGATGGCCCCACAAAGGCAGCTAGCTAGGGTTCCGAGTTTCGTACGAGAGGGTAGCCCACTGAGTGACAAGTCCTCAGTGCAGGGCCCCATCACAGTGGAGGTACCAGCGGTACCACTACCCACTGGGCCACCGATACCACCAGCTCCAGAAGTAGAGAGTGCACACCGCCTAAGTGAATTTCATGAGTTCCAAAGCTAGAGTCCACCCAGGTTCCGGGGAGGGACAAACCCACATACAGCTGAGGATTGGCTGGAGGCTGTTGTGAGAGTTTTCATATTGGTAGGGACACCAACCGACCTCATGGTGATCCTTGCCGTGAGTCTCCAATATGCAGTAGAAGGAAGATGGTGAAGCCTGATGCTCTAGGTGCATGATGAGGCATCATTACTCTGGACATAATTTGAGAGACTCTTCCACTCAGAGTATGTTCTAGACACCCTTCGTTCGGTGAAGATTCGGGAGTTACTTTATCTGCCATAGGATAGCATGACCGTAGCTCAGTACTCATCGAGGTTCACCAACCTCTAACGCTACACGGATATGGTGTGGGACACTTTCTTCAGGGCCCAGAACTTCGAGAAAGGGATGAAAAATGAGATCAGGGCTTCGATGATTCCCCTCAGCATCCCGAAATAGGTTGGGGTGCTTGAGCGAGACCTTTTAATAGAGAGTTTTCTCACTGAGCATTCACCAGTGGCGAGACCCACCACAGGGCGACTCGTAGCAGAGTCTTCTGTTTCTAGAAGTAGAAAGATGACGTTGATGTCCAAGAGGACCTGGCCATCAGGTGGGCGGCCCCAGGATACAGGTTTGGTTGTGCGAGGCACACGAGACAGATCCATCTATACGAGGAGTAGGCAGTTCTATGAATGCGGTGGGCAGGGCCACATGGCTCGTGACTGCCCGAACCACCATGTAGATGAGCAGAATATAGTAGAGGGACCTCCCAAATATAGGCAGAGGTTCGACCGTGGTGGTCTGTCAAGAGTAAGTGGACGTGGCGGAGGAGATGGCTGAGCAACAGGTGTTGGAAGACATTTCAAGGCTCTACCACCACCACCACCAGCAGGTCCACCCCGACCACAGGGAGCTAGCGGACAGAGGTGGGCTCAGCTCCAGGCAGTCAAGGCCTATGACCATGCTGTAACTGAGATGATTCAAGGTACTATCTGTGTCTACTACACCCTTGCTGTAGTACTTATATACATAGGTTCGAGTCATTATTTTATTGCCACTGCCCTCATTCAGAGCTCGGAGATTCCGATAGAGCGGTTGGATCGATCCTTACAGCTAGTGACTCCTACAAGAGCAGACATGATGATTACGCACTGGTGCCGATAGTGTGAGCTTACTCCAAGAGGCGAGAGATTCAGTTGTGATATTTTTGTAGTGGCATCGAGGAATTACGACGTCATCCTGGGTATGGACTTGTTGTCCACAGTTCATGCTCAGATTGACTATATTAGGTGCAATGGGCAGTGTATCTGCATGGATGGGACTAGGTTCACCTTCACTAGTGAGAAGGGAGCCTTTGCAGTATATGATGTACTTATACATAGGAGGGGGAAAATGATCACACATCAGTTGGCTAGTCTCATCCTCAGATGGGTTGATATGCAGAGTCCAAGTTTTCCTGTTGTGGTGGACCAGTACATGGATGTTTTCCCTGAAGATGTTCCAGAACTACCTCCTCGCAGATAGGTGGAATTCAAAATTGACCTGTATCGCGAGAAATCACCGGTAAATACTCCAACATATTAGATGTCTCCTGCTGAGCTTTGTGAGCTATAGGTACAACTTGAGGACTTGAAGGGGAAATTATTTATCCAACCAAGTGTTTCACCCTGGGCATCTCTGATTTTGTTCACCAAGATTGAGGATGGGAGCTTGCGACTGTTTGTCAACTACTGTCGCCTGAATCAGGTGACCATGACGAAAAATTACACACTACTTAGGATTGACGACCTCTTTGATCAGATCAAGGGAGAATGATGGTTCTCGAAGATAGAACTTAGGTCATGCTATCCCTAGATCAGAGTTCAAGATAGGGATGCGTAGAAGATGCCCTTATAGTGTCGGTATAGCCACTATGAGTTCCTGGTTACGCCCTTCGGCATAACCAACGCTCAAGCAGTGTTCATGAGTCTCATTAACAGGATCTTCCAGCCTTAACTCAATCACTTTTTCGTAGTCTTCATCGAAGAAATACTGATTTACTCAACTATTGAGGAGGATCATGATTACCATTTGCGGGTAGAACTGGATGCACTCTAAGAGAAACATCTATATGATAAACTCTGAATGTTCCAGTTCTATATTCGAGAGGTTCAATTTCTGGGACACGTTATATTGGATGCTGGAGTTGTAGTGGATCCTATGAAGATTGAGGTAGTACTTTCTTGGGAGCCACGCAGGAGTGTGACAGAGGTGCGGAGTTTCTTAGGACTGGCTGGTTACTATCGGAGATTTGTGTCAGACTTCCCTAGAGTTGCAGCACCGCGTTTAGCATTGATGAAGAAAGGGAAACCCTTCGTGTGGTCATATAGATTCCAGTAGATCTTTAAGGAGATGAGGCAGAGGTTGACAAGTGCGCCCATCTTAAGGCTACCAGAGGAGGTTGTAGGGTACGTAGTTTACTATGATGAATCAGGGACCAGACTCGGGTGTATCCTTATGCAGGAGTGTGATGTGATTGTGTATGGTTCATGGCAGTTGAGACAGCATGAACAGAACTACGCTACCCATGACCTGATGTTAGTATCAGTGGTCATTTCCTTGAATATGTGGTGGCCCTATGTGATGGGAGAGCATTTTACAGTCTACTCTAACCACCAGAGTATCAGGTACATCTTCTCGTAGAAGGACATGAAACTAAGATAGAGACAATGGCTCGAGTTCCTACAAGACTATGAAATCAAGATAGTCTATACTTATGGGAAGGGGAACATTGTAGCAGATGCTCTCAGGAAGAGATAATCCATTCAGCTGCTAGGAGAGGCGATAGTGCAGCTGGCCGCATTGCAGATATCCTTTGTGGATAGAGATGGAGCAACATTTATATAGTCTCTCATAGTCGCTCCTCAACTTCTTCAGCAAGTCAGAGAGGCACAACATGGGGACGTTGACTGTGAGACGCGACATGCTCTAATATCCTCAGGGCAGGTACCTGATTGTTTTTTTGAAGGTGAGTAGCACATCATCCTCTTCAGAGAATGTACCATTTTACTAGTTGCACTACATGAGAAGGTGTCGAGGGAGTTCCAGAAATCCCCTCTAGAAGTACATCCTGGAGTGGAGAAGATGTATCAGGACCTCAGACAACAACACTGGTGGCCGGGTATGAAGAGGGCGGTAGCAGAGTTTGTCTCGCGATGCCTCACTTGTCAGCAAGTGAAGGTGGACCACCAGCTTCCAAATAGGATTGGTTCAACCCTTAGAGGTTCTAGAGTGGATGTGGGATGGGATATCCGTGGATTTCCTGACGTGACTTCCAAGTACATCTAGAAGACATGACTCTATCTGGGAGATTGTCGACCGACTCACCAAGTCGGCCTACTTCTCACCGATCAGAGAGCAGGGCTCTGTAGGGAGGTTGGGACACCTCTACTTTCAGGAGATCGTACGGCTTCATGGTTTTCCATCGATGATCGTCTCTGATCGGGCTGCTCGTTTCAGGTCCCGGCTATGGAATGGGTTGCAGGAGGCTTTTGGGATACAGATTTTCTTAAGAACCGCCTTCCATCCTCAGACAGATGGCCATACTGAGAGGACCATTCAGATTCTCGAGGACATGCTCCGTGCATGCGCCCTCGACTTTGGTTGTTGTTGGGGGGATCACTTTCCCTTAGTAGAGTTTTTGTATAACAACAGATACCACTCTACCATTAGGATGAAACCTTAGGAGGCACTATACGACCGACCTTGCAGATCAACTCTATGATGGACTGACCCATGGGAGTCAGCAATTGTAGGACCGGAGATGGTGTAGGCTCAGACAGAGAAGGTGTAGATCATCCAGGAGTGGATGAAGACTGCACAGAGCAGACATAAGTCCTATGATGATAGGAGATGGTGACCACTAGAGTTCAAGGATGGCAACCACATCTTCCAACGGGTCTCACCTCAACGAGGTCTACATAGATTTTCCCGAGGCGACAAGTTATCTCCCTGATTCATTGGACCATTCAAGGTCCTCAATAGGGGTAGGTGAGGTGGCATACCACTTGGCCCTTCTACCTAAGTTGAACCGGATGCATGACTTCTTCCACGTATCTTAGTTGAGGAGATATTTTCATGACCCATCCCATATTATCGACCACAGGGAGCTGGACATCTATAAAGGGACGACATTCACAGAGGTTCCAGTGGAGATTGAGGATCGACAGGAGCGGGTCCTATATGGATATTCGATTCATCTGGTGCGCATTTTCTAGCGGCACATGAACCTCCAAAAAAGCACATGGGAGAAGGAGGCTCAAATGTGTGATCAGTACCCCCATTTGTTTTCTTAGATTGTGTTGTAGCTTACGGAGATGTAAATCTCTAAGGCGGGGAGAACGTGAAGACCCAAAAATCCCTTGTATTTTTTTCTTAAATGCATGGGAATTTTATGAGTCCGCAGTTTCTAAAGGCGTTTGATTCTGAGGCCTGCTGTTCCTGGAAGCAATTTTGATGTTTTGTTTGGGTATGTTCAGTAAACGTACGTACGCATTTTTATATATTTTGAACCGGTGCTTGGAATTGAATTCTGAGGACACCGATGAACTCGCAGTGCCAGTATTCCCTTAAGGAGACCTTTACCACAATTGTGTTTTGTCGAGAGTAGAAGTTAAATTTGGGGATTTTCTAAATAAAATAAATAAAAACATGAGTTAACATATTTTAATAAAGGTGATGTTTTAATCCTCTAAAGGGATGTTGAAGGTGGGGGCCACCCCCACATAACCTCCCATGGGAGGATATTATGTGGTGGGTCCCACACGAGCTCAACCCCCTTAAACCCCCCTTTTGAACCCGTTGAGATCCCCATTAATAGGGGAAACTCTTGGAATTCCTGTTAATGGTGCCAACACAATTAATTAAAGACTTCATTAATTAATTTGAGTGCTTGAATTCATTTGAAATGAATGCCATCATTAAAATAATATGGAGTCTATTATATTACTTTGTCTTGGCAATTATTTTTTGGAGCTTGGGAGAACCATTTGGAGAACTTAATCATCTCCATGAAGAACATGATGAACGCTTCTTCAACTGATAATCAACGTCGTCTCCTTCTTTTCCAACTAGGGCAAGAAAGGGAAGACTTCAACCGCAAATAAGGTCACCAAGGACAACAACATTCCATCCAAAATTGATGGAATGATGTCCGCCTTCCGTGACGTCCGCCTTCTGCGAATTGTCAACATTAAACAACGAAATACGAGGTAGAGGGATTTGTTTATTTTTAAATGATTAAAATTATACCCTTGTCCTTAAATGAATGATTTGGTTCGTCATTGGCCAATTGATATCACCTAATACAGAGGGCTCAGTCCAAACCAACATGGCTCGACCCACCTCCATTGGTTATTGTTGATTGACGTCAGAGGCAGAGCCGAAATGGAGCGGTTCCGTTGCATTGTGCCAGAGAGGAACCATGGTGACGAAAGAGGAAACTTGGCCGGGAGGGTCGCGACAGATGAAGAAATGCGGCACCGTCACGCCGCGGGGTGGAGCCAAAGGTCGTGCAACGTCGGGCCGCGACGGAGGTGGCACGACGCCGGCGTGCTGCACAGAGGGCAGCAGGTCGGTGGCGCCTTCGCGCCTCGGTGGCGGTGCGGAGGCGACTGGACGACTCGGACCACGGGATGACCGGCCGACCAATCGGCCGACCCGCTGGAAGAGCGCTTTGCCCGCATGCGCCACGTGGAGGCAGACCACAGCCCGCAACTGCGAGCCGCTTGGATGGGAAAACATGCCCACTAAGGCCAGCTGAGCTGGAGGGCTGCGGCGCCCGTAGGCTCCCCGTGGGAAGAACTGCAGCCCACTATGTGGGCCGTGTACGCCAGGCAGAACCGGACGACTTTGGCCAGTTGGGCAGGGGAAAGGCGGCGCCATTTAGTGCCACATCGCGGGCCGAGTCCGCATGTGGGTCGTGCACCACCAGGCCGGGCCGACGCCCCAGCCGGGCTGGACCCACCAAACTAGGCTGGGCCGACCCCCAGCCAGGTTGGCCCCACCGAGCCTAGTCGGGCTGATCCGCCATCCCACTGGGCTTGACGGGCCGAGCCCGACTTCTCTTAAATACGAATATCTCCTAGACCACACGTTCGATCGACGCGCCGTTTGCAGCATTGGGACCCTCATGGAAAGATATTCTTTATGCGATACTCTAAGTGAGTTTTAGACAAATTTGGAAAATGGCTGGGTTTGGATCGATCATAAATCCAATCGGGCCCCTGGAACATAAATGCCAACAACTCTCAGACCAGGCGTCCGATTGACATGCCATCTGTCACGTTGGGTTCCTTATGATGAGACAAAACTACGAGATCCATAAACTCATAAATTCATGATAGTTGATGTGTCAACACTTGAATCGAGGAGCGGACCCTCCCGAAATCGAGTGTGCTGTGTGCGAGAACCCAAGAGTTGGATGCAACGGCTATTATACCGGAATACTACTTGGGTTCGACAACGATGACTATTGTACCAGAATCTTACATGGGGTTGACAACAATGACTACTTTACCGGGATCCTCTATGGGTCTGACAGTTCTAACTTATGTTCCTGTATCCTGTGTGGGTCCGACAGAGTAGCCGGTCCTGTATCCTGTGTGGGTCCGACAGCTTAGCTGGTCCTGTATCATGTGTGGGTTCGCCAGATTAGATGAATTAGTGACTAAATCTGATCATCTCTATCACTCTATGAAATATGTATACCTGTGTGAGCTAAGTGATGTCTATCAACCATTATCATTGTGGTGATTGACTTTACTTCCTTTGTGGACTGGGTTGTGTTTGGGCTCGAGAGTTAGAGCTGGACAGTGATTGGTAACTTTGGTATATATATGGGCATATACCTATGTAGGGGTTTTTGATAATTCGTGATTGTATATTTATACTATGGTTTATCCTTCATGGATTCCAGGAGACATTCGAGGGTCTCGATGTCCCCTACTGAGTATTGTTTTACTCACCCCTGCACAGGCTTCGCCCGCACCTTGTTGTGTTCAGTGCAGATGACAGAAAGCAGTGATCGAGGCTGAGGGTGACGGACGGAGGCTGCTCGGAGCTGGAATAGATGGTACATACTACAGGGACGAGTTGTTGGAGTTTTGTACCTACCCTTTAGGTAGGATTACCTGGTGGACAATCCAGGTGTTGTTTTCCCTTTTTACTTGTACTTGTACAAGTTTTTAGTTGGGTTTGTATACTGGCCCACTTACTTTCATCACACCTTACTTTTCTATTTTATTACTTGTTGCCTCTACTACTTGTGTTCAGACTGTGTGTGTGTGTTATAGGTTTAAAGGCAATGTATTATCTTTTAATCAGGGATTCTCTTTTAGTGCTAGTCGCCCATCCCTGGTCTATGGAAGGCAGGCTTGGGGTAGTCATGACATGGACCCCGAGGATGGGTCGTGACAGTCATGGTGTTTCCCGAATCTACATGACAAACGCATCTCTGCTGATGAGGAGTATGCTGCTACCCTCGTCTCTTCAAGGCATAGGATGCCTACGACCCATGAAAAGTGTTACGAACACCTTAGAAGGCGGTGATGTGCTACTATGAATTTAGAAATGTTCCAAAGGTGTCAAAAGGCTCGTAATAAATGCTGAGGGCTTCAAGAATAAATTGGGGAATGATTTTCCCTTGTGATAAACCAACAAAAAAACAAGACATTACCATCAAAACCACATTATTCAAGTTAACCTAGAAAATAAAACCATAGAGTACCAGAGGACAACCAAACTAAGGCACAACAATTCCCAAAAACCAAAAAAACGAAACTAAATATCAGAGTACCAAGATACAGACTGCACAACAAGACTCTAGAGATCTAGGAAACCATTCATAGCTCCACACCAAGATTTATTCTCTAAACACCACAACACCACCAAAGCTTCATGTCATACCACTAGAAAAATGAAATGCTTTACTCTTACCTGTGTCTCAAAACATAAACATATACAAATCATATAAGTACCAAAACAGGAGGTGATTAATAATACTCAGTTGGATTTTACCAAATGATTTCTCTACATATGCCACTAGGATAAAACAATCAGCACATTAATATAAATAGTTCATATAAAACATTAACGAGTTCAACAATTACTGATAAGAGAAACACCCCCCTTACCAAGATACACAAAACAATGGAAAACCATAGCTATTTCATAATCTATATCACCATCACACATTAAACCAACATATTTAATCTTGAAAAAAACACACAATAAGGCAACAAAAATGGCGGAACATCCATCCAATCCGTTTACTAAATTTCCAACTAGTGGTGCTTCCCAACCACTATCCATAATGGTGGACCGTCCATCCACTATCCGCCAATTTTTATTGTGATACTTCTCACCCACTTCCACAAAGTCATCATAATCCCTAATACTTAATCAGCAAACAAGCATAAAGCACAAATGCCACACAATAAGAAAACAACCATTCGAAACACTTGCCAATTCACTTAAAAAAATCACCCATTTATTAAAGACACCATTCTAACATTTTCCATGAAAATAAATTTCAAAAAAACAAAGTTTCTATTGAAATCCATTTTGATAATCCGAACAAAACAACAAATTTTAAAATCACGCAACAAAACCCATCTTTCAACAATATCCCATTTCACCCTAAAATCCACAATCTTCACTGAATGGGTTTCCACCAACATTAAGACATCTTATTAACAAATAATTTCAATAAAAAAAAATAATTTCAACCAAGCTGACTAGTTCTAACCAAGTGGAGTCGAGGGAGAAGCCACCTATATTTAGGGTTCCAGCGAAATCGACCCACAAGCAACCACACCAAAAATTCGGCAAACATTCCACCCAAAAAACTCTATATCCTCTTCCCTATCATCAAAAATCCCGAAAAACATTAGTTTAGGATACAAAAACCATATATATATATATGAAATTATTGTAGATATAGAAATCCATGAATGAGGGAAGAGTATATCAGGAGAGTAACGAAGAAGAAGTCAAGAGGAGAAACTTATCCAGGAGAAACCACCTTCAAAACACCTTGAAACCCCATCAAAATCCTTCCAAATCGAGTCGGATAGCACCCATGTCCATTATGAATATGAAATCCCACATAGGGTTCATATGAGTGATGAAATGGGTGAGTTAGTGTGAATTCTAACAAAACCTGTATAAAAAACCTTTTTAATTGGCCACACAATTAGGCAAACCATGTGACAACAATGAAGTTTCTACTGCATCTAAGGAATCTAAAATTATTTCCTCACACGGTAGATAATCCTTTCAAAAACCATGCAGAATCCCACTAAACCAAGTTTCACAATTTCTTTGGAATTCTGCACAGTTTCCCCTAACAATGCTCAAACCATAGGACCCTAATGAGGCCTCCAAAACATCCCAAAACAATTCCAAATTCTCCAAAACTCTTACAAAATCATCCCCATAATTTCAAACATATAAAATGGCATATAGAAAGATACATACCTCAAACCAGGGGTGCTACAATTCCTATAGTAGAACCATTAAACCGAAACATACATGAAAACACAGTAGTTATCTACCACAACAATGATTTTCATAAATAATCATTAATAAATGTGTGTAAAGATGTTATAAGTATTTCATATTTGATATTATAGATATTTTTATGGTAATTTTATATATTTATAATAAATATAAATTATTATACATGATTTTGGTGTTCTTATAAATGAAGGCAGACATAAGATAGAGGTTTCTCTTCTCATTGTTATTTCCATGATTCATATTCCACATTCACCACATTTTTTTGTATGGTATATATACTAATAAAAAATGTATTTTTCTATTGTCAATAAAATTAAAGGGATTTTAAAATACATAATATTTTTGTGCATGAGGTTTTGTTTTAATGTTTACCAAAATAGTTAGGTTTCATTGCCTCAATATTTTTTCCTCGAGACATGTTTGATATTATGAACATATTTATGATTATGATGTTTGTATACTATAACATTGACATGGTATATTTTTAATCTCCTTATTTTCATGATATTTAAATATTCAGCAGAATACATACTTTCATGGGTCACACTATTCAAAAGTTAGTAATGTGGTATGGGATTTATGTTTCAATCTCTTTTTAATAAAAATAGTATATGTAAAGATTTACATTAAATAAAATTATATAATCCTTATCAAATAAAACCATTTTACTTTATTCTACCCTTTTTAGTAACTTAATTGTCTTGTAATTGTACCATATTCTCTTATTTGGTACTGCAAATGATCGAGAAAATTTTCTTAAAGAAAAGTGGACCTTATTTCCTCCATGGTATATGATATTTTTATTCTATTACCATTATTTTAATTTTTTTGGATTATTCATACAAAAAAATGAAACAATTTAAAATATCAATTTTTAATAATTTAAACTTTATCTTTAAAGGTTTAAAAATCAAAATTTTAATTTTTTCCAAAAAAGAAATTTTGACATAAAAAATTGTCAAATGGATGATTTATTTTGATTTATACAACATGAATACATTTTCCCACTACCATGATTATTATCTTCCTTGAAATTCTATTACATTTTCAAGGGTTTTATCAAAGAAAATTTTATCCTTAATATTTTGTCTTTTTTCAACATTTTAAAGAATAAATTTCAAAATGAAATGGGTATATTATAGAATAAATATTCCAGTGATCTTTTAAAAAACGTTTTCATTTAGAATAACATCTTTCTATGTTATTTATAATTTACTATGGATTTGATCCAATGATAACATACTAATTATTTATTGGGTTAGTTTATTATTACAATGAATATATTATACTATATTTATTTATTTTCCAATTGGTTTTACCTGATTATATGATTAATGTTATATGATTCTGTAAAATACATTTAAAGGGATTGTTATTAATCGATGGGTGGGAAAATAATTATATAGAAATATAAATAAGTGGGTAATGATTAATGTTTTATCAGCAAAAAGGGTACATAAAAGGTTATCCCCAGACTAAGATAGGGTACGTAAAATGTTATTTGAAGCCTGAAAGAGGGTACACAAGTTGTTATTCCAATCCTGAAATAGGGTACATTAGAGGTTATCCTAATCCTGATGTAGGTATATTAGATGTTATCCAATTCCTAACATGTGGTGAAAATCATTGTGGGAGGACTTGACACAATATTTATACGATTATGACTATTTCAATCCTTTGTAGCATTATCTTATGATAACGTTATTTTTTCATTACTCTTATTCATTAATTTCCATTATGATTCATTTAATATAAACTACTAAGATTTTTTCTATAAATCATGATTAAGATATATGACCTATTGGGTATGGTTTTAAAATTTTTTTCTCACTATCTCACTCCCTTATGCCGATGTTATGATTTAATGGTCCATGATATCTCCCCAATTTACCGTTACTAAAACCATGAGCTCAACCTTTATTATGTTTCATTTTACCCATAATATGATGAATGATTTTACATTTTATATGTTTGATAAGGGTTCTAGAGATGATGAACTTTGGAGGAGATGATCTAGATCTTTTATATAGTAGATGTTATTGTATCTAGGATTTCAATAAGTATAAAAAATTATGGTATTTACATGGATCATAATAATATATATTGAAAATTATTCTAATAAGATATAATATTTATACATGAAAAGAACGTGTATATGCAGTTTGTATAGAGTGTGGTTTTGTAATTTTAGGAAACTAGGGCGATGAAAAATTATTGTTAAAAATTATATTAGTCTAAATATATGTCAACAATCTACATTTTTGGTATGGTATATATTATGTGGTCTTCCTAGAAATATATTCTAATATTTATAATAAAAGTAGATATTGTTTTGGAATATATTAAATTAGGTGTAATAACCTTAAAAATTGTTAGTTGAGTATATCATGACAATTATTCGGGTGCATGATGAATGTGCCCATACTGTACACTTGGGTTGACACTCTAGGGGTATTTTCATTGATTAATTCACATATTCTTTATAAAACACTATGAAGCAATTAATTAAATTAAAATCATGGGTTGTGTAGGTTAAAAATAATTTGTAATAGATCAAAAAAGTGTAAGGATTTAGATATCTTATGAAATATGTTTTATTATTATATAGTTTATCACTATGATTATTTTTTCTCACCTATTCTTTTTTCTTATAGTCAATGGATATAACTTGAAGGAATTAGGTTAAATATGAATGTGATGGATAATGGAATGGTTGTACTACCAAGAAAATGAACTAAAAGGTAGCTCCAAGTTGAAAACATTTTATTATTCCAATTAATGTATTGTGTTATGTGATTATGAAAAAAATACTACAATGAGTTTCCTAGCACATAAAATTATTGGAATATAGAATTTTATGGAATTTAATTTTGTAATTACCATAAAGTAAAAATAGTTATATTTTATTCAAGTTAAGAATGTATGATGAAGAACCCATGAGAATATCTCAATGGAATTGGAATATGTTTTCAATGTGAAAATAAAGGGTGCAAAGAAAGGAATATTTAAGGAATTTGATGTATTATATACGGAAAACTGGGGATTTATGAGATCCAATGACCTAATCCAAGGTCTAACTCCAAATCCAAAGAAGGGTCCTTTTCCATGAAAAACTTTGAAGTGGAATGATTTAAGTTTTTATGTATTTTTATTTAAGAATTATGTTTTAGAACTATTTTATCAATGATATTTTGCTTATAAAAATATTTTACATATATATATTATTGTACAATTTATTTCCTTAAAGATTTTCAACCATATATTGAAGGATCCCAAAAATATAGAAAATTAAATTAGTTGTAAGGTTATATTTGAGGGAATGAAAATTATTAAGGGATAAATATCCCTCATTATGTTTCTGATGATGAGATAATATTTTTTAGTTTGAATAAAGAGAGGATTTATATTTATAAATTAAATTGGATAGTATTGATGACTATACAATTGATTAGAGATGTGATGACAAAGTAGTTTATGTTATAGTAGAAAATGATTAATTAAGTATTGGATTTGTGGTATATATTCAATGGTATATGATTTTATATTATTAATAAG
This sequence comes from Viscum album, assembly GCA_963277665.1. Taxonomy (NCBI): domain Eukaryota; kingdom Viridiplantae; phylum Streptophyta; class Magnoliopsida; order Santalales; family Viscaceae; genus Viscum; species Viscum album. Next base: position 1,660,166,508 of record OY728136.1, on the reverse strand, counting down.
GATGAATTGAAATTTTAAAATTAATTTAGTGGGAATTGAGGTTTTATGATGACTTAATTTACTTTGGTAATTGATTACCATGTATTAATGGAATATGTGATCATGGAATTTACCAGTTTAGTGTGATAAATTATGCCCTCTTTTATATTTTTTGGGGATTAAATTTAATTTGATTTTGGAAATTTAAGGAACACTATTCTAAATTATTGGGTTTTGAAATTAGTTTGATAAATATTAGAGGATTATTAAGGTCATCTATTTATGGAATGGATTAATTTGAACTAATGGTGTTGTTATTTAGGTTTTATAGAATAATATATTACTTTATCATATAAATATTTATAAATATTGGTAAACCTATGACAAACATTTTGGGATTTATAAATATATATAGATAAGATTGATGATTTTTAATTCTTTTATGTATTAATGAAATGGGAAGATATAATGTAACTATTTTTTCTCATGTTCTTTATCTTGAATGAAAAATTACCCGTTAACAATATGGAAAGGGTATTGAAATAACAATTTCATCCTTTTACATTCATTTTCTCTGAGTTGATGTTCTTTTCACCCCTCATAGATTTATTGATTTTTTGTAACAACCGAAAAACCTTCATCAAGGAAATACTTGTCCATTTTTTGATCTAATTATTGTTTGATTTTGTTTAAAGGTGTTTTGGGTGAAATTTGGAACATTTTGGAATCCCAAGGTGTTTTATAGGGTTAGTTCACGTTTAGAGAAAACTATGAGGTCTTCCTGAGAAAACCATGATCCTTTTTGTGATCCACTGAACGTGGTAATACGATTTGTCCAAACCCTTCATACTACAACTATAATTATCTAAAATAAATCAGTTATGGTTTGTATGTTTGGGGAAAATTTTAAAAAACTGTGCACCATCCTACAAAAAACAATGAACCCTATCAGAAGGGGAACACTTTTTGGAAACATATTTTCTCTTACAATATAGTCTTCCCCATAAAACCATGTACAAAAGATTTACTTTCCTTGAATGTATTATTAAAATCCCAAAAACATATTTTTTATCTCTTAATCTTCTTATATCAACCATATCACAAATTATTTGTCTTTGAAGGATCCAAATTGGTTATTTTAGAACCTCATACAATTTTCATGGGGTGTCAATGTGTCATTGATCTTTTTCAATCTATATAGTATAATTGTATCTCCTCTCATGTCATTTATCCTAATATCTCCTTATATACTACTTATATTTTTATAGTCCATCATGTTATTGATGGATCTAAACTCTATTTTTTGGATCATGATTCTAGACTGCGCTTCTTGATATCCTTTACCTCATTCTTTATTAGAGATCCTATTATATGTGTTTTCATTGAAATTTTCATTAAAGTTAGGTGGTTCTATTTTTATTTTCCCTATTATTGAAATCATAAATTTATTAATCTAATTTAAATTATTTTACAATTGATTTACAAAACATAATTGAAATGATTGAATGTGTGATTGTAAATAGAGTAAAAATTGTGAAAAACAACAATTTTAAGGGAATTGAATTATAGGATATATTTCAGATAAATGATGGTTTCATTTTGAAATTGAATTGATCAACTAATTTTTTATTGAACCTAGATAAAAATGGATTAAATTTAATTATTTTTTAAATGGATTGAGTTGATGAAAAACTCTGTTTTTATTTGGGAATGATAAAGGAATATTGAAAACTAAAAAATAAGAAAATTGAAATTATAATTGATTTCAATTGTTTTATTTTACCCTATTGGATTGATTGATTATTTTAAGGAAATTTTAGAATATGAATTCAGTGGTTACTAAGAGACTAATACTTGAACCTTGGATACCTAGCAAATGAATGGATGATGGAAACTATTTCTAAAAAATTGTGACTTGAACCCCCCATGATGGATCCCATTTGGGAGTGTAGATAGAATATGAAGGCTACCCATTTTGGGTGTAAATTATTTTGTGCATGTAAACCTATCTTGAGTTTAGATTATTATTTAGATTTCGGAGGACCAATAACTAAACTAACCAATCACATGTCTTCTTTACAAGGTTCTATGATTTTATACTTGAATAAATATGTCATTGATTATTGAACTACATTATACATGAAAAATATTTTATATAAATGTTTTATTTAATAAACTGTTAATCCAATTATGATATATATTCCGCCTATTAACATATAAAGAATATTTTGGTTTAAAATATGTGAATGAAATTTCATTCCTTGTTTAATTGAAAATAGAGGAATAATTATATTATTTATTATATTACTGATTTTGGAAGACTTTGTGAGACTGTAATAATTTTTTAAGCTCACACCCTACATTTTATTTATAACATTTTTTGATTTTATTTTTATATTTATGAGAAAAGGGAATGTTCCACATGGTGGTTGTAGATGTTATTGATACATATGATTTCAAAGTGCCGATGATGACCAATGGAACTATTTTACATTTATTTTACTGAGGTTTTGAATTTTTTTTCTAGTTTTAGCTATTGTTTCCAATGGGATATTTATTTTTGTTTCTAAGTACTATTTTACGCATTTATTCTAGAAAATTATCTTTTGTGGAGTGTTGAGCATGATGGATTTTATCTATGATCCTCCGCTTTTATGTGGAAAATATTTCCAAATTTGATTTTGTATGAGACTAAATACTTTTCACCAACATGGGGGGATTGAGAATTACCTTTTGGATTTATCAAAGCTAAGTATGGGTATTAGTGTACTAGTGTATCTGAGCTGGTTCGTGAATTTTTTTAGAGGTACACATAAGGCATATTTCCATGATGTAATTATGGGGTTCTCAATTTATTGATTTAGACTTATGAGTTAGTTTTAATAAATTTACTCATCAAATCTCACTATAAAAATAATTAAGTCACCATGGGGGCTTGGAAAAAGTATCTTTGAGGAATTTTCTATTGGATTCTTGTATTTTACAAACATTTTATCTGATTTTTTTTGGAAATCTCAATTATAAATTTTGTCTCAAAAATAGATATTGTAGTACCACTTTTTGAGATGTTAATATGTTTACCCCTTTATGATGTCAATAGTGTTGTCTATTTTTGATAGGTTGCCTCTTTCATACAAGGATGTGTTTTAATAGGAATCAATATGATGCTTCTGATCAAAAATAGAAAAAAAAATACTTTAGTTGAATAGAATATTTTTGAGGTCATAGTACATGTTTTCCATACTCTGAGATAGGCACCGACACATCTTTATTTTCTAGATTCGGTTGTGGAACCTCACAAGGAAAAATTTCAATATCATTTTCAATAGTTTCATCTATAGAATCCACATTCTTTCCAAGTCTCTAAAGATCCTCAAGAGGATGAGGGATGGTTTAAAAATATAGAGCTTCATTTTATTTCATAGAAACACCAAATTCTATTAAGGTGGCTTGTGCTACCTTTAAACTAGACATACCTAGTAGGAGATGGTGGTATTCATTGGTGACAAAACAATAATATGTGTTTGTAATGGAAATTATTTAGATTTCGTTTAATTGATTAATTTTCTACCATTATCTATGGTATTGGTTAAATCCATGGACTTTCCAAAACTCTAATTGGGTGACATGACTGTGAATAATTACATACACATATTGTTTTTAGATTGTTCAATTTTCTCATTTGACAGAGACTAATGAGAAGATGTTGGAATGAATATTTGAAATGGGTCTTTAATCTAACTTTTGATCTCAAGTATTCTTCATACTGTTGGATTCTTATAAACGTGTTCTTCATAGGTAGTTAATGGTTGACCATTACCTAGATAGTAAATTAGCATTGAAAATAGTTACTTTCTCTCCAAGTGGTAGTTCTAAAAGATCCACTAAATTATATAATAAGTTTGATGAGTCTCGTGCCGTGTATTGGTAAAAGGTGTCTTCCAATCCTCATGTAGTTCCAAACAGATTCTGATGAACTTTTTTCAGTTTGGCATGGTTTTAAATTAAATATTTGTTTATACTGAGGTTCCAAAGATAATTAATTCATATACTGACTTAGTATATCTACAAAATTTATTCCACTTTTTTATACTCAGAATAGTGTCCAAGGATCATCAGATCAAAATGCATACTATAGATCAATCAGATGATTCAAGATCTATGGTCTTCCAACCATAGGAATATATAATGAATCCTCTTCACATAATGGAAGAGTTTCCAAGGAAATATGATATTAGTCCGGTGACTATGAAAGATACCATCATTATAAATTCATATTTAGTGTCTATTTTATTTAATAAGGGTGTATCTCACTTTTTTATATCTACTATTACTATGAACCTAATAAATATTCCTATCATTCCTTTGCCTTATGTGATGTATATTACTATGTCCTTAAAAAAATAGAGAGTAGGTTCTCTAATATCCTGCTCATCTTTTCTCTTTATCAAAGTTTGGAATACCTTGACCATTCTAGTTTTCTACATGATACCTCTTAACTTCAACCATAGGATGGATTGGATTATTTATAATAAGGCCTGGATAGAATTTTATCATCGATGGGTCTCCTTTTCTATCAAATATGTGGTGACCTATATCATTCAAGGAGAATGAGACCTGAGGTTTGGTAGATCCAAAACATATTTTTTAGAGTTGGTATCATAATATTAGTGATTGATTTTTTCTTTTATCACGAAATGGTGAGTGTGGATATTAATCTTATTATCATCATGTTTTTTTGATGTTTTTCCTTTTGATTTACCTTGTTTTCCACTAGTAAGAGTGGTATATTTATTTATTGATTCAATATCAATTACTTAGTTGGTATCTATTCCTTCTAACTGTATGGAACCAATAGAGTTGAAATTATTAAAGACATAATCTGACGATCTATTAAAAAAGGATTCATATTCCCACATGTGTCACCTTAGGCACCAAATATTAATTTTTTAATGAAAGATTATAGTAAAAATTTACTCTATATATATTACCAAAAAACATAATTTAGTTTTATTAAAAAAAATTATACCTATTACCCTCCATTGGTGATCTACATGACCAATTAAAAGGAGAAAACCATTTATTAAATATTGATCATTGATTGGTTATCACTTGTTGAGAATAAAAGAATATGAAAATTGATAGACAATATTCTTGAGTTGTAGTGTTGACTATGAGTATCTTTTCATTCTATTTGGATTTAAAAATGCTCCTTTATTTTTGATGTTTTCTATGAATAGGATTTTATTTGATTACCTAGACTCAATCGTGGTAGTCTTTTTGGACGACATTTTGGTTCAATCGAAAACAAAGGATGATCATGTGAATCATTTGAGACAAGTTCTAAGAATCTCGAGATATCATAGGATTCATGTGAAGCTTTAGAAACGTAATTTATGGTTATGGTACCTAGGGTTGTTGGGATATTTGGTGTTAAAACATATCATCTATGTCTATCCTGAGAAGGTGAAGTCTATTAAAACATGGGGGAAACTATTTTATGTATTTATTATAATGAGCCTATTGGGCTGGGAAGGGTATTACATCATGATTAATAATGATTTATTAAAGGTAAATTCTCTAACTACCACCCTCAATTAGAGAGGAGTGAGTTTTGGTTTTTATAAAAATAATAGTGTTACTTTGATGAGCAAAAAAATATTTTTACTTATGTTTCAGTTATGACACTTTTTGAGGCTACGCAGGGCTATGTAGTCATTTAATATGCATCAGTTTTTCGTTTGGGATGCATTATTTTGAAGGGTGACCTTGTGTTAGCCAGTGGATATAGAAAAATGAGGCCAAATATGAAGAATTTAGCGACACATTCTCTTGAACTCATATCTATTATGCTTTCTATAAAGAGTTGGAGACACTTACATTTAATGGAAAAAAATTATCATTTATTTTCACCAAAAAATCATTAGTTATATCTATTCTAAAAAAATACATAGAACACTGAAAGAGGCATTCAGTGGAGTACCTATAATCATTTGATTTTGAAATTTTCTACACATCATGGAAGGGTAATATCATTGATAATGAATTAAGTAGTCAACCGATACACCATTAAAAGAAAGAATCATCAATATAGTGGAACTTGATTAATCCCTTTTCTCTATTTCATTTGGGAATCATTTAAGAAAAGGATGATTTTATAGTGGAAATATATTTATTTGACCTATACTCTTCTTGATATTATTCATCTTGAACATCATTTTGATGATGAAATCCATTGAATTTTGAAATATTTTTATGGTAGTGAGAGCATAAAAGAGAGGATATCCTCTTATGAGGTCATCCTATGTTTTTAGAATTAGTTTGATTTGCATTTTCCTATATGAATATCCACAATAGAGGATATTTATAATTCCTAGTGGGTTGTGAAACCTAGAACCATGATGATTTTTTATGATATAAAGTGGTGATTGTGGTGGAAATCTAGGATGAGACATCACTAATTTATTGTCGTTTATAAACTTGGTACTAGTAAAATATGAGGACCAGATACCTTCATGTTTTATTCATCCTCTTTCTATGCTAAATTTGATGTGGAATGAGATCTCTATGGAATTTTTGGTTGGTTTTTTTCATACCCGTCCTATGAAAATTGTGACATGGTATTTTATCAAAATTATGACCAAAGTTTCCTAATCACTACCTATTCATGATGCACCCAAAGTGGTGGACATGGGATGTCTCTATGTGAAGGGGGTTTCGGATTTTCCATATTCCCTTCTGATATAGTCTCAGATAGGGATCCCCATTTTACATCTCTCTTTTGCAGAGGCCTCAAGGGGAACTGTGATCTCAAATGTGTTTGACCATATCATATCATTTGTGTATGGATGTCCACATAGAATGAGCTACATTAACTCATGGGTACATGTTTTGTGATTTAGTTCTAATATTTTTTGAATATTAGGACGTCAATTTGGGACGAGTTGTGTTTTCATATTATAAAAGTTACCAGTATGAAATTTGGATGACTCTTTTAGAGGCATTATATGGAAGGTGATGTAAATATCTGTTGAGTTGGACTGATATTGTTTATGTTTCCTCAGTTGGACTGCGTTTGGATTAAGTTATGACAATAAATATTTAGTTGATTAATCAAAGAATATTTATGTATAAGAACTGGTAAGAATATTATTCTGAAAATCATAGGCGACCATTATATTTTTTACTTTGTGACCATGTGTTTTTGATAGTTTCTCCTCATTTGGGTTATCGAAATCATGGGAATCAAGGATTACTGACACTGAGGTCAGTGGGACCTTTTAGGGTATTGAGAATGTCAGGAAAGTGGATTATGGTTTATCTCATACACTATTATGGACATAGATACATAGTGTGTTCATTGTTTTGTAGATTCCTAAGTATCATTATTACCCATCTCATGTTTGGAGCTATGAGTATCATAATGTTGTGCTTGATTTATACGTGACTGAGCATCCACTCAGAAACATTGATTCCTGGAAAAAGGTTCATTGTGGGAGGATGATGCATTTGGTATATGATCTATTAAATCATGTTTTTTTGTTTCTATTGATATTTTGGAGCATGAGTCACTTATTAGAGAGATGTGGCCTTAACTATTTGATATGAAGCTTTCTTGATAGGATTTTTGGGGACCAAATGTTTTTATGATGGGGATGTTGTAACATTAAATTAACTTCTATCAGGAATTAAGTGACCATTTCTTGATATAATTTTGATGTGATATTTTCATGAGGGATTTTATGAAATCTAAAAAATTATGTAATCCAATGGGGTTATATATTGTTGGCACATAATTGTAGAAACTGTGCCATTTAGCCCAAAACATATGTTCCCTATTGTGAGCCACTAGAACAGTGAACATTTTTTTAAAAACCATGTGAATATCTCCTCTAAAATGTTTAACATAAAATAGTGAGGATTTTCATATTTGGTACATGGTTTGATAAACCGTTTTCCCTTTTAGGAAAAACCATGCACCCTACTAGAGGTGATGTTCGGTTAGGGAACACAGGTTTGTAAACAATCTGACCCTACCCTAAAAAAATACAATGAGTTTTAATTACCACGATACATTTAATATAATATATAGACCCTCCAAAATATACCCAAGTAACCCTATTTAAACCGTAACATCAATCCAATTTCTTTGAAGGCTCTCAAGAGGTGATTCTAACTCCCCAAACCAAATATCTTAGAGGATCTTTGCATCATAGATCTCATTCAATATCCTATAGGTAGGTGGATATCTTATAGTGTGGTTTCTTCTCATATATATTTATCAACTCCATATTGTTTAAAAGTATATAGTTTATTGATGGATCTAATCTCTATTTTTTTATTTTGATTCAAGGATTCATTTCTTTGTATCTTTCAGATCATTATTCATGGGAGATCCCTTTGTGTGTTTTATCTATGACCATGTGATTAAAGGTATGTGGTTTCATGATTCCTTTCCATATGATTGGAACAATAAATTTTTTAATTGAACTTTATTTAGTTTTTAAATGATTAATAGACATGATTTTAATTGATTTCATGTTTGATTTGAAATGGAATGGATATTATAAAGGACCACAATTTTAGTAAAATTTAAATGTGTGGTGTATTTTCGCAAAATTATAGCTTGATTTTGAAATTGATTTTATCAAATATATTTTTTGACGATTCTTGAGAAAAATTGGTTAATATGAAAGAGAATTTGAAATTAAATGAATTAATGAAAACCTATATTTTGGTTTTTAATTGAAAAAGGCATGTTGAAAACCGAAAATTGGGAAATTTTAATTTGTATTGATTTGTAATTAATAATTTTCCCATGATTTACTAGTCTATTATTTGAAGCGCATGTTATCCTTGGTATTTAGTGGTATATAGGACAAGAATTCTAGTACTTGAACCCATAATAACAAATTTATAAAGAAAATGGATATTAAACAATTATGACATGAATGATGGAGAGGGTTACCCTTTGGGGGTGTTAATAGAGCACGAGGGTTCCCATTTGGGGAGTAGATTTGTGTGTGTGTTCACAACTATCATGAACCTAGGTCATTATTGAGATGCGTGAGCATCCTATTTTCCGAACTGACCTACCATGGGCCTTTGGAACATAATTCAATTATTTCTTGACTTTATTATAAATTTTTTTGATTATTGAATTATTTTATTCATTAAAACTATTTTATATAATTTTTCATATAAAATTTTAATTTAATCATGTTTTGGTATATCTTCCATAACATTAAATGTGATATATGTTTTAGTTTCATATATGTGAATGAAATTAAACACCATATTTGATTTTAAATTGATGCATAATTAGTTTAACTTTTATGGAATTGATTGTGAAACAAACAGTGAGACCCTACTAGGATTTATATATCACACCATAACTTTTTCTTTGGGAATTTGTAGATTTTATTCTTCTGGGTATGAGAAAAGGGAAAGCACCACATGGTGGTGGTAGATGTTGTTGATATCTGTGAACATTGAGTGGCGATGGTGACTGGTGGAACTATTTTCCAATTTTTTCCTAAGATCATTTGAGACTTTTTTATGGTTAGTTTTGGTTTATATTAGAATGTTTATCTTTATGTCTCTGTTCTATTTTACCTTTTTTTTTTGGGAAATTTCCTTCTTTGGGAGTGTTGAGCAGGCTGAATTTCATATTTTATCTTCTACTCTTTTTTTGAAAAATTATTCCTTGTTAGATCTTGTATGATTCCAATTGATACCTACTATCCCTTTGTGATCTGTAATTCCGATCATTATATATTGGAGTCTGCATGGGGTATTAGAGTTATAGGGTATGAGGGTTGGTTCGTGACATTTGTGGTCATTAAAAGTTTCTTGAACATGTTTTTAATCACTATATATTTTTCGATAAAAAATAGTTTATTTATTTAATATTTATATATTAACTTCTATTAAATTTAATATTTAACTAGGAATATGAATATGTATTATTTCCGGTAACCATTATGTTTCCCACTTCCTTATTTTGAAAAAAAAGTTAAATTATCCTTCGGTATAATGTGTGTTTTCAAAAAATGTATTTTTAAATATTGACCTAGTGATGATTGAGATAAAATTTCATAGAAAAAATATATTTGGGGAGGGGGATAGAATTTAATATCCCAAAATTTAGTATCAAATAATAATGACCATGATATTTTTCTAAACCCACAATATCAAGCTCTATGTGAATCACGATAATTTATAAAGATAGTATTATTCAAATATGACAATTATAAAAATGTATTTCAATTTGTGGGTATGAAATTGAGTAAACACATTATTAAATATATTTATAATTTCCCTACTAATTAAAAATTAATTGATTAATTATTAATAAATAAGAATTCAACTTTTAGTAGTAATTTTATGCATGAAAAATATATCTCATTCCAAAATAGGTTTTAATATTTTTGTCTGTAAATATTATAAATAATTTATCAATCATTTATATTTTATATTTAATAAAATTTAATTTTTTAAAATAATAATATCCATATTAAATAAGTATTATGATATTTGAATTTTTTGAAATGAACAATTTTTCAATTAAGAGTTAAAAATATTGATTTTTCAAATACTGTAATTCCTTTTCAATGAATCTAGAAATTTAAAAGTATCATTATATTATGGATTTGATCATAAATTTAAATATGATTAAATTTGTCTATAATAATCTAATTAATTCTATTTTAATCAATAATATTCATTATTGTTATATAGGGTAATATTTAGTCTTAAAATAAAATTGTTATTTTTTTTGTGTGTTCTATGACTTTATATTAAAATTAAGTCTACCCTCATAAACAAAAAATATCCAAAAATGGATACCATTTTTTTGAGATGTTTACGTATTTAGAATATCCCCATTTTATTTTCGACATTTTGAATATTAGATTTTAAAAATACGTCTCTCCTTAGTAATGGTAAAATGGGGAAACAAGGTTATCAATATTGGATTAGTCTAAAAAATATAAAATAAAAATTCCTTTTTCATATTTTATGATTTGAGTTCATCCATGATCATCAAAGTTTTAATAATATTGAAACATGGTTCCATATTTCATAGATTATGACTTTTATGTTATATTATGAAAAGAATAAATCTAAAAATTTACACACTTCATTTTAATAACTCAAATAATATTTCTAGATATAAAATGAGATTATATTAAATTATTCATGTTTATTTGAAATATTAATGAACTATTTTATATGGTATTTTATTTTTAATTTTTAGTAATTTAATAATTACCTTAAATGAATATACAAAACCGACATAGTATTTTTTCAATTAATTAAAAAATTAAATATATGTTTAAAAAAACATAATCTAATATAATTAGTTAAAATTATAGTGTTAAAAGAAATTTTTTAGCGACTAAAAAATATAATTAATTTTTCAAAATTTTATATTCTAATTTCATTTCAATATTATTGTCCTTAAAGTCAAACAATGTAAATAGTCACCGAAATGAATTTAATGGTATCTCATGTTCAATAATATTTTATTATATGAATTAAAATTCATAAAAAACTTCTATATGAATATCTGAATGGGATATGGTATATTATATAATCCATTGTTAACTTATGGGTTAATTTTCCTTTTGTAGTAACATTCTAGACCACTAAAGTTTATATAAACATTTGTATCATTATATTTGACAAAAGGATTAATGGGGTGTTAAAAATAATACATATGGGTTATGTATTACCTAAATATCTATAAATATTATTTCTTGATAGGATTTATAATTATAATATTCATATGTTATAAATATATCAATTTTGTTCCACTTTCTCATAAAAACCTAATTTATATTTATTTAATTCTTTATGTAATTCCAAAGGCTCCGCTCCCCTCACTTATACGTGAGAATATCATATCCTCCCATATTCACAATGTTTGAGAACTAAATATCTGATAGCACTTAAAATAATATCATATTATCTTACATACCCACACCATATGTGTTTTTTTCTTTCCAAAATACTATCATTTCAAGGCCATAAATGTAAGAAAAAGAATATTCATTAATGATGACATATAACTCTAAACCGTGAAAACTAAATTTTATTTATTTTTATACCTACTAAAAATATATAACATTCATCACAAAATAATGCATTTAGTTTCATAAATATACTTAAATTATATTATTATTATTTTTACAAAATCTCCATTATCCATCAACATTCCATATAAATGGCAATGAAATATATCGCTCTTGCGTACGTTTGGAGAACCCCCTCTATATAACGATATGATTGATTTTCCATCACCATAATTCATAGATATTTATTATGATTTATTAAAATATTTTATATAATATTTATGACATAACTATACTTCCTTAATTATAATATCTAATCCATATTCTTACCGATCCATCTTTTGGAAAATTATAACACCACCTATGTGTATGTATAGACTACTTCCTCCACGAAATGTTGTGATTCTTTTTAAACATTTCATTACATGGATGGTAGTAAGGATTTATTTAATAAATATATATGATATATATGTCATAATAATAATTATATAAGGTTGAATAATTATATAGCATTATTTTCTCAACCATCAAAAAGTGGAAACATCACTCATGTTTACATACGAACTACCATTTCTAGAATGAAATGTAATTTGTTTTTCATAGCTGCTTTATATGAAAAATTATAAAAATGAATATTAATAATAAATAAAATAATTTTTTAAGTATTAATTTTCCATAATGATTAGAACACGAATGATATGTGGGTACCAATGCCATAAAACAATGGTATACATGAAAAACGAAGTAGTTTCCACTCGAAAGATGGATTTTATTAATGTTTATTATTAAACAGGTGATTGGATGTTATAAGTAAATAATATAAAATATCATAATTATTATTATGGATATATTATATATATTTTAAAAATAAATACTTTAATACATGTTTTTGGAGAACATATGAATCAAGTCCAGAATCAAGTAAGGGTATCTCATATATCTTATATTTATATGACACATATACATATCCACCAATTGTTTTCTTTGTGTTGTATGTAATTCCCACAAAAGTGATTTTATAAATATTTTAACAAAATCTATGAAGATTTTCAAATTTATATATTTTTATTTATTTCATGATGTTTTTATTCCAATATTACTGAAGATATATAGGCGCTTCATCTAAATATTGTTTTGTTGCAAAATGTTTGATGTTATGCAACTATTTATGATTATAATCAGTATATACTAACCCATTGCAAAATTGTGTCAGGAATGTCAATATTTTTAGGATATTTATAGTTTCATTTAATATTATTCTATCATGGGGTATAGAATTCAAAGGTTACCAAAGTGATTATGTATTTATGTTTCAATTTAATTTTAATCTCAATTGTTTGTGGTTGAGTATAAATTCGAGGAAATTTTTCTATCTTTACTTGATAAAACCATTTAATTTAATTTTACTCCACATATTCTTGTATTTTTTAAGATATATAACCATTTATCTCTTTTTATTACTTAAAATAATTGAGAAAATGTTTTTTAAGAATAATCAAACTTTTTTCCTCATTGGTAAAGAATTTTTTTATTCCATGTCCATTCAATTCAATGTTGTTTAACAAAATTGGTTATATATAATAGAAATATTTTTAAATGAGCATTTTCACCACCATTAAAATTATTTTAATTTTTTAAAAGGAATAATATAAATGATTTTTGAATATTTTTTTGGATTTTTAGAAATGTAAAAAGTAAATATTTTCTTTATGTGTATATAGTTTAAACAGATTATCCTGTTGTGATAAATATTATATTATTTGAAAATTCCTCTACTGATTTACAAGATTATTTTCATAGAAAATTATCTCATTAATATTTTTAATATTTTAAATAAGTCATTTCAAAATGAAAAGTATATCTTCTTGAAGAATCATTCCAATGATATTTTAATTCCATTTTTTTGTTAATGATAAGATCATTTGATGTCACTTATGATTTATTAGGGAAACGATCCAATGATCCAATCATTATTCATTATCTAGATGGTTTATGATTATGATGATGAATTTTTTATGAAACTCATTTATTATTCACATGATATAAAAAGATGAAATGATGAATGTTGTATAATCTTGTAGAATACATTTTAATATATTAGGATTATGAGATGGATGGGACATTAATTTGGTATCCCTCTAATTCATTGGGTAAATATTATTTTTTTAGGATATTAAAGGGTACACCAATGGATATCCCAATCCCAAAATAGGAAATATTAGTGCTTTCTCTAACCATTAATATGGTATAAATGATTTTATCGAAAACCCATTGTAGGTACAGAAGTTGTTGTCCCAATCATAATATGTGGTCAATGTTTTGGTGGGTATCCCTATCATATTATTTATATGATTATGATTATTTCAAAATTTATTCCACTCTTTAATAACATGATCGTATGGACATGTTATTATCTCAGGGATCATTTTATTTAATTTTATTTATTAATTAGGTCTTATAAACTACAAAGGTTTACAACAAGACTCATTATTTTAATATATGAATTTTTTGGTCAGAGTGGATGCTGAAGAGGGTGGGGGTGAATTGAGTTCCAATTAAAATTTCTGTTAAAAATATTTCTCTTAAAGTCCCCCAATTTAAAAACAATGTTAAACTGTAGTGAATCTATACAGATTGTAAATGTTCAATCAGTTTCTCAAAGGTTGAATAGGTCTCAGTTGACTTAATCTGAAGATTAAATTAACTTTTAAAACTAAGTTACGGGATTACAATAAGTATAAACACTTGATAATTTAACTATCAAAGTAGCTTTAAAATAGTTTTGTATTTCAAAGTAATATCAGTGGAATATGAAATAAATATATAGTATACTTATAGAATTAAATTAAAATGCACAGAAAAGTTAACCCAGAGGTTCAGTCTCAATTCGAGACTTAGTCCTCTCAATAATTTACATAAATTGATCCACACCCTGGATTAGGGGTAAACAATAGTACAGTACTGTCCAGGTTTGAATACCTCTACCATAGTTCTTCGTGAAAAAAAAAATAGCACACATGTTCTTCAGGTCTTACTCGACCTCTACCACTATCCACAGTGGGAAACAAAGGGTTATGAAGTTTGAGTGAAGATTTAAGAATCCTCCAGTTTAGCTTAGGAGATAGTGTGTGTGTAAAATAAACAGGGTACACAAACTACTCAAATGTAATGAGAGATTCACTAATGGAAGTGAGAAAGAGTTTAAAAAAGCTCCAGTGATTGGCAGTTCAGCTCCAGACTCGTTTGGTTGGTCAGAAAAACTTCTAAGTCCTTCTCTGGTTTCTGCTCAGAAAACAGAGTGTCATTTTCTTCATGAATTCATGGTCTAGCTTAGTAGCCTGGGTGCATGATGTGTTTGTTGTAGTTCACTCAAGATGCACCTTGTGTTCTCCTTGAAAATGAGTAGCTTCGTGTATGTCCAGTGTTCTTGAAGTATTGGTTTTTCTTATTTCACAAATATTCCACGTTTGAATGATATTAAGCACTTTTCTTTTTCACCAGTGTGCCTTCTTAGTTCCTTGATGCTTTTTGTATGCACACCAAGTGTTCTCTACTTCTTTGCGTTTCAGCTAGGTCTTTATCTTCACTTTTTGTAGATTTCAGCTCAGCCAAAAAGGAATGATTTGTTTTTTCATGGGTACTAGGTATGGTTCCCTGACATGACAAAAGAATTCCTTAAATATCATTTAATTCATTAAAGACATCAAATGTAACGATTAGCTTAATAAATAAATAATATTGAGAGTATAGAGTTTGACTTGTTGGTTAATTAGTAGCTCGTGTTGGTAAATGTGTACGGCGGACTTTGTGTAGCAGGTCTTTCTATTGGTAGATCTTTGATCTTACATTAGTTTCTCTATATACCAGTGACTTGGTTCCATCGGTTTCTCTAGTTCCATCGGTAGCTCGATGTATCAGTGGCTGTACTTGTATCAGTAGACTTACTCTTTCTGTAATAATCTGTGAACTGGCTCTATCAGTAGACTTCTGTCTATCGGTAGCTCTTGTCTGTCAGTAGCTCTGTTGTGTCGGTTTATATTAGTCATGTCTGTGTATCATTAGGCCGGTCGGTAGCTCTTATTGGTAGCTCTTAGTGTTCTGTATCGGTAGACTGAATCTGTTGATAGACTTGCTTACCAGTGGACTTATGCATATTGGTAACCTTAGCTTATCGGTGAATCTATCTATCGGTAGACTAAGTCCATCGGTAGACTGAGTACTGGTAGCTCTATATCAGTAGCTATACCTAGATTAGTGGCTTAACACTTGTCTGTCTTATGAAAAACTTATCCGAATGGGTTAGAAGAACTTCATAACTCATATAAACATATATAGACATGGATTAACATATCTTAGGGATTTTATTAATATTATTATCATCTTGATCAAAGATTGAAAGAATTAATATATATATAATCATTAGATTGAGATTATCAATGTATATAAAAGCATATTTGGGATTATCAAAACAAGTGAGGTCAACAATCTCCCCCTTTTTGATAATCACCACCTATGATATTTATAATTTTAAAAATAATGAGTTATTGTAATAGAGGATATGTCATTAATTGCAATTATCTGAGAGAAACAGTATGTTATAGAACATAAAGGATCAGAGGTGGAATAAAATGTGATTGTATCAATGATAAAATTAAATGTAATGATATCAAAATTAAAGTTTAGTGGCATCAGAGAGTTAGAGAAAATGGTATCAGAGGAAGAAATGTAACAGTATCTGAGGAGTAAAGCATGATATCTTTTCCTTAGATAAAATTTCTCCCCCTTTCATTAATATCACTCTCCCTGGGTGGATATGTATTCCTTTTTGATGCTTAGAGAGTATTTATCCCCATTGTAAAATCTTGGTAAAATATTTCTCCCCTTTGTGATAATCAAAAAGTGGGAAATCAAAGAGAAGAGGAATAAAAATTAAAATGAGAAAAGAGACGAAAACCCAGTTTCATTTCATGTTCCAGATAAGGTACAAAGAAATAAAAAAAATACAATGGATTCCTATCAAACAGTCTAGCCACTGGTTCAATCCACATCCTCAATGTGAGATTTTCTCTTGGGAGAAGATGAGGATTCAGGGGAAGTGGAAGCAGGTTAGGGATTATGAATTATGGAAATGATCAAAGGAGGCTGAGCCACAGAAACTGTTCCTAGTCTATACTGAGGAGTCATTTATGTGATCATAGGTGTGAGCCTTTGAATTGGTTGGGTAGGAGTTATCTGAACTGGAGAAGTAGTAGAGGCAAAGGCAGGCAAAGCAGGAGGGACAAATACTGGCCTAACATCAACATGCTGAAAAGGCAGCAACAGATTTATGAAATCCATAATTATTCCTCGACCTCTCTCCATAGTGGATATTAAGTCATCCTTGTTCTCTATAAACATGTCCAATGATGGAGTCAATAACATTATCTTGCTAACTTGTTCTCTGAAAGCTTGATTGATAGGAGGCAAATTCATATTTTCCAACAGAAGTTTAAAGTGATTATTGAGTTGATTTTCGGTGAAAATCTTAGATAAATAAGTGTCCACCTTATCTTTTCCATTTTATTGAGAGTTAGATGCTTCTCGCATATATTCTTGGACTATCTTAATTATTTCTCTAGCTGACGCTCTGGTAGAGAGCCCAACTCTTCTCAGCTTGGATGAGGCCATAGAGCCACTGGTTGAAGCTGAACCAAGATCCTCCTTTATCACAACTCTAAACTGATTCAAATCCACGAAAGGTTTAGATTCAAGAGAATCATTAGAGAAAGATATAGTCTCTTTAAAGCTTTTGGTCAACCCAATGATAAGATTTTGAACTTGGGAATCCTGGGTTTCAATATGATATTTCCTAGAAGTTTTGAAACCTTCAAAAACTAAAACCATTTGGCTTACCACACTCTTGCCATAGGCTAAGTCCTTGTATACTTGGGATTTTGAGATCATGTAATATTCCAATGAGATAACCAATTTCTTTAATGCTTCAAGATCTGGTTCATGTCTAGAAAGTTGTGCCCGACAGTCTTTAACTTCATCAACTATTTCTGCCATCAAGGTTGACAAATTACAAACTAGAGAGAGTTCAAATGATATTTACAAAATCCTCATATCTTTAGAAAAACCAAGCTTCATCTAAGAAACTGAGGCATTAAAATATTATTTCAGATCATCCTTCATGGATTCCAGATCATCCCTTGTGATCATATTAGCAGGTACAACTGCAGTGGGTACACTTTCAGATGCTAAACTGACCACTGAGTTAGTCATGATCGATTGAACTGAAGAGACCAGAGAATATTACATCTTCTTTACCTCTTCCACAAAACTGTCCTTATGATTTTTCTTCAAAGTATCCAGGTCATGCATTTAGACTACATCTTCAGGAAACAACTTAGATTCAATATTATAAACAATCTTTGGTCTATTTTGGGATGCCTCATTATCTGAATCTGGATAGTCTAAACCACAGACTACCAAACCTGGGTCTTCTTCCCAATCTTTAATTCCCACACCCACTTTAGCAGTTCCTACATTGGTTTGATGCTCCCCCTCAATGGGTGCATCCTCAATTAAGATAACAACATTCTCAATAACATTCTCAATAGCATTCTCAGCAGGTCTTTCATCCTATGGAGAATCTTCCACTATCAATTCATCCTCTGCAACAACACGAGGGTCATCTGGATTAGGTAAGGGTATGTCAACCTCATTTGCATCTCTAACAGGAACTATGGATTTTCCAATCACTGGACTCAAGATAAAATCAGCTGACAGAGATGCTTCACTTTCATGAACATCTTCTCCATTCTCTACAGCAGCCACTTAAACATCCTCTAAAGCAGCTTCTTCCTTATCTGATTTACGTTGATCTAGATCTTCAAGAGCTGGACTAGGAGGTAAGTCAGGATCTCCTCCTTCATCAGTAGAGGACTCTTCCTTTTCTGAATCATCACTGTATTCTGGATCTTCTTCATCAGGTCCCAGACCTGGATCCCTCACATCCATTGGTCTTGAAGGATGATCCAAAGGATTGAATTTGTTATATACCTTCTGGTCATCATTGACCCATTATCCTCTCCATGGGTTCCAATTGATCCTCATGTATTTGAATACAGTAGAGGTGATACAAAATTAATTATTCACTACTACTGTCTCATCTTGAGACTGAGCTACCCATTTAACTTTAATCATCACAGAGATCAATTTTGAAAAGAATAGGGAATTTGTATTTGATTTAAGCCTCATCATATCTTCCATTTGGATCATCAGAAATCTGAAAAAATTAACCTTTACACAATGTCTTAAGAGGCGCAAGAGATAGATGTCCTAATATCTCAAATTGGAAAAGTCTCATCTCCTCGGTATCAAGACATGTTGAAAAAATTTGAACAGTTATCTATTCTATCCATATATTTCTACAGCAACTACTTGTCTTTGACTTCTATCACCCGTAATCTCTTCCAAAGCAGTCTCATAGTTGAAAATGTCACTGGTAGGTGGCATGGCTCTCGAGACATATCCAGATACTCCTTCATGTGGAACATTAAAGCACTCATCCCATTGAACAGATGAAAATGACATCTCCTTTCCATTCACAAAAGTGGTTACTCGATTATCATTCTCCAATTTCTCAAAGGTTACAGAATTGTAAAATTGTTTCACTAATTTTGGAAAGTAGGGACCAGTGTTGTTCTAAAAACACTCTACCCATTTTTGATCTTCAAGTACTTCAAGAACTAAGTATTTTCTAGGCAACATACATTCTACACAAATCTCCTTTTCAATCACAATAACTCTAATTTTGCAGATGAGGATTCACTGGTTGTCTCCCTGACCTAGTTCTAGCAACACTATCGCTACAACTTTCTTCTTGCTCGGTCTTCTGCTTATTTGTTTTGGGCTCAACAGAGTAATCTATGATGGTAGGAAGTTTGGTTTTTTCCATCGCTGGTTCGAAGGATTTAGGGTTCACTAAGGATTCAAGAGCTAAGGTTTGAGGGTAAAGGTTCAAGGCTCGGTGGATTGAGAAGTAGCTATGACTCTAGTTTTATCATTTAGGAATAATAAAATAAATAAACAAAATGAAATAAAGTAAAAATGATTCAGATTCTGGCGGCAGACAAAAGTTTTAAAACAACGCACTCATCTGTAGGGTCTATTAGTGATAATTCCTATCAGTGAGGGTTACATCGGTGAGAATTTCACATCGGTGAGAATTTTATATCGGTGATAATTTTACATCGGTGATAATTTCACATTGGTGATAATTTTACATAGGTGTGAATTTCGCATCGGTGAGAATTTTACATCGGTGAGAATTTCTCATCGGTGAGATTAGCTACTGGTCAAGGTTAAACATACCTAACTCATGTCTGATGTAACTTAACCTATCTAAACTCAAAGGTTTAGTGAAGATGTCAGCTAATTGATGTTTATTACTTATAAAATCAATAATTATATCACTTTTTTGGTAATTATATCTCATGAAATGGTGCCTTACATCAATATTTTTCATCCTATTGTGAGGAACATGGTTCTTCAAGATATTTATTACACTAGTGTAGTCACAGTTGATTGAAAGGTGCTTAAAGTCATATCCATAGTCCAAAAGAGTGTGTTTCATCCACAAAATTTTGGCATGGCAACTACCAGCACCTATGTACTCTGCTTCGGCAGTGGATAATGCTACAAAATTCTGCTTTTTTACTACACCAATATACTAAGGATTTTCCAAATAAGTGACATGTTCTTGACGTCCTTTTTCTATCCAAATTACAACCAACAAAATCAGCATCTGAATAAATCATTAACTGAAAGTGTTTTCCTTTTGGGTAAAACAAACCTAAGTTTACAGTATGTTTAAGATACTTAAAAATTTGTTTAACAGCAAGTAAATGAGATTCTTGTGGATTATCTTGAAATCTTGCACACATACACACATTAAACATAATATCTGGCCAAGTAGCAGTAAGGTAAAGTAATCTTCCAATCATACATCAGTAATTTGTTTGATCCAATGGTTTCGCAGTTTCATCTCCATCCAATTTACAAACAGTACTCATAGGAGTTTCACTTTCCTTAATACTATCCAAAACAAAACGTTTTATGAGATCCTTTGTATATTTATTTTATTCAAAATAATACCATCATTATTTTGGAAAACTTGAAATCCAAGATAATATTTATGTTCTCCAATTAAACACATTTCAAACTCATTTGGCATACATTTTCAGAAATCAGTACATAAAGAGTGTTTGGAATATCCAAAAATAATATCATCAACATAGATTTGTACTTTTAAAATGTATTTAGAAATTATTTTAATAAAAATATTTGGATTAGAAATCCCTTTAGTAAAACTTTTTGAAATAAGAACATTACTAATTCTATCATACAAAGCTCTAGGAGCTTGTTTTAGACCATATAAAGCTTTAGAAAGTTTAAACACTTGATATGGAAAATTAAGATTAGTAAATCTAGGTGGTTGTTCAACAAAAACATCTTCAATTATAAAACCATTTAGAAAAGCACTTTTGACGTCCATTTGATATAACTTGAAATTCAGATGAGCAGCATAGGAAAGTAAGATCCTAATGGATTCTATTCTGGCTACAGGTGCAAAGGTTTCCTCATAGTCTATACCTCCCTCTTGACTATATCCTTGTGAAACTATCCTACCTTTGTTTCTAACTATGTTTCCAGACTCATCAAATTTGTTTCTAAAAACCCATTTTGTGCCAATTGATAAAGTGTCCTTAGGTCTGTCAACTAATTCCCGGAAGTTGTTTCTTTCAAATTGATTTAACTCTTCTTGCATAGCCTTTACCCAAAATTCATCATTGATAGCATCATTGACATTTGAAGGTTCTAGCTGTGAAAGAAAGGCTTGATGTTCAACCAGATTTCCTAGAGAAGCTCTAGTTTGTGTCCCTCTATCAAGATTACCTACAACAACATTCAATGGATAATTCTTTAGAACCCTTATTGATCTAGTAAAGGTAGGACTAGAAATTTCATGTTCGTCTCCATGTTTGGGTTCTATACCATCAGATTCTGGACGATTTATAGAATAGGAAGTTTTTACAGTATGTTCTTTAGATTTATCATTATGGTCCAGAACACTGAAATCTTCCTCAAGATTTTCAAGAGAAGTTTTAGGCTCATGTGGATCAGTTTCATCAAACTTGATGTGAACAAGTTCTTCTACACATTTGGTTCTATTATTAAAGACTATATAGGCTTTTCTAGTTAAAGAATAACCATGAAAAATTCCTTCATCACTCTTAGAAGCAAACATGTCTAGATTATCCTTTGTATTAAGAATAAAAACTTTTCATCCAAAGAATCTAATGTAACTAACTTTAGGTTTTTTATTATTCTACAAATCATATGGGGTCTTCGTAAGAGTTGGTCAAATTAAGACTCTATTAATAATATAACAATTTTTATTCATAGCTTCAGCCCAAATGTAAATAGGAAGGTCATATTCATTAAGCATGGTTCTAGCTATTTCTTGAAGGGTTCTATTCCTTCTTTCTACCACACCATTCTGCTGAGGTGTCATAGGACCAGAAAAGTTGTGACTATATCCATTGTGAGTGCAATAAGATTCAAACTCTTGATTTTCAAAATCATGACCATGATCACTTCTCAGGATTTTAATCTTAAGTCCACTAATATTTTCTATAGATTTATAGTTTTTAAAAAAGTAAGAACAGGCTTCACTTTTGTGAGCTAATAAGTATACCCAAGTATATCTAGAAATGTCATCTACTAGAACATAGACATAGTGCTTCCCATTTAAGCTAGAAAATCTAGATGGCCCAAACAGATCGATGGGAACCAACTCGAGAGGTTGAGAAGTTGAAACTTCTTTCTTTGATTTAAAATAAACTTTAGGTTTCTTTCCCTTTTTACAGGGATTACACACATTGTCAATTAGAAATTCATGCTTAGGTAGGTCTCTAACTAAGTTCTTCCTAGTTAATTTTCAAAGTGAATAGATGTTCCAGTGTCCTAATCTTAGGTTCCAAAGCCAAGATTCTATATGAAAATCATTTAAACAAGTAACATTTTGCTTAGCTAAATAATTTAAATCAATTGCATAAAAATTTTCATTTCTTAAAGAAGAAAATAATAAAGCATTTTGAGAATTAAAAATATTACATGAATCATTTTCAAATTTCACATTAAATCCATCATCACATAATTGAGAAATACTTAACAGATTATATTTCAGTCCATCAACAAATAAAACATTGGAAATTAAAACTAAATCAGTGTTACCAATTTGGCCGAGGCCGATGATGTTTCCTTTAGAATTATCACCAAGGTGACATATCCCCCATAAACCTTTATTAAACTTTTCAAACATGAATAATCTCTAGACATATGTCTTGAACATCTATTGTCCATGTACCATACCATATTGTGAGAACTCATTAAGAATGTTTCCTACAAAACAGATTTTGATAGGAAATGATTTCGGTACCAAGATCTTCTTGGGTCCAGAAAGGATAGCCATCAAAGATTTAGGTACCCATATTTTTCTTATGGGTCACATATAATTTACAGAATAAATAGACTTTGAAAGATAAAATTTATTTAATATATAACCATATGAATAACTGGTTGAAGCATAGGGATTTCAAGAACTTGAACTCGCAGTATTCTGTCTAGATTTAGGAATAAATCTATTCTTAATTAGTTGTCTCTGTACAGGTTTGTAGCCTACTCCAATAGTGTATTTTGGTGCCACTTTCTTTTCTAGAATTTGTGTTAGTGTATCCTTTACATTTTTAAACTTCTCTAATTATTTTCTATGTTTCTCATTTGACATTTTCAATTCTGTATTTTCCTTTAACAGTTGAGCATTCTTCTCTTTTTCGAAAGTAAGTTTGGTTTTAACAGTAATAGTGAGAGCATGCTATTTATTCAATGATTTGTATTTATCCTTAATTTCAATGGATGTCTCTTCCAGCAATTACAGTATTCAAATAATTCCTCACTAGTCAAGTTTTCACTATCAGAATCAGAGTCTGCATCATCTCCAAAATAATAGGAATTTAAAACAGGAGTATCTAAAGTTACCTCAGATGTGTTGGTCATGAAACACATGTTGGCATGATTCTCCTCAGAATCAGAGACTTTAGATTCACTTGTGCTATCCTATTAAGCACTCCAAGTTGCTTTCATAGATTTCTTGTACTTCTTGTCCTTATAATCATATTTCTTTTTGACCTTAAATTTTGGACAACCAGCCTTGATGTGTCCTTTCCTTTTACAATGATAGCAGACTATTTCATCATTCTTGTCAGCTTTCTTCCAATCATTATTCCACTGTCCCTTGTTATCATACATTCCTTTGTAGTTAGATTTCCCAAAGAATTTCTTATTCCTATATTACATCTTGAATCTCCTGGCTATTTGAGGCATCTTAGTATCACTATCAGAGTCCAAATCTTCACTTGTAGAACTTTCAATTTCTATTTTCATTTTCTCCTTGTCTATACTATTAGAAGAAGTAGACTTGAATGCTATGGATTTTCTCTTAGGTTCATCATCTTCATCTATATTCACCTTGAGTTCTTCATCATAGATCATTAATTTATCAATAATCTCTTTTACTGGCAGTGCTCCAATGTCACTTGACTCTCTAATTGAAACAGAAGTGTCCCTCCATCGTTCTGGCAGACATCTCAATATCCTCGAAATTTGTTCCTTAGCTGGAACATATTTTACAAGTGAAATCATTGTATTGACTATCTCATTAATCCTGAGATACAAATCAGAAATAGGTTCCTCAGTTTTCATTTTAAAATTTTCATATTTATAGTATAATTATTCAATCGCATTTCTTTAACATTGGTTGTTCCTTCATGAGAAACACCAAAAGCATCCCATATTTCATAAGCAGTTTTGCAAGCAGAAATTCTATTAAACTCTTTATATCCTAAAGCATAGTACAGGGAATTCTTGGATTTATAGTTATTATTGTAAGCAGTCTTTGTAGGTTCATCCCAAGTTGTTCTTTCATTTTCTGGAATTTTATATTGAGATTCTATAGCAGTCCAAATATCAAAACCCATGATTTCTAAATGAATTTTTATTTTTAGTTTCCACTAGGCATGGTTTGTGCCATTTAAGAAAGGTGTTTGGTTAGTAGCAGCACCCAATAGTCTATTATCAATAACTAGATTTTAGAAATTAAATTTAAAGAGATAACTATTTACAACTAACAGAAATTTATGATCATTAATGATGCAACTAAAATCACAATTTAAAAACAGAGTATTTCAAAAATCCTTAAACAAAAACAAATCCTTTGATACCAAATGTTGGTCGGACTGAATACTCAAAAGGGGGGGGGGGTGAATTGATTTCCAATTAAAATTTCTGTTAAAAATATTTCTATTAATGTCCCCCAATTTAAAAAAAAGTTAAACTGTAGTGAATCTATATAGAGTGTAAATGTTCAATCTGTTTCTCAAAGAGTGATTAGGTCTCAGTTGACTTAATCTGAAGATTAAATTATCTTTTGTAACTAACCTACTGGATTACAATGAGTATAAACAATTGCTAATTTAACTATCAAAGTAGCTTTAAAATAGTTTCGTATTTCAAAGTAATAGTAGCGGAATATCAAATAAATAAATAGTATAAGTATAGACTTAAATTAAAATGCCCAGCAAAGTAAACTAAGAGGTTCAATCTCAAGTAGAGACTTAGTCCTCTCAACAATTTACATAAATTTATCCACACCTTGGATTGGTGGTAAACAAAACTACACTACTATCCAGTTACAAATACCTCTACCACAGTTCTTTTTGGATAAAACAAAGAACATCACACAAGATGTTCAGGTATTACTCGACATCTACCACTATCCACTGTGGGAAATAAATGGTTATGTTGTTTGGGTGAGGATTTTAGAATCCTCCAGTTTAGCTTAGGAGAAAGTGTGTGTAAAATAAACAGGGTACACACACTGGTCAAAATGTATTGATAGAATCACTAAAGGAAGTGAGAAAGAGTTTAGAAAAGCTCTAGTGATTGGAAGTGCAGCTCCGGACTCGTTTGGTTGGTCAGAAAAACATCTGAGTCCATCTCTAGTTTCTACTCAGAAAACAGAGTGTCATTTTTTTATTTGATTCTTAGTCCAACTTAGCAGCCTGAGTGCATGAAGTGTTTTTTGTAGTTCACCCAAGATGTAGCTTGTGTTCTCCTTGAAAATGATTAGCATTGTGTATGTCCAGTGTTCTTGGAGTATAGAATTTTCCTCTTTCACAAATGCACCACGTTTGAATGATATTCATATCTTTTCTTTTTCACCAGTGTGCCTTCTTAGTTCCTTGATTATTTTTGTATGCACACTAAGTGTTCTCTACTTCTCTTCATTTCAGCTAGGACTTTATCTTCCCTTTTGTAGCTTCCTGCTCCGGAAAAAGGGAATGAATAGTTTTTTCATGGGTACTAGGTACGATTACCTGACATGACAACAGAATTCATTAAATATCATTGAATTTATTAAAGACATCAAATGTAACCGTTAGCTTAATAAATAAATAGTATTGAGAGTATAGAGTTTGACTGGTTGGTCAATTAGTACCTCGTGTTGGTAAATGTGTACGGTGGACTTTGTGTAGTAGGCCCTTCCATCGGTAGCTCTTTGATCTTGCATCAGTTGCTCTATATACCAGTGAATTTGTTCCATCGGTTGCTCTAGTTCCATCGGTAGCTCGATTTATCAGTGACTATACATGTATCGATAGACTTACTATATCAAAAACTATCTATGAACTGGCTCTATCGGTAGACTTATGTCTATCGGTAGCTCTTGTCTGTCAGTATCTCTAGTGTGTCGGTTCATATCAGTTGTGTCTGTGTATCATTAGGCCGGTGAGTAGCTCGTATCGGTAGCTCTTAGTGTTATGTATTGGTAGACTGAATCTGTCAGTAGACTTGCTTACCGGTGGACTTATGCATATCGGTAACCTTTGCTTATCAGTGACTCTGTCTATCAGTAGACTAAGATTATCTTTAGACTGAGTACTGATAGCTCTATATCAATAGCTATACCCATATTAGTGGCTCAACACTTGTCTGTCTTATGCAAAACTTACCCGAATGGGTTTGAATAACTTCATAACTCATATAAACATAGATCGACATGGATTAACATATCTCTAAGATTATTTTAATATTACTATCATCTTGGTCACAGATTAAAATAATTAATATATATATAATCACTATATTGAGAATATCAAATTATATGAAAGCATAATTCAGATTATCAAAACAGGTGAGGTCAACAGAATTATTGGTAATGGTTTTAAAATGTTAATCTTATTTTGTAATGGCAACATTCTCCTATATGAATAATTGATCAATGATATATTACAAGTTTTACCTTAATGTAAATTTTACCTCAGTCTTTCTAATGATTCATTTTCCATAGGATGTGAAGAAAGGTCTTATGTCTAATATGTATAAGAAGAAATCTAGTTACAATACACATTGTGAGATATGATTTGGATATTTTATATATTATTTTTTATGTATCCATGTTATCAATATATCAAAACCTTTATTGTTCTATCATGAATCATAAAGATATGTAATGAATATTCATCTAATAAGTTTTAATCTTTACATTTACGAATTGGGTATCACTATAGAACAACTTCACACAAGATACCCACATGGTTCTCATAACCATTCACTATAACAATTAAATACAAAAATGTTGAATAATTAGTGGATTATAAGCTAAAACTCTAGAAAAATTCCACCATCAAAAAATTTAAATGAATAAAATAAAAAGTATAAGAAAATAAATATTTTGGGGTGAAAATTATCCCCACCATGACCCATTATCTCATAAGGAAGTCCATATTAAGAGTTTAATATGAGATAGAAGACGAGTCAATTGCTCAATGATTGATGTGGGAAAATATTGAATCTTTTTAGAAAATAACCCAAATAAGAAGACCTAAAATATATTAAATTCTCTATAAAAGACTGGATAAATCCAAAATTTCCATGAATCATCTTCGAATGAATCTCATCCATGATCAAACGACTCACTATATAAAGAAGTAAAGGACTCTCATGGGTATTCCACCAATTTATAATTTTTCTAAATAGTGAGATGAGGAAGAAAACACCACTAGACAAACCCCAATGATGATTATGAAAAATTATAATTTCCCATGAATTAACAAAATTTCAACAACCATGAGCATCACTGATGAAAAAATTCAACTCCCAAATAAAAAAACTCTAAAATAAATCAATGTCAACAAATATATATATATATATATAAGGCCAACCATTTATACCACCACGAAACCCATTAAGAATATCATGTAAACACACCTCTATTTGAAACAAAATTAGATTTAGAATTCTGGTCATAGTACAAAATATGTATTCTAGTGTATAATTTCAAAATTATTATCCCATAAAAAACATGACAATTCTAGAACTATCGAGTTCCCAATGAATCAAATGAAATAATCATCATAATTACCTTGGAACTGAATCAAATGTACCCTATGCCCAACCCATCCAAAAAAATATTCACATAACAGTCATGGAATGTCCACGCATCCTAAGAAAAATATAATTAATTAAATGTTAATCTAAAACAAAATGGCTCAAACAAAACAATAATACATTACAATCCAAAAAATAAAATCTCATAGATCCTTAATAAATGTAAAAAATAATCCTTAAAATATATAATCACCAAAAACTAGAATATAACCAAAACTGTACTTTTAGATAATTCAACATATAATTATTTTAATTGTGGATGAGGTGACCACACTGGTGGAGAGACCTTAG
Organism: Viscum album; assembly: GCA_963277665.1. Classification (NCBI taxonomy): domain Eukaryota; kingdom Viridiplantae; phylum Streptophyta; class Magnoliopsida; order Santalales; family Viscaceae; genus Viscum; species Viscum album. The sequence continues at coordinate 1,660,137,607 of OY728136.1, read as the reverse complement.
ATATTTCAAATGAAAAGGATCAGAATGTGAAATAACTCCATAATTCAAACACATGATATTTATGCTCATATTATTATTATTAAGAGACTAAATTTATTCACACCACCGTTCTAACTTGTGATCAACTAAATTTAGAATTTCATTGAATGGAGTATCCCATAATTCTTTGGCCAAAACATTATCCACTAAAAGGATGCTAGAAACCAACTCATCAAAAGATGAAAATCCAGCATCAACCACACCCACTCTAAGATCACGATGAGTCCTAGTTTTATTTTGGAAGCTTCTAAAAACATCCAAAGTAAAAGGATGAGCTTTGATCTGCCAATCAAATTGGTGTCATAGTAGACTCAACACGTGATGAGAACACTCCTAAATGATTAGTGGAGCCAACCTAGAACTAGACCATTGAAAAGAAATTTCACTTTTACATAAATAATCTCCAGAAAACATATTATTAATACATACAACATGAACTTGAATTAATCTATGTTCCGTATATCAAATCAAACCACACCTTTATAAATAAAAAACTCCAAAATAATACTCACTTAAGGAAACACATAAAAAATTCCCCCTTTAATTTCCAAAATACCCATAAAATCTATATTTTAAATTGATTTTCCAAATCCTAAAACAACTCCCGAAGTGATAAAATTATGTAAAAAACCCTAACAAAAATCAAATCCAAAACATAACTTATTCAGTTGTTTTTATAAACATTCCCTTTAAAAACCATGTATTTAATAAAGAACTCCCAAAATCATTGTATATTGAAAACATTCATTATCATTTAAAATATTTGAGAAGTCTATATTTTCAAAACCAAAAAAGTTTCATAGTAATAAAAATATGAAAAACTTATTTAGTAAATATCCACATTTTTGATCATATTATTATCCATATTCCATTATGAAATTTAATACCTTGGAAAAAACTCCTGGTGATCTATTTAAAATATCCCATGATATTTCAAAATTTCCTCAAAAAAATTCAAAATAATAAATTTCAATACAAAAGCACCATTTTTTGACATGGGAAAAATCACATAACTCCATACTAAAAAAAACTAAAATCAACTAACACAACCAAAATAATAATCACATTTCCAAAACATATAACTATACATCAATAAAAGAAACCAAATCTCAAAATATAAATCTTGATTAGAAATGACATGAAATAATAAAAATTCATGACAAAAATCACATTATTTAATATCACACTAATTGAGAACATCATTTGGATCATTTCAAAAAAAAATTAAGTGAATTAATTATTTTATTGGTGAAATTGAACAATTCACGGTTTGTATACATGGTTTAGTAAATCATGTTCCAATTGATTTTCTTGACCTATAATTGTTAGGAAACCATTCAAGATCAAATGTATATGCTTTACCAGACCAAGTATATTAACCATGACACCCTGGTTTATTCTTCATTTACAGATCAAAACATGATAAGACCACTAAAATTCCTGAAATACTCAAAGATGATCCAAATATACTGAAAGAATATTAAAATACATCAATGATTCTAAAATAATAAATCAAAATAAATACTCAAATCCCAATCACCTAGGGGTAATTGAGGTTTAGTGTGTAGAAGAAATAGCCAAGCACATACCTACACCCTTTCTCTATGTACTAACAATGCTCACGATACCTACGCAACCCAGACACACACCCAATATAAAGAGGGTCCATTTATAGAATTTTCTTCATGAACCAACCTTTTACACCACTAGACTAGGCACCCATGATGACCTGTATGATACATGAGGCTTATTCCCAACCACCCATGGCTAGTGAGAAATCCCAGGGTATAGACAAAGTATATTTCGAGAACCTTTTCACCAACAAATTTAATGAAAAACTTTAAATAGTTATTATATATAATATAAATAAAACTGAAACCAAATAATAAATCCAAGACATACAATAAAACTGAAAGACAAAAAATGTATAAACTAAAAATAAACAAAATATGAATCTGGGCCATGTGATAGATTTTATAATTGAATATACCAAAATAATATAAAACTAAACCAAAACCACCCATCTCCATACGACCCTTCGTCACTCTCCACATCCCATCTGGAACATCCTAAGAAAAATCTTTTCCCTACATAGGGATTTCCTAGAGCACCTGAACAAATCCATGTGATCTACATTAATTGAATTCATGTGAGTAAAACCAAGAACAACATGTTTCCACCAAGTTGTTTACATTGTTTATTACCATTAACATTCTTCCCATGCTACATTGAAATACAACTAGAATTTTTATCCATAAATAATTACATAATGAATTTATATTTAAATATTAAAAATCCATTTAGATGAAATACCTTAAAATTAGACATTCAATATAAAATAATATATCGTTTATTTAAAACCCCAATTTGAAAACAATATCTTAAGTATTTTAGAATACACACTAACTACTCATAAATAAACTGTTAAATGAAGGGGTACCATGTAATCAATAAAAAAATAAGTAAAAGAAATAAATAGTTAAAGGATACACAGACCAATAAATTAAGAGAAACCATAGGAGGTTAAAATATCCCCTTCGTGAAATCATAAATCAAGAAATCATCATCATGGGATCTACCCATGGTCATAATGTGAGGTATTCTTAGAATTTTCAAGACATGGATAATTATATGGACTATGTTGCATTCTAGAAAAATACATTGTACAAGCCTAAAACCGTTATATGTTAGGGGACCTCCCAATCTATGATTTTTTCATACAAGAGTGGAATATATTACTGTGTGATTAAATAGTGTAATATAAATCATGGCCTCCCACTTAACTATCCATGAATTTATGACCATGAAAAAAGTGAAGGTGAGAAAAAAGTAAATAAAAATTAAATATATACACCATAAAGCATAAAAAATAACATACCTCAACTATATATCCCTAAAAAACCCATTTATCTATAACTCAATATCCTCAAACATCAAGCACTTCCTATAATTTAAAACAAATAAAAAATGAGAAAAATAGTGTCTCACACACCCACACCATTCAGAAATCATTTAAAATATCTAAATTGGACATCTTAAATAAAAATTCAGAATTATAATTATTCTCACTACCAATAAAAATACTTTTATATAAAATAATATTTAATAAGTTAGTTAAAACCAATTTAAAATCACTAAAAGAAATCTGTGTGGGAAAACCACCATTGCACACACATCTTTCATCATTAGTGGTCCGTACCTATGTGAGATCAATATACCATCGACCTAGAATATACTAACACCTATCATAAATTCTGATGTCATATATATCTCATTTTTAAGAAAAGACTTGCTGGAAATATTCCTTTTCTCCATGTGTGTCCTGAAAAGATTCTACCCCCAAAAACATTTCTCATTCGAACGTCGTCCATAACACCCTAAGATTTTGTGTAACATATATTTTCAAAATTAATTTAATTTTTAATTATTTTTCACATGAAACTCTATGTTTATATTTATTTACATGAAACACTTTGTGTATCTTTCCTTACATGAAACATAGAGTTTAAACAAAACATGAAATAATAAAAAATATAATTATTTAATATAATAGCTATCACCTAGTCATTGGAATGGAGGGTATGAATAGGATTAAATAAATTATGATAATATATTGTCTATATTTTTTTTATAAAATTAAAATTTGGTGAAAAATTAATTATAAATGAAAACAAAATCTATTTGAAAATAAATGAAATGTTTTCCTGAAAATCTCTTTTTATGCACACAAATTCATTTTACCATAATAAATTTTTAAAAAGAAAAACTAGTGAATGATTTAAATTAATTTTAATTTATATATATTAATTAAAAAATTTAAAAAAAATATGATTTGTTTTCTATATAAGAGATAATAGATAATCCAATTTTTCAATTAAAAATTACATTCTTCAAAAAAAAAGTTTTTTCACTATTTGCATACTTAATTTTTGAACCAATTTTTGAATCTTGTTGAATTGTTTTCAAAAAACTATTGTTAATTTTTAAATCATCATGTAAAAAATAATTTAGGGTTATTTTTTGATAATTTTCTCACCTGTTAAATGTTTTGATGAATAGTAAATAATACTAATCATTATTAAATATTGTCATTTCTTCCAAATCATTCAAAAAATTGAAAAATATTTTAAGATGGTTTTAAAAGAATAAATTGTTAAATTATATATCTATTAATCGAATAAATTTTTTTGTAATTATTTTAAAATTTGATTTTGAGATATAGTCTTTTAATTCTCGTTAACAATTTATCTTTGAAAACACTATTTTTCATTGCATCTTAGGGATCAATATTAAATTATAATTTTCCAATTATGCGATTGAAATCTATAAAAATGGATTCAAAAGTTAGATTCAGAATAATTTATATTATCTAATTATTTAAACACAAGTGTTTTACATGATGAATACTAAAAACAATTAAAAAAATATTTACTGCGTCGAATGTAAAAATGGGTTTATTGGGGGTCCAATTAAAAAAGGGTTAAAATGACCCAAAACGTGTCCAAAACCCCTTATATAGACATATTTAAACCTTAAATATTTTAGGTTTTGTAATAGTTAATGTTTTAGCATTGTGGAATGAAAAAAATGTGGGGATACATCTTCTATTTTAAAAATTACAAGTGTTCCACTCACCACCCTTATAAAGGATACCCATCTCCTCCCCAATTCACACATTAAAAACCCATTGGATCATAAAATAACTACCCAAATAAATTAATTACATCCATCATCTCATCCTATAAGACATATTTTTTTCATAATGAAATCCTATAAATCCCTTACGTGAAAACCAAAAGACGTTGTCCGAAGAAGTTGTCAGCTAACTTATTGAGTGATTTATTTCATTTCATCTACCACATAAATAAATTTTTATTAAAAGATTATGATATGATATCATTAGTATCTTCCATATAATGAAATGTTATTATGTTAACAGAATAACCTAAACTCTTCTCCTCTTCAATCAAATAGGTCACAAAATCGTCATTTGTTTGTACGATGGACTACCTTCCCACGAACTAATGTTTTTCATTATCCATCACCACTTTTCACAACTTCATATAATTATATATTTATTGATTATTTATAATATTTAGGATAAAATAATTATCATATTGTCATGATATCACATATTATTCCTTATATTTCAGTTCATGGTAATACGATAATGTCATTCGTTTGTACGACATATTACCGCCTCATGAAGCGATGTGTTTCATTCAAACTTTTAATGGATGGTAACAAATTTGTGTTTAATTAATATAAGTCAAATATATTAAATAAAAAAACTCTATAAAGAAATATAATATTTAAATTTCGTTCTTTCAACCCATCTAGAAAATGGGACAGTGTTCATTTATATATACATCCTACCATCTCTAGGAATTGTGTATTTCATTTTATACCTCTATCTTGTATGGATTACTATAAAAACATATATAAAAAATATATTTGATATTTATATCATCTTTTTTATTATGGATACAATGGAGTCATGCTCAATGTAATAGGATCAAAAATAATAAATCAAAATATACATGAAAAGTAAATCGGTTATTACCGAAACACGATTTTAACTAGAAACTGTAAATAAATGTCAAATAAATAGTCAAAAGTAAATAATATTTTGTATTATATATATAATTATAGAACAATAATTTATTTATAATAATCATATATTTATTATAATGATGTCTTGAATGTGTATAAGGGAAGTTGAGACTTATGGAAATGAATTTCCATATCACTTATATTTTCTATGGGACACATTAAATATTTACAAAGTGTTTCAATTATGTGGATTAAATAATTAAAATGAATTTATTCTTTTATTTTTAAAATTAATATTATGGATATTTTCATATCCATTTTGGGATATCACTTTTATGGGGTTTACTGTTTAAAAGTTACTAAAGTGGTAAGGGTTTCTTGTCTCAAATTACCGTCTTGGGGACCAAAGTTATGTAATGAACATATCTTAATTTATATGGTATATATAATAAAACATTGAAATGTTATATTAGGAAACTAAATCTATTCATGATATTCACAATTTAATTTAGTTTTATTATTCAATGGGTATTACGATTCAAAGTCACCGAATTAGTAATCATTTGATGTTACTATGAGATTTTTTATCAGGATTGTCAATGATTATGATTCTAATAATGAAATAATATGATATATGTTTCAATAAACTCATAAATTTCATTTTAATATTTTTATTTTAAAATAATAAACAATTTACCTTCATTTCCTTTTTTTATTTAACCAATATTTCAGAATAATGTTTTTTTGAAAAAGATTTATTTATTTCCCTCTTAAGTGAAAAATATTTTTCTTCCAAAAAAAAAATCTTATAAATATGTATTAAATTGTTTAAAATTAATAAAAAATTTTAATAATGAAAATTTTACCTATTTTTCATTTTTTTAAAAATTATTTTTAATGAAATTTTAATGTTTTTTTTCAAAACAATGCACATTGGGATTTTACTCAAAATTTAAATGGAAGAATTCTATCAACATGTACGACATGAAAAAATATTTCCACCAACATGGACATTATTTGATTTAAATATTATATTATATTCTTTTAGTGTTATTTGAAGATAAAATTATTTTTATTTTTTTTTTGTTTTTTAAAATGTGTGTTGTTCATATGAGAAGGATTTTTTCCACAAGAAATTTTTTAAATAATTTTTAATACTCCTTATGTATGTTTCAAGGTTATTTTCAGTGAATGGGATTTAAATAAATATATGTCATAATTTTTTTATTAAATGTGGAAGGGATATTTTACTAAATTACCTTTTCAAATTATTTCTTGATATTCCATTATATGTTTTCAGTGTCATTTTCAAAGAAAAGGATTTTGATAAAATTTTATGTTTTAAAAAGTGTTTTTAAAGAAGGAATGATATTTTTTTTCTAGAAATTTTTTATATAATTTTAAATATTCATTCATATGTTTCAATAGTTATTTTCAATAAAAATAATTTCCAAAATTTTTTATGATTATTATGTTTCACGATTTTAATTTTAAAGAAACTCAATTTTCTTTAATAAATGTTCTAAGTGTATTTCCAAAATCATTTTCCATCTATAATGACATCCAATGATGTTACTTTTAAATTAATTAGGATATGTTCTCGAGATACCATTAGTATTGTTTATTTGAATGGTTTATGTTTATTATGAAAATATGTATATGAAACCCATTTCCCTTACATTTGTAATTCCATGATAAAATACTTATGAAACACCCTAATTTTTCCATGGGTTATGCTCAAATGAAATGATTTAATGATTATGAATTATATTTCTTTTCCACATCATGGTTTATGATATAAGGAATATTTTATGATCTTTTGGGACACATATGTTCGATTTTAATTATGTGATTGGTGGGAATTATATAAAAATTTAATTAGTTGGGTAATGATTTATATCTCATGATCTTGACAGGATTAGAACCGGGTGTGATCCAAGTTTAGTATGAAACTTTTTCCACTATGATGGTCTTGGTAGTGAACCATGAATACTATGATTGTTTTGGGGAATAATACATTTTTAATATGAAACTCTCCATATATAAATCTATACATTTTATACTTAATAAAAATTTCAAATTTCATCTTATGTTTTTTTTTCTAGATAAAATATAAGAATTAATCAAATTTTTATCTTTAAACTATATTTTTAAGAAAGTTGTTTTGCCCATTTTTTTACACTTATCGTTTAACATAATTTTTTTAAATTATATAAAATTATTTGATAATAAACCCTAATTTTTTAAATCATCCTTTTAAAATTATCGTATGGTGGTTTTGTGAGAAATTTCTAAGAAGATTTATTTTTTAATCAATAGTGAAAGATAATTGTTTTTATTATTATTTTTTATTTTTTGAATGCTTTTAAAAAAATAAAAATTATTTTAAAATTTATTAGAAAAATTGTTAAATTATATACCTATTAATTTAATTTAGTTCATTTTAAACATTTATATATTGAATTTTTATATTAAAACATTTTAAACTTTTGAACAATTTCTCATAAAAAACTCATTTTATCATCCATTTTGTGATATTTTTTTTACAATTTTGAAATTATTTGAATTAAATTTGGAAAAAATGATTCCATATTTTCATTCATAATTATTTATATTATCCAATAATCTCAACAATATTTTTTACCATAATGAATAGTAAAAACAACAAAAAATATTTACTGATATTAAGGTAAAAATGGGTTACCGATGGATTAAATTAAAATGATAAGGTTTAAAAATGAAACAAGAATAATCCAAATCCATTTTAATGGAAATATATATAACTTATATCTTATATTTTATACAGTTTTAAACTATATATAATTATGGAATGTGAAAATTTCGGAACACTTTTTTGTTTTAAAAAATTACTAATGAGTCACTCACCTCACTTATAAAAGGCCACCATATCTTATCTCCTCATGGAATTTTCAAATCCCATTGGTTCATATATTTACATCAAAAATAATCTATTTAATTACTTAATACCATTATAGAAGCATTATTTTGGTTATAAATTCAACCTAGTAATCATTTTTGTGCAAACCAAAAGAGGGTTTCCAAAGAAGAGGTATAGTCACTAATGGATTGTGTTATTTTTTTTATTTCTCAAAATAATTTATTTTTTTATTAAAACATGATTATTTTTAATACTAATTATATTAAATATAGTAATATTTTATCATATTAATGGAATAAACTAAAATTTTCTCCTCTTCAATCAAATGGATTATGAAATCGGCATTCATGTGTAAGGTGGACTACCGCCTCACAAACCCATGATAGTAATTTTCCATTACCATCTATCATGGAAGATATAATTATGGATTTAAAATTTTTATATGATATTAATTATATTTTCATGAATATGGAATCATGATATCATATATTCTTTATTACTTTTCATTATGTTGGAATTCAATAATACTGTTCATGTGCACGATGGACTACCACCTTGTGAAGTGATGTAATTCATTCACGCATTAGATGTAAGGTCATAAGGATTGTTTTAAAGAAAATATGTGATATATACTAAATTAATTTTGTCCATTAATAGTACTATTTTATTAATCTTTATTAGTTTCAACATTCTGAGAAAATGGAAATAATGTTTATTTGTATATATGACCAATTGTTTCTTTAAATGGTGTATTTAATTATCTACCTACTACTTTTATGGGTTAATATAAGTTCATATGTACTGAATATATGTATTATATTTTTACCATTATTACAATTACGGATATTATAGAACCTGAATAAAATTTATAGGACCAAAAATAACAAATCAAAACATACGTGAATACAAAGTGGTTATTACCCGAAACACGATTTTTTAAAATAATTGTTATAAGGGATAATAAATAGTCATAATTAAATAATATATGGTATGATATATATAATATCGTTCATTAATAGATTTTTAATATACTTATATTAATTATACATGAGTTTCTAATGTGTAAGAATGATGTTGAGACTCAATGTAAGCGATTTCTATTTCACTTTTATTTTAATTAAGACACATTCCATATTCACCACATGTTTCTTTTATGGGTATTTACATATAAATTTTAGAATATCTCTTTCATGCGGTTAATGGTTCAAAAGTTACCAAAGTGGTAAGGAATTTATGTCTCAAATTTCATTCTTGGGGACCCAAGGCATGTTATGAACATATCTTCTTCCTTAGTGTGTATATAACGATCCATTAAAATGCTATATCATGGATATAATTATTTTAATGATATTATAAATTTTATATAATATTATTTTTTATGGGTATTATAATTCAAATTTACCAAAGTTGAAGTGTTTTTTGTATGAATTTTATCATATATCAAGATTATTTATGATTATTCTTCCAATAATGAAACATTTGATTCTATCTCTCAATAATATCATGAATTTTAATATACCCTAGTAATTTCATCATAATAAAAGTTTTCATCCATTTTTACCTATTTATTAACTCAAGATTTTGAAATAATATTTTCTGGAAAAATCGTCTTTAGTTATCTCTTCATTTGAAAACCCTATTCTTCTAAAACCATGTTTTCTAAAAATGTTCTAAAAAATATTTTTACCACTATTGAAATTATTTATTAAATAATTTTTTACCAATGTTTTAATTTTTTAAAAATAACTCTAAACTAATCCTCATGTCATTTTCCAAACCATGCCCATTTAGAGTTTACCGAAAATATTAAAGGAATTATTGTTTTAATGTGTATGATATAAACATAATGTTCTTCTATCATGACCATTATTTTAAATAAAATTACATTCTATATTTTTATTATAGAAGAAATAAATTTTTGAATTTATTTATTTTTAAATAAGTGTTTTTCAAATATATAATGATAATTACCTCAAGAAATATTTTAAATGAATTTCAAAGCTTCATCTATTTTTACTCGAGGTTAGTTTTAGAAAAATTATTTTGAAGTTATTTTTTGTTTTAAAATGTGATTTTCAAAGAGGAGGGAATATTTTTCACCTAGAATTTTTTAAATTATATTTCAATCGTATTTTATAAATTTTCAAGGTTAATTTGAAAGAAAATTATTTGGAATATGTTTTATGTTTAAAAAATACTTTTTCCAAAGAAGATATGATATTTTCCTTAAGAATGTTTTTAACTTATTTTTATTATTAATTTACAAGTTTGATAGTATATTTTTAATGAAAATTATTTCCAAAATATTTTATGAATTATAATATAAAATGTATTTTTAAAATAAAAGATATTTTCATTACTAAATGTTCCACAATTAGTTTCAAAATCATTTTTGATCTATGGTTACATCCTTTGATGTTAATATTAAATTTTAGGGAATATGATATAAGGATGAAATTATTATTCTTTTTCTTAGTGGTTTATTTTTATAATGAAATGATTTTTATTAAATATTCACTTATTCTATGGGTTATACGATGATAAAATTATTATGAAACCTTTTTATTTTTCCCCAGGTTATGTAATGATGAAATGATGAAATGATTTTGAAAATTATTTATTTTCCATAGGTTATGTTAGGATAATATCTTTATAAAACAAATTTCATTTCATGAGAAATGTTATCATTTATTTTTTATAATCTTTTGGAACACATATGTATGATTTTAGTTATGTGTCATACCTATATATTCCTCCATATAATTAGGAAAATATTTATATATCATGAGATATATATGAATGAAATAGTTGGTGAACCCAGTTTAGTAAGGGTTATTGTCCACTGTTCTGGTATTGGTATTCAACCTTGACTAATATGATGGTTTGAGGAGTTAAACCATTAAGTAACCATAATTCTACTGTAGTGTGTTGTTAAACTTAAAGTACACTCCAATAGACAAAACAAAAAATACAGATTGTAAATTCTTAATTTAAATGGAATAAAATTTACAACCAAAATATAAGAAAAAAAAATATTATAATCATTTAAAATATTGGTTTATACAATTACATGACAATGTACATATTATCATAGACATTCAAAAACATTACTGTTCTCTTTTCCTTGGACGCTGAGCTTAGTAATTCTATTGCCGAAAATAAGAGACTATATTGAGTAAAATAATAAACCTATATAAGAAAAAAAATCTTATGTTACTACTCCTATAATGAAATTAACTAAACAAAAATATCCTTTTTCAATCCAAACAAAATACACTATGTGTCATACTAGGAAAACAGTTTATCAAAATGGGTTCCATTTTATTATTGTAAATCACACTTTTTATTATGGTTCTCAAAGCATGAACAATTGAATTAGTCTCATCAAATATGATAAATAATTCTCAATGGATGTGATTCAATTAAAAAGGGAATTATTATTTTTAAATATTCTCCAACTCTCCTAACAGTTCTTGTTTGTCTTCAAACATTGTCTCTTTGAAAAATATTTATGTATAAGATAAAAACAATTAGCAAATTAATTATGTAATTTAAAGGAAAATTATTAGAAAAAAATTTGATATTTTTCTTGGTTTGGGAGTTGTTATGTTAATTTTAAACTAAAATGGAACTTATATATTAAAAACATGCACTTTAAGTCATATCGACCACATCATCTGTCAGATTGATCCTCTATAAATTTATACATGTCAAAAATTACATATGGATCTCCCTAAATTATCAAGAAAATTCAAGCATGTTTTATCAATTTGAGTGAGTGAACACATTTTTAACTATAGTGTAAATTTTAATCTAATAACATACAATTTGATTCATATTAGTTACATCATAAATCATATTGAGATTTAGATGATTCCTAATCATTAAAAATAAGTCAGGGATCATTTTTCAAAAGTAGTAAAATAATATGATTGTATTTTCATCATTTTTTGTATTTAACTTGTCTTTTATACTAAAATTAATGACAATTTCAAATAAAAAGACACAATTATAGTCATACCTATAAAGAATTATTCTAGATCTGGATTTTTCAAATTTTTATACATAAAAAATTACAATCGGATCATTTTAAAAATAATCCATATAATCCAAATGCATTTTCTTGGTATTTAGTATGTCACCTTTTAGTTTTTTTCTAAAAGAGTATTTTAAACTTTAAACATGCACATTGAGTTATACCAGTCACGTCATGAGTTGGTTTGGTGTTAAATTTATTCCTACACATCTAAAAATACATATGTAAAATTTTCTTTATAAATTATCAATTAAATCTAATTAAGTTTTCCTTGATTTCACTAAGTGACCAACGATTCGAATGAGATTGTAAATATAAATACAATAATATAAAAATTGATTTATATTAGGAACATTGTGAAGAAAATTGTGGTTTGGATGACTCTTACACGTCAAACATAACTTATGAATCAGTTTTCTAAAGTATCAAAATAATATTGATGCATTTTCTTAGTTATGAGTATGTCACTTTTTTTAATTAAAATTATTGTCAATTCTAAATAGAATAACCTTGTTGGAATCATACGAGTAACATGATTCCTCAGTTTGTGGTGATGATCATTTCCTACATATAAAAAATGTCTTATAGATCATTTTAATAAAGTATCAAAATTAACTAAATTAGTTTTATTGGATTGGGAATGTAACTTTTTTAATTTACTAAAATGTCATTTTAAACTAGATACATTCACATTGAGTCAAAACAATCATATCATGTGTCATTTTGATGTGATACTAATTCATAGAAATCAAAAAATGATTTATTAAAATTTTTCATAACTATTAAGAAAACCGAACTTTCTTTTTGGGGGTTTTAGTGAAAGACACACATTTTGAACTAATATATCAATTTTAAACTGGTAAAAGACAACCATGTATCAAATTGATGTGAAGATGATTCCTACTTGGCAAAAATATAATTATGGATCGTTTTTCTTAAGTGTAAAAACAATCTGAATACATTTTCTTGGTTTGGATTATGTTATTTTTTGTTTTACTAAATTAATGTCAATTTTAATTAAAAAGGCATACTTTGAGTCATAAAGATATAAAAATGTGTCATAATGAGGTACGTCTAATAAATATTTGTCACAAATGACTTGTGGATTGTTTTCTCAAAGTATCGAAACAATCCAAATGAATTTTATTGGTTTGGAGTATGCTAAATAGTTTTTTTAACGAAAATGAAATTTTAAACTAGAACCAAACACATTGATTCATTCTAGTCATATCATGTTTTGGATTGATGTGAGGATGATTCTTACTTATCAAAAATGATATATGAATCATTTTCCGAAATTATCAAGGCAATCCAAGTTTGTTTTCCTAGTTTTCAATTAGTGAAACATTTTTACAACAAAAAATGTAAATTTTAACCAATGACAGACACATTGAGTCATACCATAGACACTGTGTATCATATTTAAGAATAGATTATTCCTACATTATAGAAATAACCTATGGATCATGGTCGTAATGTATAAACAATTACCAAAACGTTTTTCTCATTTTTTTGTATGTCAATTTTATTTTTTATTAAAATTAATTTCAATTTTAAAAAATACACAATTAATGTTATATCGATATCACAACATTTCAAGTTGAGGCGAGGTGCATTTTTAGACATCAAATGTGACTTATTGATTGTTTTCATAAATTATAAAATGAATCTAAATTGTTGTTCTTTGTTTTGAGTATGTGATTTTTTTCACTGAAATGTAAATTATAAACTGAAGGCATATATATCAATTAATATTGACTACACTATGTTTCATATTGAGGTGAATATTATTGATTATGTGATGTGTCTTTTTTATTAAACTATTTGAATAAATATTGAAAAGATAGAACAAGTTCAATTTGGTTGGAAGATGAAACACCATTATGCTTGAAGCAATTCAAGTTTCAGGAAGCATTAGGTATCCTCTTCCATCCAGAAGGATAATGCTCTATCTTTTCTGGTTTGTTGTATATAGTTGAAAGAAAACTATTACTTCTAATAAGATATATGAAAAAATTAAAAAATTATTAGATTAAAATTATAAGGAAACTGAAAAAAATTGTAGACAAAATGAGGAAAAAATAACTAAATATGTAGTTAGAAATCATCTTTTCATGATATCTATACACAATCTCGACCCACATCGTTATTTCTATTATCTAAATTGCACCATCAAATCCCAATATCACATAATAATGACTAGATTCAACCCAACCACCACAACGTGAGATAAATAATCCACCTATATAAGAAAAATAATTCTTAATTCAGTAGTAATATAATAAAATAAATTAAACATAAATATGGGATGATACATTAATAAAATGAATAATTAAAACTGAAACCACAATATTAATGTCATACCGGGTACACCATGTATAAGATTGATGTATGTATGATTTCACAATATATTTTTACCCTACAGTGCATTAAACATGTTGGGTTATATATCAATATTGTTATTGAATAACCCAAAATATTGAATGTATTAGAAAATAAAAATAAAACTGCATTGTAATGAGTGCATCATCTTGTTGAAATCCCAATAATAGCATATGAGTGAGCCATTCTTGTTGACTAATTAATTTCATTGTGATCTCTGTAAAAATTAAAAAAAATTATATCAAATAAAAATGATATGTAAATTATGAAAAAATTATATAATATGGTGATAAAGTAAATTAAATAAATAGTATGAAGTCGCATCTATATTCCATAATTGTATAATATGATATATTTTTTTAGTTTTAACAATTTTATGTATTTTTTAAACTAAAATGACACTTTTTATTGAAAACATGTACATTTATTCTTACCAACCACATCAAGTGTTAGATTTACGTGCGGTCAATTCTTACATGTGACAAATGAATTATTGATTTTTTCCAAAACTTTTTAGAAAATAAGATATTTTTTCTTTATTTTTTACTATTTTAAATTTTATTTAAACTAAAATGATACTTTTTTATTGAAATCATGTAATTCGAGTCAAAACAACCACACCAACTGTAAAATTGGGAGTGATCAATTAAATTAAAAATGTATATAATGTGATTATAAAACAAAATAAATAAGTAGTAGGAAATCACATCTTCATGTAATATGTGTCTAATATGAGATCGTTTTCTTCATTTTTACTATTTTATTTATGTTTTAAAAAATAGATTTTTTGTTATTAAAAACTTGTAATTTGAGTCATGACAACCACATCGATTGTCACATTGAAATTCAATAAATTCATACATGTGAAAAATGAGTTTTTGATTTTTTCCAAATGTTTGAAGAAAGACGAGATTTCTGTTCAGTATTGACTATTTTATATATAATTTAAACTAAAATGAGAATTTTTTATTGAACACACATAATTATAGTTAGAACAAACATATTAGGAGTTTGATTGAGTGTGGTCTACTCCTATATGTCACAAATAACATATAGATCATTTCTATAATATTTAAAACAATCTGAATTCATTTTATTTGTTTTCTGAATGTTACATATATTTTCATATATTGTGTTAATTTATCCAAATAACTAATAGATACAAATGAATAAAAAATTAACATAAAAATATAGGCAAAATGATGAGAAAATTAACAAAAGAATTAGTATGAAGTCACCTCTTCAAGATGTCAGTATATATTCTGACACCATATATTCTTCCCATTAAATTATAAACTACTAAATTTCCTCAATTTTAATTATCCTTGACAAACAGAATGAGAATGATATTTAATAAATCTAATAATAATTAATCACACAAAAAATATATTTTTATTTTCCCAGCTCCTACTATACAACAAACATAATAGGATATTAACTAAATTTGATTTCGGAAAAAATTATAACACCATGTACAATTCCCACTCTTCTATAAACAAATTTAAATATTCTTTTTGTTAAGAATATTATTGGATGTCAAGGTTGTAGAGATAAAATAATGAAAAAAAAGAAATATTTTTACTAAACTTATAATTACCATTTGACAGTACATATTTAGGGATGTTAGTCTTTCCATGGTCTATGAAATATATCATAAATTTGAAGACATAATATCCACATTCATTATTGTCATCTTACTTTGGAAATTGTAGAAACATTGAAAATAATATGTTAATTGCTTTTGAAATATGATTTGATCAGTAAATATATATATATATATATATATACACCGTAATCTATTTAAATTCAAAGTAATCAATGAGATTATTATATTCACTCACCAAATTTATATCATGATTAAGACTATATTTAGTGACCACCATATCATAATAATATCCTTGTTAAAACAACGACTAAAACATATAATTCAAAATTTATCTATAAAATATTGAATTTAGTGCATTAAATTTAACATCCCAGGTAAATAAAGAATAATACATTTTCCATAATTATTCATATTTTTGAATTAAATATTAATTTTACTTTAAAGGGGTTTCTATGCTCAATGGCGTACCCGATATGCAACAATGGGTTTCTTTGAAATCTTTCGTTGCACACTAATAATATAATAATATTATTTTAAATTGTAGTTAACGCCTAGAAGTTGTATTGGTTGGAATAAATAGAACTAAATAAATATGATGATAAATGTTTTTGGAATGTTTTTATATTTATATAATAAATGTTTGCAGCTTAAAATGTGAATTAATATAATTTTAAGCATAAATACTCTAATATTCATTAAAAAGTACAATTACTTCCATTTGATGGAGAACCCAATTTAAATATAGTTTTGGTCACTTTTATATTTTTTTTTGACCAAATAAAATTTTTCTATTGAATCGGGACATTAAAATTTACTTTGGGTAAATTTTTTTAATTTTTCTGATAAAATTCATTTTTTTATGAATAGTAAAAAATAGTGCATTTTAATTAAAAATATCCTTTTAATATAATTTATTTAAATGGATATATTATATTTTTAATTGGTTTGAAATTGTTATTAGATTATGGTTTTTACCATTTAACCCAATGCCTATCATTAGAATTAATTTTACTTTGAAATTGGACATAAACACGTATCAATCTTTTGATAGTTATTGTTTCTTAAAAACAAACTATTTTTATAGATAACGGGAATTAATTTTAAATTAATGAATAAAAATTATAAGTTTTAAATTTGGTAAAATTGAAATATATTTTGAAATAGAAATATCAAATATATCTTAGGCTGAATTTTTGGTATTTTTCTGAAAAACATCAATTTTTGATTAATAGTGAAACCACTAAGTTGTAGTTAAAAAATTGACCATTTCATTTAAATGAAATTTTACGACTTCTGTGGATTGAATTTCGAAAATATAATATACATTTTTTTCATTATTAAGTAAAATGTGGTTCAATAAGATGAAAATAATTTTTGGTGAATAATAACTTTTGACTTTTATTTGCCGCAGTTAAGGGTAAACAGGGTAATTAAAGGTAAAAAGAATTTTATAATAATAAAAATTATCATAACACCGTCTTAACCTTATTTGATGAGTCATTTACGACCATGGGCATATTTGGGCCGATTTTGGGACCCAATGGAGCCACATGGGAGTGATAATGACAATATATTTTAATTAACTTAAAGTAAAAGCAAAAATGATATAAACCAATATATTTTAGTGAATTAATTTTTACAAGAGGTTATATAAGTTATATTTTCGACTATAAATATTCATTGGAAATTTAAAAAGATTTTCTACATCATGGTAGTTTTATATAATTTTAGAATTCAAATAAATCAAATTATTTATGACACAATATTGATGCTATATTTACCTCATTAATAAATGATTTATTTAAATAAGATTATAAACATTAAAAAAACCCAAAACATGTCTCATTCTTGTTGAATGATTTTATTTGAAACACGACTCATATTATATTCAACTTTAATGAGTTTTCTATCTTCAGAAACCGAAGATAAGTATATAATAAATTAATATTTGCATACTTTCCGAAAGAGCCCCTCCTCCCCCTTATAAAATTCATCACTTCTAACCCATTTGTCACACCTATCAAGCCCCTTTGATCGTCCAACCTCTGATAAAATATTCTCTCAAGATACCTCTCCTCCTCCTAGAAGTCTTAACTTTGGTATAAGGCACTTGAAGAAGTCCTTTTTGTTCAAACCAATGGGAGTTACCCAAATTAAAGGTAATGGTTTATCTTAACTTCTTTTCTTTTATATTACATATACAACCCGTAGAATCTTTTTTTTCCTTTATTTTATAACCACACTAGTATCTTCAATATACTACGATGCCTTTATGAGAAGGATTCAAAATTCAATCACAAACACCTCCATCTAATGGGTGTAGAACATACTGTTTTTGTGAATGGAAAACTAACGCCTCACAAAATGATGATTGTTCGATTATCTCCTACCACCTCTCATGGTGGCCATTAAGATAAAACTATATTTATATATGACATATATTATGTTTATTATTTGTTTATGCTTCTTAATTTCTATTTTATATCATTCTTTTAGGGTTTCCACTATGGGTAAACACGATAATGTTATTTGTGGAAGTGTGGACTACCGCCCCTAAAAGTGATTGACTCATTAATTCCATATGTGGGACATATAAAGGATGGAGGTAATGATATTATATATTATATTATAAAGGAATCATAATATACATATTTATCATTATGTTTTAATTCCATTAAAATAAGAAATGGAAATGAAAGTAGCGTTCATGCGTACGTATGACTTACCGTCTCTATGAACAGTGCATTTCATTTCTTACCCCTAAATGATATATACTATTATAAATACATGTATATACTTGATATATATGATATATATTATATCCAAATCATTAATATCATTCTATATATAATGCGTTTTTGACCATGTGAACAAATTGTAATTATAAGAAGTCCATTTTTGACTCAAGTACCAAATATCGAAAAAACAAACGTTATTAACTTAAATGATTAAATAATGTTTATTACATAGTAATAAGGGATATAAAAGGAATAATAAACTTTAAAAGGGTTCTTAAGAAATTATAAATTAACTTTAGTTTACCATTCAAGAGATTATAGAACAAACGGGTCACGTCGAACATGAGGTGAGGGACTTTGTCTCAATCTTATTTCATTGAGGCATATTTTTCTTCAATACATGATTTTCTTTTATATGCTGTATAAATAACTTCGAACATTACTTTTATTAAAAAGGAATCTTTTCTCTAATAAGAGTTTTACTAAAGGACAGAAAAATAATGTTTCTTTTTAATGTAAGTGGTTACAACGACCTTTCCGCCACCACTAGTATTATTTGATATTTGAGTTCCTTGACAAGCCATACTGTTTCTAAAAGGAAAATAAATACCATATACTATTTTACATATTTTGGTTTTGAAAACGGTTTTGATAATGGATTTTTTATATCAATATATTAAACTGATATATTATGATTGAAATGTAGAAATGTTATCTTTCATTTATGTTTTTTATGTGTTTAGAATATGTTATGGTTCTTCGGCATTGTTACGTATATGGGTGGTTCCATGATAAACATAGGGAGGGTGATCCTGAGATAGATTTCCAATGAATTGGGTAACGTGAATGAGGTAAACGTGAATGTTTCTCCTACGAGATTTAAGGAATATACTGTGATGGGTATTCCAAATGTAACTCCCTACGTAGATGTGATAGCCACAATGTAAGTTTGATATGAATGCCACAAGGTACCTTTATGATTTATGAAATCAATGTGTTATTCATAAATCTTATGATTTCATCAGGTATGTTAAAGAGTTTATGTTTTGTAAGTATTTATGGACTAATGATTTTTTTATTTATTTTATTACCCTTTCTTAGCATTTTATGTTCATCCCATGTTTTAAAAAGTATTTCCACATGAACTAAATATGAATAGGGTCAAGGATGGGTACAAGCAAAAGTCATACTATCTAAAACATTTGACTAGACATGACACTTTTTTTAGAGTTTTTATTTTATGAAAAAATGGAAACTAAGTAGAAGTGTCTACCATGTAATGTTTTAGGTGTAATGTTATAGTTATGGTCTAATTCTCTTAAACTATAAACCTGAAAAGATCCTCAATGTGAATTATTCATGTAATTCAATATTATGTAATGTTTAAGGTTGGGTCCTTATAGTTGGTATCAAAGTTTGGTTTAGATAAATTTAGGATTTTCGGGTATTGTAAAATTAATTACCATAAATTAATTTATGTTAATATTGAAAGGATATACCATTATAGATTACCATGTTACTTTGCCTAAGATATTTATTTGTTCAGAATGGTTTTCCATAGAGGAAAGATGGAAGCTATGATGGGATGACATCTGGAGGAAGACAACCTTCCAAATCAGCAACCTGAGATGGTCAAGAATAGAACTGAATTGTTTGCTACAGTGATGGCATAATAGACTCTAGCTATAAATGGTGGTGGTATCCATGCAAGTGATCAGCCCTATCAACCACATAGGAACATGTTAGTAGTGGAGAATTTCATGAGGCAGCATCCCCTATCATTCAGAGGATCATTTGACACTGTTCTAGCAGAAGGCTATATTGAAGCCCTGGAGAAGATTTTTGATTTTATGGGGTGTTTAGAAAATCAAAAGGTTATTCTTGCTCTTTACCATTTTGAAGATGAAGCTGATCACTGGTGGTTGATGGTGAAAAATATTTGGGATAGTGAAAAGATTGATGCTCTTATTTAAGATGAATTAAAAGAAATGTTTCTTGAGAAATATTTTCCTAAGGTGGTTCGTCTTAGGATGGAAATAAAATTCCCAGAATTGAGGATGGAGGATGACTCAGTGGATTCATATGAAGAAACATTCACTCGACTTCCAAGGTATGCTTCAAATTTCATAAGAGATCTTGATAGTAAAATCAAATAATTTATACTCAGTATTAAAGCCAAAGTATCAAAGGGATTTATCTTCTCATGAGTTCAAAAGTTATTAAAAACTTGTTCGTTATGCGAAGAAGGTGGAAATTGAGTTTACTGATGATCATGTGTTCTTTGAAAACCCACATAATAAGAGGTCGAGGTGGAAAGAGAAAGGGAAGAACTCTTCAATGAAGTTTTATGGTAAGAAACATAAGTTTACATTTTGTGACTATTGTGGTAAAAATATTTTTGTGTAATTTCTTTAGAATTCTTGTATGTGCTACCGATGTTGTAAAATGGGACATAAGGATCCTAATTGCACTGAAAATGTTCAGGTTAACGATAAGAAAAAATCTGATTTACATTTAGTAAAATGTTTTAATTGTAATGAAATGGGACATTATGGAAATCTGTGCCCAACGAAGAACTAAACTAAGGGAAATTAGCTAGATTAAAAGAAGAAATGGATGGTGAAGTCCTTTGTAACTACTTCAGTAGATGTTGGGTCATCAAATGAAGTATTAGAAGGTACACTGTTTGTTTGTTCATACTATGCCAATGTGTTGTTTGATTCAGGTTCTACACACTCTTTCATTTCTGAGAATACTTCTATTAAATTGGGAATTACATCTCAAGATTTGAATACAAAACCTATGGTAAAAACACCTGGAGGAAATGTTGAGAGAAAAAGAAATTATAAGAACTTTATTTTCCTTATGTGTAGAAAGAATCTACCGGCAAACCTTATTATTTTTCTTCTAGTATAGTTTGATGGTATTTTGGGTATTGATTGGATTTCTATTTACCATGATAAGATTGAATGCAGATCTAAAAAAGTTTTATTTTTAAAAATATTTTCAGTTTGTGTACAATAATGAACCCTTTCTTTTGATAACATATCATGAAGATGAGAAATTAGTAAAAGATGGAAAATGAATGTTACCTTGCAAATATTGTTGAAAACAAAAGAACTATTCAGATTAATGATGTGCCAGTGGTAAATGAGTACCTTGATGTTTTTCTTGATGAATCACCTAGTATTATACCTTATCGTGAAGTTGAATTTACTATTGACTTAGTTCATGATGCTAATATAATTTCAAAACCCCTTTATCGAATGACTCAAATTGAACTTTTAGAGATAAAGAAGAAATTACGGGAATTATTAGATAAAGGTTTCATTTGACATAGAACATCACTATGTGGTGATCTTGTCTTGATTTTTAAAATGAAAGATTGTTCAATGAGACTTTTCATTGATTATAGAGAGTCGAATAAAATAACTGTTAAGAACAAGTATCCTTGGCCTCATATCGATGATTTTTTTGATCAGCTCCAGGGAGATCAGTATTTTTCTAAGATTTATTTGAGGCCGGGGTACCATTAATTTAATGTAAAGGATGCAGACATTCAAAAGACCACATTTCTTACTAGATATGGTCATTATGTATTTTTAGTTATGCCTTTTGGTTTATCCAATTCACCTGATGTATTTAGGGATCTTATGAATAGAATTTTCTATGAGTTCTTGGATACGTTTGTGGTTATGTTCATTGATGATATTTTGGTTTATTCTAAAAGTATAGAGGAGCATTATAGTTATTTAAGGGTTATCTTGAACACCTTAAAAGAAAAGAAACTATATGGTAAGTTCAGAAAGTTTGAATTTTGGTTATAGAAAATTTATTTTCTTGGTAACATTGTTTAAAAAAATGGAATAAATCTTGATCCTAAAAAAACAAAAGTTGTTGAAGAATGGCCAAGACCCACAAATATAACAGAGATTTTTAGTTTTCTAAGATTGGCAGGTTATTACTGGAGGTTTATTGAAAAGTTTTCATGGTTATATAGTCCACTGACAAAGTTATCATGAAAAGGTTTTAAGTTCTTTTGGACAAAAGAATGTGATGACTATTTTTAGGAATTGAGAATATGATTGGTGAATGCTCCAGTTTTGGAAATACCTTCCAGAAATGGTGAGTTTGTTATTTAAAGTGATTCTTTGTTGAAAGGACTTGTTTATCTTCTTATGCTTAATGATCAGGTAATTATTTATGGTTCACGTGAGTTGAAACCTCATGAGTTAAATTACCCTAGACATGATTTGGAATTAGCAACTAATGTTTTTGCTTTAAAAATTTTGAGGCATCATTTGTATGGAGTAAAATGTGAAATCTATACTGACCACAAGATTTTAATGTATATATTCACTTAGAAATAATTGAACATTAGTTAGAGAAAATGGTTGTAATTAATAAAGGATTATGATTGAACAATCCTTTACCATCCGAGAAAAGAAAATAAACTAGATGATGCTTTGAGTCGAAAAAGTAATGCTTCATTATCAATGATACCCTTGGAATGAGATTCTTTGGTTTTTGATTTGATAAACATCGGAATAAAAGTTGCTGGTGCAAAAAATTATTCTTTTTTCATTCAGGTGTCAGTGAAATCATATCTATCAGACAAAATTAAGCAAGTGCAGAAGAAAGATAGTGAGTTATAGAAAAAGGTAGATTTGGTTCAGAATGGTATGTTTCTTGAATTTAATGTTGATAATGATTGTGTTTTTGAGGTTTGGGAAGAGATTATGTGTGCCTTGTGATTCACAGTTGAGGAATAAGTTGTTATGTGAAGCACATAGTTCTCCATTTTTAGTTCATCCTGTAATGTATTATGATGTACATATATCTTCTTGAGTATTACTGGAGGGATGGAATGAAAAGAGATATTTCTGATTTTACTGGGAAGTGTTTGACATGTCAGCAGGTTAAATCAGAGCGGCAGTTACCGAAAGAGATGCTTCAGTCATTACTGGTGCCAGAGTGGAAATGGGAAAATATATCCCTGGACTTCATTGTGGGATTACCAATGACATCTCAAGGTAATAATGCAATCTGGGTTATTGTTGATCAATTGACTAAATCTATTCATTTTCGTTCTATTCAAGATACTTTGTCTCTAGACCAACTTTCTCGTTTGTATGTTAAATAGATAGTCAGGTTGCATGGAGATCCCTCTCAATTGAATCTGATTGTGAGACAAGGTATACAAATAACTTTTGGAAAGTCCTTCAGAAGTCATTGTGTATTGAATTACATTTTATTACAGTATTTCATCTGAAATAAGATGGGCAGTTATTATGAACAATTCTTACCTTGGAGGATATGCTTCGTGCTTGTTCAATGGATTACTAGGTAAATTGGGACCAACATCTTTTTTTGGTTGAGTTTTTGTAATAATAACACTTTTCATTCTAGTAAACAGATGGCTCCATATTAGGCATTATATAGAAAGCGGTGTCAAAATACATCTTTCTAGGATGAAGTAGGTGAATGGAAGTTGATTAGACCAGAATTGGTAGAAAAGATGGCAGAAAAGGTTCATTTGTTCTAGAAGCACATGAGAACATCTCAGAGAAGGCATAAAAGTTTTGCATATAATCGGAGGAAGGGTCTTTTTTTGGTAGTTGATCATGTATCTCTCAAATTTTCTCCATGGAAAATTGTGATGCATTTTGGTAAGAAGTGAAACTTGAGTCTGAGGTTTATTGGACCCTATGAAATCCTAGGTAAATTTAGATCAGTTTCATATAGAGTGGATTTACCTCCATGTTTATTTCAGGTAAATAATGTTTTTCATGTTTCAATGTTGAGAGAGTATATGACAGATCTATATAATGTCTTATGTCCAGAGGTAGTTCAGTTAGAGGAGAATATCTCCTATGAGGAACAACCAGTCCAGATTCTTGACTGTAGAGATCATGTGTTGTAGAATAGGGTAATAAACTAGGTAAAAGTTTTGTTTAAAAATCATATGGTTGAAGTTGCAACATGGGAATCTGAAAATGCTATGAGGGATTAATACCCCACTTATTTGATAAGTGAATAATGTTTTGATGATGCAATTCCCAAAAGGGGGGAATGATGTAACATTACAGGTAAATAAAGAATTATAAATTTTCCATAATTATTCATAGTTTTGAAATAAATATTTATTTTACATTAACGGGGTTTCTATTCTCAATGGCGTAACTGATATGCAACAAAGAGTTTCTTTGAAATCTTTCACTGCACACTAATATTATAATAATATTTTAAATTTTTGTTAACACATAGACATTTTATTGGTGGAAATGAATATAACTAACTACTATATGATTATACATGTTTTCAAAATGTTTTTACCTTTATCCAATCAAAGTTAGAGGCTTAAAATGTGAATTAGTCTAATTCTAAGCATAAATACTCTAATATTCTTTTAAAAGTCTATTTACTACTTTTTGAAGGAGAAAAATATTTAAATATAGTTTTGGTCAGTTCTATATGTTATATTTGACCAAATAAAACTCTTCTTTAGAATTGGGACATCAAAATTTATTTTCAGTAACTTTTTGGTATTTTTCTGATAAAATTCATTTTTTATAAACAGTGAAAAATACTGTATTTTAATTCAAAAGTTCCTTTCAATATAATTTATTTATATGGTAAAATTATTCTTTAAGTTGGGTTTATAGTGTAATTATATTATGTTTTTACCATTTAATCCAATTTTTTTCATTGGAATTAATTTCACTTTGAAATTGTATATACACATGTGTCAATCTTTTGATAGTCATTGTTTCTTAAAACCACACTATTTGATTTGATAACGAGAATTAATTTTTATTTAATTAATATAAATTCTATGTTATTAATTTGGTTAAATAGACATCATTTTTGAATTTTTAATATCAAATATATCTTAGGTTTAATTTTTGGTATTTTTTCTGAAAAACATCAATTTTGATGAATAGTGAAACCATTAAGTCGTAGTTAAAAAAATGAATTTTTCATTTAAATGAAATTTTACAACATCTTTGGATTGAATTTAGAAAGTCATACAAACATGGTTGTTATTATTATGTAAAATTTGGTTCAATAATATGAAAATAATGTTTGGTAAATAGTAAATTTTGACTTTTATTTACTGCGGTTAAAGGTAAATATGGTAATTCAATGTAAAAAAATATTATAATAAAACAAAATTAACTTAAAAATTTTTATAACCTTATTGGTTGAGTCATTTACAACCATGGGAATCTTTGAGTCGATTTTGGTAACCCATGGAGCCACATGGGAGTGATAATGAAACTTTATTTTAATTAACTTAAAGTAAAGTCAAAAATGACATAAACAAATATATTTTAGTAAATTTATTTTTACAAGGGATTATATAATTTATATTTTAGACTATAAATATTCATTAGAAATATAAAAGATTTTATAAATCATGGTATATTTTTTATAACTTGTAGACATCAAATAAAGTAAATTATTTATGACACAATAATGACGGAACATTTTTCTCATTAATAAATAATTTAAATAAATAAGATTATAAACATTAAAACAATATCCAAAACTCATCTAATTCTTATTGGATGTTTTTATTTCAAAATTCAGTCATCTTATATTCATATTTAATGAGTTTTGGATCTTTATAAACTGAAGATAAGTTTATAATAAAATAATATTTGCAAACTTTCCTAAAGAGCCCCTCCTCCCCCTTATAAGAATCCCGTATTCTAACCCATTCCTCACACGTCTAATTCCCCTTGGATTTTCCAAACCCAGACCAAATAATCTCTCTAGACCCCTCTCCTCATCATAGAATTATTATCTTAGGCAGAAGGCACTTTAAGAAGTCCTTCTTGTTCAAACAAAAGGGAGTTACCAAAAATAAAGGCAACGATTTCTCTTAACTTCTTTTAATCTATCTTACTTCTACAAACCCTAAACTATTTTTATTACTTTATGGTATATCAAAACCAGTATCTTCAATATAATATGATGTTTTTATGATAATTATTCGAACTACACTTACACACACCTCCATCTATTGGGTGATGAACGAATTATTTCTATGAATGGAAAACTAACGCCTCAGGAAACTATGATTGATTTATTATCTCCTACAACCCCTAATGGTGGCCACTAAGATGACAATATATTTATATATGATATATATTATGTTTATGTTATCTTTATTCTTATGTATTTTTCTTTTATATCATACCTTTATGGTTTCCATTATGGTTAAATGCGATAATTTCATTTGAGGAAGTGCGGACTACCGGCCCCCAAAAGCGATATGACTCATTAATTCCATATGTGGGACGTATAAAAGAAGGATTTAATGATATTATATAAGATATTATATTGGAATTAAAACATACCTATGTATAATTATGTTTTCATTTCATTAAAATAATAAATAGAAATGAAAGTAGCGTTCATGCGTACGTACATCCTACCGTCTCTATGAACGGTGCATTTCATTTCTTACATACAAATGAAATGTAATATTTTAAATAAATGTATATACTGGATATATATGATATATATGATATATAAATCATGAATATCATTCTATATATAATGAACTTTAGACCATGTGTTCAACTTGTAATTTTAAGAAGTCTATTTTGGACTCAAGTACCAAATATTGACAAAATGAATGTTATTAACTTAAATGATTAAATAATGTTTATAAAATGTTAATAAGTGATATAAAATTAATAATAAACTCGAAAAATCTTCTTAATAAATTATAAATAAACTTTAGTTTATTATTCATAAGATTAAAGAACAAATGGGTCATGCCGGACTTGAGGTAATAGAGTTTGTCTCAGTCTCTTTTCATTGAGGCATATTTTGTTTTAATACATGAGTTTGATTTATAATCTGTATAAATATCTTTGAATTTTACTTTTATTCAAAAGGAATCTTTTCTCTATAAAGCATTTTACTATATGACAAAAAATAATGTTTCTCTTTAACGTAAGAGGTGACAATGACCTTTCCGCTGCCGCAAGTATTATTTGATCATTGGCTTCCTCAAAAAGTCAAAATGTTTTTAAAGTGTAAATAAATACGATATACTCTTTTAAATATTATGGTATTGAAAATGGTTTTGATAAGGGATTTTTTATCTCAATAAATTTTAATGATATATTGTGATTAAAACATGGAAATGTTATCTGTCCTTATGTTTGATTTATGTGTCACGAATATGTTATGGTTCATAGGAATTGTTACATATACAGGTGGTTCTGTGATAATATTAGGGTGGGTGAACCTGAGATATCTCTCCAATGCATTGGGTTACATGACTGAGGTAAATGTGAATGTTTCTCCTAATAGATTTAGGGAATATACTGTGATGAGAATTCCAAATGTAACACCATACATAGCTATGATAGCAACAATGTAAGTATGATATGAATGCTACAAGTTACCTTTATGATTTATGATTTCAATGTGTTATTCATAAATCATATGATTTTATGAGGTATGTTAAAAAGTTTATGTTTTGTATGTATTGATGGACTAATGATTTTGTTCATTATTTTATAACCCTTACTGATATTTTTATGCTCATCCAAAGTTTTGAATTGTTTTTCACTGGACATAAAGATGAATAGGGTCATGAATGTGATCAAGGAAAAGTCATGCTGTCTAAATCATGGGTCAAGACATGACTTTTTTCTCAAGAGTTTTTATTTTATGAAAATAATGGAAACTCAGTAGAAGTGTCTACCTTATAATTTTAAGAGATGTAATGTAATTGTTATCACCTAATTATCTACAAATATAAACCTGAAATGATTCTCAATGTAAATTATTCGTTTAATTCAATATTATGTAATATTTAAGGTTGGTTCCTAACATTAAAATTTTAAGATACACACCATATGTGGTTGGTTAAATGGATATCCATGCATTAGATGAAAAAAAAAATTATTTGGGGTATCCATATTGATTCTGACCACATTCTAGTTCTTCATAAAAAATAATAATAAAAAAGTAATAAAAAAATAAAAATATACATCATATGATTAGATTGTAGAGTTTTGATCCTATATTATAGGAATAAAAAAGAGGTTACTGTCTTTTATTTTCTTCTCAAATTTCTCATTTATGTTTTTTTTCTTGTCAATTTATTTCGAAAAAAATTTAGTTTCTTCATTAGAAATGATTTAGGTACTAATGAATCGAAATCATTATTAGAAGGGTTTACCACTCTATGTAGTAGTAATACAAACACAAGTAGAAAATATAAATAGTTATTAACATTAATGAACATATTAGATAATTTTTGGATAGAAATATTATGAAAATGTACCTTATTTATGTTTTCAAAATTGAGATTCCCATCTATTCAATATTAAGAATCTCATTTATAATCTTGAGACCAGTTGCGTCTATAAGGATAGTTCCAAATATTTTTTTTTCATGTGGAATGTAAGATATGATTTCATATTTAAATGGGTTATCTACATGAAGTTGTAATGGGAATAAATGTTACAGAGTAACTTATGAGGAGAATGTACTCTGAGTAGGTCTTTCTTTTCTTGGCCGTCTCACTTGATTTTCTTTGATCTGACCTTTAGTTTACTTGTCATTATATGCATATGTAATACCATACCACCGTTTATAACTTTTTTAACCAACTGTAATAGGATTTTCATTTTAAAAAATTTATTAAAGTCAAACCTCATATATATTTATAATATTATACAGCCATGCTATGAATGATCCAATAATATAAATAACAATTTGAATATCATCATAATAAAATAGAACTATAAACTCAGTGGCCAGATCTTGTGCTACATCAATCCCCACTATCTTGTGATATTTTGGGAGTTATTTATGGTGTAGTTTGTATCTCAAGATATTATACAACAAACCTCTCACAAAAATGGGGTACGAGGGTGTTGACAGATATAAATCACAAACAAATCACCCTATAGAAGTTTAGTAATATAGTGTTATTATGAGATGTTTGTTTCACATTTAAGACAAAGAGTAATGAATAAATTGACTACCAAAGGTTCGGTATGTGGTTGATGGGAGTGGCTAGACTAAAATCTAGTATGTGAATTTGGTTGTTCATGTGTTGTTCATTATTTCAACTCCAGTTTACATTCATCCTTTCCCATATATTTTTATGGAAAAAAGACTGGAAAATAATATCTTAAAAAAATTTATTTGTACCTCAAATCCATTCATCAACTTTTATGTA
The DNA here is from genome assembly GCA_963277665.1 of Viscum album. NCBI lineage: Eukaryota > Viridiplantae > Streptophyta > Magnoliopsida > Santalales > Viscaceae > Viscum > Viscum album. Next base: position 1,660,107,136 of record OY728136.1, on the reverse strand, counting down.
TCTTTATTGGTTTTTTCATATAAAAATATTTTCAAGGAAACACTCAAAAACCGTTCCTCTAATGTGACCATATTATTTTAGATTCTTCAAATATATTGAAAGGAATTTTTCTTTTGGTACAATCATAGTTTATTGTTATGTCTAACCACTATAAAAAATAAGAACATAATGTTATATTTTTATGTTGTACTATTATGATGAACAAAAAATTACAATTTTATACAACTTACACTTGTTTTACCGATTGGTTTTTACTTTTCAACCACTACTATACCATCTTTATTTATATGTGCCTAAATCCATAGAATATGAAGTTGGATAAAAGTTCCATTGAATATTTATTCATCCATTTTAATTTAAAAAATTAACATATATTGTTTCAAATAGTAGAACAATTTTATTTTTGATTTAAAATATATAAATATATTTATTTCTTAGTTAAACATTCCCCATCCATAAATTGCAATTAGTTACATTGGTTTTTACAAATGTTCTTTATTTTAATAAATCCTTTTAACATTTCATATATTATTTTTTAATCAAATTATAAAGAATAAGTAAGTTCATATAATATATTATCAAATATAGTGAACATAAAATGATTTCTTATCATGATGACAGATGAAATAATTTCAGGTTTCCTACTTTATAATGTCTGTATAAGTAACTAGTGTGTGGGGCATTACATTCTCCCAAGAATCCCTCAGATGAAATTTTGTAAGATGAGTCTGGAAGTGTATATGAGATTTTATATTGACCATTAAGACATATTTCTTATAGAAATGATCTGAAATAAACAAAATCTACAAGGAATAATATAAATTAAATCAAATATTCATCATTATTATGATATACTAATGAAATTTTATCATAAAATTTCAATTAAATCTTCCAAATGGGTATCCTAAATTATATGATCGAAATGACCCCACAACTCAATATTAATCAGCACATTCATCATCATTGTGAACCCAACATAACTAGTGATCATTGAATTATTGGGGCATTAGGAATGCTTTGATTGTTCCCTCCAACCGATAATTTTATAAAATTAATAATTTATTTGATAATTTTATTTGTCACATTGCTGTTATGTCATTGTTTTCATCAACATACAATTTATCCACTAATAATTCTATAACTTCCTTAACAATTTCTAGTTATTCCTCATGATTGGTAACATCGTCATGTGTTGAATACATTTTTGACCCCATTAGTTAAAAATTTAATATATATTATGTTAATATAGTAGAGAGAACATAATATTATTAGGAAAATAATATTATCATAAAAAACAATATAATCTTATCATTTGAATCACTTTTATTAAAAGGTTGAATGGATTTTGATCCACTATCGAGAATCCAAATCCCCTCTTTGTAGCCCCTCTAACATATAAGAAATTTTGTATATTGGGATATCCATGAACTAAATATGACCACACAATTAAAGGGTGATCCTATATTGGATTTAAATATAACCCTATAGTTATTTTAGTCTCCAAAAAGACTATAAACCAATTATTTTTTGTTGGACCTTAGAGTTAAAATACATGCACAACATGTGATGAAATTATGAAAAACACATCCTTCTCCCCTTAAACATTGAAATTAACCTTTATAAATCCCATTTAATCAACATTCACTACACTATCATTGTTAACCCTATTGCAATAGAAAATTTATAATGTTAAAATATTACATATTCACATAAATTATATTTCTACCCTTGGAACTAGATTTACGAATCACTTCCACCACATGTGTAACTACACTTTTTTTCAATGTACTATAATCATTGTGTTATTTTATATATAATTTGTAACCATTGATTATAAAAATATTATAAGATATAAAATATTCATTTCTTCAACTAGATAAGCATAAAATTCAACCGATAATTAAATTTAGATTTTCAGATAAAAATTTATAAATATGATATCAGAAGCATCCCATAAACATTTGACTATGTGTTTTTGAAATCCATCATTCATCAATTAATGGACTGAAATATCTAATAATATCTTTGTGTGATTCAATGTATGGATCATCATCTGAAAGGTAATTGCTTTAGAATTAAACATATTCATTAAAAATATATTTTTATACAATAAAACATTCTGGGTGACTTTGATTCTTATCATACCCTTTCAAAATTATCATATATTGTTCCATCAGTTATATCCATCTGTAGTGGATAAGACCACATTGTTGAACATCTATGGACAAGTGAAGCATTTGGTGGACCATCATATCAATGAATGTTGTTGGGAATAATATATATAATTCTCATAATCAGGCTGATACCTCCATATTCATGATTGGAATCTTTGTCAAGTCAACAAAATTACTGCATATGGATTTGAAAAATTAGTGATGTTTGGTAGATATAGGTGATTAATTTTTATAATGAATGTGACATAATGAAATATGCATCAAATATTTCATTATAACATGATTTCCATATGTTTTTAGTCCATATAACTTCATATTATACATTGACATGACATTATTGATATTTGACAAATATTCCTTTCGAACATTTAAACCATTAAGGAAAACATAAAATTGATTTTGTTGCTATCTTGATAGAGTGTATGCTATAAAAGGAAGAATATTATTCCTTTTACCATTCACTGATTCAAAATCATATGTTATACCCATGTCAATCATGTCCAAATTATCCTTGATGCAATCATATTTTTATTATCATTTAGTAACGTTCTTATAAAACTATCAAATACTTTTTATTTATACATGAATTACATCCATAAATTTTTTGAAGTATAAATAATTATAATATGATAATACAAACTAAATTTTTCACTTTTTCCAAACTAATTTTGTATGGTTTTTTGATGTTTCCTTTAGAAAATAATGTTGATATTTTTTTATTTATCAAAAATTTTACCATCCCTTAATAGAGATGATGTTGTTACTTGTTAGGTATTATCCTTGAATACTATTATCCGAGATCTATATCTATGTCATCGAGGTAAAAATTTATGAAATTATGAAAACAATGTTTTCTAGGAATGTTTTAACAAAACTGAGTGTGTCTATTCACACAATTAAGAAAACCCAACCACCCTTTAATACTATATCCTAAAACATATTCATAATAATTAATTTAATTTATTGTCATATAAAACATGTACCATAATGTGATTTCTTCCCTTCTATGAGAATCAGACACTATAACACATGTATCACACATAAATTTTAGATCATTGATATATGGAGAGAAATAGACATTAATATCATTGCTATGTTTCTTTGGTTTAGATATAATCAAAGAAAACATAATGTATTTTCATGTTGTTCTTAACTATGGAGGAAGATTCAATTTAGAAACAATAAATTAAATGTATTTTGAGTACTAATCTATAAACCAAAAGGATTTATTCCATCTGTAGATAATGTAAGAGAATTTTTTTAGATAATTCCAAATTCCTATTACTTGTTATAAATTTTCTTCTCTTGAGGATTAATTGTCAGATGACATAACCATATTTAATTATTGTAACTGAATGCAATGTCATTTTTTGTGGTTTCTTAACATCCATATAGTTATAGAAAATGTTGATTTATATAAAATTACCACACAACAATCGAATGAATTTATTTATCTTTATTGTATTAGTTTTATCCACATTTATGGAATTTTTTGTGTGATTAATGTTCCTGGTGAAAAAATATAATATCATTTGGAACGGAATGAATTTTTTTATAGATTATTCCCATTCAACGTATCATTTATTTATCATTATATGTGTATAAATAATGTTAATTTTCCTATGGTAACATATCATTCCAGAGACCAAGTCGCCATTTAAAACTAGTGTCACTCCATCTGCTGCAGCTCTTAAATAAAAAAACTTTATTATAAATGAAAATGTTGTTTATTTAGTATAACTGGTATAAAATGATCTCTTAGCAGAACAATTTATCTTCTCAAACAACTTTTCAATATAATTATGTATATCTTTAATTTCTATTTTAATTTTTTTCCATGTGATCTCCATCATCATTTACATTGGTATTAATATCACATGATCCATAAACCACAGTATCATCGGAATCGGTGATTATGTTAATTTCCCCATTATATAGTCAATCATTTTTAAATATGATATATTTTGAGAAAATTAAATTTTTCTTCCAATTATTTTGTATGAATTTTTTTAATAGAAACAACTTAAACATTGATATAGGATTTGACAAGAGTCGTATGCATGTACTATTACAAACTAGATGAACTCTTTAAATCTATAATCGTAACTTTTTTAATATGATTATCATGAATCCATTTCAATTTATATTGATTCTATTAGACTAATAAAATAATAATTTTGTATAAAAAATATGTAAATACACATAGGATATTCATAATCAAAAGAGAATTTTATAGATAATTCAAATATGGGAAACCCACCATTTTATTATTTTAAATAATTTTAGTACGATTTAATGGAAAATGGGTAATTCTATTTATTTAAATAATTACTCCACTTGTAGTAGGTGTTATCCTAAAAATTCATCCAAAATGATCATCGATATCAGGTTTGGGATGACTACAAATCTAGGTAGTTCAAGTAATATAGGTGAATGTTTGAAAAAGATGGGGCACATATCTTAAAAAATGAAATAATAACTATCTAGGAGATAAGGTTGATGAGGATGAAAGTTTTATTCTAAAATATAAATGTTCCCAGGTTGGGAGTTGATAAAGAACATGGAAATATTTATTTTTTCGATGCCTGAAGATAAAAAATCAATAGTACCAGTATGATTTATATGTGGGGATATTTGATTGGTGTGACTATTAGAAGACTCAGTTGGATGGTATAAAAAACACTCATGCTGATACATCCTTTGTAGTTTCAATATTTAATGAAATCCTTCAATTAATCTATTAGAAGGAATATTCCTTTTGTATGTGGACTATATTTTAAAATCACATAGCTTCTCTTGAAAAAATGAGGCAATTTAAGGATTATTTCTATAACCCTGATTGGTGAGAGTCCAAAAAGTTGGAGAAGTATATTATTATTCATTTATTTACATAGTTTGTTGTGGTCTAAGTGGTGTTTGATTGACAGTATGAGTTTAAATTTAAATAACTGATAAATTTCATTAAAAAATTTTATTTTTATCAATATTTTAATTTTACTCTTTTTTTAACATTAAATAGATATCAAGACCATTAAAATTTTATAAATTTGAATCCATGATATTAATAATATTTATGAAAGGAAAAAATTAATTTTCATGAATTTTCTTTGACTCTAATCTCCATATGAAACTTGATTACCATTTAGTACAACCACAAGAGTGATCCTTGGTCCCCAACAACCGATGGCGTATTTTGTGTGTCTCAACATACATTTGTTGAATTGTTTACCAATTTTTCTTTAGTGATATATCATAGTTATTCATTTCTTAAAATACAAAATTCCTCACGTGTATGTCAAACTATCCATGAATAAAACATTAAAAAAAATTCCATATGAAGGAAAATATAATGTAAACCACCCATAACTATCTATATAAATGAAAAACAACTAAAAACATGAAACTCATAGTATAAGGGAATTCTAGAATAGAATTCAAAGAAAATGATACTTAATACTATGGAAAAACTATGATGAATTATAGTATATCAAAATTGGATTGTGAATAATTAATAATAGCTCATACTATAACGTAGGAGCAGATTCATATTCCATAAAAAACAAAAATCAATCACACATGTGATCTTATAGTTATTATAATCCCTATGTACATGGAAAGTATTTTAAGATAATTTGTTTTTCCATTGAGGAGTCCATGTAGGGTTTGAGAAATGAAATAAGAAGTGGGAAACCACTAATAATGTATCAACAGAGTAGAGAAAAAGGTTGTTAGAATAAAAAAATTTAATAGTTTACAATGATATAGAGTAACATTAATTTAATAATTTTACGTTGTCCTTATAGTCATCTTCATTGGTTTGAAATGATCAATAATAAATTTGATTTTTTATAACATTACAATAGTATATTATTATTTGTTTATATATTTTTTAGGTTCAATGTTACAATTCTTTACTAAACCATAAAAAAAGGATTATAATAAACACTAGGTATAACCAAATTTCATTTGAGTTCTCATGTTTTCAAAGGAAAATGTGTGTAGTAACTAAGAAAATTATATAAAACCTTTCGAATAAGAAATAATGATGGAACTAAGAACCTAGATTATGAAGAATATCCAAAGAGAAACCATTTACAGAATAAGGTTTTAAAAAAACGACAAATTAACTATAACAAATCCTTTATAGTTTTAAAGTATGATTTTTGGGTATATATATTAATTTTAATGTTTTTCATAGTAAATAAATTCATCTCCCCTATTAATCTCCACTTCCAAATATTTATTGAAACACTGTATACCATAGTTCAAGTGTGGTTTGATGAATGTTAGATTATTCATTTTCAAATAGGAATAAGTGACCCTAATTATTGAATTTGGATGAGGTTGAATGAAGTCTGCTCTTGTTATATGAAATTTAAAAAATGTGATAACTCAAGTGGAGGCCCTTATCTAAAGGTTGTATATACAATATGATGACTTAAAAACATATGCACGGGTTATATTTTAATGAAAGTATATGTAAATAGAAATTTTGTGGCACTTTCAGTGTATGGTGTTTTGTGACAAGTTCTATTATGGGGAAAAAGGATTGAATTTAAAGAAATAATAGGACATATTATGATTTAGGGTTGTAAGGGATCATTGAAGTAGAATTTAAAAATTCAGATTCACCACAATTAATAAAGTGAGGGCGATGATATCCCCATAAAATCCTATAAATTCATTGAATAAATTTAATCATTTATGTAAAAATATTATTAGAAACCATCCATTGATATTTTCATAATATAATATGATTTTTCTAACATTAATTTGAAATTAGAGGGAAAACTTGTTATAGGTAAAGATTGAGGATCACATGGTGAGTTGATACCACAAACAAATGTTAATAGAAATATTTTAAAATTCTAAATGATCACCAGAGTCCCCTAAAACAACTAATCTGAATTTTTAGAACAAAAGAAACTGAATAAAAAAACCACTTCAATTGATGAAAAAATTTCATTGAAACCATATCCCAAATAATATACCCAAAATAATATTTTAACTAGACAACTCAAAAACAGAACGTGAATTTTTTCACAAATCATTCATCATATTTCTAATTGATAAACCCAAAAAACTGACCTAAATCAATAAATACCACAAAATTTAAACATCCATAAAAATCTAATTAAAATGAATCGTAATTCCATAATCTATAACCGCATAAGTTTAATAAATACCAATCCTAAAAATACATATGGATTACTTATAATCAAACATATCTACAAATTGAACCCAAAAATCTTGTGGATCAATACATTAAAATGTAAGAACCTATACCCAAATACTATTTAAATAGTAGCATGAAGTAGGGAGAGAGGGGTAAAAGAACATGAATAGAGGATAAAATAATGGAGAAGGAAACCACAAAACACTCCAGAGCACATAGAAATGAAAATACCACACTAAAGAACCTTCCAAAACCTGAAAAGAAAAGAAAACGAAGAGGTGGAGAAAAAAATATCATATCATTGATTTGAGTCTCCATTCCTCTAAGAGAAGGTTGATTGGGAGTGATGAAAGCACATAACTTCCAGGAGAGCTTGAGAGGTGGGATTGAAATCTGTTTAGTTAGGTTTTTTTCTTCAAAATTGACTGGGGATAAATTTATCAGCATTACTAAAAATCCATTGATAGGGGTAATTAGCACTAAATCATTAACACTGATAATGTTTGATTTTCAATAATGTTTTATAGATATATTTGTAAATAAATAAATTTTTAAATATAATTATATATAATTTTATATAACTTTCAATATATTTATATCAGTATATATATTTATACAATTGTATATGTATTTTAAATATAATCATAAATTTATTTATTTTATTTAAATATTTTGATTATAATTTTATTACTATATAAATATTTAATTATTTTTTTAATTTTATAAATAGTTTTAAAAAATATTATAATTTTTTATTTATAAATTCATAAAAACTTTCATTAAAAAATTATATTTACTTATTTATAATTATACATATATAATTTAAATAATATATAGGTATATACAACTTAATTAATTTTTTATAATTATAAATATATTTATATCATTATAGTTATTTAGGTAATAAATATAAATTTAAATAAAGTAAATATATTCATTATTTAAATTCTTTTATTATAATTTAATAATTATAAACATATTTATATCATTATATATTTATATAAATATATATTTAATTAATAAATATATATAAATATTAATACGGATATAGTAAAAATATACATCATTTTAATAAAATTATTATAATTTTACAATGTTTTAAATAAATAATTTTTTTTAATAATTATATAATTATATTCTTTATAGTTATAATTTTATAATGTTATTAATGTAGTAAATATAAATTTAAAAATATATTTATTTATAAATTTTTATTTAATGATATATTTTTAACATTATTAATCAATATATAATACTAATTGCATGAATGTTCAAAATTAGTGAAATTGAATTATTATATATATATAGAAAAAATATTGAAAAGATGGATTAGTTTTATTAATTATACAAAATATTAATGAATTAAAATATAGGTATATATTGAAAATATATTAATACATATATAAAATATTAAAACATATTAAATAAAAGTGTATAAATAAATGATAGAAAATGATTAAATTCCAAAAAAGAAGATAAAAAATACTAAAAATGAATTAATAATTTTAACTATAATAATATTAAAAATTAAAAATTAAATATTTTTTATTAAAAACATAATATTTTAAATATTTTAATTTTCTAAATGCAATTATTATGTGAATATTATATTTTGAATAAACTGTATAAATATTTGGTGTATTTTTTTATATATAAGATTTCATTATTTACCGAAATATTTGTTTGTGTCTGTCTATATATATATATATATATATATATATACATGTTTGATACATGTCAAATTGAACAATGATGTTATATAATATATGGTGTATATCAACAAAATAAAAAATAATTATAATGGATAAACAAAAAGAAAAATAATTAATAAAAATTATATTGATAATTATAAAAAAATTTAAATGAATATTTATATTTGTTAATTAATACATGTTAATTATATAAAATAAAACCATATTAAAAACATTAAATGTTAATGAATAAAAAATGAATAAATAATTATTTAAAATGGATAAAATTCCAAACATATCAAACAATGAAAAATTGATAATGAATAAATTAAAAAAAATATTAGAAAAGAACAATTAAGATAATTAATGATTACATAATATTAAAATTGATAAAAATTCAAAAATATATATTAAAAAGTAAGAATACTATATAATATGTAAAAATATAAAAAATGATCAAATTTACTAATTAGAAATATTATATGAATTAAATATATTATTTTAATAAATATAAGTCTAAAATGAATAATAAAAATTTAATAAATTCTAAAATTATTATGTGTGTGTGTTGAGTATATGAAATAATTAATTACATATTTTTATACATGAAACCAATGTACCCCACATTTTATATATGTTAAATTTAAAAATAAAACGATATTATATTACCTGTCCATTACTCGATACAATTATTCGATATTTTCATTTTATATTATTTTTTAATTATGAATCATTTTCACGAAATATATCACTTATTTAATATAATAATAAATATTTTTTATTATATAAATCATATTTTATGGAATAATATATATATTGATATATATATATGTGAATACTTTTTTAAAATAAAAATATTAATCATATTGATAAATAATTATGCATAGAAATCATTTAAAATGAACAAGAAGTTAATATTTTTTTCATTATTACATTTTATTCAGTTTTTTATATTTATATTTAATATATTTTATTTATAAATTTTTATAATATATATATATATAATAAATTTATTCATTGTTGTTGACAATTATTTCATTAAAAAACTTTTTAATAATTTTGTACCCTATGAATTTTAATTTTTTGATTAATTTTTAAAGTTTAGACATTTTATATAGCTTTATTTAATATATACTATTTATAAATGTTTATAATTTATATATATGTATATTAAATTTATATATTTTTATTAATAATTATTTCATTAATATATTTTTTAATAGATTTTTCATATTTAATCAGTTTTTGTGTTTATTTGTTTCATTATTTCAATTTAGCATTTTTATATATTTATATTAAAGAGATAATATTTATTTAAATTTATAATATATATATATATTATAAATAAATATTTAACTACCAAAATAATTTTTTTTTCAAATTTATTCATTTTTTATATCTATCTCATTAATATTTCAAAAAAATAAATATATTTTATTATATGAAGAAATTGAGGAATGGACCAATTAATTTCTCAGATAGGTGGTACACATTATGTTGGAACTGATTGGGAAGATAATAGTGTGAAAAGTCTTGAGGGATGTATAGGGAGGGCCAAGGCCCATATGGGTAAGTGAACGACTCCATTTAAACGTGTATAATATATTCAAGAGCCTATCCCAATAGTAGAATTCAGAAATATGAACACAAAAGAATTATAAATAAATAAGTGGACTCCCTCATGGTATTTCTATGTGGGAGTCACATATGTGATAATGACCTTTATCAGTGCAAAAAAAAAAGAACTCATAAAGGGTACCATTTATCAATACTACAAATAATGTGATGATAATGGAGTCCTCTTTCAGTGCGTTTTTAGTGATGAAAAGGGGACCCTATATAGCCATGTTTTATTTTTAATAATATATTTTTTTTAAATTCCTTTTTAGCAATAATAATGGTCAATGTTTTATATATGATGTTTTGTAGTAGTGTAATACATATTTATTTACTCATGAAAATATTTTATCACCTCAGAAAAATAAAATATAACAGTAAAATAAATATTATAAATTATTTAACCAATAACATGGAACATAATATTTTACATAATTTATATAACATAATAAACTAATCAATTATAGCCCATCAATTGAGTTAATTAAAACACATTAATAAAAATAACAATAGAAACCCCAATAATCCCTACTTTTTTGATTATTTTAAAAAACTACTCTTGATTAAATCAAGATATACCGTTTTTTGAATTGAAAAAAGAAATAAACCTTTTAAGAATAAACCATGATAAATTATGTGAAAAAACATAAATCAATAAGGAGAATATATAGAGAAAATAAATAAACCAAATAGATTTATCCTTTAATATTTTACTATCATCCATAGTGAGAAAAAAACTCTCACTAATAGTTTAACAATATTTTTATTGAGTTTTTATTAAATATTTGATAGTAAAGTATAACATTTAATTATTTAATATAGTAACATAAAATAAAATTTTAATTGTGAGAATATATCACTTAAACTATGAATTCTAGCAATGAAAGAATTGGATACAAATACGAAATGAACAATGTAGAACATTATACATTAAAAATGAAACAACTATAAAGTAGACTCCACCATAGTGTATGGATGTCCCCATTTTAAAATCATATGATAATCTAATCACAATAATTACTAAATTTCCCCAACATATAACATTAACCAGAAGATCCAAAAACATGAAATGGTTTTCCAAATTTTTTATAAATTATATATAATGAATACAATATAAAAACTTTATATATGTAATGTATTAAAATGAAACATAACATAATTCAGTGCATGGTAAAAAATATATTTAAAAAATTTGAACACATTCATACTTGTAAATAAACAATACATGGTATTCATATAGGTTAACACAAAACTATTTTCTATGGCATGTGGAATATATCAGGTCTAATACAATTCAAAATATATCATTTTATACCAAAACTATAGAAATGTTTGGAACATTTTAAAGTGCCCAGCCGGAGTATTGTATCACAGGGAGGGGGAGGGGGTGAATCAGTGATACCCTTATTCATTTATTTTTATTTTCAATTGAAAAAACCTTCAACTAATATTAATGATATAAATTCCTCACTGAGAAACAAATAAACACACATCCAAATGTAGACAAGGATTTACTAGGTTCACTATTCAATTAGAATAGTTATGTCATTTGTATGGTTTGGAAATGATCGAATACCATAAAAAACCTTAGAAATCAATCATTGGATTACAACAAGTAGGATGTACACTTTCACTCATGTAGCACTATGATACAATCCAACTACTGCGTTTGCACCCTCTTTGCACAATAGGGTAAGAAAATTGTTTTTTAACACCTCATATTACCTCTACTTCTTTTCAATTCAACAAATGTATTCAATTGAAATAAAATTCTTCAATTCCTTACCCAAGAGAAAGGTAATAACCACATGTAATTTGTTATGAAAAAATGAGTCTAATTCCTCTGATTCTGATTCTTACAAAACAAATACACGAAGTCTAATTTTCTAATATAATACAATAGAAATGAATCAGCCCCAATTCAATACTTGAGTATGATAAAACTCAGTATGATACTTCCTCAGATCAGAAATATTCAGTATGGTGATACCCAGTATGAAACATCGCATTCTGATTAATGTAACCTAATACCAAATCCATCCAAATACAATCCCCGTCGAAATGTATTCCATAAAAAAGTAAACGGTATCACTTTATCTCAGTAAAAACCAAGAGCTTCTTTCAATTCTACGGTGAATTTTACACATCGTCTCAACGTAAAATGTATAATTTTCACTTTAATAGGTTACCCAAAATGAGCTTAGGCAGGAATCCAAAAATGTTTTCTGCTCACACAAATTCACCCACATATGAATTTCACCTGAAATCTCGGAGCAACTAAGACTTCATCAACGCCTCTTGATTCTTCTAGAAACATCCAAAATCTATTCCTCTCCTTCTTCAGACTCCAATTTCAATTGAGGAGAACGATTTCATTTGTTAGGACTACATGGGTCTAATCAATTGTGCTTGATTCCTCATTCCAATGGATGAATACGATTATCGGAATAAATTTGAATAAAGATATTATATTTGAATGTTAGGAACACCTAGAAAAATAATTCATCAATCTTCTCCTCATTTCCTTTCTCTTGAAACACTTGAGAAACAATACTTCTTTAAAAAATAGTTATTGAATAATCACTCTCTTTCGGAATTTGAATTCATTGAGGATCAACTTTAGCATCGACTAACTTGAATTGGAAATTATTGTAACTTTCCATTCATTCCTTCTTTCTTTTTATATCAATCCAAGCATGATCTTTTTTGAATAGAAATTGTATAGATATGATAATTTGTGGTTACAATCATTCTGGTTACAATCATTCTGGGTATGATCATTGTGGATATGATCAAACACAATATGAAAACAATGATCTCTCCAAATATGATACAATACAGTATGGAAATGATGATATGCCTGGATAAGATTCAATACAATCTGAAATATCTGATCTAACCAGATTCGATACAAAACAATCTGATAACAATGATCTGTTTGGATATGACAGAAAACAATATGATAAGGATGATCATCCCAGATACAATACAAAAAAAATATGAAGAAAATTCATTCTTAATCAAGACCATCTATTTTATTTTCTTTTACCTGAATACGATCGAATACATTATTAATATGATTTCTTTTTGATTGGTATCATATCTTCTCTTTCACCTAGATACAATAATTTTGAAAGATAATGAGATCCAAGTATTACTCTTTTATCAGTATAAATTTTCAATCATCACAAGTTTTCAATGACACCACTTTTCATCAACATCATCTTCTAATAATGCCACCTATTCAATCGACATCACCTATTCCTTCGACACCACTTTTTATTTTGCACCACCAGAATACAAATTGGAACCCAATAATTTACTTCCACTCAGTATCCAATTTTTTTGAAAGGCAATCAGTATTTTCTCATATTCTTCTTATTGTTTTGACTTCTACAATAGGTACATCATCATCAATCTGGATATGATTGTTCTGAAAAATAGTTGGCACCGCCTCTTCAATTTGGATATAATTATTTTAAAAATCAATCAGGACCACCTCTTCAATCTGGGTACGATCGTTTTGAAAATAATTAGGATCACCTTATTAATATGGATATGATTGTTTTGAAAAACAATTAGCACCACCTATTAAATCTGGATATAATAGTTTTGAAAAACAATAAGTGTCACCTCTTCAATATAGATACAAATTTTCTAAAAAACAATTAGTACCGCCTCTTCAATGTGGATATAATTGATTTGAAAATTAATCAGAATCACCTCTTCAATTTGGATAAAGTTTTTTTGGAGAAACAATCAGCACCACCTCTTCAACTTGGATAAAATTGTTTTAAAAAATAATCGGTACCACCTATTTATCTCTACCATCCAGATACATTAAATTTGAATAAAATCTTTTACAATTCTTCTGAAAAATATACAGTACCACTTCATTCTCTCTGCAATCCAAATAGGATAAATCAGAAAAAAAAAATTCTTAATTGTTTTTAAAAACAATTAGAACCACTTCTTTTATTCTACTATATGGATCTGGATAAAATTATATTCCAATTGGCAGTATCTCTTTCACTCCCCCTTTCTTCCATCAATATTTCATCACATATTCTGAATCAGAAATATGATTTATATGAAATAAAAATCTGAAAAGAAACATCATAATTAATTCAATATTAGTCATAGGGACTCTGATTCTCTAATAAAACAGACACCTCTTTCACATCATATTCAGAGTTAATCTGATGAACATCAACATCATCACTTTTGAAGTGACTTATTGTCATTACGAAGAAATTTCATAGTGATTCATATTTATATCACTACCACAAGTAGTACAATTGTTTCTAGAAACAAATTGAATCGAAATACATTTACTCTTTCCAAGAAATACCTATCAACCACAAAAGAAACACTTCTTTCAATCCCTTTCATTCAGAATTCTCATTCATTAACATCCTGTATTTCTCAAACATACCTAACGATTGACAAAAAACACAACCAAAACACAATTTTGGCCCAAAAATCTCCCACTTTGTATATTTTGTCAATAACCACTTTGGACACATCAATAAAAACAATTAGTGTAATTGAATCTTTTCTTGCTCTACCTATTTCTTGTGTCTCTCCCACTTTCTCTTATCTCTCCCCCTTAGGGAAAAAAATTCAAAGGGTCCATCCTGATAAATTTCTCCCTTATTCGTAAATGATCTCAATTTAGATATGTTTGGACTATTTATTAACATGGGTTTGACATGATTTTCTATAAAAATATCCTTTAACTAAACAAATCCAAGTTGGTGTGGGCAAACCTAGTGTAGAAAACAAGAGTGTATAATCAAAGTTATCAATGTTGTCCTTAACACAACCATCATTTAATAACTTTTACATACTTCGTTTTCCATTATCATGGCTATGAGGGAACTGTGAAGGAATTTTTCTAAGACCGTAGGAACCTACACCCATCTAAAGAAACACATAATAATGTTCCATATGCATAAAATCACAGCATATCAAAACAGTCTTTTTGTATCCTCATTACTTTATTTTAAAAGAAAATTATGAGACTCATCAATTCAACCTTATTTATTTACACTCGTTCAATTCCCTATATGTTATCACAAGTATACAAAGAGATTGGGAATAAAGAGGAACCATGATTGTTTGTAAGAAATAATAATCGGACTAAGTATGTTCTCTTAGTCTTTTCATCTTCTTCTTGGATTTTACTTGGATGTACTTTATTCATTCAGTTCATAATTATCTTGTTTTGTAACAACTTTATTCTTATTTATAAAATCTTATGATAAGGGTGAAAAATTTTCTTCATCTTTAGTAAAATCCTTATTAACAATTAGTTTGTTCAATGTTTTCCATTACAATATTTTTCTCAAGAAAGATAGTTGAACATGTTTTGATATCATGACCTTTTTTATCATCTTCACCATTTGTTCATACATTTTTGTCTACATTCCTCATATATTCAAAAATCTTCTTCTTCTTATATTCTATTTCATTCATTTTTGATCCCTCTAATTTATTATCTATTTCAATGTGTTCAGGCTATAAAACTGAGCACTCTTTCTTTTGAAATTTAGCAGATCTGTCTTTCTTGACTACCAAAACTTCCAGATTCTGAGAATTATTAACAATATTTTATTGTATTTTTAACAAAAAAAGACATCCCTTCACAAGGTTTCATGGTTTCTCACACTTTAACAAATTTTTTCCATTGGTTGGAAACTATTTTGAATCTTTACTTTATTTTTCTCAGATATTTTCAATAAAACCTTCTCAAACTTCTTCTTTTGAGAGAATTGACATCCCTTGAAACCATTCCTTCCATAACATTTAGAATAATAATAGTTTTATTGGTGGAACCAACACGTATTCTATATATTTCCTAATGCACCACAATACTAGAAATATCTATTAAAGGAGTATTTGCCTTTGGAACATTGATACTGTCCAGAATTGAGAATGTGTTTCTCAACCACCTTCTTCTCTTTATTTTACAGTCCACCAAACCTTAAACTATAAATATAATTCTTCCTTTTCTTTTCTACAAAATCGCAACCAAATGTATTGGAGACATTTCTAGATTCATTATTTTTCAAAATATTATCAGACATAGGGTTCATTGAGACTTTTAAATTCCCATCCTTTTAGGTCTTGGCCACATACATAACATTCCCATATTTAATCTTTTCAAAAAAAATTCCATTCTTATTATCACCTTTTGAAGGTAAATTTTGTTGAGCCTTATGAGGTTTCTCATTTTGAGAACATTCACTAATTTTATTGATAGTGTTTTGGAAACTTGTATTTCTCAATTTAGCTTCAAATAAAGTTTGTTGGAAAAGTCACAAATCTTAATTATTTTCCCCCATCTTCACGTATAGATGATAATTATGATTCATTTCTTCTCCAAAATATTTCTTCAAATCATAAATATTTTTCTCTATATTCACTTTATCTTGCACATAATATCTTCGATTTCTCATTGAGGAAGAATCATCTTTAAACTATTTGTTTTTCTTTTCAATCCTTCTAACATTTCTCAAGAATTTTTTATTTTTTTCTTTCAAATTCATATCATGTTGAGAATATTATTTATTATAATTGTTGATTATGAATTCTTAATCATTCATTGTTTAAATAAATGTATTTTCCCTATTATTCTCAATGGAATTTTTATATTTAGCTTCACTTACTTGTACTTCGTCTTCAGCACAACTACTTTCATTAATGAAAGAAATATCTTCATTAACCATTTCAATGAATGTTTTGTCTTCACCATAATTTGTAACATCCTCACTATCATCTTCATTAGACAAAAATATAATCCTTTTAGATTTGAAGAACCTTTTATCTTCTCTCTTGGAATAGAATTTTTCTTTACCACCCATTTCTTTCCATAATCTTCTTGGCCTTCTTTCTTTGTCTTTACATTCTTCTTAATCACATTACTATTCATTTCCTCATTAAGGAAAATTGGAAAACAAATTCCCAATAGATCCACATCCTAAAAAATTTAAGGAATTCTTCCATTTATACCATGATGTACCTCTTTTCAAATTAATAGAAAACAAAGAAAAAATTGAATCATGATATTTACATACCTCATTTTTAGAGTTAGAATCCCTAGACTCTCCTTATTCTTATTCAAGAATATTATTTTATTCCTTGAATTCAATGAAAGAAATTTCTATATCGTATTAGGTTTTCCTTTTATATAAATCTCCCTTCTCATTTCGTAAGTAATGAGTGTATTATGAAAATGATTGAGAGATAATGTTTTAGGATCTCTATCTTCTAATGAAGAAACCTTTGTATCAAATTTGTTGGGTATGATTCTCACGATCTTTTCAACCATAGTAGAATCTTCCAACATTTCACCAAGAAATATTATAGTACTTAATATTTTATTTACCATGGTAATGATATCCCCAATTGTTTCTTTCTCATCCATATTGAGATCTTCATACTAGAATATCTATATTGGTAACTTATCCTTCTTCACTTTTTTATTACCTTCATATATATTTTTCAATTTATCCCATATACCTTTGGATATGGAAAAAACTTTTACACTCAAGAAATCACCTTCATAAATTGATGAAAATATATCATTCTTCACCCTACCATCATTCTAATGATTTCTTTTTTCAAAAGTAGTAATTGTATTTTTATCAACAATTAAAAGAAACCAAACTACTGAAGATTTGAGAACATAATTGTTGATAGAAAAAATAATTGATAGCATTTTATCATTATAAATATAATAGTTCATTTCATCAATGACTAGAATACCTTTACTTTTCACATAGTTCACGTTCTCCATTACTAAGGAATAACTTTGGAAACCTGGCTCTAAAACCAATTGAAAGGGCCCAGTCAAAGTATTGAATCATAGAGAGTGGGAGGGGTGAATTAATGATACACCTTTTATAATATGTTTCATTTCAATTGATAAAACATTTGCCTCCTGTTAATGATTTCACTTCCTTTTTGGGAAAAAAAAATCAACACACATCCAGAGAAACATAACAATTTACATGGTTCACCATTAAATAAGAATAACAATGTCCTTGGTATGTTTTGGAAAAGACCCAATAGCATAAAATCCACTAGAAATCAGTAATGGGATTACAATGAGTGGGATGTACCATTTCAATCATGTTGTACAATTGAAACAATCCCACTAGTGCCTGTGCACCATCTTAGAATAATATTTTAATACAATTGTTTTGTAATACCCCATGTTACATGTACATCTATTCAATTAAAAATGTATTCAATTAAAATAGAATTCATCAATTCCTTATTGAGAAGAAATTTAAGAACCACCTGGACATTGTTATGAAATAATGAGTCTGATTTTTTCAGAGACTGATTACCCTATGTCTAATTATTACAAAAAAATACTCCCATTCCATTTTTACGATATAATAAAATGGAAATGAGTTAGTACCAATTCAATTATAGATTATGATGAAACTCGGTACAATTCTTCCTCAATTCATAAATATTCAATATGGTGATACCTAGTACAAAAAATCTCGTTCGGATTAATTCAGAATTATACCAAAGCTACCTGAATATAATCCCCATCAAAATGTATTCAATACAAAACAAAATGGTATCACTTTCTATCACTAAAAAACCAAGATTCTCTCACTTCTGTAGTGAACATTACACATTATATCAAAGTAAAATTCACCTGTTTCCCTTTTATATGTGACCCAAAACGAGTTTAGGTGGGAATCGAAAAATGTTTCCCATTCAAATATATTCACCCACATTTGAATTGAACCTGAAATCTCAGAGAAATTAAGACTTCATCAAAACATCTCAATTCTTCTTAAAACATCCCCAATCTACAACTCTAATTCTTCAGAATCCCATTTCAATTTCTGAGCCCAATTTCAATTTTTAGGAATACATGGGTCCAATCAACTGAGCCTGATTCCTCATGCCGATATACTGAATACGATTCTCAGAACCAATTTGAATCAATATATTATATTTGAATGTTAGGCTCCCCCTTGACTAGTAATTCAAAAATCTTCTTATATTTTATTTTCTATTGAACCAATTGATAAACAATACATCATTCAAAAACCAATTCTTGAATCATGAATACCTTTATTACTTTAAATTCATTGAGGATTAGCTTTAGCATCATCAGACTTCAATTAGAAAGTATTGTAACTTTCCATTCATTCTCCCTTATTTATTTTAATCTTATACCAAGAATGATCTTTTCAAAATAAAAATGGGATGGATATGATCATCTCTGGTTATGATCATTCTGGTTATAATCATTTTGTTAATGATCATTCTGCATATGATCAAATACAATTTGAAAACAATGATCTGTATAGATATGATACAATGAAATATGAAAATAATGATATGTCCATAAATTATTCAATATAATATGAAAATGATGATCTTCCCAGCTACGATATAAAATAATATGATAATGATGATTTTCCCTGATACAATACAAAAGAATATGATACAGATGATCTTATCGGATACAATACAAAACAATCTGAAGATGATTCCTTCTTGATGAGAACTATCTATTTTCTTTTCTTCTACCCGAATACACTAACAGAAATTATGAATAAAATTACTTTTTGATTGGTATAAACAATTCTCTTTCACCTGGAATCGATCATTTTAAAAAATAATCAGTGCTATCTCTTACCATTCTATCAGCATCCCTTTTCAATCGGAACCACATTTCAATGAAACTAATTTTCACCAACACTATCTTCTATCGACACCGCCTATTAAATTAGTGTGTGATAATTGATTTGAACCACTTTTAATCAACACCACCTCTTCTATATGGATACATTTTTTTGAAAAAAAATCAGCACTTCCTCTTCAAAATGGATACGATTGTTTTGAAAAACAATCAGAACCACCACTTCAATCTGGATATGATTGTTTTGAGAAAAAATCAACACCACCTCTCAAATGTGGATATTATTGTTTTGAAAAACAATCAACACCACCTTTTTAATATGGATATGATTGTTTTAAAAATAATCAGCACCGACACTTCTATCTGGATATGATTGTACTGAAAAATAATCAGCACCACCTTTCCAATCTGGATACAATTTTTTTGAAAAACAATTAGCACCACCTCTTGAATATGGATGCAATTTTTTTTAAAACAATAATCTCTTCCAATTCTATCTTAATACAATTTTTTAAAAAAACAATCAGTACCATTTCATTATCTCTACCATCGAGATATGATAAATCTGAATACAATTATTTTCCGATTGTTTTGAGCAACAATCAGTACCACTTTTTTCTCTCTCCCATTTAGAGAAGATAAATCTAAATCCAATTCTTTTCCAATTGTATTTAAATACAATCCGTACTACTTATTTCTTTCTACCATTCAGATCTAAATATGATTCTTTTCCAGTTTGCAGCATCTATTTCACTCACCCTTTTTTTCTCAAGATTTTATCATAAGTTCTTAATCCAAATTATGATTTACATGAAATACAAATTAGCATGGCATCATCACAATTAATTCATTCATAGTCAAAGTTATTTCAATTCTTGAGGAAAACAAACACCTCTTTATCATCATATTTAGTGTGAATCTGATGACCATCTACCTCCAACAAGATGTTTTCACTTTCAAAGCTGCTTCTTCTCATTACAATGGACTTCTATAGTGAATCATGTTTCTATCAGTACCACTAGTAGAAAAATTGTGTTTAGATACAAATTGAATCAAATAACATATATTCTTTCTACGAAAGACTTATCAACCACAAAACAAACACTAATTTTAAACCCTTTCATTCAGAATTATTATTCATCAACATCCTTTCATTATTTAGCATACCTACCGACCGACGAAAAATACAACCAAAACATAACTTGGGCCCAGAAATCATCATTATTAAATATATACATCATAATATATATTTTTCTTTACCAATTGATTATGAACATATCAAAGAGTAGTTAGATGCATAATGTTTATATTATCTTCATATAAAATATTTAATAGTAGAAATTGATGAAGTTGTAGCTTTCATAATGTAATTCTTGTTTATTTTTAGATATTGGATTGTATATATAATATATTATCTCTTAATTTTTATCCTTTACTATGTCATTATTTATATAAACATCTCTCCCTATAGTGAACTTATCATGTGCTTTGTCCAACCTTTCAATTATATATTTAATCCTTTATTTCTATTTTTGTAAAAACATCTAAATCATGAAATACATTATAATTATTCTAGTAATTTCTATATAATAACAGTATATTCAGTAACTTTAGAGTTTTCTTCACATTCAACCCAAACTTTTGAGTCTCTTTAAGTTTCATATACTTTTCCAGTGAGATTCAAATGCTTATTCTATATATTAATCCATATAACTTTTAATTCTTAATAAATATCAGGGTTATTAGTAGATCCATAATATGAGGAATATGATGATGATAAATTAATATATTTATCCCTAAGATATAAGTGACCATATGATTTTCTATTTTTGAGTCACCACATGAATCACTATCCCCGAAAGAATACCATTGTGTACATAACAATTCTATTTTCCATTTATTGATTGAGTATCCTTACTTTTCACTTTTAGACTATTAGGCTTCAAGTTCCCTACTACATTATGTCCATATAAAATAAATTAAACACTGAATTGATTTTACCATTTTTACAATTACATTTTTTTTCATATTATTCACTTTCAATACATTATAGATATTTATACTATTATTGACCTATTTTACACTTCCTTTTATCAGAAAAAGAATCTACATTGTTTCACGGAAAACATGAAGAGGAAACATAGTCCTAAAAGCATTATTTTCCCCTAATTATTATTATTATTATTTTTAATAGTTTTTCATTCAATCTCATAACATTAAAGTGATCAAAAAAATTTATCCCTGAAATAAATATTAAAATCCTTACATTATTTAATCACTAATTTTATTAAATGCCACTCTTTTAGAATTTATCTTGAGAAATTTAAAACTATTACATCATTCTTTATCATTTTTATAGATAAACTCTGATGTTAATAATATTTTTAAATTTTTTATTCATTTTTTTGAATGTTTCATTCCGAATCATCCCAAATTGTTGACTATTTTCCTGATACATTCCATGATTTATTCACTATAAATTGTATGTTCGATGATGAGTGACTTATACAGTACAAAAAAATTCATAAACAGTCGTACAAGATGATATATGACTATAAAAACTCATATTAATTGAAAAATAAATATAATTTTTAAATCTATAATTCAAAATGGACTTTGGATCATTATTTACAATCAATGTATCCAAATAACATTTTTATATCTTATATGGATTTATTATGATTGTATAGTACCCAATATAAATATATTTTTAGAACTACAACCTTCATGTACTTCTAAATCACTAATAAATACTATTAAAATAATGTTATTTCGAAAAGATGTTTATTAACCATTAACTCTTGAATTTTTATAACAAACAAATCACAATCCTTTGAATTATATAATGAAAATGTAAAATTTTATCTAAAATTGTTATATATATGAAAAATAATAAAAAATAAAACAAAATATATATTAATAAGGAAAATTTTTTATTTAAATTATTTGGTATTATATTAGGTCCAAATTGAGAAAAAAAACCATGAATAAGAAGGCGTTGTTACCAGTAATTTAGTTTGGTATAGTGATGAAAATAGAATAAAGGGGGTGAGTTTTCAATCTCAAATAATTAGATTAAAAATTAATGAATGTTGATATTTTTTTCTAATAAATATAAAAAATTATAGTGTATAAAAGTAAATATTTTGTGGTTTTCAATGAAAATATATTTAAATATTCAAATATACACACACAAGAAGGATTAATGGGATAAAGAACATAGATTTAGAGTGGTTAATGTAAATCCCAAACAAAATCAATATAATATCTATAATTACATGATATATGTGTACATACAATATATTATCACTTTCAAAAGAAGTGTTAACCTTATTATAATCCTTCCGTTTTTACATGAGGTACAATCCACCATTGCATTTATATTAAAGGAATATCATAACCAAAGTTTTGATGTGTTGTTATAATCATTGTTTCCTTTTGGAGGAAGATACACAACCATGTATACATGATTAGTATTTACATAATTATAACTAGAACACTTCCATTTATGGGATAAATAACCCATTGGTGATTTGTTATTACAAACTTGTTAACATGTAAAAAAATATAAATAGTCTACTATAATGAAAGAATAAAAATATAAACCTGTGAACATCGATCGATGATGATGATTGAATTTGACTATAATCTTTAATTATTCATCATAGTCCTAGAAATATGATGACAAGTTAATACAATAATGTACTTATTAATAAACTTGATTGATAGAAAGTCTATTGTTTCTGTAACACCCCAGGTAAATAAAGAATAAAGAATTTTCATATTTATCCATATTTATGAATAAAATATTAATATGACTTTAAAAGGGACGCTATACTCGATGGCGTACCCAACATGCAACAACGAGTTTCTTGGGAATCTTACGTTGCACTCTAATAATAAAATAATATTATTTTAAATGGTAGTTAACATGTAGCCATTGTATTGGTGAGAATGGATAGAAATAACTAAAATATGATTATATATGCTTTTAAATGTTTTTTCATTTATCCAATAAAATATAAAGGCTTAAAATACGGAAAGAATTCAATTTTAGGCGTATATGCCCTAGTTTTCACTAAAGGTTCACTTATCGCCTTTTGATGGTGAACCGTCATTAAATATAGTTTTTTTCACTCTTATACATTCTATTGGACCAAATAAAACTCTTCTTAAGAATCAGGACATCAAAATTTACTTTGTGTAAATTTTTGGTATCTTTCCGATAAAGTTCATTTTTTAATGAATAGTGTAAAATGTTTTATTTTAATTCAAAACCTCTTTTTAATATAATTTATTTATATGATTAGATTATCTTTTTAATTGGTTTTAAAGTGAAATTAGAATATATTTTTACCATTAAATCCAATAGTGGTCATTGGAATTAATTTCACATTGAAATCAGACTTAAACTAGTGTCAATCTTTTGATACTTATTGTTTCATAAAAACACGCTATTTTTCTCTGACAACGGGAATTAATTATTAATTTAATTAATGCAACATATATGTTTTGAATTTTTTAAAATAGACATCATTTTTTAATTCGGAATATCAAATATAGCTTAGGGTGAATTTTTGGGATTTTTCTGAAAAACATCAATTTTTGATGAATAGTGCAACCACTAAGTGGTACTTATAAAAACTCATTTTTCCATTTAAATGAAATTTTTCCATATTTGTGTTTTGAATATCAAAAATACGACATACAAGGTTGTCATTAAGAAGTAAAATGTGGTTCAATGGGATAAAAATAATTTTTTGGTGAATAGTAACTTATTAAGTTTTTAATCGCGATTAGAGGTAATTAGTGTACTTTATGGTAAGAATAAAGTTTTAATAAAATGAAATGACCTAGAAACATGTCCTACCCTCATTTGATGTGTCATGGCCGACCAAGAAAATCCATTGGTAAACTTGGGGACCTCATGGAGCCACTTTGTTTGGGAAATGACATAAATATCTTTTTATTTAATGTTAAAGTAAAAATGACACAAACATGAAATGTTCTACTAAAACAATTTTTACATGGAGTTATACAAGTCATTTTTTTGACTATAATTATTCATTGGAAATATAAAAATATTTCATACATCATAGTATTTTTTTTATAATTTTTAGACATTAAATAGATTAAATTATCTATGACATCATGATGATGCAGCGATGACCTCATTATTTAACTATTTAAATAAAATGGAAAGACAATGTAATATCTAAGACATACACAAGTCCAAAACCTATTGGATGAGTTTATTTCGAACCCGTATCACCTTATCCACGAATTATTTCAATGTGGGACTTTTAAATCTGAAAATCATTTTCAAATAAAGTAACATTTGCTTACTTTCCAAAAGTGCCTCTCCTCTCCTCTTATAAAAGGCCCCCACCTCTACATCCATACCCACACCTCTCAAGCCTTTTTCTTGGCCAAACTCTACCCATTTCATCTCTCCAAATCACTCTCTAACTCCTTTAAGCCTAACATTGGGCATAATCCTTTCCAAAGAATCCATTGAGCTCAAATCAAAGGAAGTTACCCGATTTAAAGGTAATGTCTTCACTTGTGTCCTTTTGTTTTATTTTGCTTCTCCAACCCCATAAACTCTTTTTATTCATTTATTTTGTTACAAATAAAGTATCTTAAATATACTAGGATGTTTTTATAAGAAGTATTCGATCTACACATACACACACCTACATCTAATGGTTAAATAACATATTGTTTCCGTGGATGGCAAATTTCTGCCTCCTGAAACGATGATTGTTCAACTTTCTTCTAAAACTTTCCAAGGTGGACATTAAGATGAAACTATATTTATATATTATATCTAATATTTTTATGTTTTACTTAAGCTTCTGTATTTTTCATTTATGTCATACCTTTATGGTTTCCATTATGGGTAAACGCGATATCTTCATTTAAGGAAGTGCGGACTACTGCCCCCTCAAAGTGATTTGATTCGTTAATACCATATGTGGTACGTATAAAGGATATGTTTAATGATATTATATATGATACCATACTGGAATTAAAATACTATTATGTATCATTATGTTTAATTCCATAAAATATGAAATAGAAATGGATGTAGTGTTCATGCGGACGTACGGCTTACCGTCTCCATGAATGATGCATTTCATTTCTTAACTCTAAATGTTATGTAATATTATAAATGCATGCATATACTGGATATATATGATATATATGATATATACATCATGAATAAAATTATGGATATAATGAACCTTTGACCACACGAACAACATGTAATTGTAAGAAGTCCACTTTCGACTTAAGAACCAAGTATCGACAAAAAACATTATTTACTTAAATGATTACGTAATGTCCATGACATGGTAATAAGTGATATAAAATGAATAATGAACTTGAAAAAGGTTCTTAAGGAAATATAAATTAACTCATGTTTATTATTCAGGAGATTAAAGAACGATCGAGTCAAGTCAGACCCAAGGTAAGGGATGCTACTCCTCTCTTTCTTTTTAAGTACACTCTTTTATGTCGCTCCTTTTAAAGCTCATATTTCTTGTTATTGGGATGTTATTTTATATTACTATTACAGTAATTTTTATTTTCATATTATTAGAGACCCTATTCTATCTCATCAAACCATTTTGGAAGTTTTGAGTGGCTCCGTTAGGCTGCAAAAGTTTCGTAAGAGATGAAACCTCTCTCTTTCTTTACAAGTACTCTCCTTTATGTCACTTATTTTAAGCTACTCTTTGTTATGCTGGGGGATGTTATTTTTTATTACTATTTCTATAAACATTTTGTTAATATGATGGGAGACCCTATTTGATCTCATCAATCCATTTTTGTATGTTTTATGTGGCGCCATTAGGCTGCCGAGTTTTCGTGAGGGATTTTTCATCTCACTTTTTTTCCCGTGAGATTTATGCTACATTTGCCACAATTTCCTTTGAGTGGTGTATGTACTGCCCATAAATTTACTAATTGTGTAATATACTCTCATTTATGAGTATTTACATCAATGTTGTATTGTCCTTCTTTCACGGGGTGCATGTCTCGAAAGATACCCATGTCGGTAAGGGAACCTTTCACCCTCCTCTTTTTAAAAGACTTCTTTTGTTGGGTCTTTTAATTCACATATTGTTATGTTGGGATATGTCCTCATATATCCTTATTGATGTAAATTTTATGTCCAAGTGATGAGATAACCTTTTTATCTCTCATCAACTCATTTTCGGAATTATGTAGTGACGCCGTTAGGCTGTCATATTTTTGCAAGAGAACTTCTTAACCCAAATTTGATTCTTTGGAATAATCTTGTACTCCTTGAATATGTCATTTTATGAATATGTGTGAATAACCTCTGATTGTTTTACACTTAATATCCACTTATATTGGGTGTATTCGTTTGTCACACATAATTATGTAATTGATTTATCCTTAAACCAAGGATACTGTCTTTGTAAGGGACTTCATCTCAATCTCCATTAATTGAGGCATATTTTGTATTATACACAACCTGCTTTTATATGGTGTATAAACCCCTTTGAAATTTACGTTTATTCAAAAGGAATATTTTATCTATAAAGCGTTTTACTAAACGACAAAAAGGAATGTTTCTTTTTATGTATGCGGTGACAACGACCTTTTCCGCCGCCGCGAGTATTATTTGATCTTTGGATTCCTCAACAAGCCGTAATGTTTTTAAAATAAAATAAATACCATATACTTTTTTTTGTATTTTGGTATTGAAAATGGTTTTGATAAAAGATTCTATTATGTCATATATTTAAATGATATATTGTGATTGAAATGTGGAAATGTTATCATTCCATTATGTTGGTTTTATGTGTTATAATTTTATAATTGTACTTGGACATTTTACAGGTGGTTACATGATAAACAATATGACAGGTGGTGCCGTGAATACCAGGACGGGTGGTTACGTTATAACCTCCAATGCATTGGGTATGGAAGTCGGCCGTATGGATATTCCATTAAGTATGTATGGAATTTGGCCATATGGCTACCCCTTTAAGTGAAATGTGTGGAAGTCGACCGTATGGTTATTCCACTGAAGTATTTTTATGTCCCATGTTACCTTTATATGTTTTGTGATCTTTTTATGGGTTTTATGGTAATCTTTTGGTTACAGAAGGGTAATAAATGAAATTTTATTCAGTAAAGAGTTTTTACTACTTCGAAAAGGTGAAAAGCATTACTTTGATAAAGTATACATAGTTTACTTGTTGTTTTGAAAAAATAATAGTTTACATTCTTTGTGTATCCCTTACTGAGCTTTTTATGATCATCCCAAGTTTTTGAAATGTTTTTCACAGGAATTAACGTGGAATAGGGTCAAGGATGGGATCAAGGGAAAGTCATGCTACCTAAAACATGGAACTAGACATGTTTCATTTTGAGTGTTTTTTTATTTTATGGAAATTTAGTAGAAGTTTCTACTTTGTAATCTTTTGAGATGAAATAGTTATGTCCTAATTCTTTTAAACTCTAAACCTGAAAAGATCCTCAATGTGAATTATTCATTTAATTCAATATTAAGTAAGGTTTAAGGGTGGGGCCTTATAATTTCAGAATGAATAATTCAAAAATTTAATATAATATTATCTTATCTCATTGTATACTATAGTCGATTTCCCAATCCTAGTGTATAAATGATATTTCATTACTCTTTATAGTGAAAAATTCCTCATAATGATTCCTTCATATAATCATTAATTATTTAATACTTGATTTTAGTTTTCAAATTCCTCCAATGGTATATAATATAATTGGTTAAAATAATAATACATGGAATTAATTAATTACTCACATATAAATTTATGTGTATAATGATCAACAATTTAATGAATTTTACTTTAATATATCAATCTCATATTACTAAAAACACTATCTAGATCTCATGAAATTTTAGCCTCTATGATATTCTTGTATATAATATTCATATTTTTGTTCTCTCACTCTGTGGGTTGATGAACAAATACAAACATAAATATCATTTCCCTCTAAATGTTGACTAGTTTTCATGTTTTATTCATAATGATTTATCAGGTAAAATTTTTGGACATAAAAATTTCCCATTGTAATTTTCATTTTCTTATAGTATGGTATCATCTCATAGAAAATATCTATCATCAACATTATATATATCATCCATGAATCACACCATCTACAATAAAATAATAATAATATAAAATCTGTCTATTTCTATAAAAATGAACTTCATATATATGTTATATATATTGATATTTATATTTTAATTTGAACATATAATTATATTAATACATATTATATTTTAAAAAATATCATTTTTTCATCCTATTAATAAATTAATTTTTCATATTACAACAACCCCACCCTTTATTATAGACATAAACATGATTTATTACAAAAAATCTTCACTTGATACAACATTGAAGATCGAGAGGTCTAGTGTCTGGGGGTATTAGGAACATTACATAACAACTTAAAAAATGAA
The DNA here is from genome assembly GCA_963277665.1 of Viscum album. NCBI lineage: Eukaryota > Viridiplantae > Streptophyta > Magnoliopsida > Santalales > Viscaceae > Viscum > Viscum album. The sequence continues at coordinate 1,660,077,309 of OY728136.1, read as the reverse complement.
ACACAACATCTTTATTGAAAAATTTCATTACATGACCACTACATTCCCTATTAATTTGCATTTCCTGGGAAACCTGATGACATGCATAAGAAAAGGGTGAGGTATAAACACAGTAAGGGAGTAAACAAGGTATAACCTGAAGATTACAGTACATGTTAATAAATAGGCATATCTGTGGAGTGTAAAAGAAACATTAACATAAAGTCATGATATTTCATGATTAGCCGAACATGTAAATATGGTAGCAACACTTAACATGGAATTAGCATGAGCCAAGGCTCATTGCACATGGATCATGAGTAAACCGTCAATGCACATGAAGCACGAGTAAACCCCAGTTTCACATGATTTATGATGAGTCAATACCCATTTCACATGATGTATCATGATACTATAATTTACCCTATTTATTGGAGTGCTATTAGGGCGCGCCCTTCATAATCATTTCATTTCATGCATTAGTGTGTCACAAGGATCATAAATCATGTATTCATTAAACATCAAAAATTATTACACGATAAATGAGTGTGGAATTCATACAAGAAACTATTGAAACAATAAGATAATGTGCATAAAGTTGAATACCCTTGATATAGAAATGGGTATGGTATTTAGTACTCAATATTTTTTCTTGGAAAATTGCGGAGCAATTTTGGCAGCGTAACGACATGACAAAGAATTCATAAAAATGTATGATGAGACAAAAAGGGGTGTCTCATCATATCTAAATGAAATGGATAGTAATGGGGTAATATATATACATGTCCCAACAATTTTAATTTAATTTAGATTCATGATACAGAAGAATTACTTAAATGTAAATGACAAAAGAGAAATTCGTTACAAAATTTTGGCATGGTAACATGTATACATAGAAGGAATAAATGTGAGAAAAAGGGGTCTATCATCATTAAAAAAATAAAGAGGACTGTATAAGAGAGGTGAGAAATCATATCTCAATAATTATAATTGATAATTAAATTACATAACAATATTAAGAAACATTGATAAAAAGAGAAAGGAAGGAATCCCTTGCGTGGAAATGTGACACCACATGCGTGGGAGAGTCTTGAGAGAGGCTTTTCGGGATCTTGGGGGGCCTTGGGAGGTTCTTATAGGGAGTATGGTAAGGATTGGTCAAAATATAAAGGCTTTTTATGAGGAGGAAGTGGGAGCATGGGTGGGTTTATATAGGAAATGAGGGGGAATTAATTATTATTTAGGTTTGGGACACCACATATTAAACTAAACAAAACCACAAACCATCCTATGGTTTTTTCCCATGGGTTTTTCCAACAGGGATAGGAAAAAATATTTTATACGTACAAAGTCCAATTTTATTAAAATAATAGGGTTTCATATGTGGAGTTGAGTCACCCTCTCAAGGAAAACAATTTAAAACCTAAAATGTTTTATAAGTCTTGAAGGGTCCACTAATTCTTTGTAAAATTAATCAAAGAAACCGAAAATCACATTATTTTAATTGAAAAACATTTATTAGACGAACATAATGTTTACATTATTTTATTACATCGCTATTGGTTCATTATTATGTCATTGAACAAATTATATATTTAAACAGTATTTAATTTTTTTACCAAAAAATTTGACTCTCTCAGAAAAATATGAAAAATTCACCATTGGATATTTTTGAAGTCCGGATTCCAAAAATAATATTCCTTTTATCTAAATAATTTTCTAAATATGTGAATTATTTACTTTTAAAATAAAAACTGACATTTATAAAAAATTCATGGGTTTTGACAAAAGCAACATTCAAACATTAATAAAAATTACAATTTCATTCATAAAATTATAAGTTCATTTATATTTAATAATAATTAATTTAATAATAATTATATTTTATTAAAATATTATTTAATTAAAAAATCAATTAAATCATCAAAATTGATTTCATAGTTGAATATTAACTAAAAATACTATTTGTGCATTAAAAACTATTTACAAAGTAACAATAATAAATAGAATGAATATTCTCTATAAAAGAATAATGTACACAATTTTAGTACTAGGGTATTGTTACATAACCCTTTAAAACATCTGCATAAGACCTTAGGGTATAGTGTGTGATTGTGATAGACTCTTGACTCGTCTCATATAACATTTATCGAGTGGTAATATCTATCAACTTCCACTTCTCTCGTAGGTGGTTCCATTCAAGCTTAAAATATTCAAAATCGGCCTAGGATTGGTTAAGAGCGAAGCCTGGTGGCGCCAACACTTTTACAAGCTCTGAAAAATGGGCTTTGTATAGGGAAAGTCTACTGGATGAGGCCATCACTTACTTTGTCTGAGTAAATTGGATTTATTAAAGCCTTATATTTATACAAATCATGTGATCACTATTCAAAAACAATATTAGAAACGATGAAAATTCAAAACAGTATTCTAAAAACCAAAACATAGAACCAAATAAGTGCATACATTTTACATAACCATAAGAAGACATTTAAATAGACTAATAGAAATTTTCATTAATGAATTTTTGGGTTGTTAAAATCTTCCCCCATAAAAAAATTGCTTCCTCACAATTTGATTACATACAAAAAGAACTCTAAAATTTAAATAGGGCTTCAGGGTTGCTTACCCACCACCATTATACATTCCCCAACCCTCATTATCATGTTGATAATAGAGAGTAAGTCTCCACATAGTCCAACAATACCTCAATGCACTTTCAATGTACTCCACTACCTTAGTCCAGAAACAGTCTCTGCAACTTAGATTGTACTGATAGAAAATATGATTAAATTTTCAAAAATAATTGTTTCTTACATACAGTATAAAAATATCTCAGTTTAACATGTTTTTTTAAAATAGTTTGACAGGGTCATCTATGAAATTATGAAAATATAGTTCTTCTAATATATAGCCTATGTTTCCAAAAATACTGGAATCCAAGACTATATACATATAGGCAGCTCAAATGTCTCCCTCTTTGGAAGCTATCCTAATATCAAATAGTTCATCATACTCTCTGGACAAGATGAAGTATTTGAAAATAACCTGATAGTAGCTCCCTTTCTAAGAAAGGTGAGAGTGTTGGGAGCATAAGATTTAATCACAAGTGATCCATGATAATTTATGATTTTGCTTGTATAGAGGATGTGTTTGATATGTCGTAGAGAATGTGGTAAGAAATTATGAAATTGGAAAAGGTTTCAATACTATGTGAGCCTTAATTTGAAATAATTATTTCTTGTACATCCTCATGAAGGGACTAGAGTGTTGTATGAGGTTCTTCCCCCTCCATTTCGTAACTATCCCTTATTGCGCTGAAAAAACATATCAAATTTTGAATTACCCTCTACATGATAGAATTGTGTTATTAAACTTCTTGAAGTCTAATGATTTATTTTTCTTTAAAGAAAGGCATGTTAGCGGTAACACATAAAAGGAAAACCAAGGACAAAATAGAAGACTTTTAAATTAATTTTATTTATTTAACTTATGAATCTAAAGGAATCAATCTATGTTATCAATGATCACATTTTTGAAATATATTCTTAGAGGCATTATTTTTTAATTTCCCTAATAATGGTTCATACTATGCTTGTGAATTTACCAACTAATATCCCCCAAGAGTGTCGTTACCAATAGTGTAGCAAGGGCCATTGTTGTGTACCACGATATCCTAATTCCAGCCCAAAATTCCTTGTCGGGGTGTTTCACCCCAAGGTACATCTGTGCCAGAGCTGCCTCTACCTGCTCATATCCAGATAGGGATGTATTTTCTTGATAAACCACTTACTCAATAACCACAAAAACATAGGGATGTTTTTATTATACATATTATTATATCTAAGGCTTCACTAGAGTTTTCTAATTTTTAATAACAAAAATAACCAATCCTATCCTCCGATACAAACTATAACAACCCTGCTCTTTATTACACACTTAAACATGATTTATTACATAAAATATTCAATTGATACAAAATGGAAGGTTGATAGGTCTTGTGTATTTGTGGATTTGGAACATTACATAACATCTTAAAACATGGAACGCAACAACTTTATTCAAAACATTCTTTACATGACCACTTAATTTCCTCGTACTTAGCATTGAACGGGATAACCCGAGGACATACATAAGCAAATGATGACTTATAAAGCCCATTAAGGGAGTAAAAAATGAATAAAATAAAGATAAAAATATGTGTTAGGAAATAGTAATATAAATGGATCTCAAAAGGGACATGAACATAAAGGCATGATATAGAATGATTATCATAACATGAAAATGTGGAAGAACAATTTACATGGAATTAGCATGATCCAAGGCTCATTTAAAATAGAGCATGAGTAAACCCTCATTTTACATGAGTCATGAGTAAACCCTCATTGCACTTGAATTAACATGAGTCAACAGCCATTACACATGACGTATCAGGATACTATGCTTTACCCAATGCATTGGAGCGCTATCAGGATGAAAGCTTCATAATCATTTCATTTCATGCATAAGTGTTCCACATGGATCATAAAACATGTATTCATTATAAAACATCATTTATTATATGATAATGGATTGGGTAATAAATAATGAAACTATTTAAACAATAAGTAAATGCTCATAATGTTGAATACCCTTTATAGATAAATGGGCATGGTATTCACTACAAAACAACATTGCCTTGGAAAATCACGGTGCAATTTAGGTAGTGTAACAACGTGACATATGAATTATTAAAAATTGTATATGAAAGAGAAAGAAGTGTCTCATAATTTGAACATGAAATGGAAAATAATGGGTTCATATAGATACATTTCCCAAAAAAATTAATGGAATATATATTCATGGTACAAAAGATTTTCTTTATTGTAAATGAGGAGAGTGAAATTCTTGATGGAATTTCGACATGGTAACAGGTATACATGGAAGGAATCTATGAGAGAGAAAGGGGTATCTCATCATTAAAACATAAAAAGGACTATATAGGGGAGGTGAGAAAAGATACCCCAACATTTATAATTGAAAATAAAATGGCATAACAATGTTACGTAACATGGATAAAAAGATAAAGGAAGGAATCCCTTACTTGGAAGTGTGATCCCAAAAGCATGTGATAGGCTTTAGGGAGGATTTTTGGTAGCTTGGGGCACATTGGGAGGATTATAGAGAGTGTAGGTCAGGGGTTGGTTGAACTCCAATGGCTTTAAGTGATAAGCAAGTGGGTTCTTGGGTGGGTTTATATAGAAAAGGAGGGGGAATTCTTTATTATTTCGGTTTGGGACGCCACATATTAAACTAATAACAACCACCAACCAGGCCATGTTTTTTGCCCATGGTTTCTCCTCAAAGAGAGTGGAAAAAAATATTTTATAATCCCAATGGCCGAAATTCTTAAAATAATATGGTTTCTTATGTTTAGGTGAGTCACCCTCTCAAGGAAAACATTTTAAAAAGATAAAAAGTTTTATAATTCTTGAAGGGTCCACTAAAGCTTTGTAAAATAAATCAAAAAAACCAAAAATCAGATTAATTTTCTATTAAAACTAATATTGGGAGAACATAATGTTTATAGTATTTTATTAAATCACTATTGGGTTATTATGATGTCTTAAAACACATTATATATTTAAACGGTATATAATTTTTTTACCCAAAAAATCAACAGTCTCAGAAAATTATGAAAAATTCACCATTGGATAATTTCGACGTCCTGATTCCAAAAATAATAGTAATTTTATCTAAATAAATTTCTATATATGTGAATTTTCACTATTAAAATAAAAACTAAAATTTATATAAAATTAATGGGTTTTGACAAAAAACATCTTTCAAAACATAATTAAAATTATAATAGAATTCATAAAATTATACGTTAATTTATATTTAACAAAAAGTAATTTAATAATAATAATATTTTATTAAAATATATTGTAATTAAAAAATCCATTAATTCATATGAATATGTTTCTTAGTTGAATATTAACTAAAAATACTATTTGTGATTTAAAAAACAATTTACAAAGTAACAATAATAAAAATAATGGTTATTATCTATAAAATAATAATGTGAATACTCTTCATACTAGGTTATTATTACATAACCCATTAAAACACCCATATAAGACCTCAAGTTAAGGTGCGTGATGGTGACCAACTCTTGGGGTGGCTCAGATAACATTGCTCAAGTGGTAATCTCTATCAACTTCCACTTCTCTCGTATGCAGTTCTGCTGGAGCTTAACATATCCAAGATCAGTTTGGGCTTGGTAAAGAGTGATGCCCAGTGAAACCCCCTCCTTTCCGAGCTTATAGAAATGGTCTTCATATGGGAAAAGTCAACTAGATGAGTCCATCGCTTCCATTTCCTGAGTAAATTTGTTTTTTTAAAGCGCTATATTTATACTAAACATGTGATAACTATTAAACATCTATATTAGCAACAATCACCATTCTTAACAGTATTTTAAATACCAAATAATATAACCAAATAAGTTCTTAAATTTTATATAACCATAACAAGTCATTTAAATAGGCCAAGATGAATTTTCCATAATATATTTTGGTGTTGTTACACATACATTGTTGAACATCTTGTTAATATTGTATCATTATATTCTAAAAATTAAAAACTCAGTATTTTATATGTATCAAGAAAATAATTCAAATACAACCATGATAATGTTTAAACCCATCTAAAAACCTTTTTAGTATGTGATATCAAAAATAAAATAAAAAACATTATAAAAAGGTGAAAATAATAAAAAAATAGAGTAATACAATGATCAGTACATTGACATGTGTTTTCAATGTGTGTTGCAAACTGATATAGGGTTCAACATAATTCATAAAATTTTTTATATTAACTTTTTTACATTGAATCATATTTACACTGGGCATTTAAAATTTCATAAGACTTTGTGTACCACACCTATTTCAATTTATCGGTATATTAGTAGGTAAAATCTAAAAAAACACCTACATTTGGGTAGGGCTTTGTGACCGATGCTAAGGTACCCACAGAAATAGTTCATGAATTGACTCTAAATAACTTTTCATTTTATATCAATGAAAACCTTTCTCTTTATTAAATACATAAACATGATTTGTTAGATATATTTACACCTAATAAGACTCTGAGGATAAATATTTCTAGTGTCTTGGGAAATTAGGAACATTACACAACAACATAGAACATAAAACACAACATCTTTATTAAAAAATTACTTTATAAAACCTCAAAATTCCATCGTACATATCATTTCATGGGATACATGAGGACGTGCCTATGAAAAGGGTGAGCTATAAATCCTAGTAAGGGAGTAAAAAAATAATAAATTGAAGAATATAGTACATGTTAAGAAATATGCATATCAATGGAGACCAGCAGAAAAAAAAACATAAATGAATGATATATCCTGATTACCATAAATTGGAAACGTGGCAACAACATTTTACATGATATTTGCATGAGACAAGGCTAATTGCACATGTAGAATGAGTAAATCCTCATTGAACTTTAAATATAATGAGTAAACCCTCATTTCACTAGATGTGTCAAGATTATAATCTTTACCTAATTCATTGGACCGCTATCAGGGCACACCCTTCTTAATCATTTCATTTAATTGATAAATGTGCCACAAAGATCATACAACATGGATTCAACAAACATCATCCTTTATTCCACGATAGAGAAATGTGGAATTTATACATGAAACTATATAGTCAATAAAAAAATGTGTATAAATGTGGATAAACTTGATAGATAAATGATCATGACATTCACTACACAATGACTTTGTCTTGGATAATTGCGTTGGAATTTCAGCAGCATAACAAAGTGACATAAGAATCAATAAAAATGGTTTATGAGAGAGAAAGTGGTATCTAAAAATATTTACATAAAATGGATAGTAATGGGGTCATATAGATACATTTTACAACATATGTAATATAATTTAGATGCATAATATAAAATAATTGCTTGATTGAAAATGAGAAAAGTGAAATTCCTTACTGAATTTTAGAATGGTAATAGGTGCGCATGGGTGGAATTAATAAGAGAGAAAGTGGAATATCAGCATTGTAACATGAGGAGGTAAATATAGGGGAGGTGATAAATCAATAACAAATATTTCTAATTGAAAAAAGACAGTATAAAAATATAAAGTAATTTGTAAAAAAATGATAAAGGAAGAAATATCATACATTGAAGTGGGATCCCAAAGGATTGGGAGAGGCTTGATAGAGGCTTACTAGGAGCATAGGGATCCATGTGAGGATTTTATATAGAGGATGGAAGAGTTTTGTCGAGCTCTAAATTGTTTGTGTGATGAGTAATGAGAGGTTGGGTGGGTTTATATAATAAAGAAGAGGGAATTATTTATTATTTAGGTTTTGGACACCACACATTAAACATATCAAAACCACAAACCATCCCATGGTTTTTTTCCATGGGTTTTTCCAAAGGTTTAATGGCTCGGACCATTATGGTCCAATACATTGACACAAACTCGGTGCCACCGAAACAGTGCCACATGTCCTGGTGGCAGCGTGACAGTGGAACTGGTCATGAAAGAACTGGTCATAGTAGCACCGTGACGGTGGTACCAGTCATGGTAGAATGTTAACGGTGTGACCAGTCACGACAACACTGTGATGGTGGCACCCTAGCGGTCACACCATCATGGTCACACATCACAATGGTGCCACCGCTTACAGTTGTATACTGAACCAGTGGCACCATGAGGGGGGAACCATTACAGTGTATCACCAAACAGTGTCCCACCCATTGTTTGTTTCCTAGTTTCTCAAGTTTTTCCAGGTCCACCCCCACAACATTTCTTTTGACATAAAAGTATTTCAATACCCCCTTTAAATGAAATTTAAATCCCATAAATGATATCTAATATTCCCCAAGATCCGAGATACCCATGACATACCAAAACAAGTGGCTTTTTATTTGATGTCACACCCTCTTTCCCATACTTTCCAGTTCCGCCCCTGTTACTCATTTTCCTCTATTTAAAGGAAACCCATTTACTCAAAACCATAATGGACACCTATCCGAGGTTAATTATTAACTGAAAATTAATTCCATCGGTTTTAACCACCCAACTACATAGAGAAACATCACTTATACTTTAAAGAGGTTCAAGAATCCATATCGTGTAACTCCAGTATCTTACCTTTTATTGCACGCGAATTCATTCTTCTCCTTTGATGGTGTCATTCCCATACTCAGTTCATTTGGATCCCCTTCCTGATGCTAGTGGTTCACCTTTTCTAGAGCCCCTCCTGTTCACTCTTAGAGTCCTTAGAGTTCCTCCCCTCCAAGTCGTGCATCCCCAGTTCATGGTGTGAGGATAAAAATTCAATTGTTGATCATACAAGTCGATTTTCCCTTCATTTCTCTTTATTGTGTATCATTTTTGGTGGGTACGATAATGATTCTATGGGGATGGATGAAACCAAAACTTAATGAATATAATAAATGGGTTAAAAGAATTAAGGGGTGTGTTTTGTGATGTTGTTGTACTCTTTTACCTTTTCTTATTTGTAGTGAATTGTATGGGCATGTATCCACTGAAAATTGTGGTCATTGATGGTCCCTTATTACGCATTAATGAACCACTGTTTTCTTGTTATCTCTGTGATTGAATGGATATAATATGGGAACTTGTTAATAACATAAACTCGGTTGATTAAATAGATTCCCAATGAATAAGAATCCCAATTTCATCACCCCAGTTAACCAAACAGAAAGAAGGAAGTAAAAAATGGTGTGTTAAAATCTGAAAACTTTTAAGCTCTGTCCTGGTGATGTGTATGGTTGTTCATCTTGATTCTTGAAAGGTGACATGGATAGGGATTGGATCCCCTGTTGTGTAGTTGTTAGATTGTAAATTTGGGGCCATTTGGGGCTATATGTTGGGGATTTTTTTGGTTCCAGTAATTCGAGTCATCTCACAGATCCCTTTGGATGTTGTGCCTTTACAAGAGAACCTGGTGTGAATGCTTAATTTGCTGCTTTGTTTTTTTCCTTCCTTGGTATGTGCCTATGCTTATTAATTTCCTAGTTGTAAAGGATTATTTAAATGGAATCACTTGAATATGAAAACAAGAACAGGTTCGATGAGGAATTTTTTTTCTTGGGAATGAGTTGTGACTTGGTTGTGGCTGTTGAGCTTCATACGAATGAATAGAAAAAAGGGAGGTTGTTTATGTGATGGTTTTAGAACCCTAGTTTTGTATGAGTTATTGTTTACTTATATGTATAATTGAGCTCATATGTTTCTTATTCACACCCACCCATGTTGATCACTTCATGCCGAACTCCCCCATTTCACAGGGGAGGGTGTTTTTCCAAACACTCATATTAGTGGCTGGTTATTAGCTCATTTTCTTCACCCTTTCTCGAGTAGCACAAGAAATTTTATGCATGTTGTGATGGCCTGAGGTCCATTATAGCTCAATATTATTTAGGTAGGGTAGTTGTTGTGGTTTTCCAAGGTGTGTGCGAGTAGGTTGCTTCTCATCTTTTTGGGGGATGAGGCCCAGGTGTCTTCAGGCATGGTAGTAGTTGTTATGACCCAGGTGTTTTCGGGCATGGTGGTAGTTGTTCTGGCCCAGGTGTCTACTGGTGGGGTTTCGGGTGGTTGTTGTGGCATAGGTGTTTGCATGTGGTATGTGTGGTTGTGGTATCCTATGTGTGTGCGGGCATGGTATGGTAGTGAGAATGTGATAAGAATGGAGGGGGAGGTTTGACACATAGGATGTCTTCAATAACAAGTGGGAAAGTGGTGCGGGGTACCCAAAGATCAATGTGTTATTACTATTATTTTCTCTGACATGTGTTTTTTTGGGAGGGTGCCTTGGTGAGGTTGGGTGGGTAGTTTCCTTCCTAAGTGCTTTGGTTAGCTCCTTTTCATATGGGGCATTAGAATGTATCCCCACTTATTCAAGAGAGATTTTGGTTTCCCCTACTGAGTATAATGGTATACTAACCCTACGTATATAAAACTATTTTTAGGTTTCTAGGAGGCCTTTGGGGACCATGCGGGACAGTACCAGTTCAGACGTTGGGACAATTATTGTTGTTGATGTTTTTCTTTTCGTTGGTACTTCCCTTTGGATTTTTCTTGTGCTTTAGAACTTATTATTGGACAATGCATATGGGAATAGATTGTTTTGGATTTAATTTTTGTTCCAGTTTTTGTGTTGTCTGGGATTTATTATCTTATATACCAATCCTACTAAATAAATAGCATAATTCCTTCCATATTACTTGTGATTATATACCCTTGGTGCTAGTCTCCACTCCGGGGCATATTGAAGTCAGTTCTTAGGGGTCATTATCTCTCCTTCAACATGAGGAAGGAAGGATCTGGCAATTTTTTGTCCCATCCCTCATATTGGTTAAGGCAGTTAATGAAAGAAAGGTATCAAAGGAGATGGTTGAGAGAAAAGATGGATTACAAGTTTAGGCATAGTGAGTATTTCATTTTATGGTTGGGAAATAATGTTAGGCAATCTTGGAGCGTGAAATATGAAAAGGGAATACCGACAAAGACAGGAGATTTTAGGACCCCCTGTGAACCAATGCCTGGACTCTAGACCTACCGAACTTCCAATTGAGGCTACAGTTCTTGTAGGGTAGAGACCTTATGAAAGGTACAAGCATCATAATGACTTGTTTTCTTGTGTGTCTTGTGTATTTTGGGAATTTAAAATAAATAAAATGTCTTTGAAATATTTAAAAGTAGTAATCTACACTACTCAGGATTAGGCATTCCATGTTTAACAATCAGCTATGGAACTCAGATGACGACCAGGGGTAGTGCGGGTGATCGAAACCCAGGAGGATAATTTTTATGATTAGCAGAGGGATGATTGAGAGGAGGAGGATGACCATTGGTAGAGGACGCTTCCTGCATTTCATCATAAGACCCTCGGAAGTACGAGGAAAGCATCTCATAAATGGAGACAGAGAGCTGGATAGAAGAGCTAGTGATATATTTCATATTGATCCGGAATTAAACATAGTACTAGATTCCTCTGGCTGTATGTCAGATGTGGAAAGTGGCACATTAGGTGTGGACACATTATCTCGGAAAGTAGAGGGAGGCTGAGGTTTTGTGTACCGACATCGAGAGGGAGATCCGGGTGGAATTCCTCTCTTCCGTGATGAAGGCAGAGAAGTGGTAGAAGATACTCTCCCTTCTACTAGGGAGCATGTCAGTGAGGGATTTGGGGATCATGTTCAAGGATTCCCTTCACTTTTCTATGGACCACTTTTCGGATGGGGAGTCCTGGGAGAGACGTTTAGAAGAGGAAGTCTGACCTTCTGTTCGGTATGTTGTTACTCCCTTCACTCTATCGATATACTTGGAGGTCCAGTAGAAGTCCAAAGTGGTGGAGAGGTGTAACACCATGAGATTTTATGAAAAATAATCTTTTTAATTTCATTAATGTCTTGTGTTGTACACTACACCAAAAGGTGTTTTCACAACATGCATGCTTGACTTTCCTTGCATTACACACAATCACGACCATCCTCGATAGCGAGTGTAGTACGCAATACCGAGTTTCACTAAACGACGATATGCTGTTAAAATATTATTAAAACTAGCCGTTATGAATAGTAATAAAAACTTTTTGAAATTTTGTAAATTTTATTTTTCAAAATGGACTTCATTTTTTGGATTTAGAATATCGAAATTAGCTTAGGGTGAAAGTTTGGTACATTTTGGATAACTTTCATTTTTTTGATGAATAGTGAAAATTACTAAATTTTAATTAAAAGACAACCTTTTTAATCAAAATAATTAATAGTGATAAATTATTAATTTGAGTGGTTTTAAAGTATATTTAGAATATTTTTTTACAATTTAATACAATTTTGGTCAATGGATGTAATTCTAAAATTAAACCAGACATAAACAAGTGTCAATCTTTTAATAGTTATTATCTCTTAAGAACACTCTATTTGTTTTGATGACGAGAATTAATTTTTAAATTAATTAATGCAACTGATATGTTTTAAATTTGGTAAAATAGACAACATTTTTGTGTTCATAATATCAAATATAGCTTAGGACTAATTTTTGATATTTTTCTGGAAACTTTCATTTTTTGATGAATAGTGAAACCACTAAGTGGTAGTTAAAAAATGAATTTTTCATAAAACCTAATTCTGCAGCTTCTATGAGTGGAATTTCAAAAATCCGAGAGACACGGTTAATGTTAGTCAGTAAAATGTGGTTCAATGAGATGAAAATATTTTTTGGTGAATAGTAACTTTTTACTTTTTTTTACCACGGTTAAAAGTAAATAGGGTAATTAAGGGTAAAAATGATATTATTATTACCCTAACACATGTCTTAATTCTATTGGATAAGTGTAATTCGACCAAAAACAACTTTATGAATAAAATATGACCATTTAGACCCACTTGGATTATATTAGGACATTTATTATTAATTTATTTAAAGAAGGGTTAACATAGTTAAAATCAATGTTTAATAACTAAATCATTTTTAATATATGGATATACATAAGATAAATTCAATTGTAAATATATATTAGAAAGATAATAAGATTTAATACATAATTATATTATATTTATAATTTTTAGACATTAAATAATTTAATTTATTTATGACACAATGATGATGCAGTAATTACCATAATAGTGAAAAATTAGAATAATTGATATTATAAATACCAAAATAAATATCATTTTAGATTTTTTATTAATTACAGTAATTTTATATATTAATATGACATGTTATTATTGGTTTAATTAACTTTTTTCGAACTAATCATTCTGTTATGAGTTTCACAAAAATCAATTACTAAATAGTGTCAAAATTGACATAAAATAGTTTTTAAAACAGATATTATATTATTAATTGTTATTTTATTACTAAAAATCTAAGGTTCTGCCAAATGAATTATTTAAGGATATATATATTAATAATAAACAACTTGGGGTTCGTTTGTCTTGTTATAGAATGTTTATTAACCTTATAGTGTAAGAACACAAGGAGACACGGTAAAAGTAAAATTATTTAACTTAATGATAAATCTAAATGATAAGGTTAAAATAGGAACCTAAACTTGTCTAAAATCTATTGGATGGGAGGATTTCGACCCATCCCCACCTTAGCTTCGAAATAAATCAATTTGGAGCTATCTAAAACCGAATTTGACTTTATAATAAAATAATAGTTTTAGTTATTCCCAAGGTACCCCTCTCCTCCCTTATAAAAGGGAACCTCCTCCCCCTCTTCCTCACACCACATTGAGCCTTCAAGCTCGGACAACCCCTGACACATTATCCTCTCCACTTCCATAGATACATCCTAGAGGTTCTGGTCTTCTTCAAAGACCTATTTTAGTTCCCTAAAAGGAGGTCTCAAAGAAGCACTTCAAAGAAGAGGAGGTTCGGACACGTACAAAGCATATCAGACCTAAGGTAAGGGAAATATCACAATCTCATTTTTATCCGAGATTGTTTACACATTGGCATTTACTGGGGTGTATTTTATCATCCACATCCATGTTTCCTCAATATGTAATATTATTTCCATTCACCTACAATTGTTTAAATCCTATTTTAACCCTAGGTGAGTTTTTAGTAAAAGATATGAAAGGAATCTTTTGTCGTTTTTCGTACGAGGTACTTTTTTTGACTATTCCGACAAAAGTATGAGAAGAATGTTTTTTCAACTTATACGAAATGAATGGATTTTTAAAAAAATATTTCCAAGAATCTTCCTTTACAAGTTTTCAAGTTTATTTTTAATTAACTTCTTTTAGTTTAGAGTTGTATGACATGTTAATAAAGGAAAAATGTTTTTGAAGTAGAAAGGATATTTTCCTCAAGAATGGAGTTCAAGTGTTTTATCAAAATTATTTTACATCTAAGATAATAAAGGGTTATGTTTCTATCCCTATTATTACATTTATTTGATTATGTTGTGATGGAATTATTTTTATGAATTCCTTTATTTTATATAAGTTGTTTTATGATGTCACGATGTTTAAGATTCCCATTTTTATTACATGGGTTATGCAATGTTTTATGGTTTATGATTTTGTGGCACACATAAGAATGGTATCATAATGAGATGGGTGTAACCTATATCTCCCTAAAAAGCATTGGGTAAAGATTTTATATCTCATGAGATAGACATGGCTGGAACGGTAGGTTATACAGGTTCAGTGAAACAGGACTGAAACGAGGGTGACTCGGTTCAGAAATGGACTTTGTCCACTAAGATGGTCTTGGAAAAGAGTCTTGACTAATAGGAAATGATTCTCTATGATTATGTGTGTATGTCACAAAGTTTCATGGTTTATGTTATGATTAATGGGATTTCATTTCACTACTATGATTTATCCCATGTTATGAAATTATGCTCCCTTTTGCAGGTTAAGATTTCCAAAATGTTATGTTCTTATGAATATGATGTGATTGGTATTTCTTTTGTTTACCATTACTGAGAATTTGAGCTCACCCTTTTATGTTTTCTTTTCCCCAGGATATAATGAAAGGTTTTAGGTAAAAAAAGGAAGATCTTTATGGGAGATGTTGAAGATCTTTCACCACGATTAGAAGATTATATTCCGAGTTTCCAAAGACACTAAACTATTACGATCCTTGTGTTCATGTTTTTGTTATGTACTAAGTATTCTGCAAAAGTAATGTAATGTCCATCTACATTAAGCTTCGGGTCCCTACAGTTGGTATTAGAGGAAAGGTTTAGTCAACCTTTGGAAACTAGGACGCGAAAAAGTTAGTGAGATCCCTAGAGATATTTCTAAGTTATGTCTAGGGATGTCCTTAAGGATAAGTATACGTATAGGATACAGTCGTAGAACTACTGTAATGATCATATAATTTAACCTAAGATGTTAGATATTGAGGATACTCCCCCTTTATTATGTTGTTTTCTCTAGCATGATTTTTCTCTCTCACACTATTCTTTTTGGGTTTTAGATGATGGCTGGAGCCCGAAGGAACCGTGTTGATCAATGTAATGGATAATGCAATGATTGTCCTCCTAAACAAACAAATGTTACGGGAGATGGAGTGCAAAATCTTATTGCTATACTTACACAAGCTATGAATCATTCCGGACAACCCAATGAGCAGAGAAGGGAACAACATTCTATTGAGTCCTTCATGAGGCAATGTCCACCTTCTTTTAGTGGGTCTTCTGATCCACTTGTTGCTGAACAATGGATCAGTACCACTGAAAAGCTATTTTCAGTTCTTCAATATTCTAAACATGATAAAGTCATCGTAGCAGTATATCGTTTGGAAGGTGAAGCTGATAAATGGTGGAATCTTATCAAGAATACGAGGGAAAGAGATGAAATTGAGTCCATAGAATGGGACGAGTTCAAGAACTTATTTTTCAATAAGTACTTCCCTCGTATTCATCGAACAAAGATGGAGAAGGAGTTTCTTAAACTAAAGAAAAATGATGATGAATCTGTTGGTATAGACGAAGCAAATCATACAAGTCTTGCAAGGTATGCATCTGGATTTATCATCCAACCTGAAATTAAAGTTGATCGATTCTTTAGTGTATTAAAACCAAATCTTCTAAGGAAATTAGCTATAAGAGACTTCAGTAGCTATGAAGAAATTGTGCGTTGTGCTATCAAGCTAGAAATGGAATTTGGTGTAACTTATCCATCTCATAGTTTTGATAAGAAACGAAAGATGGAGTTTAAGGAGAAATCTCAGAATAATGGTGAAAAGAAGATGAATTTTTCCTTATGCTCAAAGTGTGGAAAGAATCATGGTGGAGATTGTCTTAAAGGGACAAGTAAATGTTTCAAATGTGGAAAGGAAGGTCATCAGGCATTTTAATGCCGCAATGATGGGAAGAAGATGTCTAATGATGAAATCAAAGGAAGGGATACATAGAATGAACCTACTACACTTTAATGCTTCAAGTGCAAGGAAATGGGGCATTATGCTAATAAATGCCCTAATCCAAGGGTTAGTGATGATCGACATGAGCAACCAATTAAGGAAAAGGACAAAGGGATGTCACATGAGATCACCATTGGAGATGTTGAATATGACAACGATGTGGTAGAATGATTAAGTGTTTATGTAATGGGATTCTATAATAATGTTGTATTTAGTATCGTGGAATATTGGAATATTTATGTATTGGTTTATTGTGGTTTTCAAAAATTTTATGGCATCGGTAACCACGAAAAGTGATTGAAATATTTTTGGAAAGCCGATGATATGCACAAAATGAAGGGATAAAGAGAATCTAATATGTTTGATAGTATTCATGAGCTCATGATTGATATAAGGACTATGTGATATCATGGTTTGAGTATATAGAATTTTGAGGATTTTGGTATGTGGAAAGTGTTAAATTTTAACTGCATTCATGTTTTCACTAAGGTTCAATGGGTATTCAAGATAATACATGATTAAGGCCTTTGAATGTTTAGAATGTGACCAACAAGACATATCTTATGATATATGGGGATCAACGATGGTATTAAATCTCTGGTAATCGTTTTCACTATATTATGAGAATGGACTGTAGTATTATGGATAAACCTAATGATTGGAATGGATTATGTTAGACATAAGTTAGTATTGTTTTAGGATAGAAGTTTTTTTTGATATTATTGATGGGATGTTATAGTAATATAGTTTTAGAGAAAGGACAACCTGCAGGACGGGCGATAACCCATCACGTCAGACAAGGTTGTAGCAATCGAACCCATAACCGAAGTGCGACTGGCCTTTATCGCCTACCACTGGCCTACAAGAAGTCCTTAGTTAGTAGAAACTAGTTTTATTTTATTAAGCGGTATGATATATGAAGTATAAGTCCAATTTAGGAACCATATATCGTTAATCTCACTATAGATGGACTTATGTATTTTTTGATAACTTTTCTAACCATTTGTTTGAGATAGATGGAATGAACCATCATTCTATCAAATGATCTGCTAACACATCACGAATGACAAATTCAACTTCATTTCTTTAAGAGATAAAGTGGAAATTGTCCAAAGAACAACCAACGGTGAAACTATACCAAAATCATGAAAGTATTTCTTCTAATTCCAATTTAATCAACTTTAGGGAAATGATCTTGAAAACCAAAAATGTTGTCCTAGTGCTCTTATATCTGATGAATCAGATGGTACCTTAGATTTTCATAAATATATGACTTTGTGATTTCTGGCTTTTCCATAGCCATGTTCTCTACCACTCTCCATCAGAACAATGATGGTAAGATTTCTCTTCCATATCCATATTTTCACCTATGTAGAAACCCAATGATTAGTTTATTTGGGTAACCGTTACGTTTCATACTATTGTTTTTAAAGATTTGTTTTGGTATTCCTTTTTACGATGTGGGTTTCTGTCAAAGAAACTTTCAAATAGTAAACCATTTATAACCCC
This sequence comes from Viscum album, assembly GCA_963277665.1. Lineage (NCBI taxonomy): Eukaryota > Viridiplantae > Streptophyta > Magnoliopsida > Santalales > Viscaceae > Viscum > Viscum album. Next base: position 1,660,058,871 of record OY728136.1, on the reverse strand, counting down.
GACGAATTTCGAGGGCAAAATTCAATTTAAGGGGGGTAGAATGTAACACCCCGAGATTTTATGAAAAATATTCTTTTTAATTTCATTGAAATAATTAATTGTGATAAATTATTAATTTGAGTAGTTTTAAAGTATATTTAGAATATATTTTTACAATTTAATACAATGTTGGTCATTGGATGTAATTCTACAATTAAACCAGACATAAACAAGTGTCAATCTTTTGATAGTTATTATCTCTTAAGAACATTTTATTTGTTTTGATGACGAGAATTAATTTTTAAATTAATTAATGAAACTGATATGTTTTGAATTTGGTAAAATACACATCATTTTTGAGTTCATAATATAAAATATTTCTTAGGACTAATTTTTGGTATTTTTCTGGAAACTTTCATTTTTTGATGAATAGTAAAACCACTAAGTGGTAGTTAAAAAAAATGAATTTTCATAAAAATTAATTCTACCGCTTCTGTGAGTGGAATTTCAAAAATCATAGAGACACGGTTGATGTTAGTTAGTAAAATGTGGTTCAATGAGATGAAAATAATTTTTGGTGAATAGTAACTCTTTACCTTTTTTACCACGGTTAAAAGTAAATAGGGTAATTAAGGGTAAAAATGATATTATTATTACCCTAACACATGTCCTAATTCTATTGGATAAGTTTAATTCGACCAAAAAAAAACTTATGAATAAAATATGACCATTTAGGCCCACTTGGATTAGATTAGGACATTTATTATTAATTTATTTAAAGAAGGGTTAAAATAGTTAAAATCAAAGTTTAATAACTAAATAATTTTTAATATAGGGATATACAGAAGATAGATTCGATTGTAAATATTCATTAGAAAGATAATAAGATTTAATACATAATGATAATTTATTTATAATTTTTAAACATTAAATAATTTAATTTATTTATGAAACAATGATGATGTAGTAATTACCATAATAGTAAAAAATTAGAATAATTGATATTATAAATACCCAAATAAATATAATTTGAGATTTTTTATTAATTAAACTAATTTTATATATTAATATGACATGTTAGTATTGGTTTAATTAACTTTTTTCGAACTAATCATTCTTTTATGAGTTTCAGAAAAATCAATTACTAAATAGTGTCAAAATTGACATAAAATAGTTTTTAAAACAGATATTATATTATTAATTGTTATTTTATTCTTAAAAATCTAAGGTTCGGCCAAATGACTTAGATAAGTCTATATATATTAATAATAAGCAACTTGGGGTTCGTTTGTCTTGTTATAGTAAGTTTATTAACCTTATAGTGTAAGAACACAAGGAGACACGGTAAAAGTAAAATTATTTAACTTAATGATAAATCTAAATGATAAGGTTAAAATAGGAACCTAAACTTGTCTAAATTCTATTGAATGAGAGGATTGCGACCAATCCCCACATTAGCTTCGAAATAAATCAATTTGGATCTATCTAAAACCGAATTTGACTTTATAATAAAATAATAGTTTTAGTTATTCCAAAGGTACCCCTCTCCTCCCTTATAAAAGGGAACCTCCTCCCCCTCTTCCTCACACCACATTGAGCATTCATGATCGACCAACCCCTGCCACTTTCTCCTCTCCACTTCCTTAGAGACATCCTAGAGGTTCTGGTATTCTTAAAAGACCTATTTTTGTGCCCTAAAAGGAGGTCTCAAAGAAGCACTTCAAAGAAGAGGAGGTTCAGACACGTACAAAGCATATCGGACCTAAGGTAAGGGAAATATCACAATCTCATTTTTATCCGATATTCTTTATACTTTGGCATTTATTGGGGTGTATTTTATCATCAACATCCATGTTTCCTCAATATTTAATATTATTTCCATTCACCTTCAATTGTTTAAATCCTATTTTACCCCTAGGTGAGTTTTTAGTAAAATATATGAAAGGAATATTTTGTCGTTTTTCGTACGAGGTACTTTTTTGACATTTCCGACAAAAGTATGAGAAGAATGTTTTTTTAACTTATATGGAATGAATGGATTTTTAAAACAATATTTCCAAGAATCTTCCTTTACAAGTTTTCAAGTTTATTTTTAATCAAATTCTTTTAGTTTAGAGTTGTATGACATGTTAATAAAGGAAAAATGTTTTTGAAGTAGAAAGGATATTTTCCTCAAGAATGGAGTTCAAGTGTTTTATCAAAATTATTTTCCATCTAAGATAATAAAGGGTTCTATTTCTATCCCTATTATTACATTGATTTGATTATGTTGTGATGGAATTATTTTTATGAATTCCTTTATTTTATATAAGTTGTTTTATGATGTCACGATGTTTAAGATTCCCATATTTATTACATGGGTTATGCAATGATGTATGGTTTATGATTTTGTGGAACACATAAGAATGGTATCATTATGAGATGGGTGGGACCTATATCTACCTTCAATGCATTGGGTAAAGATTTTATATCTAATGAGATAGACATGGCTGGAAAGGTAGGTTATACCGGTTCAGTGAAACAGGACTGAAACGAGGGTGACTTGGTTCAGAAATGGACTTTGTCCACTAAGATGGTCTTGGAAATGAGTCTTGACTAATAAGAAATTATTATCTATGATTATGTGTGTATGCCACAAAGTTTCATGTTTTAAGTTATGATTAATGGGATTTCATTTCACTACTATGATTTATCCCATGTTATGAAATTATGCTCCCTTTTGCAGGTTAAGATTTCTAAAATGTTATGTTCTTATGATTATGATGTGATTGATATTTCTTTTGTTTACCCTTACTGATTATTTGAGCTCACCCTTTTATGTTTTCTTTTCCCCAGGATATAAAGAAAGGTTTTAGGTAAAAAAAAAATATCTTTATGGGAGATGTTGAAGATCATTCACCATGATTAGAAGATCATATTCCGAGTTTCCAAAGACACTAAACTATTACGATCCTTGTGTTTGTGTTTTTGTTATGTACTAAGTATTCTGCAAAAGTAATGTAATGTCCATGTATGTTAAGCTTCGGGTCTCTACAAGAGGATTCAGATGTTGGGAGGTGCCCTTCGAGAGAGGATCCAATTGGGCTCCTCAAATGGAAAAGTCACTAGTAACAATTTTCCAGAGTTAGGACCTTCTAGGATTCGACTAGTGGGGAGCAGGTCCTAGCAGTTCCAGTTTTGATCTCCCATTATTCACCTCTTCTTTATAGGCCCATGATAGATATTCTTCATCTGTGGCAGTCGTGGGAATTTTTGAAATCAATACCTAGACCAATTTCAGTATAGTGGAGGTGGTAAAGTTCAATGCCCATCTCAATAGTAGAAGTTTCTAGCCATTACCTTTTAGTAGCACTAGCAGGGAAAAAGATCTCCCTCTTTTCTAAGAGAAAACATTACGAGAGGACCCTTACCTCATAGAACCCCTCAGGGACCTCGACCAGGGCGTGGTCGAGGAGGCGTCCCACAACCGAGGGGTAGAAGAGTAAGGTGTGGGTAGTTTCATGCCATAGAGGAAGCAGTTCCAATAGTGCTAGAAGTTTTTTGAGGTATGATCAACTTGTTTAGTACTCTTGAATGTTCCATGTTTGATTCAAAATATTCACACTCCTTTGTTGCACCCATTCTAGCCCATGGTTTGGTTCTAGACATAGATAGAATTTCCATACCCCTAGTCTTGAGTATGCCAGTCGGGGGTCAAACCTGCTTGTCTTGTGTTTTATGAGGATGTAGACTGATGGTGGGACCTCATCAGTCTAGTGGTGACCTTATATTGCGGCAGATGCAGCCATATGATGTCATTATATGCATCGACTAGCTGTTCTATATGTTTTCTTCTATCGACAACTTTTGGAGAATGGTTGTTTTTTAGATATGGTTAGACTACGTGTGTATTTCGTTGTTGAGAGGGGTTTCTAGCAGGGATGCCAGTGAGTGGATCCCATTCATTCCTAGTTATCTGATCTGTTAGGGGAGTCCGTGGACTCACAGATGGTGGAATATACAGGAATTTTCTTGGAGTTCATAGAAATCTTCCCTGAAGAAGTGGTGAGTGTACCCCGTTGACGTGATGTTGAGTTCGAGATAGACTTGCAACCTGGTGCTCATCCAATTTCGATGGATCTATGTTAGATGTCACCTTCTGAGTTGCAGGATATACAAATTCATTTTGGCGATCAGATGAATAAGAGTTTTTTATGACCAAGAAAATTACCATGGGGTGCTCCGGTCTTGTTCGTGAGAAGGAAGATGATGGTCTCAGGCTGTGCACAAACTACTGGAGACCGAATCAAGTAACAGTAATAAACCATTAACTTCTACAAAGGATAGACGACCTTTTGATTAGTTTAATGGGGAATTATGGTTCTCCAAGATCATTCTGTGTTCAGGATATCTCCAGTTGAGGGTGACATCTCTACGACTGCATTCAGGTGTAGGTATGGGGACTTTGAGTTTGTGGTCAGGTCGTTCGGAATTATGTACACATCGTCCGTGGTCATGGGGCTCATGAACTCCATATTCCAGGTATATCTGTACCGGTTTGTAGTCGTTTTTTTTGATGACATCCAATTCTACTCAAGATCGGAGGAGGATCACACTGAGCATTTGACGATGGTTTTAGAGGTCCTCTAGAAGCGGCAGAGCTATAGGTATTTTTCCATGTGTAAGTTCTGGACACGATAAGTGAACTTCCTTAGACACGTGGTGTCTTAGAAGGGGATATAAGTGGACCCATCAATGGTCGTAGTGGTTTTCTCTTGGGCAGCACCCAAGAATGTGACAAAGTTTCGTAGTTTCTTGGGTTTAGTGGGATACTACCAGTGATTTGTGTCCGACTTCTCTTGAGTTTTAGAACCCATGAAATCCTTGAAAATGAAAGACCAGTCTTTTATATGGAGTGGGAAGTTCTATTTAGCCTTTATTTATCTAAAGGGGAAATTAGTTAGTGCCCCATTGCTGAGGTTTCCAGAATAAGAGGTGACGTTTGATGGGTTCTGTGATGTTTCCGGCCAAGGCTTGCGGTGTGGTCTAATGAAATATCATTTGGTGATCTCTTATGGGTCTAGGAAGTTACATCACCATGAGCATAACTATTCCACCCATGATCCTAAACCTGTAGTGGTGGTGTTCTCACTAACGTTGTGGCGGCATAACCTCATCATGGAGCGATTCGTGGTCTTCACTGATCACAAGAGATTGAGGTATATCTTCTCCTAGTGGGACCTAAACATGCAGTAGCTTAGGTGGATGGAGATTTTTCATGATTAAAAATTTGAAATAACTCACAAAAAAGGTATGGGGATTGTGGTGGCCGGTTCCATGAGCAGGAAGTCATTGAAGGATGTGGTTTGAGAGTAGGCAGATGTTTGGAAGATGACTGAGGAGTTGGCTGACCTACATTTGGATGCAAGGGTGGAGGATGATAGAGGCCATTTGTTCCAAATGAAAGTGCACTCCTCTCTATAGTATCTGGTAGAAGAGTCTTAGTGGGGAGACTTAGAGGCTAATGTGATGCACAATCATGTTATCCCGTGTGATACTCAAGGTGGATGGTAGGAATACATGTAGAATCAAATGTTGTATCATGGAAAGTTGTTCATCCCTGTTGGAATCCATGGGAAAGTTCTTGTTGAGTTACAAAACTCACCCCTGGAGGTACACATGGGAGTTTCCATGATGTACCGGGGTATACAGGGTCAGTTTTGGTGGCCCGGGGTGAAGCAGACAGTGACAGAATTTGTGGCGATGTGCCTCATGTATCAGCAGTTGAAGGCAAAACACCACATACCAGGAGGCCCGTTGAAACCATTAGAGGTCCCCAAGTGGATTTGGGATGACATCTTGATGTATTTTTTTGTATGAATACCAAGGGATCAATGAGGATGTGATGTTATCTGGGTAGTGGTAGACCGACTGACAAAATCAGATCACTTCTTGACAATCAAGGAGTCAAGTGCAGTGGATGACTTAGAAAAAAGTACATAGATGAGGTGGTGTGATTTCATGGAGTTACAAGGTCCCTAGTCACCGATCAGGATACCCGGTTTACCTCACGGGTTTGGAACGGTTTGCAACATGATTTTGGCCACTAGCTAGTCCTCAGTACTACTTTCCACCCCCATATAGATGGCAAGAGAGAGTGCACCATCTAGACATTGGAGGATATGCTACCTGTATGTGTTTTGGACTTTGGAGGAGTGTGGGTAAGACACTTGCCTATGGTAGAGTTTTCCTACAACAATATCCATCACTCTACCATTGGCATGGTTACGTTCAATGTTTTGTAAGAAAGGCCATGTCGGCCACTTGTGTGATGGGAAGAGGTTATGGAATCAGGTGTTCGTGGTCTCGAGGTTGTGTTGAGCACGATGGAGATGGATCAGCTTATATGGAAGAGGATGAAGTCAGTTAAGGACCAGCAGAAGTTGAGGTATGCCGATTATAGGAGGAGACCCCAGGAGTTCTAGGTTGGGGACCCTGTGCTCTCGAAGGTCTCCTTTCAGCATGGGAAACAGAGGTTCAGCATGGGGAGTAAGCTTTATCCCAGGTTCGTTGGATGCTTTGAGGTGTTGTGGAGGGTCGAAAAAGTGGCTTATCAACTGGTGAAACCACCTCCAATATAGAAGTTGCACGAAATCATCCATGTGTCTCAACTCCATTGGTATCTACATGATGATTCAAAAATCCTCGACATGGGGGAGATGGATATCAAGGACGACATGAAATTTGTAGGGAAACTATTGGGGATCAAGGATCTTTCGAAGAAGGTGCTTCATGGAAGAACCTTTCCCTTGGTTCGTGTGTTATGGAGTCATGGTGGCCTCGAGGAGTGTACCTGTGAATGGGAGTCATAGATGTGTGCCCAGTACCCAGAGCTATATTGATTTTGGTTCTATTTTGTTTTGTACATGATTTTGATGTAGTGCTTGACCTTGTTAACTATGAAATGTGTTGTACTCCTTGTTCTCTGGATGTGTGTGAAGAGTCAAAACTGTGGGAAGAGGGGACCCAATCCTTAATCAACACACATTATGTTGGATGCGATTAATCCCATGATGGAATGTCAGTTCCACCCAAAGTGGATAGTATCTTGACATGGAGGAAGGGACTCCCTAATCCATATGTCTAGGCAGTAAGGACTTCATAATATTGTGTGGTTTCCTAGGGGAGATTGGCAGTAGTGCTTCTAGAGTTTATCAGTATGAGGGTAAGATGTTCCTAGATGTTGAGGAGGTGTCCTTTTAGAGCTTTAGATTATCCATGGTTGTTCAGAATATAGAAATCGATGATGAATTACTCTTGAGAGGTATCTTAATGAGGGTTGTTTGGACCACTTTTTGAAGTCGGTTTTAAATTCTCGAGGATGAGAATAGTTTGATAGGTATATGATTCAATGGCCCATACACTCATGGTCTAGTACATTGACAAAAACTTGGTTCAACTGAAACAGTTGCACCGATCATGGCAGTAGCGTGATGGTGGCACCAGTCAAGGAAGATCCAGTCACAGTAGCACCATGACGATGGTACCCGTCACAGCAGCACCATGACGGTGGTACCGGTCATGGAGGCACTGTGACAGTGGCACCTTAGTGGTCACACCATCATGATCATATTCTAAAATGGTGGCACTGCAATGGTGGCACCATTAGGCTATCCCAACCTTTGTTTTTTTCCCAAATTTTCTTTGTTTTCCTAGTTCCGCACGCACAATGTGTTGTTTGACATAAAAGAGTTTCAATACCCTCTTTCAAATCCATTTGAATCCCATAAATGTATCTAAAGTCCACCATGAGCAGTCGTTTTGGCCACCTCTCCGATGTGAATTATTAGATGAAAATTAATTCCATCGCGTGTAATTGCCCAACCACATGGAGAAACCGCTATCCTCCTTTAATGCGATTCATGAATTCATATTCTATAAATCTATGATCTTACCTTTTATCACACGAGGATTTATTCTTCTCCTTGTTTGGTATATTTCACTTACTTAGTGAGTTTGGTGTCCCCCTTCCTGAGGCTAGTGGTGAAACTATGCTAGAGCCCCTTCTACTCATTATTTGAGTCCTCAATGTTCCTTCCCTTCAAGTCACACATCCAATGTTCATGGCGCAAGGAGAAAAACTTCGATAGTTTATCATCCAAGTAGGGTTTGCCTTATTATCTCTTTACATTGTATCATACGGGGTAGGTACAATAATATTCTTACAGAGATAGATGAAACCTAACATTAACGAAGATAATAAATGGTTTAAAGAATGAAGGGCTGTGTTTGGTGATGCTTCTATACTCTTTTACCTTTCCTTATGTGTTGTTAATTGTATGGGTTATGTCCATTGAAAATCGTGGCTATTAGTGGTCCCTTATTTTTCACTAATGAACCTTTGTTTTCTGTTTATTTCTATGACTGAATGTCTGTAACATAGAAACTGGTTGATCACATAAAATAGTTTGAGTAAATGGATTCCCAATGAATAAGAGCCATTGTGTGGTCACCCGGGCTAACCAAACAGAAATACGAAACTAAAGAAATGGTTTCTTTAAATCTTAAAACACCCTTGCTCTGCCTTGGTGATGTGTATGGTTATTCTGCTTGATGTATGTGAGGTGTCATAGATGGGGATGGGATCCGTTTTTGTGCAGTTTTTAGTTTGTGGACTTGGGGCCATGGGGGGCCATATTATGGGGCTTGGTTTGGTTCTAGTACTTTTAGGGATCTGACATATCCTTTTTGTTGCTATGACTTTACAAGAGAACCAGGTGTGAATGCTTAATTTACTGCATGGTTGTTTATCCTTACTAGGCTTGTTCTTATGCCCGTTATTTTCTAGGTAGTGACGGATTATTTAAATAGAATCACTTGGATATGAAAATGAGAATAGGTTCAATGGGGAATTGTTTTCCAGGAAGGGGTTGTGACTTGGTTATAGTTTTTGTGCTTCTTATGAATGAATAGTAATGACGGTGCTTGTGTATGGGATGGATTTGGAACTCTTAGGTTGGGATGAGTGCTTGTTTACCTATATTTTTAATTTATTTCTTATGTTTCTTATTTGCGCCCCACCCAAGTTGATAACTTCATGCCGATCACAACCATTTCTAGGGGTGGGTGTATTTCCCGACACTCCTATGAGTGGCTGGTTATTAGATCCTTTTCTACTCCCTTTGCCGAGTAGTCCAAGACCTTTTGGGCAGGCTATGATGGCCTAAGGTCCATTATATCCCACGATTCTTCAGGAAGGGTATTTTTTGTGGGTTTCCTAGGTTTCTGTGAGTAAGTTTTTTCCCATGTTTCTTTGGGATGAGGCCCATGTTTCTTTGGGCAAGATAGTAGTTGTTCTAGACCAGGTGTCTTCGGGCGTGGAAGTAGTTGTTCTGGCCTAGGAGTCTACAGGCGTGGTTACGTGTTGTTATTGTGGCCCAGGTGTTTACGAGCGGGGTGTGTGGTTGTGGTAGCCCAGGTGTGTTCAGGTGGAGTATGGCAGTGGGACTACAGTGAGAATGGCAGGGGAGGTCTGCTGAGTATGATGTCTTCAATAACCTATGGGAAACTGTTGCAGGGTACCCAAACATGGATGTGTTATTTCAGGTTGCCTTATCTTTCTTTATATCAAAATGTATTTATCTTATATTTTTATTTATATATTATAAATTATATTAAGTTTTAAGAAATTAACTTATGAATATCCTTTTATCACTCACTTTTGGGGATATACATGTTTTTAAAAAGAATCCATCCCTAGAACATTCATATTAGAAAACTTGTTTTTTGGGAACTTCTCGAATTTTTACAAAATTTCAAGTGCATTATATCCTCTGGTATAATACAACATTATCTTTATAAAATATATCTTTTATAATGAAAAATTTTGGGGTTCAATTCATATTTTATATATAGGATTTTACTCTTTTCTATTTTAAAAGAACTGTAGTATTTTCCTTAAAACCGCACAAAAATGTATTAATGATAATGTTTCTCAAATATATTTATTATATATAGTGACTATTGTTTGACATAAATTAACCTATTATATTTATAATTTACCATATGAATACCCATGTATGTAATGATTTCTTTCTTTCATTGAAACTTTCATGATAAACCAATTGGTTATTCTTTATGTCATTATTTTGGTACCTTTTTAATTCCAGGGGTACCCTTATGATTATTTATGGTTGATTATGTCTGATTATTTATATGGAAAGAGTATTTAGGAAAAAATTTAGATGGGTGTTCCCAGATATCACTCCAATGCATTGGGTAATGTTATGTCTCAGGATATGCGATGTTAAAAGAGATTTGAGGTCACCCTTGACCCATACTACAACGGGAAATGAGACTGGCAGTTATCCTTGACCCGTACTACTACGATTAATGATATTGCCAGTTAGAATTGACTCATACTAAAGACATGTTTTATGATTCTACCACATTTATAGGATTCCATGTTTATATGATCCCATGTTTATATGTTATTATTTCATGTGTTCTATGATTTTGATATGATTATGTCATGCCTCCTAGATCATGTGATTTAGCATTATTGTTTTTTTCATTCCTTTACTGGGATTTTTAGCTCATCCCTTCGTTATGTGTTTCCTAGGGTACCCTATGAGGATGTATGGGCTCAACGGTAGTTAATATTTTTTTATGTAGATAAAATAAATATGTGATTTTAGCCCCATGTTTTATATTTTATGTACCTAGCATTCCAAGAACTAGACATAATGATCATTGGCTTGTACTCAGACGTATAGTAATACCTAAAAACATATAATGTTATATGTAAAAGGATAGGATTTCTGTAGTTAGTAGAATAGGAAGGTCTATTTATTTTTTGAGATTAGGAATAGAGTAGCTTAGTGAGAAAATTAATGATGATATGAAGTATAAGAAAAAATACTTAAATTTTGTTAAGTATAAAGTAACTGGTTTATCATGAAAATATATCATTGTCTGGATACAAACAGGTATGGGTGACTCTGGAACATATGTACCAAGGCATGAAAACTCTGATACGGAGTTTTGTGAATGACTCGGGGTATCCAGGTACATGACAACAGTCCTTGTTGTACTCTTGTTTTGACACTCCCAGGGGATATGAATTGGTAAATTCACGAGTATAGTACAGACCATTATTTAGGGAATAAAAAACATCTTAGAAGAATATATGTTACGTAATTGATTGAGGATAAACTAAATTTAAACATCAGGGGTCACAAGTTAGGATATACTTCTCCTTTACAAGTTTATACTGTTTTGTTAAAAGATTCATTTTTATGCTAAATATCTAAGTATTCAATCCCTATAATTATAAGTTATTTTTCTTAGTTAATGGAGGGAAATAGAAGAACCCATGCCAACAATCAATGTGATAGGAAATATTATGATTTCCCAAATGATATGCCTGATATAGAGGGAGAGGGTGCTCAAAACATCATGAAGTTACTTTCTCAACTGTCTCAGGTTATAAATTATATCATGAATCATGTGGAACACCCTCATCCTCTATGGAAATAGCATGTTTCTGTAGAATCCTTCATGTTGAAACCCCCCATGTTTAGTGGATTTTCTTATCCCCTCCTGGAGGAACAATGGATTGAATCCATTGAAAAGTTATTCTTTACCCTCTTGTGATTAGAAGAAGTAAAATTCCTATTAACGGTCTATTGTTTTGATAGGAAAGATGATCAGTGGTGGAAACTGATCAGGAATACGAATCCCCATGGGGAAATTGATTCCATTGATTGGAATAAATTAAATGGGATATTTTTAATAAATATTTTCCTAAAACCCACCATCTCAAAATAGAAAAATAGATCCTCAGAATCAAGGGGAAGGAAGAGGATTCAACCTAGGTGTATGAAGAAAACATTACAGTGATTGCTAGGTATGCCTTTGGCTTTGTCATGAACACCAAAATCAAGGTGGATCACTTATTTATAGAAATACATCCAAGTATATGAAAATTATTGGAGATTCGGGACATCAAATGTTATGAGGATAATGTCTGTTGTGCCCTCAAGGTTGAAATGGAGATTTGAGACTCTTAGTGGTCTCGTGGGACCAATGACAATAAGAGAAAAATGGGCAACAACATGGGTGGTTCAAAAAAAAACCCATGATGGAAAGAATCTTGACATTTCCCCATGTAAAAGTTGTTGGAAGAAGAATCATGGGAATGGTCTAAAGGGAACCAATAACTACATCAAATGTGGAATGTTTGGTCATCTGGAAAAGAACTACTGAAGTGATATGAAAAATCCCGCTAATGTGGAAGAAGAAAGAAAGGTTCGGATCAATGCTCAGCCGGTGGTGTAGTGTTACAACTGCAAGGAACATTGGCATTATGCAAACAATTACCTGATGCCAAGGGTTTTCGATGTAAATAAACAACAACCTCCAAGGCATCAATGAAGGGCTTATGCTATCACTACTACTGAGGTGGATCTGGAAAAAAATGCAGTGAAAGGTAAACTAGTTATTCATTCATGAATTGTCAATGTACTATTTGATTCTATTTATACACATTCTTTCATATCATGAAAGTTTGGTAGAACAATTCGTATACGACAACAAAATATGGAGGAAAGGTTATCCATGAGAACAATGAATGGGGTAATAATTGCATCCATGTTTTATAACTCTATCCCAGTTAACGTTTGTGGACTAAACCTCCCAGCATATCACATCATACATCCTTTAGTGGAGTTTGATTATATGTTGGGCTTGGATTTACTATATTTATAGAAACCCAATATCAACTGTTGGGAAATATAGATTACTCTCTATGTCCTGAACCATACTCTAATTCATTACAAGTGTAAAGAGGAATATGAATCTACTTTTGAATCAATGTTTCAAGTGTGGATATTTATTCCATATGAGCAAGAATTTCTAGAACAAATGATAGAGGCAAAGAAGTGAATCATGCTTGAAGACATTCCCATCATGAGGGATTACATTGATGTATTCCCTCACGAGTTTCCTAGTCTTCCTCATGACCGATAGGTTGAGTTCTCAGTTGATCTAATCATAGGATCATTACCTATATCAAAGAAACCTTAGAGAATGGAAACCATAGAGATAGGGGAGCTGAATAATCTATTGCTAGAGAATATTTAGAAGGGTTTTATACTCCCTATTTCTTCAACAATGGTGCATTGGTCCTCTTTTTAAAGAATAAGGATAGGTAAAAGCAAATCTTCATTGATTATCATGAGCTCAATAAACTCACAATAAAGAACCAAGTATCCCCTTCCATGGATAGATGAATAACATGATTAGCTTTGTGGGGACAATTATATCTCTAAGGAGGAACTTCGGTCAAGATATCACCAATTAATGGCGGGGAATGAAGATATTCCCAAGACTGCCATTCAAACGAGGTATGGAAACTATGAGTTCATAGGGATGCTCTTCGGACTCAATAATGCTCCTGTAATTTTTAGGGATTTAATAAATACGATCTTTAGTGATTACCTTAAAAAATAAGTGGTATTTTATATTAATGATATTATGATATAATCCAATGGTAAGGAGGAACATGATGAGAATTTGAATACTGTGTTATAGACTTCGATAAGGGTGAATCTGTCTGAAAAGTACAGTAAATGTGTGTTCCAGATAGAGGAAGTATCATTTTTACGGAATATGATCACCAACAATGGGATATGTATGGACCCTTCCAAGACAATGATAATCGAAGAGTATCCCTGGCCAACATTTGTAATGGAGATATGCAGCTTTTTGGGTCTAGCTGGGTATTATCGTTGATTTTTGAAGAACATTTCACAATTTTCAAACCTAATGACCACGCTGAAACATAAGGGTGAAAGGTTTTTCTAGAATCAAGAATGTAAATACTATTTCAAGGAGTTGAAAAAGAGGCTTATCACTGCACCAGTACTCAAACTCCCAATAAGTGGAGAAAACATTGTGGTGTAAAATTATTCTTCAATGAAGGGATTAGGCTATGTGATAATGAAAAATAATAATGTAATATCTTACACCTCAATGAAATGAAATTCTATTAGAAAAACTATCCCATGAATGATCTAGAGTTGGAAGCTGGGATATTTTCATTGAAAATATAGTGGCATTATATCTATTATAAGAAGTGTGAGATATATAATGATCACAAGAGTCTCAAATATATATTCACAAATAAAGAGCTTAATATGCACCATAGAAGATGGATAGATCTCATCATGGATTACGACTTCTCAACACACTACCATACTAGTATGGAAAATAAGGGGAAAAATGCTATAAGTAGAAAAGATTCTACATATTTATGAATGTTAAGAATTGAAAATAATCCTATCTTCTTAGATTTTCAGAGGATGGAAATGTGAATCATTAAGAGAGGAACATCATCAATAATTTCTAAAATTATTTCTCAACCATCTGTAATGGAGGAAAATAAAGGATTCTCAATGGAAAAATGTGGAAATTCTGAAAAGGGTAGAAGCTTTCAGAAATGGGGAATCATAATGGTTTAGGGTGGATGTGGAAGGAGTTGTAATATCTGGGTAACAATTATGTGTACCATTTGATCCAGAGATAAAGACTGAGCTTCTGAATGATGAATATATCTCGACCTTCTCTATACACCGAGGGAGCACAATTATGTGTCATGATCTCTGAGAATACTTTTGGTGGGATAATATGAAAATGGAGATTGTTGAATATACATCAATGTGCCTGGTATGTCAGAAAGTGATGGATGGGAGAAAAATTATAAGGGGAAGATGTAACCACTACCCATACCAACATGGATGTGGAAGAACTTTTCCATTGACTTTGTCACTTGACATCTAAAGACATTCAGAGGAAACAATGCCCTATGGGTCATTCTGGATTGTATTATAAAATCAGCTCACTTTATATCATTTCAAGTGGACTTCCCATTGGATCAACATGGAAGGATTTACATAAAAGAATTGGTAAGGTTTCATGGAGTACCACAATCTATTATATCTGATCATTATCATAGATTCACCTTGATGTCTTGGAAAAGTCTCTAACATGCTCTAAGTACAGAACTGAACATCAGTATGGAATATGATCCTCAAACTAATGGCCAATATGAAAGGACTTTTCAGAAAATATAAGATATGTTGAGATCATGTTTTATGTACTTCAAAGGAAGCTGGTACCAAAATCTTCCACTGGTTGAATTCTCATACAACAACAGTTTCCACTCGAGCATCTTATTGGAAACATATGAAGAACTTTATTGGAAAAGATGTAGAACACCAGCCTGTTGGGATGAATTCAGTGAGCTCAAGCTTCTCGTACCTGAAATGTTAAAAAAATGTCGGAGAAGATGAAAACCATTCAGAATCATATGAAGGTATCCCAATGTTGATAAAATAGTTATGAAGATAACCATCGATATGAACATGAGTTTAATTTATGATACATGGTATTTCTACGCATATCATTGTCGAAGAAGTTCACGAGGTTTTGAAAGAAAGGGATGTTATGTCCTAGGTACATTAGCCACATTGAGATCATTGATCGAGTTGAAGAAGTGGCCTATCGACTGGCACTTCTACCTAAAATGGCCAATGTAAATGATGCCTTTCATTATAACTCTTAATAAAGTACATACAAGACCCTTCACAGATACTCTCTTCAGAGTTGGTACAATTGGTGGATGATCATTCTTATGAGGAGAAAACCATGAAGTTCTTAGATTGAAGAGATAATTATCTATCTAAATAGACTACTCACCTGGTCAAAGTACATTGGTTGAACCAGAAGTACGAAGAGTTAACATGGGAACTAGAGGAGGAAATGAAGGAAAAGTAACCACACCTGTTTTTTTGGCATAGAATGTGAAATGAAATTTTGAAGGAGGAATTTCATAAGGGGAAAGAATTTAATGACCAAATGTTTTATAAATGGAAATTACATTTTTATATATATGCTATGAAATCACAACATAATAAACTACTATGTTATATATGACCTTTAAATTTAATTTTGTCGCTTTTGTGTTAGGAATTTCGAAAATCTGACACACACAGTTGTGATCAGTATGTTATTTTGAGTCTGATAAGAAAAACATAATTTTTGTTAAATACTAACCTACACTTATGAATAGTAATATACACTTATGAATAGTGATATCCCATAAAAAATAGTAACATTACCTATTATAGTATAAAATTAATATTCATGTGAAATTATTATGTACCTATATTTTAGAATAAGTAAATAAATGTTTTAAAACTAGGTATTTAATAATAAATTATGATTTAAATTAAATATTAAATTAATAATATTTAGAAAATGATTTTTGAGAAATAGATTTCATTTTTGGATTCTACACATCTGAAAATAGTTAGGGTGAATTTTTGGGATTTTTCTAAAATAGTTGAATTTTTTATGAATAGTAAAATATGATAATTTACATTAAATGATAAATACAAGAATTATGATGTCATCAACTGATGTATGGCTATTGTATGGCCAACATCTCAAACACACAGGTACAATTTACTTTCTTTCCATGTAATCAACACTATTTTCTGGTCTTCAGTGAAATTAATAAGCTAATGATTAAAAAATATGAAAACCCTCCTTGCCTCCATTATAAAACCCTCCTCACTCCATCATCTCTTCACAACAGTCAAGAATTGTCCTAGGCCAATATTCTACCCAAATATCTTACCAACCTCCTAAACCACGTCCAACGTCCCCTAGTCTCTTCAAAATAACAAAACCTCTCCCCTTAAGAGGTTCTCAATAGAGATTAACTAAAGAGGTTAATTCCCATTTCTAATTATTTCATTTGTTTTATGTTCTTTTTTCCTTAATTATTTCCTCATATTCCTTCAACCTAATGGTATGATAACTCCATTAACATACATGTAATGTAATGTTGTTCTGATAATGGGATATTTCATTATCTTCTATCTTTTCACTACCTTTTATTTGAAAGAAATGAAAACATTGTTTGAGATGTGTTAATTTAGCACATTAAAGGACAACGATTTATCAATTTCTATTATCATAGTTAATTATGGTAATGAAACCATTTGTGTTATGGTTGAACAATATTATTATATATTTAATATATTCTTTTTATGGTTCTGTAATACTTTTTTAAAAATGGTAGTATGTTATAAAACAAAACATGTTCTTTGTAATCAAACCCATTGATTAACCCAATACGGTTGTCACTAAAGTAATATATAATGGTTCAAAATAAGTATAAGTAACCAAATTATGTTTTTAACCATTTAATCCCATATATGTTCACTAATAACATATAAATTAAATTTTGGACAACCACTTTTATTATAAGTGTTTAAATGGAAAAAATATAAGTAAACCATAACGGTCTCGTACAATGAAATTGAACAACGTAACCCATTAAAAAGGACATGGATGAACATATAAATATTATGAAAAATCATTTAGATATATATTAGGTTCTAGAATTAATTATTAATAAAACTAGGTTTTTTATTCAGGTCATTAATAACAAGTGAAGAACACCACCAGACTTAAGGTAAGGGATCCTCTCCACTTCACTCTTAATCAAGATGTCCTCTTTGATATTCCATTTTATATGTAATACATAATGATGGGGTATGATTATAAACCTCCTCGTGCTTTACTCATGATATATAAGTGATAATAAACCCATTTTATCTCTCATTAATCCTTCTTAGGTAGTCCCAAAAAAATGCAGATAAACCGTAAAGAATTTTACCCGATCATTATTTGTTCTTTCGGGTTGCCTTATCATTCTTTATATCAAAATAGAGTTATCATATCTGTTTATTTACATATTCTAAATTATGTTGAGTTTTAAAAAATTCATTTATGAATACACATTCATCACTCTCCTTTGGGGATATACATGTTTTTAAAATATTCCCTCCATTGATCTTTCGGATAAGAAAACATGTTTTAAGGGAACTTCCTAAATTTTCCACCAATTTCAAGTACACTCTATCCTCTTTTTTAATCCACCATTGTTTTTATAAAACCAGTCTTTTTTATTATAAAAACCATATTGGTTCAATTATAGTTTTATATAAAATATTTTCCTCTTTTCTATTTTAAAAGATGTATAGTATTTTTCTTAAAACCCCAAAAAATTATAATGCTAATTTTTCTCAAAAACATTTCTTATATGTAGTCACTTACGTTTGACATAACACACCATTTAATAGGCCTATTTTACCTTATTAATGTCCATTTATGTTCTAATACATTTTTTTCTTGGACACATTCATGATACACCCATTGGTTAAGCTTTATGTCATGATTATGGAACCTAATTATTTATATGGGTACCCTTATGTTTATTTATGATTGATTATGTATGACTATTTATCTAGAAAGAATATTTATAAAAATGTTGATATGGGTGAACCTAGATAAGGGTCTAATTCATAGGTTAATGTTAGGTCTCATGAGATGTGATGTGAAATGGGATTGGTGGTTAGCCTTGACCCATACTACTATGGGAAACAAAATTGGCGGTTCGCCTTGAACCATAATACTATGGGAAACGAGATTGGCAGTTATCCTTGACTCGTACTAAAGACACATTTTATAATTCTATCACATTTATATGGTTCCATGTTTATATTATCCCATGTTTATATGCTGTGATTTCATATGTTCTATGATTTTTATATCATTATGTCAAGCCTCCTAGCCCACGTGTTTAAGAAATATTATCATGTTCATTCACTTATTGGGTTTTTAGCTCATCCCATTATTCATGTGTTTCCAAGGGTACCTTATGGAGATATAAGGGATCAAATTATGTTAGTATCTTTTTATGTAGATTTAATTAATAAGTTTTTTATACCCATGTTTTTTGTTTTGTGTACATATTCTTCCAAGACACTAGACTTAACAATCCTCGGCTTGTACCTGGATGTATATTTATGATAAAAAACATGTAATGTTATATGAAAAAGCATAGGGTCTCTATACATTGAATAATGTTTCAGACCTCTTTTGATCCATGTTTTTTTATTATAAGACATTTTTAATGATTTATGATCCATGATTTTAGATATAAGTTTCTTATGTATTGTGATTATACTCATATTATTATCATAGGCAAACTATTGACATTTGATTTTTATTTCATATATTTTACATTAAGGAGAATATGAGATCACCCATTTCTAAATATTCAATTTTAATAGGTTATTATTATAGGAAAAGTGTGAAAATTATAGAATTGTTCCTTAAGTCATGGATTTGTGGGAGATCTTGAAGACTCGTTATGAATTATGTACTTTTTTATATAATTGAAAAATGTCTATTTGATACAAATAACATGTGGTTTGTTAGTTTTTTTATCATAATTTTCTAAAAATTTAAACTGAAAATGTTTTTGAATGTATTATAAAATAATATTTTCATTGAGTTATATGCATGAATAGTCCTAACCATATGTTGTTGTACCACCCATAGGGGAAACAATTTAAAAATTGGAACAATGTGGATTTCAAATGAAAAAAACTATAAAAAATAATTTTAATGTGCCAAAAAATCCTTCTTAAACCCCACCCCATTATTCTGAGTCTATTTAAAATCATTAAAAATCCCTTCACAAAATATAATTTAAAATAAGTTACATGAAACCACATATAAATCCACTTGAAGAACTATTTATTCCTTTTCTAAAAACCTTTTAGAATATAAAATACACCCCAATTCTATTTTTTTACCAAAATACAATCAATGACCATTATGATAAAATTTTTCCTTTAAAAATTATTTGAAAATATTTCAATGTCACTTTTCATTCAAGTATTCCATGAAAAACAAGAAAATATTAAATTTGTATTTATTAATGATTGAAATATGTTTGACAAAATTATAAATATAATTGGATGTAAAATATATAAATATAATATAATAAATAAAACATATAAAATTAACAAACACATGGTTAAATATAATTTTAAGAAAAAATATCAAAACACTTACCTTTGTTTGATGATTATCAAGATGAATGTTTTCTCCTTTGATGGATATGTATCAATTAAGAATGATTACAACCCAAGAAATCCCTAGATGTACGAACCATTAATATTAACCCACTAAAACACTAAATTTGACATTAGTGACCTATAATGTGTATATTAGTGAAAACATTAAAGGGTGAGGGTAAGGAAGAATAAGCAAGGAGTAAATAATAGATTACCTTGATAGATCAATTGAAAATAAAAGGAATAATGGATTAAATTTAAAGAAAGAGGGATGGATAAATCCCAGTCATGCATGGGTAGATTATTTAAAAAATGAGGGAAATCAAGGGGTGGAATAGTAAAATTTGTTTGAATGAAAAAGTAGGAAATGAATGTTCTATATTACATGAATGCTCATTGGGTTATGCTGAATGGTTTTGTAAACCGTGCAGAAATAATGTAGCTACCAGTTAGTAAGAACACCGCACATGCCTAGTTTGAATACATGGTTTGAAGAATATAATTATCAAATATGTGTGGATTTAAGAATTGATGTTTCTATGACACCTGAAAATATAGTTTAAAAAATAAAAAATATCAACCACTTAGTAAACTTACTGCACAGAGCATTAATGGAATTTTTATATACTATAAAAATATTATTAATTAAATTTGATAGTTATAACATAAATTTTTAATTTTAGGATATTAATATGGATAAATCTTTTTAAAATATATTTATACAATTCCAAATCATTTTTAATTTATTGATTAATTAATAGGAAATAAGCACATAATTTTTAGTACAATCTTGTTGTAAGTAAAAAGCACATACTAATCTAAAAATGTGGTTTTGTGGGTTAATATAATAATAAATTTCTATAATTTTTTTTTGATTTTATTTGATTAAATTAAACTTTTAAATCATCATATAAAAATTAATATCATGTAAAATATTGGGTTCTTCATAAATGATTGACTATTCTGCGAATAGTAAAAAATAAAGATTTTTCAAAAACTAATTTTTATTTTAGTGAATCATTTATTTAAAGATTGAAATAATATTTTTGGATACGGTATTAAATTGAAATATGATCTATTTTATTTATAAAAATGTTATTATGTCCTTTTTAATAGTCAATTCTCATGTTATTTATATATGTTATTTTTTATGCTTAAAAACATATTTGGTTAAAAATTGATTTCTCATTTTTTTTCATATTATATAAAATAAATTGTTAATATTATAGATATTTAATGTTGAAAAATGGATAAAATATTTTTAATTATGAGTTTCAAACTTGATAAATATACCCCTTTTATTTTTGTATATATGAATAGATACCAGGGTAAATATTTGTCACTTTAGTAAGGGTTAAACTAGTAAAAGAAGATTAATACTATGGGGAAAAGGCCTATAAATATACAATTAACTTGAATTGGTTCTTATTTATGAGTTGATTTATTCCACTATCATCCAAAATTTTAAACTTCTGTAACTGTCATCAATTTTTATTTGATTGTGACCACAATATTATTTTTGGTAAAGAATAAATCCAAAATGTCACTATCTCGGATATAATAGCTATAAAATCTTAACATGGGGTAACAATGAGTTTATGTTCGATTATGAATGCTTATTTTAATTTTTAGTGATTGAATAATTACAATAAATTCATACATAACACTAACACCATATTTTTTCAAGTAATATAATAATAAAATTGTTGTTAAAAAAAGAAAGAGTAATACAATTTTGAATGATTATAATGATCCATACAATTTCTTTGATAAATATTACATATTATTTATGTTAAAAATATTTTTATTTTAATTCCATTTCAATATTACTGTCTTTAAAGTCAAAATATGTAAATAGTCTTTAAAATGACATTAATGGAATCTTATATTAAATAATAATTAATTTATTGAATTAAAATTAATGAAAATATTATCGTTATCTAAGTGAATGTGATATGGTATATAATTAAAACCATTTTTTATTTTTGATTCACTTTTCCTTTTATAATATCATTTTTGATGCCTAAATATTTAAAAATGATGATATCATAGTATTTGTGAAAAGGGTTAATGGGGGGGGGGGAATTAAGTCTAACAGATTAGTGTTAAAATATCCCCAAATATTTTAAAAATATTACATGATTATATTGTTATTAAATATACTCATCCTATATTTTATATAAAGCAATTTAGATCCACATTATTTTACGGAATAATTTTTATTAATTTAATACTTTAAGTTACTCAAACGGTTCCCAACCCCACACTTATAAATGGGAACCTCTTATCATCCCTTATTAACAATGTTTTAGAACTATAGATATAATAATACCAATAATAATACCATCCTATATTCATTACACACATTCTAGATCTTATGGTATTTCCTAAAAAATATCCATTCAACGATAAACGTGTATGCCCTAGGAGATTTCTCAACAAAGAGGTATACCTCTTAACCGAGTGATTTTAATTTTTTTAATCATATAAATCCTCTAAATATGATTTATTATCTATAAAATAATAAACTTTACATCTAAATAATAATTACCTTTTTTAATTATTATTAAATCACTAGTATCCACCAATGCTTCTATAAAATGGTAAATGAATTCATCGCTTGTGAATACGTATACAATATTTTCTACATAGGGTGATATGATTACATCACAATAATTTACAGATTTTTATTATGATGGATTGAAATATAATATATAATAATTATGAAATAATAATTCTTCTGTAATATTAATTTTTTATCTACCTTCTTACTATTATATCCATTGGAAAATGGTGATGTTGCTCGTACGTAAGTGTGGAAAACCACATTCATGAAATGATGTGATTTTTTTTGATTTTGTCTTTCCATGGATGGTAATAAGTATATATTCTATAAATATAAAAGATATGTATGAAACAATAATGGTTATTAAATTTGAGTTATTAATTACATTTCTTTAATTCCAACCATCGAAAATTGGAAACATCACTCGTGTGTAAGTAGCAACTACTATCTCTACAAAGTGATTTAATTCATTTTTCATCAAAAATATATATGAATAATTATAAAATTATATTTGATAAGTAAATATGATAATTACACCATTATTATTACTCTATAACTATGACACCATGACCAAGTTCATGTACCTGAATCATTGAAACCGAACATACATGAAAAACGATTCAATTATCACCCAGAACAGTGATTTCAATAAATTATTGTTAATAAGGGGGTTATAATTTGTTATAATTAATAGATATATTGTTTAGTCCTCTAGACGATTATTGAAATTATTCCTATGATTTCTGTTTTAATAATCACAAATCATCAATTACTTAATCTGGTTGGATTTCTCATATACATAATCACAATATCTTAGTGAATCTATGTATATTAGATGGATCATGTTTTTATCTCTTTGTTATTGATTTACAAGTATTCTGTAAGTCCTCCGGTTCAAAGGACAATGGTCGCACCGATCCATATCAAAGGACAATGGTCGCACCGATCCATATCATAGGACAACGGTCGCACCGATCCATATCAAAGGACAATGGTCGCACCGATCCATATCAAAGGACAATGGTCACACCGATGCATATCAAATGAGTCACCGATCATGACACACCGATGCAGATCAAATGAGTCACCGATCATGACACACTGATGCTGATCATCTGAGTCACCGAAGATGTCTCACTGATGCTGATGCTGATGACCTACCGATCACTTGACACACCAATAGTCATAAACAGCTGTTTGAATTTCTTTATCTTTATTTAATCTAACCGACAGTCATATTAGGAATATTTTAATGCTATGTCATTTATTTAATGAAAGTTGTTGGATGTCAGGGAACCTTACCTTGTACCCAAAAAAATAAATCATTTCTTTTATTGGAGCTCGTGCCATAAATACAAGAAGCCCCTGCTAGTGCATAAAGACACGGGAGTAACAACGACAATATAGAAAAGCGCAAAAAGTGGTGGATGAGATAGTCGTAGAAAAACACAGAACCTCGTACACACTCAAGCTTACTCAAGAAGAGTTCTGTACATCCACATGGGCATTAAAGAAATTCATTCACTACATTTCCCACTATCTTTGAATCTGGATACCAAGCAGACGACACTCTGTTTTTCAGACAAAAACAAGATGAGGACTCAGAATCATCTCTAATCAAACTCAAGGAGTCCAAAGCTTCATTGCAATCACTAGAGACATTTCAAATATCTACATATCTACTCTGTTATTCATTATTTTACATTTCGAGAAGTGTGTGTTATCTTCTGTATTTAACACACACACAATATCTCCTATATTTTAACTGGAGGATCTGTAAATCCTCACTCAAACTCTTACATCTTATATTTCCCATTGAGATAGTGGTAGAGGTTGGGTGTGACCTGGACAGCTGGTTGATGTTGTTCTGTTTCCCACGAATAACAGTGGTAGAGGTCTTGGACTTGGATAGGTGTAACCTGTTGTGAACCCCGATCCAGGGTGTGGATCAAATTTATACAAATTGTTGAGAGGACTAAGTTTCGGCTTGAGATTGAACCTCTTGGTTATATCTGTTGTGCTATATCTATCAAAGTTATTCTTTTATTCCGCTGATAATTTCATTAAAACTGAAACTGTTTTAAAGTCACTTTGATAATTAAATTCGCAAGTGTTTATATTAGTTGTAAATCAGTAAGTTGGTTTCAAAAGTTAATCAACCTTTCTGTTTTGATTAACTGGGAAATAATCAATCCCTTGAGAACCCAACTTAACCCTTACATTGATATAAATCCACTAAAGTTTAATTCAGTATTTTATTTGGGGGTTTTTAAGAAAAAGTTTTCAAACAGAAATTTTAATTGGAACTCAATTCACCCCCTCTTGAGTATCCACTCTGACCAACAATTGGTATCAGAGGTAGTTTTAAATACTTTGTAAAAGTACTCTGTTTTTTAACTGTTATTTTAGTTGTATTTTAAATTTCTTAAAATTTCTATTATTTCTAAATTTTTATCTCTTTAAAATCGTTGCTTTAAGTATGCTATCATGGACAATAGACATGAAGGTGTTGCTACCAATAGACCAACATTTTTCAATGGAACTAACTATGCTCAGTGGAAAATCTAGATGGAAATTCATTTAGAAAGCATGGGTTTTGATATTTGGACTGCTATAGAATCAGAATATAAAATTCCCACTACTGTTAGAACTACATGGAATGAAGCTACTAAGACTGCCTACAATAATAACTGCAAAGCTATGAATGCCTTATACTGTGCTTTAGGAGAAGGGGAATTTAATAGAATATCTGCTTGTAAAACTGCTTATGAAATTTGGGATACCTTAGCTATTTTTCATGAAGGAACAACTAATGTTAAAGAAATGAGATTGAACACTTATACTATTAAGTATGATAATTTTAAGATGAATCCTAATGAACCCATTTCGGACATGTATCTCAGGTTTAATGAAATTTTAAACACAATGACTTCTCTGGGAAAGGATGTTCCATCAAAGGAACAAATTATGAGAATTCTGAGATGTTTAACTGAAAGATGGAGGGGAACTTCTGTCTCAATTAGAGAATCATGTGATATTGGTGAACTACCAGTCAAGGAAGTAATTGGCAAGTTGATGATGTATGAAGAGGAACTCAAGGTTAACAAAGAAGAATAAGATGAACCTAGAAGGAAGTCAGTTGCTTTCAAGACTTCAACATCAAAGAACAAGGATAAGGAGAAGCTTCATGATATAAATGAGAGTTCAAGCTGTGAAGACAGTGAAAGTGCATCTGATTGTGATGCTGAGATGGCTCACATTGCCAGAAGATTTAAAAAGTTTTATAGGAATAAGAAGTTTTTTAGAAAATCAAATTATAAAGGTAAGTATGATAGTAAGGGACATTGGAAAAAGAATTGGAAGAAATCTGATAAATCAAATGAAGTTGACTGCTATGAGTGCAAAAGAAAGGGACACATAAAAGGAGAATGTCCAAAGATGAAATACAAGAAGAGGTATGAATACAAGGACAGTAAGTAAAAAAAGGCGATGAAGGCTACTTGGAGTGCTTCTAAGGATAGCTCCACTGAATCTGATGTTTCTGAAACTGAGCACAGAAATAAGGCAAACACGTGTTTTATTACAAACACCTCTAAGGTAACATCTGAAAATCCTGCTTTAAATTCATATTATTCCGAAGGTGATTCTGACTCAAAATACTTGTGAAAATCTGAACTATTTGAATATTGTGATATGTTAGAAGAAACCTGTAATGAGCTGAAAGACAAATACAAAGGGTTAAAGAAACAATATGCTTTAACTGTTAAACATATATCTGATCTTGATATTGAAATGGAAGAGAATGCTCAGCTGATTAAAGAAAACACTGAAGTGAAATTTTCTAATGAGCAACTCAAGAATGACTTAGAGAAATTTAAAAATAGTAAAGATACTCTTACTCATATGATAGGCAAGGAAATACCACCTAGATACACTACTGGTATAGGATACCAACCTGGACAAAGGAATATTTCCAAAACTAAATTCATTCCTAAATCTGGACAGAATGTGTCTAGTTCTGAAACTTCATATGCTTAAACTAGATATATTCATAGTTATGGATAGAATAAGGTTTACCTTTCAAAATCTATTGATTCTACAACGTTTATGAGACCCATAAGACAAATTTGGGTACCAAAAGATCTGATTGCTAACCTGTCTAGACCCAAGAAGATCTGGGTACCAAAATCATTTCCTGTCTAAATCTGTTTTGTAGGGAACCTGCTTAAAGAGATCCTATAGAAAGCCTTGGTATTTGGACAGTGGATGTTCAAGAGATATGTCTGGAGACTTCTCATGCTTTAAAAGCTTAGTCAGAGTTGATGGAGGTTTTTTCACCTTTGGTGATAATTCTAAATGGAAAATCATCAGCTTAGGCTAGATTGGTAACACTAACTCAGTATTAATTTCTAATGTTTTATTTGTTGATGGAATTAAATACAATTTTTATGTATTTCTCAGTTATGTGATGATGGTTTTTATGTTATTTTTGAAAATGATTATTGCAATGTTTTTAATTCTAATTTTTTTTTAGTGTTTAGTGATTTGAGAAATAAAAATGTTTATGCTGTTGATTTAAATTATTTAGCTAAGAAAAATATTACTTGTTTAAATGCTTTTCATAAAGAGTCTTGGCTTTGGAACAGAAGATTAGGACACTGAAATGTGCATTCACTTAGAAAACATTCTAGGAAGAACTTAGTTAGAGACCTACCCAAACTTGAATTTCCAGCAGACAAAGTTTATAATCCCTATAAAAAGGGAAAGCTACATAAAGTTTCTTTTAAATAAAATAAAGAAGTGTCAACTTCTCAACCTCTTTAGTTGGTTCACATGGATTTATTTGGACCTTATAGAGTTTCTAGTTTAAATGGGAAGCATTATGTCTATGTTCTTGTAGATGAATTTTCTCGATATACTTGGGTATATTTTCTAACTCACAAAATTAAAGCCTGTTCTTGCTTTGTAAAATACTCCAAGTCTGTAGAAAGCCTTAGTGGACTTAAGATTAAAACTCTGAGAAGTGATCATGGCCGTGAGTTTGAAAATCATGAGTTTGAATCTTACTGCTCACATAATGGATATAGTCACAATTTCTCTTCCCCTAGGACACCTAAACAGAATGGTGTAGTAGAAAGGAGGAATAGAACCCTGCAAGAAATTGATAGAACTATGCTTAATGAGTATGACCTACCTATTTATTTTTGGGATGAAACTGTAAATACAGCTTGTTATATTATCAACAGAGTCTTGATAAAACTTGTTCTTAAGAGGACCCCTTATGAGTTGTGGAACCATAGGAAACCTATGGTTAACTAATTCAATGTTTTTGGCTGCAAAGTCTTTATTCTTAATACTAAAGACAATCTCGACAAATTTGCATCCAAGAGTGATGAAGGAATTTTTCTAGGTTACTCAACTTCTAGTAAAAAAAATAGAGTTCTCAATAAGAGAAAAAAATGTGTGGAAGAATCTGTTCACATCAAATTTGATGAAACTGATCCACATGAACCTAAGAACTCTCTTGAAAATCTTGAAGATGGTCTATCTGTTTTGAACCTTAATGATAAAGACAGTGGACCTGTAGTTGAAACATCCTGTTCTGGAAATTTTCCAAACCCTGCTTATATTGAACCTCAACCTGTAGATGAACCAGAAATCTCAAGCCCTACCTTTTCTAGATCAACTAGAATTCCGAAGAATCATCATTTAGATGCTGTTTTAGGAAATATTGATAGAGGAACACAGACTAGAGCTTCTATTAGAAATCAGGTTGAACATCAAGCCTTCTTGTCACAGCTAGAACCTAAAAATATCAATGATTTCATCAATGATGAATTTTGGGTAATGTTTATGCAAGAGGAACTAAATCAATTTGAAGATAAAAAATTCTGGAAATTAGTATAAAGACCTAAGGACAGTATAACCATAGGCACAAAATGGGTGTTTAGAAACAATGTTGATGAATCTGGAAACATCATTAGAAACAAAGCTAGGCCAGTTGCACAAGGTTACAATCAAGAAGAAGAAATTGACTATGAGGAAACCTTTGAACCTTTAGCTAGATTATAGGCTATTAGGATCTTACTTGCCTATGCATCACATCTGAATTTCAAGTTATATCAAATGGATGTGAAAAGTGATTTTTTAGATTGTTTTATTTGTTGAAGATGTTTTTGTAGAACAACCACCTGGTTTCACAAATCCTCATTTTGAAAATCATGTCTTTAAACTTTCTAAAGCTTTATATGGTTTAAAACAAGCTCCAAGAGCTTGGTATGAAAGACTTTAAAACATTCTTATTTTAAAAGGATTTACAAAAATAATAGCTGATCCCACTCATTTTATAAAAAAGATTTCAAAAGATGTGTTAATTGTACAAATCTATGTTGATGATATTATTTTTGGATCTTCGAAAAATTCATTATGTACTAATTTTTCAAAGGTTATGCAAAATGAGTTTGAAATGAGCTTAATGGGAGAGCTTAAGTATTTTTTTGGATTTCAAATCCTTCAAACTAAAGATGGTATTATTCTAAATCAAAGTAAATATACTAAGGAATTATTAAAACATTTTGGTTTAGATAGTATTAAGGAATGTGATATACCTATGAGTACTATCTGTAAGTTGGATGTTGATGAAACTGGGAAACCAGTTGATCAAACCTATTATAGAGTCATGATTGGGAGTTTACATTATCATACTGATAGTCGACCAGATATTATGTTTAGTGTGTGTATGTGTGCTAGATTTCAAACTAATCCTAAAGAATCACTCTTACTGGCTGTTAAAAGGATTTTTAAATATCTTAAGTATACTGTGAATGTAAGTTTGTTTTATCCAAAAGGACAATCATTTGACCTAACTAGTTATTCAGATGTTGACTTTTCTGGATGTAATTTAGATAGGAAAAGCACATCTGGAACATGTAATTTACTTGGAAAGTCCCTAGTATCATGGTGTAGTATGAAAAAGAACTCAGTTGCATTATATACTACTGAAGTAGAATATATTGCTGCTGGTAGTTGCTGTGCACAGATTCTGTGGATGAAACACACTTTATTGGACTATGGATTTGATTTTAATCTGGTCTCAATTAACTGTGACAATACTAGTGCAATCAACATATCTATGAATCTTGTGTCTCACTCTAGGACTAATCACATTGATATCAGACATCACTTTCTAAGAGATCATTATCATAAAGGTTATATTTATCTAGAATTTATTAGCTCTGAACATCAATTAGCTGATATTTTTATAAATCCATTATGTTATGAGAGACTGAATTTTATTAAACAAGAATTGTGTATGATAGATCTATAAAACTGATCTGTGAAACTAATCTGTGAAAATGATCTATGAAACCAATCTATGAAACTGATCTGTAAAACCAATCTGTGAAACTGATATGTGAAACCGATATATGAAACTGATCTGTGAAACTGATCTGTGAAAGTAGTCTACGAAACCGATCTGTGAAACTGATCTGTGAAACCGATCTATGAAACCGATCTGAGAAACCGATCTGAGAAACCGATCTGTGAAACTGATATGTGAAACTAATCTGAGAAACCGATCTGTGAAACAGATCTGTGAAACAGATCTGTGAAACCGATCTGTGAAACTGATATGTGAAACCGATATGTGAAACTGATCTGTGAAACCGATATGTGAAACTGATCTGTGAAACAGATCTGTGAAACCGATATGTGAAACTAATCTGTGAAACTGATCTGTGAAACTGATCGGTGAAACCGATCTATGAAACTGATCTGTGAAACGGATCTGTGAAACGGATCTGTGAAACTGATCTGTGAAACCGATATGTGAAACTGATCTGTGAAACCGATCTTTCTTTATATTATTTTTTGTTTTTGTGACCAATTACCTACTTTTATATTTATTATGGGAACCCTAAATGATGAAATAAATGATACGCGACTATTTCTATTCCCCAAACCGTCGACCTTTCATTTCTTTCCCGCCCAACCTTATTTCCTCTCTTTTCCTTTACTTTGAACCTACGAACTTATGCTTTCCCTAGAATCGTCAAATGGCTAAGTAGAAGAGACCAAGCAAAGGATCAGAAAGTCTTGTACCTTCAAAGGGTGCTTGAGGCGGGTCGAGTAGTACCACTCAATGATCAGTAAATCCGAACCTGGAAACTGGAATTGTTGCTGTAGAAAAAGAAGTCAGCTCCGCCAGGCTTTTGAAAAGTAAGTCGCTGTTGTTACAAGTTTTAGATTCGCAAGGATGGAAAGCCTGGTCCTCAGATAACACTCGTGTATACTACCCAAATCTAGTTCATTTGTTTTATATAAATTTGCACGTTACTTTAGATACTGTCGAGGCTGCAAGAATGTCTTCTATAATGAAAGGAAGGAAAATATCTTTTTCGTCTAAACAACAGGCAAAATGTTTGATTATACCCCATGAGGGTCGGTATGAGGATTAAGCTGGAAACATTCCTCCAACCACTGAATACTTTTCTTATGAGTTATCTTTGGATCTCTTGACTGGAAACAAAGAGTCAAGGAGAATCGTAGCCTCAGAGCTAGATGGTGAATGTATACTTCTCTTTAAGTTTATTCATCACCAAAATTCTCCCAGGAAAGGAGATTTTTCTACTGTAAGATACGAGGATTTTTTTATATTGTTTTTATTAAAGACCCATGAGAAGATCAATTTGTGTAGATATCTAATGGTGCACATAACTGGAATGGTGAAACCATCTAAGAAAGCCATTGCCCAGTTCTATTCCAAAATGATCTTTGCTATGTTATAGAATATGGAATGTATTGATGAAGCTGATGAGATAGCTGAATCTGATAGTGCTTATTTTGTTAATAAATACATTTGTAAACAGATGAAAATAAACTGGAACCCATGAAAGAAATGCTGGGTTGCTGATGAGGACAAGTTGTATGAATCTTACAATCCCACTGATCATGGAAAGAGGCCGAAGGGTTTGAGAGACCCGGGTTTAAAATCAGATGAGGAGACAATTTATTCTGATGATGAGGAAGAAGTAGATGTTGAAAGTAATAGACAATGAAGACTCTGGTAAACAAGGGATGGAAGAAGCTGAAACAGAAGAAGGAAGTATGTCACCTCCTGATGATAGGAGTGATCCTGATACTGTGAGCCCTAAGAGAAGAATAGACTTTGGATCTGCTAGTCCACCTTTACCCTTACCTGAATCAGAACTAGTTCTTGGTGATGAAGAAGCTAGTGACACTGAAGTATATGATAGTGATGTTTCTGTGAAGAATGGAAATGAGAATGGAGATGATGATGATGATGATAATGATGATGATGGAGATAACCGACCAGTGGATGGTCTTGCTATACCTCCAACAGAAACACATCAACCTGTACCAGAAAGAGATGACAATGGAAAGAGAGAATATCTTGAAATCAGTGGAAAAGCAAGTTATGATAAACCGAAATACACTCTGTGTGCTGCTGTCTGGGATGATAACCCTGGTTTTTCTGTTTAGGGTTTAGAGTATTCTGAATAAGAAGAAGAAGAATCAAGAATCTACTGCGGTTATGATGGAAAGCCAACCAGTTGAGGCAAGATCTGCTCATGGTGTTGATGCTGCTGGTGCTCATCTACCTAGTTCTACTATCTCTCAGTCTGATTTTGATATGTTCAAAAGTGAGTTGCTTACTGCTGTGAGAGATACAGTCAGAGAAGATATTTCAAATGCTATTAAACCAGACCTGGCCAATACTGGTGAGTTTATTGGTAGGCACATAGCCTCTCTAAATCAGATTCTGAAGGATCTACAATCTGTCTTAGTTTCTTTATCCAACGAATTTAGATCCACCATCTCTGGTATGATGGAAGTGTTGAGAAATCTGATTGAACATCTTAAGAAGTCTGATCTGAGAAAGTTGAATGATGAGAGAACTCAGATATTTGCTCAAGCCAGTACATCCAAAGTAACCAAGATCACTACTCGTGATCTAGATGCTCTAAGGCGGATTGTGCATGATGAATTGGCCGCCATTAGGCAAGTTCATGATTTGGACTCGTTAAAGAAGATGAAGGAGAACAGTGATCACATTCATAATATGGTAACAGTATATTCAGCAGATGCCACTAAAGCTCAGAGAGAGATCAAGGAAAAGGTTAATCACTACTTTTCAAAAATCTATACCAAGCATGAGATGACTGCAAATTTCAAAGTGTTAGTTGACAATCTGAGACTACCTCCAGTCACTCAAGCTTTCAAGACTCAAGTTCGATAGTTGCAAGATTTTACTCCAACCTTGGAACTATTCATGGAGAATAAGGATGATTTAGAGAAGGATATACAGTATGGTGCAGAAGTTATTCATAATTTCATAAATATTTTGAAGCCTTATCTAAGTGCACAAGCCACCGCCATTGTTCTTCCTATTGATGACCCTCTCAGTGCCTTTGATGTTGCTCCAAATCAGATCTCTATTTCTCAAGATCTATCTCAACTCCAACCAGTTCCTCAGCAATCTTCCCAACCAGCTCCTACAGCTCCTCAACAAATCCCTGTGGCATCCTCTCCTCCAACCTCCAGAGTCATCTTACCACCGTTTCAAATTCGCCCAGTTCAACCTGCATCCAAGCCTTCCAACTTACCAACCATTGATCCTTCTGACAAGGGAAAAGCCCCGTTATATCCCCAGAAATAGTTGTGCATTGTTGTTGATAGGGTGAACCCTGTTGTGTTTATACTGTGATGTCTTATTAACCTTATTCTCTTTTCTTTTTTTTTTCTCACTGATTCCTTCTTTTAATATCTTCTTTATCTGTTTTACCTCCATTTTGATTATCCCAAAGGGGGAGAAAAATGTATATCTATGGATCTATGGGGATATGGGGGAGATGCATCTCTCAAGGGGGTGATTTATATCTTTTTATGGCAATGCTTGCATAAGTATTTAAAGGAAAAAATTCAGGGGGATATTTATATCTAATTATGTTTTTATTCTTATTGTGCCTTATTATTGAAGATATATTATATATATTTATGGTTAAGCTTTGTGATTGGTTAAGATTTTTGATTATAAAAAAGGGGGAGATTGTTGAGCCCTCTGGACGATTGTTGAAATTCTTCCTATGATTGTTGTTTTAATAATCACAAATCATCAATTAATTAATCCGGTTGGATTTCTCATATACATAATCACAATCTATTAGTGAATCTGTGAATATTAGCTGGATCATGTTTTTATCTCTTTGTTATTTATTTACATGTATTCTGAAAGTCCTCTGGATCAAAGGACAATGGTTGCACCGATCCATATCAAAGGACAACGGTCACACCGATGCAGATCAAAGGACAATGGTCACACCGATCCATATCAAAGGACAACGGTCGCACCAATCCATATCAAAGGAAAATGGTCACACTGATGCAGATCAAATGAGTCACCGATCATGACACACTGATGCAGATCAAATGAGTCACCGATCATGACACACCGATGCTGATCATCTGAGTAACCGAAGATGTCTCACCGATGATGATCATCTGATTCACCGAAGATGTCTCACCGATGCTGATGCTGATGACCTACCGATTACTTGACAAACCAATAGTCGTAAACAACTATTTGAATTTATTTATCCTTATTTAATCTAACCAACAGTCATATTAGGAATATTTTAATGCTCTGTCATTAATTAATGAAGGTAATTGGATGTCAGGGAACCGTACCTCATACCTGCAAAAAGAAATCATTTCTTTTACTGGAGCTCGTGCCATAAATACAAGAAGCCCATACTGGTGCATAAAAACACGAGAGTAACAACGACAAGATAGAAGAGTGCAAAATGTGGTGGATGAGATAGTCCTAGAAAAACAAAGAACCTCATACACACTCAAGCTTACTCAATAAAAGTTCTGTACATCCACAAGTACATTGAAGAACTTCATTCACTACATTTCTCACTATCTCTGAATCTGGATACCAAGCAGACGACACTATGTTTTTCAGAAAAAAACCAGACGAGGACTCAAAATCATCTCTTATCAATATCAAGGAGTCCAAAGCTTCATTGCAATCACTAGAGCAATTTCGAAACTC
This sequence comes from Viscum album, assembly GCA_963277665.1. NCBI lineage: Eukaryota > Viridiplantae > Streptophyta > Magnoliopsida > Santalales > Viscaceae > Viscum > Viscum album. The sequence continues at coordinate 1,660,024,268 of OY728136.1, read as the reverse complement.
TACATCTCTACTCTATGATTCATTATTTTACATTTCGAGCAGTGTGTGTTATCTCCTGCATTTAACACACACACACTGTCTACTATACTTTATCTGGAGGATCTGTAAATCCTCACTCAAACACTTACATCTTCTATTTCCCACTGAGATAGTGGTAGAGGTCGTGTGTGACCTGGATAGCTGGTTGATGTTGTTCTGTTTCCCACGAATAACAGTGGTAGAGGTCTTGGACCTGGACAGGTGTAAACGGTTGTGATCCCCGATCCTAGGTGTGGAAAAAATTTATACAAATTGTTGAGAGGACTAAGTATAGTCTTGAGACTGAACCTCTTGGTTATATCTATTGTGCTATATCTTTCAATGTTATTCTTTTATTCTTCTGCTAATTTCTTTAAAACCAAAACTGTTTTAAATTCACTTTGATAATTAAATTCAAAAGTGTTTATATTAGTTGTAAATCAGTACGTTGGTTTCAAAAGTTAATCAACCTTTATGTTTTGATTAACTGGGAAATAATCAATCCCTTGAGAACCCAACTGAACCCTTACTTTGATATAAATTCCCTACAGTTTAATTCAGTATTTTATTTGGGGGGTTTTTAAGACAAAGTTTTAAAACAGAAATTTTAGTTGGAACTCAATTCAACCCCCTCTTGAGTATCCACTCTGACCAACATATATAATATTATAATTATTTTTATGGTTATTTATAAATTTATAATAAATTTAAATTAATTATAGCAATTTTTGGAGAGCTTATGAAAAAAATTTTACATGAGGTATGGGTTTTTCTTCTTCTTATTATTTTAGTGAGACATATGCAATATTAACCAGTTGTTTCATCTATAGAGCGATTAAACTACCAATGAATGTATTTAAAAATTAGTTTTATTAAAATTAAACGTATTTTTAAATCCATATATGTTTCTTTGTTTCATGTGGTTTTGATTCAAATATTTTCAATACTGCAAGTTTTCTTTCTCTCAATATCGTATCATTATGATTTGGTTGATATTATGAAATTTTTTATTATTACGATGTTTATATAGTTATCCATTTACATGTTTTTAGTTTAATGAATTTATGTTCATGGTACTGAAATATTCATTTCAGGAGAGTCTTTTGAGGGAAATTCTATTAAAAGTTATCAAAGTGGTAAGAGATTTATATTTCAATAACATCTTAGTCAGGATTATTTATTCTTGAGTTTACCCCAAATGAAATAATATGATAATTTTCTAATAAAATCATTTCATATATTTCCACCATCTTTATTGAAATATTTTTCTTGTAACAGTACCATTTCCCCTTCTTGGGTACTTCACATTATCAATAAGCTCTTACTAAAGAATATAAAACCTAATTTACTCCTTGGACAAATAACCTTTTATTATATGTACATGGTCTTAAAAGTTTTGTTTTTGAATGTTCATACATATTATTTAAATGACTTTAAATAGTCATTTTAAATAAATTTAACATTATTTACTATTGTTTAAAAAATAATCTTAATTTTATTTCCAGATTCATTTATTTTTTACTTTTAAACAAAAAATTTAGAGCAATGATTTCTTTTGATGTATGCGAGATGAATACATTTTCCGACAATCATGTTTTTATATTTTCTTTGAATATTCTTTTAAATATTACAAAATTTATTTTATAAGAAAAAATTTTCCTTATTATTTTTTATTTTTTATATATTAATAAATAATTTTAAAATAAAAGGGTATTTTATATAATAGATATACCAATAATCTTTTAAATTCATTTTTCATTTATGACAACATCCTTGGATTTTACATATGATCTACTAGGTATTTTTTTCCAATCATTTCATCCTTAATATTTATATATATGGTTTATTATTATAATGATATCGTTTATTAAAAAATTATTTACATTCCCTGGTTTATTTCATGATGATATGATGAATGCTTTATGATGTTGTGGAATACATATGAATGGATTATGAGTTTTTGATGGGTGAGCCCTGAATTACATAGAACTATTAATAATTGGATAATGATTAATGTTTTATAAGGAAAAATGTTATATTTGAAGGTATCCAAAGCTCGAAAGAGGGTATTGGAGAGGTTACATGAATCCACAAAGAGGATACATGGGTGGTTTTTTTAATACTAAATGTGGGAACATGGGATGCTACCCTAATCCCAAAGTAGGTACATGAGTAGTTAATTGAAGGCAAACATGTGGTGAATTTCATGGTGGGAAGAGTTGACCTAACATTTATATGATTATTATTATGTAATTTTTTTAACATGGTCTTATAAATATTTTATTCTCCCACAGATCATGTTTTTTGATTACCTTTATGATTCATGTCATATAAAATGCTAATCGTAATTTTATGACTCATGAATATGAGATATCAATTATTGGGTATGGTTTTCAAATATTAAAATCATGTTCTTAAATTTTTTCTCTCATTATGACTAAATGATAAATGATATATTCCATTTTACCCTTACTAAAAATACAAGATCAACCTTTATTAATATTCCCTTTCCCCATGATATGAAGAATGATTTTAAATTTGATATATCAAAGAACAGGTCTAGCTATGTTGATGTTAGGGGAGATGATATAGATCATTTATGTACTAGTGATTTTTTTATATATGATTCAAAAAAATCTACAATTTTATGGTTTTGCATGGATCATAATGATATATAATTCATATTCATCCAATTAGATATAATATTTATGAATGAAAGGTAAGGGACTCTATTGTTGGTATCAGATAGAGGTTTACATATTTTGGGAAACTAGGATAATGAAAATTTTGCGAGAACACTTATTATAAGCCTAAATATTGGATACCATTATATGGTTTTGGTAAGATACTGATTATGTGGTCTTTTTAGAAAAACATCCTTGTCTGGATACTAAACATTAGTGTTGTAGAACCCTTGGTTTCATATATGTAACCATTTACTTAAATTATATATATATATATATTATGGGTGATGTTTGGGATTCTTTCGATAAATTTTAGAGTATTTTTTGGGATTTTATATAGGTTAATGGTTGGTGCACAGTTTGGTAAAAACTGGGAAACAAATATAGGAAACCATGACAAATGGAAAAGGGGCTAAAGGGAAGGTGCATGGGTGGCTTATGGTTTTCCCAAACCATGAAAAAGCCTAGGTTAAACCTTATAGTGATGAGAATATGTCAGACTACGATCCTATGGAGGTCTAAAATATACTTTGGTAACTATGTAATCCAACCACGAGTGGTATACCTTAATGTAGAGGCATGACCAGGGTTAGTGCACGTTTTTCCTAAAAAAGATACTAAACCATGCGCAAGTCAAAAGTTAAATACTTAAATTTTAGATATAATTCATTTTCACATCTAAATGCTTATTTTTCCACAAAATGGCTCTAACATGAATGTTTCCCCTCTCAATGGTCGGATAACCTCTCCCCATCTAATTAGAAGTGATCTGGAACCATTCCTTGCTATGTTGAAGCTTGATTCATGTGACAAAACGTCATTCTTGTTTGTTCCTAACCATTTTCTTAGATCTACTTATACTAAGCTCTAGGTATCATAGATATATTTCCATTTTGGGACGATATAGGGTTTTGGGAGAAAAATATGGTTATATTTGATCTTGTTGTTTATCGGGATGATATCTATGGTGGTTTTGTGGAGACTCAATGATGTTTTGGCGTCGTTCTTCATGTCGTTCTTCATTTTTTTAAACAAGATGAATATTACTTCACTATCGACCCATCTATTTATAATATTAAGGATTATTTTCTAATTTCTTTTATTTATTTAAATTGATTGTGAATTTTTTGTGAAAATATTGATAAAAACGTTATTTGGTGATTATTTTAGATTTTTGTGAAATCGTGGAATTAATGTTCAAAGTTATTTGATAAATAATTTTAAAATGGTTGCTAGAATATATTTCTGGAAAATGTTTAGAATAAAAAAAGTTTTTTATTGAAATGGTTTTGGAATGAGTATACTTCGATGGTTGTTGGGAATAAAAGGTGTGTATGTTCCTATTTCATTATGATTCATGGTTGAAATATGACATTGTTCTCAGTGCCAATGGTGTAATGGAAGATGGGATATAATTTCCTTTTAAATAATTGGTAGTTCGATGAAAAAAATATCATGATAATGTAAATGTCAAAATGAAGCGTGTAGGTGTAGATGTTTGGATGTGTGGATGTGTGGATTGGAATAGGGTATGCCAAAGTGGAATTTGTAATATGGTTTTGGAACATTGTTTGGTTTCATTATATTTAGTTATGAACTGTTTGAGTAAAATATTTTCATTATGAACTATATTATAATTTTTCTTATAAAAAATGGTTTATATAAATTCTTCTAACATGTTCTATCTTAGTGTCATGATTATGGATGTCATTGGGGGAAAATATATGGAATTTCACTACTCACCTCTACTTTATAACTTTTTTCCTTTTCAGATGTTGTTTATCAAGATATTTTAAAAGGGGATGTATCAAACATATTTAGAAGTAATTCATGATACAAAGGATATTGTGTTTTTAGAGTGTGGAGCATGTTTGGAGTTTGTATTTTTCATTAGAGTCTTTGAGTTTTGTCTTCCACTGTTTACTTTGATATTTTAGTCATTCACTCTGGTACACTATTTTAGTTTTGTTTGATAATGTACATGTTGACATGTCATTCATTGTTATCATGTATCATATGATGGTTTTTTGGTAAGTTGTTTTATTAATAATGGGAAAATCTTCCTCACATGCATTGAATCTTTTCGGCATTTATTTACAGCATTTGGCATCATGGGGACGCATCTTAAGGCCATGTAACATCCTCCCACTTTCTCAAACCAATGATAAGTAGATGGATGTTACAAGGGGTATCAATTTTGTTCAATCCAAAATATGATTGAAATATGTGATATCATCTTGGTCCTTCATTTATGGATCAAGTTTTCTATGTCTTGGTTGGTGTTTGACTTGGTATTGGTTGTTGGTCTTGGAGTAAAATTCAATATGGTCTATTCTTTGAGTTGGGATCAAATAAAAGAGTAGGATTGTTGAGGCATTAATTATAGAGCTTAATCACATTTATCTATCCTTTTTCTGTAGTGATTCAAGTTACCACTGAATTGGGTGCATTAGGGTTTGAGAGACACTAATAGGATATGGAATCTCATTGTCATTTATTTAAACAATGGGATGAGAATGAAATGCATTAGATGAATGAACTACCACTATGAGTGCATATTTCATTTTCAGTAATGATATATAATCTGGCACAAAAGTGTTTATTTTTGAAAAACGTAAATAGTTTTATAGGGAGGGATTTTTAAAAAGGGCAGTGTGGTGATATTTTGAATATTTTATGATTTTCAAACTAATGTATATTTTTTTTAAATGGTTAATTTTAGAAAAAAATCTCCTGATATTAGGATGTGATATAATTTGAAATTTTTGATCCTTCATTTAATAGAAATTGATAATTATGATGTTAATATTTTTTATAAATTGGAAAACAATAGTATCCAATTGGAAGAATCTGTGGAGAATCTGGTTTCACATAAGCCAAAAGTGAACCATAATTTGGTTCAGAGTATTGTCCAAGTGTTTCTAGCTATGGATAGTGGGAACCAGTGATATGATCCAAGGAAAGTGGGTCATTTCGTTCAATTATAGAAAAAAAATCCACCCATCATTTAGGGTGATTCAGAGCCCAAAAATGTAGAGTGGATGAAAATGATGAATCATTTATTTGATTTCATCTGTACACCAGCATAGATGAAAGTCAATATGGAATTGTATATGATATATGATCTTTCATTCTAGAGGTAAAATCTATTGGTGTTTTCTATAGTGGATCAAGGACATGGTTGGAAGGATTTTGAATAATTTTTCAACAAATATTCTATCCTCTAATGTTCATGATTATAATAATGACATAATTTTTTAGTGTAAAGAAAGAAAATATTTTTTTCATGAAGTATGCATGAAAATTATAGTATTCATTGTGATTTTCACCCTAATTTTCTGCCAGTACATCCTTGAAGACACACATATTTGAATCAGGGTCAAGACATGAAATTCTCTCAGAAGATTCTATCATCTATATTATAGATTATATATTGAAAGTCAATAGAGACACAGCGGCTGAAAGGGACATCTCAAGATATATGGTCGGAAGATGTATGTAGATACCCATGGGAATCAGTGGGAACTCTAATGTTGGGAGTAAGTGGAAGAGGGAAACCTATTTCCAATGAGGGATCACGTATCAAAATCAAATGGATGGATTGGTGAATCTTCCCTTGAGACCCATGACCAAAGATGGATTTTTCCATTGTGGTTCGCTTGACCACATGAAGAGAGAGTGTAAGACACCATCAAGGGAATTCTACAATTGAAACAAGGTGGACAATATTGAGTTCTATTCTTGTAGTCCTACATGGTCGGGTGTTCAGGATACTTCCCAGGTGTCACAGGAATCATATTATTTGGTAGGGAAGGGATAGTAGAATCAATATAATCACTAGAAAAGAGATAGAGATGGTTATTGAAATAATACCATGACTCCTTAAACCACACAATCTCAATAGGGAAACAATGTGCAATGTGTGGAGGCAACAAAATTACATGGAGTAGAACATGTTATTGTGGATGATCATCCATGACCATCAATAGTGAGTGGTATGATTAATTTGAATTCAACCCTTATACAAGTGTTGTTGGATAGGGGCTCAACACATTGATTTACTGTTTCATGTTCTTTTTATTTTCTAAGCATAAAACATGAAATGGTGGCTTCTATGATAAAACATCAAACTCCACTTGGTTGAAGAGATTGTCAATATTTTATGTGTAGAGCATGTTCTATTACCATTGATGGAGCCGAGATGAAATGAGACCTATCTATTCTTGAAATGGATTCCTTTGATATAATCATGTGTATGGATAGGCTGACAATGTTTAAATCTCACATCTACTATTTTAGTAGAACAATTAAGTTCATGAGTGAAGATGGTATCAAGCATCATTTTCTAGGAGACCAGAATTTAGGTGAATGTGAAATGATCTTATTGGAACTAGAATTTGCAATGATATCATTCTAGTTGGTAGTGTTTCCTATGGCATCATTAGATGAGACCGAGAAGAACATTTTTCTCATAGTGGTGGATCAGTCTTATGATGTGTTTCATGGGAATTTTTCAAGGTTATGTCCGATAAAGTGATGAAATTTTTTTGACTGATCTCCTTACGAGGACCATTAAAATCTAAATTATGTATTTTCAGAAGGAACCGAAATAATCAAGTGATATCAAAGTGATGTTGGAAGAGTGTGAAAGAAAAGGTTTAATTCGACCTTGCACGTCCTTATGGGCAACACAGATCATTATTATTAAAAATAATGATATAACTCTAAAAATATGGGTGGATTATCATAACATAACCAATTTATGATAAAAAATTAGAATCCACATATTTTCATTGATGATTTTTTGATCAATTTTGGGAGCTCGGTGGTTCTCTAATATTGACTAGCAATCAGGACATCACTAATTGTGAGTTCAAAATGAGGATATTCTGAAGGAAAAATTCAAAATAAGATATAGTCATTATAAATATATGGAAGTTCCTTTCTATATTACAAAGGAACCATTAGTCTTTATAGAGTTAATGAATCAAATATTTAAGCAATATATAGATTCTTTTGTGGGGGTGTTTGTGGATAATTAATTGGTGTATTCAATGACAAGGGAAGAGCATAACAACACGTGGGGACAATGTTTGGAACCATGCAGGATCAACATATTTTTTTAAAACTATCAATGTGTGATTTTTTTATACAAGTGGTTTGTTTTATTGGCCCTATTATTTATAGAAAATGGATTTATGTTGATTGAGACAAGATAAAAGCCATTATCTGTTGGAAACATCTATATTACATCTGCATGATACATAGATTTCTTGGCCTAGCTAGTTATTAATGATGATTTGTGCGTGAATTTTCATGGAAAAACTCTACAATGAAATATTTTAAAAATACGAACATTTCATTTAAATGGGACGATGAATTCCTGTATTATTTTCATGATCTTAATGTTCTCCATAGATCAACACAAATCATGATCTATCTAGAATCAGAAAAAGTGTACGTGGTGTATTGTGATTCTTCATGATCACTTTATCAACCCAACCTTTTGTTACATTACTGTTACATCATTATAAAGATAAAAAACATAATATTATTTCCCCATAAGGATACATACTTTTAATGTTTTGGAAAATTGGACCAAACATAACATTTTCAACAACAAGCATAAACATTTATTTAATTCATTTTTCTATAGCTTCTTATTGGCCCTTGAACTCTCCATAGTACATGTAGTCACATGAGGATAGATATCAAAAAGTGGTGAGTTAAAATCCTAGTTAGAGTTTATATAAGAACAATATAGCATGGTGTGAGTATAATCATAACATTTTCATAAAAATTATTAGAGGAAACAGTTTGAATGACTTGAAATGTGGCAATGCATAAAAATGAAACATCATGACTAAGTGGTTATCTACCACAAATAGTTGTGAAAAAAGATATCATCATGTTCACAAATCATTTACCTATAACTCATGAGATTCATCACATTACCCAATGCATTAGAGTTCTATATAATTTCGGGTGCACCAGTCACATCATAACATTCATTTTGTGCTATATAATTCTCGGCACACTTACCACATCATAACAATCTAATTATCATTCATTCCATATAGAACATATATAAAAAATGAATAAAAGTAACCCATGGAAAGGAATGGGGTTCATATCATAATAAAACATTAACAAACACTGTGTTGCCAAAATAAAGAGGGAATTACAAACTTGATATAGGAATCATCAACGTTGAGTGAGAAGTAAAAGGTGTGTTTTTGATAGAAGTGTTCTTTTCGAAAACATTTGTTTGACATAAACTATAATGGAATAAATTTATATCCCATAAAAGGTAAGATAATGTTGAAAAAATAATTTTTAAGGAGTGACCATACCAAAAAATTGAGTAAAAGAGGGAGAACCCGAAGAATGAATGTTGGGTTCAAGAATTTATTTTTACCTTATATCTGAACAATTTCTTCACATTAATGTTCTGCATAACCACATTAGATTAATTATTAACATTTCCAGAACCTTTTGTAAATTTATATGGTTAAACAAAGATTCTTTAAGTAATTTTATTTTCATTTGGATGAGTTATAGTGTTTAAATACATTGTTTCGGAATGTTTGTTTTTATGGTTTTCTTGATTGGTTCACTTGTATTCATAAATGGAAGTTCATGTAAAACATTGATAAATATAAAGAACCTATATTTCATTTTATTAATGATATTACTAGAGTTTAAACGACATTATAAATAATTATATTATATACAATGTGGATGAATAATTAGATAAGAATTTAATGATGATCGTTTGTGTTAATTAGGGTGGTTTTTCGACCACAATGAACTCGTTTTGTTTAATCATTTTGTAATATGTACATTAGTTATATATAGTACATTAAATATGGTAAAATACATATAATAAAATCTTTTCTAACCATAAAAGTGGTTTCATGACTAGATCTAAAGGTGGTAAAGGAAAAAAACAGCATGTGGTCTTGAAGGTGATAAATTAAGACCTCACGAAAAACATTTCCTTTGTAATATAAAAAGAAGATGAGAAGGGGATTATATGATATATTATCTAATTAGTTTCATAATATTCTATTATTTTTACAATACTTGTGTTACCATTCCATTTGGATTAGGATATGTAGAGAGATATTTAGAAAAAACGTGGAATTGAAAGGAAATTAAACTTAATGGGAGAGAGATAGAGTGGAATTACCTATTGAATCCTCCTCTTGAGATCCTCCTTATGAAACCAAGGTTTGGAATTTTTATTATACAATAATCTCTTAGACGTGGTGCTGGGAATACAAACTATTTTGGGACAGATTTTAAATAAGGCATGAAGTTTGAGAGGTGTGATGAAATGAGGGTGTGAAGGGTGGTATTTATAGTGGAGGGGAGGGAGGTTTTCTCAATATTATATTCATTAATTTATTATTTCTCAACAAGAAAAGGAATAGTGAGACTTCCATGAATAAAAAAAGTAATTTTATTATGTTAATCCGAAATATAAGTTCATACATCTGCATTACATCACCCATGACTCAATAATTAATGAATTTAACTGATTTTGTAAATTACCGTATTTCACAATTCATAAAAATTCATGTATTTCATAATAATCCCAAAAATTCACTCTAACTATTTTTGGACATGTAGTGTCCAAATATATAGTCCATATTTGAAAAATAATTTTCTAAATATGATGTATATAATGTTTAATTAAAATCATAATCTACATGAAAAAATACAGATTTTAAAATTAAAATAGAATTCCTAATACTTTCAAAAATTACATAAGTTCTATATAATTATATTAAAACCAAATAGAACTAGAATTGTTAATGTTTGATTTTTTATATAAAAATACAGTTTAATTTAAATTAATTAATTAATTATAATTAATTATTAATTACTTTAAAAAATACCAATATTTTAACTATGGTCAAATTGTCACTTATAAGATGCCTATATTTTATTTAATCATTCAAGAGTAAGGATACTATTATTTTAGCGTATTTTCTATTATTAATGGTCATACTAATATTCATAAACTTAGGTTACTATTCATAAGGGTAGGTTACTATTCACCAAAAATTATGTTTGACCTATCGGACTCAAAACATCTTAGTGATCACAATTGTGTAAGTCAGATTTTTGAAATTGAAATCCTAAAAGTGGAAGAATTACGTTTAATGATCTCATAGTATATAGTATAATGATGTGTCATTATGCTTGTAAATGTGATTTTACTTTAAGGAATAATTATAAGAAGGTAATTCCATTGATTAATATTTGGGTTATTACATTCTTATCCCCTTATAAAATTTCACCCTCAAAATTTGGTTTTACACAAACTGGTGAGGGTACTTCTCCTTCATCAACTCCTCGAGTTCTCAAGATGCTTCTTCAAAAATATGGTTCTTCCACAACACATTGACAAGATGGGATGTCTTGTTGCATAAAACATTATCTCTATAGTCTAGAATCTTCATTGGATCCTCCTCATAGGAGAGATCATCTTCCAACTATAACACATACGAGTTCCGTACATGTGTGGGATCTAGTATGTACTTGCTCAGGAGTGATACCTAAAGCAAATCATAAACCTCATCCATATTCGCTGGAAGTGCATGATGATATGCCACATCTTTAATGAGGCCAAAGATCTTAAAGGGTCCAATATACCATTGTCTTAACATCCATTACTTTCCAATGTACCTGACTCTCTTCAATGGTGATATTCGAAGGACGAATTTATCTCAAACATCAAACTCCAAGTCCCTTTGATGGTTAAAAAAGTAGCTCTTTTACCGACTCTGAGTAGCTTTTAAATGTTTTTGGATGACTTGAACCTTCTCTATCATCTCTTGCACAAGATCAGGTCCAAGAATTTTTCTTTCTCCTATATTATCCCAACAAGTTTGAGTTCTACATAGATTTTTATATAAAGCTTCATATGGAGCCACCTGCATATTTGATTGGATGCTATTATTGTATGAGAACTCAACTAATGGGAGATTCTGATCCCATCCACATTTGAATTATAAAGAGCATACTCTTATCATGTCTTCATGTGTATGAATTGTCCTTTTATATTGGCCACCAGTTTTGGTGTGATAGGCCATATAGAAATTTAATTTAGTACTCAAAGCATGTTAAAGTCTTCTATAGAATTTAGATTTAATCCATGGATCATGATAAGATAAAATTTATAGTGGAACACTATGCAGTATCACCACTTCTATCACATATATCTTTGTAAGTTTTTGAACCGAGATATCTTTCCAAATAGATATAAAATGGGAAGTGTTGGTGAGTTGGTGAAACACTCCCTGTATGACAATATTTTCCTTAGACGTCTTCAAGTGACCTATGACCAAGTCTATAGTGACATTATCCCATTTCCACATTGGTATAGGCAATGACTACATCACCCCATTGGAATTTTGTATCTCTTCTTTAACTTGCCGACATACCATGCACCTTGATATATTTTCCCACTATTCTTATTTATGTTATCCCACCTACAAAGTTATCAGGGATTATAATACTTATTGATACTACAAGGATGGATAGAGAATGTTGAGATATGTGCAATATCCAATAGCTCCTTCCTTATCTCAGGTAATGAAGGAACACAAATCCGCATTCCAAATCGAGTCACATCATCATAATCATCATGGAAGTCATACATATTCCCTTATTTTACTAAATTCACCATCTTTGGCTACTCTAGATCATCACTTTGTGCCTCCTTAATTATCTCTAGGATCTATGGTTGCATAATTATTTTGTCAAGGTTTGATTTAAATATTTCCCTTATAATTTCCAAATCCATCCTTTTTATATCAAAGAAGATAGGGTCTTTCTCAATCCATAACATGGATTGAGCAACATGTTCCTTTCATGATAGAGCATTAGGAACCTTTCTCACCTTTCCTGGATTATAGTGAATAGAGAAGTCATGGTCCTTGATGATCTCTAATTATATACTTTGACACATGTTGAGGTCCGTTTGTGTTAATATACACATTAATCTCATGTTTTCGGTGTATATGTCACATTTCTCACCATAAAGGTAGTGCTGCCCATTTTTTAAGGCAAAAATAAAGTCTTCTTTCTCTAGATCATGTTTTTGGTAGTTCTGATTGTGGATATTCAACTTCCATGTGGCATAGACTATCACATTATCAATTTTCAAGAGTATGAAACCCAAGCCTTTATTTGAAGCATCACTGTATATCACATAACATTATCCACATTTCGATAATGTGAGTACAGTTGTAGTGATCAGCCTTCTATTTATATCTTGGAATCTTCTCTTAGATTCTTCTTTACAAAAATAATTTACCCTTTTTCTTATTACCCAAGTTAAGAGGATTGAAAATCATGAGAAATTTCCAACAAAGTGTTGGTAATACCCATATAATACAAGAAAACTAATGATTTCTATGACACTATAGGGCCTAGAACATTTGTCAATGTCTTTTGTTTTTAAGGGACCACAAAAATTCCATCACTTTTGATCACATATCCCAAGAATGTGACTTGCTTCATCGAAAAATAACACTTCTTGAACATGGCATACAACTTATCCATTCTCTATGTCCCCAACACAGGTCTTAGATGTTTATCATGTTCCTCCTTTCACTTGGAGTATATGAGAATATCATCAATAAATAGTACCAAAATTATGTTGGAGTAATGTCTAAAGACTATATTCATCAAATCCATGAAGATTTATTAGGAATTAGTGAGTCTGAAGGGCATCAACAGAAACTCATATTGACAATAACTTGTAAGGAAGGAAATGTAATTTATATTATCCTTCTTCACCTTTAGCTGATGATATCTAGAATGAATATCCACATTTGAGATGTATGGAGCTCCTCTTAACTTATTGAATAAGTCTTCAATCCTTGGAAGAGGATACTTTTTTATTGTTGTGTTCTTATTGAGTTCCCGATAATCGATACACAATCCCATTGTTCCATCCATCATCTTCAAAAAGTGTAATGGTGCAGCCCAAGGTGATTCAATAGGGAATATAAAACCTTTGTCAAAATGCTCATGATGCTAATTATTTAACTCCTCTAGTTCGATTGGAGCCATACAATAAAGACACTTTGAGATAAGAGTATGTCTAGGAATGAATTCTATGGGTAATTCTACCTCACGATTAGGGGTAAGTCCGAGTAACTCTTCATGATATACGTAACCATATTCCACCACGATGGTAATTTATTCAAGGTTGTCATTTTCATTTGACTCAACCATTTGGGTGAAGTGTGCTTCTTCATAGGGTATCAACGCCCACACCGTTGAAGGACTTTTTAAAGGATATTCATGATATTCTTTGAATCTATATATAATCATTGGATGGTTTATAATATGAAATTATATTTCATTTTCCAAATTGTTGATGTGTGCTCTATATAATGAGAGCCAATCCATTCCTATTATAGCATTGAATTCCAAAAATGGATGTATTAGGAGATTTTCTGGAATAGTCTTCCAACATATGAAAATAGAAGAACTTTTAATCACTTGGGTTGCAATGATTACACCCCTTTGTGTTATTATAGATATCTCTACCTCAAGGATTGGAGGATTTGATTATATATTTCTAGAAAACATGCAATATATAATGGAATACGTAGATCCCGAATCAAATAAGACTTTTCCATTGTTGATTGAATATGATGTCTTCCTTGTACGACTTCATTATCATGCTCCACTTCCACATTAGTGGTGGAAGAAGCCTTCCCTTATTCCTTTGGATGTGGTGTCTGCTGACACAGTTTACCCTCAAGGACTTTGGGGTTAGTGCACTAGCTTGTATAGTAACTTTTCTCCAAACAGTTATAGCATTGGACCATGGGTGGTTCTCCCCTATCTTCCACTACATTATACTTCCTTATCATGTCTTTTTGACACTATTGAGAATGGTTTCATTCTTTCCCACACTTGAATCATTTCTACATCCTATTGAGGTTGTTCCCATGATGTGACATCCCACATTTTTGACATGTGGGTCATTGAGTTTTCTTCCCACCATTATCATTATATCCTCAGACTTGAAACTACATCTTTATTTTCTTAAAATCATAGGAATGGGACCATTATCCAAAATCCATCTCCACTTTGAGAGCACATCAAAAAAATTATTTATAACTCCCAATGTGTCGAATTGAAATATCCTATTGAAGGTGTGGTTTTAATCCACTAAAGAATCTATCCAATTTTCTATCATTTTTTATAAAAAAACAAGAAGAATACCGTGAAAAACTTATTAAATTATCTACATTGGTTGTGATATATTCTCATACTTTTTGATTGAGCACAATGAATTTTATCTCCATCTTAGTATGAAGAGTTCATGCGGAATACTTGATAAGAAACATAATCTTAAACTCTTCCCATTACATATCTTCAATTTAATCGCTTGGATTAGTGTGCTTAATCCAATCCCACCATTGATCAACCCCTCTATATAGACGATAAACTATTAGTTTCACCTTCTCTATCATAGAACAGTGTATCATAAAAAGATCTTCTCCATTTAGTTGACCCACAATTCGACAACTATTGTATTGGAAGAACAACTAAACATCAGTGGTAGTTTCCACATAAAACACTCGATTTCCAGTTCCTCCCTATTTTCTAAAGGGGTATGTTCTCCAATATTCAGGTTATAGTTCATAATATGAGATATTTGGGTAAGAATCACTATGAATTTTTGAACTCCACCGTAAAAATCATTGGGGATTTCGTTCAGGAAATCTTTGTATTGGCCCTCACATGAGTTGTTGGCCTAGTTTCTCATGGTTCCCAGCTTTTTCTAAAATCAAAAATGTTATAAAAAACATAAGTACACATTTAATGAATAAAATATTCATTTTTATGATTTAAACTTAAATCACAACTTATAGTATCCCTATTTAAGGATTCATGAGTGCATCTTTGTACTTAGTCTCATGTTAGAGGTTTTTTCTTTGGTTCACTAATCCTAATTTTCAAATTAACTAAACCTTTACTATGATACCATCTATAAAAACCATACTTATTCTTACATTACTATTACATCATTATAACATAAAACAAAATAATAGTATTACAGAAAGAGGATCGATAGGATTAGTATATTTCGAAAACTAGTACTACACATAACATTTACAGTATCATGTATAATCTTTTAGTAAATTCCTTCTTCTTTAGCTTCTTATTGGAACATGACCTCACCTTAGTACATGTATTAACCTGAGTATATAAATAAAAAATGGTTGAGATAATATATTTGTAAAAGGATAGATAAGAAAAATATATAATGGGATGAGAATAATCATACAATAATCATCCCAATCATGAGTGAAGAAATAATAAATGACTTGAAATGTGGGAATGCATAAAAATGAAACATCAGGTCTTAGAGGTCATTAACCACACATAATTGTGATCAATGATAGAATAATTTTCACAAATAATTTGAATATAACTCATAAGATTCATCACATCACCCAATTCATTGTAGAGTTATATAATTCTAGGCACACTCATCACATCATAACATTCATTTTGCTCTGTATAATTCTGGGTGCACCGATCACATAATAAGATTATCACTATCATCAATTACACAAGGAATATATATAAAAAAATAACATAAATAAAACATTTAATGAAATGGGTTTAATCTCATAACAACACAGTCATAAACATTAGGTTCCCATAATAAAGAGGAAATAACATACCTGATAAATGAACCATCAACCTTGAATCAGAAGTAAAAGGCATGTTTTTGAATGAAGTGTTACTTTGGAAAACATTTGTCTAACATAAACCCTAATGGAAAACATGTATACACCATATTAGGTATGATAATTATGAAAACAAGATATTTAAGGAGTTTCCATACCAAAAATTGAGTGAAAGAGGGAGAACAGGAAAAAGGAAAGTGGGGTTTGAGAATTTCCTCTTACATTGTATCTGAATGCATTCTTCACATTAATGTCCTATATAACCACATTAGATTCATTAATTAAAAATTAATGAACCATTTTTAACTGAATATGGTTAATTTTGGACTCATTAGGTTATGTTATGGTATTTTGTAGGAGTTATAATTTTTAAATACATTGGTCAAGAATGTTCGTTTTTATGGTTTTCTTGAGCGGTTCACTTGTATTCATAAATGGAAGTTCGTATAGACCATGTATAAATATATAGAACTAGTAAATAATATTATTAATAATATTATTGGATTTTAAATGATCTTATAATGAATTATATTATATAATATGTGGAAGAATCATTACATAATAATTTAAGGATGATGATTAGGGTTGATTCAGGAAGTTTTTGACCACAATGAACATGTGTGTTTAATCATTTTGTAATATATACTTAAGTTAGATCCAAAACACTAAATATGATATAATAAATATATAATAATCTTGTTCAACCATAAAAATTGTTTCATCACTAGATCTGATGGCTATAAAGGAAAATGAAAACATCACTTTCTTGAAGGTGATAAATTTTCACTTCAAATACAATATTTTCCTTTCTAAAATAAAAAGTAGCGGAGAAGCGGATTGGATGATATATTATCCCATTAGTATAATAAAATTATAGTATATGTATGATAATGGAGTTACCATACCATTTTTTTGAGGATATTTGTTGAGATATTAAGAAATGAATATGAAATTGAAAGGGAATTAAAGGAAGAGAGAGTGAGAGAGAGAGGAATAACCTCTTGAGTCCTCCTATTGAGATCCTCCTTTAAGAACCTAGACATAGTCTTTTGATGAGACAAGAATCTCTTGGATGTGGGGTAGGGTATAAGGAAGATATTTGGATAGAGTTTAAAAATAGATTGAATCCTTATAGGTGTGAGGAATTGAGGGTGTGAAGGGTAATATTTATAGTGGAGGGGGGAGGGGTTTTCTTAATATTATATTCATTAATTTATTATGTCTCCTAAGGACAAGTAATAGTGAGTATTCCATGAATAAATAAACTAATTTTATCATGTTAATATAAAACATATGTTCTTAAATAATTATAAAATCACTCATGACTCTATAATTCATGAATTTAACTTATTTTGTAAATTATCGTAATTCACTATTCATAAAAATAAAAGTATTTAAAAAAAATCAAAAAACAACACTATAACCATTTTTTGACCTGTAAAATCCAAAAATGAAGTCCATTTTTCAAAAAAAAAAATTAAATTATCATTAATTTAATTTTTAATTACAATCATAAACTACTTAAAAAATATAGATTATAAAAATAATACAAATTTCATCATGCTTTAAAAAAATATGTATGTTCTTATAAAACAATATTAAAACACTAAAGACATATAATTGTTAATTTATGAAAACATTTTCAGAAAATTCATTTTATTTTAAATTATTTAATGAATTTTCAATAATTTTTAATGACATATAAACATACAAATTTTTTTATACGGTAAAATTGTCACTTATGAGATCCCAAAATTTTATTCAATCATTAATGAGTAAGGCTTATATTATTTTGGATGATTCAATATTAATAAGGGTCATATTTTTATTCATAAGGGTGGGTTACTATTCATAAGGGCATGTTACTATTCACCAAAAAAGTAAGTTTTTCCTATCGGACTCCAAACACCTTACTCATAACAACTATGTACGTCATATTTTCCAAATATAAAACATAGGTGGGGAAAATTATGTTTAATCTTCACAATATATTTAGTATCATGATATGTCATTGCGCTTCTTAATGTGATTTTACTATAAGTCATAATTATATGAAGTAAATTCCATTGATAATGCTTTGGGTCCTTACTATCATGGCTGGTATGTGTTCTCATGTAGGGGGATCATTATGTTGCTTTTGGATCAAGGTGGTTATGGGTGCATGAGAAGATCTAACCAAAAAAAATTAGAGTTATATGTCTCATTCCATGGTTTGAGGAAGCTGAATAATTGTCTACTCAGTGATAAATTTACTATTTTCATGGATCATAATAACGTAAAACATGTTTTATCACAATGATATTAGAATCTAAGACAAAGAAAATGGGTGCGGTATCTCAAAATGTTTGAATTTTACATGATGTACTCAATGTGAAAACGAAATTCCACGGAAGATCTATTAATTAGATATTCATATTCCATGATGGAAAAAGAAGCTTCAGATGAGTGGATGTCTATGTCAGTCCTAGACGACGTGCATGTTGAATGTGAAGTAAGTAGTTTTTTTGTAGTTTTTTTCCAGTTTTTCTTGTTCCTTATTTCATGAATATTTCTAAAGATGCACATACATCCGATTCAGAATGTGAGGTGATGAGGTCAAAACTCAATGTTTAGTAGATCATTGAGGTATATAAATTGGACAAGAGTTATGTTATGGGATTTTTGTATTGGATGGTCATACTTGTTGATTTTCAAGAACATATTCTTCATAATTAATACCATTCAATATGTTTTATCCATCCATGAATACATAAGATGTATAATACATTGAAAGAAAAATTTTGGTGAGTTGCCATGAAGAGGAAGGTGGATGAGATTGTTTCAAGATTCTTAATTTGTTTCCAAGTTGACACATAGCATCAATAAGCAATATGTTTGATGCTATCTTTAGCTATCAATGTCTTGAAATGGGGGCAGATAGTAATGAATTTTTTTAGGTCTCCCAAGAACGGTGAGGAAATGGAATGCCATACAGGTGACACTGGATTGGCTCAAAAATTTTGACCCATTTTTTTTCCTATTTGTGAATATTATATTGTGGATGATATATCCAACATCTATATCTAAGAAGTGATAAAGAGAAATGGAATGCCAATTTTGATAATGTTAGATAGGGATCCAAGGATCGCATATCATTTCTAGAAATCCACAAAACAATACCATGAGACTCAGTTGAGTTTGAGTATGGTGTATCATCCTTATATAGATGACCAATCCAAATTAATGGTAAAAACTTTGGAAGATATGTTGTGGGATTTTCTATTTGATTTTGGTGGGTCATGTAAGGAACATATCCCCTTGGCATATTTCTCATATAACAACATATATTAGGACTTAGTACTTATTCATCCTTCTGAAAAATTATATGTGCGTCCTTTTCGTTCTCCACTTTGTTGGGTGGAAATATGAGACATGTAATTAGTTGGGATGAAACTTGTCCATGAAACAATTAACAACATTCAGTTTCTCAAGAAAGAGATTGAGATGAAACATAGTCCTAAAATATTATATAAAGATCATCATTGATGGCCATTTTTTTCATTGTGAGTGATCATGTGTTCTTAAGGATACCACAAAGCCTTTGACATCATTGTTTTCAGAAGTAGGGAAAGTTACCTCACTGATACATATGTATTGTTGCGATACTAGAATGGGTTGGAAACATGGAATATCATTTTAAATTCTCACATTAGTTCAGTGTGGTGCATAATGCGTTCAATATATCTCAGTTAAAAAATTATAAACTTGATCCAGACCATGTGATTAGATGGGACCATGTTTAACTAGAGCGTGATTCCAAACTAGTGAGGTTCTAACAGTAGCCTCTATTTCCTTTGCCAAATTTGGAGTTCATTTACAATGTTTCCAGACCACTAAGGTTCTAACAGTAGCATCTAATTCCTTTACCAAATTTTGAGTTCATGAATAGTGTTTCCAAACCGGTGAGGTTCTAACAACAACCTCTATTTCCTTTTCCAAAGTTTGAGTTCATTAATAGAGTTTCATGGATAGTGAGGTTCTAATAATAGCCTTTTTTTCCTTTTCAAAATTTCTTGTTCGGTGTACAGTGTTTCCTGCTTCCTATAGTTTCTCTCCTTTGATGCTTCCATTGATGTAAAATGCATTTAAAGCCTCGTTTTATGGACTCTAAGGCTGATTCAAATTCCATAACTCATATATTAATTATCCTAAGGCTAAATATGCCTTTACATGGTCACACCACGTTGTTTAATCTGATCTGATTTTAATGGAAAATCCAGCGTATCTAAAACCATTGTTCCGTTAAATATTTTAAATGGATGAGATATTTTCCTCCCAAATTCCTCCTCCTTGTTCTATAGTGTGAGATGCTCAAACATTTCATTCCCTCCCATAGGAGTTGTGCGATCAAACATTCCTCCTTGGATTGGTTCCCCTTGAATTTCTTCTTTCTACAAGAGCACCCTCTGTTTTTGGTGAAACTAAGCAGCATCGATCAATCTTTGATATAAGGTATGATCTATCATCATTGTTTTCGGTTCATCTTTTTATGTTTCTCGATTTATTTTTATATAATGTTATCTCCATATTCATTACTGAATTTTAAAGGGTGTTGGATAATGGAGTGGTTTCTCTGCATCCCTTGGTGGATGAAGTCCTCCAAGAGAGGTAATCATGATCTTTTTTTGTAAGTCTTTTCAAATAGAATGAAAAAACTTTTGAGGTAGGGGATTTGCTTCTTCTCTATTATTTTACATGAAAATTTAGAGTTATCATGTTTTATCCAACTGGATCATAGTGGAATATAAATATTAAATATTTTAAAAGAGATAAATAAATTTATATCAATCATATGTTATTGACTCTTGTTTTCCTAAATAGTGTGATGTCTATAAATTCTTTGTTTAGCTTTTCGTTCTAGATGGAAATTGGTAATGAACCTAATTCTTGAATTAATTGATAATTATTTGGCTAAAGATAAAGAGGCATGTAAATGAATCTGGAATTTGTTTTTGTAATTTGATGTTAATCGAATTTGAGGTAGTAAAAATGTTTAAGATATTTGTGATAGCTTACTATTTAGGTTTCCGGAAGTTGGAACCTGAAAATAATAAATTGGTTATTTCTAGATAGATTTAATGAGTGGTTGTTTGATAATAAATAATGCCCCCTAGGGTTTTAAGTTACCATCTTTCTTTCTTAAGGGATAAGATACCATTTGATATGGTATTTGTTTTCCTCTTGATTGTTTTGTTATATATGGGGGCATGGGGGCTTATTTTTTGTGGAATTATTTGACACCAAGAGTTGCGAGATGCATCGGTTTATGCATGTGGATGTCGGGGAGGACACCGTTGATGATGAAATACGATGGATGAGAATGTTTAATTCTTGCTGATTCTTGTGGGTTTTTATCTTCTTTTCTTTCCCCACTGCTCAAGGAATATGGTTTGCTTACCCTTCTTCCAAAATGGGAGAAGAAATGTGGGGTATGAAACATGCTTAATTTGTTTAGCTTCAGGAGATAGATGGGTCTACAATCTTGCTATAGGTGGAAATGACTCGATGGGTAGTTTTTCTACTCACCATGGTGAGCCCAATTGTGTTTAGTATCTTAAAATATTTTTCTAGAATTTTTTGGAATAATGGAATGTAATAATTTTTTTAATAAATGATTGAATAAATGATGTTATCCCATGGGGTTGGAGATTGCTAGGATGCAATGCTGAGGTTATAATTTAAAAGAACAATGGAATTTGGGTTTGATGATAATGAAGTATAATGTGGAAACTATTGATAGTAAATTAATATTTAAATAATTATTTAATGTCATTTGTAAATGAAAAAAAGGTAATAATGTAATGTAATAATGATCTTCAAATGCTTATGTACTTGTAGGATACTTATTCTTAGAAGTGGAAGTCAGGAGTCTAAGAGACGTTAGTTGGAGTTGAGTCTAAGACTATGTTATTACCATTGTGTGGTTGTGAGATATAGTATATTATGTATATTTTTTGTCTCTATGCACCAGTCCACCCCGTTAGTTAGGGAAACAGACATCCCAGATATTTTGAGCCATGGGGGCATTTTACCCAACATTCTGGTGGGAGGATGGATGGACGACTACCCCCTTTGGCCTCACTCTCTTCTCTTGGTAGTTACTTTTACTAGTAGGTAAAATGGTAAATTTTCCTCATATATTTTTGTATAGGGCTGTAATGGTATGTTGTTATTCCCAGACATGTATTGTGGATATAGTTTCTTATGGACTACTATAGGTGTAATGTGTATTGGTTGTGATGGCTTGAGGATCCTTACTCGGTGTGTGGGATGCAACAGATTGAGTTATAAATCTTGACATATGATACACATTATGTGAGCTATGGTGGCTCCAAGAAACTACCAGGTAAAATTTCATGGGTGTATATGGTGGTATTGTTACATGAGGTTCATATTAAGGTGCTTCTCCCAGGTGTCTATGGGCAAGCATTTTGGAGAGAGATGCTTATAACTTGTGACATTGGGGAAAAGTGGAAAAAAAATTAAGAAGTGGTAGCGGGGTACCCTTGATATTATTTATTTTATTCTATACTCTTTTTTTTATGGTTGGTGAGAGTAGCCATATGAAGGATAGGAACTTAGTATACATGTTTTGCTGCAGATTTAGTTTCAAATGTTGTTCACTGTTCTTTAGCATGCTTTATTTATGTTTTCCTGAGAGGCTCTAGGGAGGATCCTGCTGAGTACACTATTAAACTCACCATATGAATATATAAACTATTTTCCAGGTTACATAGAGAAGGATGGAGATCAAGATGGTTTCTACTAGCTTGGGTTTTCATGAAGTATTTGGGATTGTGGTTTCTAATGTTTTTTACTATCCATTGGTACTTGTAGTTGTGCCCTTTCAGTTGTAGTAGTTTTTCATGGAATTATGTATGAGTAATTGGGATTTATTATATATTTTTGTCTGAGTTTGAGTTGGTTTGTGTCTATATTATCTATCTCTTTCACATGTGTTCTCTTAGAGGGTAATGCCTCTTATTTGTGTGTTCACTATACCCTCGGTGCTAGTCGCCAACCCGAGGCCTAGTGGAGGCGGGACTCGGGGGGGGGGGGGGGGGGGTTGTTATCTCCCTTATCACACTACCAGCTTAGGAGGGGCACAACTTGTGGGGAGGGGGTCATTGAAATTATCATCTAACACACTGCTACAGAACCACGAAGATCTCATCAACATATAGAGCATCAACAACAAATAGAAAAAAATACTAATCCCAAAATTTAGATCTCATAATATGATATTTTACTATACAAATGATACTCTTAGGGTAAGGTAGAGGAGATTATTTAAATACCAAATAATCTCCTCCTTGAACTAATAATGGAAGGTATTTGGGCCATGTGATTCATAAATGAAATAAGGGTTTTCATAATTATACTATACTATGACATGAAATACCATATTAAAAATATAATTTTTTATATATGGCATTCACACATGGAGGAGTAATCGCGGTCCACCCTTTGAAACATTTATGCATTCCTCCAGGTATAAATAATGAATTCTCATATGTTGAGATAAATCATAAATACATGATTACCTATAATAGGTAACATACAATAAATTATTGACGGTGGGATCCTCAATCCACACATGAGGTGTTACTGTTCACTATTAAATATAGATTCAAACATGGTTACCACATCACCAAACTTTCTTGATTTTTAAATGGGTATCCATGTAATACCTGGGTTGAAAACACCTCACATCTTGTCTACCTTAAAAAAATATATCTAACCAACCATTTTATCACTAAGAATTAAAAAACTCTTGAAAAGGTGAAAAAATATGGTTTCCAACAGCAGAAACTCTTTATTGAATGAAGTAGTTGATAAGGGTTCTATTGGTGTCTCTAATTTATAAACAATTGATGCATGAATAATATCTCATATACCTTCCTTTTAGTAAGAGGGTAATTAAATTTTTGAATTGAATCACAATTTTAGTTAAATTTTTTTATTCCTAACCAAATGAAACAATTATAATCATATTCCCACAACTATGAATATATACACTCTATGTTTGATAGGAACTAATTTAATTTTGTGATTGTGGATTTGGATCAATGAATATTCCCTCTTATACTTTTCTACTCTATTTTTTTCTTCAATAAAAAAAACTCCATTATAATGATAGGCATACAATAGAGAGTTATATATAGAGACCCATACATTTCATAACTTTATATTACATATTATTAGATGAATATTCATTATATATCATAACAATCCATACCTGAATCATATTTATCTATCATATTTGTAAACATGAATACATAAACAAACTGTTCATGTCCTAGATAAATTTTCTCACAAACAGTTCTTGAAAAATAATAAACTTATTTCAAATATCATACCAAAAACATTTCTTGATAAATTTTGTAAAGGAAACAAAAGAAAGGGCAAACTAAAACTCCCAGTAAGGACAGAATAGAGAGATATGAATTATAGTTTAACAAAGATAATAAATGTATAAGAAAATGAGAATGTCATTTTAAAACCTTACCCTTTATTTCACATATAATAATCATGAAGTATTACATAAATATTGGCAGTTTATAAGACATTAATCACAATTTAATTATTGAAAATGATCTATTAGAGCATAACATTGGAATAATTCATATGTCTGTGGCATGAACATAGAATAGAAAATAATATCCACAGTTTTTAGTAATTGAAACCATTACTACAATAGTTTATTGAGTTAACTCTTTAAACCATTATCATAGTTAAGGTTCACTCTCAAGACTACCGTAGTGAAAAAAATTCCCTTACTGAATCGAGTTCAATCCACATTCCATTCTTCTTTAACTCATGATATATACATAATTACTCAATACATTGGAGGGATATATAGTCCAGGGGACAATATTCACAGAATGAAAACCATAAATATGTGTTATATAAGATTATTAAACATTCACTTGATCTTATCCTGTAAGAAAGGAATGGGTTTCATAAACACTTCATCATATCATAACCCTTGGAAAATAAACAGTTTTCAAAAACACCATGTCATCCTAATCATAAACCATCCCAAGAAAGAAAACATATGGTATCAATGGATTATATACCATATAGAAATTTAGAAACATAAATGGATGAAATATTAGATGGAAAATTAATTTACAATATCACTTTAAGAATTTATTAAGGTAAACACAATTTTCACATCGAAACCAGTCTTTTAAAATCTAAAAATATCACAAAAATTAATGAAATATTTTTATATAAAAACGTGGAAAATTTTAAAATAATTGAAAATAATGAGCATTCATGATGGTGGAAAATTAATTTCCTACCATATATGTAAAAATAATTATTTATTTCAAATATTCATTAAAAAAGGACCTCAATTAGAAAATTTCAAAAAATAATCATTTAAACCCATTTTGAAAAATATAAAATTTGGGTAAAAATGAATTTTAGAAATAAAAAAAGAAAAGTTATTATATTTAAGAAACTATTTTTAAAAATCGTGGAATGTTAATAGATAGGAGTTTCATCCCATGATATAATTAAAATCAAATTTACTTAAAAACATTTCTTGCTCTATGGAATACTTAATGAAAGTAAAATGAAAGGAAAACATTTAATTTCAGAAAATAAACATAGGGGAAAAGTACATATGATTATATATATATCATAATATTTAATCAATGGAACTTAATAATAAACACCATCGATTAATGAGTTTGTATCCTAGACTCCGTTCCTTAGGTCTGACTTCCTTCGAACATGTTCAATCCTCAGGAATAATAATTATTTATTTATTATACATCTAATATAAAACCATAATCAAATATGCCATATCACAAGGTATTTGTTTATAAAATTTTATCACTGTAACACCCCATGATTTTCAGAAGATATTTGTTTTTGAATTAATTTTATTTGTTTGATTTATTTTGTTACACGCAACAACAGATTATCTGGCATCACACACAATTTTGAGTTTATATGAAACATCATCTTATTATTGTAGTTATTTAAAGAGGATGACTATAAAATGGATATTAAAATGGATTGTATGAACATGATTAAATATATTATTAAATTATTTTTTATACATGTATATATAAATTTTCTGATCAATAAATTAATAATGAATGTAAATGTTTTTTTGAAATGAAAGGAAATGTTTTTTCAGATAAACTATTTAAACGTGCACATGAATGTTTTATACCCATAAATAAACAAATAAATCTTGTTACATTATAATAATAATATATTAAATATAATTTTTATAATTCACCTAATGTGTGATCTAAATATGATATAAGAACAAATTTAATTTTACATATAAAAGAATAATTATTCTCCAAATGTAGTTTTACAACCATTTGATGGAACAATTATTTTAAATATAGTTTTTAAAATTTTATAAATTCAATTTTTTAAAATAATCATTTTATTTAAAATCAAAATAAAAAAATTATCTTTGGTTTGATTTTCTTTTTTTTGATATTATCTATGTTTTGATTAATAGTGAATACATTGATTTATTGAAGACTAATTTTTTATTTTAAATAATTTTAAAATTAATATTACTTTTTTGATAAGGTTTAAATTTTAATTAGATAATTTTGATTTTAAATAATCTAATTATTGTTTCTGAAAAGGAATTTATAAAAAAAAATTATTTTGAAAACATTTTATGTTTTAGAAGGGTATTTTTCTAAACAGACATTTTTCATGGCAGTTTACCAGTTTTATTTTAAATTAAATTCTACAACTTATATGATTTGAGTTCTAAAAAAATGGATGACAAATTTGGATCCATAATGTCTAAAAAAATGGGTCTCTTTTTTTGGCCAATATGATATTGACATGGTAAATTTTTTTACCATGGTAATGGTAAATTGGGTAATTTAGGTTAAAAATAAAATTATAAAGACTATAAAATGACTATAATACATGAAATAATTTTATTTGATGAAGAAACATCAATCCATAACACATAAACATCCTTATTTAGTTTTTAATGGAAACATTTCAGTGAAAATGACATATAGAATATTTAAATCAAAGAATGATACAAAATGTCACTTCCTATGTCTCAAAAATCTATTATGTTTAAACATGAGGGAATAAATATGTTATGAAGAAATATTAACATATAGTTTTAAATTAATAAACATATTTCCATGATATAAATTTATTCATGCCTTTTTTGGTCACTTGGATTTTATTATGTATTTAAAATATTTTATTTAATGAAAATATAAAGATGTCACATTCATGATTTAAATAATTTATCATTTTAAATATAGTGTAAAATATATATATAGTCATATATAAACATGATTATGAAATATAAAGTATATATATTAATCATGGTATTTTATTTTTAATTTTTAGTGAAAAAATAATCATATTAAATAATTACACAACACTGATGTAAAGATTGTTTTATTACTAAAAATATCAAATAAATGATAATAAAAATATTAAAATAAATATAATTTCAGATAAATAATATTATAAAATAATTTTATTGATTCATTGGACCTTTTTTGGATAAAATAAAATATTTATTCGATGTTAATTTTTTTATCTTGATATTTATAAAAGTCAAAGTATTTAATAGTTTTAAAATTGACACTATTGATGTTTTATTAAAATAATATTTTATTAAATCTTTTATAAGTCATAAAACATATTGAAAAATATAAAAAAACTTATTATATGGTATAAAATGTAATAAATGGATAAAATTATGATTCAATTTACATCATATAAGTCAAATTCCCAGCCTTTCAAAATGGAAATATTTGTTATCATAGATAAAATTAAAATATGTAATCCATAGATTAATTACAATGACAAGGATTTAAAATTGTACCAAAACATCAATAGAATATATTATTTTAATATATTAAAATATTATATCATTTTTCTTATAATCCCTCTAAATATGGAGTTATTTGGATATATATTTAAATAATTATAAATTATTATTTTTTCAAATTCCAAAAGTTCCTATCACCTTAATTATAAATGTAAACCTCATCCATAATTAATTAACCACACATTGAGCCATATTGTTTCATAAAAATCTGAAAAATGATCTTATAAAACTCCCTATCGACATTATAGTGGTTTTAGTAATCCAAGACAAACAAATCTAGAGTTTTTTTTAGAGGGGATCTAAAGTAGCCGTTTCAAAGAAGAGGTAAATTCTCTAACCAATCACTCTCATTTTATACTCTTCTATAAATCCTATAAATCTATGTTATGTATCATTAAAAAATAAATAAATAATAATAAATATTATATAATATTATTATGATTATAAACACACCACTATATAACCCCTTTCCCACCAAACAAGAAATGAAATTATCACTCATGCGTACGTACAACTTACCGTCTCCACATAATGATACAATACATTTTCCATAACCATCATTAATGAGTGAGAATTATGACGAGTTTAATGTATTTATATCATATTTATGAAATAATTATAGTTATTTATTGATAATATAATTACTATATTTTTACTACACATCTTTTGAGAAATGATAATGTCGCTCATGTGTATGTATGGATTACAATATCAATGAGGTTATGCAACACATTTTTCATCAATACTTCACATGGTTGGTAATACAGACGAATTTTTAGGAATATATATGATATATATTACATAATAATTATTCTATAATGATAATATATCATATTATTTTCTTTCTTATAATATGACAAGAAAATAAAAACAATGTTCATGCATACGTACTGTCAACCATCTCTATGAACGATGCATTATATTTTCTACCACTAAATTTTATTAATCACCATGAATAAATATAATATATATATATATATATAATATTTATATCTTGGTTATTATTATGGAGTTGGTGAGATC
The DNA here is from genome assembly GCA_963277665.1 of Viscum album. NCBI lineage: Eukaryota > Viridiplantae > Streptophyta > Magnoliopsida > Santalales > Viscaceae > Viscum > Viscum album. The sequence continues at coordinate 1,659,994,911 of OY728136.1, read as the reverse complement.
ATCATATATTTAATAGTTCCAACGATGAAAACTCAAAAACATGTATGAAAACTAAGCGTATATAACCCGAAACATAAATTAAACATGAAATTGTTTATAAAAGAGTAATATAAATTCAATATTAAATCATATATAGAATTATATATATATTAATATGGTTTTTTATATATTTATAATAAAATTTTATTAATTATATGGGATATTTGAATGTATATGCGGGAATTCCGGACCTAAAATAAGGGAAATTTGTCTCACCTTTATTCTTGTAGGACACATGCCTTATAAAATATTTTTATTTTTTGTGGTCTATATGAATCTCATGGATGTCTATTATGAGTATTATTATGATATTTATGGTATTTTAATATCTATATAATTTTATTTCACTCATGGGGAATATGATTATGTTTTTTATAAGGTTATAAGTTACTATTTCACAATCTCATCAATATTCTATATTGTTTTTCATTAAATAACCATTATCTAATTTTTAATTTTTCATATACATGTTTTTAAAAAATGTTTTCCATAATGATTTTTAATATTTTCCTATGAATATTTAAATTTATTTTTACCACTGTTTAAATTTTTATTAAATATTATGAACGAAATATTTTTTTTCTAAACATGTCTCTTTGTTACCTTACGATCCAAAATAAATGGAAGGAATGTTTTCTAATATATAATGCATAAATTTAATCATATAATTTCATGATAAATTAATTATCACATGATTAATTTATAATCATATAATGTTATTTTCAAATATTTTTTCTAAATTTTTTATGATACTCTATAAAAACAAAACATTAACAAGAGGAAATTATGTTTTTATGAAGAATGATTTCCCAAGATATCTGAAAATAATTATCCATCTAAGATTCCTTATTTTATGTTACTTATGGTATAAAAAAAGAAATGATTAAATAATAATATTCTTATTATTTCCTTAAAAAGATTATTTTTTATGAATTATGTTTCTTTTCTTGAGTTGTGATATGATGAAATGTTTATGAAAATCATTTATTTTTATTGTTTATGTGAATAAATTTAGTTATTGTTAAAAAAATATGTATTGTTTTAATTATGTGATATGTTAGAACTATATATCCATTGAATTTATTGTTTAAGTATTTAAATCTCATGAGATATACACTAATAGATTTGGAAGTGAACTCGGATCAGTAATACAAGACTAGAACATGAAGTGAACCTGGTTCAATAATTCTGGACTACAGAAAGAGCAAATATAGTTTAGTAACACACGAATGAAATGGGGATTGAACGTGTTTCATTAAGGGATTTTTTCCCATATTATGTTATTTTAAATTATCTTGGACTAATAATAAAATTAATTTTTATTCTTTTTTGTATTCCATAATTTCATGTATTATTTTTTATCTCTTAGATTATGTTCATGGATTCTAATGTTATCTCCCTAGATTTACCCTTATAATTCTTCTAATATTATCCTTTTCTTATGTTTCCTTTCCCCAGATTTAAAGTAAAGGATTCAAGAAGGATATTAAAATGAAAAGATCTTTATGGGATATATTAATGTTATTCAAAACAATTCATGTAATATATATAATATTTAAAAAAGAACTAATCTATAATGGTCTTTATGCATGTGTTTATGTAATGTGATGAATATTTATAAAAAAAGAGGTAACATTCCTTCACATTAATCCAGATTCATTATACTTGGTATTAAAGGAAAGTTTTTGTTATCATCTAGAAACTAGGATGAGATAACATTAGTGAGATCCCTAGAGATATTTATAAGGGTATTCCTATGAATTTCCTTATATATTTGTCTATTTATAGGTTACAATCTTGGAATTTGGGTAAAAATCATTAAAAAACCAGATTTCAACCTATGATGTTGTGTAATTTCAGTATATTCCCTTGATTACATGGTTTTTATACTAAAAATAGTGTTACAGAAGTTATACTATTGGGTTTAGTTAATGTGTGGAATCAAAAGGAACTACATTAATGAAAAATGTGATATGCAATGCAATAACTGTTTTCTTATGAAACCAAATGTTTTGGGAGATAAAATGAAGAATCTTGTTTCTACCACCCCACTACATTATTAAGTCTTGAATTATTATAGGGTTTAAAATGCCCAAGCTAAAAAAACATTTTATTGAATACTTATAAAGGAAACACCCTCTTTAATTTAGTGGAACATATGGTCCATTAGTTTTTGAGAAGTTTATCTCTACCATTGAAAAGATATTATTCATTTTCTATTTTTTGGAACGCAAAAAAAATTAAGTTGGGTACTTATTACATGAGGGGTGATTTGAATCAGTGGTATAACATTGTCAATAATACGAGGAAACTTGATAAAACTGACTCCATGTATTGGTATGAGTTCAAGGACTTATTTTTCATTTAGTACCTTCCCAGTGTTCTTCATAGAAAAATTGTGATTGATTTTTTCAACTATCTCATGGCTACAATAAAAAAAGAGGGAAAAAAATCAATAGATACTCTAAAAGATATGTTTATTAGATAATTATATATTATTTATACACAATGTGTGGAACGAATAATGGAGGAAATTGTCTTATGGTTAAAAATATATGTTTTATGTTTGGGAAAAAAGGTCATCATGAATCTTTTTTTGTGGGTGTAATTGATAGAAAATGAAATATTCGAGGAGTGAACCTCCCAAAAGTAAGTGTTTAAAATTTAAAGAAAATGGGAATTATGCTAACCAATTACCATATCTACGGGATAATAATTACGATCAATATTGTGAACCTTTTATCTATAATGTCAATGGGAAATAGCATGCTATCACTATTGGTGATGTGGTGTATGACAATGTAGTGGAGCAATGATTGAGTGTTTTGGAATTGGAAATCATGAATAATTTTATAAGAGTAATACTATAGTATTAAGGAATAATTAAACATCAATGGATTGGTAAAATATTTTGTTCCTTAATTATTGAATATAATTTGATGAATGGTACTGGTAACCATGAATAGTGATTGAGGTGGTAAGGTGATATTTTTGGAAAAAACATCACTATTTGAAGTTTAATCCTTAATGTTCACATTTTGAGGGGATAATATGATATAGAGATGTATAATTATATATGGGATAATATCAATGAACATGGGATTGTTTAGATGAAATAAAATTTGATGATATCATGGATTGAATTTAATGAATTATCAAATTTATGGTATGAGGAAATAGTTCATTTTTAAAATAAGGAATGTTTTCATTATTGTTTAATTGTAATTTTTGTTATTAACATGTTATTAGTGAATACATAAAAATGGTATCCACATGTTTGGTGTTCAGAAATTAATATCTTCATCAAGTTGTTTGGTGGATTATAGATGATTTTTTTATGAATGTTAGTTACCATTTGTTTACTGTTTTGGATTCTGATATTTTTGCAAGGGTTATAATGGTAACCATTAAGGAAATTGTTTACATTGAAATTTGTATGTGGATTTATGGTCTATAATATTAAGATTTATTCATTTTGGAAAACATGCACTAACCATTTTCTTGTGATCAAAATAAGAGATAGAAGGAGTTACTTATCATCCCTTTATGAATCTTATGATCCTATTGTTCTTTTGGAAATACAATATATATATTATTTATCAGAGTATGAAATGAAGCATAGATTGATTAATAAATAACCAATGAGTAATATTGTACTTATTCTATATTTAATTTTAATGATAAGGTTATCATTTCATAATAATTTGTGATGATATCAATGTCCATTTCCAGAACAATATGGTTCATGTTTTTGTGGCCATTAGACTTATAATGGATATATTTTCTATCACTCTCCAACATAACTTGATGTTATGATTTCTTTTCTATTTCAATGTTCTCAATTTATACCTATGTTCAAATATGTGGTATCCAAGTTATGAATAAATTTTCTTAACCGCGATGTTGGAAACTATATAATTTCAACGCAAGTAATAATATTTATTTTTATGAAGTGGGTTTCCATGAAAGAACCTTTCTATTATTACGCCTATGATAAACCATGAAAAATATTATCCTAAATATGAAATTATGTTTTACACATTTATATATATAGTTCTATGGCTAATTAATTATAAATGAATGTAATAACTTTTTCTAAATAAAAGAAAATATTTTTATTTGAAAACTATTTAAATGTCCAGAAGTATATTTTATACCCATAAAAAAACAAATAAATCATTTTGTATTATATTAATAAAATTTTAATCTAATTTCTAACATTCATATTATGTTTTTTATATAAAATATATAAGAACAAATCTATTTTTATGTATAAAAATATGCATTTTAATGAAAATTTGTTTTTCATTCCTTTTGATGGTGGAGTTATTTTGACTCCATTTTTTGAAATTTTTATAAATTATATTGAAAATATAAACTTTTTTCGTGTAATATTTAAATAATATTCTAATTTGGATTAATTATTGGAATATTTTTGACATTTATTATGTTTTTATGAAAATTAAAAATAATTTTTTTAAAAAAATTAATTTATTTTTAAAAAATCACATGTTTACGTTAGGTTTTGGATTAGTTTTATATGTTAATATGTTTTCTATTATTTAAAAAATCCATTTATGGTATTTTTAAAGGATTTTATAAAAAATATTTATTATATAAACGTATTATGTTTCAAAATGTCATTTTTCTAAAGAACTATTTTTCATGGTAGGTAAGGGAATTTATTTTAAAATAATCATTCAAATTATATGTTTTTAATTATGAAAAATCGATGTTCAATTTTGTTTTATATGGTGCAGATTTTGAAAATAGTTCTCTTTTTTTCTATATAAACTGTGAACACAATAAATGTTTTTACCATGGTAAAGGGTAAATTGAGTAATTTATTATAAAAATAAAACTATAAATATTATAAAGTTACTTAACAGAAGAAAAAAATTTATTTGATGAAGAAAAATTTACCCTCAACAAATAATGATCTAAATTATGTTATTTAATGGACACATTTCAAGGAAAACGACTTAGATAATATTTAAATCAAATACTGATAACAAAATGTCAATTTATTTATCATAAATATCCCTTATATGACCACATGTAGAAAACATTATTTTATGAATGAATATTAATTTAAAATTTTATCTTAATAAATATTATTTCACGAAAAAATTTATTTTTTTACTTTTCTCGCCACTTATATGAGATTATAATATTTATAATATTTTATTTAATGAAAATTCAATGATGTCGCATTCATGTTTTAAATATTATATCATTATAAATATGTTGTTAATATATATATATATATGAAAATAGATATTATTATGAAATACTATAGATTTATCTTCATTATGTGATATTATTTTTAGTTGTTAAGGAACATATAAGTATAATAATTTATTACACAACACGAATGTAGTAATTATTTTATTAATGGAATTATTAAATAAATGTTACTAATTTTTTTAAATAAATATTATGTGATATTTTTAAAGATGTAAAATAATTTTCTAGATGACATTGTCCTATTAAGAAAATAATTTAATATTGTTTTAATGTTAACATATTATCGTGATATTTTTAAAAGTCAGTGTAGTTCAAAATGTCAAAATGACACTAATAATATTTTATCAAAATAATGTTTTGTATGATAATAATAAAACTTATTTTTAAAAATAAAAAAATTAAACCATCATCAATATTTTTAAAAATTGTTCATTTATAATTGAATTGGAATCATATAAGTTAAAATTAAAATGGTTCAATATTGAAATATTTTTACATACTAAAAATTAAAATAGGTCAACCAAGGATTAATTTAAATGATAAGGTTTAAAATAATACTGAAACAATTCTAAAATATATTGGTTGATGAGATCAAAATCATATATCATATTTTCTTTGAATAAATTCCATTTTGGATTTATTTGGACTGAGAATAGAATTATTATAAATTAATATTTATAGAAATTCAAAAAGTTCCCCTCACCTTCATTATAAAAAGACACAACCTACATCATTTCATCACATCAATTTGAAGATTCTAGATCAATCAAACTATTTCCAATTATATTATAAAATACCCTATCTAAATTTTAGAGGTTTTGGTTATCCCAGTGTACCAACTATAGAATTTAATAGAGGGGATCTAATGGCGCCGTTTCGAAGAAGAGGTAATCGCTATAACTGATCACTATCATTTTTTAATATTCAACATCTCTTATAAATAGATGAATTATATACTAAAATAAAAAATTTATAATCATAAATATTCTAAAATTTAATAATTATAAATAATACAACAATATACATCCTCTTTCCCATCAAATAAGAAATGAAAATATCGCCAGTGTATACATTTAGCTTACTGTATCAATGTAGAGATATAATTCATTTTCTATTAAAAACATTTAAAATTGAGAATTATGATGTGATAAATATTTACATAAGTTATTTATGACAAAATTATAAATCTATAAGATAATATCACATACACCATAGTGGTCAGAGAGATTATCTCAAGGGGTGAGGGAATTGACTATCCAATAAAATGTCTATATAAAATGGATAATTTCGAAATTCCCCAACTATTAAAAAACACACCATCATATCAAAATAATTTGTATGATATAAATCTTAATTATTATAGATATTTATATAGTGATTGATTAGGTCTCAGATGAGTAATATAGACAACATTATTTAATCCTTGGAAATCAATTTATTCGATCAAAATACAATATGATCAAAAATGAAGAAAAATTATAAAAGTATAAATTTTTTTAGTTATTTTTGTATTATTTTAATGTAAAAAAGGTTAAAACAAAATGGAGGAAAATGAATTCAAGAGGATTAGTATCATGTTGGGGCATATTCCTCATTACGTGGTGAACATCCACCAACAAGCAATTTATATAAAATATATAGATGACCCACAACCTGGATCAGGTTTTACAAAAGAACCATGTCGAAAATGACTTATTACATAGTTATTTAGGGGAGTAATTATAAACATGAAACATAGGGTCCTCTACCACTCTTAACTATATGAATAAATTTTGAGAATATATCATGTTTCTTCAGGTTTAGATTTGGAGTCATTGTTCGTACGTAAAACAAAGTGTAGGAAACACTACTCAAATGTAATAATATATATATAAAAATAATGAATCCTGGTGTATATTGTTTTTAAATTCATTGTCAGTATAAATTAATATTTTTACTCTTTAATTAGATTATCAATAAGGCTCATGTCGAGTTTTCTTGAAATCATCAGAAAAAAGAGTGTCGTAAACTCTAGTTTTCTAACTGGAACAATACATTGAATGAAATGATTCGGTTCAAATACCTCATAAATATTTCAATTTTTTTTTCTATACTGATTTTCAACATGTTCAAATGGATATCATTTTGTATTTTAGGCTCTTATACTATATCTATTGAGGGTTCTATCTCTTGTCCACTTATCTATGATGAAATGTGTTTCGATTTTTATCAACAATAGTAGCAAGGAAAATATATAGAGCTACTTCCACATACTACTCGTCTAACATGATTTCTGTCAGAAATTTATTGTGCATTTACTAATATAGTAAATATAATTATCTTTAATAAATATATAGATTATAATTATATAATTAAAATTGAAAATAAATGTAATATATATAGTGACATGTTATTAAACTATGGTGATGCTTGTGTTCTTGAGATGGAACATATTATGGTGGAGACTGATGTTCTGGTGTAGTTATATTGACAGTACGATATTGAATGTATGTTTAAATGGTGGTATCTAGGTCATAGTAAATATTTCAGAAATCTAGCGGTGTGACAATGGTGGTGTCACAAGTAACGGTATATGGTTTGGTGGTGTATACAGTGATGGCATCTTAGACTTAGTAAATATTTCAATGTTAGTTGTATCAGTATGACATCCTGATATTGATGGTGAATCAAATCACAGTATCTCATAATTTTACAATTATCAATATTGCCAACATGACATCCTACTAGTGTGATAATCAATTATTCAGACTCAGTGGTGACTCATATATTGTCAAGTCTTCAGTCCAATGTTATTGCAGTATAATAATGTTATTTACTAGTGGTATCTGAGACATAAAGATTTTTATTACAATTGATGTGCCATGAACAATGGGGTTTGATAAATAAAAATTTATCGCTTGTTCTTAGAATAATTATTTCTTATAGGTATACATGAAATTCATTATTCGTATTATATTTGTGATTTTTTTATCATTGAAACCTAGAGGTCAACAATATCCCCCATTTTATGATCACAAATCCTTGAATGAATTGAATACTATAAATATAAAACAAATGTCATTATAGGTATTATAGATGAGTAAACATGATACAAAAAAATATCATTCACAGTTTTTGGAGATGGTATCAGATATACAACAATAAAATATTATAGATATAGAAAGATGTAATGCAGATAATTTCATGGATAATGATTAAATAATTCATAATAATTCTCCCACTTTGGGGATTATCGAAATGGTAAAAGAATGAAAAATCAACACCTAAGAGGTAGATAACATTCAAATAATCAATGTAAGGTGTAAGAAAGATATAAAGAGGGAGAAAAAATGATATTACATTCCAGATCCCATCAAAGACACAAGAGTATAAGCTCACAAAATACAAGGATAAAGGATGGAAAAAATGTTCGATCAGTTAATTTCCTTTAGAATGACCTTTCACTTTTTCTTGAACTAATGCATTCAGATCATACCAAGGTAGAATAGAGAGGATACTAAAAGAAGGTCCAATAATAGTTTGAGATTTTCCATCTACAAATATAACTGTCCATAGATGTATAAAATCTTCAATATGAGAAATTAGAAAATATTTAAGGAGAATTGGTAATGGTTAAGAAGGACTGGCGACCATGGAAGAATGATATTGTGGATGAGGAGAAGGGTACACCTATACAGCAGTGAGTCTAGTAGAGGATGATGTAATTGGAAATCCATATGGAGATTCAAATTCAAAAGTATGAACATACAAATAAGGCTTCAGGAGAATATTAAAATTCCTAATAATATAAACATACTTTTCCATATCCTTGTTTAAATCATGATTATTTTAAATGAAGGTTTGAAGACTAGGAGTGAGTACCATGATATTCTTAACATTATCTCTAAATACATCAATCACCTGATGAAATATTAAATTCTAAAAAACGAATGCAAAATGGGAATCCATATCATGTTGTGTATAGATTCTCTATAGATAAAAAAAGATATAATTTATAATTTTCTCTATGTCAGCATTTATATCCTTGTAATTGTTTATGATCTTGATATTGTCATTCTCACTTCCCAATTCAAATTTAATAATAATTTACCAAGAAATTATATGTTCCCCACTAGAGGGATCACTAGAGAAGTCTTACAATTCACCTCTTATAACTAAATAGAAGATATGATCATCAACCACTAGTGGAGGAAGAATAGAAATAAATGAATCTGAGGAGGTACCTCAATTTTTTTTTATGAAAACCATCCAAATAATATCGAGAATCAGATTTGGTTTTATCAACCATAGATTCGAGAGAATTAATCTCATTAACAATTCACTTAATTTCAATTTTTATATACTAAATGTGATGAATCATTTTTTGTTAGATATACAGGATAACCAACATAAGTAAATACCTTGAATCTATTTTACTAGGATTTGTAAAAGGAGCTATTTTAATTTTTATAAACTTATGAAACTCAGGGATTAAGCATTCACTAGAAACATTTAAATTATCTTGAGTGACAACATCTAAAGGAACAACTGGAACATGTTACGGTAGATTAGGATTCACAGTGCCGAACTTATCAAGTAGTAATTTAAAATCTAACTATAATATTAAGGATCATTTAGGATTTCTTTACATTTAGAATTCATGTTTTTCATTTATTATATGGCGTCTTTCAATAATAGATAATTATCAACACTCCTCTTTTATAGGGTCAACCCATCCAATAGAAATAAAAATTGATGTAGCAGTCATGCCACTAGAAGAAAAAACTAAACCATCATAATTTATTTGATTTTTTGAACAATGAGTAGAAAATGTGAGTCTAATGCTAGGTGGTTTGACTTCCAACTATGTTTTAACAATAGGTTCACCTTGAAACTAAACATCTCTTTGAGCATCAACAACAATGGACCCACCTTCAAAATTTTCCTATAAAGAGGATTTATGAATATAAACCAACTATTTATTCCCAAACTCTTCTTCCATCAACTCCTTTTTTTTATTTCTTAGTAATAGGATGTTAAAATTCAGTGTTAACTCTCAACTATTTAGACATATGAGTATATGAAACTTCTTGACAAGTGGAAACTAATATAGCCTCATTAACCTCAATAACTGACGTCTCACTAAAAATATACAAATATAGGGAATGATCCCCCCAAAAAATGAAACTTTCAGATCATATTTCATATAAGCATCTTTCATATTGATTCACCCAAAACCATTATTATATTTTGAGTCACTTTCCTCATATTCATCCCCTTTTTCAAAACGATTTTTTTTATATTCTACTTTTTTCTTTTTCTTCATTGTCATCATCATCAACTTCAATTGACATTGAGCTTTTATATTGATCTTTTCCAGAGAACTCAATTTCTTTTTCACCACATTTGAAAAATATATCTTTTTTGGAGCCTCATTGGTAGATTATCATCTCCATAGGTGATGGGAGGAGCTTTGGAAGATAGATAAGGTTCACTCCCTACATTAATATATTGTTCCATTTTTTCCTCAACAACAACATATTATTTATTATCATAAGATTATTTCAAAACCTCATTATGTTGGAATTTAAAATAAACATCATTCTTTGGTATTCTAGGGTGATCAACTAGATTATAACCTGTATTCAACCTTTCTGGATCTCCATCCCATTGTCTCTTCTACAGATTCTAGCTTATCTTCATTCCCGATAAAGTTTAACTTTTTATAGAGAAACCACCACAATTAATGACAGATTGATCATCATCACAAACTCAGATCATATCCATTAATATACAAATAATTGGTATTTTGGTAGATCAAAGTATTGGATCTAAAATTTTATTTGGTCATCTCCCATATATGTACAATTTGATATCTACATAAAATTAATCTGACGAACGTATGTAAAATGGGATAGAAGACACACCTATTGGAATCTCGAATTAAAAAATTCACCATACTTGGAAAAAGTATACGATATAAAAATATGAAAAGTATCCTACACACCACATCAAGATCAGATGTAACAAGTTTTCTTGTTGAACCATCTCATGTTAACATGATGAGGAATTCTTCATAAACAGACATGTCACAAAATTTTGAAATCACACCCTGATTATCATAAATATCACCATCATGGGGTACATTCAAATAATTAGCCCACTTTCTTAATTAGAAATAATACCTTACCAATTAAACAACTTTTCGAACAATCTTCACCATTTGATTGAATTAAAAATGTACATGCTGATAGAAGTCATGAACTACTTTTAGGAAAAATTGTCTCACATTTGACAACAATCGTTCCAAACATCCTTGTCTTTGGAGAAGCTTGATAACTATAGACTTACTCAAAAATAACCACTTCATATTGACTTCATTTTTAGCAACAAAAACTTATCTAGAAAGCCTAAGTTTCATTAGAGAAACTGGAAGAAGTGCTTTTGGTAATTCCTTTTGTTTCCTTGAAGATCTCAACTGAAATTGAGAATAGGATAAAGGTTAATCCTTTCATGTCATTTAGGTTAAATCCGAAGACTCAGTCAAAGGTCTGGTGATGGTTTTAAATAATGATGGAAAAGTTTTATGTTCAGTTTGAGTGAGATACAAAAAATATAGTATGGAGATCATGATTTGTTTGGAAAATACTTACGTCTTACTCATATAATTTTGGATATTAGGTATTCTTAAATTGAAATTATACAAGAAATAAAAATATTATTAAGATAGAAGAAACCTGTATTCAGTTTCAATAAATAAACTAAACTGGGAATTTAATTGATGATTCACAATTTTGGAAATTAGAACAATTTTGAAAAGTCATAGAGTTAACAACAAGAAACCTCAACAATATAAGAACCAATGGTGTGAAAAAAAGGAATGATAAACAATGCTATAACAACCAATAGTATTTCAACCAACAATATGAAAACCAATGATAAGAAAACCTATGATTTGAGAACCAACAAAAAACATCACCGAAAATTATCTTTCTAAATGCATGTTTGATATAATTCATTCTCCGTGAATTTAAAGGCATGGTGAATATATCAGCTAGCTAATGATCAATAAAAATAAAGTAAAGAGTGATATCTTATTTATAAAACATTTCTCCAAAAATATATGCATTTCCACTACCTTTAGATTTGTATTCATCTTTAGAAGTAGATAATGAAATAAATTTTTTCATTTTTACTACACCAAGAAACTAGAGACTTTCCCCAAAATTCACATGTTCTATAGGTTTTTTAAGGACACTTGTGTCCACCAAAATCATAATTAAAGTAACAAATTAATCAAATTATTATCCTTAAGGATAAACCAACCCATAATTTATTGAATATTTTAGATATTTGAAAATTATTTTAACAACAAGTTAGTTTGAATCATTAGTATTTTATTGAAAATGAGCACACATACACACACTAAACATAATTTATGGTTAGCTAGCAGTCAAGAAGAAAAGACATCCAATCAAACCTCTGTATTGGTTTGATCAACTGGTTCCACAATTTCATCAAGATCCAATTTATGGGTGTTACTAAAAGGATAATAAAAACATATAGTGCAATCAAGAATAAAATGTTGTAAAATATATATTATATATATATTTTGGTGGAAAATATTTCTTTATTGTTTTGAAAAATATAAAATTCAATAAAGAACATAATTTCACCAATTTGGATGATTTTTAATTGCTTTTGATTCATTTTATGAAAAACAAAACAAAGGGAATTTTTTGGCGATCCAAAAATAATATAATCAACATTGATTTGTACAACAAGTACATCTTTTGAAAATCTTTTTATGAAAATATTATGATCAACTATTCATTTTCAAAAACCTTTTTAAAAATAAAAAATTTCTAACCCTATCCTAGAAATCTCTAGGAGGTTGGTTTAATCAATATAAATTTTTAATTAATTTCAAATCATGATTTTAAAAATTACGATTTTAAAAACCATGTGTTTTTTACAAAAACATCCTCATTAATATAAATATATAAGAATGCACTCTTTCCATCCATTTGGTAATGTTTGAAATTTGGATGAGATGTAATTGTAAGAATAATTATAATGGACTCATGTATTGATATAAATGGAATAAATTCATGATGGTAAATTCCTTCTTCTTAATGATAACCTTCTATAACTATTATAGCATTGTTTCTAACTATATTCACTTACACATCCAATTTATTAAAAAATTACCATTTAGTTACAATATTTAATGTGTCCGTCGATTAATATACATGTTCCCAAAAATTATTTGTTTCAAAAATGATTCAAATCCTCTTCCATTTTTATAATCAATAATTCATCATTAATTGATTCATTGATGTTCTTAGGTTCAAGGTAAGACAAGAATTATTGATTTCCGATCTGATATATAATAGAATATCTAGTTTTGGATCCTCTATCTAGATCTACTAAGAAATTGAATAAAGGATGGTTCTTGAAAGTTCTATTGTTTCTTAGGAATGTAGTACTAGATAATTGTGCATTCTAAAGATGGTGTATTGGAAATTATTTAGAATTGGATGATTCTTCTTTTTGTTTCATAGCAGGATATAGAGGGATATAAATAATGTTCAGGGAATATAGGTCATCGTTGAGGTTATCTAAATAAGTCTTAGTCTCGTGCGTTTTATTTTCATCCAATTTTACATGGAATGGTTCTTCCAAAGTCATGGAAATTTTATTGAAAACTATATAGGATTTAATAGAAACTGAGTAACCATGAAAAATTCCTTCATCACCAGTGGGGGAAAATTTCTTAAGATTATCCTTGATGTTAAGAATAATGAACTTTCAACCAAAAAATCTAAAGTAGTTAACCATTAGTTTCCTTATTAATCTAAAACTCATAATGGGTCTTCTTAATAATTGGTGTAAGACAACATGATTTCACAGTATCTTAGATCTTTAAAGTAATTTAATAGCATGCGCTACACACAACACCAAGTACGAGCACACTACATCATACCAAACTAGTCATTCAAAAGAGGTTATAAATAATATTAAATACAGTTTCTTATTTTATGTACTATATATAGTTTTATAATCCATATAATATGTTTCGTAAACATAATATAAGAACAATTTTATTTTTCAGATAAAACATGTATTTTTCAAAAAATGAAAATTTACCACTTTTTAAATGGTAACCCTTTTAAAATAAAATATTTAACACTTTTATATATTTAATTTGACAAAAAACATTTCCTTTATAATAAGGGCCTAAAAATTTAGTTCAGATAATTTTTTTGTGTTTTTGTGATAACATTAATATTTTGATAAATAATGAAAAATAAATAGTTTCAATTGAAAACAAATTTTATAATAAAAATAATTTACACTATTAAATAATACATTTGAATGGTTTTGAAGTATAATTAGATTATAATTTTATAATTTAATCCAATTATGGTCATTGATAATAATTTTACTTTTAAATTGGATATAAGCACTTATCAATCTTTTGATAGTTTTCTACTTCTCAAAAACCCACATTTGGTTTTGACAATGGGAATTAATTTAAAATTAATTTATTAATAATAGATGTTTTTAATTTGGTAAAATAGTTTTCATTTTTGAATTTATAATATCAATGTTATCTTGGGAGAAATGTTTTGTATTTTTATGAAAACTTTCCATTTTTTGATGAATAGGGAAAACACTCCCTTATTGTTCAAAACAGAATTTTTATTTAAATGATTATTTTCAAATAAAATTTATTTTAAAGACAAAATAGATATATAATACCTATATTATTCCAATTTAATTCATTTGAGTCATTTTATAATCATAGTAGCCATATTAAATGTTGTTGAAAATTTTAATGTCTTTTACCTACCTTTTGTGAACATTTGCAAATTTTCATAAAACATAATTTGACCACTTATAGGTATTGAATTTAAAAAATCGTAGTGACATTGTTGACATCAGAAAGTAAAATTTGTTTCAACAGGATGAAAATAATTGTGGTGAATAGTAAATTCAGAATTTTATTTACCATTGTTAAAAGTATATATGGTAATTTAAGGTAAAAACGACATTATAATTACCCTAACACATGTCTGAATTATATTGGACAAGTTTATATTGACCAAAATCAACCTTAGAAATAAAATATGATCCTTATTTATTCACATGGATTAGATTAGGACTTTTACTAATATTTTATTTAAAGAAGAGTTAAATGTGTTATATTAAATTTTTTATAACTAATAAATTTTTATTATAGGGTTATACATAAGATATTTCGACTATAAATATTATTTAGAAACATATAAAAATTCACTACATCATGGTATTTTATTTATAATTTTTAGATATTAAATAATTAAATTTATTTATCATAGAATGATGACACAATAATTTCCCTATTAATGAATGATTAAAATAATTGATATTATAACAATCAAAATAAATGTAAATTGAGACTTTGAAGGAATTACAAAAAATTTATAGTTTGTAAGACATGTTAGGGTTAATGTAATTTTTTTATGTAATATAGTTTCGTTGACTTTAACAAAGACCAAATACCAAATAGTGTCAAAATTGACATACATGACTCTTTAAAACAAATACAATATTTGTAAATGATACAATAATCCTAAAAATATAAGGTTCAGCCCATGAAATTTTATAAATATATATATGTCATTAATGAACCACTTGAGGTGCTCTTGAGATTTTATAGTATGTTTATTAAACACGTAATATAAAAATACAAGAAGACCTGGTAAAAGATAAACTCTTTAACTAATAGATAAATATTAAAGATAAAGTTAATATTGTGACTTGAGATTGTTTTAAACCAATTAGTTTTGATGATTTCTTGCTGATCCCTACTAATTCCTAGAAATAAATACTTTTTTATAAATTAGAAATTGAAAATTAATTAATAATCAAATAATATTTCATGCTTTTCTTAATGTGACCCTCACCTCTCATGAAAAAGGGTACATACCCTTCTCTAAAAATCACACCTCAAAAGCCATTTGGATCTGCCAACCCCTACTAAAAGATCCTCAAAACTACCTGAAATTCATTCTAGAGGCATTATTTTGATCAGAATTTCAACTTAAAAATCCATTGGGTTCAAATTAAAAGGAATCACCTGAAGAAGAGGTAATTATTTCATCACCTCTTTCAATGTTCTTTTCTTCATACAATTCCTCTTTCTTTGTTATTTTAATGAATCACAAAGTCACCATATGTGCGTACATACGACTTACTGTCTCTACGTTGTGTTGCATTTTGTTATTCAACGCTTAATTATTTGGATTGGTATAATAATGAATATAATTTATGTAAATAATAATATAAAATGTTAAATATTATTAACATATAATATAACATCCAATTAAACAATATTTCACCATCAATAGATTGTTATCTTCGCTCGTGTGTACATATAGTTTACCGTCTCCACGCTGCGATGAGATTCATTTCCACGTTAACAATTCAATAATGATTGTAAAAATATATATTATTAATAAGTATGTAATTTGTGACATAATACTGCTACTATATATATATATATATGTAAGTATTTACATATATCTCATTCACTTATTTCCATTCAATACGGTATGAAATCGAAAACAACATTTATGTGTACATACGACATACCGTCTCCATAAATGGTGTTTTCCATTTCATATATCTATGTATTATACATATTTATATTCTGAATATATATGATACATAAATAATGTTTTATATTCTGGAGGCAATTAAATCATGATATAAGTGATACGATCAAGAATAACATGTTAAAACACGTACGATAAAGAAAACAATTATTACAAGAAATGTTATTTTAACATTGAAATTATAATTAAATAAGTAGTATAATGTAATAAATGAATCAGGTATCAAATAATAAATATGTATATGGTTCATGTATAATTTAATAACAAAATATGTTCATTATACATATGGTTAATCATACCCTCGACCAATGGAAACTAAAAGGTAAGGGTTAATTCCTTAATCTCATTATTATCTGAGATTGATTATGTGTAAGTATTTACTAAGAAATATTTATTATCCATGTCCATGATTTATAAAATAATTTTTAAAATGATTCATTTAAGGGAAATTTTAACTAAAATGTCATTTTAAATGTTTCAAATATTTATTCTTCTAAATATTTCTCATTAATGTCTATGTCTTAAAAATGGTTTTAAGGATTTATTTATATAGACATAAATGTTTTAAAATGTTAATTACATTCAATAGTTTCAATGTGGTATGGGACACTTTGATTCGAAAATATATTTTAAATATATTCCAGTATAAATTGTAAAATATTTAAATGATTTCATGAAAGACGTGTATTACTCTTAAAGAGTATTACTGATCATTTTCAACTATGTCAACATCCTTTACTGGAAATTATTCTTGTATGAGGTTGATTTATTACAATATAGTCCTCCAAATTGTAATTAAGGAGTTATGATAAGTTTTATTGTGGATGTGCTATTTTATACCATTCATTGTTTATGGTTAATACTGAAATATCATATGATAGTTTTAATATAAACCATTATGTTATGATTAAACATTTACATTTGAGTAATGCAATGGACTTATTATGTGACGTGCGAGGCCCACTATAGCCCCTCGATGCATCATCAGTTATCATGAGAAAAATTAGTGTCCTGGAAAAAGGCCATGACAAAACTTTTATTTGTAGTCTTCATACGAGGCCGTGACTATATGGTTATGATGTCTGACATTATGTATTCCCTCATTCTAAAATTATTAATTACATGTGACTATTCAACTAGTAGAATATCTATGTGTGTGTTTATATATTAATTTTTGATTTATTTTTTCTATATTTTGTTCATGATTTTGTTTAAAAAGGCGGTTGTTTTTATTACACATATTTCCTTAAAAGTTTATATTTTCTGTTACATTATTTACCCTTTCTAATCATCTGAGCTAACCCCTTTTTTATGTTTTATTTTACTAGGATTATAATAAATGTATTATGATTTATATTCAGGTTTAAGCTAGAAGAATCGTAGTATTCTCCAAGTATTATCTATTTTGTATTTTATGTTAGAAATTATAAAGTAATGTTCATACATGTAATCTATTTTCCAAGACTGTTAAACTGATCGGTCCATTGGGACATGATTAATTTCAATCATGCCAATCTATAAAAATAATTCATCGACTATGGGCTTCTAGGGTCTAGGCATTACCACTGGTATGAATGGAAGTTTAGTAGAAACATTGAAAACAAGATTTAGACAAACAATTGTTTGAGAACATTACCCTGAGATAGAAATTAAGGATTAGTATAGAAGAACATCAAAAAATTTTGGTAGTGTAAATATTATGTGGGTTATCCAAAAAAATAAATCCCAATCTAGATAAAAACAGGTAGAGGTGGCTCTAGCACAGACGTACCCTAGAGTGAAAACATCGAAAAAGAGTTTCAGGCATGACCTATGGTATCCTAGTACACGACAACGGGCCTGGATGCACTCATGGTATTGTCACTCCCAGAATATTTTTTATAATAATTCAAATTTTATTTACAAAGTATTATGAAGGATTTATGACTAAGTACGTCTGCTAAGATACCATTTTTAATATTATGATAATAGATGTGTGAAAATATTCAAATAATGTTGATATTTTTCTCTTGTTTTGGACTATGCATTATGATATGATCTAACCTAGTGTATGTCGTCATTTAGAAATGGCACTCAATACAAGGAATTATAACTCCACCAATATGCAAGTCCCAAAGAGTAAGAAAGATCATATCTTTCAAGGTCTTAAATCTACATTTTTAAGGGAAATAGTCTCCCACGCATCTGCATCATATTATGAAATATATCATGTGTTAAAAAGATAAGTAATGAATTATTTGAGTCCAATTTCTTTGAAGGGAAGCAAGAAAGGAGATGATGGAAAAGAGAAATATGGATAATGAAAGGAATGGAAATAATAATTTTTTCACATGTGATAACAATTTAGAGAATCACCTTGGTAAATGCATGAAGGGAATGGTAGAAATGTTATATGTTTTGAGAAAAAGGACACATCCTTCATGATTATGAGTTTAAGAAAATGGATTCAAATGTAAAATGATTTATCTGCAAGGAGTTGGACACTATATGAATCAATGTCCAAATCATCAGAGTATGCCCCAAATGATTCTATTGGATAATAATCATGTTATGATACTACCACATATGAAGAGGAATGATAGTGTTCTTAGGTTTTAATTAAAGAATTGTGTCATTTGAATACTTCATTAATGGTATACATGTTATAAAAATTATAGAGTATATGAGGATTGTACTGAATTATTATTTTATTAAGGATCTGATATTGTGTTGTGCAAATAAAAGTGAATCAATAGTAGGTTAATTTTTTTAGAAAATATATAATCGAGAATAAATAAACATTAAAATAGACCTGAGGATGAGGTAATGATTTTTGAATAAGAGATAATTGAGTTGTATGAAGTATTTTGGATATTATTTAATACCATGTAACTTTTTAATGGTTTGTTTATTCAATCACTGTTGGAGATTACATCATATTTGAAATTAAAGAGTATATCACGTATTTTATGTTTTATAGATGGAATAAGAAAAAACATATCTATTGAAATAATGATTTAGTGAAATTCATGTTGTTACAATTTTTTAATAGAATACATGATGAAGGTCTTCACATGTTGTTATGTGATAAGAGAGATCTTCATTATGATATGTTTTGTAATATGAGTTTGTACAAAAGTATTTTGGATAAGTATAAAGGTTATAATGGATTGGGTTGGACATTAGATACTATTTTCTAAGGTTAAAATATTTCATAAGATTATTTTTGTATTGTTATAAAGAGGATATCCCAGAGGTCCGGCGACAACACATCACATCCGGCAAGGCTGTGAGACTTGAACCTGCAACTAAAGGGCGACAAGGGTGAATCACCTACTACTAGAATACATGTTGTCCTGGATTGTATAATGCTATTTTTAAATGTTCTGGAAAATGAATTATGAATTTTTTTAGGACCCTATACGATTATGATAAATAGAATATTTTTGTGTTCTATTATCTTTTTGAGTGAAATATGAGTTTATTGTAGAAATTAGTTAATGGATGGAACTCTACGTGTCATGTATTCTATTTTTCTTATTATATGTAGAAATTATTTCCCAAAAATTAGGGAAGGGATATAAAAACCAAAAATGTGTTATCCTAATACCTTATGTTTTATTGAAAGGATGATATTTTTCTTCATCTTAAATTTATTGATTTAAAGCCCTCAATTTTCCATTTTTTGTTCACTTTTTGTGATTGATGACCTCAATCACACCCAATAAATAATTATGCCCCCAAATAATATCTCTATAATTTCCTCCAATATTCACCTATTACTAAACAGTAATTTGGTGGTGACTTTTTCATTACCCTTTCTCTCTTTTTATGTCTAAATGTTACTAACCCCATTTCTGAAGTGGGTTTTCCACAAAGGTATTTTCTATTTTAAACCATTTTTTATGAAAAATTTCAAATTAATAGGACTCAATTTATTTAAGTATGGGAGAATGTAACACCCCCTAATTTTATAGTTCTTTACCTCTTTAATCATAAAGGTCCATATCAGACAAAAGTCTGATCTCCCAAATTATTATGAAAAAAAAGAGCATGGCCGGTTTGAGGGTTGCCGGTACCCGATACAAAACATCACCGGTTCAAAAGACCACGTTGCAACATCCAGTCAAATTCACATTTCAAATTTCACCCTCAAGAAAACCAGATAGTTGTCCTCGATCCGCACGCCATCAATCCGCACGCCTTTACATGCATCCTCGAACTGCTCACGCCCTCGAGCATAGAACCCATCAACGTCGCCACCATCGTTCGACGCCGGTGATCCTCCGGCAACACCGTGAAACCAACAGATTCGGCGAACGAGGACGCTGGAGTTCCGACCCCGCCACCATCTTTACAAGCCATCGTCGTGGCTCGAAAACGGCCACATTCACGACACAAAACCCCATCCCTTTCCATCCGTGGAATCCAAAAATCACTCGCATAGAAGATTGCGAGAGGAATAACATCACCAGAAACCCAGAAATCACCCAAAAAAGAAAAACAAAACAAACAAACAGCACAGAACATCACCAGATTCAAGAAAATACCAGCTTCAAGCAAATACCAGCTTCAAACGAACACACACCGAACTCCAAGAGCAAGATTTTGTCCGACAAACCCTCTTGACGTCATCTTCATCATCTCTAAACAAACCAAGCTCCCAACGACTCCATCCGAGAAAACCAGAGAAGCAACGCTTGACCTCCAAACACCCAAACCGATGGGCAAAGTGCTGGTCTTGAACCGTCGGACCAAGGACTCAGGCGCAGAATCAACACAGAGTCGCAAAGACCCCGATGCGCGCAATACGAGCCGATACAAGGTCGCAGCAGTATAGAAAACAACACCTTACACCGCCAAGCCAGGGAAGAAGGAGCGCAGATCCGAGATGAGGGAGGCGGCGTGAGAGAAACCCTAGCCGGGAGCGGTGCCCCTTACGGGCTCATCCCAAATCTCTTTACCTCTTTAATGTAATTCAATATCTTGTGCTACATGCTACACCGAGTTTGAGCGCACCCTGACTTACCAAACTAGTCGTTTAAAAGCAGATATGAATAATATTAACTAAATTTTGAATTTTATATACTTCATGTAGTTTTAGAATCCAAATTAAATATTTATTAGACATAATATAAGAAAAAATTCAATTTTTCCAGATAAAAGAATTTTTTTTCAAAAAATAATATTTTACTTCCTTTTAATGGAGAACCGTTTTTAAATACAATATTTGACACTTTTATATATTAAATTTTACAAAATAAAGATATAAATTATAAGAGGGACATCATAATTTAGTTTGGATATATATTAAGTGTATTTCTAATAACTTTAATATATTAATGAATTGTGAAAAACAATAAGTTTCAATTGGAATATACTTTTTTAATAATCATAATTTATAGTCACAAATAATATATTTGAATGGTTTTGATGTATAAATAAATTATAATTTTATCATTTAATCCAATTATGGTCATCGGAAATATTTTTACATTTAAATTGGACATAAACACATATCAATCTTTTGATTGCTTTTACTTCTCTAAAACCCACTTTTGGTTTTGACAATGAGAACTAATTTTAAATAAATTATTGTATATTTTATGTTTTTAATTTGTTAAAATAGACATAAATTTTAAATTTTTAATATAAAAATTATATTAGGATGAATTTATATTATTTTTTGAAAACATTCAATTTTTGATGAATAAGTGAAAACCCTGCATTATTGTTTAAAACCAAATTTTTACTTAATTTTGTAAAATAAAATTTATTTTAAAGTCAATATTGTTACATTATTCTTGTATTAATATAAATTATTTCAGTGGAGTCATTTTATAATAATATTAGACATATAAGATTTTATTGAACTTCTTAACAACTTTTACACACCTTCTAGGCATTTTTGAAAATTTTCAAAAAATATAATTTTACTGTTTCTATGAATTGAATTTAAATAATTTGAGAGAAATAGTGGACATAAATAAGTAAAATTTTATTCAATAGGATTAAAATAATATTTTTTGAATAGAAACATTAATATTTTATTTAACACGGTTGAAAGTAAATAGGGTAATTGAAGGTAAAAATGGTATTATAATTACCTAGACACACGTCCAAATTCTATAGGATAATTTTACTTTGACCAAAATCAACCATAGAAATAAAATATGATCCTTTTTTATCCACTTTAATTAGATTAGGAAAATTATTATTATTATATTTAAATAAGATTTAATAGTGTTAAATTAAAAATTTAATAACTAAAACATTTTTGTTATAACATTATACATAAGATAAATTATACTTTAAATATTCATTTGAAAGATAAAAATATTTCCAACAGCATTTTATTTTATTTATAATTTTTATAAATTAAATAATTAAATTTATTTATGAAACAATGATAATAATATAATTACCTCATTAATGAATGATTAAAATAATTGATATTATAAATAACAAAATATATGTAAATTCAGACATTTGATGAATCCCACAAATTTTATAGATTAATATGACATTTTAGGGTTAATTTAATGTTTTTATTCTAAGTATTCACATTTTTTTGACTTTCAAAAAAAAACCAAATACTAAATAGTGTCAAAATTGACAAATATGATTTTTTAAAACGAATACTATATTAGTAAATAATATAATAATCTTAATAATATAAGGTTCCTTTAAAGAAGTTATATAATGATATACATGTCATTAATTAACCACTTGAGTTTCTCTTGGAATTATATATTATGTTTATTAACCATGTAATATAACCATAAAAGAAGGCATGGTAAAAGTTAAGCTATTCAACTAAGAGTTAAATCTAAAAGATAAGGTTAATGTATTGAACAAATCTTGTTTAAAACTTCTTGATCGAAATGATATAGACCCAAAACTACCTTATATTATAAATAATTTCTTTTTAAGCCATTAGAAACCTAGAATTATTTTTTAATAAAATAATATTTCAATCTTTTCCAAAAGTGACACTCACAACTCTTGTAAAAGGGTACATTACCTTCTCTGAAAAGCACACCTCCAAACCCATTTTTCTCTGCCAAAACCCATAAAATATCCTCCCACATACCCTAGAGTAATCCTAGAGGAATTAAATTGATCATATATTCAACATAAATATCCAGTTTGTTCAAATAAAAAAAGCACCCGAATAAGAGGTAATTATTTTATCACCTATTTAAAAGTTTGATACTTCTTCCGCTTCCTCTATCATTCTTGTTTCTATATCAAAATAATAAATCCAGTAAATTATTCTTAAATTGATTTAATTATAAATTTTGTACAACCATATTCATTATTCTATCCATCCTACAAATGAAAAACTCACCATACGTTCATACATACGGCTTACAGTCTCCACATCGTGGTGTAGTTTGTTATTCAACACTTCATTATTTAGATTGGTATAATAATGAATGTAATTGATTTAAATAATAAATATAAAATGTTAATGATTATTTATAAATAATATATCATCCAATTAAAAATGAGTTCACCATCAATAGAATGATATTGTCACTCGTGTGTACGTACGACTAACTGTCTCCACGATGTGATGATATTCATTTCCACGTTCACCATTCAACGATGATTAAAAAAATATATATTATTAATAACTAAGTAATATATTAAAAAATAATGATTATTGATATATATATATATACATGGGTGTGTGTGCGTGTGTTTTTGTGTTTATTTACATATATGTCATTCACTTATATCCATTTAATACGGTGTGAAAACGGAAACATCGATTATGTGTACGTACGACCTATTGTCTCCATAAAAGGTGTTTTCCATTTCATATATCTATCTATTATACAATTTTATATTATAAATATATATTATATATAAGTAATTTTTTTATTCTATAAGACATTAAATCAATATATAATTGATACAATCATGAATAACATGTTAAAACACATAGAATAATGAAAGAGATTACTACCTAAAATGTTATTTTAATATGTAAATTTTTATTAAATAGGTTGTATAATGTAATAAATGAATCAAGTATGGAATAATAAATATGAATATGGTTCTATTATAATTTAATAACATACTATGGTCATTGTACAATAGGTTAAACATACCCTCAGCCAAAGTAAAGTAAAAGGTCTGGGTTAATTCCTCAATCCGATTATTATCAGATATTGGTTATGTGTAAGTATTTACTGGGACATATTTTTTATCCCTGTCCATGATTTATAAAATACTTTTCAAATTTTTTTTATATGGGACCCTTTAACTAAAATATCATTTTAAATGTTTTAAATATTTATACTTCTAAATATTTCTCATTAATATCCATGTTTCAAATGTCATTTTAATGATTTATTTATATAGACATGGATGTTTTAAAATGTTAATTACTTTCAGGTATTTCAAATTTTAATGGGATAGTTTTATTAAAAAATATCTTTTAAATGAATTCACTTATAAATTTTTATACTTCTAAAAGATTTCATGAAAATGTGTATTTCTCTCAAAGAATTTTACTGATCATTTTCAATTATGCCAACATCCTATACTGTATGTTATTCATGATTGAGATTTATTAATTACAATACAATCCTCCATATTTTATTGAATGAGTTATACTATGTTATACTATGGATGTGCAATTTTTATTTCATTCATGGTTTATGGTTAATGTATTGACATTTCATATGCTTGTTTTAACATGAATGTTTAGGTTATGTTTCAACAATTTCATATAATAAATGCATTGATCTTAGTTTGTGATGGGTGAGGCCCGTTATAAGCCCTCAATGCATCGGTAGGAATCAGGAGATAAATTAGTTTCTCGGTAGAGGGCCTTGACAAAATTTTTAATTGTAGTCATGGAACGAGGCCTTGACTATGTGGTTATGTTGTCCGACATTATGTATTCCCCCATTATGAAATTAGTTTTTAAATGTGATTATTTGACTAAGAGAATATCCATGTGAATGTTTCTAAGGAATTGTTTGATTTATTTTTTTCCATATTATGTTTAATATTATGTTTAAAAAGGATATTGTTTTTAATAAACATATTACCTTAAATGTTTATACCTTCTACTAAATTATTTATCCTTACTGAGCATCTGAGATCCCCCCTTTATTGCATTTAATTTTCCCAGGATTCCAAGAACTATATTATGATTTATATGTATGTTTAAGCTAGAAGAATATTGTTAATCTTAAAGGATTATCTTTATTTTATTTTATGTTATACATTGTAATTTTATGTTAATGAACGTAATCTATTTTCAAATAATACTAAATTAATCGGTCCATAAGGACGTAATTCCTTGTAATCATGCCAATGTATTGAAATAATGCACTGGCTATAGGATTGT
Organism: Viscum album; assembly: GCA_963277665.1. Lineage (NCBI taxonomy): Eukaryota > Viridiplantae > Streptophyta > Magnoliopsida > Santalales > Viscaceae > Viscum > Viscum album. The sequence continues at coordinate 1,659,968,634 of OY728136.1, read as the reverse complement.
CGGGTCTGGGTATTACAATTTTTATCATAGGATGTTTAGTACAAACCTTGAAAACTTGATTTAAAAAAACTTATATTTGAGAACATTACACTAAGATAGACTTTGAGAATTAGTATAGAAGAACATCCAAAAACAATTTAGTGTAAATATTAGCTACGTTTTCCAAGAAAATACATCCCTGTCTGAATACAAATAGGTAGAGGTGTCTCTAGCAAAAATGTCCCTATGTGTGAAAACTCAGAAAAGGAGTTTCGGGCTTGACCCGGGGTATCCTGGTACACGACAACATTCCTTTCTGAACTATTGGTATTGAAACTCCCATGGGATATTCTTAAGATAATTTACATTTTATGTAAAAACCATCATGATGGATTTATATGTAAATCTGTCAGCAAAGAAACCGATTTTATTATTATGAGAATAGATGTGTGAAAATATTCAATTACTGTTGACATTTTTCCTAGTTTTTGGATTATACATTATGGTTTGATCAAACCTAGTGTATGTCGTCATTTATAAATGTCACATAGTATAAGGAATGTGAACTCCAGTAATACACATGTCCCAAAGTGTAAGAATGATCATATATTTCATTGACTTAAGAAAACTTTTATAAGGGAAATAGTCTCCTATTTATCTGCATCATATGATGAAATAGTTTCATGTCTCAAGAAGATAAGTAATGAGTTCCTTGAGTCCTACGGGTTTGAAGGGTAGAAAAACTGAAGAGAATGACAAATAGAATGATGGATAAAGGGACAAAAGAAAATAAGGATTTTCCCACATGTGATAACTATAGAAAAAATCACCTTGGTAAATGATTAAAGGGAATGTGAGTATGTTATTAGTGTGGACAAAAAGGGAACCAGATTCTTGATTGAGAGGGTATGAAAGTGGTTTCAAATATCCAATGTTACATCTAAAAAGAGTTGGGACACCATGTGAGTCAATGTCAAAATCAACAGAGTATACCCCAAATGATGTTATTAGATAATAATCAAGTTATGATACTCCCACAGATTAAGGGGAATAACTAGTGTTGTTATATTATTATTAATGAATTGCATCATTTCAATTCTTTATTAATGATGTACATGTTATAATAATTATAGAATATATAAGGATTATACTCCAATACTAGTTCATTGAGGATTTGAGATTGTCTGGTACCAAGAAAAGTGACTCAATGGCAGGTTAAAAGTTTTCAAAAATATATGGTTGAGAGAATGATAAAGAATAATATAGTCCTAATGCTGAGGCAATGATTTCCGAATAATATTTATTTGAGTTAGATAAATTATATTATATATTATTGACTTCCTAGTACCTAATTAATGGTTTATTTATTCCATCATTGTGGGAGATTACTACATATTTGAGTTTAAGGAGTATATCAATTATTCTATGTTTTATAGAATGAATATGGATTTAAATACCTATTTAAATAAAAATTTATTGTAATTCATTTCATTACCATGTCTAAATAGAATACATGATGAAGGTATTAACATGTTGTTATGTGATAAAAGAGATCTTCAATATATTATGTTTTGGACTCTATGTTTGGACAGAAGTATTTTGGATAAGTCTAAAGGTTGGAATGGATTAGGATGGACATTGGATACAATTGTCTAAGGTGAATACATTTTGTAAGATTATTTTTTATTGTATTATAAAGGGCAACCCAGAGGTCGGGTAACAACCCGTCGCGTCTGACAAGGCTGCGAGACTTAAACCCGCAACCGAAGGGCGACCAAGGTGCATCACTTACCATTGTCCTACGTGGTGTCTTGGATTGTATAATGTATTTTTTAAATGGTATGATAGATTAATTATAAATTCTCTTTTTTGAAACCCTATACAGTAATGATAAATAGAATATTTTTGAGTTTTATTATCTTTGGGAGTGAAAGATGAGATTGTTGTAGAAATTAGTTATAGGATGGAAGTCTACATTTCACGTATTAATGTTTTATTATTCTAAGAAGAAATTAATTCTTAAACATTACTTAAGGGTCCTAAAAACCAAAAAATGTGTTATCTTAATACCTTATGTTTTGATGAAATGATGATATTTTAATTTATCATAAATTTATTATATTGAAGACCTCATTTTTCCATTTGTGGTTCACTATTTTGGGCTTGATGACCTCAATAACTACCTATGAATATTTTTTATTTCCCTCCAATTATTATTCAATAATTCTCACAAAGGTTATTTTATTCGACACCCTAATTTAGTGGTGACTTTTTCATTTCCCTTTCGCTCTTATTAATACTAAAAATTATTAACCCTATTTTCAATGTAGGTTTTCCACAAATGTATTTTATATTTTAAACCATTTTTAAAGAACAATTTCAAATTGGGAAGACACAATTTATTAAATTAGGGGAGAATGTAACACTGAATGATTTCATAGTATGTGACCTATTTAAAGTAATTTAATAGCTTATGCTACACGAAACACCGAGTTCCACGCACCTTGACATACCAAACACACCGTTCAAAAGTGGTTATGAATAGTATTAAATAAATTTTAAATTTTTTATAATCCATATAGTTTTAGAATCAATATTCTGTGTTTATTTGAAATAATATAAAAACAAATTCATTTTTTCAGAAAAAAGAAGTGTACTTCAAAAAATGAAAATTTTACGCCTTTTAATGGTGAACCCTTTTTAAATCAAATACTTGACACATTCATATATTAAATTTGAAAATATTAACTTTTTCATTATGATAAGGAAATAAAAATTTATTTTGGATAAATATTTGGAGTTTTTCTGATAACATTAATATTTCGATGAATAGTGAAAAATAATAAGTTTCAATTGAAAACAAATTTTTTAATCAAAATAATTTATAGTGTTGAAATATACAGTTCTATAATTTCTAAGTATAATTAGATTATAATTTTACAATTTTATTTTATTTTGGTCATTGGAAATAATTTTACATTTAAATTGGACATTAAAACATATCAACATTTTTATTGTTTTTAGTTCTAAAAAACCCTCTTTTTGATTTGAAAATGAGAATTAAATATATATTAATTAATGTAACTTATATGTGTGGAATTTGGTAAAATAGGCTTCATTTTTTAATTTGGAATATCAAAAATAGCTAGGATGATTTTTTGTAATTTTCTGAAAACATTACATTTTGATGAATAAGGAAAAACATTGCGTTATTGTTTAAAACCGACTTTTTAATTAAATAATTTTTTTAATTTAAATGTATTTTAAAGTCAAAATTGATACATAATACTTATATTAGTCCAATTTAATCCATTGGAGTCATTTTATAATAAGAGTATACATATAAAATTTTATTGATCCTTTTAATATCTTTTACCTACCTTCTAGGCACATTTGTAAATTTACAGAAAACATAACATTACCACTTCTAAAAATTAAATTCCAAAAATCTAATAGAAATGGTAAAAATAAGTAAGTAAAATTTTGTTTAATAGGATGAAAATAATTTTTCATTAATAGTAACTGTAAAATTTTATTTACCATGGTTAAAAGTAAATAGGGTCATTAAAGGTAAAAATGATATTGTAATTATCCTAACACATGTGGGAATTATATTGGATAATTTTATTTCGATGAAGATCAAAAAAAGGAATAAAATATCATCCTTTTTGATCCACATAAATTATATTAGGGCATTTATTGTTATTTTATTTTAAGAAGAGTTGAAAGTGTTGAATTCAAATTTTAATAAATACAACATTTTTAATATTGGATTATACATAAGTCAAGTTTGAATATAAATATTCATTTGTAAGATAACAATATTTCATACATCACGGTATTTTATTTATAAATTTTATACATTAAATAATTAAATTTAATTATGACACAATGATGATGAAGTAATTACCTTATCAATGGAAGATTATAATAATTGATATTATAAATATCAGAATAAATGTAAGTTGTTACTTTTGATATATTCCACAAATTTTCTACATTAATATGATACATTAGGGTTAATGTAATTTATTTTTTCAAAGTAATCAATTTTTTATACTTTCACAAAAACAAAATACTAAATAGTGTCAAAATAGACATAAATGAGTTTTTAAATCAAATACTATATTAGTAAATCCTAAAATAATACTTAACATATAAGGTTCTTCAAAAGGTAATATATAATGTTAGATATATCATTAATTAACAACTGTATGTTCTCTTGGAAATTTATTGTATGTTTATTCACCATGTAATATAAAAATACAAGAAGACATGGAAAAAGAAAAACTTTTTAACTAAGAGTTAAATCTAAAAGATAAGGATAATATAATGAACTGAACATGTTTAAAACATATTGGTTGAGAAGATATAGAAGCATACCCACATTATCCTAGAAACAAATAATTTTTTATCCAATAGAGACCAAAAATTAATTGATAACAATATAATATTTCAATCTTTTCATAAAGTGACCCTCACCTCTCTTATAAAAAAGAATTGCCCCTTTTCATAACATCACACCCCTAAATCCATTTGGAACATCCAAAACATGATCAAATATCCTCCCAAATACCCCCAATTCATCCGTGAAGCCTTCATTTGATCATAAAGATAACCTATGGTTTCCTTTTTTCAAATTAAATTAAAGCACCCGAAGAAGAGATAATTATTTCATCACATATTTCAATGTTCATTTCTTCTTCCACATCCTCTTTATTTATTGTTTGCATATAAAAATAATAAATATATAACCTTCTATATAATTTTATGTTATTAAAAATGTGGTGCAACTATATTCATTATTCTATTCATCATATGGATGACAAAGTCACCCTATGTGCGTACAAGCATCTTATCGTCTCCACGTCGTGGTGTAGTTTGTTATTCATTTTTTCATTATTTGGATTAGTATAATAAAGAATATAATTGATGTAAATAATAAATATAAAATGTCATTGATTATTTATATATAATATATCATCCAATTACATATGATTTCACCATCAATAGTTTGATATCGTCGGTCGTGTTTACGTACGACTTACCGTCTCCACGAGGTGATGAGATTCATTACCATGTTCACCATCAACGATGATTATAAAAATATATATTATAATAAGTACATAAAATATGACATAATAATGATACTGGATATATATATATATATGTATATATTTATTTAAATATATCTCATTCACTTACATCCGTTCAATACAGTTTGAAAATGAAAACAACGTTTATGCTTACGTACTGCCTACCGTCTGCATAAACAGAGTTTTCAATTTCTTATATCAATCTATTATACATATTTGTCATCTGAATATATATGATACATAAATAATGTTTTATATTCTGGAAGCAATTATATCATGATATAAGTGATATGATCAAGAATAAAAAGTAAAAACACATACAATAATGAAAGCGATTATTACCCAAAATGTTATTTTAAAATTGAAATTATTATTAAATTAGTAGTATAAAGTCATAAATGAATAATGTATGAAACAATAAATATTAATATGGTTTTGGTATAATTTAATAACAAACAATGGTCATTATACAGAAGGTTAAACATACCGTCGACCAAAGGAATGTAAAAGGCAAGGGTTAATTATTTAATCTCATTATTATCTGAGATTGGTTATGTGTGCATATTTTATGGGACATATTTATTATAAATGTACATGATTCATATGGAAAATTTTCAGAATGATTCTTTTAGGGGAATCATTAACTAAAATATCATTTTAAAAGATTTAGATATTTATTCTTTTAAATATTTCTCATTAATGTCCATGTTTTCAAAATGGTTTTAAGTATTTATTTATAAGGAAATAAATGTAATAAAATGTTAATTAATTTCAAGAGTTTCAAAGTGGTATAGGAAACTTCGATTCAAATATATCATTTAAATTTTTTTCATTATAAATTTTGCGACTTTTAATGGATTTCATGAATAAAGGGGTATTTTACTCAAAGATTTCTACTGATCATTTTAAACAATGTCAAAATTCATTACTAGATATTATTCTTGTTGAGGTTATTTTTTCACAATACAATCCTCCATATTGTATTTAATGAGTTATTCTATGTTTTACTGTGGTTGTGATATTTTTATACCATTCATGGTTTATAGTTAAAGTAATGAAATTTCTTATGATATTTTTAATATGAACATCTATGTTATGTTTCAAAATTTTCTTATGAGGAATTAATTGGAATTAGTTTGTGACACGTGATGCCCACAATATCCCATCGATGCATCAATGGATCTCAGGAGAAAAATTAGTGTCTTGGGACAAGGCCATGACAAAATTTTCATTTGTAGTCTCAACATGAGGTCATGACTATATGGTTATGATGTCCAACATTATGTATATCCTCATTATTAAATTAGTCATTACATGTGATTATTAGACTAGTAGAATATCTATATTAATGTTTATATGGTAGTGTATGATTTATTTTTTCCATATTATGTCAAGATTATATTTAAATAGGCGTTTTTATTACATGTATTTAATTAAACGTTTATAGCTTATTCAAAATTATTTATCATTACAGAGCATCTAAGATCACCCATTTCTTATGTTTTATTTTCCCAGGATGCCATGAATTGTATTATGATTTATATGTAGGTTTAATAAAGAAAATTTTTAGAATTATCAAATGATTATCTATGTTATATTTTATGTTAGAAATTCTAATCTAAAGTTCTTGTGTGTAATCTATTTTCCAAGACTGTTAAACTGATTGGTCATTTAGGACATGATTCCCCATTATTATTCCCATATATTAAAACAATGCACCAGCTATGGGCTTCAGGGCTCTGGGCGTTACAAATTGTATTAGAGGAAGTTTTGTTCTATCCTTGGAAACTAGACTTAGATAAACTCTTATTTGAAAACATTTCCCTAAAATATACTTTGGGGATTAGTAAATAAGAACAACCAAAAATTTTGGTAGTGTAAATATTATGATTGTTATCCAACTAAATACATCCCTTTATGGGTAAAAACAAGTAGAGGTGTCTCATGCCCAGATGTAAATAGGAGTGAAAACTCTGACAAGGAGTTTCGGGCTTAACCTGGGGTCTTGGTACACGACAACGATCGTTGCTGCAATCTTGGTATTGATCCTCCCATGTAATTTTCTTAGGGTAACTTACATTTTATATAGAACCCATTATGAAGGAGTTATGTATAAATATGTCAGCAAAGAAACCATTTTTATTATTATGAGGCTAGTTCTGTGAAAAAATTAAATTATGTTTGAGATTTGTTTATTGTTTTTGGATTATACATTATAATATGATATAACCTAGTCTATGTCATGATTTGGAAATGCAACCCAGTATAAGGAATGCGAACTCCATCAATTCACATGTCACAATGAGTAAGAGGGATCATATCTTTCATGGTCTTATGCCAACAGTTAGAAGGTAAATAGTCTCCCACATATCTGTATCACATGAATAAATAGTATCATGTATTAATAAGATATATAAATAATTTTATGAGTCCTATGGATTTGAAAGGAAGAATGAAATAAGAGAATGACGAAAAGAATTATGGATAAAGGAAAGAAGGGAAACAAATATTTTCCCACATGTGATAACTGTCGAAAGAATCTCCTAGGTAAATGCTTGATGGGAACATGAGTATACTTTCTATGTAGAGAGAAAGGACACCATGTTAATGATTGAGAGGGTATGTAATAGGTTTCAAATGTAAAATTCTTTATCTATAAGAAGTTGGGACACTATGTGAATTAATGTCCAAATCATCAGAGTATACTCCAAATGATTCTATTAAATAATAATCAAGTTATGATACTACCACAGATGAAGAGGAATGACTAGTGTTATTATGTTGATAATAATGAATTGTGTCACTTGAATATTTTATTAATGAAGTACAAGTAAATAGAATTATAGAGCATATTAGGATTGCACGACTGTACTATTTCATTAAGGTTTTGAGATTGTGTGGTACCATGAAAAGTGACTCAATAGCTGGTTAATTTTTTTGGAATATATGTGGTTAACAGATGGATAAACCATAAAATAGTCCTAAGGCTAAGGTATTGATTTTGTAATAAGAGATAATTGAGTTAGATAAATTATATTGGATATTATTGACAACCTAGGAACTAATTAATGGTTTTTTATTCTATAATTATTGGAGAATACAACATAAATTAATTTAAGGAGTATATCAAATATTCAATGATTTTCAGAAGTAATTATGATGTATATACCTATTTAAATAAGGTTTTATTGTAATTATGTTGTCAACATGATTTAATAGATCATATGATGAAGGTATTCACATGTATTTTGTGATAAAAGAGATATTCATTATGTTCTTCTTTGGAAATGAGTTTGATAGAAGTATTTTGGATAAGTCAAAAGGTTATAATGTATTTGGTTGGACATTAGATTCTATTGTATAATGTAAAAACTATTCATTTTTTTGTATTGCTTTAAAAAGGACACCCCAGAGGTAAGGCGGAATCCCATCGCATCTGGAAAGGTTGTGAGACATGAACCCTCAACAAAAGGGAATCAAGGGTGCATCACCTACCACTGGCCTACACGTTGTCTTGTATTGTATAATGCACTTTTTTAAAAGTCCGAATAGATGAATTATAAATTATTTTTTTTTGAAAAAGTATATGTTTATGATATATAGAATATTTTTGGGTTCTATTTTATTTTGGAGTGAAAGATGAGTTTTTTGTAGAAAATAGTAAAAGGATGGTACACTACTTATCATATATTCTGTTTTTCTTATTCAGTAAAGAAATTAATTCTTAAACATTAGGGAGGGGATCTAAAAACAAAAAAAAATTGTTATCCTAATACCTTATGTTTTGTTGAACTGGTGAAATTTTAACTCATCCGATCTTTATTGCTGTAATACCCTCCATTTTCCGTTTATTGTTCACTCTTTTTGACTAATGCCCTCAATAAATCCTTATAAATATTTATGTTTTCCCTCTAATTTTTTGTCAATAATTTCCACCTATGTTCTACTATTTGATACCCTAATTTTGTGGTGAATTTTTTATTTCCATTTCCTTCTTATTTAGACTAAATTTTATTAACATTATTTTTTTATGTGGGTTTTCCACAAAGGTATTTTCTATATTAATCTTTTTTTTAAGAAAAATTTCAAATTGCGAGGATGAAATTCATTTAAGAATAGGAGAATGTAACACCCCATGATTTCATTGTACGTTACCTGTTTAATGTAATTCAACAGCCTGTGCTACCTGAAACACTGAGTTTGAGTGCAACATGACTTACCAAACTAGCCGTTCAAAATCAATTATGAAAAGTATTAACTACATTTTAAATTTTATATACTCCATATAGTATTATAATACTTATTATGTATTTCATATATATAATATAAGAACGAATTCATTTTCTTCATATAAATGAAGTATTTTTCAAAAAAGAAATTTCACCGCCTTTTAATAGAGAACCCATTTTAAATACAATATTTGACACTTTTATATATTCAATTTGGAAATATGAACTTATTATTTAGAAGAGAAACAAATAAATTTACTTTAATAAATTTTTGGTGTTTTTCTGAAAACTTTAATATTTTGATGAATAATGAAATATAATAAGTTTCAATTAAAAAAAATTTAATCAAAATAATTTATAAGGATAAATTATGTTTTTTAATGGTTTTGATGTTTTTTATATTATAATTTTACAATTTCATCCAATTTTGGTCATTGGAAAGAAATTTATATTTAAATTGGACATAAACATATATCAATATTTTGATTGTATTTACTTCCAAAAAACTCACTTTTGGTTTTGAAAACGGTAATTAATATTTAATTAATTAATGTATCTTTTATATTTTTAATTTGGTAAGTTGGATTTAAATTTTGAATTTTTTATATTAAAATTATCTAAAGATAATTTTTTTATTTTTTTGAAAATATTCTTTTTTTTGAATAGTGAAAAACACTAGGTTATTGTTTAAAACTAACTTCTTATTTAAATAATTATTTTTAATAAAAAATTATTTTAAAGTCAAAATTTATACATAATACCAATATTAGTACAATTTAATTGATTTGTGTAATTTTATAATAATATTACACATATACAATTTTGTTGAACTTTTTAACGTCTTTTACCTACCTTCTAGGATCATTTATAAATTTTCATAAAACATAATTCTACTACTTCTAGTAATTTAACTTCAAAAATCAGAGAGACATGGTTGAAATCAGTAAGAAAAATGTGGATCTAGAGGATGAAAATAATTTTACTTTGTGAATAGTAACTTTTAAACTTTATTTACCATGGTTATAAGTAAATATGGTAATTTATGGTAAAAATCATATTATAATTACCCAAACACATCTATGAATTCTATTGGGTGATTTTATTTCTACCGAAATCAACCATAGGTATAAAATATGATATTTTTTGATCCACTTGGATTAGATTAAGAAATTTATTATTATATTATTTTAAGAATAGTTAAATGTATTAAATTAAAATTTTATTTATGAGAACATTTTTATTATAAGGTTATACATACAATAATTTTGAATATGAATATTAATTAGAAATATTACATTATTTAATACATGATGGTATTTTATTTATATTTTTTATACATTAAATAATTAAATTAGTTTATGAACAAATGATGATGAGGTAATTACCTTATTAATGAAAGATTAAAATAAGTGATATTATAAATATCAAACTAAATTTAAATTGAGACTTTTAATGCCTTACATGAATTTTGGTGGTTAATATGACATGTTAGGGAAATGTTAATGCATTTTTTTAATTAATCAATTTCTGTTGACATAAAAAAACCAAATACTAAACAGTGTCAAAATTGACATAAATGAGTTTTTAAAACAAATACAATATAAGTAAATCTTATAACAATCCCTAAAATATATTTTTATTTGAAAGGACTTATATAATGATAGACATGTCATTAATTATCATCTTTATGTTCTCTTGTAATTTTATAGTAAGTTTATTAACCATGTTATATAAAAATATAAGAAGACATGGTAAATGTTAAACTATTTAACTAAGAGTTAAATGTAAAAGATAAAGTTAATATGGTGACCTAAAAAAGATTTAAACCTATTTTTAGTGTGGATTTCGACCCATCCCCATCATATCATAGATATATAATATTATAGAGGCATTATAAATCGAAAATTATTTTATAATAAAATAATATTTCAAGCTTTTCTGAAAGTTACCCTCGCCTCTCTTATAAAAGGATTCTTCCCATTCTCTCAAAATCACACCTCCAAAGCCTTTTGAATCGGCCAAAACCTACTAAAATATCCTAGAAACTCCCTTGAATTCATCAATGAGGACTTAATTTTATAATAAATCCATCTTAAGGAATCTTTTTTCAAATCCAAAGGAAGCACCTGAAGAAGAGGTAATTATTACATCACCTCTTTCAAAGTTCTTTTCTTCTTCCACTTCCTTTTCCATTGTTGATTCCATATCAAAATAATAACTCCAGTACCTTCTACAAAATGTGATGTTATTTTAAATATGGTACAACCATTTTCATTATTCTATCTGTCATATGAATGACCAATTCACCATATGTGCATACATACGGCTTATCGTCTCCACATCGTGGTGTAGATTTTTATTCAACGATTGATTATTTGGATGGATTAAATATCAAATATAATTGATGTAAATAATAATTATGAAATGTTATGTATTATTTATATATAATATATCCTCCAATTACATAAAATTTCACCATCAATAGAATTATATCGACACTCATATGTACGTACGACTTACCGTCTCCACGACGCGATTAGATTCATTCACACTTTCACCATTCAACAATGATTATAAAAATAAATCATATTATTAAGTATTCAATATATGACATATAATTCCACTTGATTTATATATATACACATATATCTTAATCACATACTTCTGTTCAATACGATATGAAAATGGAAACAACATTTATGCTTACGTACAACCTACCCTCTCCATAAATGGTGTTTTATATTTTGTATAACTATGTATTATACATATTTATATTCTGAATATAAATGATACGTACATAATTTTTTATACTCTGGATGAAATTAAATCATGATATAAGTGATACAATCAGGAATAACAAGTTATAACATGCAAGATGAAGAAAGCGATTTTTATCTGAAATGTTATTTTAACCGAGAAATTATTGTTAAAAAAGAAGTATAAAGTCACAAATTAATCATGTATGAAATAATAAAAAATAAAACGTTTCTGGTATAATTTAATAACATACTAGGGTCATTATATAGGAGGTTAAACGTACCATCGACCAAAGAAAAGTACAAGGTATGATTTAATTCCTCAATCTCATTATTATCTGGGATTGTTTATGTGAAAGTATTTTCTGGGACATATTTATTATCCATGTCCATTTTTTTAAAAAGGTTGGGGCCGATGCCTCAATTTATTATTTAAATCAAATACCTCTTTGGACTGGGTAGAGGGAGACCCATTACATATCCCTAAGTCCTAAGGCCAAGGGGCCTGAATACAAGGCTTGTAAGCCCATTTTTTGGCTCAAAGGACCCCTCAGTGAACATTACTGCTATAGTACCCGCGCTCCTATTGTTCCTACTATAGTACATTCGCCGCTAAATTCCCTTCGCCTATATAGTTCTACCACTGCTATAGTTCCACCGCTGCTAAAGTACTTCTACAGTGTCCTTCTATAGTACCCCGAAAATTTGTTTAATGGAATCGTTAACTAAAACATCATTTTAAATGTTATAAATATTTATTCTTCAAAATCATTCTCATTAATGTCAATGTTTTCTAAATGGTTTTAAGGATTTATTTATATAGAAATGAATTTTTTGAAATTTTAATTACTTTCAAAAGTTTCATAGCGTTATGGGACACTTGATTCAAAAATATCATTTAAAATTTCCCTTTATAAATTGTGAAACTATTAAATGATTTCATGAAAGGGGTATTTCTCTCAATGATTTTTACTAATCATTTTCAACTAGGTCAACATCCTTTAATTGATATTATTCTTGATTGAGGTTGATTTATTAAAATATAATCTTCAATATTTTATTGAATGATTTATGATATGTTTTACTGTGGATGTGTAATATTTATACAATTCATTTTTTATTGTTAAATTAGTGACATTACGTATGATTGTTTTTATACGAACATTTATATTATTTTTCAACATTTTCATATGAGGAATGCACTTGAATTAGAAAGTGATGGGCGGGTCCTCCTATAGCCCCTCGATGCATCAGTAGCTCTCATGAGAAAAAATTAGTGTCCTGTCACAAGGCCTTGAAAAAATATTTATTTGTATTCATGGCTTGAGGCCTTGACTATGTGGTAATGATGTCCAACATTATGCATTCCTTCATTTTTAAATTAGTTATTACATGTGATTATTCGACTAGAACAATATCCATGTGCATATTTATATTGTAATGTTTTTTTCATATTATATTCAAGATTATGTTTAAAAAGGATGTTGTTTTAATTACACATATTCTCTTAAAATATTATAGCTTCTGCTAAATTATTTACCGTTACTGAACATTTGATGTCACCCCATTCATATGTTTTTTTCCAAGGATTCTGATACCATAATTATAATTTATATGAAAGTTTAATCTAGAATAATAACATAATTCTTAAAGGATAATCTATGTTTTATTTTATGTAAGAAATTTTAACGTAATGTTCATTTATGTAATCTATTTTCCAAGACTGATAACCATGTCGGTCCTTTGAGACATGATTCCATGTAATCCTGCCAATGTATTAAAATAATGCACCTGATCTAGGCTTATAGGGTTAGGGTGTTACAATTGGTCTATCCTGAATTATACCCAAAAATAGATAGGTAGGTCATGCTCAATTAGTATGGTCCAAGATATCTCTTGTAAGGTTAAATTAATTTTTTTAATGACTCTATTCTGTTGAGGGGTCCTAAGAGTAGAGAAGTTATGAGTGTAACCATTTTTTAAGAAAAATGATTCCAAATATTGTTTTCCAAACTCAAGGCCATTTTAACTTCGTAATATTTTTATCCAAAGTAAACTATGGTTTTATAAAGACATAGCATACTTGGTAAAATAAGAATAGGATTTATATTTTTGTGATAGAATATATAATCAAGTATACCAAGTAATGTTATCAATAAGAACATAAACATAATGTTTTCCCTTAAGACTATAAATTCAAGATGGTCGAAACAAATACATGTGACCCCACTCGATAGGTTGAGATGTTAAAACTTATTTATTTAGATTAAGTGTGATTTTATTCAATTTAATTTCTTATAGGGGTTACATACTTTATCTATTTAGAAATCATTTTTAGGTGTAGTGATAATTAACTATTTTCTATATATCTTTCCATGTGAGTGATTGTTTCAATTACCTAGTGTCCTATTCCAAATAAAAGATTCTTTATGAAAAAAACTCGTCCATGAATCATTATGAGAAATTAATGAATTTATATCTACAACATAAACATGGAAATTTCATAATGTAGTAAAGATTAAATAATTTTCATAGTTAAAAACATTACAAGAATCATTCTCCGAACTATCACAGAAACCATCATCACATAATAAAAAAATTCAATGTTTATTATATTTTAAACCATCATCACATATATCATTGGAAATTAATACTAGATTTTGTAACTAATATGTCATAAAACCATGATTTTTCATTTTCGATTTTCACCAATGGTGATATGGCCACCATAAACCTTGATAAGACTCTTGATTTTGGTATAGACTCTTTCCATGTGCCTTTAACAACCACAGTTCAAGTACCAGAGACATATACTAGAGATCTTCAAGAATTTTTCCTATAAAATAGGTTTTAAACAAGAACAAATTTTGATAACCAAATCTATTTTCATCTAGAAATGTTAGTAATAACTTCTCCTTGAACCCATATTTTCCATTTTAGTTTCCTTTAAGAAGATTGCAGACTCATAAAAATAGTTACTTTTGTGGGTACTTTTGAAAATTTCATGGTAGTATATTTATCAGGTCAAGATTTTGGAATAAAATTATATATAGTTATTCTCCTCTATCCAGGTTCAAATCCTATTCCAGTAACAATTTTGAAAGAAAATTTCATTCAAAATATTTGTGTAAACTTCTCTCTACCATTTGTACAAATTTCAAGTTATTTCTATAATTTATTATTTGAATGTTTCACTTCATAATTGTCTTTGAGTAATTTAATATTCATAACATTTTCTATTCATAGCCCAGACATATAGTTTACAGTTGGAGCATTTCTCCTTTTCAAAACATTGTATTTATCTATTAAATCAGTAATGGTGTCTTCTAATAAATTTTTTATTATAATGATTCATAATTTGTAAAATTTTCATCATCATGATATTCATTATCATAATTATCAAATTCATCAGACTCATGAAATAGTAGAATAACATAATCTATGGTTAATGTAGATACCTCCCCAAATATAGTTATAAATCACATACATTATCTATTAATCTTTTCTTTAGTTGAATAATCCGATTCATTTGAACTATCTTCAAATGAAATATGGGTGGCTTTAAGGACTTTTTTATATATTCTATCCCCATATTCATATTTGTTTTGTATTTCAGTTTAGGAATGTAAGATTTTATATAAACTTTCCTTTTTCATTCATAACAGACAAATTTATTTGAATAAATAAAATTTTTCATTTAATTACCTCTATTGTCATATTGGTCTCTATAGTTTGATTTTCTAAAAAAAGTCATTTTTCTATAGAACATCTTAAATCTTCTAGATATGAGTGAAATTTCATCCTCACTTTTATAAAATTATTTTGAATCACCCAAATCAACATCTTGTACCTTTACATTTTCTTTTATCCCTCTATTGTCTTGGGGAAGTAGTGTCAAAAGCTTCTAAATTTATTTTTGGTTCCTCATCCTACACATTTTTTACTTCATGTTTTTCTTCATACATCATAAAATTACATATCAATTGCTTGACTGATCAATTACTAACATCACATGATTCTATAATTGACACCAAACTGCACTAAAAATATATCATGTTGACACCTCAAGAATCACATTATCTCATACTTTTCTATTATAGGCTTTTGTAGTGAGATCATGGTATTAAAAATATCATTAAACTTGATATACATAGAATAAATAGTCTCATTGGGCTTCATTTTAAAAATATCATCTTTAATAGTGTAAGTGTTAAGCGTAATTTAATTAACATTTGTAGTTCTTTCATGTGAGACCATTAGAGTATCCAAAATCTCAAATGTTGTTTTACATTAACAAATTATATTAAACACTTCTTCACCTAAGGCATGATATAAGGCCTTCATGGAATTGAAAATATTATTATAAGTAGCCTTAGTTGAACCATTCCATGTATTTCTAGAAGCAATAAGAATTTTATACTCATATACTATAAAAGACCAAATCGCAAAACCCATACCTTCAATATAAATTTTCATTTTTGTTTTCAATTATGCATAATTAGTCCAATTGAAGAGGGGGTGTCAGGTGGTAGAAGAACCATTCTGAAAATTATATATTCTAAAATATGAGAATATATATATATATAAAGAATTTAAAATTTAAAACTAGCATAAATTTTATGTTCTTTAACACTCAAAAAAATTATAGTAATAATGTTTTGAAAGAATATTTTAATTCTAATAATACCAAAAGCCTGTTAGAGTGTGTATCTAAAGAGGGGGGGGGGGTGGTAATTGAGTACCCAATAAATTTTCTATCTAAAATGGGTTATTTTGAAATCCACCAATTATTCGAAAATATCCCAGCTAATCAAAATAATTTTTTTGATATATATTAATAATTATAAATATTTGTATAAAGATTGATTATGTCCCGAATAAATAATATAGAAAATATTATTGAATCCTTTTAAATCAATTTACAAGATCAAAATACTATTTCAACGCTAAATAATACAAACTATCAAAGTATAATTTTTTTTACAATTAAAAAAATTCAAATATTAAATGTAAAAAAAGTTGAAAACACACTGCAAGGAAAAATGAATACAAGATGTTCAGTCTAATGTTGCGGCATATTATTCCCAAATTAGTGATAACCCATCACCATGATGTTTATATAAAATAAGCAGATATTCCCCAACCTGGATCATGTTTTAAAATTGATACCACTTTCTAGGTTACACATGACCTCTTCCATAGTTATTCATTAAAATAAGTATAAACATTCCATAATTGGAACTCTACCACTATTATTTGTTGGAAAAAATAAGAATAATGTTTTAGAAGATATCTTATATCATTCTATTTAGCTCAGGAGATAGTGTGCATACATAAAATAGTTTATAGAAATAATTTCATAAATGTAACAATTAATAAAAAACAACAAGAAATATAGGAGGATAGAGTTTATAACCATTTTTTATATTTCAAAGTAGCTTTTGACTCTTAATTTGGATTATAAATAAGGCTCGAGTGAAGTTTTATAGAAATATTTAGAATAAAAAAAGTAGTGAAAACTCGTGTTTTTTTCCCTAGAACAAAGCACTGTATGTGATGATTCTGTTCATCTTCCTCATTAAGATTTCACAGCATGTTAGCTCTTTTGAATTTCAATAGGTTCAACATGATATCATTTGGTAGTTTTGGATCTTCTAATAATTCAAGTGTTTTCTCTCTATTTTCACTTATCAATTATGAACTATGCTATTCATGTTATCAACAATGGCAGAAATGAGAATATCTAAATCTACTTCCTCATAATTCCTATCTGACATAATTTATAACTAATATATAAGGAATAATTATTAAAATATTAAATAACATTAACATCAATAAATATATTTTTTAGAATAATATAATTCAATGAAAAAAAGTAAATCATTATAAAGAGTGATGGATTCTTAAGATTTTATGGTGTCTCAGGTTCTAGTGGTGGCTCATGTTCTAGTAGTGGATCATGTCCTAGTGGTGGGATGATAATGGTTAGATATTGATGGTACGTTTTTCTGGTGATCTATCAAACATAGTAAATATTTCAGAATTATTGTGGTGTGATACTAGCATTGTCATAGGTAATGGTTTATAGTTCAACAATGTATGATCTAATGGTGTCAAAGACTTAGTAAGTATTTTAGTGTTTGTGGTATGAGTTTGACAGAGTGATATAGACGGTGTCTTATCTGGTGGTATCTCATACTTTCCTATTTTTTTTATATTGAAGCATGACATCCTAGAAGTGTTTCAATCAATAGTATCTGACTCAATTATGTCTCATACTTTGTTAAATCTTCATGCTAATGGTATGACAGTCTTACAGTTTGAAGTCCTAGAGGTATCTCAGACATATATAGTTTTTTATGAGTTATAATTCATGACCAATGGAGTCTCATAACTATTGATTTATAACATTTTCTAAGAATATAGATTGATTACAGGTTAAATTGGAATTACATAGTAGTGTTAAATATATTATTTTGGGATCATTAATACCTAGAGTTCAAAAATCATCCCTTTTTATGATAAAATATCATGGCATGAAATGAATCCAATAAAAGTATAAAAAAATTCATCATAGGTATTGGAGAAAATTAAACATTATATATAAAAAACATATCATTCACAGTTTGTGGAAATGGTATCAAAGATATAGTATTAAAATATTGCACTAATATAAATATTTAATTTATATTACAATAATTAAAAACATTCGTTAAAACATATCAAGGAAAACTAGGCATGGAAGATAAAAGATTTTTCACTGATTATGGAATTGAATTCAGTTTTCCTTAAAAGCATTCTTTTAGTATCTAGAGTACCTATAAAGAGAAAAATCAGAAGAAAAAATGTAATTTATAAAATAACTAGTTTAGAATAAACATTACTAGGTTTTTTAGTGATAGGAAATAATGTTTCATTAATGAATCATAATCATAATCAATCCCAATTATGAAATTAGATGGTTAGGTAAGACCACTACTTTAGTTTCAAATTCCCCTATGCTTGATCAATACTCTTATATAATAATTATATATTTATTTTGAATCTATTTTCAAGGGATAATTAAATATATAATACCATATTATATATTGAAACCATTTTATCACCCAATTATTAGAAATTAATTATTAAAATCACTATTCTAGTTGATTATTACTTCATTTTTATATATAAATTTTGGATAAGTAGTTTTTGATGTTTTACATTGATCTTGGTTCCATCATCTCTAGAAATAATACAATGATATAAATTTATTATATATTCAATATATATAAATTTATATTCATTTATAAAATTGGATATATTAAAATGAATTATACTATTTCTGGAGAAGATTGCTCGTATGTTTGCATGAACATGATTTTCACATTTCGATAGGTGGAATGAAAGTAGTTAATAAATAATTCACTATTAAAAAATAATTATATATCACATTCATCATATTTATTCTTCAAATCCATCATTATTACCATACATTTAAATTTTAAATGAAAATTAATGACATCGCAATGTGGAAAAGGTAGTCCACATGTACACATAAATGATTATATCGTTTTCTAATGGATTGGAAGGTATTAAGGTAGATATGATATTATAATTAAATAAAATTAACCATTTCGTAAAAATAAAAAACTTAAACTTAAAATAATAATTTTATATATCCATTAAATATAGTTATGAAAAATGAAATTTATCACTTCGTGGAGATAGTAAGCCAGACGTACGCATGTGCGACAGTTTAACACCCATATGCTGAGAAAGATGGTGGATAATTTTTGTTTCATAATCATAATAATAATTAAATATATTTATATATATATTTAAAAATTATTAATTTAGTGATATATAAAAAACATATTTATGTGTGGAAAAATAATAAGCAAAAATAAGACGAATTCTAGTGTTTGCAACTTCATTGAATGTACTCTAATAGATATCATCTGAAATACCATAGGGTTGATCTTTTTGGGATACCAAACCCTGTAGAAGAGTTATAGGGATGTTGAAAAGATATTTTTATGTTATTATTTTGTCTATAAGGATCAAATTTGGTTATGAAAGAGAATGTTTGGGTGTTATTTTATATGGGTGGGAGAAGAAAA
The DNA here is from genome assembly GCA_963277665.1 of Viscum album. Taxonomy (NCBI): domain Eukaryota; kingdom Viridiplantae; phylum Streptophyta; class Magnoliopsida; order Santalales; family Viscaceae; genus Viscum; species Viscum album. Next base: position 1,659,948,472 of record OY728136.1, on the reverse strand, counting down.
ACTTGATATTTCAAAAAAGACTAAAATATATATAAAGTAATTATGAAGAAAAATTATTGTTAATGGACATTATTACTAATATAAAGATGTAATTTTATATGTAAAAAGATTTAATGAAATTTATATAGGTTTTTATGTCATTTAAAGAATTTTCATTTTGATTCACCCCATTGTTAAACATTTTTGACATTTAACGTGATATCAACCATTTGGATTATTAAGGGTTATGAATGATACTGAAATTGTATAAGTGACTCATAAATGGTAAATTTATGAAATTTTAAACCATATTAAATTTACTTGGATTAAAATAAGAGTTTTATAAATTTTAAATAATTTAATAAAATATTATTTATTAATAAATATCACCAATGTCAATTTTTGAACTATTCAATTAATTTTTCTTTAATGACACTGATAAATATATGGAATTTGAATAGAATGATTTTACAAATCACTAATATGTTATATTTCTCTAAAAAAGTGAATTAACATAATAATTCCTATACTGTGTCTTAATTTTATTATTTTTAAAATCGATTATTATTTTTTGATTAATTGAATAAATACGATGTTGATCTTTCATATTAATTTAAGTTAATTATTGTATTACTAAAAATTATAAATAAATTTCTATGATCAATAATCAATATATATTTCATATATACATTTATAAAAGAACTTATTATCTTTGTAACCAAATGTAAATAATTTTGAGATATTAAATTCAATAGAGTTAACTTTTGTGTTTATTATTTTCTTCAATTAATAGAAAGATCATAATCAATGTAATATAACCCAATGTGAAAAATTATTTTTGAATTGGAGGTAAATTAATGAAATAAACTCATACAATATTATAAATTCATGTTTTTTATAAATTTTAATTCATTATCCAAAGTGTTACCCCAATTTTACACATTATACCCTTATTAGGGTGGCACAATTTCGGTTTCGTTACTATTTATATAAGATAAAAAATAAAAGGGTCATATTTGAAAAATTTTAATCTCATGATTCCAAATATGGTGGCCATTTTTCACACCTAAATTTATATAAGTGGGAGGAATTATTTTAAAACTATTTATTCAAAATGAAAAAAATCATTTTTAATATACATTTTTATGCATAATTCCTGATTTACAAATATCCCATTACTAGAATAAAATATATTATATGTTAAAATTTTTATTGAATATATAATATATAATTTTTATTGAAATAATTGATCAATAGTTATTAATTTATTAAGATAAAAACACATTGGATGCATTAATACATTTTTTCAATAGAATATGCCCTTTCTTTTCGAATGATATTTATTTTATGTTCTAATTAGTTTATTACCAAGGAATTAATTTTATACATAAGTAAAACATTTATTTTTCATAATTTAGTTATCTGTATTTATATCCCCAAATCAAATAACTTGACAATAACTATCACATTAAATAATAATGGTTAAATAGTATATCATGGACTTTTTGAAGTCTATGTTGGTTGTATAGTTAGATATCGAAGAAATTAAATTTATTTGAAAAGATATATATTAAAAAAAATCATAGTGTATCAAATTATCAATTCTTAATTCAAAATTTTACATGGATATAATTCCATGAAACCACTTTTTATATCCTCATGTAAAATGTAATATTGCTCCAATGGAAAAGGGGCGTCGCTACTAAGAATCCACAACCAACTAATGCACACCTGAGGGACAATAGAATTTGTTATTTTTAGATAAGTCACAACAAAAAAATATAAATATTATTTATAATAGTCCACCTCGGTCACTAATATCAAAATAATTCTACCATAAAAAATGATCGTTGAATTCCTCATGTGGTTCATGGGACTCAGTGTATACTCAAACATGATTTCTATAATCTTAGAATATTCCCACATCCTAGGATAATATTAATCCCAAAAAATGGATCATAAATTATCCATGTAAAATTAGTCTCATCATTAGGTAAATAGGAACATAATCAAATATAGAATCAGTACATTGTATAGGGAACTCAAATCAAGAATAACTTTGTAGTTTGTAAAAGTTTGAACCAAATTGAATCCATAGTCTCATACACTACACATGTCAAAATCACCAATAGAATGGGATCCTTTGATAAATTTATAAGTCCAATAATATCAAAAAATAAAAGTTATATATATTATATAGGGATTCATTCTATGATTAGTGGAAACTACCATCCACTCTTATGGGAAAAGTATTTCAATAACCATAGAGGAGAGTAAAAGCGCCTCAAATTATAGTGAAAAAATGTCTCTCAACCAATTTATGAAAAATATTTCATCATATCTCACTAAAAATTGTTGAGATTCATAAATAAATGATCCTTATAATCATGACCCAACCACAACCCACATTTTTTATATTATTATATAGATCCCAATGATTTATTATATTGATTAAAAAATATTAGAGAATATACTGATAATCAAACATAAAAATGACATTGAAGGATAAAAATTTAATTCCATATGATGGATGTTCCAATTTTATAATACCTAAAAATATGGAATAGGGATCTAGGACAAATAATATGTTATTAGAATTAGGTAGAAATGATACATTATTCATCACACCTATGTTATTTTCCTTAGTCTAATAAGAAAACTAAATACCACTTATTATTGTTTCCCTAAATTCTTAAACCTATCCTCACATGCAAAATATATGTAAAACTTTCCCTATAATTTCTCCACTCTAACATAACTATAACCACTACGGACCTATATGGTTTATTATTTAACCAAGCAGTCCATACGCCAACAACGTTTAATATTTTAAGGGCTATTGACCTGCACTGAGTATGAATATAACTCAATATGGGATACCAAATAATATATCAAAATACAATAAAAACATATTTTTAATATATAAAAAACCAAATTATCCACCACTATATATATATTTATAAAAAAAATAAACTATATAAAACACATGAATAAGAAAAAACATACATGGAGTATACCAAATATGAAAATTTAAAAATAAATGTGCTTATAACAAGTCACCAAATCTAATACAACTAAGAAAAAGGAATCAGAATAAATAATTAGTGCACTTTTATATCAATCTATATCCATAATATTCTCCCATACCATTCTAAATTACCATGAACCACCATGCATTTCCTCAAATAACTATACATCAGCTCAGAAAAAACAAACTAGCTATATATCCACCAAGTCCATCATTGAACTATATGTTATCTTCTTAGGAATAGAACATCAGTGAAAAAATCCAATTCATGGGTGAATATAACAATACTCTATATGATTTCCTAAAAACCCCAATGGAATGATATCATAAATAATGTTCTAAAAAAATTAGGTTTTAGAGGGCTTGAAAGAGAAGATAAGAAACAATAGTCAATGCGTTCAAAACAAATAAAAGCATCATGAATGCAAGTGAGTAATAATCCTTTAAATTAAAATAAAATAATGTTAATATACTAGGTGAATCCATCTACTCATATAGTATTGAAATACCCAACGATTCGGATGTCCATAACCCAAATGAATGAAATATCTGGGAAGAAACTGAGGGGTTATTGAGTAGTCAGAATTCCTAAAAAATGTATTATACATCATCTCTATATCTGTTACATCACCAAGAGAAATCAAAATTTTATACCAACTCAACGCTTAACATGCATAAAAAATAGGTAGTATAACACCCTTCCATCCAAAACTACTAACACCATGGTTTTATTATGGAATTCCATTTGAGAAGTCTCATAATGATTGTGGATATAATTTAATCCATGGATCACTTTTCCCACTATCATAACCGCAATGGTTTCCTATAATTGAGAGATATCCAAACAGTGTGGATAGTCCTAATCAAGAAAACCTAACTATAATGGAATTCATCACACAACACCTTTAATCCACTATATCTAATCTATAAACCCTTGAAATCTTTGAATTACTATTGTGGAAGATCCCTTACTAATGGTAGGTGTTGGGAATACCGACTCTAGTTAAGTATATCATTCCTAATCAATTATCATTAGACAGGGGAATTATGATTCCAGTGATAGAGGATCCATTTTCATGTGTAATTAGGTGGAATAACTAACCCATTTGTAATATATATAGAGGATCATATATGTCAGGTTGGAAGGGGAATACCAAAACTATCATTGGATGATTAGTGAAATCACACCCTCATAGAACAACATTAGTACAGAGGGTTACAACCCTATCACCTTTATGACCACCATGTAAGAACCTTGATTCTATCCCTAAAAATATAACTTCAAAATCTATACATATAAAATAAAAAATAGCCTCAAATAAACTAAGAGAAACAACCATTTTGATCTATGTTAAAAAACTATAGGCTATTTTTTCCAACATAATTTAACAGTGTGAAAACCATGAAATACATTATATAGGTTTTTATTGGGCCTTAAGAAAGTCTCTAGGTATACTATCGGATGAATCATGCACATATGGAATTCCCGCTAATCCCAATATTGTTATAAGAATTCCACCTATCTCATTTGGGTTGATGGACACAATCAACTTGTCCTTCATGACTATAATTGTGAATAAATTTCATTGAACACTAGTTTAGGGCATGGATGTATGGCCTACAAGGAATGCCCATCTTTTTTTAGGCTACAATACTAAGATCGAGTCCCCACACACAGTCCCACTTTGTCTGAATGGTCGTATATTCATTCATCCCATGTCCCAAATCGATTGGATACCTATATTGAGCCCCTTATTTGGGTCACACCATGGTGTCCAAGTGGTCACCACCTCACTGCACTATGGTTTTCACAATCTATTTTTATTATCCTTTATATGGAGTGTCAATTCCTTCTATTTCCAAATATTTCAATAGTAGATCCTCATCTACTAGATTAACCATTTCCATGTCATACACTTCTCATTGCTAAACCACCCTTGTTCTATATCCCCATTTATATGCCTCCTCACACCGAACCACATCATATTGACCCTATCCTCTCATATTGACCTCCATGCCAAGCAAAACCACAATTCATTGTCTTTTTCCAACATATGGATCCATCGCACCATTCACCCACACATAATAGGTACAAAGGAGAGAGGGAGGAGATATGGGGATAAATAGATAGAGATAAGGTGATATTAGATAAATTGTTCCTCAGTTTTAATTGACATATTTCTAAAATTTCAAAAACATAAAAAATGACTTTTGAGTTCAATGTTTTATACAATAATAGTTCACGGTTAAGAGATTTGAAACTCATGAATGAGTTTTGATTATAATTGAAACATTATGTTCCATGGTTCAGTAATAGTGAATAAATATTTTTATCACAAAAATAATATATAATTTAAAAATAATTTAACATCGTTAAATCATAAATACCAATCTCATGTATGACTATATGTTAATGAATATCACCAACATGCCAGTTCCGTTATTCCATTTTCAATAATTCTACATATTCAACTGAATCGTATAAATATATATATCTAGATCCTCTCTCTATAATTAAATATTATAAATATTAACCCTATTATTTATGATAAAAATGAGTATACATCAATTCCCTATGTTTTTATATATTTTTATATAATATCCACCACTTGGATCTGTCCGAATATCAGCTGATGAAAACTCAAACAAATAATTACAAGAGTAAAACCCCATTCTTGGAAATAGTTGATGCCTAAAATTTTGTATTTGGAGTTCCATTATAAAAAAAATTTCATATTAACATATATTCATAAGTTAAAAATAATATATTAAACATAATATATTTTTCTAATGGTTATGCAATACCCATAATTTCAAACCAACAAAGCTTATGGGTAAACACTATAGTTCACATAAAATTAAACTATAAATTTTTTTTAAGGACATCTAGTAAGAGAAATTTAATTTTTTACCCCCAGGGAGGTAACATTGCTCATAAAAACTAAAACTGAGTTAATTCTTGATCAATACAAATCATGGTGTCATTAATTACACAAGTGGGTACTTATGTATTTCTCACCACAATCTGATATTCCCAAGGGTTATGATAAACATCTCGATGAACCCCATATCCTTAATTTCCATTGGTTTAACATAAAAATACTAAAATTATATCCCAATGTTATCTATATATCATATGTCATTTTCACTAGTCACTAGGGAATGAGAAGTGGATCTATGGTCTAGTACAGGTGTGGATCTTTTCAGTTCATGTTACCTAGTTCCGACCATTGAAAGAATGGTATTTATTCAAACGTACGAACCAAAATATTTCTACATTATATCCATGATCTTTATTATCATTAGTTTTCATGTATTATTTATTTTTGTAATGTTTAATATATACCGTTATATTTTAATATTCTTATAATGAAAACATTCAATATGTTCATCTTTTTATATATTTTATTTGACACATTGTTTCACTAAAAAGTTTTTATATTTATTTTACTATAATGAAAACATTGGTTCCTAATATTATCACCTGTTAATAAATTTATAACATGATATTATAATTTGATCCCATATATGATAAAAAATAATGGAATTTTGTGTCACTATTTCCGCATGTTCCCTTGTAATCTCCAGAAACTTATAATTTTACCCAAAAACATTGACCTAGTTTACAGTCAAGCTTCATAATACATTATTTTAATAAAAAAAGTTGTTAAATAATTTTTAATTATAATGAATATTGTGCTATAATGGTATAACCATAGACTATCATAAATGATTTGGGTCCAAAATTCAATTCATAATAAGTGATACATGGTACAAATTTTATATGTATGAAACTTTTAGTGGAAGAACATGTAAATATGTAAAAGTTTTCACTTGATAAATATTAATAATTGAGATGATATATATTGGAATTATCAGTCCCTTTATTCATAACCTCACCTCTTATTTACAATGAGTTATTCAAAGGAATATATTATCATTATCTTTAAAATGAATATATAATTTTAAATTATCAATATATATACTATAAAAACTATATGACTCATTGTCATGTTTTTAATTTTTTTATTATAAAAAAAAATTATTACACATGTTCATATTATAATTAATTTTTTTCACTATATTTATACGAACATTTTTGTGTTCTATATTTATTACCATAAAGAGACTCATATAATCCCATTTATATGATTGAGTATAAATTTTAATTATAATAGGACTAAATCATTAATGTTGTTGGCTTTATCGACAATTAAAATTAATCATCGATGTTATAAGATTGTTTTCAAAACATTAAATGGCACTTTATGTTTTACCAATATTTTTATAACTATAAGTATCCATGAAGTTTAGTAATGTATTCAATTTTCATTGAAGGATTATTTAGAAATACAATGTAAATATTAGATCTTCATTATATAGAATATAATTTTTTACCCTCTTATACATTATTAGTTTCTTTATTTATATCTTAAAATGTTTACCAGGGTATATATACTCTTAAAAAGAAATCAAGTGAGTAGAAATTGATATCAAAATGGAAATTATCTAAATTTTATTATTATCATTTGACATCATGGGGAGACCTGTGGTGAAGTATATGTTGATTGTTTATCATTTATTGGATGGTTTTTATAAATTTTTTCCATCATTTTCATTAACTTATTACATTATACTAAAAATTATATAAAAATGAATCATAATGTATACTATAACATATCTATATTCTTTTCATTGCACCAATAGTGTTCATATGTATCTTGATCTATTTTAGATCTTCTTGGGTCGATATTTTTTTTTTAATTTTCTTCATCCAACAAATCCTTTTTAAATCTACCATGGATGGGAATCCTCTTCAGGGTTGAAATAGTATAAATAAATATATTTTAATGTTGAACATTATAATTTTTCCCCATTCCTTTATTGATTTATACCATTATTTTATAACCGCATAATCATCACTTGGATTTATGGATAAGGAATCATATAAAAAATATAGGATTTCATCCGGTCCCCTATTATTTCCTTTTAAATACCTTATATATCTATAAATATTTGAAATTTTTCAAAATGTTTTTTTGATAAGGTCGGGATATACTTTCTATATAGAGAATAAAAAACCTTGTTTTTTCTATGGTTGAATATTTATTGATAAGTTATAATAATTTATGATATCCAACTATGGCCTTTAAAATAGGTTCATCTCCTTATTTAAGAATATATAATTAATTTTTTCATCTATATAGATACAAAATTTACACCTTTTAAATTATACATCAAAATATTTAATTCAAATATTATTAGGACTATATAAAAAATTAGACATCATTTTATTTTTCTATGGAATCATTAATTTAGTAATGAAATATGTTAGGACTGCGATACTTATTGAGGAAGATAGAAGTTGTCAAGAAGACGTTTCATTGGTTTTTTTATAAAAAATGAACCTTATCAATGTGTTTTTATTCATTCCATCCTATATAAGGTCAAATAAATTTTTAAATATTTTGATCATGGACTATCAAAATGAAAAGATCAGACTGAGAAGTCCAAACTGAGTGTATCAGATGGATAATCCTATACTAAGGTTATATGATTATGATATATATGGATCAGTAATCATACCATGATTACTGGCTCCATCAAACCGAATCATTGATAAAAATTCTACTAATTCTTTACTATTATTAAAACCTATAATATCATGAGTATTGAAACATATCACGATCTACGAATTTATTTGAAAGGGGGATAAAATAATTTTTATGTACAATGTTTATACAATGATATTCTGAGCACGTTTAGTTGATAAGAACCATCATATATGGGTTTGGCAATATAAATATTTTTAAATGATACATAATGGTTAATTATTATGTAATATAAAGGTAATAATTATTTTGTGTCTATTATAAATATGGTTATATGATAATATTTTATAAAGGTAACGTCCAGTTTTCAACCACCTTGTAATGGTATATGTGAAGATATGTTTTTTATGTCAATTTTTTAGATGTTTTCTAGATATTGGAATGTATTTTGACTCTAAAGGGAAAATTATAAGGAATTTCATAAACAAGTCCAATAGAGTGAAGTCTAGTCAGATAAATTATATTAGATGATCTTTTTCAATATAATTATATAGAGCCTATTGGATGAACCAATGATTAGGAAGATTACATTGAGTCATAAGATAGATGTTTTTAGATGAATTCAATGGATGAATGTTTTAATATAATGTAATTTCGTCAGAGGATGGAGTTTGAAGATAACTGATGATGTTTTATGAAATAAATATATCAGATGATAGATATGAATTTTGAATTTCAATGGAGGTGTTCCTAAGATGTTGTGAAGGAAGGTCAAATGGATTCTCATCATATGGAAAGGTTTATAAAATGTTCTATATGATAAATGAATGGTATAATATTTAGAAATTAATATTTTTTTAAAAAAACATTTATAATGATTTAAATTAAGACAATGATGGGATAATCATTCAACATTTAAACAATCCTGAAGGAAAGTCATGGTTATTTCCATGTGTTATGATTATATAATGATGTTCATAAGCACTAAGGATAAGTATGTTTGTGTAAACTCACTGGGTTCGAGATTTTAAATAGCTTCATGAACTCTATAGATGTGTTGAGAATAAGATGGTGAGTTTTTTTAGTGGGTGATTCAAAATTTGAGTTTTCATTGTTGAAAATAAATTTCAGTTATCACCTATTTTACTTGGGGAACTAATATAGAATGGATATGTTTTTATTCACATAGAAAAAATTATTCACACATAAAGAAGTGTGACATAGAAATACAGAAAATGAATTTTGTTTGGATAGTGATTTTAAAGAAACTACAGATTGATTTTTTCAAGAGGACTTTTCCATCAGTTATCATTACCCAATCATCGTGTAGAAAAAATCAGACAAACATGTTTTGAAGGAATGTAGTTTAAAAATTAAATTTTACATCAGTCAAAGGATACCATAATATGTTTTCATATTAGTGGAATCAGATGAACTGAATACCATGGCGAACAAATGAATAAAGATTCATAAAATATTAGTATTCATATATAAAATTTTTGGGATTTTCATAACTAAAATCAAATACTTTTTTAATGACAAACCTATTAGAAATAATTCTAATGGATTGAAGATTGTTCATAAATACTACATGGTAATAAATATAGTAATATATAAATTCTAGAAGTCTTTGTGTCTAGAATTTCAGGAAGCATAGTGAGAATATATTGATTCATATTGAAGTGGATTTCTAACTGTTGTTATAGAAATATTTATTATATATTATATATGTCAAAATATAACATGCACTATTGTTTGATCATAGTTTAATTCAAGTATATTTTTATTACCTTCTAATTGTAACAAAAAAAGATTTTTTTATAGTGAATCTCATGGTATTTTATTATTTTAAAACTCTTCTAACAACTATTCAGTAATATTATGTAGTAAAAATTTTAAATTCATATGTCCCAATAGTTATGATTTAGTGCTTGTTTTGAGAAAAGTAATTTATTATCAATAAGAGGAAAAGTTTTCTTCATATGTATAAAAATATAAAATGAAATGATCACTGATTAATCCCTCTATATCTCCGTGATCACCCACATCCTGATTGGTCCTTTCAAGTAACATGAGAGTAATTTACATTCATTAACACTTTAATAATGTTTGAATAAATAATTATTTTCCATGTATGTTAAAATTCTTATGAACAGTAAGGGGACTTTTGTTTTAGATGGAAATAACTATAAGATGTCAAATTATTGAATGGTACCTTATATTATGTCCATTGGTTATAATTCTCTAAATTATGTTATATATTTTTTCTTCCTTAAGGTAATTATGGAAGCGTTAGAGATACTAATAATAAAAATTTTGAGAATGAAGGCTGGTATAGAATGTTTTTAACTATCTCCATTTCTTAAAATGTGTTTATTAGAAATAAATGATTTGGAACATCTAATAGAATATTAGAAAAGATAAAAACATTTATAATGCATATAATGATATAAATACAGAAAAGTTGTAAATATATAGATCAAAGTATGAAGATATTAATACCAGTAATTATGAATCTGTAGGTGTTCACCTCACAATTGTCAGTGACATTGTAAGCACCATAAGATGTATTGAGGATAACATGAATGATTCAACCACTGTTGAAAAGATATTACTGATTTGTTCCAATAAATTTATAGAAAACTTTTCATCATTTGATGATATAGATCCTAAAACTATATATTTTGATGATATATATAACACTATAATTATATGTGGAATTAGAATATAAAATGTTATGTATAACAAATAGAAGGATGATCGGGAAATAAATATCAAGGATGGAAATAAAGTAAATTTCAAAAAAGCAGTTGATGAAAATGAAGTCGACATTAAGAATGAACAAGAGGATAATAGATTATTTGATGAATATATGTATTTATTTTCTGAAAAGGTTTATAATTAAATATTAAAGTACCAATGAAATTTACTATTGAAATGTTTTGGCTACAAAGCTGCTGTACATGTTTTCTCAATTATAGATGAAAAATAGTTACAAAAAGTAAAAAATATGTTATAAATTGAAATAAATTCCTCAATTATAAGGTAAAAAAATAATTTCCTATTTTAAGGTAAAGGATTATATGTTTCCCAAAAATAAAACGAGAAACTACATTTCTATGTGAGAGCAAGCTGATGATAATGAAGAATATGTAAATAACATTATTGATGGTGTTATTAGAAATTAATTAATGGGAATTTAGAATGATTATAACTCCAAAAATGATGAAATAAGTAGATCAATATTTCTGAATAATATATAACTCAGATATATTTTTATAAGGATATAGTTGAAATAATATCTTGAGAAGATAATAAGACTTGAATGGGATAAAATGTATTTGGACAATAAAAATGTTTTAAAAAATAATCAATATCATTATCTTGATTAAAAATAAAATTTTCTTAAATAGATTTATATTATGATAGATTATCATATTGAATATAACAATATCAACATTAATCATGAGGAAAATAAAAAATTAGAGGAGGATAAATTGGAGTTTTTTTTGAAAAACATTTTAAAATTGCGAAAGTTGTTGAAAATTTCCATAATTCAATTATATTCATTAGTGAATATTATATTAAGATTAATCTTTATAAGGGTAAAAAATTACTCATAAATGGGTTTTAATAATATTAAAAACTCTAAATAGAAAAGGTACATTTTGAAGATCACATAGGTAGGTAAAATGACTTGAAATGAAAAACCTTAATTTTTTAACATTTTAATGCTTGAACCAAAATTTGACACTAAAAGATATTCTATTAAGGTTGGGAAGAAATCCAAGATGAAAAAGAAAATATCAGGAAGTACCCAGAACTCTTAAATTTAATAAAAAAACAAATGTTAATGGTTATAAATTTTAGAGAATCATACGCCCAGCTCTGAAATATATACAAGTTGTATTGATAAATATGTTTTATATAGTAACTACTGGTGTTTTGCAGGATTTTTAGAATCCAAAAAATATATTTTCTATCTAATAATCAATGTTATATTGAATCCTAGATAAATTGGAGGAATGGCTTTAGGGGGAGTCAACCCAGTCACATAACACAACATAACACAGTCAGTTTGAAGATTGCATATAGATTTGAAACCATGGAAAATGATTTTTGAAAGATTTACACAACCTGGATATCATTAAAATGTATTACATGTAATTAAAAAAACACATAAACCATTTTATTAAAAATCTCAAAATCCATATGATAAGAATATAATGGGTAATAAAAATGACATTGTTATTGAAACTGCACTAAAATAATCAATATGAGAATGGCCATAGTTATCGGAAAATAGGTGTTCTCTACATATAATAAAAGATATAATGTTACATAAAATGTTAATGTTTATAAATATGGTAAAATAATTTTTTAAATAAGGATTCACTCAAAATAAAAGGCATTAGAACCACTATAATTGTGGGTGAAATGATAAAATCTAAAATAGATTTATTTTTTCATGGATTGAAACAAAATTTCTGAACATCTTTATTGATTTTTGATAATGGTAAAAAAAATTCTAGAAAATATGGTTTTATTGTATGAAAAATGAATATTGGGAAGATATAATACGAGTACATCAAATAATGGGATACCTGTTTCAGGTTGGTGATACACAGTGTTCTTGTAATTTGATCTTGTTGGAAGTAAATTAGCTTTGGAATAAAAGTTTGTGGAATATGTGTTAGATTAATATGAGTAAGATTACAAAGAGATAAATTATTCCTAATATTTATAGCATGACAACAAGAAGATATTTGTTTTGTTCCATTTTATATAATGTGATGATTAAAAACATAGTATATATGAATTTTGCGATACATTCAACTCAACTCTTGGAACTAGTACATTATGATATTTGTGGGACCTATAGTAAACAATCAAAAAATAAATATAAGTACATTATGTATTTAATATATGAATTTAATCACATTATATGTGTTAATTTTTTAATTTAAATCATTTTATCGCAAATTGTTAAACTGTTTTTGGATAAGAGCATAAGAATGTGGATATTCAATAAAGAAAATATGATCTAATAATATTGTTGAATATAAAGGTGGGAAAATAAGATATTATATTGAAAATAATTAAATTATTCATGAATATATTTTACCAAACACACCCCAAACTAATTGGGTTCTTAAAAGATCAAATAAAAGTTTGGTGGAGATGTCACAAAAAATGCTGATCGAACAAGACACTTTTTGAGAATTTTTGACAAATCATTGGGGGAAAAATTTTATTTTATGAATCAATGTTTCTAAATTTCAAAATAGAATATGTCTTCTAATAATATTTATTATAATTATACTCCATTCTTAAAAAACCTAAGGGTGTTCAAAAATCCTTGAATTGTAAAAGTGAATAGTGAGAATATTCAGAAGATTGATCAAAGAGTTATTGATTGAATATTTCTTGGCACCCACTAAATTTTATATAATAGAAGTGCTGTAATAATAAAATATGAATTATTTTTAATTAATTGTTTTGAAATTTCATTAATATAATGATAAGAATTTTTCACGAACAGTTGATGATATGAGTTAAATAGAAGATGTGGTGGTTGTATGTGAACATAGTGAAAATGTTATTAACGATGGTGACAATGATGAAGTAGAACAAGATGAAGATTTTGACTCAACTATTTCATGTGATTAAGAACAAATATTCTAATATATTGGTAGAACGAGGATGTAATTGTTTATTTATAGCATCTATGGTGATCATTTCTAATAGGTCTAACCCATTGGAACAACAATGTTTCTTTCACATATATCCTTTTTATCAAGGGTTGAACCAAAATATTCCAATGAATGCATTGATCATAAAGAGTATACTGATTATAAGAATGAATAAATGGATACAAATGAGATTTATTTTAATTGGAAAGTTGTAGAAAAACAATAAGAACATTATTTTAATAAATTTGGTGTTTAAAATAAAGTTAAAGAAAAAAGGTGATGTGATATGAAATAAAACACAACTAGTTTGAATAGGTTACTCTCATATTGAATGCATGCCAATTGATGAAATTTTTTATCTAGTGTTAATAATAGAAAAAATATGAATATTAATTTCTATTTATGAATATGGAAGATATAAAATTTTCAAACTAGATGTTAAGTTAGATTTTATTAATGATGATCCTGGTGAATATGTTTATATTGAATAATTGTGTAGCTTTAATCATTGAGAATAATAAATCTATATTTGTAAGTTAAAGATGAATTGTATCGGGTGATGCATGCTCTGAGAGATTTTTATTATAAATTTGATAAATTATAAATTATGTAAAACATCAATAAATGATTTATTGATAGTAACATTTATAAAAAATAATATCAATTGTATTCCCTCATTTTGATTTTTATTATGATGAAAACATATTTGTAGAGAATGATGAGGAAAATTGTGAAATTATTTCTAAAGAGATAATAATGTAATTTGAAATGTACCTCATGAGAGAAATGAAATAAATTATTATCATGTAAATCTCACAAAATAAGAAATATATTTTCCAATCATGGAAGAATATTTCTATGGAACATCAAAAAAGTTTTCAAAGGAATATTTAATGATAGATTCCACATATTATTTAGTTGGAATGATATGGAAATTGAAGAGGAGGGAAATAAAATTAATCTTAAATGGTTTTGGAAGTTATTTATATTTTTTATATATAATGGATTCAAGGAAAAAATTATAGTTTTTTCTCAAAATGTTTTCCAGGTATTAATGAAAACTAAAGGACTATCATATCCTGATAAAAAATGAATTAATAGATGTATAAAAAGAATTGATGATAATTCATTGAAATTTTTATGTTCTTAAATTATTGATCTACAAAATTATATTGTATTAAATTTGAAAAAATGTGTGGATTACTAAAATTCCACATCTAGTAGAGTTTGTTTCTTGGGACAAATATATGTGAGAGAAAAAAATCAGTGTTTAGTGATTGTCTATAAATCTGATACTAAATATGTTTTTTCCACTCAAGATACAAATAAACAAATGCGGATGAAGACACATTTTGAATATTTTTTCAATGACGTGAAGTTCTACCTCATCGTAGTATTTCATAATAAATGTTCTATATATATCACTAAACATATTGAGAAATATTAAAAATTTAATCCAAAGGGTATAGAATATCAATTCGTTAGAGTGCATGTAATGAATAATGAATTAATGATGGAGTTTGTTCCAATAATGGTACATGTTGATGACATTATAAAAATAACCAATTAGAAAGGAATCATTTCATAAGAAAAGGATGATAATGGTTGTTCAACCTCTCTCTCTTCAAGGAAAGGTCATTAATCATATCTCTATATTTTCTTGGGACAGTGTTTTCAAGTGGAATAAAATGTTGTAATGTAATCCTATCCAATGGTATGTAATTTACCTTTAGAGGGAAAGCCTGCATTTAGTTGGAGTACATGAAAGGTGTAATCTATGATTTTATCATGTAAAACTATTTGAATGGTTTTTTGAAGTTGTTGTAGGGTAAAACTATTTCTAATTAATATTCCATTTGATCAAGAATGGTTTTATTAAGAGGTGTATTTAAAGTTATTATATCACTTCTTATGGACCACAAGTTTTTATTCGATGGTTCATATATCCTACATTGAGTTCTAATACATATGATTTGAATTATGTTATATAATATATTGATGGATTTATAAATTTCATTTATTTATGTTCCTTGTTTGATAAAAAATCAAAAGGGGGCGATTCCTAGAACTAGTATATTTTATGTGGAATTTAAAAGTTGTAATTAAGATGTTTATGAGGCTTTTTATAAAAATGATGGATTTCACAAAGGTATTATATTTTATTCCAACATTAAAACAACTTAAAATATATGATTTACAAAATGGACAGTTGAATAATGAATAGTGGAATAGGAAAACTAGAGAGAGTAAAATAGAAGGATAATTCAAGACTATGGTGATCAGAATGAGAAATGTACAAATTTTTTTATGTTTTCATTTAGATATTTTTAATCGGATGAATTTTTCAATAAAAAATTTTACAATGGTTTCTTATTACTATTTATAACATTATTACTATTGGATAATCTTATGATCCAAGTGTATTTTTATATAATGATAAAATAATTTAAATGTAAAAATTATTTAATAAGTTGTTTTGAGTAAGTATACCAAAATGATGCTATCAGACAGAGTATATGGTATATGATTTTTTTGAAGTGATCTATAAGGGTTGTTTAGAAAGATATATAATAATATATTTTTGTGTTTTTTTCTATGTAAGAGTATATGAGCATGATATGTAATGAAAAAATCAAATTTAAAAATTCCACATATTTGTACATGTAAAGTTATAAATATTATGTTCATTTTATATGTTGTTTTCTAGGAAAAAGAAATTTTGTTGAAGTGTAAATAGAAGATATTGATGAATTTAATTACGCATATTCTAATTAGATGAATACAACTTGACATATTTTTAATATTGGCTTCTAGAGTCCATCATGCAAACCAATGATCAGTCATATCTCACAATGTTAGCAAACATATGTTTTCTGATGAAGTCCTCAGATATATGTTTCAATCTAAAGTTCATCAGTCAGTGAATGGATGCTCTAGAAAATTGATGATGTATATTGCTGCATTCCTTCATCTGATGGATATGATCAGGGAATGACTACAGAGGCATTATTATAACATTGCAAAGGGTCATCAAATAGATTCCAATTCAATAATAATGATGTAAAAATGTTTTACTGAACGAATGAATTGTATAATGTTTACAGAATTAATCTAATTTACAAAAACATCATAAAGATATCAAATGTAGCGATGATATGGCTATCTTTCACTAAATATAAAATCAGGAATGATGATTACAGTTTTTTCCAATTGTTATGAACACTTAATAAATATCCTTAATCATGAGTTTATGGAAGCTTAATGAAATTAATTAGTGTTTCATTTTCAAGAAGCATCAAGAAAACTCTAGAAAATCTAAAAAGAATCCATAAAAATGATTTTGTAGGGAGATTCATAGGTTTTTTTTAGTATAGGGAAAATTAATTAGATTTCCTTTCTTTTCTCCTTCATTCTCTACTATACAATGGAGATGTCTGTAAAATCTTAAGAAATACTATTCATGAATAAGTTAGGTTAAGTGCAATATAAACAATTTATTCATAAAGTCATTGTGAAGAAACATGAGATATTAAATTTTAGATGTATTTTTCATTAGTTTTATGTTAGAATGATGGTGTGAAGAATTGTTTAAATGAACATAATTTGAAAGGTAGCAGTCAAATAGTTGGATGTTGCATCAGTTGAAGGATACTTGATTCCGTATTCATATTAGTCATATCATTCTAAAAAATAGTTGTGAATAGATAAAGGTGGATTATAATATATGAATATAAAAAAGGCTCTAGATTGACTTTACTACATAGAAATTACATGGATATTTTCAGAATAACCCATCAGATAGAAAACTAATGGCCTAATTAATTTTTTCTCTTAATACTAGAAAAGATAGGGCAAAAGCTATACTGTAATGATGTTAAAGTGTAATGAAGTTCAAGATACATAGTGAAAACATACTGAATCCTATTGGTGAATGATTATAATAGTTTTTACAAAAATCGTTATTATATATTGTATATATGTTGAGATAACCAGCTTTATTGTTTTAGTTGTTAACCTTATAAATTATTTTGTTCTTTTGGTTATGATAAATTTTTTTTTCATAAAAGGCATATATCTTCAATATGAGGGGAAGGATGTTTCAAAAATAAAAAAATATAAAAAGAAAAGATCACTAATTCACCCCTCCCCCGCTTATTGATCACACAAACCCTAATTGATATTTTCATAATAGCATATCCCTTTATCAGTTTCATTAGAAAACAACCCAATAAATTCACTTAAAAACAATAATGAATAACCCATACCATTCTCAATTTATAGGTATTATGATTATTGGTTTGATAAAAACCTATTTTTTCTCCATGAATATCTCCCCTTATTTTTATATCTAGGGAAACATAAATACATCATCAATATCATTTTTTGGATTAGATAATATTGTAAAATTATTAATAAATCATTAAATATTACTAAAAAAATCATCAATTAATACAACAAAAAATTTATCAAGGTAATATCAATATAATATCATCTTAAATTCAATGAACATTAGTAGTGCATTTTTGAGTATAAATTGATTCAATATAAACCCATAGTTCTCATATCATATATGAATGTATTCCTTAATAATATATTATGTTCTTACCTACAATTGATGATATCAAAATAAAAGATAAAAAATTACAATGTATTGATACCCATATCGTTAATTTAATTATTTTTCAATGTAATGGAGAGGAAACTTATTCTTTATCATGGTCACATATATTTTATAATAATCAATTCAGAAATTCAGTTCACCTTTTTTAATTTCTCAAATAATACCAGTTCACTCTATGAAAAACACATAGTTATATGAACTACTTTTAGATTCCCTAATATTTTATTCATTAATTACACTAATTCATTTACTATTATTAAACTGATGATCTTAAATATAATCATTACAAAAATGATATTCTTTATTGAGAAATCAACCTCACTTTAAGGATATGATAGGAAAAATATTGTAAAAATAGGTAATAATATTACCTGGAAAAAAAATATTTGGAGATATTCATTAATCACAAAAATGTTACCAAGACTACTTCATCATTAGATAATAAGGATCATACTTGTAAAATCAAATATATAGCCAAATTATTTTATTCATTTAATTTTTATAAATGTGTGGGATGGTTTTGGATTTTAAATGATGAATTCATCCCCCAAACGTTTATATAATATTTGATGAAAATTTTCCATTTTATTCTATACATGTTATCAAAATCCACAATATTATTTTCCACTATATGTGCTTGAGTATTCTTCCCATAAATTATAACATTGGATGAGATATATACTTGAGATTCAACAATTATACCACTAGGTATTTTAATTGAACAATTATCCTCTATATATTTGGTTATAGATGAGTAAACAAAACATATATAGTGATCATTATATGAAATATAGGTATATAAATACCAAATTTTAATCTAAAAAATTAAATACAAAAAATATGTTTTTTTTGAGTTGTTCAACTACACAACAACTCGTGGATTGGAAGGTCTTATAATGGATGGTTTTTATTAACGTATGAAGGACTCAATAGAATGTTGACACTACATTATAGAACATGAGGACTACAAATTATTTGGATTTTAATTCTTTACATTATCCAGTTGAGTTAACAATGTTATACTGTTTTAAAATTAGATGTCATCATTTTCAACGTTAATTGAAGATAGTCATGTGATAAAACATTACACTTACTATTTAATCAATTATATTTAATTATGACCATTTACTAAATATAATTTTTTTTGATAAACATAATATCTTTTAATAAAAATATAACTAAAAATATAATAAATAATAACCTAATACATCACAACTTATGTTATATTTTGTTCATCTATGATTTTTTTTAACTTTTTTCATTTATAATCTCTAACCCAATCTTCAGAAATAAATATATCCCACAATAATAAAAACATTAAAAAAATAAAAAATACATGTATTAAAATTATATACCTTTATTTTAAATTAAATTTAATAAATGATGTATTATATTCACATATAATTCAACGGTTAATTGTCATTAAACATTTGATTAATATTAAATTTTTCTAAAAAAAATAAATTTTGTTTATAGAAAAATATTTCTATAATAAAATAATTTTGGAACATCATATATATGTTAGATAATTGTAAATAATATGTAAACACATAAATAATGACACTGGGTGACATAACATACAATTAATGTGAAATAAAATTAATTAATAAAAAATGATATGTATAATATATCATGAAGAACATATCAAAGGAATGAACATATATGAAACATGTAGTATAGATGTATACTCATGAAATCATAATATAAAAATATGGTATCAAACAAAGAGACACATGGAATTTTTATTTTTTATACTAATCAAACAAATAGACACATTACATTAAGAATCTCTAATAAAAAGAGAGATTTCCAGGGAACCCCTTAATTTTAAATATGACCACTTGAACACACCGTAGATTAGTATATTATAAAGTTTAATTTATTTCATATTTATTTCACAACAATATTTATATTTATTTCAATACATATTAATTTAATTTTTTCACATATTTCTTATTTTTTTTTGATAGCCTATAAAGTTCATCGGATGTCAATAATCTTGAATGATTACTTCTTGCTTTAGAATACTATTCTATATAATTATTCCTTGTCTATGAGGTCATCTATTATGGCGGTATACGTTCATTACCTATAATGTATTGATACATTTTGTAATTTAATAATCCATGATGCATTTTTTCGTGGTAGTTTTATGAGTGTAAATAATTATTTGACAATTATTTTTATTTATAATTACTATCACACAGAACTACACACAATTGAAAAGAATAAATAATTCAATAAAAATTTTAAATTTATTATTTAATAACCTTAATAAATTATACATAGTATTATTTTGTTGCTTCATTCGTATAGGTGGTTAGACAGAATAAATCATGACTGTGCTCAAGGAAAAAATTATTATTAATTATTTATTTATTTCATTATAATATCTATATTTCAATTACTTATTATATGTATTTTATATTAATATATTTATTAGATAAAATTATTTTTTATTATAGTTAAATAATAAATGATTTATATTAGAGATGTGTTGTTACCACTTAATCAAATATTTACTAGGTGACATTATTTATTGGAGAAATTAGATATTTATCTTGTAAATATACAAAAATATGTGGATAATAAGTTTAGATAGATAATTAGTGAATATTTTGTGATGTAGGTATATTTTAAGGAGTACTTTGAAAAGGGTACTATAGAGGTAATTTATATAAAGAAAATGAGTTTCAATTTATCCTATTTATATTCATTAGTTTATAAGGATTGTAATTATTCATAAAAAGTGATATTAAAATGAAAATAATGAATGTGGGTCATTCATTCGCCATAAAAACACATTTCATTAGTGCTTTTTTCATTTTTATTAACTAATACGCCATTTTTATCATATATTCTTATTTACTGTATTTATTATTTGGTAATGTATTTTATCATTCACCTAGTTAATTTTTTTTACAAAAAGATATATTTACCATCTTCCCTAATGGGGATTCATTTTATTTTCAAATGGATATTTGTAAAAGATTATCTTATGAACACCATTAGAAGTAGATAAATCCAAAAATCACACCCAAGTATCATATTTATCTGGCACTAGAGAATTATCATATGCAATGATTGAAATGTATTTATCGTATGTACTAAATAGGAAAATATTTTATTTTATATTATGATATCTCTCAGTAGTTTATCTCACGAGAATAGTACTACAAGTCATATATCCAATGAAGAATTAACTTTTATAAATGATTTCATGAATATGATTATAATATTTTTTTTAGTTATTTTATTCATTCAAAGATTATCATAAATGGATTTTCCATTTACGGAAGGAATTATTTGTATAAAGATACAGTTTTCCTATAGTGGAAAAATATGAAGAATAAGGTCTTTGATAGTGTGAATAGGGAAGATTATTTTATATTTGGAAATAACAGACTTATTTCATTAATGACCTTTCGTATGAACCTTTTAAATATACTATCAAGTAATTTTTTGTGATTATCTCATATGATTACGTTCAAAATCAAAATAGGAGATATAAAATGAACAATTATCCGCTACATGGAATACATAAAATAGTGAACTATAATAATGAGAACAATGTTGAAAATACAATTATAGTAGAAATAAAAAACTCATTCACATGGAAAAGATTGAATAAAAATTATCATTCTAGGCGTAAAAGATTATCAATGAATGGAAGATAATCCAAATCAGTATCACGAAGAATATCGTCTTCTTAGGAAGTATATTCAACTGCTATCAGTTTCTCCTTTCAACTGGGTTCTCCAATAGTTTTTCTAAATATTATTCATACTATTTTGTTTGAAATCATTATTACCATCTTTTTAAACACCGAGGATATGTCTTATAAAGTTAATAATTAGTATAAATATCTTTATCCTTTATAATAAGTGATATATGCTTGTTATCTGCTGAGATCCCCAAAATGAACGATTTTTTAATAAAAATCACTAAAACCTTAGTATAGGGTTTGTGTGTTGTGTAATAGGTGATTTATATTCCTCAACCCACTATTAATCTCTATTTTCAGTCACTTTCCATTAAAGTTCTTTATTTCCATTATTTTTTTCAGTAAGGAAATGTTTTGAACACTCATACATAGAATAGGGTTTTTATGTAATGATTTGTTCTGGAACACAATTCACCCCCTTTTCATGTTTCAACTATCTAGTTCATTGGAAAACATTTGGTATTATAGATCATGAATCATGTAATCACAACTATCAATTGTTTAATTCAAATGATCATTTCTCTAATGGATTCTATAGATGATAACTGATAAGGTATGATGATGGTTAGTGATCCATACGTTAATGGTGAAAATTAAGTTTGTTGGATGGATCAAAAGACCATATAGGAATATTGTCTTAAAATTATATCTTAGAGATGTTATTCGATAAAAATTACCAATGGAAGAACCTAAAATATAGTATTCTATAACCGATGCAGAATATGATACATATTTCAACTCTATGAATGCTATAATATTTTTATTAGGACCAGATGAGATCAAGAAATATTCTTAGTGTCAAAGAACTCATGAAATGTGAACTATTATAGAAGTTTCTTATGATATCACTGACAATGTGAAGGCACATAGATATTATACCGACAAACATTATTTTGAACCATTAAAAATGGAATAAAGAGAAACCATTACCCAATTGAGTGGAAGACTCCATTATATTGTTTATAATATTGATTCTCAAGGATCACCTATCCATGAACCGAAACAAGAATTTAATATTCTTATAGTTTTAATTCCCAAGTGGATTGGAGTCTGAATAGCCACAAAAAATCATAATTTGTTAGGAATTCCTATATAAATTTACTCATTGGAACATTTATTATCTACACATATGAAATCAATTTTGAAGATGGTGAATAAAAAATGATAAAGAAAGAAAATTATTCCTTGATGGTTTCTAATTATAACAATGAGAAGAAGAAAAATGGATTACAAATATCTAAAACATCAGAAGAAGAATAAACTTTATGTCATTATGGATTAAATTATGAACATGCATAGTTTTCTCAGAATTCAAGAAAACTATATAGAAAGAAAGTGTTTTTGGAATAACTTTTAGCTTGTATAATAATAATGGTTAAAAATTAAATATCTAAGATGTTTTGAGTGAAAAAATCTTGATACATCAAGCCAGACTATACACAATTTCTAGATAATAAAAAGTCTAAAATGAAGTTCATATAGTACTTTGGATAAAATATTAAATCCAATAAGGATATGACATGAACATGGAGTTATTATGATAATTCTAGAAAATTATCAATATCATAATTTAAAACTGAATTGTTTAATCAAAAGGCCAACACATGCTTTATGAAATATTCAGATGAGGTACATTCTTACTAAACTAGTGATCAAGAGCATGAATTGGAAAAGTGTAATTTCTATTATCAAGAATGAAATGAATAGATTACTAGGTTTTAAATTAAGTATGTATATTTAAATAAAAAAAATCTATCAGGAACTATTATAATAAAATCATCTATGAGAATGAAAATATAAAAAATACTATATTTTTAAAATAAATTCAAAAAGTCAATATCCTCAAATAATGAACAAGTTAAGAAAATAAAGAACCTAAATAAAGAGGTTAGTAATTCTAAAGATTAAAAAATTGTTTTCAATAACGAAAAATATTGTATAAAAAATATTCTTGTCTATAAAAAAATAAAAAACAAAATATTTGTAATAGGAAGAAACAGTGAAAGGCTAAACCCTTACAAAGAATATTTTGTGACAAGTTTTAGAAAAAATATTTCCAATGATACCAATTAGCATTTTTATGAAATATAAAAATACTATGACATCTATAATATTAAAAATACTTAATTTTATGAAATTATAAATACTTTTCCCATTAAAAGTTTATCAAAAATTTAATTTTTTTTTTTAAAAAAAACACAAGTATATTTTTATCCTAATTTTCCTATATCTGTCATTTTTGGACCTAAAGGAGTTTGGGTACCAATGAATTCTTTTGTTTCATATGTCATTGTAGGCAACCAATTTAAAAAAAATATGAAAAATAGTTAATGGATTGTGGGTTTTCAAGGCATAAGAGGGGAGATTTCTCAATCATCACTCACTATCTAAGATAGATATAATCTAATTCACATTTTATGAAAATTAAAAAGGAGAAAATATTAGGATATGTTATATTGGAAAACCTCAGCCAATTAATATAAAAACTTCATTATTTTGATGTCTTGATGAAAATCCTGTTAATTGTTTCTTAAATTTTTTTTGAGGATTTTTTATCTGAAAATGATTTTTTTTGTTTTCAAATATAAATCTTAATAGTTCAAAGAACGTAATGTAGATAATTTTTATATATTGGATTTCAATTCCATATTTTAAAAAAATGTAATTTTTTTGAACGATAAAATTAATGAAGCGTTGATTTGGAAAAAATGTATTATAGATATTAATGTACGATTAATGAAAAATTTGTCTATGTATTTTATAAATGACTTACCTGCCATTAAATTTGAAAAAACAATCTATGTGATTCTTGTAAAATGTGAATTAAGCACAAGTCATCTTCGAAACCATTCCAATAGGTTCCTACATCTACCCCTCTGGATCTTATATATATCAATATATTTAAGTGTTTGAGTTTTAAAACATAAATGTGAATCTTGTTATATTTTTATTAATTTATGTATGCTTGTGAAAAATTAAAATGTTTCCAAAATTATGACTGTGAGAATTAATCAATGGGAATAAAGTTTAGAATCATTAATTTAATTCATCTTTCTAGAAACAAGGTATTAAACCTAATATTTATGCCCATAGAAAAAAAGTATAATGAATGTGCTCAATGGAGGAATATGACTTCGAAATAAATTTATAGAAACATGTTTTAGGAATATAATATTCCTATATATTTTTTGGATGAATCTATAAACATAAAATGCAATTTCAATAACAATGTTATAATAAGACATATCTAAAAAAACACTAGTAGAGGTGTAAAGAAATTGAAAACCAATGGTGAGATAAATTAGTGTATTTAAATACAAGGTTTATATCATGGTCATGATATAAAATCATGGAATGTTTGATCCAAAAGTTGATGAATGTATTTTCCTAGTTTATTAGACTAATTCCATGTCTCATATTGTTTTCAATAAGAGGTCAATTATTTTTTATGAATCCACTTATGTGATGTTTGATGAAAGTGACCATTTTGATCAAAAAATAAATTTAACAAATTTGTTGAATGATTATCATAAGAACAAGAGGCCCTAATATCATTATAACAACAAAAAGGTTGATTATTAGAAACTTTTTTATTCTAGGAAAAGTCTAGTTAGGGTGGATATCAGTGACCAGAAATTTGTGCTACATAGATTACATAGAAATCATATGGTCCATTATTTTAAAAATGTTATATGATGCTTATATAAATAAGTAAATACAAGAATAAATATAAGGAATATTGTATAATTTTCTTCCTTTTATTCCCATTAAACACAAAAATATTTAGAGTAATACAAATCTAATGATTGTTTTTCAGCTATGAATGAAGCATTAAATCTGTTTAAAAGGAAAAAAGTTTGGAAATTTGTTGATATACCCTCTGACTATCATGTAGTTGGAATAATTTGGTTATTTAAAAACAAACAATATTATCATGGTGTAATCAAATCAAAAATAATATTAGTTCCAATGGTAACAATCAGGATGAAGGAATAGAATAGGGACAAACCTTTTCACCAATATATAGATTATAAGTAACTAAAATTCTTTTAGAATATACATAATATATTAATTTTAATATTAATCACATGGTTAATAAATTGACTTTTTTAATGTATTATTAATAAAGGATATATATATAGAACATCTTCATGGTTTTTGATACCCTAATTTTCAAAATGATAGTTTCCAACTTACCAAAGATCAATATGTATTAAAATTGGCACTAAGAGAAAGGATGGAAATATTAATTGGTTTTATCTTATGATTTTTTTTTGTTGGAATGAATGTTTTGAATTATTTTTGAAACATTTAAACTTATAAATTTTGTTAGTACAAATAAAATTTAATGATTTTATTTATATATTAGAAAATAAAAAATTAAGTAATGATTTTTCAAATCTTATTGAAATGGAATTTGAAATGAGTGTGATGGGTGAGTTAAATTATTTTATAGGATATAAATTTTTTTAAAATGGTTTTTTAATCAGTTAAACACAATAATATAAATTTTAAGACCCCAATATTCTACATTACGATACCCTTTGAGTAATTTATTAGTTCGCGTTGTATACAAATTTGAGTTTTAAGACACCACGACCAATCGAACATGCCGTTATAAATAGTAATAACCAAATTTTGAAATATTATATTTTTTATTTTTCAAAATTAATTTTATATTTTAATTCTGAATATTGAAATTATCTTAGGGTGAATTTTTGGTACTTTTTTAAAAACATACAAATTTTGATGAATATTGAAAAATACTAAATTTTAATTAAAAACAAATGTTTTAACAAAAATAATTTATAGTTTAAGGTTATTAATTTCAGTTGTTTTAAAGTATCATTAGATTATATTTTTATCATTTAATATAGTTTATGTCATTTTATATAATTTCACATTTAAATTGAACACAAACAAGTGTCAATCTTTTGATAGTTATTGTTTTTTAAAAACGTGTTTTTTGTTTTGACAACGAGAATTTATTTTATGTTAATTTCTGAAACTTATGTGTTTTGAAAATGGAAAAATTTATTCCATATTTGGAATCAGGAGGTCCAAATAGATTAAATATGTAACTTTTATTTTTATACATTATGAATAATTACTTTGGTAAATATTTTATTTACCATGGTTAAAGGGTAAATCCGTTAAATAAAGGTAAAAAATAATATTATAATAATATTAAATTACCCTAACATGTATACTATTCCTATTGGTTGATACATGTTAGACCTTGAGCATCCTTAGGTCGATTTTGGTACCCCATGGAGCCACATGAGAGTGATAAGGACACTTTATATTAATTAATTTAATGTAAAGACAAAAATGACCTAAACGTATATGTTTTAGTAATTTTTTTAAAATGGGGTTATATATGATATATTATTTACTATAAATACTAATTAGAAAGAAAAAAATCATTAATACATAATTATATTTTATTTATAATTTTTATACATTAAATAATTAAATTTATTTATGAAACAATGATGATGTAGTAATTACCTTATTAATGAAATAATCTTATAAATGGTATTATAAATATTAAAATAAATATAATTTATAAGTTTTTATGACATCCATGAACTTTATAGGTGAATATGACTTGTTGGGGTTGACATAAATGGGGTTTAAAAACAAATATTATATTAGTAAATTATATAATAGTTCTAAAAATATTAGGTTCTAGAAAAGAACTTATATAATGATAGGTATATAATTAATTAACCTCTTTATTTTCTTTTGGCATTTTATAGTATGTTTATTAACCAATTATTATAATAAGAAAAGAATACATGGTAAAAGATAAACTATTTAACTATGAGTAAAATCTATAAGATACAGTTAATATGGTGACCCAATCTTGTATAAAATATATTGGATGAGAGTATTTTGACCCATACCAACCTTAACATCAAAATAAATAATTTTGGAGCAATTAGAAATAGAAATTTTTTTATTATAAAATATTATTTCTATCATTTCCTAAAGTGACACTCACCTGTCTTATAAAAGGTCAGTTCCCCTTCTCTCAAAATAACACCTCCAAAGCCATTTAGCTCGGCCAAACCCTACCCAAATATCCCCCCAATTTCCCTCACTTCAACATAGAGTCCATTTATTGATCAGAAATCCAATATATGGAGCCCTTTTGATCAACTCAAAAGGAAACACCCGAAGAAGAGGTAATAATTTCACCACCCCTTTCAAGTTCTTTTCTTCTTCCACTTCCCCATTCTTTGTTGTTTCCATTATAAAATAATAACTCCAGTATCTTCTATATACTTTGATTTTATTAAAATAATTGTACAACCGTATTCATTATTCTATCCATCATATAATAGAAAAAGTCACCAAACGTTCGTACGTACGACTTACCGTCTCCACATCGTGGTGCAGTTTTTTATTCAAACTATTCATTATTTGGATGGATATAATAATGAGTATAACTGTTGTAAATAATAAATATAACATGTTAATGATTCTGTATATATGATGTACCATCCAATTACATACGATTTCACCATAAATAAAATGATATTTCCACTCATGCATACGTACAGATTACCGTCTCTACGAACGTGATGAGATTCATTACCCATTGTAATCATATAAAAATAAATTAATTTTATGATTAATTTTTTTAAGAACAAAATATCAATATTTATATGAATAAAATACATCCTATCCATAACAAACATGGATTCTGTAACCGAGTATATAAAGGACCTCAGATCAGTTGACACGTGAAACAATGATACTACTGATATATTATTAACAAATCAATAGTAGAGGAACATATATGACATAATATTTATATATATAGTAATTATATAATTTTATAACAATTTTTTAACAATTATACAGGAGGTTAACATACCATCGACTAAGTAAAAGTACAAGGTAAGGGTTAATTTCACAATCACTTTATTATCCGAGGTTTTTTTTATGTATGTATCTACAGGGACATCTTTATCATCCACCTCTGTGTTTTCATTAAAATGTAATTCAATACATTTTTAATATTTAATATACTATTGGTTAACATCATTTATACCCTTATTTGACCATATATTATTTGAAAGGAATATTTCTGTCAGTTTCCAAACAAGGTACTTTATGACCTTTTGGACAAAATTATGGTAAGAATGTATTTTTTAACTTATACGGTGGGTGGGGAAAATTTTTGCCATTATATTATCATCAAAGCTTCTCATACAGGCTTATAATAATTTTTTCAAAACAAAATTTTTTCTTTTATTATTATATGACTTTTAAATGATTTCAAAATAGAAACATATATTTCACTGAAATAGTTTTGATTTCATCTATGTAAATATATTTTTATATATTTTAATCTTGTTTGATGATGATTTATTATGATAATAAACTTCCGTATTGTATTGAAGTTTTTGTGATATGATTGATTATGTATGTGTTATTTTTACACCATTCAAGGATTATATATAATATATTGAAATTTCGTATGTTAGTTTTAATATGAATGTTTATGTTATGTCCAAAACTTTTCCTATGGAGAATGCATTGGACATAGTAAGTAATGTGTGGAGCCCACTATTTCTCCTCGATTCATCAGTAGGTCTCATGAGACAATCTAGTGTCTTGGAACATAGCCTTGACAAAAAAACTTTTTAATATTATTGGTACAAGGCCTTGACTATGTGATTATGAAGTCTGGCATTATGAATTCCATCAATATGGATATGGCTATCGATATTTCAGGTGTTTATTTGACTAGTGGAATATCCATGTGATTTTTTAAATGGAATTAGTTTATTTTATCATTTTCTTATTATGATGAATTTTATGGTTAAAAGTCTTTTGTTTTAGTCTTATACATTTATTAAATGTTTATGCATATTTATGAATGTTTCGGCTATGTTTTTATCCTAACTGAGCATTTGAGCTCACCTATTTCTATGTTTTATTCTCCCAAGATATGAAGAAGTATTTTATTATTGACCTGCAAGGAAAGGATAAGGATAAATGTGTGTTCAAAAGAGGAAAAATGTTGTTCATTTTTTTATTTCATGATGTAATGTAAAACATATGAATGTATCTAATACTTCCAAGGATACTAAACTGATCTGTCATTCAGGACATGATTCCATGTATCATTCCAATGTTATTTAATAATGCACCGACTATGGGTAACTAGGGTTGGAATATTACAGTTGGTATCGGAGGATGTATTATAAAAACCATGGAAGCTAGACTTTGAAAAACTATGATTAGATAACATTACCCTAAGATGGACTTTGAGGATTAGTATAGATGAACTTTCTAGAATTTTGGTAATGTAGAGTTTTTTTTGAGTTTTCCAAGAAATACATCCCTATCTACATATGAGCAGGTAGAGTCAGTTCTAGAAAAGATCTATCTAGGGGTAAAACATGAAAACACCATTTTGAGCTAGACTCGAACGAGAAATAGTACCTGACAACGGGACTTGATTCACTCTTAGTTACGACACACCCGAGGGATATTCTTAGGATACTTATAATTTTCATTACAAACAATTATGAAGGGTTTATGAGAATATAAATTCTTAATGAAAACATTTTTATGATTATGGATTATAACCATAATATTTTCAATTTATGTTAACTGTTTTAAACATTTGGAATTATGTATTGTGATTCATAAAAAAATCTATTGTATAACATAGTTTAGAAATGGAGCCTAGTGGAAAGAATGGAGACTATATCAACCCATGTAATACATGTAGAGATTTCCCTCCTACATAAGATAATTATAGTGGAGATGGTGATGACAGTGGTGCGGATCAGCTTATCACCATACTAGGACAACTCACTCAGGTTATGAATAATAACCATACCCATATGGAGCACCCAAATCCACAACACGGAGGATCAATGTTATACTGCTTCTTGAGGTATGAAAACCAACATTAAATGGGAGTACAAATCCATTAGTATCGAAGCAATGGATATGTTACATAGAGAAAATATTTCATGCTTTGGGGAGTAGAGAAAGGAAAAATGTTGTCATGGAAGTTTAACGCCTCACAAGGGATGGAAATTAATGGTGGTCATTTATTAAGAACAAAAAATAAGATTAAGAAGTATCAAACATTTAATAGAGAGAGTTTAAAGATACTTTCTTAGAAAATACATTCCTTGTGACCATTGAGTGGATATGGGAAGGCAATTTCAAAGTATGAGGCAAAAGGAGGATGAGAATGTCACAATGTATGAGGCTAACTTTACAAAGTTAGTAAGGCATGTAGATGATTATATATGTAACCCTTGGAGTAAGATTGATCGATTCTTTTATGGGTTAAAGCTATTTTCTATCAAGCATTAGTCTTACAATCCTTCTCATCGTACTAAGATATTGTCTCATGCACTATCGAGATTGAAAAGGAATTCTCTACGTCTTACTACTTCAAATCAAAGGGAGAGAAAAAGAGATCTACAAAACACCCGAAAAAAGAAAATAAGGGGAAGAAGGGAAAATTTAAATATCCATCATGTGGTAAATGTTGTAAGAACACCCCGGTACTTTCTTGAAGGGAATGAGAGTCTATAACAAGTGTGGTGAAAAATTCCACCATGATAGTGATCGCAAGGGGAAGAAAAAGGTAGTCAATGTTGAATGATATAATTATAGAGAAAATGGAAATTATGAAAATGAATTTCCTAAGCACTAAGAGAACTTACCTCTGAAAAGGACAAGGGAGCAATGCCAAGATTAGGTGATCACTACTGCAGAGGTTGAATCTCTGAAAGACATTTTGGTAGGTAATTTAATGGTTTCCTAAAGTTTAGCCAATGATTTATTTGATTTTGGATCATCACATTGTTTCATATGTTCACATTTGGCTTAGAAAATGGGATATTTTCAATTTTACTTAATATGGGAGTTTCTAGTCAAATCACATAAGGGAAGTATCATCGCAATAATGTTTTGTGAATCCCATCCCATTAGGACTTAGAAATGTCTTTTATCTTCAAATCTCATCGCCATACCCTTGATTGAATTTGATATAATCCTCAATATGGATTTGATTTTATACCATGATGCGAAAATTTATTGTAAGAAGAATGTGGTTACAATTTTCTATGATGATAAAGAGTACCTTATATTTAAAGCAGTAACATCACCATTTGATTCTTATCTAGATCCACCCCGAATATCTCTACTAAATTCATTTATTAGGGAAGACAAGAATGAAATAATTATGTGTGAGGAAAATATTTTTCTAATAGAGGATGTTCCTATTGTGCATAAAAAGATGATATGTTTCCAGAGGATTTACCTGGAATTTTTCCAGAATGAGAAATTATGTTTTCCATTGATTTAATTCCAGGTTCAAGACCCATATACAAGATCCCTTATAGAATGGTCACTATGAAATTAGTGGGACTAAAGAAACAACTATAGGAATTGAGTAATAATGGATTTATTCACCCTAGTGTTTCTCTATTGGGATCTTTTATTATTTTTGTTAAGAATAAAGATGGATCTATGAGGTTGTGCATTGACTATAGGGATATCAGTTCTATAACAATAATGAACTAGTATCCCCTACCTCACATGGATGATTTATTTGACCAAATTCATGGAGCTCAATATATTTCAAAGTTTTCCCTTAGATCTAGATATCATCAGTTGTGTGTGAAGAAGAAAGTCATTCCAAAAACAAATTTTCAAACCAGGTTCGGGCATTAAGAGTCTACAGTAATGCCTTTTGGATTGACTAATGCACCCTATGTCTTTATGGATCTAATTAATAGTGTTTTCAAGGAATATCATGATGAATCTTTAGTGGTATTTTTTGATGATATTTTGGTATACTCGAAAAGCTACGAAGTTCATGAAAATCACATGTGCATTATCCTCAGGATTGTAAGAGTTAATGAATTATATGGGAAATTTAGAAAGTGTGAATTATGGCTTCAAGAGATTTCTTTTCTTTTCCATATTGTCTCTATGGATGGAATCTCTTTTGATCCATTAAAGACTAAGGAAATTTATTAATGTCTAGCACAGACGAGTATAACTAAGGTATGCTTCTTGTTGGTTAAGATGGTTATTATCGGCGATATGTCCCAAATATTTCGCGATTGGATAACCCATTATCCAAGCTCACATGTAAAGGGGTTAAATTGTTTCGGACCAAAGAGTTTGAAATTGTTTTTGAAGAACTGAAGAGAAGATTAGTTAATGCTCCTTTATTGACTCTACCATCGGGGAATAATGGTTTTTTTATTTTTTCTTGATGCTTTAAAGAAAGAACATGGTTGTGCCATTATCCAGAATGATAGAGTTATTGCCTATGCCTCATGACATCAAAAAAATAATGAAAAAAACATTCCTACTCATGATATTGAGTTAGCATCTGTAATCATTGATATGAAGATATAGAGACTCTCTCTCTATGTTGAAAAATATGAGATTTATAAAAATCACAAGAGTTTGAAGTATATTTTCTCACAGAAATAACTCAATATGAGGAAAATACGATGGATTGAACTACTGAAAGATTATGATTGCACTATACACTACAACCAGGGGATGGAAAATAAGGTGGCAGATTCTTTGAGTAGAAAGGATCATGGAGTTTTGAACTAGATTAGAGTTAAAAGGGATCCTTTTTTATGGATATAGTAAATATGGATATGGGAATAACCATGGAAGGGGAAATATAAATAATTTTTCATATGGTTTTCAAACCATATTTACTAGAAAGGATAAAGTGTTTTATGATGGGGAGTTTCAAAAGAAGATTCATTCTGTGAATGAAGGGAGATTAAGTGACATCTTATATGAAGATGGAATTTAGAAATTTGGGAAAAGAATTTGTTTTCCTAAAATACCTGATCTAAAAAAGGAATTGTTAGATGATACTCAAAACTCTAATTTTCCTATACACCATGGGATCACCAAGATGTACAGAGATTTTAAAGATCATTTTTGGCAAGACGACATGAAAGGGGAGACGACTAATTTTTTATCAATAGGTATGGTTCTTCAAAAGTGAAAGCTGGAAGGCAACAGCCTGGAAGATTCATGCATCCTCTACTTATACCTGAGTGGAAATGGGATAATATTGCGATGGACTTTTTCCGGAGGCTATCAAAGACTCCTTAATGAATGATGTAATATGTGTCATTGTTTCTCGTCTTACCAAGTCAACACATTTTATTTATATAAGAGAAGATTTACCACTAGAACATATGTAAAAAATATATATTAATGAAGATGTAAGACTTCATGAATTACCCATATTGATTGTTTCTGATTGGGATCCCCATTTTACATCATGATTCTGGAAAAGTCTCCAAAAATCCCTGGATAATGAACTTTGATTGGGCACTTCCTACCACAAACAAACCATTGGATAATCAGAACGAACTATTCAATCCATATAAGGCACATAGATATCTTACTCACTTGACTTTCATGGTATGTAGGATCAATATTTACCTGGGGTATAATTTTCCTATAAAAATAGTTCCCATTCAAGTATTCAGATGGATCAAAATAAAGCAATATAAAGAAAGAGATGTTACACACCTACTTGTTGGGATGATGTTGGTGAATGAAAACTTGTAGGCCCAGAACATGTTGATGAAACAATGGAAAATGTGAAGATTATCCAAAAACACATCAAAGGAGCTCAAAGTAGGAAGAAATCTATGCCGATTACCAAAGGAAGGATTTAGAATTTTATGTAGGAGATCATTTTTTCATGAAGGATGGAAGGGTGTTATACATTTTAGTTAGAAGGGTAAATTGAGTCCTAGGTACATCAAGACATTCTATGTTCTAGAATGAATTGGAGTTGTAGCTTATCGTTTGGCAATGCATCCAAGTCTCTCCAATGTTAATGATGTGTTCCATGTATCACTATTAAGAAAATACTTGTCTGACCCAACACATGAACTCATCTATAAAGAAATTGAAATGGAACCCAATCTATATTATTGAAAGAGCCTGTCAATATTCTTGATACCAGAGGAAAAGTACAGAGAAACCGGAAAACTCTCCTGGTAAAAGTTATATGGAAAAACTATAAGATGGAAGAGGAAATGTGGGAACTCGAGGAACTTATGATGAAGAACAACCCAAATATTTTTATGCCATAATATTATAGATATTTTGAGGATATAATTATTTTAAGGTGGGTTTAATGTTACATCCCAAGCTTCCACGGTACGTTTCTCATAGAATAATGTAGTAGCTTGCATTATTCGCAACTTAGAGTTTTAACACACCATGACCAATCAAACTAACCGTTATAAATAGTAACAACCACATTTATAAATTTTATAAATTTTAATTTTTAAAATGGACTTCATTTTTGAATTCTTAATATCGAAATTATCTTAGGGTTAATTTTTTGTACTTTTATGAAAACTTTCAATTTTGGATGAATAGTGAAAATACTAAATTTTAATTAAAAACATCCTTTTTAATAAAAATTGATAGTGTTAAATAATACATTTCAGTGTTTTTAAAGTATCATATGATTATATTTTTATTATATAATATAATTTAAGTCATTTTATGTAATTCACATTTAAACTGGCCATAAACAAGTGTCAATATTTTGATAGTTATTATTTTTTAAAAACACACTTTGATGTTTTGACAACTGGAATTAATTTTAAATTAATTTCTTCCACTTTTGTGTTCTGAATTTGGAAAAATTGAGTCTATATTTGGATTTAAGAGGTCCAAATTTTTTAATAGGTAACATTTATTTTTAGACATTATGAATAATTATTTTGGGAAATATTTTATTTACCAACGTTAATGGGTAAATCTGGTAAATAAGGGAAATAATAATATTATAATAATACTAAATTAACCTAAAATGTGTCATATTCTATTGGTTGAAAAATTTACAACCATGGGAATCCTTAGGTCGATTTTGGGACTCCATGAAGCCACATGAGAGTGATAATAACACTTAATATTAATTAATTTAAAGTAACGACAAAAATTACATAAACAATTATCTTTTAGTAATTTTTTTAAATGTGGTTATAAAAAATTTATTTTCAAATATAAATACTCATTAGAAAGATAAAAAACATTCCTATTTATGAATATTTTATTTATAATTTATAGAAATTAAATAATTAAATTTATTTATGACACAATGGTGATTCAGTAATTACCTTATTAGTGAATGATTCATATAAATGTTATTGTAAATATTAAAATAAATATAACATCAAAGTTTTTTTGATTTCCACGAATTTTATAGGTTCATATAACTTGTTAGAGTTCATTAAATGTATTTTTTTTAATTAATCAAGTTGTGATGACTTTCACAAATACCAAATACTTAATAGTGTCAATATTAACATAAATGAGTTTTTAAAACAAATATTATATTATTAAATTATATAATAGTTTTAAAAAAATAAGGATCTTCCAAATAACATATATAATGATAGTTAGGTCATTAAGTAACCACTTGTGGATCCTTTTTCACTTTATTGTATGTTTATTAACCAATTATTATAATAATTCAAAAACACATGGTAAAAGTTAAACTATTTAACTAAGAGTTAAATCTAAATTATAAGGTTAATATGGTGACCAATACCTATCGAAAACCTATTGTATGAGGGGATTTCTACCAATACCAACCCTAGTCCAAAAATATTTTTTTTGGAGCCATTAGAAACCAAAAATAATTTTATTATAAAAAATTATTTCAGTCATTTCCTATGGTGCGCCTCACCTCTGTTATAAAAGGGTACTTCCCCTTCTCTCAAATTCACAACTCCAAATCCATTTTTATCGGCCTACCCCTACCAAAATATCCTTCCAATTTACCTCACATAAACTGAGAGGCCTTAGATTTATCATAAATCCAACCTAAGATCCATTTTAATCAACTCAAAAGGAAACACCCGAAGAAGAAGTAAAAATTTCACCACCCTATTTAATGTTCATTTCGTCTTCCATATCTTCTTACTTTGTTTTTCCCTCTCTAAAACAATAACTATAGTATTTTATATATACTATGTGGTTATTATAAAAATGGTTCAAAAATATTCATTATTATGTCCATCATATTAATGACCAAGTGACCCTACGTGCGTATGTAAGGCTTACCGTCTCCACATCGTGGTGTAGTTTGTTATTCAAACACATTATTATTTGGATGGGTATAATAATTATTATAACTGATATAATTAATAAATATAACATTTTAATGATTCTTTATATATGATATACCATCAAATTACATACGATTTCACCATCAATATAATGATATTGTCGCTTGTGCGTACGTTCGGATTACTGTCTCCCTGAACGCGATGAGATTCATTCTCTATCACTATAATTCAAGAATAATTTTCATTTTATAATTAAAATTAATTTTTAATAACTTAATAACATTTTGGATATTTATAAAATATATCCTAAAAATTAAAAACATGGCTTAGGTAACCAAGCATATAAAAGAAAATGTATCAGTTAACACCCGAAATGATGCTACTACTGAAATATTATTAACAATGCAATATTAGAGGATCATATATGACATCATATT
The DNA here is from genome assembly GCA_963277665.1 of Viscum album. Taxonomy (NCBI): domain Eukaryota; kingdom Viridiplantae; phylum Streptophyta; class Magnoliopsida; order Santalales; family Viscaceae; genus Viscum; species Viscum album. The sequence continues at coordinate 1,659,910,304 of OY728136.1, read as the reverse complement.
TATGTATATGTCTATTTTATAATTTTATAAAAATGTTTTAACTATTATACAAGAGTATAACAAACCATAAACTATGTAAAAGTACAACATAAGGGTTAATTTCACAATCTCTTTATTATCCGATGTTGTTTTTACGTAAGTCTGTACTAGGACCTCTTTATCATCCACATCGGTGTCTTCTTAAAATTTTAATTCAAAAAATATTTACTTTTTATTATACTAAGGGTAAAAGAAATTTATACCCTTATTTGACCATATATATTTTGAAAGGAATCTTTTCGTCGTTTTTCAAAACAAGGTAGTGTATGATATTTTCGAAAAAATTAAAGTAAGAATGTATATTTTTTAACATATACAACATGTGTGGCTATTTTACACCGTTATATCATCATAGAATCTTTTCATAAAATATTTTAAGAATATATTCAATATAAAATTTTTCTTTTATAATTATATGTCTTTTAAATTATTTTAAAATAGAAAGAGATATTTCTCTATAAAAGTTTTGATTTGATCAATGTCAACATCCATTGATGAATTTTATGCTTTTTGAAGTTGACTTTTTATGATACAAAACATCCATATTATATTGAAGGTTTTTTGATATGATTCAATGTGGATGTAATATTTTTACTCCATTCATTTTTTTGTGGATAACGTTTTGAAATTTCATTTGCTAGTTTAAAAATGAATTTTTATATTATATTTAATCCTTTGTATATGAGGAATGAATTTGACTTAGTAAGTGACAGGTGGGGCCCCTATTGATCCTCGATTCATCCGTAGGTCTCATGAAACATACTAGTGTATTGGAATAAGGCCTTGAAAATATCTTATATTTAGTATTGGAACAAGGCGTTGACTATCTGGTTATGAAGTATGGCCTAATGCATTCCATCATTATGAAAGTTGCTATTGATATGGAATGTGATTATTCAACTAGTAGAATATCAATGTGATTATGTAAATGGAATTATTTGATTTTATTTTTACCATATTATGATGAAGTTTTAATTTAAAAGGCTTTTGTTTTAGTCTTTTACAATGGATTAAATTTTTATGCTTATTTATGAAAGTTTCCATTATAATGTTATTCATGATGAGAATCTGAACTCACCCCTTTATATGATTTATTTTTCATAGGATGTGAAGAATTATTTTATGGTAGAACTATAAAGATATGCTAAGGATATAAGTGTGTTCAAAATGGTAAAAATAATTTCTGATGTTTTTATTTCATGATATAGTGTAAAACATATGAATGTATCTAGTACATCCAAGGCAACTAAATGTATCAGTCATTAAGAACATGATTCTTTGTATCATTAAAATGTTATTTAATAATTCACCGACTCTAGGTAAGTGGGGTCGGGGCTATACATTCATACTTGATTTACTTAAGATGTTTAGACATGAAAAATTAAGACTTATTCAACTCCCATGATCTACCATATTCAACATGGGATGGATGAGATTTAAAATCAGTGGACTATAAAATCTATAAATGAATTAGTAGAATATTAAAGTATCATACTACATGTTGAACAATAATTATGTTTTCAGAATATATTTCTAAAAAATTTCAATCAAATCCTATATAATCCCATTTAAATTGTACCTACGAAAAAATAACATATTTATAATGAACAATATTTCTTTTACTACATTTTCTAAAAACATATGATCATATTTTAAATTCAAATTTAGATGATTATATAGGATGTCAATTAAATATAAATAGAATCATAAGAACCAATAATTTTCTAGGAAAATATCTAGTATATTTTTCTAGTAAAAAACATCAAACTATATAATTATCAACTATTGAAGCAGAATATATTAAATTAATATGTTATTGTATAATATTACTATGGATGAAATACAGTTTAAGGAATTTTTGATTTAGTTTTATTTTTGATCTAATAAAATGTGATAACACAAGTTCTCTACACATTTCAAGAAATTAGGTTAAGTATTTAAGAACAAGGCACATTTATTTGAGACATAATTTCAAAAGGGATCATGCATAAATGTGTGATATATATTTAGAATTGGTTTTCACATAATATAAATCAGCATAAATTTTTACTATACATTTTTTTGCAATCATATTTTAATATATTAAATCGTAATTATGTTTGTTTAATTTTAGTTGATTTTATTTAATTTTTTTAGTTTCATAGTTTAATAATTATATGAATATTTTATTTATCTTATTCAATTTAATATTTCACATCACTATTTCTATTATATGTCACATCAAATAGGACATGTCGTCTATAATTTTTAATCATTACTATACACATCACTATGAAACCCCTCGATCGCCATAAAATAAAACAAAGAATGTTTCATTCTTATGATAAATATTTTAAAACCTTATAACCCTCATTATTTTTCATCTATAAACCATAATTCACAACCCTCAAATAATATGAATATTTTATTGAATGAATAAATCTATGAGAAACTATGAAACATCATAGAAAATAATTAATCATCATTGAATATTAATGAATGTTATATGTGGAAGAGAAATAGATTTTACCTAGCTAGATGGAACATACATATTTTTTAATACATATATCTACCATTAGGTATGTTAATTTGTATTTGAAAAAAGAAGAACTGAGTTTTTGTGTAGGAATTTAGTTTGTGAGTTCAATGAGGTCAGAGTTTTTCACATTGGTGATCTTGATTATTTGGTCACTACAACAATGATCTACAAAAGTGAATTAATAACATTGTTTATAATGGATGTAGTATTCAAATTACCTCAGTAAGGATAAATATATTTCAGTAATTTTAATCATGTTTTAGATGAATTCAGTCCACATGGGATTATTGGGTCCTTGATTAGATTTGAAGATGTTAAGAAGAATGAGTTAGGTACCTAGAACTAAAAATAATGTTTATTATAAAGTTCATTAAATCTAAAATCTCACAACCCTATGGATAGTTTGGAAAATATAAATTACATGATGTCACATTATTGTGTTTTTTTGATAAAAAATATAATTATTTTACTAGAATATGTCAGGATATACATGTGCCATGTACATAATATGTTCGTAAATTTTTATTCTTTTTAGAAGGGGTTCAATGATCTTTTTTGTATGGATAGTGTGTGTTATAATGATAATACCACATCGTTTTATTATGGAATGTCAAAATTGAGTGAATGTATTTTAAGGAGAATTTGTTTTGTTAGAAATTTTTCCTAAACATGTTTTTAATAGATTGTTTTGAAGAAGACATCATTGTAGACCCTACTCTATCATAGGGGGAGTCATCTTAGAGTGGGTTTTCAATTGTTCATGTAGTTCCTATAGTTGTTCCTATTTCAGTAGAAAATATAGTTAAAATATATTTATATAAGACATTTTATCAATAATGAGACTCATTTTAAAAGAATAACAAGAGTTATAGTTTTTGTTAATTTCAGAGGAGAAGATGATTCTAATATTATATTAACCCCAACTTCTGCATCAGTTGGACATGATGTTATCCCTGTTTGTTCTGGAAGACATAATTTTACCTCACTTATCCTATGGTTAGTAAGTGTTGGTCTTGTAATGATCATATCAATGGTGTTGGGTGAGTTGACCCTAGTTGATATATTCCAATATAGAGAGATGAGTGTAAAATGTTTAGCTGAATATATTTACCTTGTAAATGAAAATGTCACCCGTGAAGAATAATAACATAAATAAGGGAATTCACTTCATTTTCATGCAATTGGAAGAGTATTTTTTGAGTCTAGAAAACAATCACAATATGATAAAACAAATATTGATAGAAATCAACAAAAAGATGACTCTAGAAGCATAAATGCAAAAAAGGAACATTTTATCCATTTCATTCTCATCATACATGATGGTCAATTAAAATAGTTGTATTGGATACAATATATGAGATCAATATAGAAATATACTAAATGAAATTTTTTGAAGTGGGATTATTAAAATATAAATGCCTAGATTCGAGAAATGAAACAAGGACTCCCTGTATTCATGCCATCTCAATACATTATCTAAAAGAAGTAATGTTTTTTGATCAATTTGTGTTTGAATAGTTTTCACTAGAACCATTTGTAGAAGCCTCAAATAAAGTGGATGTTATCTCAATGTTATTAGGATTATATTATAGATAAAAACAATGGATTTTACAATCACCTTAATGTAGTGTTTCCTTCTATCCAATGATGTGATTTGGGATTTTCAAGTGGATATAATAAATGATGTCAAAAGGTTTTTGATATTTTAATTAGGATATATTAGTTTAATTGAGAAATTTATGAAAGAAGTCATCTCCTTATTGAAATAATTAATAACATAAATTTAGCATCTTACATTTCAAGTGAAAAAATATACATGTTTTATTTTTAATGTATTACAAAAGATGGTTAGATCATTGGATAAACAATTAAATCTTTTGTAATATAATATTGAGGATTTAAACTAGTTTGTTATGAGTAATTTGAATACACAATCCTAAAGATGATGATGAATATTATTATAATAATTTTTTAGAGCATTAAATTTACTTGTTTTGGTAAGAGGAAAATAAATTATTCCAGTCGATTACTCAGTCAGTATGTTAGATAACCACTATGAATCGTTGAATAAGATAACAGTCAATTGCACTAATAATAGAGATATAAAAATACTGAATTGTAAATTTCACACAATGTATCTTGAATTAATTTACAACACTACTTGATTACAATAAGAATTATAGAGTAAAAAATGATCGATAGTTTTGATGATGATTTATTTTAGATATAATTGAGACATATATACCTCCAAATTTAGATTATTATGCTTATTCTTCTCCAATGATCAAACAAATCATTAACCTTTATGAAATTTATTGAATATAAAATATCGAGTTTATTGAATAATTCTTATTTCTTGTAGCTGAATCATCTTCTAATATATCCATTATATATTAATGAAACATTGATATGGAGAGTTCATAAGAAACCTACTCTCAACATCAAGTCTAATTAACAGAAGATCATAGAGTGCGATAAAGTTGGACTTAGAGAACCATTATTGATGTTGGGAGATATTATTTTAGAAATTGATGATTCCCATTTTCCATTGTCCTATTTTCCCACTAGAAAACAGATTTTTTTCCCAGAAACTACCTCTAAATAATTGTTTCACATTCCTGAATTGATACAACTTCCAAATTTTCATTCTAGGTTACCAAGTTTCATATGATATTTATAAATATATTAATCAAATTTTCCTGAATTGAGTTACTAAAAAATTAATGGTGGTTCTTGAACATTTGAATATTTACATGCTTAGTTTTCATGTTTTTAATGTATTTCATTATTTTGGCTTAATGTGTAAGTGAATATGTTTTGGATATGCTTCTAGTTATTTTTTCATTTATTCAATATTATTTTCTTATGTTTTAATTTTCTTTTTTTAATGTATTATACCATTTTTTATAATATATATATATATATATTCAATACATTTTTATTTTTCTCTAAATGTTTATTCTTTATTTATTTGAGTTTCCTTTATTACTTATTGATCTCCAATGCTTATTGTTTTTTTTACAAATTTATACCCAAATATTTTTAAAATCATTACTATTAACTAATTTCAATTAAGTATGTGGAATATTAATTGTATTTATTTATTCGAGTTATATTAAATATCACCTAATGGGGGAGAAAAAATGATAAAAAATTTAATTTTTTAAAATTATAATTTTCGGTGAGAAGAAGTTGGAGAATAAAAAACATTAACATTTTAATTTTTTGTCATAAAAAAATTATATCTAATCGTATTATAAAAATTAGATATTTAAGGGGAAAATACATTATTTAAATGTTTTAGGGGAGAAGGATTCAGAAAAACATGTCTTTACATTTCCTTTTTTTCTTTTGATTCTTTTAAATGGGGTTTGTAATCATAAAAAAGGGGGATATTGTTCGAAAACATATTTTATTCAAACATATCTCAGTTTTTTTGTTTATTTTTATAATTAAAAAAATCCCAATTTTTTTTTCTAATGAGTTTATATTAAGTGTTTAAGATTATACTTTTATTTTTGAAAATTACCCTAAGTTGATTCTTTATGATTATTCAATGACATGTAAATTATTCTTTCCAAAATTTTTTTTTTATCAAATAGTATATTTATAAATTCTCAGAATAAGAGCATTATAAATTAATATTTATGATAATAATTATTATATAATCTTACATGGATAATGAATGTCGATCCAAATATTTTTGAGTTAGAATTTTTTATTAGTTCTTTATGAGTAGTTTTTATCTTTAGAAAATTATATTAAAAAAAAGATTTTCTTATGAATGCTTGATGAAGTTGAAGATATATGTATCATACATCATTAATAAATTTTACATTATCTAGAGAAATATCCTCCAAAATTATTGAAATCATTTTATCTTATTCCCCAATGAAGAAAAATATTTGTTTTATCCTATGAAGTATCTCAGAAGTTTAGCTTATTAGAATTGTACTAATAGTTGGTTTTCTTATGAAGAATGTTTTGTTATGAATAGTTTCATGTTTATGTTCAAAAAAAATTAATAATTCATATAATGATTTTATAGACTATTCGAAAATGTATTTTCCAGTTAAGGAAGGATTCATTCATTCAATGTTTTTGTTTTCTAAGAATAGATTAATTCTAAGTAGAAGATATATGACAGTAGTGTTACAGAATCATATTCCATATTTTGAAGGAATGGACATATAAAATTAATATGGTATCATTCTATAATTTTTAATGTATTATTAACTCAACCATTATGATTTTCTAGTATGATTATGTTTAAATCATAAGTGGAGATATAAAAGGAAAAAAATTTAGTGCATGAAATATATGAATGAGTGACCTATAGTAATGATCACTCATTTGAAAATTCTATGATAATGGTAAAAAATGTTATATTACATCGAAAAATTCAAACATAAATTTCCTTGTTGTTCCTACAAGTTTAAAAGCTTCACTAAAGATCATTCAAACATGTATCTTGAAAACCATCATTTACTCAGGATGTATCTTCAAATATTATTATTTGCTACTTGAAATTGTGTTTTATAATATTTTCTAAAAATTTTCTTCATAAAAAATTGTTTTTAGTCGTTGTGAGAGTGTTTCATATAGATTGTTTTTTTCTCATGCACCTTTTTCAGAAGGGATAGATTATTTTACTTAGCTATGAGGCACCTAAAAAATTTCTTTTTTTGTGATAACAACCAAACTCATGGAAAAGTGAATTGGTGAAGGGGACAATTGGAAATATTTTCCCCAAACATCTATAAATCTCTTGTGATAAATATTTATTCATTATTATTTTATATTCTATATAACTATTTTCATAAAGGAATATATTTGGATGCACATACCTAGAAGATGGTAGTTTCTATAATGAGTTTTTTTGGAACTCAATTCCCCACCTCTTGAGTTTTCAACTAGACATTATTTTGGTAAAACTATTGAATTGTATTATTCTTATGATTAAATAATACTGAGATATTTTATCATATTTAATTTTGTTTCAATAAATGTAACTTGAAATAATTAATCTATATTTAAATATTATAAAATCATTGGGTTTTGACATGAATTCAAAAGAGTGAGAATATGGGGTTCCCCATAAGTAATTTTTCTAGAAATGATATATCATTGGTATTTTTAGAGATGTTCATTTGGTTCCAATCACATATATACTTAATGTAGTTTTATTGTACAATATGATATACCTAATTCATATATAGGTACATGACATACATATTCAATTATCGCAGAATAGGATTTATTTCTATCATATTTTGTGATAGGCATGTTATATGCTATATCTAATGAATAGTAAGTACCATATATTTTAAAATATATCTATTAAATTATGAATTCACTGGTTGAATTATTTTTTTCTATATTAAATGTTGATAATCACTAAAAAAATTCAAATGATAATATTATTATCATTAACATATTATTGGTAATGCATGTTGTCTATCATGAGTTGGTAGCTACCCCTCAAATCCCATATTTAATTGAACGGATTCTATATAAATTGATATAATCCTTATTTTGTGATTTTTCAAAATTGATATGCCATATTTTATGCTCCTTATTTATCTATATTTTCAATTCACATTTGTGGAGAAGGTGATTTCATAACTTTGGAGTCTCATAGATGTGCTCATACCATATAAGAATCATAGTGTTTGTTTAATCATTATGGTGATATGAGTAAGAAAACTATTTCATAGTAATCGATATAAATAAATATCTATCATGTATTATTGTGATGCTTCTCAATACATTTAAGGTAAAATTATATTTGTTTTATGTTCTTCATAATCAATATTGATATTATGATGATGATCATGATTTTTTTAGGTTTTGTTTTCTGGTATGATCATATAATGATCCTAAAAAACACATATGTGGTTCAAAATCCATTAAAAATTTCTAAAATAATGTTTTTAATATATTTTATGTGATGAACATTCATTTATTAATATATGATTGGTCATAATGTAATGTGCGATATGATCTTGATTAATATATACCAATTAATTTCTAGATCCCTTTATATGACTTTACATTGTAAGGTAACATAATTTTTGTTGATCTACATTAGGATATGGTTCTGTGTATTGAATGGGTAAATAGAGTGAAAACCTTGACTGAATGAAATCACAACTCTACCAATTTTAATTAAATGACTATAAGAAGGAGAATCGGCCTGCAGAATGTTCAGAAAAATAAATATCAGAAAAAAAATCTATATTTTTTCCCTAGATTAATTGCACTAGAATTATGAATATTTATCACCATACTCATATAATAATTACATCCTTTATAAACATAGGAAAACCTACAAACATACATGGAAACAAAAATAAAATTAATATTAAAAAAATGAATTAGGAATGAACACAAAATAAAAATGTTCTTTGGGCCAGGAGACCTTTGTGAATGGGAGAAACACTATTTATTACATTATATTATCCTAATGATATAAGATATTATGAAAAAATTATTAACTATAAGTAACCTAAAGAAGCTCTCAGCTATTCAAAATAAATGATACTCTATATTTTTATACACTAATTTTTTTATTGATTCATACATAAAATGAAGGTCTCACCCCCATCTATAATAAGTTCCATCTGATCAACAAGTTAAAACTTATATATAACACACACAAAATTATAAAAGAGTAATTTTTTTTATATTGTGTATGATACACAACAGTAAACATCGGAAAAAATATAAAAATTAGATACATTATTGTATATTTAATATTTTAAATAAATTTAATATACTCTATATCTTGTAATTCATGAAATACTGAGTTAGTTTGTGTCACACACACTAATGAGTTTCCTTGATATATTACTTTACTTGAAAGACAATTTCTAAACTAACAAAATTATGTTATTAAAATATTATTATTTAATATAATAAGTTATAATATCTCCCATAAATTTGTGGTTATGAATACGATTGGATATGTGTTGAAAATATATAGTTTAGAAAAATATTAAATGAATAATGTTTTTACTGATTAATTAGAAATGAATATAAAAATAAATTTAATATAATGGAAATGTTTTTACACTCCCAATGGTTTTTAACCTGATAAATTAAATTAATTACCTTTTGAGAATGATATTAATTAAATATATAAGTTATAAATTATGCAAAATATTTTTTAAATTCATATAATATAAATAATATGTATAACATAAGAACAAAACAAATTTTACGTATAAAAAGTAATTTTTTTATAATGACAATTTAATCACCTTTTAATAGAGAACCCATTTTAAATCCAATTTTTCTAAATTTTATATTTCCTTACTTTTTCATTTACCGCCCATCATTGTCATGAATTATTAGGGACACCCTAATTTATATATTGTATATGTAATATTTATGTTTTATTAATAATTCTATAATTCTTATATAACACCTACTATTTGTCTCTTACTGAGATAGTTGTTTTAATAATCATAATTCATGCTAATGTACAAATCTTGAATATTCAGATAATATAATTTATGTAATGTTAATCATGTCAATAAATATTTATAAATGAATAAATTATGTCACATGGTATAATACATTTCAATATGTAAATAAATTATGGATATTTGTGTTTCAATATATTTAAATGTGTATAATTACACGGATTAATGAATTTCATATAATTTTGTGTTTTTTTATAAGACAAAAACTATGTATTTTTTAGAAAGTCCCTAGAAAAGGTATGTTCAAAGGAGTCTCCGATGGATGACTAACTGATGATGACTCACTGATCGAAGAAGACATTGATTCAGGACTCACTGATAGAACAAACGACACACTGATGAATAAGTCACAGAAGGACGATGCACTGTTAGTTCAAAGGAGTCACTGATGGATGAGTCAGCAATGAGAGGAACACTGATAGTTCAAATTGAGTCGCCAATGATGAATCACTGATTACTGAGTAGACCAAAAGTATAAATGACTCATTGATGCCTAGAGTCATCGATACCGATGAATATCACTCCCCGAAACATAGATTCATTGATTCTTACAGTCTGATGAGGACAGACTGATGCAAATGACACACCCATACTTATGTCTCACTCATAGTCATAATAAATGTTTTTTTTATTTTTTAATTAAAATTAATATCTAACGGTCATTATTAGATAAATTAATGCTTCTGACATTATTTAATGTTGTTTTTAGGTTATTCAAATAATAGTATGAGGTACATGCACATGGGGATATCATTCTATCCATTAGGCCTCGGAGTATAAAATATTTACCATCTAGATCTTTCAAGATAAAAAAATACACATAGAATAGGAATAAAAAATGAAAGAACATAAAAGAGAATTACTCCTACAACTTATGAGCGTACTTAAAAAACCTAATAACTCATAAAAAAAATCATAAGGGGAGACCAATGGGTCTTGCAAAAACTTCTGAACTGACATGAACATCTCTTTCTCCTGGAAACCATAAAATAGAGGATACGACACTCTATTTTGGAGTCTACTTCTCTAGAATTATATAAACATCAAATCCACTACATCAAATGAGTCCAAAGTGAGACTTCATAATGCACAATGCCTTATAAACCTAACTCTTTTTATTTAGCTCCATTGTGTTCATTTATTAACATTTATGAGAAGTGTGTATATTTTTCTGTTACACACACACACACTCTAAATCCTATGAATAACTATAGGATACTTGATATCCTTAATCTCAAAAATCATTTATGTTTTTGTATCCCACGTAGAAATGTGGAAGTGGCCTTGTGTGATCTCTTTGTTATTTTTCCCATGAAGATCTGTGTAGATTTCAAGGGGGACCCAGAAATCCTTTTCTGGTGTTGTAAACACAGATCTATGGTGTGTATCAGTCTTTTTTTATTAATTTAAACTCATTATTGGTAGGTGATCACAATGTGGAGAGGGATATGTCTCATCTAGAGACTGAACCTTTTGTTTTAATTTCCAATGTTCCAATTGATATTTTTTTTAAAAAATCTTATACCAAATTTCATTAAAATAAATTCAAAATCTGATATTTATTTTTGAAAGTGTTTAAAACTATTTTTAACTAGTAGTATTACTTAAAAAGTTATATCAATATTTAGATTAGTATAGATGATAACTAATCAATATTTTGAGAAATTAATTGAACATTTCTGACTCTTATAAATTCATTACACAATGAAATAGATTATATTTTTATTTGGGAGAAATTTTAAATGAACTAATTCATTACAAAGAAATTTATAGACACCCAATTCACCCCCAATTGAGTACTCTAATCCAATTTTTTTTTATTAGTGGATTTACGAATTTTCAATTTTCAATGATTTTTTAGAATTTTAAAACTGTGATTGTTGTTGTATTTCAATAATAATAAGATTTATGTTATATATAAGTTTTTATATCATTGAAATATTTTCCAAAATTGTATTATTGAAAATATATTATAATATGTTGCTAAAAATTGAACCCCTTTTTTAGTGAATCAAATTAAGCTCAATGGAGGATTAAAATGAAAATATATTTAGAAATCATGGGATTTGAAATATAGAATTCTATAAATAGAAAATATGAAATCCCAAAAACTACTAAAAACACTTGGGATGAAGCTTCCATTACTTCCTGTATGAATAATTATTATTCTTATAATTTTATATATTGTGAAATAGGATATGAATAATTTAATAGAATACCTTCATGTAAAACAGACCATGATATTTTGGATACTTTTTCTATTTTACATAAAGGATCTTCTAGTGATAAGAAAATGATACTTAAGACACATAATCTTAAATATGATAACTTTACGATGAGGCCTGATGTGCCTATTATTTACTTGTGTCTCAGGTTCAATGAAATTTTGGAGACTATTATCTCTCTTAGAAAAGATCTAACTTCCAAAGAACAAATTATGAAGATTATCTTATGCTTACTTGATAGATTGAGAGGAACTTCTTTCCCTATTAGAGAATCATGTGACATCAGTAAAATACCTGTCAAGGAACACATTGTAAAGATAATGATGTCTGAATAAGATTTAAAAGTCAATAAATATGAGGAATAATAGCTAAATTGAAAATATATATCCTTCAAGACTACAAATTAATAGGGAAAAAACAAATTGAATGTTCAATTTTCAATTTCTAGAACATATAGTAAAGTATCCACTTCAAAAAATGATGTGGAAATCACCCAGCTGGCTAAGACATTCAAAAAAAATTACAGAATGAAAAATATCTTCAAGAGACAAAACTAAAAAGAAAAATATGAAAAATAAAATAAATTGGAAAAATGGTTTTATGAATCCTGAAAAATCAAAATAAATAGTTTTCTATGAATACAAGAGGAAAAAACATGTCAATGCAGTCTGTCCAAAGTTAAAATAAAAAATAATTAAGAAAACAAAGACAATAAGTATAAGAAAGATATGAAGGTCACCTGGAGTTTCTCTAAGGATAACTACATTGAATCATCATCAAATCATGATGAGAAATATGGCATGGTAAATATGTGTTTTCTTACAAACACATCTGAGGTAACATTATACTCTCTGGTAGAAAATTCTTATTAATTTGAAAATGAAAGAGAGTTTGAGAATATGATAAGAGATGATCTATTAGAATATTGTAACATGCTGGAAGAAAATTGTAAGGAATTGAATGATAAATATAAATCTTTAAAGAAGAAATTTGCTCTTACTGTATTTATTTTGATTGAACATACTACTAAAAAGGAAAATAATGCTCCCCTTCACAGGGAAAACAACGAGTTAAAAATTTCAACTGCGAAATTAAAGAAAGATTCTGAAAAGTTTACAAATAAAAAAATCAATATTACTAAAACTACTGGAAAAACTATATCTCCTATGTACACTTCTGGCATTGGATATCATTCAAGACAAAGAAATTTATCTAAAACACATTTCATGACTAAATCCAGAAAATATACTTCATTGTCAAAATTTAAAATTTTGTGGCATGTTACTTTTCAGAAAAATCTTTTAATGAATAATGTTTTTCTAGAAAAAATAGTGTTTTTTTTAAAATAATATATATTATACATATAGGAAACCCATAAGACAATTGTGGGTCCTGAAAACTTTTATTACTAATGTTTCTGGACCCAAAAAGATATGGGTACCAAAATCTTTTCATGGATGAATTGTTTTGTCAGTAAAATGCCTAAAGAGTTCTTATAGAAATCATTAGTATTTGGATAGTAGATTTTCAAGAAACATGAATGGAAATTAGTCAATATTAAATAATCTCATCAATATTGGTGGATGAAATGTCACATTAATGATAATGGTAAAGGAAAAATCAATATCTTATGTTATAATGGTAACCCTAAATCAGTTTTCAATTTCTAAAGTATTTTATGTTGATGGATTAAAATATAACAAACATTGAATATCTAAACTATCAGATGATGGGTTTAATTTAAAATTTAAATATGAATCATGGAATGCTTTTTATTCCAAAAATAACACATTATTTATGGTTCTTAGAAATGATAATGTTAATGCTGTAAATCTAGACACAATTGCATCATAGAATGTTTAATACATATGTTCCTTTCACAATGTGTGTTGCCTCTAGCACAGAAGAATATGAAATTTTATTGTACACTCCCATATGATATAAAACTGAAATGGTTCAGTTAAAGACATTCTCAAACTAGACTTTTCCGACAAAATAGTGTGCAATCCTTTTGAAAAGGGAAGGAAACACAAAATATCATTCAAAATAATGAAAAAAGTTACTATATCTAATCATCTTGAGTTGGTTTACATGACCATCTTGAGTTTAATGTCTTAATGGGAAGAACTATATTTATGTTCTTGTCAACGAATTCTCTAGCTATACTTGGACCTTTATCTTATCTCCCAAAAGTGAAGCTTGCTCTCATTTTACCAAGTATGCTAGGACTGTAGAAAATATGAGTAGACTTAAAACTAAATCCTTGTTAAGTGACCATGGATGTGAATTTTAAAATCAATACTTTGAATATTTTTTCTCCCAAAATGGCTACAGGAACAACTTCTCTTCCCTATGGACACCTCAAAAGAATGGAGTAGTATAAATAAGAAACACAACCTTATATGAAATTGCCCAAACTAAGATCAATGAATATGACCTATCGATTTATTATTGGGATGATGCTATTAATATAACGTGTTATATAATAAGTAGTTTATAAATCAGATCTATCCTTAGGAAAACTCTTTATGAGTTGTGGAATAATTGAAAACCCAAGGAAAATTATATTAAAGTGTTTGGATGTAATGTTTATAGACTTAATACTAAAGATAATCTAGAAAAATTTTCCTTATAAAGTGATGAAGGAATATAGCTTGGATATTCCACACTATGAAAATCATATAGAGTCTTCAATAAAGAACCAAAAGTTTGGAAGAATCGGTATGAGTCACGTTTGATGAGACAAATCCACATGAACCCAATACCTCTCCTGGAAATCTTGAATATGATATGTTCAATCTAGACATTATTGCAAAATCCTCTAACCATGAAATAATTGAATCTGTTAAAACATCAATTTTTAGATGTTCCTTACATTCTCCCCGTAATGTACTAGAACCAAGTTATGATCCAAAAATAACAAGTACAACTTTGACTAGAGCTACTAGAACCCTTAAAAACTATTCCTTAGATTTTGTAGTGGGATATTTAAACATAGGAACACAAATTAAAGCTTCTTTGAGAAATCAGGTTGAACATCAATCATTCTTGTCCCAAAATGAACATAAAAATATCAATGATACAATTAGTAATGAATTTTTGGTTATGGATATGAAAGAAGAGCTTAATCATTTTGAGAGTAATAATGTAGGGAAGCTTGTTGTTAGACCAAAAGATACCTTTACCATAGGAACTAAATGTATTTTTAGGAATAAAGTAGATGAAGCTGGAAATATAATTAGTAACAATGCTAGGTTTGTTTCATAATGCTATAATCATCAATAAGGAATTGATAATGAGGATTTATTTTCCCTAGTAGAAAGGATTGAAGCCATTATAATCTTACTCACCTATGATGAATTCATGAATTTCAATATTTATCAAATAGATGTAAAAATTACATTCATAAATGGTTATATAATTGAGGATGTTTTTTAACAACAACCATGTTTAAAAAATCCACATTTTCTAAGCCATGTTTTCATAATAACTAAAGCATTATATGGTTTGAAATAACCTCCAAGATCTAAGTATGATAGGTTATGTTACATTCTTATTTATAATGGTTTTAAAAATGAAGTTTCAGATCAAAATTATTTATAAAAATAATTTCTAAAGTTGTTTTAATTGCTCAATTATATATATATGATATTATTTTTTGTTCTTCTTAAAATTCATTATGCAATGTTTTTTAAAAAATGATTCAAAGTGAGTTTGAAATGATTTTTATGGGAGAACATAAATATTTTCTTGGATTTAAAATATTTAAAAATGATATTGTGTAATTATAAAAAAATTTAATTTTACAAATAATCTTTTGATATGATATGGATTTGTTGGAATTAATTGTATTGAAGTAGTTATGTTTTATACTTGTAAGATGGATCTTGATGAAAATGGGAAATAAGTTGATCAAACTACCTACAGAGTAATGATTGAGAGTTTTATTTACTTAACTGATAGTAGTCCACACATCATGTTTAGTGTGTGTAAGTGTGAAATATTTCTAGAAAACAAAAAAGAGTTACATTTAAATAATATAAAAAGTGTTTTTAAATACCTAAAATAGACATCTAAGTTAATTTTATTAAACTCGAGTGTTAGCCTTTTGATATGGTTAGCTATTTTGATGTAGAATTTTTAGGATCTAAATTAGATATAAAGAGAATGTTAGGAACATGTCATATTTTGTTAGTGTATCTAGTTTCATGTTGTAGTAAATAAAAAATTCGATTGCATTGTCAACTACTGAAGCAGAGTACATTGCTACTGGTAGTTTCTGTGTACAACTTTTGTGGATGAAACACACTTTATTAGATTATGAATTTCAATTCAAACATATCCCCATTAATTTTGACAATTCATTTTCTATTAATTTTTCCAAAAAACTAATTTCTCATTCAAGAACCAAATATATTAATGTAAGACATCACATTTTGAGATAAAATTATTGAAAGGGAGATATAACTCACGAGTTTATTGGGACTGAGAATCAATTTTCTAACATTTTTACCAAACCCTTAAACTGAGATAGAATGAGCTACACCTAACTTGAAATAGGAATGATAAATCTATAAATTCTATCTGACCTTATCCCCTTAGAGTGATATGTTTTCTACGACATTTAGCACTGTGACACCGATTAGATGAAACTGATCCGATGAAACCGATAAGGTGAAAATATTCAGATGAAACTGATCAGGTGAAGCAATTCAATTGAATCTGATCATGTGAAACTAATTAGGTGAAATCTAATGAGTAAAACTGATCATGTGATACCGATCAAGTGAGACCAATATCGTTAGAATAAAACAGACACCGATATGTTTTTTATATATCTAACTGTTTTTATATTTTAATTAAAACGACATAGTTTCATTCTATTTATTTTTCTATTATTATCTATTTATATGAAGTAGAATCTATAAATGATAAAATATATTTGATCCACACTTCTTCCATTCAGTACCATCATAGCCTTCAAACCTCCAACCTTTCGACTTCTTTCGTTGAACCCAAATCTTCTAAATGGCAAGGACAAAGAATCAGATGGAATGGCAGAGTGGCTCATCATTAGACAAGTCTCAGAAAGAATTATCAAGATGTTCCATAGGTTAAGTGAATCTGAGTATTGGAAACCTCAGAGTGAATCAAAAGAATGATTTTTCTCCCATGTGGTTATTGTCGATCAAGTCTCTCTTGCTAAATGTTTTGGAATCAAAGGGTGGATTATCTAGTTTTCAAACAATGATAGACTTTTATATCTGAATCTAGTACACAAATTTTATGTCAACATGATGTTGTTATATTAAGGGACCGAGGAGGCTTGAATTAATTCTGTGGTAAAGGGAAATGATATTACATATTCATCAAAAGAGTGGGATGAATGCTTAGAGATACCTCATGAGGGAATATTTGTTGTCTTCTAAGTAAACATTTCACCAAACATAGATTTATTTTCTTATGATAATTAATTAAATGAGTTGACCCTAAATTCAGAGTCAAAGAGATTGAGAGCTTCAGAGATATATGGAGAGGCCAAAATGCTCTTCAAAATTATTTAACACCAAATCTTCCCAAAGAAGGGAGAATTTGTTTCCTTAATGAATTGGGATTTATTATTGATTTATTTTTTGAATAATGAGGTAAAATTGAACATGTTTGGGTACCTTATGCTATAAATTTTCTATACGATCAGTCCCTCCATAAAGGAAAACTGTCTATGTTACCCAAGGATGATTTCTGCGATGTAAATTAAGCTCGGATGTGTGGGGGATGGAGATGAAGTGATCACTACTTGTAGTGGTTTATTCCCGCACAAATATATCTTCAAGAGGATGAAGATATTTTAGAACCCATGATAGAGAATGTGGGTAGAATATGAGGAGAAACTGTATGAGGATTATAATCCTACTGATCATCTTTCTAGACTAAGGGATTCAGATGATATAGGTTTTAAACCTGGTGAGTATGTTTTTTATTCCAATGAGGAACAAACTAAGAATAAATTTCCAGGAGAATAAGGGTATCCTATATATGATAAGAGTGACGTAGATATTTATAAATTACCTAAAGGAATGTCGTGTGGACCTGCTAGTCCACCGTTATAATTACATTATTGAGAATATTTGTTGGCTGATGAAAATGAGGAGGAGACTGAAGTCTCCGGAGTTGATGGTTATGCGAGTAAACCAGAGGATGATGGTGATTATTATTACAGTTATTATGTTTATTATGATGATTATGATGAGGATGATAATGTTCAGAATGTGAGTGACTAACTAAAATCTATAAAAGTTACAGACAGTTTTAGTAGGGAGTCTATGCATAGAGAAGATGATGAGGTTGATAATCAAGATGAGGTTGATCCAATAGGATATGATTCTTCTGAGCCTGATGGAGATGATGATGAAGATTCTATCTATGAGTATTTACATTACCACCCTAATGATGCTCAAGGAATAATTCATGAACATAATGATATTATGGCTCGAGGTCAAGGGGAAGAAGCAGAAGGTGAAATTTCACCTATGCCTCAAAATAAAGAAGATTTTTAAGTGGATGGAGTTGCTTGATTTCAAGAAGAATATGATGCTTTGAATGCACTAATACATAAAAATGATATTTTAGTTGCAGATCATGAAGGAAGGGATGAATCCTCGATTATAGAGATGCCTCATGAAAAATGAGTAAGAATTGATAATGTGGATTTTGATATTGGACCTATTCTGGTGAGTGGATTAGAAATCAAAGATATATCCTGTTGGTATAGGATTATGATTCAGAAGAGTAGATGGAAGCCCATAATACTCGACAAGCTGGTGTGGAATTTATTTCTCCTACTTCACTAGTCTTACCTAATGTTTATGAGCCTCTGGTACCTTCAATGCCCAGTAACTATGTTACTAAGTCACATCGTGAACTATTCACAACTGATATATGTGAATATGTGAGATCCTATATTGGAGTAAAAAATGAAGATTATACATCTAGGAGTATTCCTACTAAATATGATACTAGTATTGCATGAATGGTCATTATGGAGAT
Source organism: Viscum album (assembly GCA_963277665.1). Classification (NCBI taxonomy): domain Eukaryota; kingdom Viridiplantae; phylum Streptophyta; class Magnoliopsida; order Santalales; family Viscaceae; genus Viscum; species Viscum album. The sequence goes on along the minus strand of OY728136.1, from coordinate 1,659,890,988 downwards.
ACATTCCCACATAATCACTACTGCTGAGACCATAGTAAGAAATAATGCAGTTCTGAGAGAGAAAGTAAAGAAAATGGGTCAGGATCTGGTATCCCTATCCAATGATTTCAGAACCACACATGGTAGTGTTATGTAGATTCATAGAAACCATGTTACAAATATACTGAGTTCATATTTGAAACATGTGAATGAGTATCTTGGAAAGATGAGCATCGGTGCATCTAGTTTGAGAGCTACCTGGCGTACTACTGAAATGGAGTCTCTCCGTACATTGATGAGAGAAGAGATGAGGTTCATTCAAAGTGGCTCTGATAAAGAGACTCTTTCCAAAGTACAAAAAAATGGTAAAATTGTTTATAACATGGAGAGAAAATGTTGAAATGAGTAATGTGTTGCTCAAAAAGAGATCAGTGAAAAATTGGACAAGTATTTTGCTAAAATCTACACCAATAAGGATCTGAATAACAACTTTAAGTACATATATGACAACCTCAAGATACCGCCATTGACTGAGGCCTTCAATACAAATGTGATCATGTAGAAAGATTTTACATGCACTCGAAAAATGTTCAAGATATATAAAAAGGATTTAGAAATGGATATGTAGTATGGGGGAGAAATCATAAATGATTTTATCAATCTTTTCATGCCTTAGCAGTGTGTGAAAGATGAAGCTATAGTGGTCCCTGCAGCTGCCTCTATTGGACTTGGTTCCCTATGTCCAACTCAATTGATAGTATCTCAAGCATTATCTTGGGTCAGGTAAGTGGTCCAAGAGAAGCCTATAATTTGTGTTCTATCAGAAAGAAGACCAAGCCTTGTAGCTAATGTTCCTACAATAGTTTCTTTACCTAGTGTAACAATTTTTTCATCCTTTACTACATCCACAAAACTGCATCCTGAACCTACTATTGACCCCTTAAACAATTATGAATCTCCTAAAAAGCCTAATCCATAGCTGTAGATCATTATTTTATAAGGCTTTTCACTTTCATTTGATTTTTTTGCTCTTTGTACATTAATGCAGATCATTTTGAAATCACTATGTTAAAAAAATTGGGATACTTATATTTACCATTTATGTTTCCTTTAACCTTTTTTCTAATCACAATTGGGTGATAAATTTATGGATGGGATCAACTCTTAACCTATGTGGAGAAACTATGCCATATGAATTATGGCATATAATCAACAGAAATTATATATATATCCTACCATTGATATAAATCGCTAACTTTGGTCTAATACAACATACTAATGGGGATCATTAAAGTGATATGATTGAACTATCTTGTAAGAACCCCATATATGTTGTATAATAAACTTATTGACTGGGTGTATAAAATGAAAGACCATATAGTTCTTTTTATAATTCATACTAAATATTTGGTATGCTAATTCATGCAATTTTTATTCACTAACATCATGTATAAATCATTAATGACCTGATTTGTGGTTTTCTAAGGGGGGAATTGTTGGAGACTTGGTGAGATAGTTGTTCTACTAATCAAAAATAATTCCATTTTTCAAATCATGATAATTCACATATTATTTTTTAAGTATTGATAATGCTATCTAAAAATATTTATAAATGAATAAATTATGTCACATGGTACAATGAATTTTAATAAGAAAATAAATTAGGGATATTTGTGTTTCAATATATTTACATGTGTAAATTTACATGATATTATGAATTTAAATAAATTAGGTAATGTTATGTATAAGGAAGACATTTTTTTAATTTTTTCAAAATCTCTGACACTGACTGGTTCAAAAGAGTCATTGATGGAAGATTCACTGATGAGGACTCACCGGTCAATGAAGACACTATTGAAGGACTCACTGATACAACAATCAACACACCAATGGACATGTCACTGATGTTCGACACACCGTTAGTTGAAAAGATTCACTAATTGATGAGTCACCGATGGGTGACAGAATGATATTTCAAAATTAGTCACCAATGACGACTCACTGGTTCTCAGATAGATCAATATTACAAATGACTTACCAATGCCCAATGTCACCGATACTGATGAACATGACTCACCGATATAGATAGTCACTAATTATGACAGTCCGATGTTGACAGACTGATGCTAATGAATCACTAATACTTATGACTCACCGGTAGTCATATAAAATATTTTTATTTTATTATTAAATATATATATCTTAATGTCATATTTAGATAGATTAATGCTTCTGAAATGATTTAATGTTGTTTGTAGGATATTAAGGTGACAATGCGAGGTACATGAATGTGGGGAGATCATTATGTCTATTAGACCTCAAAGTATAAAATATAGGCTAGCTAGATTATTCAATATACAAGAAAAGTCATAGATAATAATAGTAAGAAATAAAAGTGAATAAAAGTGAAGAGATCATGAAAATTATGATAATACTCCGAAAAACCCAAGAACTCAAAAGGAAGAATGTACGGGGAGATCAAAGAGTGAAGAAAAACCCTACTAAGTTGAATTGAACATCTCTTGATCCGGGAATCCAAAACACAAAGGCTATAATAATCTGTTTTGGAGTCAACATCTAGAGGAGGACGCATACATCAATTCCACTACAACAAATGAGTTCAGAGTGGCAATACATAATGCAATATTTGATGAATTCATTTAATTATATTTATGATTAGTGTGTGTATATGTCTGTTATACACACATTCACTCATTGGAATAGGTGGAGGATACATGATATCCTCACTTTGAAAATTTATTTATCTTTTTATATCCCACGTAGAACTTTAGAAGATATTATGTGTGATATTTTTGTTTTTTTCCCATGAAGAAATGTTTTTGATGTCAATGGTGACATGGATTGCCTTGTGTTTAGTTGTGAACCCCAATAGAGTGTGTGGATCAATCATTTTTATCAATTTAAAATACTTGGTGGAAGGTGATCACCAATTGGTTGGGACTAAGTCTCACCTTGAGATTGAAACTCTTGTTTTAATTTCTAATGTGCCTATATTTATTTTCATTTAATTTATTTTGCAACAAATTTTATTCATATAAAGTCAAACTCTGATAGTAATTTTATCATCTTTTTATAACTGTTTTGAACAAGTAGGATAGTTTCAAATGTTATATTAATATTCAAATTAGTATAGATGATAAGTAATCAATATTTTGAAAAATTAATTGAAAATGTTTGAATCTTATAAATTCACTTCAAACTGACTTAGATTATAATTCTAACTGGGGGGAGTTTTAAAATAACTAATTATTAACCTAAAATTTAATAGAAAATAAATTCATCACTTCTTGATTAATCTACTCTAACAAAAACCTACCTTCATTTCATCCATTTTTTATTACAATAACCATGTTTGTGGATGTGTGAACAAACACCTCCTCAAAGCCACATGATACGTCCACACATTTCATGGAATATAATAAAGATGGGATTAATTAAACATATGTTACAAAAAATATATATATGACATTAACAATATAATTATATTTCTATAAATATAATATATCATTTTAATTTTTACCATTTCACACACTGAAAAAGTTATATCATCATTCGTTGAAGTGTGGACTACTACCTCCTTGATGTCATGTGTTACCTTTTTCATCAAAATATTCTAAATATATGTATATATGATTAAATAATATGATATTTATTATATATACATCATTATTTAATGAAAAAAATTACTTACCTTCTTTCTAGAAGGATCATTGAAAAATGGGAATGTTACTCATGAAAACGCATGGCCTACCATCTTTATGATTGTAACATTGGTTAATTATTCATAATGATATTTAATGAGTGGTCTTAAAAGAATAATTTATGTATTAAAATTATAATTATTTCATGATTATTATTAAGGATATTTTTATATAATGACCCCTTTCACAATATCTGGCCTACCAATGTCATTTTTGACACATAAACATAATATGTTCAAAAACACCCAATATAAACCTAATTATATATATAATTTTTTACAACATTGTAATAAGGAAATATAAGTATTTATAAACATGAAAATTGTTAGGAAGAAAGTAAATAATTAAAATATGTTTATTATTCAGGATTATAAGGAAGTACATTACAAGTCTGGCTGAAGGTAAGAGATTTTGATCTCAATTTTTACATTTCTGAGATAAACGTCAAATTCACAACATACATCTTTTATGTGGTCTATATACAACCTATATTGAATTATTATATAATAAATTATTTAATCATAATGGTATTTTTAGTGTCAACTTGAATTATTCTTCTATGGGATTTGAATTAAAAATTACATTGTGGTAAACAATTTCATAAACCGATTCCTTTTCATTGGGTTATATTAAATCCTTGTTATCTTATAATATTTTAAGATTATTTGTAATATAAATTTTTAATATATAATATTTTATTTTCAATTTTTATGTGGATTTACATTTGACACAGATAACCTATTAATTTATCGATTCGCACATCAATGTTGTGTTATTTTCAAGGGTTAACTTTAGAATCTAATTTTGTTCTGAATTGTTCACACATGAATTTAAATAAAAGAAAATTAATGGATTATTATATAATAAATAATTTTATTTTATTTTATTTATTTTATTAATATTTTTTTTATATAATAGTAATGAATTACCAGTATTTCCTACTCACAATGTATTAGAAAACCTTTGTACGAAAACCCAATATCATTTCTCTATTTAGTCAATGTACTTATTTTCATCAAAAAACAATTTTTTCTAAATTTTTTTTAAAAAATTTCTTCCAAATAAAGAGAATATTATCCTCAAGAATGTTTTTAAAATATAATTTTATAAAGCTTCCACTCATCAATTACAACAATAATTTATATTTACTGTACTTGTTATATGCTATGTTGATACTATCCTTATTCTTCATCTAGAAGGTTTTTTATTGATTTGGACAATGGGAATATGGAAATTCACATCATTGATTAATTTTTTATCCCCTTTAGATATTCAATTTCTTATGATCAATGCAAATTTAATATTACCTAATTATCCATATCATTTATCATATATATTTTCATTTTCTAAACCTTATAGAATTTTTACATATGGTGTTTGATTTGATAGTTATTTTATTTAGATGGGAAATTTAGATAAATCCCTACTCCTTAATCAATGTAGATATTTGATAAGGCACAATAATCTTTAATTAAATAAATTATTTGATATATAATAAATGATATTTAAATGCAATAAATTGTTTGGGGACCAATTATTGCAATCCTCTTGATTCACCGATTATTTCGTGAGAAGGAATTAGTTGGTAAAAAAACCCTTCAAGTATATTTCAAACAAAAATAAATATGTTTCTACTCACATATTTATAAATCCTTATGAACAATATTATAATTAGTATGTTCATATATCTTGTGAATGGTCTAGATATAAAATGTATCACATTATTGGGAAGCATGGTGTCTAATAATTAAGCAATTACTTTACCTAGTATTTAGAAACAAATATCCATGATATTTTTTTAGTTTGAAATTATCGATCGATGAATTTCATTTTAATTTTATTGAATAAATCACATGTTTTATTAAATTTTCATTTCCACATTGATTATTACATATCCATTTATTTAAATGGAATGAGTTTTTTGTAATTTACCATGCCATATTTTTTCTATATATCCTTCATAGTTTATTGAATATATGTAATATGTCTTCATTTATTACACATTCATATTGACAACCCTCATTGATTCATTAATTATTAATTAATACATGAGACTTTATAAGAATTTGATCACACCCTTATTTTATTTCCTTTACTAAATATTCCAATAATTGTGCTAATGAATATATGAAAGGATATTCTAATTAGGAGTAGATTAATCAAAAAAATAAAAAATTAGGTTGTAATTCGTTTATTCATTAATAATAAAAGACTCATCTATGTATCTTGTTTAACAATATTACTAAACTATTTGGTATTCCAATATATAATTCCATGTAATCATGCATATTTCATGGTATTAGATACTAAATTTGGGATTCTGGGGTCGGAGCACTACAGTTTGTATCAAAGAAGCTTTAGTAGAAACCTTGAGAACAGTATTTATGAAAACATATATTAGGGAACATATCATATGGTATAATTTATAGATATTCATATAATTTAACACTAATGTTTTGGTTATATATATATTATGTGGCTTTTCTATGAAATAAATCTTTTTCTGGATACTATAAGTGGTCGTGGTTCCGGAAAAACTGTACCTTGGGGTAACAGCTCCAAAAAGGCATGTATAGCCTAAATGCAACATAACCTGATACATGAAAACTATCTTAACAATGAACATAGTTTGATACTATCATGGGATACACATAGTAAAATCCATATTTTCATTACAATCAATTAAAATGTATTTGAATAGATAATGACAATGAATAAATTTTGTAAAACCATAAAGCATTTAAAGACCTATATTGAAATAGTATATATAATGTATTTATGTACATATGTTGTAAAAAACATTGGTAAAAATTTATTTGGTGATTAAAATAATATGAATAATTTTCATCATATTTAATTTGAAAATTGTATTAATATGATTTTAGAAAAAGGATAAACTGTATGATGAGGGATAACTCATCAAATCCGACAATGTTTCGGGGGTTGAACCCATGACTGAAGAATGAAAATGGTTTCCAATCAATAACTATACTATGTGATGCCTTGGTTATTATATAATTAATTTTAGATAATAATGTTGACGAATAAATATTTATTAAAAACCAATGGTATCACACATAGAGATTAATTTATTAACCAGTTTTGTTTGGGAAAATAGATTGTGAAAAAAAGGATTATTTCATCGATTATACGATCCATAAAATGTAAATATTATGGCTTTAAGAAATTAAAAAATGTTCATTTTCAGATATCTATTTCATTGTGTGAGTAATGAATTCAAATTTGATCGAAGCACAATCAAAAGGTGAAATTTTGATTATAATGATGAAATATAAGTATATTTACAGATATTCCAGTTCAATTAAATAATTCCTTAATATTAGGAAATGTATTATAAAATAAAATAGATTTTATAATACTTTCATTTTTGTTCTACCAGTGGTCTCTAAAATCAAAATAGATTTTGGTATTTGAAGAACTCAACATCCCATTTATCATTGACTTCTTTAGGACCGATAACCTCCATCACTCCCTATAAATATTTACTCTTTCCCTCTAAGTCCCTATTTTTAATTTCCAATAATTTCTCCCACAACGAAACATTGTTATATGTTATTACATGTGACCATTGTACTTATCATTCCCTATTAGTAAGATGATATTTTATTAAATGTTTTAATAATGTCGAATTTCAGAAAACTAAATTTCAAATATCAAACCATAGATTTCTTTGAATGACTTTAAATTATGAGGATTAAATTTATATATTATAGGAAGAATGTAACACCTTAAAAATTAAAAAACAATACATTTTATATGATAGTGAGTATAAAACACAACACTAATCATAAAATTAAATATAACATATGGATAATTTATTTTACATTTAATATTTTAAATAAATTTAATATAATCTTCAACTTGCAATTCAAACAGTACCGAGTTAGCTTTCATCACATGAAACAATGATTTCCTCTGATACCTAACACTAAATAAAAGACAAAGTTTAACTAAAAAATAATATATTATTAAAATATTATTATTTAATCTTGTAAGAAATAATATATATTTTAAATTTTTATTTCTTAAAAGGATTAAGTAAATTTTTAAGGTATATTATTTTTTCATAATATAAAATGAATTCATTAGTTTCTGATTAACTAGAAATAAATATAAAAATAAATTCAACATAAACAAATTTTTTTACACTAAAAATGGTGTTTTATCATAATAAATTAAATTAATTGATTTTAGTGACTGATATTAATGAAAAATATATATTACATATTAAATAATATATTTTTGAAATTAATTCAATAGATTAAGAGGCATTAGATAAGAACAATCATAATTTTTTATCAACATCAATATTTTTGAAAATTAATTTTTAGCACCTTTTCATGGGGAACATATTTAAAATCTGATTTTGGAAATTTTATAATTTTTATATGTCACAAAAATAAATATTTGAATTAGGAACCTAAAAATAGCATAGGGTGGTTTTTTTTGTATTTTTCTGTGATGTTTCATAGTTTCATGAATAGTTTAGATACCACATTTAAATTCAAAAATGATTCTTCATCTAAATTATTTAGAAGAATAAATTATAATTTTTTTTCAAAGTAAAATTAAACAAATTATACATAAAATAATATACTTGAGGCTATTGTAATCAATTTAAAATTGAATTTTGATAAAAAGCACATCAAACATTTGTACCATTTTACATTAAAACAATAATTGTTGTCTCATCTATACGATTAAATTTTAATTAATTCTGGCCACTACTTTGGTTAGAATTAGGAAAAATGGATTGCATATACTAATCATAAAATTTTTTAATTTCTAATAACTTTAAATTAGTTTTTCACCATAAATATTACTGAATGTTAGAAAAATTAATTTCAACGATTAAGATAAAAAATAGCTTAACAAATTACTAATCCCCCAAAAAAAGGACCAAAATGCACAACAAACTGGTCCAAAACACATTTCAGGGAATTATTTGAACCAAATACTGAAATTTCATGTATTTGAAACATTTCTTTAGATAATTTACATTAGGAAAACCTGAGTGGAACTCCATTTTAAAAAATTTCTAAGAATGAAAATACTCCTCCACAATAAAAATGCACTCACCATTCCCATTTATAAAAACCTATAAAGAACTATTTATCACCAAAAATAGTTCCAAAAAATATATTGAAATCCATAATATTATCCTATAAGCATAAATTTGGGATTAAATCATACCAAAAATACCTCTACTGAAAACCAAAAAGGAGTTACCCGAATAAGAGGTAACTTTCATCATTATGAATTGTTATTTTGTTTATCTTTACAATAAATTCATTTAACATTATATTATGATTATAAAATTTATATATTATCATAAATATACTAATAATTTATTATTTTAATTGTTCTACTAACATATATGCACAATTCCATCAAAATGGAAACAAACTTATCGTTTGTGTGTCTAGTGAACTACAACCACACAAAATGATACTGTTCAGTTTTCCATTACCACCTCCCATGATTGGGAATTACGATTGAAATAATACTTATATATGATATATGTGATATTTTATTTGTGTTAATACTTATATTATTTTTATATAACACATACCTTCATCCTTTCCATTTTGAGTAAATATGACAACATCATTTGTGGACTTTTGGACAACTGCTTCTTCAAAATCGATGTGATATGTTGACACATTACATGAAATAAATTAACTATGGTTTTAATTAAATATATTTTACAAACATAAAAAACATATATTATATTTTTTTTAAAATTTTTTGAAATATAATATATAATTTCCTTTATTCCACTTTCACACACTGAAAACGTGATACCGTTGTTTAAGGATAAGTGGACTACCGTTTACTCAATGTGATGTGAGTCCTTTTTAATAAAAATAAGTATATATATAAGTATATATGATAAAATAATATGGTATTTATGATACAATTTAAATTATGTATATATAAATGTTAATATCTTTTCATAATTATAATTGATAAATGGGAACGTTACTTATTCACACGTACGACCAACCAACTTCATTATTGTAATGTTAGTACATTTGAATAGCTATATTAATTGATTGGTTTTAAAAGTATAAAATATATTTAAATATTAAAATTATTTCATTATTATTATTATTTATATATTTATATTATTACCCTTTTCACCATTTTTAAACAAATTAAGTCATTATTGACACATAAACCGAATATGGTCATAACACCCAATGTAAATATAATTTTATATGTAGTAGTTTAAAAAATATAATATGTGAATTAAAATTAATTTTAAGCATTTAAGAGGTTCTAATTAATGTATATAATTAACATAAGTTTATTATTTGGTATTTTAAGGACACACGTGACATATAGGACTCAACATAAGTGATTTTCATATCAGTTTCTATATATGGGTGATAAATGTCATATTCTCCACTTATTATTTTGTGTGGTGTATCTATGTACCATTTAGATATCTTATATAATTAATTAATTTATATTCTTTGTATTCTTAGATTCAATTTAAATTTCATTTTTCAAAGGTGATTTTAAATAAATTTTACTAATAAGTAATGAATTTCATAACCTAATTCCTATTCATTGGGTTATACTACTTTCTCTTTGTCATTAGTATTCTAAGAGTACACGTGTAATTTTTTTAAAAATATATTTTTATATTTAAAGTTATATTATGTGAATTTAAATTTAAAAACACAATCTATTTATTTCCCAATTCTAACATGAATTTTATAGTCTTTTTAACTCTTTACTTCACAATCTCGTTTTGTTCAGGATTTTTTTCTCTTGTATTTAAATTATAGGATTTTATTGGATCATTTTTTAAAAAATCTATTCATTTTCATCAACTATCAATATTCATGGACTTTTTAATGTAATATAATAATTTTCATACTCTTTGGACTTCAAAATGTTTTATAATATTTTTTTTGAAAACCCGACTTCCGTTATTTCTTTAGTTCGACATCCTAATTTATTCTAAAACCTCTATTTTCTAAAATGTTTTTAAAAATGTTTGTCCAATTAATGTGGATATTTTCATCAATAATAATTTTAAAATATATTTTTATAACATTTTCATACATTGATTATAAAAAATATTATTTTTACTCCTATTGGGATATGTTTTAATGATGCCATTATTATTATTTAAATGGATTGTTTTTTATTGATATAGAGTAGGAAAATATTGAAATTAACATTCCTGATTCATTTTTAGTACACATTATGTATTAAATTTTCTATAGTCATTTAACATTTAATTTATCGTAATTATAAATATAGGTTTTCATGGATATATTCATTAAATAAACAATATAACATTTTTAAATATGTTATTTATTTTGAATATTATTTTATTTACTTGGTAAATATTGAAAATTATTTCTCATTTACAGAATAAATATATTTGAAAAGGCATATAGTTTTTTAATTAAATCAATTATTCAATATATGAGTAATTATGTGGATATACAAGGCAATGTTTGGAGACCATTTAAAGTAATCCCCTTGATGCATCAGTTGTCACATGATATGAAATTAGTTGGTGAAAAAAATTTAGAAATTGTTTCAAAGTAGATTAGATGTGTTTTTACCCATATATTTAAACTATCTTATGAAAGGTCCTAATAGTATTATGATAAACCATCTTTTTAAGGGTATTTATGGTAAAAAATCACGTTCTTTGGAAATATTACATCAAATAACAAAGAATTCCTTTTATTAAATAATCATCTGTAATTATCCATGATTTTTTTTGAAAATATGTATAGATTTAATTCATTCTCATTTTATTGACTAACTAGAATGTGTTTCATTTATTTTCAACTCCATTGTGATTATACCTTATCCAAGTGGATTAGATTAATTCTCAAATTAAGACTGAACATCATGTTTTAATTTATGATTTTCCTATTTTTATTTTCTTTTACTATGTCTTATAACTAATTTCATTCTGATAATGTCAAACTATGATAGTTAGTTTATAAAATATTTATAAATATTTTGAAGAAGTGGGATAGTTTCAAATTTATGTTAATTTTATGATTAGTATAGCTGATAACTAATCAATATTTTCAGAAATTAATTGACTATTCAGAAATCTTATAAATTAACTTCAAAATGACTATGATTATATTTTAAATTGTGGGAAATTTTTAAATAAACAATTTATAACATTAATTTTAATTAATAATAAATTTACCACCTCTTGATTACTCTACTCTAACAAACACCTACCTTTATTTTTCAATTTTTGTTAATATAATAACCTCGTTTGTAGATGTGTGGACAATTGCCTCATCAATGTGATGTGAAACGTTCAAACATTACATGGTATATAACGAGGATGGGTTTAATTAAACATATGTGACATAAATAACATCTATATGATATTAATTAAATAATAATATTTCCATAAATATAATATATCATTTTATTTTTTAATCTTTCACACACTGAAAATGTGATAACATTATTCGCTGAAATGTGGACTACCACCTCCTTGGTGTGATGTGATACATTTTTCATCACAAAATTATAAATATATGTATATATGATAAAATAATATAATATTTATTAAATAAATATCATTATTTAATGATAAATGTTTCTTACCTTTTTTCCATAGGGATCATTGAAAAATGGAAATGTTAATCATGCATATGCATGGCCTACTATATCCATGATTGTAAAGATGGTTTATTTTTTCATAATGATATTTAATTAGTGGTCTTAAAATTATAATTGATTTAGAAATATTATAATTATTTCACTATTATTATTATATACAGTTTTTAAAAAATAATACTTTCACCATTGCTAGCCTACCAATTTCATTTTTGACACATAAACACAATATGGTAAAAACACCTAATATAAACATAATTGTATATATATTTGTTTACAAAATTGTAATAAGGGAAATAAAAGTAATTATAATCATTAAAATAGCTATGATTATTGTAAAAAATTAATATATGTATATTATTTTGGATTATAGGAAAGAACACGACAAGTTAAACTCAATTTAAGGGATTCTGGCCTCAATTTTTTACATTAGTGAGGTAAACGTCACATTCATGACTTAATTATTTTTTGTAGTTTATATACTACCCATTTTAAAATATTATATAATAAATTATTTAATCATAATGGTACTCTGAGTATCAAATAGAATTATTTATTTTAAGGGATTTGAATTAAAATTAATATGTGGTAAACAATTTCATTAACTGAATCCTTTTTTTGGGTTATATTATATTTATGTTATCTTTTAATATTATACGATTATGTGTAAAATCACTTTTTATTATCTAATATTGTATTCTCAATTTTTATGTGGAATTACATTTGACATAGATAACATATTAACTTATTTATTTATACATAAATGTTGTGGTCTTTTCAATTGTTTACTTCGCAATCTCATTTTCTTCTGGATTTTCCACACATGAATTTAAATTAATGTAAATTAATGGATCATTTTTTAAAATATACCTTAATTTTATTTTCCTCTATTTATTAATAATTTTTGTATTTAATAGTTTGAAATTCCCACTCTTTTTTACTCATAATGTTTTAGAAAATATATTTATGAAAACCCAACTTCATTTCTCTATTTAGTATTACTACATATTTTATTTAAAAAAATTTTTTCCTAAAAATATTTTAAAAATGTTCTTCAAAATAAAGAGAATATTTTCCCCAAATAATGTTTTTAAAATATATTTTTATTAAATTTTCATTAATCAATGAAAAAACCATATACATTTACATTACATGGGATAATTTGGGTTGATACCATCCTTATTCATCCACTGTATGGTTCTTTTGTTGATTTGGACAAGGATAATATTAAATTTGACATCCTTGATTAATTTTTTGTCCCCTTGAAATTTTCAATTTCATATGACCATTGAACATTGAAATTTTCCTAATAATACAAATTATTTATCAAATATATGTTCATTTTCTAAAACTTATATAACTGTTACATATGGTGTTTACTTTGATAGTTATTTGATTTACTTGGGAAATTTAGATAAATCCCTACTTTTAATCAATATAGATATTTGATATGGAACATTACATTTGAATTAAATAAAATATTTAATATATAAGAAATTATTTTAATATGTAATAAATTTTTTGGTTACCAATAAATCTAATCCTCTTGATTCATCGATTGTATTAGGAGATGAAATCAGTTTGAAACGAACCCTTTGAGTCTGTTTCAAAGAAGAATAAATGGGTTTCTACCCATATATTTATAGATGATTTATGAGAAGTCTTAAATGTAGATTGCTAAACCATCTTGTGAAAGGTATAGATATAAAATCAATCTAACTATTGGAAAAATTGACATCCTATAATTGTGCATTTCCTTTACTTAGTATTAAGAAATAATTATCCATGAGATTGTTTTACTTTGAAATTTTATATCGATGAATTTAATTCTAAATTTATTGTTTAAATCATAGGTTTTTTTTAATTTTTATTTCCACATATACTATTTATTATCTATTAATTTAAAAGGAATGAGTTTTTTGTTATTTACCTTGCCATATTTTTGACTCACATCCTTCACAGTTTATTAAAAACACTGAATGTGTCTTCAGTTATTACACATACGTATTTACAACCCTCATTGATTCATTAATGATTTTTTAATATGTGAGCCTTACAAATAATTTGACCTCACCATTATTTTATTTCTTTTTCTAATGATTCCAATAATTGTGATAACAAATATATGAAATGAGTTTTTATTTTGGAGTAGATTTATCCACAACATAAAAAAATTATGTTGTAATTAGTTTATTCATTTGTAATAAAAGAAAAATGTATATATCTTTTTTACAAATAATAATAAACAGTTTGGTCCTCTTGACTTGATTCTTGTAATCATTCTAATTTATTGGTATTAAACACTAAATTTGGGCTTATGGGGTCGAGGAACTACATTTGGTATCAAAGAAGGATTAGTAGAAACCATGGGGACAAGATTTATGAAAACATAGATTTAGAAACATATCCCTAAGGTAAAATTTAAAGATATTCATATGATATAATACTAATGTTTTGGTTAGATATAGATTATGTGGATTTTCCATGAAATAAATATATGTCTGGATACTATAAGTGGGCGTGGTTCTGAAACTAATGTACCTAGTTGTAACAACTCTAAAAATGCATGTCTAGCTTAAATAGAGTAGAACACGACTCATGAAATCTCGCTTACTATTAACCAAGTTCGATATTTATAGGGGATACATATAGGATAATTTATATTTTCATTACAATCCATTAAAATGTATTTGAATAGACGATGACAATGAATGACTTTTTTCAAACCTTAAACCAAGTAATGACCAATGATAAAATATAATAGTTAATGTATTTATATATTTTGGTTGTATAAAAAACCTCAGTTAAAAAAGATATTCGTTGATTAACATAATTTCAAGGATTTTCGTCATTTTTATTTTTAAAATTATATTAATATGATTTTTGAAAAAAGACAACCTGTATGATGGGGGATAACTCATTAAATCTGACAAGGCTGTTGGACTTGAACCCATGACTAAATATTGACAAGTGCTTCAATTCTACCAGTGTATTATGTGATTTCTTGGTTATTATATAATTATTTTTAGATAATAATGTTTATGAATAAATATTTATTATGAAAAAATGGTATCACATTTAGAAATTAGTGTATTAACCATATTTGTTTTGGAAAATAGTTAGTGAAAAACATAAAGTCTTGTTTCATCAATTATACGATACATAAAATCTAAATATTAGTCCATCATGAATTTGAAAAATATCATTTTTGGATATCTATTTCATCGAGTGAAGAATGAAATATAATTTTATCAAAGAAAATATAAAAGGTTATATTGTTATTATTATGTATAAATGTATGTATATTTAAAAATATTCATGTTCAATTAAATAATTCCTTACTGTTAGAAAAAGTATAATAAAACAAAAAATATTTCCTAATACTTTCATTTTTGTTCTACCAGAGGTCTCTTAAATCATAAAAGATTTTGGTATTTCAGGACTTCATCTTCCAATTGACATGATTAGGACCGTTGAACTCAATCCCTCCTTATAAATATTTACCCTTTCCCTCCAAGTACATATTTTCAATTGCCCCTAATTTGTCAAAAAAGAAACAAAGTTATATATTATTCCATGTGACCATTGTACTTGTCATTCTCTATTATTCTGAGGATATTTTATTTAATTTTCTAATGATGTGGGATTTCAAAAAATAGAATTTCAAGTACCACACACTATATTCCCTTGAATGAGTCTAAATTGTGAGGATAGTGAGTATGAAACGCAACAATAAACATAAAAATAAATATACCTCTTGATAATTTATGGTACATTTAATATTTTAAATAAATTTAATACAATATTCATCTTTTAATGCAAAAATTATTGAGTTATCTTGCATCACATGAAACAATAACTTCTTTTAATACCTCACATTAAATGCAAGCCTATGTTTTACTAACGAATAATGTATTATTAAAATATTATTATTTAATATTTTAAGATATATATTAGATTTTAATGTACTATTTTTGAACAAAATTAAGAAAATTAAAAAAATATTATTTTCTCATAAATATAAAATGAATTCATTGGTTACCGATTAATTAGAAATGAATATAAAAATAAATTAAATATAAATGAAATGTTTTAACACTCACAATAGTGTTTTTCCTAATAAATTAAATTAATTGAAATTATTGAATGATATTAATGAAATATATATATATTTTATATTCTCAATAAATTGTTTTTGAAATTAATTCAATAGATTTAGAGGCATAAGATAATAAAAAACACGACTTTTTTTTATAAAAACATCAATATTTTTATAAATGTAGTTTTAGCACATTTTCATGGGGAACATATCTAAAATATTTTTTTGGAAGGTTTATAAATTTTATATGTCAAAAAATTAATATTTTAAATAAGAAAATAAAAATAGATTATGATGATTTTTTTGGTATTTTTCTTTGAAGATTCATTATTTCATGAATTGTAAAAATACCATATTTTAATTCAAAAATTATTTATAATCTAAATTATTTATAAAAATAAATATTTATTTTATTTTTAATGTTTTATTAAATAAATTGTAAATATATTAATCTAATTTAGGCCATTTGAATCAATTTAAAATTGAATTTTGAAAAAAAAACACTTCACACTTTTGAACAATATTACATTAAAACTGTGCTTCTTGTCCTATCTTCGGGATTAAAATTAAATTATTTTTGGACATATATTTGGTTAGAATTTGCTAAAATGATTTCCATATTTGAAACAGAAAGATTTATAATTTCTAATAACATTAAATTATTTTTTCACCAAATAATATTACTAAATGTTATCAAAATTAATTTCAAAGATAAAGAAAATGAATAACATAACAAATTACTAAACCATAAACATAAAGGGCAAAAATGAACATTAAACTAGTCCAAAACACATTTCAAAGAATTATTTCAACCAAATATTTACATATTATGTAATTGGACCATTTTTTATGAAAATAGCAATGAGGAAAACATTAGTGGAATTCCCTTTCAAAAAATTTCTAAGAATGAAACTCCCCCTCCACTACAAAAACGCATTCACCACTCCCATTTATTAAAAACCATAAAGACATATTTATGATAAAAAATAATTCTAAATAACATATTTAAATATTTAAAATTATCCTATAAGCATAAATTTGGGATGAATTCACACCAATAATACCTTTGCTGAAAACCAAAAGGAGTTACCTGAAGAGGAGGTTACTTTCATCAACATGCATTTTTATATTGTTTCAATATCCTATATATTAATTAAAAACTATATCATTATTATATAATTAATATAGTATCATAATTATACAGATATTTTATTATTTTAATGGTTTTACGTACAGGTAGACACAATTCCACCAAAATGGTAACGAACATATCATTTGTGTGTATGGTGAACTACAACCTCAAAAAATGAAATTGTTCGTTTTCCATTACAACATATCATGACTGGGAATTATTATTGAAAGAATAATTTTATATGATATATATGATATTTTATTTGTGTAAATACTTCTATTATTTTTATATACCACATACCTTCATCCTTTCCATTTTGAGTAGATATGACAACATCATTTGTGGACGTTTCGATAACTACTTCCTCCAAAGCGATGTGATATGTTGCCACATTACTTGAAATATATTAACTGTGGTTTTAATAAAAAAAATTTGACATACATAATATATATATTATATTCATGTTAGATTTTTTTAAAATATAATTTAGAATATTACTTTTTCCACTTTCACATACTGAAAAAGTGATAGTGTTGTATGCAGACATGTGGACTACCGGCTCCTCGATGAGATATGATTATTTTTAAATAAAAAGAAGTATATATATATATAAGTATATATGATAAAATAATATGGTATTTATGATAAAATTTCCACTCCTGATAGACAAATGTTACTTACTATCTTTTCATAATGATAATCGATAAATGGGGATGTTACTTATGCTTACATACGACCGACCATCTTAATTATTGTAATGTTAGTACATTTTCAAAGATATATTTAATTATTGATTTTAAAAGTATAAATTTTAATTAAATATTATAATTATTTCATTATTATTAATATTTATATACTTATATAATTACCCTTTCAACTATTGTTGACCAACCGAAGTAATATTTGACACATAGACCAAATATGGTCATAACACCCAATGTAAATGTAATTTTTATATAGTTGTTAAAAAAATATAATAAGTGGAATTAAATTAATTATAAACCTAAAAGATGTTCTGATGTAAGTAAATAATTAACATAAGTTTACTATTCGGAAATTTAAAGACACACATTGCAAGTAGGACTAAACATAATGGATTCACATCTCAGTTTTTACATATCTATGATTAATGTCATATTCACAACTTATTAATTTGTGTGGTGTATATAAATACCACTTATATATATTCTATAATTAATTAATTTATTTTAATGTATTTTTTGTTTTCAAAATAAATTTTTTTGTTCTAAGGGGATTTTTATTTAATGTTACTATGTGGTAAAAAATTGCATAACCTAATTCATTTTCATTGGGTTATGCTACTTTATTGTTTTTGTTAGTATTCTAAGATTATGTGTGTAATAATTTTTTAAATTATATTATTATAATTACTATTATTTTAGGTGAATTTAAATTTTACAAATACTATATATTAATTGATCAATTATCATATCAATTTTATGGTCATTTCAATGGTTTACTTCAAAATCTCATTTTGTTTGGAATTTTTTGCACATGAATTTACATTAAAGAGTATTATTGGATAATTTTTTTTAAAATCTATTAATTTTCAGCAACTAAGGCTATTCATGGACTTTTTGAAATATTAGTATAATTTTTGTACCCTTTGGTCCTCAAAATGTTTCAAAAATATTTTTGTGAGAAAACATGAAATCAATTATCTCTTTAGTTGGACAACATGATTTATTCTAAAAACCCTATTTTCTAAAAGGATTTCAGAAATGTTTCTAAACATATGGTGGATATATTCCTCAATAATAATTTTAAAATATATTTTTGTAAAATTTCCATACATCAATAATAAAAAATATTATTTTTACTCCCCTTGGGATATGTTTTACTAATACCATACTTATTATTCTTATGGATGGTTTTTGATTGATTTGGGAATGGATCATATAACAATTTACATCCTCGATCCATTTTTTTGTCCCCATTAAATATTAAAATTTATATGGTCATTTAACATTGAATTTACCTTAAAAATCTATAACTTTTTTAGGGATATGTTCATTACATAAAAAATATACCATTTTAAATAGATTATTTAATTTTAATATTATTAGATTTTCTTGGGAAATATTGAAAAATATGTCTCGTTTATTGTATACAGATAATTTATAAGGAATCTTGTTTTTTAATTAAATAGATTATTCAATATATGAGGAATCCTTTGGATATCTAGACAAGGATTGAAGACCATTTAAAGTAATCCATTTGATGCATCAATAGTTACATGAGATGAAATCAGTTGGTGACAAACTATTAGAATTTATTTCAATATAGAGTATATGGGTTTTTACCCATTTATTTAAACAATAATATGAATGATCTTGATATTAGTATGATAAACCATATGTGAAAGTTAATTATTGTAACAATATCATCGGCTTGGGAAATATGAAATCCAATAATTAAGAATTTTGTTTTATTCAATATTTAATTGTAATTATCCATAATATTTTTTAACTAAAATTAAGTATGGATGAAATTCATTCTCATTTTATTGATTAAATGTAATGTTTTTCTATTATTTTCAATGCTATTTTGATTATACCATATCCATTAATTTAAATGGAAAGTGTTTTTAGTTATTTACCTTTCCATATTGATTAGAAAATTTTTCCTCAGTTTATTGATTTCATGAAATGTATCTCAAATTATTACCTTACCATATTGATTATTCTAATTGATTCATTATCTCATGTACGATACTTGACCTTTTTGGAGTATTGATCTCACAATTATTTTATTTCCTTTCCCCAGGATTCCAATAAGTGTTATTTGAAAGAAATGAAAGGATATGCTAATTGAGAATAATGTTATCCTGAAAAAATAATGCTTTAATTACTGTATTCATTTGTAATAAAAGACTCATATATGAATACATCTTAACAAGACTACTAAACTCTATAGTACTTCAAGATTTGATTCTTTGTATTCATTATAATATAATGGATGTGGACACCAAATATGGGTTTTTTGGGGTCTGGGAACAACATTTTGCCCAAAAATTATAGAAAACATGACACACAACTCAAGATAAAATACTAATCTGGTAACCTTAGACATTAAAAAATTTACATAATTTTAGATCTTCATCATAACAAAAAAAAATTGTGAACTATTCTAGTCTTTCTACATATGAGATATTCTTATATATTAGTCTATCCCTTGATTCCAACCATTATAGGGTGGATAAAATTCCAGTAAATAGAATTCAAATAGATAAACATTTTCTAAACGTAAACCATAATTTACCTCCCAAAAATATCCCACTTTAAGACTTATTTTTTGGATCCTTATCGACTGTCTAGCACTTTATAAAACCATTCTTCATTAATAGTGTGCTATGTTTTTGCATTTCCCTTCTACTAGTCCATGTCTTACTACGGAATGAAGTTACATCAATGCTTATTAAATTACATCAGTGGTGAACAAAATATACTATATTTTAAATTCCTGTTATCTTTTAAAGATGTAAATTTTCTCCCCCATTATGTTTATGATAAAATGATACTTCAGTTAAATGCGGTTTACATGAGAAATGAATACAATTTTTATATGTGAATTATAATTTGAATATCATTTAAAAACAATTATTTGTGAATTCTCTTATGTTCTATTAGTGACTAAATTATTCAATCCATTTTTTATTATTCTACTTTAGATACATACTATACATCCATTGTACATAGAGTAAATGTTTTCTATAACTGTTATATTCATCTATAAATTAATCCATTATTGGTAAGAAAAACATTTTGTGCTCTTATGGGAGTCTGAATATTCTAAAAATTGAACATGAATATGTCCATGAAAATGGTTATTTATTCAAAAGCACAATGTTTTGTCTTAAATTGTTTTCACATACATAAGGATTTATAATATTTATTGTTATTATTCAATTCCTCGAATCGATAAGAATAAAATTCTGAATCCCACTAAATATTCAACATATGCTCATGTCAAAATCCACAAAAACTTTAATTGGACTCATTTTTTATTGTTGGTTCCTTGTAATTAGATAGATAAAAAATTCCAAAAAATATCATTTTAGATTAGTTTAAATAATATAATTCCATATATTTTAATGATATTTTTGATATAGTCTATCTAAGATAATATAATGGTTACAATCCAATTATATTTTTCTATATTCACCCCTACTATTTTCTTGGAATGAAATAGATACTTCATCTAGAATATTCAATCCAACATACATTTTTACTCTGGATTGTTTGGAAATGACGAACCCATCTGAAGCATTGAGTATAAAAATCAAAACAACATGATGAATTTTCCATCACTCTAAACTTGGAGTAATAAAAAAAATATGTTTTCCACATATTGAAACATTATTTATATGTATATGAATCAAATTTATAATAAAATTTAATAATATATTTATTCAATAATATAATACTTTTCTTCTATTTATAATCCAATTTATAGTTCGAAAATTCAATGAATCCTAATAGCTACATCATGTAATTTTTTCCCTCTAACTAACTATATAGGAATTCAGTTTTTACATCTATATGTTTTGTGTACATATCCTCCACTTTTAACTTTATATGAATATCCCCAATAGATGTCGGTTAAATACAGGTGATAATTGTTTTGATATATTAATACATTTCATCCATTGAAATCCCTTTTCCACCAAGAAATCCATACATCTCATATTTCTATAATCATTTTTTCTAATTATAAATATATATTATTTTCATTTGAATTTTTCCCTTCCGATAATTTTTTTAATTCCAATTCCTTTTTGGATTCTAATAAATTCCATTCATTATTCAAAAATTAATTCCATTATTTATAATCATAAATTGTTACATTATTTTTGAGGATATATGGATCTCTAATATCCATCTGAAGAATAATTTTCATATCATTGCAAAACATCTTACCCATGTTTTGCACTCTTGTTGATCTCCTCAACAATATTGGTTATACTTTCTTCTCAAATCATCTCATTTTTGGGTACCTATACATTCAATACTCTAACTAAAGATTCATCAAACCATTAAACATGAGGAAAATATTTTTTTCATCTCACTTATTGACTTCTAATGTTTTCATTTGAGCTCTTAAAAAATTCTAAAATTTTGGTTCTCTTACACCAATCATATTGGACATAGATAATTGGTTTATAAAAAACGTTCTTATCCACTATGGTTTTATCCTTCAACATAATATTTTCATTTATGATAACATAGAAGCTCCTAATGATTTGAAGACTATAATCACCACATAAATGATATCTAATGCTATCCTATTTATATCCAATGATAAAACACACTACATATTTTAACTGTAGTTTATGTTGATCCTTGGAATCAAAATAAACATATCCCAAACTTCTGTATAATATATAGTGGTGAACATATTGTTTCATATAAGTCCATAGATTCTATAAATGTTCCTAACCAACTGTCGATGCTGGTATTTTTTTGAAAAGGTATTTAGCTATCATAAGTGCATATAAAAAATTTCCATGTACATTTAATAGTGAAACCTCATACTTTAATACGTCTTGGTTAATATCCAGCTCATACATGTAGCCACTCCATTTAGTTGTGTAGTTTAAAGCAGCATCTTCTCAATATGTATCCTTTATTTATCTTAAAAGTATTGATGTAATATATGTAATACTCACTGTGTTGTAATTATGAAGGAATTTCCTCTTGTGGAAAAATTTTCATATGAAAAATAATAGAATTATGATTCAAAATGTTAATACCTAATTTTATAATAGTGTCTTTTTTTTACAAAGTAATGTCATCCTTTGAGGTAATAAATAGGAGATGTCCCAAAAAATCTTAGTGAACCAATTATAACTTACTGTAACATCCTAAATAAATAATGAATATGAGATTTTCATATTTATTAATAGTTTTGAATAAATTGTTAATATTACTATAAAGGGAATTCTCTGCTCGATGGAGTAACCAATTAGCAACAACGATTTTTTTTTTAAATCTTACGTTGCACAATAATATAATAATAATATAATTTTAAATGGTAGTTAACACCTAGATATTGTAATGATGGGAATGAACATAACTAACTAAAAAATTATTATATATTTTTGTTAAATATTTTTACATTTATCCAATAAATTTTAGAGGCCTAAAATGCGAATGAATCCAATTTTAAGCATTAATATTCTAATATTATCTAAAAGATCGATTAACCGCCATATGATGGAGAACCCTTTTTAAATATACTTTTTGTAAATATTATATTTTATATTTGACAAAATAAAATACTACTTTATAATCAAGAAATAAAAATTTACTTTTTGTAAATTTTTGTTATTTTTTCGATAAAGTTTATTTTTAAATGAATAGTGAAAAATCCAGTATTTTAATTCAAAAAATCCTTTTAATATAATTTATTTATATGGTTAGATTATATTTTTAATTGATATTAATGTGTAATTAAAATATATTTTTACAATTTAGTCCAATGGTGGTCATTTTAATTTATTTAACATTGTAATTGGACATAAACAAGTGTCAATGTTTTGATAGATATCGTTTCATAAAAACACGCAATTTGTATTGACAACGAGAATTAAATATAAAATTAATTAATTCAACTTATATTTATTTAATTTGGTAAAATGAACATAATTTTTGAATTTGGAATATAAAATTTACGTTGGATAAATTTTTGGTATTTTCCTAAAAAATGTTCATTTTTAATGAATAGTAAAAAATACTGCATATTACATCAAAACTGATTTTTCTTCTAATTTAATTATATAGATAGATTATACATTTAATTGGTTATAAAGTTTAATTGAATTATATTTTTATCACTTAATTCAATGTTGTTCATTGGATGTGATTTCACTTTCATATTGGATGAAAAAATGAGTCAATCTTTTGATAAATTTTAATTCTTAAAAACCCGTCTTTGGTTTTGACAACGTGAATTATTATTAAATTAATTACTTCAATTTCTATGTTTAGAATTTGAAAAATTTATTCCATATATGGATTCAGAAGGACCAAATTATGTAATTAGTATTATCTTATTTGTGGACATTAAGAATAGTAATGACGACAATTATCTTTCATTATCAGGATTAATGACTAATTGGGTAGTTTAGGGTGATAAAATAACATAATAACATTACAAAATGACCACACAATGTGTCAAAATCCTTATGGTTGTGTCATGGCCTACCATGGAATTCCTTGTTCCAACTTTGGGACCCCATGGAATCAATTTTGTGTGATGGTGACCATTTATCATATTTTTTTTACAGAAAGGGAAATATAATAAAAATATGTAATACCTAAGTAAAAAAAATTTAATTTTGTTTATATAAATGATTTTTTTACAATAAATAGGAATTTTAAATCTAAAAATATTTACTACAACATGTTATTTTATTTATAATTTTTATACTTTAAATGAATAAATTAATTTATGACACAATGATGATGCAGTTATTACCTCATTAATGAATGATTTAAATATATAATTCTATATGTGTTAAAATAACTGTTCTGGAACTTGGGATGATATCCACGAATTTTATACACAATTATGACCTCTAAAATAAATGTTAATTCTTTTATTTCTATGTAATAATGCTTTTATGCTTTTATCAAAAGTCACCTACCAAATAGTGTCGAAATTGGCATAAATGAGTTTTAAAACGAATGTTATTTTATTAAATGGTATAAAAGTACAAAAACTATAATATTCTGAAAACATAAATATAAAATATTAATAATTTCATTATTGATACAATAATGGGACTATTGGTATTTCAATGTAATTATTTTGACCGTATAGTTTAAAAATAAAAAATGACGTGGTAAGAATTATTAATTTTAACTAAGAGTTTAAATGAAAAGATAAGGTGAATTATATGACCTAAACTTTTATAAATCCTATTTTATGATTTGAATTATAACCCTTATCCTCTTATCCTAGAAATATATCATTTTGGAACAATTATAATTTGAAAAACATATTATAATATGTTAATATTTCATGACTTTCCAAAAGTGCCACTCCTCCCTCTTATAAAAGGCCCCCACCTCTACCACCTTACCCATAACTCTAAAGCCCTTAGATCATCCAAAATCTACTCATATTATCTCTCCAAATCCCTATATTACACCTAGAAGCCATACTTTTGGCATAAGTCTTCCTAATGATGCCTTTAGCTCAAATCAAAAAGAGTTTCCCGATTTAGAGGTAATGTCTCCTCTCAAGTTTCATTATTTTATTTTCCTTCTTCACTCAACACTATCAAATTATTTTTTGATCCCATAATAACAAAATTATCCAAAATATACAACGATGTTGTTATGATAAGGAATCTTCAAATAATTACCCACACCTTCTTCTAATGGTTAAATAACATACTGTTTCTGTGGGTGGAGAATTACTGCCTCACAAAACAATGATTGTTCAATCTTTTTTAACACCTCTCATGGTTGACATTATGATGTCACTTTATTATGTATATTATATATATGGTATTTATTATTTCTATATGCTTATTTATTTTCTATTTAAAACATACCTTTATGCTTTGCATGGTTTGAAAATGCGATAATTTCATATGAGGAAGTGTGGACTACCGCACCTCAAGTGATGTGACTCATTCATGCAGTACATGGAATGTATGAACAATGAAATTAATGAACTTATGTGACCTATATGAAATATATATTATACTGCAATTATAATATATATATATATATATCTCATATATTTTGAATTCCATTAATATTACAATGAAATGAAAGTAGCGTTCATGCGTACGTACGACCTACCGTCTCCAAAAACGTTTCATTTCATTTTTTTCTCCAAATGATATGTAATAGTATAAAATGAATATATTATGGATATATATGATATTTAAATCATTAATATTATTCTGGATATTATGTAATTATAAATACATGGACAATTCTTTTCAAACAAGTTCATTTTTGACTCATGTACCAGACATCGACAAAAACATCTGATATGAACTCACATAATTAAATAATTATTGTAACAATATAATTTGTGATATGAATTTAATAATAAACATTAAATTAGGTTTTTATGTAATTAAAAATTGAAAAAATTTTATTATTCAGGAATATTAAGAAACGAACAAGACAAGTCAGACTTGAGGTAAGGAATCCTACCTCTCTCTTTCTTTTTAAGTACTCTATTTTATGTCACTTCTTTTAAGTTCATATTTATTATGATGGTTATGTTATTTTATATTCCTATTAATGTAATTTTTATGTTTATTTTACGAGATACCCTATTTGATCTCATCAATCCATTTTTTAAAAATTTGAGTGGCACCGTTGGGCTGCAAAATTTTTGTAAGGGATGTCTTATCTCACTTTTAATTCTATGAGATTTCCATTGTTCACCAATTATTTATTGAATTTGGTGTATTGTGTACTGCCATTTAATATATATTACAATGATTCTATTAATATTCATGGTATTATGTGATTCATTTGTTGTTTATTATCTTTTGGTCATACGACTTGATTGATCACAACGAGGTAAGGGGTTTTTATCTCACTTTTTATTCCCCTGATATTCATGCGACATTTTCCACTATTTACATTTTTGTTGTTTATGTAATTACCATGATTATAATCTTTGTGTAGTATAAATTAATTTATGGGTATTTACATCTTCATTTAATGACCCTTCTTTTATTGGGTGTACATTTTGAAAGATACACAAATCGGCAAGGGAACCTTTCACCCTCCTATTTTTAAACGACTTCTTTCGGTTAGGCCTTTTAATTTACATCTTCTTATGTTGAGAAATGTTATTATATGTACTTATTTCTCTAAATTTTATGTCCAAGTGATGAGATACCCTTTTTTCTAATCATCTCATTTTCTGAATTTTATAGTGATGTCGTTAGGCTGTCAAATTTCTGTAAGGGCACTTCTTAACCCAATTTAAATTATTTGGGTTAAATCTATACTTCTTGATTATGTTGTGCTATGAATATTTGTGGATGACCTCTGATTTTTTTACACTTAATATCCACATATAATCGGTGTATTCATATTTTTCCCACATAATTATGTAATTGATTTATCCTTAATCTATGGATACCATCTTTGTAAGGGACTTCGTCACAATATCCTTTTATTGAGGCATATTTTGTTTTATACACAACTATCATTTATACGGTGTATAAACCCCTTCAAATTTTACATTTATTCAAAAGAAATATTTTCTCAACAAAGAGTTTTACTAAATGATAAAAGTATGTTTCTTTTTAACATATGTGGTGACAACGACCTTCTGTCCGCCGTGATTATTATTTTATCCTTTGATTCCTTATCAAGCCATAATATTTTTTAAATGTAAAATAAATACCATATACTCTTTAATTTATTTTGGTATTGAAAATGGTTTTGGTACTGGATTATTTATGTCAATATATTTTATTGAAATGTGGAAATTTTTTCTTTCCTTTGTATTTCTTCTATGTGTTATGATTTTATAACGGTACTTAAACATTTGACGGGTGGTTATGTGATAAACCAAATGATGGGTGGTTCCATGATATACAGGGACGAGTGGTTATGTTATAACCTCCAATGAATTGGGTATGGAAGTTGGCCGTATAGCTATTCCATTTAGTGATATGTGTTGAAGTAGACTGTATGGTTATTCCATTTAAGTATGTTTCAGTAAAAAGTTACCTTTATAATTTATGTGTTCTTTATATGGGTTTTATGGTGATATTTTGGTTACAAATGGGTAAGAAATGATCTTTTATTCAGTGAAGAGTATTTACTACTTCATAAAGGTAAAAAATTATTACTTATAATTAAGTATTCATGGGTTACTTATTGTTTTGAAAAACTAATAGTTTTCCTTCTTTGTGTATCCCTTACTAAGATTTTTATCCTCATCCCATATTTTTTACATGTTTTCCACAGGTCATAAAGATGAATAGGGTCAAGGATGGGATCAAGGAAAGACATACTGTCTAAAACATGGAAGTAGTAATGTTTCTTTTTTATGAGTTTTTTATTTTGTTGAAAAAATGGAAACTGAGTAGAAGTGTCTACTTTATAATCTTTTGATATGTAACAATTATGTCCTAATTCTCTAAAACTCTAAACCTGAAAAGATACTCAATGTTACTTATTTATATAATTCAATATTATGTAACTTTTTATGTTTGGGTCTGTATAGTTGTTATCAGAGGTCGGTTTAGATAACTTTAGAGGTTAGAGTGTTGTTTAAGAAGAAGTGACAAGCTGTGTGTAACCACAATGGTTAGTATATTAGATGGATTCATTGTTATTTTTTAAAGATGGAATGAGTTTGAGATAACTTGGATTAGTATACCTTAGTGTTTATCATCCTCATCAGTACATGATGATTTTGATGATATAATCACACAGAAATTTTTTGTATTAGTAAATGGATGGATCTAGACGGCAATAAAGTGACAATGGGTTTGAGGGAAACTGTGGCAGTTCTCTGATTAAGAGACTGGATGAAATGGGTGATTCAATGAGAAATCACATGGTTATCATAAACCAGCTATCTGAAGTCATGATTAACCACTTTAAACTTTGTGATTTCTCTAATGCATCATGTATGAGAGAACAAACTCTATGTGGAAGTTCCGGTAATAATTATAATTTTTACCATTAGGGTTTATATGATCCTTACTTTTGAGGTAATTATGGGTTACTATATGTTATGATGGAAAATGAAAGGCGTGAGATAAACTTGATGTTAAAATATGTTATAGTTTTTTTGTAGATTTTACCACTTTTTGGGGAATTTCTTATGAAATATATAGTTTTCGAAAAAGGAAAAAAGGTAGACCGTGTTACAACCTGTTGCGTCTGATGAAACTACATGGATCAAACCTGCAACCAAAGTGTGAATGGTATTTATCGCCTACCACTAGACTACGTGAAGTCCCTGGTTATTATGACTAATTCTTTTTTAGTTAAATGATCTTATGAATTTGGAATAAGTTTATTTTGGGTTATCTATGGAAATTATTAACCTATCATGGAGGATATGTGATTAAGTTAATTAATTTTTTTATGAGACATTGAGAGTAAATGATGTTATTTGGAGATAAATGTAAAGATTTTCCTTGGATGAATATGTGATTAAATACTTTAGAGATTTGGGTTTCAATATTATTTTGGATTAATTTGATGAATTTTATGGATAGTTGATAATTGAATGGTCTTTGATGAACTTTGGGTTTTGTTGGAAAATAATTGGAGATTAAGAGTAGTTTTTCTTTTTGTAAACGATTATCCTTTTTTAGGGATTATCTGATTTTGTACTAATAATTTTGGTTTTGGATAATTCTAAAGACATGGGAAATATATAGTTCATATTTTTTGGATTATGTGATTCTCTATAATTTGATAATAGAACTATTAATGTGAACAAGTCGTCCGGAAAACTCCTTGTTTAGAGAAAAAAGGAGTTTGTGTTGGAAATTTAGTAATGGATGAATGTATACATTAAAAGTACGTATGTTTCCATATGTATTTATTCAATTTATTAAATTACCTCATAAAAATTATTAAAAGGAATGTAAAAAAACATTGTTGGTTTCTATTTCCTACTGGGTAATCAGAGACTGTTTACACACATCATAAGTTTGGGATTTGTTTGTGGTTAACTTTCTCTTAATCATGTTTTCTATCAGTCCCCATCAGAACATGACCCTTTGTTTTCTCTTCCATATCCATTTTTTTCTACATGGAATCCTAGTATGGGTTAACTAAGGTGACCTTTGTACTTCTATTTATTTCTTATAATGTGATATTTATACTGACTCTTTTTCCAATGTGGGACTTTCAATGAAGCTTCCAAGCACATTTTTAAAATTGAGAGGATGCAATTCCCATAAGGGGGAAAGGATGTAACATCCCAGCTAAATAAAAAATATAACCTTTTCATATTTATTTATATTTGTGAATAAAATTTTAATATTTCTTTAATGTGAATTCTATGTTCGATGGCATACCCAATACAGAACAACGAGATTGTTTGAAATCTTACGTTGCACACTAAAAATAAAATACTATTATATTAAATGGTAGTTAATGCCTAAACATTGTAATGGAGGGAATGAACAGAACTAAATAAAAAATGATTATATATGTTTGTTAAATATTTGTACATTTATCCAATAATTTTTAGCGGTATAAAATTCTAATGAATCCAATTTAAGCATAAATATTCTAATATTGTTTAAAAGATCGATTAACTGCATTTTAATGGAGAACCATTTTTTAATATAATTTTTTTCACACTTATATGTTATATTGGAAAAAATAAAATCCTTCTTTTGAATAAATCAATCAATATTTACTTTGTGTAAAGTTTTGTTATGTTTCTGCTAAAGTTCATTTTTTAAAGAATAGTGAAAAATGCTGTTTTTTAATTCAAAATCACATTTTAATCTAATTTATTTCTATGGGTATATTATCTTTATAATTGTTTTTAAATTGTAAATAAAATATATTTTTACCATTTAATCCAATGGTTGTAATTTTAATTAATATCACATTGAAATTGAACAAAAACAAGTGTTAATGTTTTAATAGATATTGTTTCTTAAAAACACGCTATTTGTTTTAACAGCGGAAATTAATTATAAAATTAATTAATGAAACTTTTGTGCTTTGAATTTGGAAAAATAGACATCATTTTTTAATTTGGAATACCAATTTTCTTTAGATAAATTATTGGTATTTTTTTGACAAATGTTCATTTTTAATGAATAGTGAAAAATATTGCATTTTACTTCAGAACTTCTTTTTCATATAATTTATTTATATAGATAGATTATCTTTTTAAGTGGTTTTAAATTTTAATTGAATTATGTTTTTATCACTTAATACAATTTTTTTCATTGTAAGTGATTTCACTTTCAAATTGGATGTAAAAACGAGTCAATCATTTGAAAAGATTTACTTCTTAAAAACCCGTCTTTAGTTTTGACAACGAGAATTATTTGTAAATTAATTACTGAAATCTATGTGTTCAAAATTTGGTAAAATGGATTCTATATTTGGAATCATAAGCTCTAAATTATGTAATTATGAATCTTGTTTTCGGACATTATGAATAGTAACGACGACAATTATCTTTAATTATCATGATTAATTAAGATTGGGTAGTTAAGGATAATAAAATAATATCATAATAATATAAAATGAACCCAAAATGTTTCCAAATACTCTTGGTTGTGTCATGGACGACCATGTAATTCCTGTTACCTACTTTGGGACCCAATGGAATCACTTTTGTTTGAGAGTAACCTTTTATAATATTATTTTCTAAGGAAATGGAAATATAATAAAATTATGTAATACCTAAGTAAAACAATTTTAATTATGTTTATATAAATTATCTCTTTGAATATAAATAGTAATTTGATAGGTAAAAATATTTCCTACATCATGGTATTTTATTAAGAATTTTTAGACATTAAATAAGTAAATTTATTTTTGGCACAATGGTGATACAACTATTACATCATTAATGAAAGATTTAAATATATGATATTATAAGTGTTAGAATATTTTTTTT
The DNA here is from genome assembly GCA_963277665.1 of Viscum album. Taxonomy (NCBI): domain Eukaryota; kingdom Viridiplantae; phylum Streptophyta; class Magnoliopsida; order Santalales; family Viscaceae; genus Viscum; species Viscum album. The sequence goes on along the minus strand of OY728136.1, from coordinate 1,659,858,785 downwards.
GAAACATGAAATGCTATACAAGAATTTTAAAGATAATTATTACATGTAAAATTTATGTTAATGCTTTTATTTCGAAGGAATAAACCTTTTATTTTTTTAACAAAAGTCAACTACCAAATAATGTTGAAATTGGCATAAATGACTTTTAAAACAAATGTTTATTTTTTAAACGGTATAAAAGTCCATAAAATATAATATTCTGCAAAATTACATATAATATATTAATAATATCATTATATATAAAATTATGAGACTATTTTTATTTTAAGGTAATTATTATAACCTTATAGTTTGAAAATAAAAAAAGTTGTAGTATGAATTATTATCAATTTTACATTTTTGTGTATCCCTTACTATTCATGTTATTCTCCTCCCAAGTTTTTGAAATTTTTGACACATGATTTAAAGATTAATATGGTCAAGGATGGGATCAAGGAATGAAATTTTGTATAAAACATGTAACTAGTCATGTTTCTTTTTAAGATTTTTTATTTTATGAAAAAAATTGAAACTGAGTAGAATTGTCTACTTTATAATCTTTTGTGATGTAACAATATGTCCTACTTCTGTAAAACTCTAAACCTGAAAATATATTCAATGTGAATTATTCATTTAATTCAATATTATGTAATTTTTTAAGGATGGGTCCTTGTACATACAGCCTTTCAGATTCAATCCAACCAATTTTAAGGAAAAACATCTCTATTTCTCAAATTAAACATTCATACATTGTTATTGACATGTGATTACTATGATGTATAATTTTAGTGGATAGAACATTCGTTCTCTTTTCACCATGATAACCAATCTTACAACTCCAATCTAATATATTTTATGATGAATAAAATCTGACACATAAAATTGAATCTTTACATTTGGTCAAATAAAACAAATCATAATATACATCTTTTGAAACATCCTTGGATACCTGAGTTACATTCCAAATAAAATTCATAAATCTAGTCTCAATGAATATTCATTAACATTTCATATGAAATTTGAGTTCTTCCACTGACCAAGGATATATCACACTTCACTCAGTTTCATGGATCCGACATTATTCATCAAAATATTTACCATTCCTTTTACAATGATCTTTAAATATGTATTATGAAAAAAATATAATTTTTAAAACATTCATACACAAAACATTAAATTATGTATACTCCCTCATTTAATAGAAAGATTCTCTGAATTTAACCACCCATTACTCCAAAAAATGATTACAATGAGAAAAAATTAACTGTCTACTTTCATCCAAAATACATATTATTATTTTCTGAAATTTCATGTTCTTTTAAATCTTTCTATGTGAATCCTAAAACAATTATTAATGTGTATATTCTTCCCACATTTCCAGAAATTATGACTAGGGCCAATTAATTTTTTTTTGGCATTAATCCCTTAGCTTAACATATAATTGTTTATTCCAGTTTACCTTCCCCAAAGGTGACCATCCTAATCCATTATCATTATGTGAACAACCACATGGTTCTTTAAATTCCTTTGAAAAAAGTTATTAATTGATAAAAATAATTTGGATATTATAAAACATCAGATATATTTACACATTGGAGTAACATATTATAGTAAACATCATAATCGAACTTCTTGAATGTGATTATAGTAGTGGGAGTTATCATAATTCATTGATGAAAATAACTCTTCACTGATTTGAGATACCCTCAGATAATATTAAAATTAATCATGTCATGTTTTACTAGTCTTACTTATGAAAACCATAATCAATATCTCCACCACATCCTTAAAATATTTTTCCACTACATATGATTCTCATATGTATCTTCTGGTGCCTTCGAATATCTTTGATCTCATCCAATCGTTTCCATCTTCCAAAAAACAATTGGAAAGTAGAGCATCCGTGTCCTATTGAATGATATGATCCTTTATCTATATTCATAGTAATCCATTTCTTTTCCATTTATTTTGACTACATATAACATAATATTATCCCATGATAGGTATTTTTAGTATATGGGATTCTTTCATAGAGTACATGGATTCTAGTGGCTAGTTTATCCCAATGAAGGAAGAGTCTTATGTATATGGTGTGGTGATCCCCATAAATAAAACTATATCATATTTTATTGAGATGGAGAGAATGAAATTTAATGTAAAACAATATTGTTTTATGTTCTTTTATATTATATGTTGATTATATTATAATAGATCAAGAATATTTATACGTTTATTCCTTTGTAATGATCATATAGTTTTCATCCAACACCCAAAAAAAAATTGATAACATATTTATCTTACCTTCCTTTTATTATATTTCAATAAAAGGTTAATTAATGAAATTTTTTTGTTTTATTATTTTTTGAAACTATATTCATCCATTATGACAACATGATAGGATTTTTTGGTGATATTGAGACAAAAATATATGGATCATTCTAAACAATCTTTAAAATGAATCATTTGAGAGATACATATGGGAAGATCAATCTTCCTACATATTCTCTATATAAAATATTTTTTATACAGGAATGCTAAAATTTTATTTAAACATAATGTGATCATGAATTCATGTTAGTTAAAAAATTAATTCTATTTTATTATATCAAAATTATTTAATTACTCAATTTAAAAAAGCATTTTTTTAAAATATAAAAAATATTTGGATAATCAACTTTGTGATCCATGTAAAAGATCCACTATAAAAAAAATAAAAGATTTCATAAAAAACACTTAAATTTAAATTTATTTGTTAATTTGATATATAATAATAATATAAAAAATTTATAAGACTGATGTTATTGTTGTACTGATATATTTTTAATAATTTAAGTCCAACATTCCTTCTTTTTAATATCATGGTTCATAGATGGTAGATCATATAAAAAAGTAATATAAAATGCTATATTAAGTTAAATAATATTATATAAAAATAATAAAAGTATAAAATACATGATTTTTAAACAAAAATTTGTTTAGTAAATACAATAACACATAATGATGATTAGTTTTCCATTTCTCTTTTTATTAAATAGTCAAAAAAATAAACTAGTGAAGGATGAGAAAACATATTTATGGGAGAATTGATACATCCTTTGAAGTATGGTTGTGTTAGAGTTATATATTTTTCAGTCACATTAAATTAATATATTGAAATATCATTGGGTATAATATATATTGATATTAATGTCAAATATTTTACATCCAAAATACATATTCAATATTTGAATGTTATTAATCCAGATGAATTCATGATATAAGATAAATAAATAGAGAAATTATATATTTAAATATAGAAACAAATATAGTGAATTTAAATTCGTACAATAAAATTAATAATTTATTATTTCACCTGGAATATGTGTCCTTCCTAAGGTAGGAATATTTTTACATATTCATAAATATTGAATTTAATCATAAATCATATATCTTATTTTATTATTTTTCAGAGTTCCAGATAAAAAATAAAATGATATTAATGTATTAAAAAATATACACTCTGTCATGATTAGTGGTATGGAATAGAACTTCACCGGTGATAAATAAAAAATAAACCAATACCCTCTTTTCATGTGAGAGTTGTGATTCTATGAACTAATGAGTTTCATATTGAGATACTTGTACCCATTGATGGTCATGGGGTTCAATAATATGGAATAATACATTAAAACATCCATAATAATAATTCTTAATCATTTAAGTACATATTATTTGAAAATGTTTTTCAATTAAATCTTTCATATAATTGAAAAAAAATTAAACTGATTTTTTTATTTGAAATAATTTATAAATTTTCAACGGAATAAAAACGTAATTAGTAGACTGATTTAATGTTAGAAAATTATAATCTATTTTATAATATTAATGGATCTATTATTATATGAGATAAAAATATATCACACTACTCTATAATTATTGTGGTTTTGATGAATTTTATATTTGATGAATTTAATATAATCAATACATTACAATTAAATAATAATAATAATGAAATTTTCATCATATTTTTCTAAAAAAATTAATGAAAACATTTAAAATGGAAGGGTTGGGGTCCACTTCATGTGGTTATATATTATATTATAAGGAATAATTATTATGAAAAATAATTGATTATGTATTTTCAGTTACATTGAAATCGGTATGACATTACATATACTCATAATTTTTCTTCCATTTTGATTATTTTGGATTCATTGGATGTTGATCCACATAAAGGTCATAAGGTTTTCAATTTTCTTAAAGTTGATTAAGTTGTTTGAGTCATAGAAATTTGGTGATATTTGGAATAGGTTGGACATATTTAATTGGTAATGTACATATAACATTGTGTAACCATGTTAGTTATTACATGAAATAATGATGTAAATTAATAATGTTGTAAGGATAAGGATACTTACACAACATATATTTATGTCATGTTTCATGGTATGAATTGTGGGTAGTGATATGTCTTTGACAATGTGGTCATGATTTTTCTTTGTAACTATATTTTGGGAAAAAACATGTTTCATTCAATGATAGTGTTGATGATGACAACTTGTTGGGTGTCACACTATAGTGATCACCCTATGATAATTTGTGAGCACCCCATTACAAAAATATGTTTCACTTTTTTGACTAGAAAAATAAATCCTGCCACTAACCTCCCCACATGAATCCCTCCTAGGATGGTAATTGAGACATGAATGACCCCCTAAATCCCATATCTAATAGGCTATTGGGTGGAGAATAGAACTTTGTGTATGATCATAGATAAGTGGGGGGAATTACCCACATACTCATACAAAAAAAGTCTATCCACATATTAACTGTATATAATATTAAATAAATCTCAATCTTTAATTCAGGTAAATATCATACATAAAAAAGTTATCCAATATAAAATATTAAAAATAATACCCAATACGAGTGACAACAACAGTGATCCCAATATCCATGAAAAATGTCAATATGTAGAGGTCACCAACAACCTATTAGAGACATATAAACCATATATATATATATAAGTATATATGTGTGTGTGTGTGTGAATATAGAATTATATTGTATAGGATCCTCCGTTAAAGCCCCCAATAAAATGTGGAATAAGAAAACTAATTCCTTTTCAAATAAACCAAATAAAAAAACACACCTATGTCATGTAAACTATCACCCATAAATACCATGTGAATCTTTCCAAGTATCCAATATAAGTATAGAATCATAGGTTCAAAATAAAAATGGTAAACAAGACACTTTATATCTGCTTCTCTACTAATGTGGTCACCTTAGTCCCCAACAACATATGCCTTGATCTTTAATATCTTTTGTTACCATATATGTACATATATGCTTACACATCATTGAAACAACAACATAATATATATCCACATGATAACCATACATTATGGAATTATAATAATAAGTAAATATAAATTTAATGGAAATTAACCTTTTACCCTCCGCCTTCTATGAATTTCCACCACTAATTGACCTCATCAAAACAAAATACCATATTAACACACACACATATATATATATATATTATAACCAATAAAAATTACCACCAATATATATATATATATATATATATATTTATTTATTAGTCATTTATCCATCATCAAACATACAATGTTTGAAGGGAGAGTGTGGATATAGAAGAAAACATCAATATATTCCCTCAAGAACAATGATATTTGGGAAAACACTCAGAAAACATGTACTCATTTAGGCATCAATATGGTTACTCATCATGGTTAGTGGATATTAATAAATAAAAATAAAATATATGAGATAAAATATTCACCAATATGCCAAACCGATGGTTTAACAGCAAACAAATACTACAAGAACTCACTATTGTTACCAAATTATTTCTACCTTTTGCAATTAACTATTGCCATCATTATGCCAAAAACTATCCCATAAATTCAAAAAATCATTCCTTAAAAAGGTTATAAACATTTTATGTAATTCATTATTATATTTTTTAGATATCTAATTTTTATCATATCGTATTTTATAAATTATATATTTTCATTAACCAACTACATTACATTAATTTAATCCTATTAGATATCATACCATTCATGAAACCATTTATCACTTCTTGTAATTTTTTATTAATAATTCACATTTAAACAAAAATTATCCATTTATTAAAAATTATTAATCCACCAAGTATTTGTTATTATATTTACTATCCTATTATTTATCAATTCCATCATAATACCCCTTATAAGTTTCATTAATTCCATCCACATTCTAGGTATCCATGAAATAACCACAAAACCCTCAATAACCCAACTACACAACACACAAACGTCCACAAAACACAATCCAACAACCACCATTACATCCAATAATCCCCTTCATTTGAAAAATATTAGTCATGCCACTACATCCATAATCATTAAAGGACCCGTCCATTGCTACTGCAAAAAATGTAAACATAATCGAGAAAATTAACTATAACAACTAGACAATAGCCTACCAAATATAATAAAAAATACCATACATGAAATATAAAATAAGTGGAATCATAGGAACAACACACATATTATAAATCCTTATTAATTATTATTCTATATTAAATAGAAAATTTATAGTAAATCTTCAAAACTATTATTCCGTAATTATAAAAAATAAATTTATTACATACATGAAGTTGTTAAACAGTAGTGGAAGATGATAAGATACATCAATTAACATATAACATGGGGTACTATAGTATTAGATATAAATGTGAAAAAAATCATGAGAAATATCATACAATCATGTAATGCACATGTAAACTACAACCCCCCATTCAATTACATAATCCCTATAATAATCTTCATTATATGAATTCATACCATTCACCCAATGAGATTAAAATATAAAATACATATGTACACATAAATAATTATATATATATCAAGAATTCACAACATCAAAAAAATATTTTACCAATAAAATTGAAGAGTGATAAGTAAATAAATAACAAATAGTAAAACTCAAATGGGTCCACCCTCGAACATATGCAAATATATATCTCTAGAAAATATTGATTAATCTGTTACCAAAATTAATGAAATATACTTATATAACCTTCTTTAAACAATAAAAAGGTAAATTAATATATAAATAATGGAAATTATGGAGAAATAAAAACGTCAAAGGAAAGGATCCTGATCTTAGAGAGTTACCTAATATGGTGCCTCTAACAGGTGAGGAAGAACCGTAAAAATAGAGCTACATAGGCTCTGAGTTGCACAAACTCTCTTCCAAAATTTCAATATTCCATATTCATATACGAAGTCAATCAATCTTCAATCATTCATAGCATAATTTTTTTTGAAACTTTTCATCCTCAGTCTGAGAACTTTTTATCTTTTCTAGTAAATATGGTTTCAAAACTCTTTTGAAAAGTATTGATGTTTCACCTTAAATTATTATTCCTATATCCATATTTACTAGATCCATAAAAATAAGACCAATTTCGACTCTCATCTTCTTCAGAACTCCATGATTCTTTCGGCTCAAAGCATCTTCCACCTTATTTACCTTCCCTGAGTGGTAGTGTATTCTGAAATTGTAATCCATGTGTAGTTCCAGCCATCGCATTTGCCTCATATTGAGTTTTTTTAGAAAATATACTTCAAACCCTTGTGATAAGTATAAATATCACATTTTCACCATAGAGATAGTTTCTCTATATCTATAGTGAAAATATTATAGCTACTAACTAAAATCACTAGTGGGATAGTTTTTTTCAATAATTTTTAGTTTTCATGATGCATATGTAATATCCTAATCATTCTGCATAAGGCCACTATCCAGTCCATTCTTTTATTCATCACTATAAATAACAAACCCATCATTCCCTGATGGTAGAGTCAAGATAATGGAATTTCCTAATCATTTTCCTCAATTCCAAAAAATATTCTTCACACTCTTTTTTCCAAACAAATTTAACCCCTTTACATGTGGGCTTGGTAAATGGGTTAGCCAATTTGGAAAAATTCTGGACGAATTACTAATAATAACCTGAAAAATGAATAAATCTGCATACCTCAGTTATACTCATAGGTGTTGGCCATTCATAGATTTCTCTTATCATAGAAGGATCTATAGAGATTTAATCATTGTAGAAAATATGGACCTGAAAAGAAACCTCATGAATCCATAATTCTCATTTTTTAAACATCCCATAAAACTCATTTCTTCTAATGAGTATTTAGAATTATGCACAAGTGATATTCACGATCTCTATATATTTTGGAGTATACCAAGATATCATCCATAAATACTACTAAAATGTCATCAACATATTCCTTGAAAACTCTTTTAATTAGTTCCATGAAAGCAGAGGGTATATTTGTCCATCCAAAATGCATTATGTTAAACTCATAATGCCCAAACATGGTACAAAATGTTTTATTTGGAATTTATTCCGCCTTCATGCACAACTGATGATATCCATATCGAAGGTCAATATTTTAAAAATATTAATCTCAATTAATTTGATTGAATAAATCATCAATATGAGGTAGGGGAAACTTTTTCTTTATTGTTATAGCATTGATCTCCCAGTAGTCTATTCACAACCTCATAGATCTACCTTTCTTATTAACAAAAATAAATGAGGCTCTCCATAGAGACACAATAGGGGGAATGAATCATTTTTTACACAACTCCTCTAGTTGTTTCATTACATCTACTAATTCCAGAATGGGCATTCTATAAGGGGTCTTTAATATGGGCATTGAACACAGAATTATGTCAATGGAAAAATAAATTTCTCATTTTGGAGGATGTCCAGGTAAATCCTATTCAAACACATAAACTTCTTCTTGCATAGTAGGTTCATCCTCTATTTGAATATTCTTGTCCTCAACCATTATTATTTCACTCCCTTTCTTCCCAATAATTAAATTTAGTAGTGCTACTAGGGGAGGTTCTAGAAAATAATTAGATGATGACATTTCTGCTCTAAAGAAAATGTAGTCCATATCATCATATAAAATTGTAACCTCATTTTTCATACAATAAATTTTTGCATCATAGTCTAAAACCCAATCCATACCAAAGATTATACCAAATTCAATCATGGGTATGCAAACAAGATCAACAGATAATGAAATTTTATATTCCATAATGTTTACTAATGAAAAACAGTTTGTTTCAATTATAATTCCCTTAGGAATATTGACTAAAAACTCCCTTGTTATGTCAAATTAGACATATCTAATTATCTTGGAAAACATAGAATGTATGAAAGGACATGATGATCTTGAATAAAATTATGCATTTCATAATTTTGAAGAAATGATTAAAGTACCTTCAATGAAATCATTCAGATCATCAACATTAGTAGTAGTGATTGCATAAGCTTGGTATTTCTCCCTTGACCTATTTTGAGGTATGTTTCATTGGTTCTTAAGAGATTAATTTGCATAATGCCACATTACTCTATAGTTGTAGCATTCAATATTGACAACCACATTATTTCCCTTGCAACCAAGAGCTTAGTGGCCATTTTACCCAAACATGTAACAAACTCTCATTCCCTTCAGGAAAGTACTAGGGGGTTTGTTTCCACACTTCTTGTAGGATTGAAATTCAACATCTCCCTTCTTACCCTTATATTCATTTCTAGAGTTTTCAGATGATCTCTTCTTCCCTTTCTTTTCATTAATGTCTTAAGACATAGAGAATTTCATTTCTCTCTTGATAGCACATGAGACTGTATTTTCGTACGATGAGAAGGATTGTGAGACTAATGATTGATTAAGAAATGGGTTTAACCCATAAAATAATCTATCAATCTTACTCCTTGGGTTACATATATAATTTTCATCATGCCTTGCTAACCATGTAATGCTAGCCTCACACACTGCGACATTCTCTTCCTCCTTCAGCTTTGGACTCAGAAATTGTCTTTCCATATCCACTTGATGTTCACGAGGAAGGAAGTTTTCAAAGAAAATATCTTTAGACACCCTCTATTCAATATTTGATACATCATCATCCTACTTTGTGTTTTGAATTAATGACCACCACTGATCTGAATATCCTGTGAGGTGATAAACTGCCATGTCAACTTCTTCAATTTCACTACTCATCAAAGAATGAAATATTTTCTACAAGGAACTTATCTATTGCTCATCTACAAATTTATTTTTAGTTCCATTGAATGTTGGTGGTTTTTTCATAAAGAAGAGGTCTATCATTGATCCTCCATGTTGTCAATTAGGGTGCTCCATACGGGTAAGGTTATTATTCATAACAGTAGCGAGTTTTCCCAGTATGGTTATAAGCTATTTCTCACCACTTGCATCACTATCTACACTACAATTATCTTGAGTTGGATGTAAATCCCTACATGTATTATTTGTGTTTATATAGTTTCCATTTCTTTCACTAGGAACCATTTATAAACAATGAAATACAGTAGATTATTTTATGAATTACAATACATAAATGAAACTATTAAAATACATTACATAAAAGGAATGGTTTCTATATATAATCCATGATCATAATAAAATGTTTTATTTGAGGAAGTATTTACTGATAAATCCTTCATAATGGGTTTTAATGAAAATTTCAATTTTCCTAAGCATATCCCCAGAGAGTGTCATAAACAAGAGTGAAGAAATGCATGTTTTCATGTACCAGGATACCACTGTTAAGCCCGAAACTCCTTATCAGAGTATTCACTCCAATGTACATATGTTCCAAATCCACCTCTATCGGCTCGTATCTAGTTAGGGATGTATTGTTTGGAAAATTAACAAAATCTCTACATTGACAAAATTCTAGAAAGTTCATCTATACTAATTCTCAGTCTATATCAGGGTGATATTTTCAATGAAGAGTTTTTCTAAATCTAGTTTCCAAGGTTTGTAATAAACATATTTGATACCAATTTTAATTCCCCTAATCTAGTTACCCAGATTCGGTAAATTATTACGTAACATTGGCTTGATCAAAAGGGATCAAATCCTAAATAACTGAGCAGTTTAGTAGCCCTGGAAGTACTCGATACATACATATGTTTTAAATTACATAATGAAATGAAAAAAAACATTGCGTCTCCTTTGGACACAATCATATCCCATAGTCTACCCATGTAGGTCAATCATAATATAATTTTCAAATTCTGTGAAAGTTAAAAAATAGGAAAGGGGTGAGCGTAGATGCTCAGTAAGGATTACAATATAGCGGAAACAATCATTAATAAGAATAAACATTTAGGACAATTTATAAGACTAAAACAAAAGAATTTAAAACCTAAACATCAGCATAATAAGGAAAATCAAAATCAAATAATTCCATTTACATATTCACATGGATATTATACTTGTCGAATAATCACATATAGTTGCAATAACTGATTTCATAATGATGGGATGCATAATGCTGGAAATCATAACACCATATTCAAGTACTTATGCCAAAACTATTAATAAGATTTTATTAAGGCCATGTGACAAGACACTAGTTTGTCCCATGAGACCTACTGATGAATTGAAGAGCTATAGCGGGATCCGCCCATCACTTAATAAGTCCAATGCATTCCTTATATGAAATGGTTGATAAATAACTTAATCATTCATATCAAAACGTGAATATGAAATGTTAATACATTAACCATAAACTATGAATGGTATAAAAATAACACATCCACAACAAAAAATATCACAAGAACACAAATACAATATGGAGGATTGTATCATAACAAATCAATTTCAAACAAGTGTAATATCCATCAAAGAATGTTGACATAGATGAAATAAAAACTATATGAGATAAATATCTCTTTCTATTTTGAAATCATTTAAAAGTCAGATAATCATAAAAGAAAATATTTATTTTGAATCCATTCTTATAATATTATAAGGCAAGATTCAATTGTTTTATAATGGTGGAAAATATCCACACCCTCCATATAAGTAAAAAAAACATTCTTACCTGAATGTTTTTTAAAAGGTCATTAAGTAACATGTTTAGAAAGAAATGAAATGATTCCATTCAATATATTTTATAAAAATTCAAAAAGAGTATAAATTTATTTAAACCATATTATATTAAATAGTAATTTTTTTTAAAATAAATTTTTGAAGAACACATATTATGATGATAAAGAAGTCCTAATAGATATTTACGTATAAAAAACCTCTATTAAATAAAAAGATTGTAAAATTTTCACATACCTTGTAATTTTCCATGGTTGAGGGTACTTTAACTTCCTGTATAATAGTAATATTATTGTTATTAAATTATAAAATAAGCACATACAGAAATATGATATCATATATTATGTTCTAATATTTCATAATTAATTATATTTTAGTAGTATCATTGTTTTAGGTGTCAACTGATTAGTTTTCCTTTATATTTTTTCTTACATAAGTCAGGTTTGTTGAACATTGGATTTACATTATTAATATCCATTATTATATTAAGTTCTTAAACATTATTTTTATCCATTATATGATAATTATTCTTCATATGTTACGATGGGGAATGAATCTCATCGTGTTCGTGGTGACGAAAATATCTATGTACGATCGAGCGACAATATAATTATATTGATGGTGAAATTTTATGTAATTGGATGTTATATTATATATATATAATCATTAACATGTTATATTTATTATTACATAAATTATTTTCATTATTATTCCTATCCAAATAACGATGTGTTGAACAACAAACTACACAATGAGGTGGAGACGGTAAGCTATATATATAAACGTATAGGGAATTTCTAATTCATTGGATGGATAGAATAATGAATATGGATGTACCATTTTTATAATAACATCATTTTATGTGTAATGTACTGAATTTACTATTTTATTATGGAAACAACAAAGAATGAGGATGTTGAAGAAGAAAATAACTTTGGAAGAGGTGATGAAATTATTACCTCTTCATCAGGTGCTTCCTTTTGATTTGAACAAAAGGGACCCTTAAGTTGGATTCTAGATCAATGTAAGTCCTATAGGTCTAAGTGAGGGAATTTGGTAGGATATTTGAGTAGGGGTTATCAAAGAAAAATGGCTATGGAGGTGTGAAATTAAGAGAAGGTGAATAACTTTTTATAAGAGAGGTGAGGGACACTTTAGGAAAAGCGTGAAATATTATTTTATTATACAATAATATTAGGTTTCTAATTGTTCAGGATGGATTTATTTATAGGATAATTTGGGTATGGTTTTAAATCCTCTCAAAAAATAGTTTTTAGACTAGTTTTGGTCACCTTATTAACCTTATCTTTTAGATTTAACTCTTAGTTAAATAGTTTAACTTTTACCATGTCTTCTAGTATTATTATAATAAATGGTTAAAAATTATAATAAAAAGCCAAGATAACCCTAAGTGATTCATTATTGACATAAAAAATGCCATTTATGTCCTTTGTCTGAACCGTATATTTTTATGAATAATATATTATTTAATAAAATAGTATTTGTTTGAAAAACTCATTTAGGTCAATGTTGACACTATATAGTATTTGGTTTTTGTGAACATTGTAACAACATTATCACATCAATAAAAATTTATTTGATAAACCCCAAAATATCATATTATCCTTTAAAATTCATGGAATGCATCAAAAGTCTCAATTAATTATTATTTTAATATTTATGATAGCAATTATCTTAATTATTATTTAATAAGGTAACTATTTCATTATTATTGTGTCATAGAAAAATTTAAATATTTAACGTATAAAAATTATAAATAAAATACCATGATGTATTATATCATTTTAACTTTCTAATAAATATTTTTAGTCGAATTTATCTTATGTATAACCCTATATATGAAACGTTTTTGTTATTAAAAATTGAATTTTACACTTTAAACTTTTCTTTAAATAAAATTATAATAAATGTCATAATCTAATACAAGTGGATTCAATAGGATCATATTTTATTCTTATGGTTGCATTTGGTAGAAATAAACTTATCAAATAAAATTAGGACATGTTTTATGATAATTATAATATCATTATTACCTTTATTTACCCTATTTACTTTTAACCGTGGTAAATAAAATTCAAAAGTTATTATTCATCAAAAATTAATTTCAACCTATTGAACGACATTTTCTTTCTATTATCAACAGGGTCTCTCGGATTTTGGAAATTCAATTCACAGAAGATGTAAAATTACATTTTATGTATATTTTCAAATATTCTTAGAAGGTGGGTAATAGATGGTAAAAAGTTAAATAAACTTTTATATATAAAATATTTTAATGAAATTACTCAAATGAATTACATTAAAATTATACAGGTATTATGTTTCTATTTTTAGTTAAGATAAATTTACATAAAATAAATAATTATTTTAAAAAATGTAGGTTTTAAACAATAACGCATTGTTTTTCAAAATTCATAAAAAATTGAATGTTTTCAGAAAAATACAAAAAATTCATCATAAGATAATTTTGTAATTTCAAATTCAAAAGTGAAGTCCTTTTGGAAAAATAAAATTTCTATAATATCTAAAAGTGGCTATTACAATTCATAATTGCTAGTTTGATTGGTCTAGGTGTGCTAGAACTCGAAGTTCCATACAACACAAGTAATTAATTTATTCAAAGAGAAGCGCACCATGGAATCTTGCGTTGCTACACCAATTCCATTTTATATGTCATAAATATTATTAATATTTTAAAATATATTGAATGTATAATTATTTTTTAACCAAATTATTATTTCTTATTAATATTATTATTGTTCTCTCTTGACATGGGCTTCTAGTATGAATTTTAATTTAGTAGATTGTTCTAATAGTTCAGTTCTTAATTCCAAAATTTGTTACCGCACTGTCATTATCCCGATAACCTTTTTCTTTTTATAAAAACATCATGAATTTTAAGGTTCTTATTTATAATTATTTGGCCTATTTATAAGTAAATTTATTCTAAATTATTTATAGTACCTAATGTAGACAAAGTGGTATGATTTTTATAATCGTATTTCATCCATACTTGAATATTTTTTCCATCATGCACATTAAATGATGAAATATTCAGAAACATTATTATATGATGGTCTTATAAAACATATTTCCCCCAAGCTACTTATGATAGATCATTGAATTATGTCATGAAACTCTTATCACATTGTGACAGTCATTTAAAATTATAATTTCTCAATTAACATCGTGTAGTAGTATATTCAACCTATTTAGTTTTTAAGGTCCCAATATTTGACTTTTTTATATTGTAAAATGTAACATCCAATTCTAGATAACTCATATTGATGGTGTTTATCTGGACTTAAATTAAATTCACCACCTATTAATAAACATTTTTTACTCTTAAAACATCTAATTCATCTAGATTAACATTGTTTTGTAATAATTATTTTTAATACATGATATTCTAGGATTTTAAATACAGTTGATAATCATTTACCTTAATGAAATTTTTTCAACCTTTCATCAAGTGCATTGATATTTCTTCTTAGAGTCTTCTTGACTCCATTAATATTTTCAAATTTTTTATCCCATTTGTATTAAAATTATGAGGAGATTATTTCATCTCATTATTGGTTATGTATACTTACACTAAAGATAGTATTCAAAGTTTTCATAAGGTACTTTCTAACAATATGAATGTCTTCAAATAGATGTTTCTCATATTGGATAAAAAATGTTTTTTGTTCTTTAGTTCAATATCCATCATTTAATACTTTCACACCAATTAGTTAAAATCATTCAGTATTCTTCTTAATACTCCTCTTCTTTTGTCTGGATATTTTCCATTTGATAACCTGATTTTATCATATCCATTCTATCCAAGTGATAATTTTCAACCAACAAGGATACTCCCAGTGATAGTTCATTTGATCATTATTGTTATTTTTCTTCACTGAATAGTCATATCATTAATTGATAAAGAATATTCACTTGGTATCTAGTAGATCACTTCATTTTCATAAAAATTATGGAACCTATTTATCTGGTGTTATTTATCCATCCATTATCCTCCTCTATTTCTAATATCTATAATTAGGATCACTTATTTTTTCCCCTGTTCAATGTATAGTTTTTCTACGTAGAACATCCACTCCATCAGGTGCCACTTATATCACCCAACACTTCACTCCATACATTAGCCCAATATGTTTATTAACCTCCACCTTTATGGTCAACAAATTCTTAGGGATCATAAGTTTTTCACCTTAATTCATTGATTCAAAACTATTTACATAAATGTCAATTTGAAGTAACACAAAATTATATAAGAAGGGGTTTTATACAATTATAGGGTGCGGTGTGTAAATAAAAGTAAAAATTAACACTAAAAACTATCTTCATTTTACATCAAAACAATTTCCAAAAATATAAGAGTCAACATATCTTCATAGGAAACTTACTTAGATCTCAGTGTCAATGTTCATCTTCAATCCTCCCAAAATATTTCTAGAATATCAATCTTCCTTCTTGATTAGTGAGATATTTATCATCTTGTTAAAAAACATCAATATTAATAATTGAACACAATCATTGTAATGTTCATTCATCATTACCTCTGGTTTAATATCATAACATGTATTTAATTTAGTGAAGCTTCAACTTTTGATAATTTATAAAAATGTAGAAACATCACAAATTGTTCCACAAAAAAATCCCTTGCTTGAGGATATTCTTTATAATATTTCATATGATATCTTATTCAACAGGATTACTCCTTTTTATATTCATATTGAATGAATATTTAGTATACATTTATATGTATCTTCCTCCCTCTGATGGATTCACGTACGTTTGTTAGTTTTCATTTCCTTAATGAACCCTAATAGTTCTACTTCACTCCTTATATAAAATTACATGACTAAACATCATTAGATGACTTTATAATACTTATATAGATATGTTCCCATATCTTCTTGATGAAATCACCTATGAATGTCTATCTAAAACAAATGTTTTCATAATTATACATGACAAAATATCTTGAAAACCCTTTCGTCACGACCCGTCCTCGGGGCCTGTGACATGACTACCCCAAGCCCGCCTTCCATATGCCAGGGGCTGGAGACTAGCACCAAAGGAGTAAATCCCGATAAAAAGGGAAGTCATTGCATTTATAAAAGAAAAAAAACACAACAGAGTACACAAAACGAGAAAGAACTAAGAAATACAGAAAACAAAAGTAAGTTATGAAAAGAGAGGGTCCGGAAATACAAGCCCAATAGTAAGTACAATACAACTGTCGTAAAGTAAAACAATAACCTCTGAGTCATCCTCCAAGAATCCCACCTGAAGGGTGGGTATAGATGGCCACCTCAGCACCTCAGGTTTGACCGTCCACTCCGTGTACATCTTGCACAGTGGTCCACCTCCAAGTACTGTTTAGCTCCACAAGTCTCCACCTCGATCAGTGCTATATGTCGTCTTCATCCAACACAACATAGTGCAGGTATAGCCTGTGAAGGGCTGAGCATCATGATACTCAGTAGGGACCCCGAGACCCTTAAGGACTCATAAAATCAAACAAGAATAAACCACCAAGTATGATTTTAACGGATAACCATTACATAGGTATATGACCATTCATATACCTAAGTTATCAAGTAACCCATTTCAATCATGAGGAAAACACAATGGTCATTGCCCCAGCTCAAACTAGGATCATTATTCACGATGTCGAAACCACAACTATTGGAGAACTTCTCCCCTGTCGAGTACAGTGGACCTGCCACTACAACCAAGCACTTCCCAGTAACCTTGGACTATTGAAGTACTCCAACTGTCGAGTACCGTGGGCATGCTGCTACAACCAAGTGCATCCCACCATGGGTCTGCCACTACAACCAAGATCTCCCCCTCATCACCTACAGAGGTACTCCATCTTTCGAGTACAACGGGTCGGCTGCTACAACCAAGCACAGCTCCGTCGTGGGTCTGCTGCTACAACCAAGTGCTCCCCACTGGGTCATCTGAATTACTTCGAGTCGATCGATCATCAGTCGTCAAGTCTAAGCCAGCTACTAGGTCAACGGAATCTACTCGCTCATCAATGGGAGGGTCTGCTCGAATAGAATCTAGACGATACTCCAAGTGTAAAGAATTATCTCGTAGAAGTGTCACCAAAGACCACCTCATCATAGGGGTCTAAACGCAACAGACGGCGTGTCAATCAGACGCCCGGTCTATGAGTTATTGGCTTTTCCATTCTAGGGGCCCGATTAGTTTTTATGTTAAAACCAACCCGAACATACTCCAATATCAACCTTATCTCCCATGGAGTATTCCAAAATATCCTTCTCAACAAAATAAAACCAACGTAGTTGACGGCACATCAATCGGCCGTCTGGTACTTAAGTTATAAGTGTTTCTGCTCCGTGGGCCTGGTTGGTGTCTGTTTCGAAACCAACCCGACCGTTTTTCCCCAGTCGTCCAATACTCACATAGCGTATCGAAAAAGGACTGGTTCATTGCGTGGGTTCCAATGACGTAGAAAAATCATCGATCAGAAACATGGTTTTGAAGTTATTCACACTTACGTAAAATGGGCCCGACCCGTCAAGCCCGGTGGGCTGGCGGGTCGGCCCGTCCTGGCTTGATGTGTCCGACCCGGTTAAGGGGTTGGCCCAACAGAAAAATGCATGACCATATCTGGTGGGGTGGCGCGGCCGAGCATGGTTGGGCGCAGCCCAGCCCGTGGTCCACATGGTTCGACTAGCGCGGCCCACAGTGGGGTGTGGCTCGGCCAGCCGGCAGAGCTGGTGCGGGGGGCGCGGCCAATGAGCATACCAGTTCTTCTGCCTGAGCGACCCACGTTTGGCGGGCCGTGGTTATCTGCAGCGCGGCACTATGGGGCGGCGCAGTTCCTCCAGCATGACCGGCTTCGGCCTGCCAGTCCTTCATTGGCCGAGAGGCCCATGGTTGCGGGCCGCGGTTCATCCTCAAATGGTCGGCGCGCGGCCACCGCTGTCGAGCGTCGCCACCTCCATTGCGAATTAAAAATCAAGAAACAATAGAGGGTCGTCGGGCCATGTTCGTTGCCACCTCCCCCCGTGTTAGGTAGTAACAATTGTTCAAAGGCAATCATTCAAACTCAACAATGACAAGAGTATAATTTTATCAAACTAAAATTATACAATTTTCCCCACCACAGTTTCAATAGAGGAGCACGTCAACGAGTCGTGGAATACAAGCATCACGGAGGTCGGGTGTTGTAGAATATGGACATCGATTCCATTAACGTTGAGGTGCATCCGAAGGGATGTGTTGATGGAGAAATACATCGCTTTCTTCATTAGAGTTTTTATTCGTTGAAGAACAGTGTTCTCTTCAATTTTCTAGAGCTTTCCCAAGGTCCTAACAAAACAACAAGTGACAAAAAATTAATATATAAGGCTATTATTTTATTCTCACATGTAATTCAAAAATCAAACTCCTTAATTAATTAATTTAAGTGTTCCTTTAATTGATTGAAATGTGTTGGAAAAATTTAATAGGGAGAGAGGGAGGTGAAGAGATCAAAATAAAATGGGGAGTTGTCATAATAAAAATAATGAGAGCAAAATGGGGGGGGGTTCAAAAAATTTGGGGGGAATTGATAAGTTAGGGGATTGTGTGGGCCCCACCACCGTTAGTTATATTCTCTCATGGAATGTTAGGTGGGGTGTGGGACCCACCTCTAACTTCATTTTGGAGGAAATAACTTCGACGTAAAATAAAATTGTAGCACAACAATTTTATTTAATTCTTAATGAATACCCAAAATTTAACTACCACATACGACAAAACGCAATTGCGGTAAAGGTCCCCTAAAGCGAATACCGGTGATGTGAGTTCATCTGTGCCCTTAGATTTCAATTCTGAGAACCAGTTCAGAATATAGGAAATCCTGCATGTACATTTACTGAGCGTACCCGAACGAAACTTCAGAAATTGATTCTGAGCACACTGGTCCTCGGAATCAGGCGCTGTCAGAAACTGAGTACTCATAAAATTTCAAAGAATTATGAAAAAAAATTCCTTGAAATTTATGAGCCTTTAAATTACTCCCACCTCAAGGATTGACGTCCCAATAAATCTACAACAAACACTAGGGAAACAAATGGGGGTACTGAACATGTATCTAAGCCTCCCTCTCCCAAGTGCGTCCTAAAGGATCCAGTGCTACAAGTGAATGCGCTTTAGAGGAATCGACCATCCACTTAGGACCCGCTAGTTTCTATCCTTAATCTCAACCAGGACCTCCGTAAATGTCACCCCGACACCAATGTACTGCTCCCCATTGTGGATGATGTGGGTCAGGTCGTGCACATATCTCCTCAGCTGAGATACGTGCAAGATGCCATGCACCCGGTGCAAATGAGGATGAAGGGACATGCAGTAATCCACCTCGCTTACTCTGTTGAGGACCAGATAAGGACTGATGAAGCCCAGAGAAAACTTACTACCCCAGCCAAATCTTCATAGACCTTATCGAGGTGAGACTGGAAAGAAGACGTAGTCACCATCCATGAACTCCAGTGGTCTCCATCTCCTATTAGCATATGATTTCTGTCTGCTCTATGTAGACTTCATCTGCTCCTGGTTGATCTGCACCTTCTTCGTCATAGCCTAAACCATCTATGGTCCTACAAGTGATGACTCCCCAATGTCATTCCAGTAGAAAGGTGATCTACAAGCTCGTCCGTACAGCGCCTCGTATGGTGCCATCCCGATGGTGGAGTGGTACCTATTGTTGTACGCAAACTCCACCAAGGGTAAATGATCCTCCCAACTGTGACCAATGTCAAGAAAACATGCACAAAGCATGTACTCAAGAGTCTGAATGGTCTTTTGTGACTTGCTTAAGGAGTGTAGGAGTGACTGTTAGAGACTGTAGAAAAGCATCTATGATTTCTCCATTGCGGAGAATGGAAATCTGGTCTCATCCCCTAGTTGATCCATGCCCATTGCCTAATACAGTCAATCCTGACATGAACAGTTCTAATTATTGAAATGGATGACATCGTAAGGCCTCAACCCTACTACTACGAGATTCAACCGTTACTCTCGCCTCCAAGGGTTGAGTCACACTGTCGGCATCAGTGTGTGTTCACTGGGTCTCCTCCAATAAGAATCTCGTACGTGAGGGTCATGTCAACAGTTTTAACCGGAACCTCTTAGCATAAATCACACAACAAGGCGGGAAAGAAAAATTCATGAGGACAAGTGTATTTAATTGTTGTAGCTCAAAGTACAAAGACAAAAATAATTCCCAAAAAATGACATCAAAAAAGCTAAAAGCATCATAAACAAAAGTCCTCCATTTCTAGAGCTAGTCCCACTCTTGTCCACTTACTGCTCAACCAGCTCCTCTTACACATCCGCCTGCTCCCGGTAGACCTCCATGGTCGAACCTCTACCTCTAATTGGAATTTCCTTCTACTGCATGCTGCTTATTTGCAGGACGGGTTGGGTAGTCTCGAGCCATGTGACCCAGCCCGCCGCATGCATAGCACTTCCTGCTCCTCGAATAGCTGGATTGGTTTCGTGTGCCTCTCACAACTGAACCTCTATCCTAAGGTCTCCCATCTATTGACCTAGTCCACTTGGACTTCTATGTAATCTATCCACTGACGGCTACAAAAGACTCTTCTATGGTCGGAAATCCCTATGGTATGAGCAGTAGCTCCTCAGCCCGCAGAGAGCGTAGAGTTTCTGGTACAAACTCCACCCGGAAAAGACCATCGAAGTCTCCCCATGTGAGGGTCACCTCATCGTAAAACTATAGCATCAGGCTCCACAACCTCTCAGCTGATCCCAGAAAGAGACTAACAGCTAGGTACACCATCAAGTCAGCAGGTGTCCCAACTGTGTGGAAAACACATGCTACAACCTCCAGCCAGTACTCGACCATATGAAATTATGACTCTCCTTGAAAACTTGGAGGAATGTATCGTAGGAAACCGTGCAACGAGCTCAAGCGGCACGCACCCTCTGCTGTTTGGGCTGGTGGTATCAGTGGCAGATCGGGTAGTGGTACCACTAGTGCCTCCGTTGTGATGGGGCACTTCACCGAGGCCTCACTGCTCGGTGGGCTGCCATCACGATCTTCACATGGAATCCGCACTGACTGACTAGGTGAAGACATCCTGAAAAAGAAACAGGTGCTCCATGATCAAATGATTATACCTGGTGAACAGACCTAGTTTGAGCTGAATTAATGGAAAAATTTTGATACACACACACAGTCAGTTTTTTTGTGCACAAAGTCGGAAATCAGTAGTCAGGGTCCTGGTGTACGGATACGTTGGCCACCACACCAACACTGGACTCCATGAACTAAAAACCACATTTGGTACTCTTAACACTATTTCTTCACAGAAAAAATGATTAGAGTCCTGGTTTCTATGGTAGAACTATCTCCTATGATACCAATTTGTCACGGCCCGTCCTCGGGGCCTGTGCCGTGACTACCCCATACGCACCTTCCATAGGCTAGGGGCTGGAAAATAGCACCAAAGGTGTAAACCCCGAAAAAAGGGAAGGCATTTCCATTATAAAAGAAAACAAACACAACAGTGTACACAATAGAAGAAAGCACTAAAAAATAGAGAATACAAAAGTAAGTTCTGAAAGGAAAGGGTCCCGAAATAGAAGACCAATGCTAAGTACAGTACAAATGTAGTAAATTAAAACATAAACCATTGAGTTGTCCTCTGGGAATCACACCTAGTGGTTGGGTACAGATGGCCACCTCAGTACCTCAGGTCTGACCGTCCGCTTCATGTACGTCTCACCATGTGGTCCACCTCCGGGTACCATCTAGCTCCACAAGTCTCCACCTCGATCATTGATGTCCATCGTCTGCATCCAACACAACGTAGTGCAGGAATATCCCATACAGTGGTGAGTATAACGATTCTCAGTAGGGACCCCAATACCCCCAAGGTCTCACAAAATCCAACAAGGAGGAACCACAAAGTATGATTTAAATGGATAACCGTTACATAAGTATATGCCCATAGATATATCTATGTTATAAAGTAACCCATCTCAATCATGAGGAAAAAACAAAGGTCATTGACTCAACTCAAACCAGGATTTTTATTGATGATGTCAAAACCAAGAATGATGGAGAACTCCTCCTCTTTCATGTACAGTGGGCCTACGGCTACAACCAAGCGCTTCCCACTAACCTTGGACTGCTGAAGTACTCCACCCATCAAGTACTGTGGGCATGCTGCTACAACCAAGCGCTTCCCACCATGGTTCTGCTGCATCAAACAAGCACTCCTCCACCGTGGGTCTGCTGCTACAACCATGCGCTCCCCACTAGTCCATCCAAATCACCCAGAGTCGATCGATCAACAGTCGTCAAGTCTCAGCCAGCTACTAGGTCCCTGCAAGCTGCTCACTCGTCACCAGGAGGGTCCAATCCATGAGCCTCAAAAGGATACTCCAAGTGTCACTAAGTCTCAAATAGAAGTATCACAAAGGACTTCCTCGTCATAGGGTTCTCAACGCAATAGACGGCGCGTCAATCAGACGCCCGGCCTGTGAGTTATTGGCTTTTCTGTTCCAGGGGCCCTGTTGGTTTTTAAGCTAAAACCAACCTGACCATACTTCAATCTCATCCGAATCCCACATGAAGTGTGAAAAAATAACCATCTCAACAAAAAGAAACCAATGTAGTTGACGACACATAAATTGGACGTCTGGTCCTTAAGTTATAAGCATTTCTGCTTCGAGGGCACGGTTGGTTTCAGTTTCGAACCAACCCCACCATTCTTCAAAAGTTGTCCAGAACTCAAATAGATTATTGCAAGAGGACTTGTTCATCGCAAGGGACCCAGTGCCACGAATGGAACGTCAATCGGATGCACAGTCGTGATGTTATTCACACATAAGTGAAACAGTCCCGGCCCATCAAGCCCAATGGGCTGGCGTGTGGGCCCATGCGGGCTCGGCGGGTCCAACCCGGCTAAGGGGTCGACATAGCCCAAAACTACACAAACCTGTCTAGTGGGGCTCGACCCAACCCGTGGCAGGCGGCCCGGCCCCCATCCACAGCTCGGCCTACCGGCCGGGCCGGGGTGGGTGGCACAACCCCCGTACTTTTCGACCCGGCAACACCGAGTGGTGCCACCCTCCTATCTGGACGGATGAAGCCGGGCGGTCTTCCCGGCACAAGCGGCCCGCGGCTGCGGGCCGCGATCCCTACACCGCAGCGCCGTTGTGTGCCATGGATTCTTTCGCCCGGACGACCAATGAGCCGACCGGTTCTTCCAATAGAGTGTCCCGCCCTGTGAAGGTTGCGATTCTCCACAACACGATTACAGGGGGCTCCGTGGTTCTTCCAAACCGGCTGACGTTGGCCGGCCGGTTCTTCATTGGCCGAGCGGCCCGCAGTTCTTCCTCACGTGGCCGACGCACGGCCACCTCCTTCGATCATCGCTTCCTCCATTGCGAATTAATAATCAAGAAACAACGGAGGGTCATCAGGTCATGTTCGTCCCTCCCCCCCCCCCCCCCCCCCGCGTTAGGCGGTAACAATTTTCCATAGACAATCATTCACACTCAACAACGACAACAGTATAATTTTATCAAACTAAAATTATACCATTCCCCTACCTCAGTTTCAAGAGCGGAGCACATCAATGAGTCATGGAAGACAAGAGTCGCGGAGGTCAGGCGTCATGGAATACGGACATCGATTCTGTTGACGTTGGGGTGCGTCTGAAGGGTAGTGTAGATGGAGAAATCTTTCGCATTCTTCATCTGAGTTGTTCTTCATTAAAGAACTATGTTCGCTCTAATTGTCTAGAGCATTCCCAAGGTCCTCCCAATATAACAAGTGCCCGATAAATAATATCTAAGGCTATTATTTTATTAACACATGCAATTAAAAAATCAAACACATTAATTAATTAATTGAAGACTTCATTTAAATAATTGAAATGTGTGGGAAAAATTTTGTAACACACGAGATTTTTATGAGTAATATTTTTTTCAAAGGAATCTTTCACTACACACTTGCTTAGCTTACTTTACACGCAATCGCGACCTTCCTCGATAGCTTGCGTCGTACGCAATACCGAGTTTCACTAAACAACGATATGCTATTAAAATATTATTAAAACTAACCGTTATGAATAGTAATAACCAATTTTTGAAATTTTATAAATTTTATTTTTCAAAATGGACTTCATTTTTGGATTCGGAATACCGAAATTATCCTAGGGTGAAATTTTGGTATTTTTCTGAAAACTTTCAATTTTTGATGAATAGTGAAACCACTAAGTGGTAGGTTAAAAACTGAATTTTGCATAAAATTTAATTTTACCACTTCTGTGAATGGAATTTCTAAAATCCGACAGACACGGTTGATATCAGTACGTAAAATGGGGTTCAATGAGATAAAAATAATTTTTTTGTGAATAGTAACATTTTACTTTTTTTAACCGCGGTTAATAGTAAATAGGGTAACTAAGGGTAAATATGATATTACTATTTCCCTAACACATGTACTAATTCTATTGGATAAGTTTAATTCGACCAAAAACAATCTTAGGAAAAAAATATGACCATTTAGGCCCACTTGGGTTAGATTAGGACATTTATTATTAATTTATTTAAAGAAGGGTTAAAATAGTTAAAATCAAAGTTTAATAAGTAAATCATTTTTAATATGGGGTTATACATAAGATAAATTCGACTATAAATATTCATTAGAAAGCTAATACGATTTCCTACATAATGGTATTTTATTTATAATTTTTAGACATTAAATAATGTAATTTATTTATTACACAATGATGATGCAATAATTATCTTATTAATAAAATATTGACATAATTGATGTTATAAACACCAAAATAAATGTAATTTGAGTCTTTTTATGAATTCCACTAATATTATAGGTTACTATGATATATTAGTGTTGATTTAATCAACTTGGTTCGAACATATAATTCTGTTATGACTTTCACAAAAATTATAAATCAAATAGTGTCAAAATTGACACAAAATTGTTTTTAAATCAAATATTATATTATTAATTGTTATTTTATTCCTAAAAATCTAAGGTTCTGAAAAATGACTTAGAAAAGGATATATATATTAATAATAAACAATTTGGGGTTCGTTTGGCATGTTATAGTAAGTGTATTAACCGTATAGTGAAAGAAAACAAAAAGACATGGTAAAAGATAAATTATTTAACTTAGAGTTAAATCTAATTGGTAAGGTTAAAATAATACCCTAAACTTGTCTAAATCCTATTGGTTGATAGGATTTCGACACATCCCCACTTTAGCTTCGAAATAATACCCTTTGGAACCATTATAAACCGATTTTGACTTTAATATAAAATAATATTTTGAGATATTCCTAAGGTGCCCCTCTCCTCCCTTATAAAAGGGAACCACCTCCCCCTCCTCCTCACACCAATTTGAGCACTCAAGCTCGGCCAAACCCTTCCATTTTCTCCTCTCCACTTCCCTAGAATAATCCTAGAGGTCCTGGTCTTCTTCAAAGACCAATCTTAGTTCCCTAAGTGGAGGATTCAAAGAGGCGTTCCAAAGAAGAGGTAATATCCATTACCGATCTTTTCAATTTCTTTCTTCTTAAACTTCTTCTTCATTAGTTGTTTCATTATAAAGTAATAACATCAGTATTACTTACATACTGATATGTTATTATAAATATGAAACAACCCTAATTCTACTTCTATCCATCCTACGGAAAAATGAAATCACCGCGCGTGCGTACGTACGGAATAGCGTCTCCACGCCGTGGTGTAATCTATTTTCCACCACCACCATACAAGGATGGGTATAATGGTGTAATGAGTAACTATTTATGATTATTATAAATTAATATTGATACTGAAATAATATATATATATACTCAAATACAATTCCATGATCATAGGAACGATATCATCACTCGTGCGTACGTACGGAATACCGTCTCCACGATGTGATGCGACTTGTTCTACATGATCATCATTACATAGTAATTATATAAATGAATTGAATGAATAAATATGATATATGTTACACTAATAAAATTCTGGATATAAGGTATCTATAACCTTAAAATAAGAATAAGAATTTATTCGGCAAAACACGCATAAGAACAAAAGGCAATAAAGACCCGAGTAACAAGTAACAATGAAATATTACTAACAAGAAGCTAATAATATGACCATATATGATATCATATCAATATTTATGATTCTATAATAAGTCAATAACATCATTTAAACCATTATACAGGAGCTTCGGACACGTACAAAGAAAATCGGACCTAAGGTAAGGGAAATATCACAATCTCATTTTTATCCGAGATTGTTTATTCGTAAGTATTTACTGGGGTGTACTTTATTATCCACATCCATGTTTCATCAATATGTAATATTATTTCCATCCACCTAAAATTGTTTTAATCCATTTTTACCCTTCGGTGAGTTTTTAGTAATATGTTTGAAAGGAATCTTTTGTCGTTTTTCGTACGAGGTACTTTTTGACTTTTCCGACAAATGTACGGGAAGAATGTTTTTTTTAACTTATACGGAATGAATGGATTTTTAAAACATTATTTCCAAGAAGCTTACTTTACAAGTTTTCAAGTTTATTTTTAATCAACTTCTTTTAGTTTAGAAATTTATGACATTTTAAGAAAAGAAAATTGTTTTTGAAGAAGAAAGGATATTTTCCTCAAGAATGGAGTTCAAGTGTTTTATCAAAATTATTTTCCATCTAAGATAATAAAGGGTTCTATTTTTATCCGTATTATTACATTGATTTGATTATGTTGTGAGAGAATTATTTTTATGAAGTCATTTACCTTATATGGTTTGTTTTATGATGTCATGATGTTTCAAGAATCCCATTTTTGTTACATGTGTTATGCGATGATGTATGTTTTATGATTATGTGGCACACATAAGAAAGGATTCATTATAAGATGGGTGGGAACTACATCTCCCTCCAATGCATTGGGTAATGATTTTATATCTCATGAGATAGACATGGCTGGAACGGAAGGTTATTTCGGTTCAGTGATACAGGACTGAAACGAGGAGTGAACTCGGTTCAGAAAGGGACTTTGTCCACTAAGATAGTCTTGGAAATGAGTCATGACTAAAAAGAAATGATTTTCCATGATTATGTGTGCATGCCACAAAGTTTAAAGTTTCATGTTATGATTATGGGGATCTCATTTTCACTTCTATGATTTATTCCATGTTAAGATATTATGATCTCTTTTGTAGGTTATGATTTTCAAAAAGATATGATATGATTTTTATTTCCTTTATTTGCCCTTGCTGAGCATTTGAGCTCACCCTTTTATGTTTTCTTTTCCCCAGGTTAGTAAGATGGATATTAAGTAAAATATGCTAAAAGGGACCCTAGATATGATGAAATAAATGGGAGACACTGTAGAAGATTTATGAACCCGTTGTTTATGTTTCCCAGTTTCTAAAGACACTATACCTATACGGTCCTTTGTGGTTTTGTTATATGTTGTAATAAGTGTGCTTCAATTTTGAAGTATTAACAATATATGTAAAGTATGGGTCGTTATAGTTGGTATCAGAGGGATGTATAGTCAACCTTTGGAAACTAGGATGTGAAAGCCTTAGTAAGAACCCTAAGGATAAGTCTAAGCATAGAACACAATCATAGTGTTTTAGAAATGTCCATGAATACCCTAGGATAAAACCTTAAGTGTGAAATTTTATCCATGATTATGTGGTATTCCTATTATAATTAGTGTTTCTCACACTATTCTTCTTGGTTTTAGTCAATAGATGGAACCCGAAGGAACCGTGTTAATGCGGAATGCTATGGGCAATGCAATGATTGTCCCCCTGAGCAACCAAACGATATGGGAGCTGGAATGAAAAATCTTGTAGCCATGCTCACACAAATTTCTCAAGCTATGAATCATGCAGGACATCCAAACGAGAAAAGGAAGGAGCAACATTCTGTTGAATCCTTCATGAGGCAGCGTCCACCTTCTTTCAGTGGGTCTACTGATCCATTAGTTGCTGAACAATGGATTAGTACTACTGAAAAGATATTCTCAGTACTTCAATGTTCTGAACATGATAAAGTCATCTTAGCAGTGTATCGTTTGGAAGTAGATGCTGATCAATGGTGGAATCTTTTTAAGAATACGAGGCAAAGGGATGAAATTGAGTCTATGGAATGGGATGAGTTCAATAACTTATTTTTCAATAAGTACTTCCCTCGTATTCTCCGAACAAATACGGAGAAAGAGTTTCTTGAACTGAAACAAAGGGATGATGAATCTGTTGGTACCTATGATGAAAATTATACAAGACTTGCAAGGTACGCTTCTGGTATTATTATCCAACCTGAGAGTAAGATCGATCGATTCTTTAGTGGCTTAAAACCAAGTCTTCGAAGGGCGTTAGCCATAAGGGACTTCAATAGCTACGAGGAAATCGTTCGATGTGTTCTCAAAGTCGAGATGGAGATTGGAGTAACCCATCAGTCACATGGGTTTGATAAGAAGAAGAAGATGGAATTCAAAGGAAAATCTAAAGAGCACACTGAAAAGAAGATGAACATTCCCTTATGCCCAAAGTGTGGTAAGAAACATGTAGGGAGTTGTCTTAAAGGGACAAGTAAATGTTTTAAATGTGGAAAGGAAGGTCATCGGGCATTTGAATGCCGCGATAATGGGAAGAAGATGTCTAATGATGCAAACAAAGGAAGGGATACACAGAATGAACCTACTACACTTCAATGTTTCAAGTGCAAGGAGATGGGGCATTATTCCAATCAATGCCCAAATCCAAGGGTTGATGATGATGGTCGACGTCAACAAAATCTTAAGGCTAAAGACAATGGAAAGTCACATGCAATTTCTATCAGTGATGTGGAGTACGATAACGAAGTGGTGAAAGGTACACTTACCATCCACTCTAAAGTAGCAAATATTTTATTTGATTCTGTATCCACCCACTCTTTTATTTCTGAAAAATATTCTAAGGGTATCACCGTACTACCTCAACAATTTGATGTTGAGTTAGTTGTGACAACACCTAATGGCACAACGGTTGCATCAAAAGTTTATAATTCTTCTCCGATCGAAGTTTGTGGGAAAGTGCTTCCTCCAAATCTTGTGATCCTTCCTTTAGTGGAATTTGATGTGATTCTTGGCATGGATTGGCTTTCTCTACATGGAGCTCATATCAATTGCCAAAGAAGGGATGTCACATTTCATATTCCAGATGAATCTACGATCATCTATCAATGCAAGGATGAACATAACCTTCCAGTGGAAATTTCTTCCATCTTATGGGTATTGATTCCACTAAATGAAGGTTATTTATCTCAAATGGTTGGTGAGAAACTCATGATTAAGATTATGCCCATTGTACGGGAGTTTGATGATGTATTTCCGGAGGAATTACCGGGTCTTCCACCAAATCGTGAAGTTAAGTTTTCAATAGAACTCGTACCGGGCGCTTTTCCCATTTCAAAGACACCTTATAGAATGGCCCCAATTGAGTTGAAGGAATTGAAGAAGAAACTCCAAGAGAATCTTGATAATGGATTCATACACCCTAGTGCGTCACCTTGGGGATCACCTGTTCTTTTTGTTAAGAAGAAAAATGGATCAATGAGACTCTGCATTGATTATCAAGAACTTAACAAGATCACTATCAAGAACAAATATCCTCTCCCACGCATTGATGACTTATTTGACCAACTACGCGAAGCTCAATAATTTTCCAAGATTGATCTTCGTTCAGGGTATCATCAATTAAGGGTCAAAATGGAGGATATACCAAAGACGGCTTTCCGTACAAGGTATGGACACTATGAATTTATAGTGATGCCATTTGGTCTTACTAATGCCCCTGCTATCTTCATGGATCTAATGAATAGAGTCTTTATAGACTACCTTGATCAATTTGTGGTAGTTTTTATAGACGATATTCTTGTCTATTCAAAGAGAAAGGAAGAGCATGAAGATCACTTGAGAATTATATTGATGACCCTGAGAAAGGAGAAGCTTTATGCCAAATTTACCAAGTGTGAATTTTGGCTTCAAAAAGTTGCATTTTTGGGTCACATAATCTCAAAAGAGGGGATATCTGTGGATCCAGCAAAAACAGAGGTTATCGAAAGATGGTCAAGACCAACAACAGTAACTGAGATCCGAAGTTTTCTTGGTTTGGCTGGATATTATCGACATTTTGTAAAGGATTTTTCACGATTATCTAATCCACTCACCAAGTTGACTCGGAAAGGAGTTAAGTTTGTTTGGACATAGGAATGTGAAGAGAATTTCAAGGAGTTGAAAAGAAGGTTATCCAGTGCACCTGTGCTCACACTGCCTTGTAGTGGAGAATGTTTTGTGATCTATAGTGATGCATCCAAGAAGGGATTGGGGTGTGTTCTTATGCAAAATGATATGGTGATAGCTTATGCCTCACGATAGTTGAAAATCCATGAGCAAAATTACCCAACTCATGATTTGGAGTTGGTTGCGGTAATCTTTGCATTAAAGATTTGGAGGCATTACCTTTATGGTGAATGGTGTGATATTTATACTGATCACAAAAGTTTAAAGTATATTTTCACACAAAAGGAGTTGAATATGCGTCAAAGAAGATGGTTGGAGCTGATTAAGTATTACGACTGCTCAATCCATTACCACCCTGGGAAAGCAAACAAGGTGGCAGATGCATTAAGTCGACACGACCATGCTAGTTTATCCATGATGAGGATCACAAAAGATCCAATATTTATGGATTTACAAAGGATGGATCTTGGAATTATAATGAAAGGGGAAAAATCTTATCTTTCTCAAATGAATGTTCAACCATCTATACATATGAAGATTAAAGAGGCACAGAAAGAAGATGTAGAGTTACAAAAGAAGGTGAGAAATGTTCCTGAATTCAACCTTGATTGTGATGGGATAATAAAGTTCAGGAATCAGGTTTGTGTCACTCCCATCCCCGAATTAAAGAAGGAGCTGCTGGATGAGGCTCATAGTTCATCATTCTCTATTCATCTTGGAAGTACAATGATGTATAGGGACCTGAAAGAGTACTTCTGGTGGGATGGCATGAAAAGAGATGTTGCTGAATATGTCTCTCGATGCTTGGTTTGTCAACAAGTTAAAGCTGAGAGACAGAAGTCTAAGGGGATGTTACAACCATTACCCATACCAGAATGGAAATGGGAAAACATCATTATGGACTTTGTCACAGGACTTCCTAAAACATCCAAATGAAATAATTCTATTTGGGTCATAGTTGATCGTCTTACAAAGTCTGCACACTTCATTGCTATTAGAGAGGATTTCTCTCTAGATCAGCTTGCCAGGATATATGTAAAGGAAGTTGTAAGATTGCATGGACTACCACTTTCTATTATATCTGATCGGGATCCGAGATTTACCTCGAAGTTCTGGCGAAGTCTTCAGCATACTCTGGATACAGAGTTGAGTTTCAGCACTGCTTATCATCCCCAGACAGACGGTCAGTCTGAAAGAACAATTCAAACCCTAGAAGATATGTTGAGAGCTTGCTCTATGGATTCCAAAGGAGGTTGGGATCAACACCTACCTTTGATGGAATTTTCTTATAATAATAGATTTCACTCCAGTATTCAGATGGCTCCTTATGAAGCTCTCTATGGAAAGAAATGCATGACTCCAACTTGCGGGGATGAAGTTGGGGAAAGAAAGATATTAGGACCTGATCTCGTTGATGAAATGGTAGAAAAGGTCAGATCTATTCAACAACACATAAGAGCAGCTCAGAGTCGACAGAAAAGTTATTCCGACAACCGAAGAAAAGTCCTAGAGTTTGAAGTGGGTGATAAAGTGTTCTTACGAATATCTCCCTGGAAGAGGGTTATGAGATTTGGAAAGAAGGGGAAGTTGAGCCCTAGATATATCGGTCCTTTCGAAATACTGGATCGTGTTGGGATGGTAGCTTACCGATTGGCGCTTCCACCGAATCTCTCTCAAGTTCACGATGTGTTCCATGTATCTCTCCTGAGAAAGTACATACCAGATCCTTCACATGTACTCAGCTCAGAAGTTATACCGCTGGAGAAATATCTTTCTTATGAAGAACAGCTGATAGAGATTCTGGATCGTAGCGAAAAAGTCCTACGAAACAAGACCACTCGATTGGTGAATGTTTTATGGAGGAACCACCAATTAGAAGAAGCTACATGGGAGCTTGAGGATATGATGAGGGAGAAGTATCCCCATCTGTTTGTTACAAAGTGACGAATTTCTAGGGCAAAATTCTTTTTAAGGGGGGTAGAATGTAACACCCGAGATTTTTATGAGTAATATTTTTTTGAAAGTAATCTTTCACTACACACTTTCTTGGCTTACTTTACACGCAATCATGACCTTACTTGATAGCTTGCGTCGTACGCAATATCGAGTTTCACTAAACAACGATATGCTATTAAAATATTATTAAAACTACCCATTATGAATAGTAATAACCATTTTTTGAAATTTTATAAATTTTATTTTTCTAAATGGACTTCATTTTTGGATTTGGAATAACGAAATTATCCTAGGGTTAAATTTTGGTATTTTTCTGAAAACTTTCTATTTTTGATGAATAGTGAAACCACTAAGTGGTAGGTTAAAAACAGAATTTTGCATAAAACTTAATCTTACCACTTCTGTGAATGGAATTTCAAAAATCCGACAGACACGGTTGATATCAGTATGTAAAATGTGGTTCAATGAGATAAAAATAATTTTTTGGTGAATAGTAACTTTTTACTTTTTTTTACCGCGGTTAATAGTAAATAGGGTAACTAAGGGTAAATATGATATTACTATTACCCTAACACATGTCCTAATTATATTGGATAAGTTTAATTCGACCAAAAACAAACTTAGGAATAAAATATGACCATTTAGGCCCACTTGTGTTAGATTAGGACATTTATTATTAATTTATTTAAAGAAGGGTTAAAATAGTTAAAATCAAAGTTTAATAAGTAAATCATTTTTAATACGGGGTTATACATAAGATAAATTAGACTATAAATATTCATTAGAAAGATAAAAAGATTTCCTACATAATCGTATTTTATTTATAATTTTTAGACATTAAATAATTTAATTTATTTATGACAAAATGATGATGCAGTAATTATCTTATTAATAAAATATTGACATAATTGATGTTATAAACACCAAAATAAATGTAATTTGAGACTTTTTATGAATTACACTAATTTTATTGGTTACTATGATATATTAGTGTTGATTTAATCAACTTGGTTAGAACATATAATTCTGTTATGACTTTCACAAAAATCATATATCAAATAGTGTCAAAATTGACACAAAATAGTTTTTAAATCAAATATTATATTATTAATTGTTATTTTATTCCTAAAAATCTATGGTTCGGCCAAATGACATAGATAAGGATATATATATTAATAATAAACAATTTGGGGTTCTTATGGCATGTTATAGTAAGTGTATTAACCATATAGTGAAAGAAAACAAAAAGACATGGTAAAAGTTAAATTATTTAACTTAGAGTTAAATCTAATTGATAAGGATAAAATAATACCCTAAACTTGTATAAATCATATTGGTTGATAGGATTTCGACCCATCCCCACATTAGCTTCGAAATAAGACCCTTTGGAACCATTATAAACCGATTTTGACTTTAATATAAAATAATATTTTGAGATATTCCTAAGGTGCCCCTCTCCTCCCTTATAAAAGGGCACCTCCTCCCCCTCCTCCTCACACCAATTTGAGCACTCATGCTCGGCCAAACCCTGCCATTTTCCCCTCTCCACTTCCCTAGAATAATCCTAGAGGTCATGGTCTTCTTCAGAGACCAATCTTAGTTCCCTAAGTGGAGGATTCAAAGAGGTGTTCCAAAGAAGAGGTAATATCCATTACCGATCTTTTCAATTTCCTTCTTCTTCAACATCTTCTTCTTTAGTTGTTTTCATTATAAAGTAATAAAATCAGTATTACTTACATACTGATATGTTATTATAAATATGAAACAACCCTAATTCACCTTCTATCCATCCTACGGAAAAATGAAATCACCGCGCATGCGTACGTACGGAATACCGTCTCCACGCCGTGGTGTAATCTATTTTCCACCACCACATTAAAAGGATGGGTATAATGGTGTAATGAGTAACTATTTAGGATTATTATAAAGTAATATTGATACAGAAATAATATATATATATACTCAAATACAATTCCATGATCAGAAGAACGATATCATCACTCGTGCGTATGTACGGAATACCGTCTCCACGATGTGATGCGACTCATTCTACATGATCATCATTACATAGTAATTATATAAATGAATTGAAGGAATAAATATGATATATGTTACACTAATACCATTCTGGATATTAGGTATCTATAACCTTAAAAGAAGAATAAGAATTTATTCGGCAAAACAGGCATAAGAACAAAAGGCAATAAAGACCCGAGTAACAAGTAACAAT
Organism: Viscum album; assembly: GCA_963277665.1. Lineage (NCBI taxonomy): Eukaryota > Viridiplantae > Streptophyta > Magnoliopsida > Santalales > Viscaceae > Viscum > Viscum album. The sequence goes on along the minus strand of OY728136.1, from coordinate 1,659,823,325 downwards.
GAAATATTACTAATAAGAAGCTAAGAATATGACCATATATGATATCATATCAATATTTATGATTCGGGAATAAGTCAATAACATTATTTAAACCATTATACAGGAGTTTCGGACACGTACAAAGAAAATCGGACCTAAGGTAAGGGAAATATCACAATCTCATTTTTATCCGAGATTGTTTATTCGTAAGTATTTACTGGGGTGTATTTTATTATCCACATCCATGTTTCATCAATATGTTATATTATTTCCATCCACCTAATATTGTTTAAATCCATTTTTACCCTTCAGTGAGATTTTAGTAATATGTATGAAAGGAATCTTTTGTCGTTTTTCGTATGAGGTACTTTTTGACTTTTCCGACAAAAGTACGGGAAGAATGTTTTTTTAACTTATACGGCATGAATGGATTTTAAAAAAAATTATTTCCAATAAGCTTCCTTTACAAGTTTACAAGTTTATTTTTAATCAACTTCTTTTAGTTTATAATTTTATGACATTTTAAGAAAAGAAAAGTGTTTTTGAAGAAGAAAGGATATTTTACTCAAGAATGGAGTTCAAGTGTTTTATCAAAATTATTTTCCATCTAAGATAATAAAGGGTTCTGTTTTTATCCCTATTATTACATTGATTTGATTATGTTGTTAGGGAATTATTTTTATGAAGTCATTTACCTTATATGGTTTGTTTTATGATGTCATGATGTTTCAAGAATCCCATTTTTGTTACATGTGTTATGCGATGATGTATGTTTTATGATTATGTGGCACACATAAGAAATGATTCATTATAAGATGGGCGGGACCTATATCTACCTCCAATGAATTGGGTAAAGATTTTATATCTCATGAGATAGTCATGGCTGGAACAGAAGGTTATTTCGGTTCAGTGATAGAGGACTGAAACGAGGAGTGAACTCGGTTCAGAAAGGGACTTTGTCCACTAAGATAGTCTTGGAAATGAGTCATGACTAACAAGAAATGATTTTCCATGATTATGTGTGCATTCCACAAAGATTAAAGTTTCATGTTATGATTATGGGGATCTCATTTTCACTTATATGATTTATTCCATGTTAAGATATTATGATCTCTTTTGCAAGTTATGATTTTCAAAAAGATATGATATGATTTGTATTTCCTTTATTTTCCCTTGCTGAGCATTTGAGCTCACCCTTTTATGTTTTCTTTTCCCCAGGTCAGGAAGATGGATATTAAGTAAAATATTCTAAAAGGGACCCTAGATATGATGAAATAAATGGGAGACACTGTAGAAGATTTATGAACCCGTTGTTTATGTTTCCTAGTTTCTAAAGACACTATACCTATATGGTCCTTTGTGGTTTTGTTATATGTTGTAATAAGTGTGCTTCAATTTTTAAGTATTAACAATGTATGTAAAGTATGGGTCGTTATAAATTTAATAGGGAGAGAAGGAGGTGAAGCGATCACAATAAAATGGGGAGTTGTCATAATAAAAATAAGGGGAGTTAAATGGGGGGGTTTCAAGGGAGTTGAGGGGAGGTGATAAGTTAGGGGATCGTGTGGGACCCACCAACCATAGTTAAATTCTCCCTTTGGAGGTTATGTGTGGTGTGGTCCCCACCTCCAACTTCATTTTGGAGAAAATAACATAAACATAAAATAAAATTTTAACTCACCATGTTTATTTAATTCTTAAGTTATCCCCAAAATTTAACTATCACATTCGACAAAACGCAACTGTGGTAATAGTCCCCTTAAGAGAATATTGGCACTGGGAGTGCATCGTTGCCCTCAGATTTGAATTCTGATCACCTGTTCAAAAGATAGGAAAACCTGCACGTACATTTACTGAACATACCTGAAAAAAACTTCAGAAATTTATTTTGAGCACAACGGGCATCGGAATCAGGCGCCGTCAGAAACTGCGTACTCATAAAATACCAAAAAATTATGAAAATATTTTCCTTCAAATTTACAAGTCTTTAAACCTTTTCCACTAATGTTCGATGGAATTCATATGTTTCCTTTCAATTTGTTTTGAAATACCTATATAACCCTTCAATAACCACAATCTATAATATTCATGACCATTCTTTAAAAAAACCTACTTATGAAATATATTATTTTCCTAATGATTCATAAAAATTTCTACGAGTATTTAATACTCTCATTGTTTGATTTTCTTTAATCATTTCCACTAACAATTTACTATGGTAGGTAACATCTAATTGATCATTAAGAAACTTCCTCCCTATTTAGTCTATACGATGTCTCACTAGGATTTTATGATATAATTTATTATTCCTTTCACACACTATAAACTCACATGAAATCTCTTTGTATGTAAATTTCCACATAATAACATTACATCACAATCTTTATTCAACTCCAATTGATGAACTTTGTATAGTACATTTTTTTAATTCATTCAACACATCAAAATATCTAGGAACCATATTTCTAATGAGTTTCATGAAAACATTAATATATTCATGACATGAACATTGTGAAACAATCAATTAATTTCCCTTTTTTTCTTTATGTTCATTGAACTCACTTTTTGGGACATTTCCCATCATTATATCCTTAGCTCGAATCGTAGTTATAAATCATTTTTATGATTGATCGATGAAAAATAGTTCACTTTGAAATATCTATCAATTTTTTCCTCATGTATATCTATCATATGTATGTTTAAATCGTTTTAATATTCTATATAATTTACAACTTTTCTTTTTCAATGGAATCATGTTAGATGAATTTGGAATTTAAAATATCATGAATTTTAAATTGAATCCATTATTAAGGAATGTTAATTGGATACTCCATCTGATAGCACAATTTGGAATCTTATTAATGATGGGGCTACTCAGAAACATTCATCTCACGGACATTGTTCAATTGACGTCAACATGCGATTATAGTATGACTGCATACCTTATTTTTTTATTCACTATATCTATCAATTTGACTATACATTTTCTATCTTATAACATTATTATCGTTTTTCTATTAAGAAAAATTCAAATGGAATCACTAATAATTTTAATAACAATCTCATTTGAGACAATTGGAATGAATCATCATTCATTATAAGTAAAATTAAAGTCATCAAAAAAACATTTACTTTAATTGAGATAATAATATTTGAGTACATCAACCAAACAACAAAATGTTTCAAAAAATTATATATTTTAACTAATTTAACATATAAACATTGACAAAGTCTCTCATTTTACTTGATCACAATTAATATCCTTTGAAATCCATAGAAAAAGTTGAACATACACATACATTAGACTTGTCCACAATAGAATCAGAACAACCTAGATGATTGAAATTTAATGTTAACATTATGTACGATCAATAAAGAGATAATCACGATATAATATTTCAAATAATTAGTATATATATTTTTTAAAATTCAAGAAAAAAATTATAAAATTTAATTCATTTATTGAAATAATTTATAAATTATTTTACCCTTATTTTTGTTTGTAATAATTACATTATTGTAAGAATAATTTTCTAATATATTTATAGAAAAAAATTACAAAAATATGTTATTCTTAATATGTGGGAAACTCAACTCATATTTAAAGAATTTGGAAAATGAAATAAATAAGAGTTATATAAATAAGTAATCTTGACCTAGCCAATTATATGATATCATTCCATCTATACTAATGTAGTAATATAACCATTAATCATGGATAGAGATGTTGCATAGGGAAAAATATGGGGTAGGGACTGTCATTTATCTATGATAGGTAGTCAATAATTATAATGTTTATTTTATAGAGTGTATTGACACTATGAAAGAAGAAACATTGACAAGTAGATCCATGTTCTTGTCATCTAGTTGGTCATTTTAACATCCAAATAAATGTAATGTTTTACTCTCATGTTATAAATCAATCTTAGATAATGTAATAATGTTTCACAATTCATTTAAACAAAACCATTTACATATAAGCCATGTTTTTCATGTGGTTGTTAGGTATTTTAATTTCACTACACACATCACATACTCCATGCCTGACACCATAATTGAATAACATATGGCCTCACTATAAGGATAAAATAACTCTATATGAACATGTATATATTGTTTATAAATCTAAAATATTCTAAAATTGGTGAGGAAACTACTATGTTTTATCTGAAAACGGTTGAATTTAGCCTTATATAACCCGAGACGACCATGAAATCTCATAGAATATTGAGAAAATGGGATAAATCCATAACAAAGAACACTTGAAAGACTTATTTTACAGAGAGTTACCATTCATTCAATGTATAAATATAATACATAAGAAAAAAATATTCCACACTATATGGGTTCATTCCACAAGAAGGGTCTAAGTATTCTGTGAAGAGATGTGTGTATGTGTCATTTAAATGTTATGTATGAGTATTCATTGAGTTAAATTTTTTGAATAATTTATAAAATTACAAAAAAATTGAATTAACAATTTAGTTGCATAGTAAAGGTGATTGATGATTTAATAGTTGTATTGTTATAGTTTATTTGATATATTGTTTATACAATGAGGGATCTAGTTCATTCCATCTGTTGGGAAAGAATTTTATTCATTTTAATTGATTTTAATTATTTACATAATGTTTTATAGATATTGTGTAAGATAACTATCATGTAAGAGGTCTTGTAGATGGATATATTCTTTTGTCATGAAACATTATTTTATCTATGAGGTTTATATAATAAAAAAATCACTGTTCTTCTTGACCCTCTCCAATAAATAATATATTAGATATCCATTATGAAGATGTTAGTGGATTTTTTACTAGGGTTATAGAGTATATCGGGGGAGTCAATATCTAATACAAAATATGATTATATAAATATAGTCAAAGAAGAAGATATATCATGATATAGGGAGAGATATATGGGAGAACAAATTCGATAAATTACATCTAGTGTTTCACACCAAAGATAATCAAATCCCATGATGTGTTCTTTATATGCCATAAACTAAGATGTTTATTCTATTATCTCATAGTGGATTTCTGTAATGACCCAAACATTTATTAATAAAAATTTATATTGATTTGATTTAATATATTTCTATGTAAAATGGTAATATATGACATATGAACATTATTTCTTTTATGTTTTTGGAATTTAAAATAACATTTATAACTGTTATCGTTGCTAATATAGTCGTTGAATAGTGAACACATGATTATTATTAATATAGGGCTTTAACAAATCCAATTTTCTCTTAAAAAGGAAGTGATGGACTCATCCAGTAGATTTTCTCCATAAGAAGCCCATTTTTCATAGAATGGAAAGAAGATAGCATCCCTGGACTTTTCTCTTAACAAATCCCAAGTAGAGGTTCAATATGTTAAGCTTGAACGGAAACACCTATGAAAGAAGTGGATGTTAATAGAGATTACAACCCGAGCGTTGTTATCTGAGCCATCCCAGGAGTCTTTCAGCATCACACACCATAACCTTAGATCTTATGAAAATGTTAAAAGGGGTTATGTAACAAGACCCTAGCAATATGATTATACGAATTATTTTTTTGTATAAAGAATATACATTCAATTCATTGTTGTTACTTTATTAATAGTTTTTATGTCACAAATTGTAATTTTTTTAATAAATATTCTTTTAGGAAGTATATTTTGATGAATTAAATGATTTTTGAATTATTTAATATTTTAATAAAATTATATTTTTACTTAATTAATTTTTATTTTTTATAAATGATATTATAATTTGTATGAATACAATTGTAATTTTCATTAAGGTTTGAATATTATTTTTTGTCAAAACCAATGAATTTTCAATAAATGTTCATTTTTAATTTGAAATTATAAATTCACATATTTAAAAAATTATTTAGTTAAAATGAATATTAGTTTGATTAACATGACATTGAAATTCTCCAAGGGTGAAATTTTCATAATTTTCTAAGATAGTTGAAATTTTGGGGAAAAATTAAATATCGTTTAAATATATAACGTGTTTGTGAAATAATAATATCTCAATACTGATGTAATTAAATAATATAAAAGGGTTTTTTCGACCAATATATTATTTACTTTAAAATAATGTGATTTTATTTTGTTGTATTTTTTTACAAAGCCTTAGTGGACCCTCCAAAACTTATAAAACATTTTAACATTTTTTAATGATTTCCTTGAGTGTGTGACTCACGTCTACCTAAGAAACCATAATATTTTAATATGTTTGGAAATTTTCATAATAATTTAATATTTTCCACACCACATTGGAGAAAACCATGGTGAAGAACCCTGGGATGTTTTGTGGTTTTGATTAGATTAATGGGAAATGTCCATAACCTATATAATAATTAATTCCCTCTCCTTTAATATATAAACACACTCAATATCCTTTTCCTCTTCTCTCAAACCATTTAGACCTCGAACAAACTATTTCCTTTTCACTGTAGAATCCTCCCATTGTGCCTCAAGCTCCCAAAAATCCTCTCTGAACCCCCTCCCAAGCCGTTGGGATCATAGTTCCATTTAATGGATTTCTTCCTTACTCATTTTTTTTCTAAATTTCATTATATTTTTATACCCTCTTGTTTTCAAATAAAAATGTGCGGGTGTAATTTTACACCTCCCCCAAACATCCCTCATTCTGTTTTAATTATTAGATACCTATTTATCTCTCATTAATGACTCTCATCCACACATGTTACCATGCCGGAATTCTTTAAGGAATTTCTCTTCTCACATTTACATTCAAGAAATTATTTTCTATTATGAATCTAAATTCCATTAATAATGTTGGGAAATATATATATATGACCCCCTTACATTATATTTCATTTAAATTTGATGAGATGCCTATTTTTATTTCATCATCCATTTTTATGAATTATTATATCAAGCCGTTATGCTGCCAAAATAGAACTAAGATTCTCTAATCCAAGGTCATTGTGTTGGGAATACCATGCACATTTATCTATAACAGGTATTCACCTTAATGAACATTTACTAATTTATTATATAGTTCATTATTTAATTAAAAATTCCATTATCATGGGATAAATGATTATATTTAATGAATCCATGTTGTATTATTTTTGTTGAACACTTATGCATTAAAATGAAATGATTAGGAATGGTGATCCAGAGTAGTGATCTAATGCGTTGTGTAAAGATTAGTATCCTGGTACGTTAACTGTGAGGAGTTTGTTATCATTATTATTCAAGTGAAATGAGGGTTTAATATGGATCCATGTTCACTGATCAATGTCTCATGCAAATATCGCATTAAATTTTGTTTCCACATTTTCATGTTATGAAAATTGTGATATATCATGCCTTTATGTGCATGTTTTTATAAATATTCATTGTATTCATATTTGTTAAAAAGTATTGTATTATTCATGTTATTCCTTGTTTACTCCCATACTAGTCTTCATATCTCATCCCATTCTTATGAAGGTCCTATGGTTATCCAATGCAATGCTAAGTACGATGGAATGTTGTAGTCATTTAAAAGTAGTTTCAAATAAATATGTTGTGTTTTATAATTTAAGTTTCAATGTAATTATCCTAAGACCCAAATACACTAGAAATCTTGATCTTATAAGTTGTATCTATTGAAAATTTTTTGTAATAAAATATGTTTAAGTGTAAAAAAAATAGAAATTATGTTATAGTTGGTATTAGAGGATATCTTTACATATTATGGGGATTAGGATTAGAAAACCCAAGTGAAAGCCTTAAGGATAAGTCTACAGTTAATAAAAATCACCCTAATTTTTATTATTATTGAGTATGTGGTTTATCAAGAAAATATATCCCTATTTTTATACAAGTAGGTTGAGGCGTCTCTGAAAGATTTGTATCTATTGGTATAAACTGGAAATACCGCTTTAAGCATTACTCAAATGATAATTTTTTCACGACAACAATCCTTGATGCACTCTTAGTTATGACACTCTTAGAGGATATTCTTTGTAAAATTCATAATCTTAGTATGGATAATTATTTGGGGAATGAAAAAAATTTCCTATGAATTTATGACGGGAAGTGGACCATAGAAATCATAAATAAGTTATGGAAATAAATTTAATTTATAATTTATCCATTTTTGTCATTGGATTCTCCTTTATGTTTTACCCCTAACATACTTTTTATTACAGCCAATTGTCAATAATAGGAGGGATAAGACAAACAACTGATGTGAAGATCAATGTGATGATATTCTTAATGAGATTACCCAATCTTATGTGAGTGGGAATCACAATCTTTTTATCGATAATCTCCCATTTTTCTAATGTTTTGAATAGAAACAAGGGTCATGAAGAACGTTCAACCCCACACACCACTATAAAAGAACAAGACGCAATCAAGAGAATCATGAGAAAAATTCCTCATACATTTAATGGATCATCTGATACCTCAATCACCAAACAATGGATAAAATCTATTTAAAAGATAGTCAACATCCTTCAATGTTCTGAACATGATAAGGTTCGTTTGGATGCTTATCGTATGGATGGTGGATGTGATAAATGGTTTACATTGATATAAAATAAACAGACCGAGGAAGAGATCTAGGCATTAGAATGGAAAGATTTATATAATTTTTTTTATAAATATTATCCAAGCACCCTCTAAGTTAGTTTGGAAAGAGACTTCCTTTACAATAAGAAAAAAAATGATGAATCCATTAGAGCTTATGATGAAAACATAAAAATTCTTGCATGATATCTTTCATCTATGTCATTACCCATGAATGCATGGTTTACATATTCTTTAGTAGTAAAAACCATTGCATAATGAAGGCCCTAGCGATCAAAGACTTCAAGAGATATGAGTAAAACATCATGTGTTCCCTCCAAGAAGAAATTTTGGTCGAAGAATATCAGGGGTATCATAGGGATAAGTAGTGAAATTTAGAATTTAATTCTAGTGGTCTGATACAGAAATCCAATGATGCTATGAAAATCCAACACCCCAGTATCCAACGGTGCAGAAAGAAGCACCATGGAATTTTCCTGAAGGGGATGAAAAAATTATTTATGTTTTGAAGAGAAGGGAACCCATCCATTAACTACGGATAAAAAACTCATGGCTACCACAGAGGATAGGAAAAATACATTCGACCATCAACATATTGTTCATTACTTCAACTGCAATAAACTAGGACAATTTGAAAACCAGTGCCCTAATCCATGGGTTTTTTGGAATAAATAGACAACCTCCAAAGCCGCAAGGTGAGATTTTTTAATCACTACCGCCGAAGTGAACCTTGAAAATGAAGTGGTGAAATTTATTCAACATATTCATTCAATACAATCAATCATAATTTTTTATTCATGTTCAATACATTCTTTTATATCAAAAAAATTTAGTAGTACAATCCCAACACCACCAAAAATCATGGTATTATAGATGTCGATGAGAGCAGGAAATGGGGAAATCATTGCATCAATTGAATATAACTCCCCCTATCATAATTTGTGGATTAAACATCCTGTATAACCTCATCATACTCGCTATGGTGGAATTTGATGCAACTCAATCCCTGTATTGGCCTTACCTATATAGAACCAACAAAAATTCCCATGACAGGGAATCACTCTCCATATATAGAATCAACCCCTAATTATTTACAAGTTAATGGAGGAGGATGAATATTCTATAGAACCATAATCTCAAGAGTGGATATTACTTCCCTGTGAGAATGCGTATAATGATCAAATTATAGAAATGTCAAAAAAATCCAATACTCAGTATAGAATGCCTATTGAGGAGTTCGAAGAGATGAATAAAAAATTGTAGGGGAATATGGATAAGTGGTTTATGCACCAAAGTTCTTCAATATGGTATGCACCCATCCTCATCATCAAGAAAATGTATGGGTCAATGCGCCTCAGTATTGATTATAGTGATGTCAACAAAATCACGATAAAGAACAAGTATCATCTGCCACGAATTGATTAAATTTTTTATCACTGATGGGGAGCACAATACTTCTCTAAGGCGGATTTTCTGTTGGAATATAAACAATTAAGGGTGATGAAGGGGGGTATCCCCAAGACTACTTCTCGTACAAGACACAATAATTTTGAATTCATAATAATTCCTTTGGGACTCACTAATTCTACAACAATCAATATGGACCTGATGAATAGTGTTAATAGAGGAAAGATAAACAAATTTGTGGTTGTTTATATAAATTATATTCTAATATACTCCAAAACCAAGGAGGTGTAGGATGACCATCTAAGAATTGTACTAGTGAGCTTGTGAAAGGAGTAGCACTATGTAATGTACATTAAGTGTGCGTTTTTTTAAGGTAGTCTCATTCTTGGGAAATATCATCACAAGCAATGGGATACATTTGGATCCCTACAAGACAACTGTAATTGAGGGATGGTTGTGGATAACATTAGTAGTAAATTTCCATAGATTCCTAGGGTATAATGGATATTATCACTGATATGTGAGAAATTTATCATGATTTTCAAACCGTTTTACCATTTTAACTTGAAAAGGAGTCAGGTTTCATGGAGTGATGAATGCGAAGAGATATTCAAGGAACTAAAAATGAGGCTTACCAATTGCACATGTTCTTTCATTACCCACATGTGGATAATGTTTTGTGGTATTCATTGATTCTTCGAAGAAGGGCCTGGGATGTGTGTTTATGAAAAATCAAAACGTCATTGTCTATTATTCAAGGAAATTAAATGTTCACGAGAAAACCTACACAACACATGATCTGGAGTTGGTTGTATTAATCTTATCATAAAAAATATGGTGACATTACCTCTTTATGAAGAAGTTTGAAATATATACAGATCACAAAGGCCTCATTTATATATTCATATAGAAAGTGATGAACATTCACCCAATAATATGGTTAGAGATAACTAAAGACTATGCCTGCTTAATCCATTACCACACTGGAAATGCAAGAAATATGGATGATTCTATAAGTATATTGGACCCAGTGATTATATCATTGATGATACTTGATGTGGATTAAATATTTATAGACTTAATGAAGATGTACATGTAAATAATAAAGAAGGGAACATTATCAATCCTTTAAAAAATGATTTCTCAAACGTCTCCTTTGAAAAGTTTAAAGGATGCTCAAAAAATGATATAAGAATTTGGAAGAAATTGGAACCTATTAGAAAAAGGGAAATACTTGGAGTTCAATGTTAATGAAGAAGGAATTGGGACATTTGGGACAACACTATGTGTTCAATAAAATTTGGAGTTAAAGAATGAACATTCCGAGGATGCACATAGTTCAAATTTCTACATTCACCCATGAAACACAACGTTGTATCGAGATATCTATGAGAATTATTGTTGGGATAACATAAAGAATATGATCATTGAGTAGATATCACAGTCTTTGGTATATCTTCCTATGAAGGCTGAGAGGTAGAAGTCTAAGGGGATGATGCAACTGTTACCAATACCAGCATGGAAGCAGGTGGACATAACCATGGAATTTGTCACTGGACATTAGTAGACATCCATAAGAGTCAATACTATCAATGTTTTTTTGGATCTTCTTATATATACTGTAAACTTATTTGGAATTCTAGTGGATTTATAATTGGATCAACCGACATAGATATACAATAGATAAGTGGTAAGGCTGCATGGGGTACCACTATCAATTTTGTTCGATCCTGATCCAAGATTAACCTCAATGTACTGGAAGAGTCTATAACATGATCTAAATACTAAGATGAACATTTGTACATCTTAACATCCTCAAACCGATGGACAATCTGAGTAGACAATCTAAACAAATAAGGGTATGTTGAGATAATACTTAATGGGATTCAAAGGTAGACGTGATCAACATCTTCCTCTTATATAGTGCTCTTAAACAAAATATTTTTCACTCATGCTTCCAAATGGCTCTTTATAAAGAACTTTATGGGAAGAGTTGTAGAACATCAACATATTGGGGTGATGTTAGGTAGCGAAAACTCATAGATCCTGAAATGCTCGAAGAAATTGTGGAGAGGGTTAAGAACATCCAATAACACAATATTGCTGTTCAGAGTCGAAAAAATAGTTATGCTGGTAATCATCAATGAGAACTAGAGTATGACGTTGGAGACATGGTATTCCTTTGTATATCACTGTGGAAGAGAGTTATGAGATTTTGGAAGATAGGAAAGCATAGTCAAAGGTATATCAACCCTTTTGAGATCCTTGATGGCCTTGGATGAGTGGCCTGTCGACTAGAACTCCCACTAAACATATCTCAAGTACATTATGTATTACAAGTATCACTCTTGAATAATTGCATTCATGACACATTTCATGTACTCAATCCATAGGTGTTAGCATTGGAGAGTGGCCTCTCCTATAAATAGAAGCTGGTGATGATCATAGTTTACAAGGACAAAGTTATACAAAATAAGACAATTACCCTTGTCATGGTGTTGTGCCAAAACCCCATGTTCGAAGAAGTAATGTGGGAACACAAGGAGGTGATGACGTAGAGTTACCCCCATCTGTTTTATTATGGGAAAATGAAATTTTTAGGGATACATTTCTTATGGGAGGAAGATTGTAACAACCAAAACATTTGTTAATGAAAATTCTTCTTGATTTGATTATATTTATTACAATGTAGAATGTCTTTATAAGACATATTCACTTCCATGGATTTATATTTTTTATATATTAAAATACCATAGAAAATTGTTACCATTGATAATATATCTGTTGAATAGTAAACACATGATTATTATAAATATAGGGATTTTACAAATCCTATTTATTCAAACAAAGGAAGTGATGACCACTTCTAGTATAATTTATCAAATAAAAGCCCATTTTTCGAATCTATGAATGGTGGTAGAGTCACTGGGCTTCTCTATCAACCAATACCAAGATGAGATTCAACACATTAGGATTGAACGGAACCGCATATAAGAGATGTTGAAGTTAATAGAGGTTAATAGCCGAGCGATGTTATCCGAACCACCCTAAGAGATTGCCACCATCACACACCATACCATTTTTTCTTATGTGGGAGTTCTTAGGGGTTATGTAATAATACCCTATCAATATTATTATGTGCTTTTTTTGTATAATGAATATATATTAGTTTCATTATTGTTAATTTATAAATTGTTTTTAAAGCACAAATAGTAATTTTAGTACATATTTAATTTAAAAAAATATTTTCATGAAATAATAGATTTTTGAATTAAATAATATCCTAATAATATATTATTATTACTAATTATGTATTATTAAATACAAATGATCATATAATTTTTATAAATAAAATTTTTATTTTTATTAAGGTTTATAAACAATTTTTGTCAAAACCCATTAATTTTAAAGAGATGTTGTTTTTTATATTGAAGGTAAAATTTCATATATTTATAAAGATATTTAGATAAAATGAATATTATTTTTTTAATTATAATGTTGTAATTATCCAATAGATAATTCAACATAATTTTTCGAGACCGTCGATTTTTTGGGTAAAAATTAAATAACGTTTAAATATATAATGTGTTTTATGAGATCATAATTACCCAATAGTGATGTGATAAAATACCTTAAAAGGAATATTTGGCTGATATATGGTTTTAAATTAAAATTAGTTGATTTTTTAATTGTTTGATTTATTTTAAAATTCCTTAGTGAACCCTCTAAGACTTATAAAACATTTTAACATTTTAAAATGATTTCCTTGAGAGTGTGACTGAACTCCACATAATGAAGCCTAAAATTTTATTACATTCAGAAATTGGAATTATAAAATAATTTTTTCTACTATCCTTTTGAAAAAACAATGGGAAAAACCATGGGTTGGATTTTGGATTTGATTAGTTTAAGGTGTAGTGTCTGAAACCAAAATAATATAGAATTCAGTATCCTTTCCTATATAAACCCACTCAATATCCCTTTATTTTTCACTCAAACCATTTAGATATAGAACAAAATCTTCTCTATTTTAATTATAATCTTCCCAAGGTTCCACAATCTCCCATGAAGCCTCTCTCAAGCTTCTCCCAAGCCTTTGAGATCACACTTCAATGTAAGGGATTTCATCGTTTCTCAATTTTTTCCAAATGTCTTTATATTGTTATACCATTTTGTTTTAAATTAAAAATGTTGGGCTAGTATTTAAGAACTCACCCATACATCAATAATTATTTTTGAATGAATAGTTAAATATTTAACTCTCATCAATGCCTCCTTTTCACACCTGTTACCATGCTGAAATTCTATAAGGAATTTCTCTCTTCTCGTTTACATTCAAGCAATTATATTATATTAGGCATCTTAATTCCATTACATATGTTGGGACACATATCTATATGTACCCCCAAACTACAAATTTCATGTAAATATGATGATATTCCCCTTTATCTTTGATCGACTATTTTTATTAATTCTTATGTCATGCCGTTATGCTGCTGAAATTATACAATGATTCTGAAAGAGAACATTATTGTGCAGTGAATACCATGACCATTTGTATATCATTATTATTCACCTTTATTCACATTTACATATTTATTATAGATTTTCATGTATGAATTACACATTCCATTATCATGGTATAAATGGTGATTTTTATTTAATCCATGTTGTATTATCTATGTGAGACACGTATGCATGAAATGAAATGACTAAGATTGGTGCGCCCTGATAGTAGTCCAATGCATTGGGTATTGAATATTATCATGATTAATCAAGTGAAATGAGGTTTTACTCATTATAATTCATGTTCAATGAAGGTTTACTCATTATCCATGTACAATGCGGCTTGTCTCATGCTAATATCATGTTAGATGTTGGTGCCACATTTCCATGTTATGGCAATCATGCTATATCATGAATTTATTTTCATGTATCTCTTATGATCGATTGATATTCCTATTTCCTAACATGTATTTTATTCTACATGTTATTATATGTCAACTACCTTACCAAGATTTATATCCCACCCCTTTCTTATGTATTTCCATATGTTGTCCCATACAATGCTATGTACGAGGGAATGTAGTCGTAATGTAAAAGAAGTTTTCAATAAAGATGTTGTGTTTCTTGTTTTATGTTGTTATGTAATTATATTAACCCCAAAATACACTATACCTATTGATATTTTATGTAGTATAACGTGAAAATTTTAGGTGAAAATTTTTGATTAATTTTTTAATATTGAGGAGGGTTGTTACAGAATCCATTATTTTTGATTTTTTAATCATTATAATGACTAAAATAATAGATTAGTAATATTATTTAAGGTATTATGATGTATATAGATTTATTATAATGTTGAATTTTTAATTTCATGGTTTTTATTCTAGTTTCTCACCCTCATTTATTATATTATTTTCCCTTCTTTAGTCACCCTACTTGGATATTGTATTAATGGTGAGGAATTTTTATTCATCTTTATTTATTTATATTATGAATTAATATTTTCTGTAGTTATAAATATTTCATTATATGTTTATTTTTAGAGTGTAGATACTTATAATACCATTGGGTTACTTTCATTATAATTGTTTTTGGTTTTTTCAATTATAAATTTAAACTTAAATAACTAAAAATAAAAACCTATATGTATTATAGGATAAAGAGTATCTTTATAGAATAATGTTTTCATTTTCACATGATTCCAAAAAATTAATTAATATATTCATCTATTTTCCACATTATTATTTCATGATCCAAAAATCAAAAAATCCAAATACTTTCATTTTCTCATGGTTTCTCATATGATAATTAGAATTTTTCTTCTGGCTAATGTGTAGACTATTCTACTGAATTTATTCCCTCTAATTATCTATGGGTTCAATTACAGGGCTTTCATTTCTATTCTACTCTTAATTATTTTTAGTGTTTTAAATATTCATGTTCAAAAGTTATAAATATATTCCACTTATTAGAAGTAATGAAACCTTTTTTCAGACCATGTTTGGGTACCATTTTGGGGGAATAACTTGGAACATTTTTATTTGAAAGTTATAAAAAATCCCATTCAAGAATTATTTTATAAATTTTTTTATTTTCAATTATATTATTTTCCTTTTACATGATTATCTGTTTGTTCTTTTATGATGTAATGAACCAAATCTATATTTAATGGAGTTTTATTCTTGTCCATCAAGATGGAAATGAGATATATGAAATTGAGGAGAGAAAAAACATGATATAAAGGAATTATGGGTGTATCTGATAACATTAATTGAGTGATGAATAACCACTCATTAACCAGTTATAATTTGTGTACAAAGTGTATTACCAAAATTTTAAAAGGTTATCATGATAATATAGGGAGTAAAAGGATTTTTCTTAATTAGTATATTACTTATTTATAGAATCCATTGTGATTTTAAATAGTTAAATTGAATCTAAATCAACCATATAAGAACTGACACCAATGATGGCCTAGAGTTGCATGTATAATATTCCTCCTAAGAAGAAGATCATGAAATTGTTATTGCTATTATTAGAAACATATTTCTTGACATAAAAGAAATGAGAAGAACAATAAGTATTAAAGGAGTTATACCAAAATTATATAACAAAAGAACATCAATACCAATAATTATATTCCACATAATTTTGGATTCCTACAAAATAATTATCCATTGTTGATTCAAGAAATGGAAAACAAACCCATCAATAATAAACTAGAGGATGGGGTAACAGATGATGAACACAAATAAACCAAATTAAAATATAATAATGAATAAGAGTTCTTAAATAATGAAACATAAAATGAAAAATATAAAAAAGAATAATGAAATTATGATGGTGGAGGGGACTTTTATTAGGTTTGCATAAAAACAATGTTCCTTATCGAGTCTGTAAATTTCTATCCAACCTGGAGTCTCCCATAACATTGTTTCTAGAACAATTCAATGTAGATGAGAAGAAGAGTTATCAATGATGTACTGAAAAAGTATTATTGAACAAATTTGGACTTGGTAACTAAATTTCATACACATATTATAAAAGAAAATAAGGTATTCCTGAGAAAAATAAACTTATAGAATGTTATTTATTAAAGGAGGAAATAATTTTTAATAATTTTTTATTTACAGTAGATATTTTTTTAGGATATATATCAGCACCTTTATCATTTTTAATCTTAACTGATAATGATCATTATGATTTCAGTTGATTTTATTGATTTTATTTGTTCATAATGAGTAATGAAAATATTGAAAATAAATTTGATCATATTAAAAGAGGGGTTTTTTCAGGGAATAAATTTTTATACTTTAGTATATTTTAGTAAATAATTTGAATTTAAAGGAAATACATTCATTCCACCATAAGATACGATTATCTTATTTAATACTTGTTGTAATAATTTTTTTATAAATCCCATCATAACTTGTATTATATTTCATTATTCATGACCCGAAATGATTAAGAGAATTGATGAATGGATAATTATAATAATAAGGATATCAATATAATAAATATTAATTTTGGGACGGTATTCAATTCATTTATATGATATTCTATTAATAATAAAATGCATTGAATTTCTAATATTCAGGTGTAATAGTTTATTATTACTATCCATTCCATGAGTGATTATCTTTTATAAATCCATTCCATCTTCAAGAGGATTATAAAAATAATATTTCATCTTCATTATTAGACCCATAACATGAGAGATTCTCAAAACAATTTAGCCAGTATAAGTTGACATTAATATTTTAAAAAATATTATTTTTAATAGGAACATTAAAACTAGAGAGGATTTGTTTTTGTGTTTCTTCTTTATTAGCTTGAATTATCCTCAAATTGGTATATATCATTTATGACCATTGAATAAATTAATGATGTTTTTACGAAGAGCAACATTAAAATCTAATTTTTACATTCAAAATTCCACTCTTTAATTTTTTCATGATATTATAAGTGTTGGAGAGAAGTTTCCCATATTGAATATAAATTTTTTATTACAAAAAATACATGAGGTTGCTTATTGGGTTTTATAGAATGGTTCGTGAATTCTTAATAATATATTATATTTTATCCTTCTAAATACATTGATAATATCATTGATGAGAAAAATATGGACCAAAAATAAATTTTTAATAAATATTTGATCATTATAATTAATTGATAAAATAATATTTATATAGAGTGCATTTTTTTACTTTTCAGGATTAATGAGGCTTTTCATTGTTTTTGATAATTGTCAGGAGATATCACATTTGAAGAGAATTAATTTTTATTGATATTTTAATTAATTACATTGCAATTAGAATTAGTATTTATCCTTCAATTTTAACTTTATTAATTTTAACAATAATTATGCACCATTACATAATCCTTAGTGTCATTTATTCTTTAATGTGATATTATCATGATTATTAGTGATATTATTCTTTAAGGGAAATTATTAGAAATTAATTGATAATATATGGCTGTGATCTATGTACTTGACTTATGAGTATAAACGTATCCACATTTATTTGAAAAAGTGATGAGAGAAATATTAAAAATGTGAGGTAGATCAAAATAAAATTTCATGGCAGTAGTGAATTTATTTATATGAATGTTTTTTAGAAGGAGCATAATTATTTCAAGAGGAAAATTAAAATACATGGTTGAATAATTTTCTTTATAATCATGAGGTGAGGAAATATATATGTTTTGACACCTTAAGGTTTATTATATTCTTAAAATTGTTAAATTTTTTAGAATTTGGGTTTTTAATAATTGTATAATGGGAGACCCTTATAATTGTGGGTGTGTATTCGCGTGAGGACAAAAAATATTTTTATTATGGGGAGATTTTCAATTAATAATTCATGCATAAAATTTAAAAATTTTAATTCAATTATTAAATTAATTAATAAATGTTGTTTTACTAATTTATTTGGATTTCAATAAATCTACGGTAGGAAGAATGTTGGGAGATATTTGATGATAAAAGAACAAAAAATAAGTAATTTCAGAGAACAAGAAAAATCCATTCTTGGTAGGGGAATTAATCTTAATCAAAAAAATTAGAGGTATCCTTAAATTATATATAAAATATAAAATAATATAATTCTATACATCTTTTTCAAAAATGATTTTGTATAGTTTTTATCTTATATGAATGTGTTTGAATATCTTAGTTTGTGTGTTTCTATACAAGTTTGTGTCACTTCATTTCTTATAAAAACAAAAAAATAAAATTTATTTTTATGTAACCTTGATGAAATTTCATTGATTCCATGCATGATCATGTGTAGGTCATATAAAAATACATGCGCACATATAAATGTCCAGTAAAAAAATATTTTAAATTGGAATAATGGCTGAATTTGGACCTATAAATTTAAAGGATTCCATGAATTCTAGTGGAACAAATATACTTAGTCAATTAGTTGATATGAATATAAACTACAATGCCAATCATATTTAGAGGTTTGATTAATAGAGTGATGAAATTTTCAATCTAAAAATAAACTTGTGTCACGTCTAATGGGTTCACACCACATGAAGTTTATACGTGTCAGGTGGACTAAGTTTTGTATTAGTCAATGGATAAGTGAGTATGTGTCTTTGGAGAGTGAGTAAATATGAATATTGACTGGGATTCAAGGTCAAGATATGAAATAGATATACATTTTTTCAATACCCTTCTCTAGGAAAAATATTTTAGTTATATTTTAAAAATATATACGGGGAATGTTTATGAGGGTTATTGAGTATATCTCTGAAGCTTGAGGCTGATATAAAGAATGAGAGAAAAATAAATACATATATAATGATATTGAATTATACAATGGAATATATTTGGGAAAACTATTTGAAAAAAAGAGTCATAATAAATATCATTGACTCCGTACAGGTATTATTCTGGTGTCGTCCACCAATATGTTTCAACTATTATGTCTTAATGGTTTTTCTTCAAATTTTTTTATAATCACTCTCATGGTTAAAATGAGAAGGACGTATTCATTATGGTTTTGTTTTTGATTTAATGGGATTAAATTTTATGGAATTAATTTGATTAACATGGTTTTCATGCATGATTTTCATTATCATTATAATTATTGTTATCCATTCATTATTCCATCTTTCTTGAACATGTTTTTAATGGTGATGAAATCTGATGTACCTCTATTTATTTCTATCGAGCATGCTAATTATATTTTTTATAGATTGTTCTTCGTAGCATGAGTTATATAATATAATTTCCACTATGCTCATTGATTTAGTTTCATTATATGTTTAACAAATATTCTAGGTTACCAAAACATTTATATAATCTAAAGTACATGACCATGAGGAAAGGTTTTCATAATGTTTGGTGAGTGTTTATCAAGACCAATGGATTCAATATGACATGACTCTGACAAGTTCATAACTAGCATCTTCTAATTTCTTTTTTATTATTTTATGAAACTAAAATTAAAGCTTCATGGTCCACCTATCATGATTTTGTTTCTATTATGATAGTTAGTAGTTTATTTTTTTTATAGGTATTCCTTTTCTATGGAATTATGGATGTTTTTACTCATGTCTCTTTGGTTTCTACATTAGGGATTTCATACATATATTAATCCTCACTAGTATTTAGTGTTTTAATGATTTAGATTTATAATTACAATACATTTTTAGGATATAACAATTAATTACACTATTTAACCTGGCCAATATAATCAATATAAATAAAATAGGTTCATAATACATATAATTTTTTAAAAAGGGATATTTTCAGATGAGAAACCCGTATGGATTTGATTAAACTATGATAATATTCCCGTCAAACTGATAATATAAAATGTAAACATAAATACCATGAATACATGGAGAATAATGTTATTATATATTAATGATTATATATATTCAACATATTAAAATGTTTGTTATAAATATAAAAAATAGGTCTAAATGATGTAAATTTGATATGAGAAACACCTTATGAAAATAAATATTTTTTATGTAATAATCTATTATAAATATACTTTTTTTTAAAAAATATTAACTTTTTATAAATAAATGAGGTAAAACAGTATAATGAAATCAGAAGTTTTAGGGAAAAAAACTTATAAAGATGATGATTAAGAAAAAAATGTTATCACCCAATAAAATTTAATGATGATAACAACTACCCATAGGAATTAGGTAAATTATAAATTGAAGGAAAAGAAAATAAGAGACCTTAAATGAAATTGAAAAATCTAATATTGAAACATTATTTAAGTTATTATTTTTAAATATTAATGTATTTACAACATATAAAATTAATTTTGTGAATAATAAAAAATATATTTCAAGGAATTGATGATGAGAAAAATAACACTTATATTTTTTTCTTATGTAGATACACTATAACCTTTCATATAAAATAAGCTCATTAATCATTATAAAAATGAAATTATTCATATTTTTTAGAATTTATATTATTCATTTATATTCATTTATAAAATACTTATTAATTATTTTTTTATTAAAATTTATTATCAGTGTTAATATTTTTAACCATTCCATTTTTTTTGAAGTAAATATTTCAGTTATCATTCCTTGTCCACTAGTTAAAATTATATTTAATTATTGATTTATTATGTATTAATCATTATCATATATTTTAAAAATAAATTTATGTTATAAAATATATCTTTGTCACCTAATTTTGGTAGGTGAAAATCCCTATGATCTATTATTGTTAACATCAATAGTATAATGGTAAACCTATATTTCAAAAAATATTAATCATTACATAAATATCGTACAGATTGATTAACTATATTCATAGAACAATTCATGTGTGGTAGTGATTAAAAATGAAATACATGATTCTGGGTGTTGGTGAACCGATCATCATATTAGAGACATTTTCTTCTTTTTAATAGATGAGAGGTAGGTAGAAAAGACTAACTCTATAAATTCAATAACATGTCACTAGAATAGTAAACTTATTTATATAATTGTTATTATTATTACTATAAATGAGTTATTAAAGGTGGAATAATAATAAAAGGAAAAAAATTGAAATAAAGGATTTGGATATCACACCGTACTATTTAGTACCTCTTTTATGATAATTGGATTAAGCCTTTGAATGGTGGTCTTTTGATGATACTAGAACCATGAACACATGAATAATAGTTTTGGAATTGTGTTTTATTAGAGTTTGGTTGAACTAGGTGTCTATATTTTAGAGTAAAATTTGTGTTATGAAGGGGTCCTTTTATATGTGGGGGTGGCATATTTAGGATTTATAATTTTTTAATATTTAAATAGATTTAAAATTCTAGGAATGTGGATTCCAAAAATATAATTAGTGATGATATGATACGATATTGTTAACAAATAACACATCCATTTATTTTTAGATGAGGGATTGTTATATATTGAAACAAAATCTATTGAATTAACAATATGATATCACTTTAACCTTTACCACAATGACAAAATTCTACCTTGGTAATTTTATAATGACCCAACATTAAATTGAACCTATTTTTTAATATTTATTTCGATTAATCTAAATATTGAATCCCTTTTTGAGTTAAATTTATAAATGTGATAAAATTCAACTCAAATGTAATCATAATAAACCCAATGAATACATTTTTTTGAAAAATAAATTTTTGAAAATAAAATTTACTATTCAGGAAAAAACAATTAAATAAAATTAATAAAAATTATATTTACTTGTTTATGATAAAATAAAGGAGGTTGTTTTATTTTTAACCCATCAAAAGTCCAAATAAAATCTTATGATTACATAATTAAGGGAAACAATGGAAAAAATTATTCTACTATAATAAAACGATACACTGTTTAAATATTGTAAATCATAGGGTTATATATTTAAAATATTGTTTCTAAATTCTTTGTTTAACTCCATAAATATATATTTGCCGAAAAAAATATTCCCATAAAATTTTGTGAGATTAATAAACGTTTTGTTTCATAAAAGTTAACGTATCAATAAAAACTAAACTTTTAATATTCACAAAGAATTATCCTTTTTAAAAAAATTAAATATTTATTTTAATATTATATTAAAATATTTAATTTAGAAATAATTTTTATTTTACAAAATTAAAATTCAAAATTTTAAGAGTATATGTTTTAAATGAAAATGTATTATATAATGAAAAATGATTGTTATTTAAAAAATTACTTTTTAATATTTATGTTTTCTTAATAGTATTTTGTATCAATTACTAATCATATCAGCGTTATTTTTTATTTAAATTTAGTAATATTATTATTTGAATACTTTAAAATTGATCAATAATAATAACAGAAATTATAAAAATAGTTCTTTGAAATATATAATATTTATTATTAAATGAATTTAATAAAATAAAGATAAATTTAATTAATTAACTTCAAAAAATTAATTTTTTATAATAATTTTTATAAATACTCTTCATTTTTTTGAACAATAATAAAAATAATATGTAACAAACTAAAATAATGAATTTAAACAATATTTTTAAATTATTTTTTTACAAATCATGTATTTTTTAATGACATTTAACATTTTATTCTTATAATTTATTATGTATTGTATTTCATTAAAAATATATCACCATTTATTGTTTGGTTTTTTCTTGTAACAGATCCCATTCAATATAGTATGTCTTCATAGGAAAACACATACTAACATATAAATGTGTTACCAGAAACCTCTCAAATTATTTTCATCCACATGAATCAAAACAATCAATGGAAGAAAGAATCATCCATGGAACTCAAATTTACAAATAATATGCATTTAAAATATGAACAAAATTATCGATAATATACAAACCAATAGAAGGATAAATAATCATTATGAAATAAATATATAACTAGAGTATCAAAATAAATGTCAAATATGGAATAAAACAATTAAGATATTGAGTAAAAATATAAAACACACATTTTCATGTACAATCCTCTAAACCATAAATCCTTTATATGAAAACAAGGTAATGGATTTCCCATTCATTACATTCTTCTGAAAATCCTTGATGTTGTCTTTTTTGATCTCTGAACATTGTGTAAACCTAAACTTCAAAAAAAAAACAATCAATTACATGGGATTCATTGTAAAGACATTGAAAAATTATACATCATATAGAAGACATTTTTGATTTGAAATATTTTTACATGAAGATCATACCAATACACCACCCCACCAACATGCTCTAACACCTCAAATGTATATATAAACCATGCAGAAAAATTACTCCCCTAATGAGAGCATCATTATATATGTCATTGAGAAACCATCATGACCATGTGGATCTAATCTCAATCTTTTGAATATAACATATATGATTAATAAAATACTTATTTGTTTGTTATGATTCATTCAATTTTTCATTAATTATCTATACCATTTGGATCCTTCTATTTGTGAAATTTTGGGCATGAAATCCTTAATTTATCACCATAGTATAGTAAATTAAATATTTCCATGGCCTACCATAGAATTCCATGAACTAATATGTACCAATGGAATAATGATATCTATTATTATAGTCATAAAAAATTACAAGTATGTGATTAAAAAATTAAATCCCTAAATTCAGAACACTTTTATCATGACCATGACTCCAATAACCCCGATCTAGTGTCCACTTTATTACATTCTCAGAAAATATGACGAATCAGGTCCCCAAGTACAAAATAGTTTTTTATTACTAGAAATTTAGATATATAAATAATATCCTTAACACATTTAAAGTAATGAATTAGAACATTCCGTTTTTTGATAGTAACATTATTCTCTATATTATATCATATATTATCAATCATTATTCACTTTATAGATTCCAAGGAATGGAAACAAATACGAGCAAGCTCAAATTATTAGAAATGGTTATATATACTTGAATCTGATATGAGTAAATAAATCAATATTAATATGGAATAATCAATGTTGAATGGAAAATATATTAACAAACATTGTATTTAAATAACATTACTACCATAAATCGATAAGGAATAATCAATATAAATAGGTAAAGAACCGAATAAAAATTCCATTTAGATAACTTCACTAACATGATTAGACAAGTAAAAAATATTATACCTCATAACAATAAAATATCATAATAACTATATTATAAATACCTTTCACCATACAGTTTAAAAAAGATGGGTAGAGATACTCCAAAAATCCATTTAATTAATCTTTCCAAATAATTCTTCTCATGATACTACTGATGCACCAAGGAACTCTCTATAACTAGGACCCGCCAATATTTATATGTAAAAAGCATTCCTCACATATCAAATAATATATTCAAATCATGAACAATATTCTTTACTATTAAATATCTATATTGAATAAGGAATACATATTATCAATATTTCACTATAAATCAAGTAAACTTAAAAGTAAATTACCATATAGAGAAATGATATATATATTAAGAAATAATAATTTACATGATAAATAATATGAATACATTGGGGAATTTTATTGACTAATGATCACATTAAAGTGAGTAATTCAAAAAAAATTAATGATTACAGAAAATAATCAAATAAGTGAATGTTGATACTATCATTATTAAAAATAACCAAAAACTGTATAGAGATACAATAATTATGGGATCAATAAAACTTAACCCCAATGGAGTATATGTAAACCAAATGGTTTTTTCTTTGATTAATAGAACTAAAATAAAAATATAATTAATTTTTTTCTGAGAAAACAGCCTTTTCATATTAAAAATAACATTTCATAACTAAAAAAACTATATAATCATTTGAAAATAATTATTATGAAATAATTAAAAAATTAAAACTAATCATCAATGAAATTAAACGTCAAGAGGGAAATAAATTTTGTACAACCCATATAAAATTGAAAAACAATCCATTTAATCTATTGTAAAAATCATAAAAGGATCATCATTTTGAAAGTGAATATAAGACTCCTTTATATATTTTTAAGAGTGAAAAATTAGTAAAAATGTATTTAATAAATCATTTTTAGAATTTTATAAGAAATTTTAATACATTTTTTTTGAAAACAGATATTCAGAATATAAATTATTTTTATCTGAAGATTGAATTGAAGTTGATTTTTTTAGAAAATATTTTCTCAATCATTTTAAGTACCAAATAGTTGAAACATGGTACCATAACACTAATAATTGATTAATTACCACTGTATACCAAAATAAAATGTGTTTATTTTCCAATGATCAAATAATTTACTTCAATGTAAACTCAAGAACAAACAATCTGGTTTAAAATTAGATTATTTAATAAAGGCCCACAAATGTCAAAGTGTTGATGTGAGAATTAAAAAAATAATAGATTTTGTGTATCAAATTTAAATAAAAAATATATATTATTTAAAATACAATAAAAAAAATTCATTTTACCCCTTGTAATATAATAACATTAACAACGAAGATGTAACACAATCTAATGAAATGAAATTTAGTTATAAAATTATTTACCACTTGGTAATTTTAAATTCAAATAGCATTAGATGAAACAATTCAAAATAAAAAATAATATTCCCTTAATTATGATATATTAAAGATATTACATATATAAGGGGGGTAATATACAACATATAAAATTAATTTGAGCTATAACATTAAAATTTTCCATAATGAAGAGAAATTGAAAGAAGTCTCGTACATCACAATTATTTAAGTTAAAGGTTTTTTAAATATAGGATTAGTTGTATCAAATATGTTATTGGCTTATAAAAAACTATATTAATATTTAAAATCTCAATTTTGATCCTTCTATAACACATCACCACCAATTCGTTAATAATATTTTATTATTACTATTATTTTAATTGTTAACATCCTTGCCCTCTAATCCATGTTTTAAAATGAATTTTCTAGATATTGAGAATATTATATAGGTATACAATAAAAAGTATCATATTAATGATAAAAATATAATTTTTTCATTATATACATATTTAGAATCATTATTTAAATTTTAACATGGAGAATGGATAACATCACTTTGTGGAGACAATTGGTCGGACGTACACCGGAGTGACACAATTATTTTTCTTAATAGGTGAAAGTGTAAGGAATTAGGTGATATATTAGATATAATAAACCAATATATTGTCATATATATAACAAAAACTAATTTAATTTTTCCTCATTACCATTCGTGTTAATCATAAGTTAATAATTAATCACATCGCACTGCGAGAGAGTGGTCCGTTGTACACATGAGTAACACTATAATAATTAACAAAAGAAGAAGTTTAAGAAGTAATGTTTGAATTATATATTAAATAAATAAATAACATCATAAATATTATATATATAACTTAAATACATAATTATATATTATCATTAGATGTGTTGATGGAAAATAAGTTATATTAGTTTGTTAGGAAGTTGTCTGTTATACACAAGATCCACGACTACATTTCATATTTGATAGAGGAGTATCTAGGTAAATTCTAAAAAATTAAATTTCTATCAACTTTAAATATGGTATATAATGTTATTATTATATAAAAAGTATTAATACAAAATTGATGTTGTTAAAATTAAAAAAAAAATGAAAGACCTTCCACAAAATAAATACATTTTCTTAGATAAACCCCCTTTGAATCCCTTATTAAGGACAATATGATTGGGCTTTTGGAATACCAGAAGCTCTATAATGCAGATAAAGATCAAAGGGGTATATATTATTATGTTATGGTCTATAAAATCATATTTAGTTATTTGATGATTTGAATAGAGAGAGTGGCCTTTTATTATTGGGGGAGAGGATACTAATACAATTTTTCAAAATAATATTGTCTACCCAAAATTTTCAAATTCCAATTGGATATAAATGACAAATATATATCATTATCGGTTATATAGTAAAACTATTTATATCCAATGGCTATTGTTAAAGTTTAATTTATTTAATCCTTCTCTTCTTTGTTTAATTTTTAGAAAACACATTTTCACCTTAATCGCAACAATTAATTTTTACGATTTTCATTATTTATTATGGTAAAAAATTATGTTGAATTTATTAGAGAGTATAAATTATTATTTTTTAAAATATATAATACATTTTTTAAAATTCAATCCATATTAATGGAAGAATAGAATTTAATAATTATACTGGGAAACATGATGAGAATGTAGTTTTCCAAAGTAAAAACATTCAAAAGTTTAAGAAGATATTTTTATATAAATTAGACATAAAATTTATTCAATAACCATAATAATATTAATCAATATATTATTTAACTAATGATACTTTTAAAACAATATTATAATAAAATGGTTATGGAATATTATTTAATAGTAAACTATCTTTTTTATAAAAATTTATTATTTTTTACTATACAATTTAAAAATAATATTTTCAGAAAAAAAATCACCATATATAAATTATGATAATATAATTTAAAAAATTAACTTAATTATTAAATATAAATTTTCATAAATTGTTAAAAAATAATTTTCTCATTAGTGCTCAATATATGATGAAACAATTTTCTTTGAAAATACAGTTTTTAGAAAATGTACCTTTTTCATTCACATTATTCTTATTTTAATTAATATATATATATTAATTTTATTTTTTATATTTATAAGAGATAAAAAAGTATCCTCATATTTTTTAATATTCATACTATCTAAATATATTTTTAATCTATAATTCATTATGACTTATGGATGAGTGTGTCAAAATCCATTGAAGTGATTGAATTGGAAAAAATATATTTCATGTGTTGTTTAAGATTTTTTTGTCACAGTAAATTTAAAATACAATGATCCACTTTTATAATTTTAATGTCTTATATTCTCCCAAAATTAGACAAATTGTGTCCTCATAATTTTATTTTTAAAACAAAAAATCATGTTTTTGACATTTTAATTTTATATTATTAGAAACAGACATCATAAAAGGGTTATTAAAAACATAATCATTATAAGTGAGAAAGGGATGTAAAAATGTGATATAAAATAACCTCTAACTAAGAACATATGTATGGTGACATTGGTGTAATTTGATATTATAGATTTGGAAGATAAATATATATAATTAAATATTGTCAAATGGATCATCGATGCTAAGAAAGATAATAATCAGTGGAATGTTAAGGAGACCAAAACCATAAATCTATGACAATTTAAAAGAAAAATTGATTTAATAGATAATAAATTAATATGATAAAAAAATTCAATTTCATTTTTCATAATGTTGAGGAATTATTTTGGAACATATGAATATAAGTAAATATATATATTTGAAAATTTTCTATTTCATAAGAAAGTTTTCATACGTCGGATGTGAATTGATAAATTTTCACTTCATCTCATACTCCATCATTTGAATGTATGAAAATTATTTTTTCCCCTGAATATATATAATTAAATTTGAATAGATCATAAGACCCATGAATGAGTGATAAGTCATTCCACTTATCTCTAAATATTTTTCAAAACCATTATTCCTAGTAAAGTTTACCCAATATAATATATTAATATCTAAACCAAAATATTAACACCACTAGTTAAATATTAATATTTATTCAAAAAATTGTGTATGTAAATACAATTAAAACTTAAAAAAGAACATGATTTAGGCCAGTGGCAGGTGAATAACCATATTCTCCCTCCAAGGGTGTTTTCAAGACCCACATCTTTAACTGATGTAAGGGGTTGTCACATGGAATGAAATATTTACGTTTTCTAAAATTATATTAATATGATTTCTATAATGTTTCCAATGTCTAATAAAACATAATTAACTCAAAATCTAGATAAGATAAAACCAAAAGGTTACCAATACCTTTAATCATATGTCAATAAAATTTAATGTTATTATTCAATAAGAAATAATTTTTTACACCAATACTCAAGGACTGAAAGTGGAATAATGTGAGGAAAAACAAGTGCATCGACCCATGTAATAGAAATTCAATTATGGGTAAAATATTCAATACAATGATAAAGAAATAGTATATCGTTTGAGCATCCTTTCCATGTGAGAATATCAATAGCATGATTCCATTCCCTCCAAGTGTGGCGATCCTCTTTGTACTGGACAATTCTAATTTTGAAATTCCTAATGAAATAAGTTATGTCCCATGGATTGTAAAAATTCCCCATCATATAACCAATAATTATTATGGAGTCTAATTAATCTAGAGAAAGATAAATATTTAATAGTTTTCTTAATAGTAGTCCACTATTTATAGTCCTTGCCTCTTCCCCCAAAGAGTTTCCCATTCCATAGAAGGATCTGAACCACTGGAAAACGTATCCCCCACCATCCCTGACTAGACCCAAACCCTCTTATTTTGATATATACCTGATAAATCAATTATTAATTTCAATATTATACTATGAGGATCCCACTTCACCCATTTTCCAATTAGAGATGTACCATTATCCACATGAAGCACCCCATTCGAGAGAAATATAATTATAATGAAATCTTTACCCCCTACTTTTTAAATAAGGGATAGTAGTTAAGAAATCAGTGTTCTCACCCAAACCTATATGATAATACAGGGCGATGGCCTACCTTCCCTTACTTATTCTTTGCTTCCATGATCATGCATCAAATCGTATTAAAAACCATTCTACGATCTTTGGATTTATAACCCCGATCCACCCCTGTAACCAAGTAGCTAAGAATGCCTAAATCATATTACCCAAGATACATATTCCATTTCAACGTCCAATGAACTCCCATATAGGTTGAGCCCTGTCACATTTCAGAAATAGATTCTAGACTGATTTTGATTGAGGATACCTGAAACACCATCACAGAGATGCCTAATATATTACCCTTCATTAGAAATTATCATCCATTAATGTTTATTGTTTCATAATCACCCAGATCAAGAAACTATTCTCAGTTGGTATCCCTCAACATCAGATCATTCATACCCATTCTTCATCCACTCATACCTTCTAAATTAGATGATTATTTTCATTTTAAATAAAAATAGATGTCATCATATAAGAAAACACACACTTATCTTGTAGAAAATAAAGGTTGATAGTGTCATGTAAATAATATTTCTCCTGAGAGAGGATTGAACCAATAAAGGGCCCTAGCACACCTCCCTGAAACTAATATTTGAAACTAGTAAATAATTTAATTATTCCAGAAAAAAAATTACATTAAAACATATAGAAAAAATTTGATGTAAATAGTTAATGCTCTGCAAAAATACGATTAATCATGGTAGAAACACATAACATAAAACATAAAATAATTTTTTTCTATTAAATTGAACTTATGTTCAACTATAAACT
The DNA here is from genome assembly GCA_963277665.1 of Viscum album. Taxonomy (NCBI): domain Eukaryota; kingdom Viridiplantae; phylum Streptophyta; class Magnoliopsida; order Santalales; family Viscaceae; genus Viscum; species Viscum album. The sequence continues at coordinate 1,659,792,109 of OY728136.1, read as the reverse complement.
CATAAAACCATTATGGTTTCTATAATTCCCATGTTAATGGATACATATAAGATTAAAAAATTTATCATAATCCTAATATGTTAATTTATTATTATAACCAAAATTCCATTATGTGATCTAATTATACAATATAATTATTGAATTATAATAAATAAATACATCATACACTTTATTTGAACATATTTCCTACCATTTACTATGTGTTTAACATTAGAATATATAATTGAATTCGATAATTCCTAGGTTCCCCACATTTATGAAAACAAATTATAAATGGATATCTAGGATGAAATTTATTCCCCTCCATCATACTCTTCAATTTTTCTATTGTAATTCATAGATTTATTCACTTCTCTTCCTCATGTAAAGAATTTTTTACATTCCATTATGACACATTACTTATTTTTTATTTCCAAATTTATGAAATTAATTCAATTAAGCCTACTTTCTTCCATGGTCACCACCACTAAATATCATAGATTCAATCATTCATTTTTTAGTGATTCTTGGAGGTATTAATAGTATAATATGTTAATAATATTTCTGGAAAACTAATGAGGAATAATTATGAAATATTTCACTACTATAATCATAAAATTAGGTTTCTCATAGTCACTACATAGTTCTTCATATTAAATGTTAACAAGATTCCATTAGGTTATTTCAATTGAATTATACTGAAAGGCATAGTGTGAGAATGAATAATCATAACCGGAGAACCATATAATCATTTATAGGATTTCCAAACCCTGAAAAAGAAAATTCAATCTAAGAAACCTTATGTTTAATATAGGAAATTAATATTTTATCATCTACCCAAATCCATCATTATGGTTTTAAAATTAAATGTGAACTATCTATGGAATATCTTCCAAGAGTGACTAAATTGGTGAAAATTAAGTCCCATTATCATGTATTGTGTAAAGCTTGATTCAAGCGTGATGCATCATTATTTAGAATTATTATTCCTAGGTATATCTTTTCCACAACCAAATCCTCCTATAGTATCAGAAAAAGGGATACATTAAATTGAAAAACAATAAAATAAATTCTTTACCAAAGTTATATGATATTCTTAAATACTTATCCTTTAGGTCTATCACAATATTTTGTTCTCTAATCCACATTTTCTTTAATCTATTTCTACCAAAACATTCTATGATTCCATCTAAAAAATTCCAACTATAGTGACCTAGAGTAATTTTGTACTTTACCAAATCGGCATATGATTAATGGTATCACATCACGAAGGCCTAAAAACATTTTTTACTAGTAAACTAGAAACATATATTATTTCCTTATTATATTTAAATATAAAAAATATAAACATATTTTTCATTAAAATATCATTATTCCCTCCAAAATATCAATTAATGTAAATCATATTACACATCATGGAATCGTGGGAATGGAAACAAAATAAGTAGGAGGTCAAAATCTTGGTAAGGGTTATATTTATTGGAAGCTCTTGTTAGTAAATAAAGAAATATCAATAAGTCATAATCAACATGAAAATGTAAATATATAAACACACATTCCATTTAAATAACTTGAATATCAAAATTATATAATGATTAATTTATATGTACAAATAAGTAAATAAACACATATACAATTTAAATAACCTGAATAAAATTATTATATTACAAATAATCAACTTACAAGGTTAAAAATATGAACACCAAAACCATTTAATAAATAATACAATTATTGTAAATATATATTCCATAATGAACATGGAAATATAAATAAAAGAACATAAATTCCATATCCAAGATTAACTATGAAAAAAATTCATTAAAATATAATATCATTATTAAAATATCATGGAAAATAATTATTTAATTATTAATGATAGAAATGATTAATTATTGGATTTAATAACCTTAGGAATCATGAAACCACTACTACCGAGACCTTTACAGATACAGTTTGGAATTTACGGGTAGGTATACATCAAAAACCATATTAACTATGGGTTTTCAACAAATTCAAATCCTAAGACAACCATTGCATCAAGGGGTTTTATATTACCTAGCGCCCATATTAACTACATGTGAAAACCATTACTTTCATGTTGAATAATTTAATTAATTCCAGATAATTTATCCTTACCATTAAATATCCATGTTGAGTATAGAATAAGGATTGTGAATATTTCTCCATTAAATCACGTACCGTTCAATTTACATCATCATTTTTAGAAATAGTATATGGATTATGTAATATAAATATATTTAATAAATAAAATGGATAATTATGGGAAATTTAATGACCAATGATCAAAAGAAAAGGAATAATTCAAGGAAATGTTAATTACTACAAAAATGTATCAAGTGAATGTCCATAATATCGTTGTTCAAAATAACCATAAACCATCTAGAGGAAGAAAAAGGATGGTATCAATACAATATATCCCCAATAGAGTATCTATAATATAATGGTTTTCTGTCAATTATTAATACAAATACATTAAAATGATATTTCAAAACATTCTTGAGGAAAATATTATTTTAAATTTGGAAATGATATTTGAAAACTAAAAATTTACAAAAATTTTGGATGATGATAATTTAAAAATAATCTTTGATAGATGTAAAGGAATATTTAATGACATGATATATCATGATACCCTGAAATTATATACACTCCATATATGTTAGAAAATATTCATTTCACGTTGTTTTTGGAAGGGTAAAATGAACAGAATTTAGAAAAAGACAAGAATATTACATTCAATCAATTTAAAAAAAAATCAATCATGGGGGAAATATTATTCAATAAATTATTTATATAATGGTATAAAATTTTTTAAACAATTTCTAAATACATTTATTTTAAAAGGATATTATTTTTGATCGAAGGGAGAAATAAAGTCATATGTTATTGATTTTTTATATAATGTTATATAAAAATAAGTGGATTCATGGTACTATTTATTTAAAATATAATGAAAAAAATGAGGGTAAAAAAATGAAAGGTTTTTACACTATAATTATCAAATGATTTATTCTAATGGTTATTCATGAATAAACAATCTAGAAAAAAATGAGATAATAATGTAGCCCCTAACAATGATCATAATGTTGTATTGAAAATTAATGGATGAATAGATTATGTATATAATATTTAAATGAAAAAAATATGTTTAAATACAATATAAGAAAACAAAACTTCATTACACAAATATAAATCGAATAACGATGACACCGAAAATATAATATATCCCAATGAAAAGAAATTGATGTGAAAAATTATTTAACACTAGGTAGATTTCAATTCAAATCCACATGAATGAAATAATTTAAATTAAAAAATAAAATACCATGACTTATGAATGATTCATTTTATTACATATAAATATAGAATTATATAAACCATGTAAATAAAATTTCATGCATAACATCACTAAATGCCTCAATGATAGGAAATTGAGACAACGTCCCTTACCTCACTATTCTTTTTAGTTTAATACAAAATAAATAATTATAAAGTTGGTAAAAAAAGTTATTTACTTATACCATAAAATTAAACAATTTTATAAAATCAGATATGTTCATTTTATAACAACTCATCACTAGATAATTAAAAATATTTAATTTTTTTTTATTGTTTTGGTTATTAACTTCATTGTTCTACAACACATATTTTAATATTGGAGTTCTGATTATTGAGTTTCTTATATAGTTACATAATCTAAATAATTATATTATTTTCCGAAATATATTTTTTGATCAATATATAATTTCTTTTACTTATTCAAAAATATGTTCTATCTATGTGAAAACTGAATCATGTCGCTCCGAGTGGTGGTAGTTCTTTTTACACACTAGCGACATTATCGTGATTTAAATGGAATAGAAATAAGTATGGTATATGTGATGTTATAATTAAATAATTATAATAGTATCGGAATTATTATATATAAATATATATAATCCATCATTATATACAATCATTATATGTGTTGATGGAAAACAAGTTACATAGTTTCACGAGATGATAGTCTGTCATACACACAATTAATAATTTAGTTTCCCATTTGATTGAGGGGGACATGGATTAATCTTATTCCATAAATGTAAAAACATATCACAATATGGGAGTAATGTTTGATATTATAATATAATTTTTAGGACATAAATTATGGTGTAAAAAGAAGAGAGGAAATGTAAGAGAATCAATAAAATGATTTCATTCTCTCAGAGAAACCTAATGTGGATATCCACTTGTAGACCATAATGTTAGTGTTTTTTGAAGAAACAAACATTTAGATTATGAATAAGGGTATTTTATACATATTATTAGAAGTATTGGTCAATATAATTTTCATGAAATATGTGAATAAGTGAAGAGACGGAGTGGAATTTTATAAGTGGTTGAGAGGACACATTTCAATTATTTTTTAAAATAATAAAGTGTACAGATATTTTTCACAAGGAAAAAAGGAAATTTTTTTATTATTAAACATTTATAGGTTTTAAGGTATAAAAATGAAAATAAAAGTTTTTTGGGACATGTTTTAGGTTATTTTTAACCCTTATCTTCATAGTTTAACCCATAACAAACACATTTTCACATTAACTGTGATAATTAATTTTTATGTTTTTCTATTAATTATGATAAAAACATAAGTTGAAGTTATTGGATATTATAAATTAACATGATTCAAAATATAGAATATATTTTCCAAAATTTAATATTTATAAGTGGAAAAATCAATGGAAATACATTACCAACCAATAAGATAAAAACATATTTTTCCATCATAAAAACTCTCAAAAGATCAAGATGTTTTTAAATCATAACAACATATTTATATGATACAAATGAATTTTTTTTAATAATAATTATATAATTTACCAAACATTAATTTTAAAACCATATTAAAATAAAATGGTGATTTTTTATTCTTTAAAAGAAAAGGAATCTTTTAATAAAATCATTAGTTTTTTAGAAATTACTTATAAAATGAATCATTTTTTAAAAATTCAAAAAAATTAAACCAAAATTAATTATGATATGATGATTTAAAAAATTAATTTGTAAATTTTAAATAAATTTTTCTAAATTTTTTAAAAATTATGTTTAACATAAAATATCAAAATATGACAAAACTAATTTCATGGAAAAATATATTTTAAAAAAAAATTATTTTTTATCAAATGATTATAAATAAAATTATAACCAGTATATCAAAAATTATTTTATTTCATACGTGTATAAAAAAATTAAAAATTTCTAATTTAGTTAATACTATTAAAACCCTACAACATAACGAATATGTTATAATGTAATTCTTATTTTAGGGTTTCAATAGACTCTAGGCTGCGTGTGTCACAAGATATAGAAGGGATTAAATTTAAATATATATTGTTTTTGTGTTTTTATCAATGATTCTTTTCTCATATATTATGAAATATAATTTTCATTTTTTAAATATTTGTGGGTGTTACATTCTAACTAACTAAAATAAATGATATCTTAATAATTGGATTTTCTGGTAATGTAATCAAGGGTTTGATATTTTTAATTTTTTTTAAAATATCATTTAAAAATGGTTAGTATAACGTAATCTTAAAAATTGTGAAACGGAACTAAAAAATTCATATAGAATAACACCAAACTAGGTGTATAATTAAGAGAACATTGGCGTGATGTTAAGATATAAAAATTGAAGAAATAATTATAATGAGTGGTAGTGATAATCAATAAAAAGGATGTGAATCATCAATATAAAGAAAAGGACTTCAAAAAAAATAATCAATACTGATTTAAAAGGCCATTTGATTCATTATATTTGAACATGATGTGATAAAATATTCATTTCAAGATCCTTTTATGAAATATAAGGAACTCTTTTATTATATAAATATATTAGGAACTATACTCACTTTATATATATTATTTCATATATGCACAATTTAATACTTTGTATTTGAATTGATCAATTTCCACTTTATCTCTTAATTCATGATATGAATATACATGATTTTTTTTTGCCAAAATCACTAAACATAAATTTTATTGATCAAATAACATGTAAAAGAGTGGAATATATTTCAATATCTCTAAATATTTTATAAAAAAAATCTAGTGAAAACATGTTATCCAATATAAAACATTATTCTTTAAACCTCAATATGATCACCATAGGTTCAAAAATCATATTAATTTTTCAAATAATTTAAGTAAAAACAATGACATATTAAATATAATATCAAATAGAAAAATGGATGTTGCAAAATCATTGTCTCTTTTTGGTTGTGGGTTAAATCCCCATGGACATACTTGATACGACAAGTTTTCATCCTACTCGTGTGTTTCCATTTTTCTAAAACTATATTAATTTAATTTTTAAACCATTCATAATGTTTATTAACCCATTATTATATAAACATCGATATTAAATAAATCATAAAGGTTGTGAACAAATTTAAACTTTTTTCCCAAAATTCAATGTTATTCTTCTTTCAATTACTTTTTCACAGAAACATATACTAAACCAATCGGTTGTATTTCCATAAATGTCTCCCCAAATACCATCAATCATGGTAGACTACAATAAAAGAAACATTAAAATTTTGTGTTTAAGATGATAAATTTATGATCAACCTTAAAATAATAAACTAATGATGGTGTCCATAATTACTATGTTAATAGAGACATATAATATTATACAATTTAACACAATCCTCACATGTTTCATAATAATTATTATAACCAAAATACCATTGAAATGACGATTCTATAATTTAATTATTGAATACCACTACATAAATACATCAAAAAATTTATTTCAACATAGGTTCTTCAATGGTCTAGGTCTCAACATTTAGAAGGGAAAATTGGATGCAATAATGTCTTGGTTCACCAAAATTTAGAGAAATATCTATAAATGGAAATGTATGAAGAATGTTTTTTCCTTCAATTATACATTACATTTTCCTTCACAATTCATCATATTATTCCCCTCTTTTCCCTAATTAAAACATTTTTCTATTCCTTTGAGACAATTTACCGCGTTCCTCTTTCAACATTTCATTCATATTGTAAATGAATCCTTCTTTCAACTGTAGTACCCAAAACATGAGAACATATTGAGTTCTATACTTCTCTTATTTAGTGAGTCTAGGATTAAATTAATATATTAGTTCTATATCATATTTAATGATAACTAATTTGTCATAATCATCATATCTATCACTGCAATAATCATCCCATTTGATTTCACATAGGCACAACCTTTTCTTTTATATTCAACGTAAACATAATTCATTCAGGTTCTAGACATTAACTAAAACCGATAATAATACTATGGGAAGAAATATTCATAGTGGGAAAACAATATTATCATTTATTAGATTCATAAATTATTACACATTATTTTCAATCTAGGATAATTTATGTTTAAACTACATTGTTAATTATCATTATATATTAAACTCATTAATAATGGGTATATAATGAAAATATGAATTATCCATAGAATATCGCCTAGGAGTGTCAAGCCACGTGTGAATTATGGCCCATTGGCTTATTACAGCTAATGTTCAAGTCATTACCAACATTTTTATTTACGTTATTACACCTAAGTACATATATGGTAGAATAATTTCAACTTTAATTATCAAAAAATGATGTATTTCTAGAAAAACTACATAATCAATACATTAAAATGACTTCAGGATATCCTTGTATACATATCCTCAAGGACAATAATTGTGTTGTGTTCCCTAATATATACTTTCATAAATATATCCTATGATACCAATAGTAATGACCTTGACTCTCGTAATCCAGAGCTGGTGTTTAATTTATTAAATTATTATAAGAAACAAGTAATCAAATCATATGGGACTAAATAGATTATTAGTTTTGGAAAATAAGATACATACATGATTCACATATTATATATGAAAAAAAAATTTCCGTATAATTTTATTCAATAATAACATTATTACCACTTAAATATTCTTCTATATCAATTATATTACACATACTAGATTCCAGGTAAAGGAAAAAAATATGTGTGATTTTAAATTCTCAGAATGGGTTACATACAACAAAATTTATCATTATAAAACAAATAATGGTAATAAAGTAATAATCAGTATGAATAAATATATGTATAAACATATATTCTATTTAAATTAAATGATTGTCTTGATTTGATAAAGAATAATCTATTTGGAAAGGTAAATAACTAATCATATATTCCATTTATATAACATGAATAACCTGATAATATAAGTAATAATAAACATATAAATGTAAAGAAGTTAACACACATTAAAATTAATTAATATCATTAATAGTATTAATAGATTATTTATAATCAAATAGAATGGTAAATACCTGAACAAACAATATATTTAACTGATAAACTAAGAATAAATTTTCATCCAACTATTATATATTTTCAGAAATATCATGGATAATAATATACTAATTATTCATAATGGAAGTGTATAATTAATTGAAATCAGGATCTCATGCACTATTATACCTCTATTGATAAGACCCATCACATGATAATTTAATAATGATTGGTTCTTATACACCAGAAAGCCATTTATATAAGTCTATCCAACTGATTCATTTCAAGAGAATACCAATTTATATAGGGGTTATAAATAACCTAGACCACCCATAAATTCATGTCCAAATAATTACAAATATAAAAAAATCTATTTAATTCATTAAAAATTTACAATACCATTAAAAATATTTATTAAATAATGAATAATGATTTTCAAAATTTCTCTATTTATTAAAAAAAATCAATGTAAATCAACCTATGTAGATATTATATACACATTAATAAATAAAAATATAAATGATAAATATTATTTATATTTATTGGAAATTTAATATCCATTGACTATAGGAATGGGAATAATTTATGTGAAAATTAATTACTACAAAAATGAATCAAGGATGTGAATATCACTAGTATGCTTGATGAAAATAACCATAATCTATATAATAAAATAATAAGGATGAAATCAATAAAAAAATCCCCATTGGTTTATATGTCAAATATAGGGTTGTTTTCGTTGATGAATTGAAATACAAAACATAATTATTTAATTTTTTTTTGATGAAAATAACCATATCGCTTTGAGAATCATGTTTTAAAAAACATATTCCAGAATATTTGGATATTAATTTTAATTAAAAATAATATTTGACACATTAAAAGTAATATTCAATGAAATGAGAGGTAATAACATTAGAAAATTCCATAAATTCCATATAAGTAATAAAACATTCTTTTTATGCTATTGTATAAATGGAAAAAATTACAATGTTTGGAAATCAACAAGAATATTTCCTTCAAATGATTTTGTAAAAATTCATTCAAGGGACATAATAAATTTATAAAATAATTTACAAAAACATAAAATATATATGAAAATATTTTTTGAAAACATGAATTTGTAAGATAAAATATTTTAATGTCCAAAGAGAAAAATGAAGTAATGTTTTATTAAAAACCCAATATCAAAAATTTTAAGTAAAAAATAGTGAATAATTTGTAATATTATATGAAAACATCAAAAAGAGGATATAATAAAATTACATGAGATTATAATACAATTATTACATAATTTCATTAGTTTAAATTAAGGCATAAAAATTTCGATTAAAATAAGATTGTGAAATAATCCCCTCAAGGATTGTAATATTCAAGTGATAATTAATCAATTAATCAATTATGAGTAGAAAATATAAATCCACAAAAAAAATTTGAAATATAAAATAGTATAGTAAATATTCCATAAATACATAATCTTATAATATTAAAGAGAATAATGAAAAAATATAACCAAATGAAAATAATTTTAGTTATAAAATTTATTACTCCTTTGTAATTTTCAATTCAAATCCCCTTGGATGAAATAATTAAAATTAGATCATAAAATTTTATGAATTAGTAAATATTCATGATAATAATTTCAAATGGGATGGTATATACACCATTTGAAAAAAAATTGGGTATTACAATATAATATGCCTTAGTGAAAGGAAATTGAGACCAAGTTCCTTTACTAGCTCTTCTTTGTATTTAAACATCAATTAACCTCATGTATAGTGGTTTGAAACATGTTACTAATTTATTATAGAAAAAAATTATTATTTATAATGTCATATATTATACTTTTCTAACCTCTTATCACCCATTCATTAATAGTTATTCATTATTTTTAATGTATCTAGTGTAAACTACCTTGCTATCTAATATATGTTTTAACATTAGTAATACAGTTCTTCAGAGATTCATATAGTTTAATAATCCTCATAATTATATTTACGTGATATTGTTTTTCATTATATACATTTTCATAATCATTATTTAAATTTGATGTTGGAGAATTAATCACATTACATTGGGGATACAATAGTCTGTTTGTACGTATGAGAAATGTTATAATTTCATTCATAGGTAAAAGGGTTAGAAATTAGGTGATATATTAGTTTTATAGAATCCATATCATGTCTTATATATCAATTATATTCATTAAATGTATCTTTATTTTATTTTATTCTATTAAAATTGAAAAACAAATCACCTCTCTTTGTGAGGAAGTAGTCTGATATACTCATTAGAAACCATGTTGTAATTGAAAATGAATGGAATGTACAAGGTATATATGATTTTATAATAAAAAACTATAATAATATAGTAAATATTATAAATATAAATTAATTTAATAATTATATTCGTATTTTAGAAGTGTTGATGGAAAAAGATTTGCATTGGTTTGCAAGACGGTATTCATTTGTATACATGATCGACTTTTATGTTTCCCATTTAATAGAGGAAGAGATTATAAAATAATATAACATGATTAAAATGAAATATATGTATATTGTAGTTATTAGTGTTTTTATATTGTAATTTTTAAGAAATAATTGTATGTGGTAAAAAAAATAATGAAAATGATTACCTTCTATTAGAGAAAGCAGTGAGGGGTATCCTCTTAAAGACCATAGAGTTGGTGTTTTGGGAAGTATCTATGCTCTAGACTACGTATATAGTTTTTGGGGATTTATTTCATTGGTATTTTTTTAGATAAAGGTTTTTATATGAGTGAATAAGTTATTGGTTGGAGTGGCATTTTATAAGAAGGGGAGAGAACACACATGGTTTATTTTTAAAGAATAAAGTATATCCATATATTTGATATGAAAAAAGATCTAAAAGTATACATTTTCAATCCTTATAGGTTATATGATATAAATATTAAACCTAAATGTGTTTGTGGGAATTTTGGGTAATTTTTGACACTAATATATTTATTTAAACCCCTGATAAAACAAAATTTACCTTAGCTATAGAATTTATTTTTTATTGTTTTCACTATTCAGTACTAATTTTTATAAAAAATAATTTTTTTTGTTTTTATCTAATTATATAATAAAAAAAATATGATTTTAAATTTTAAATATTTTGTAAAATTTAATTCACAAATTAGGTAGAAATAAATCTAAAAATTAAACCAGTAGATATGATGAAAAAAAAGTTTTCAAAAGTAAATGCTTTCAAAAGTTCAAGAAGCTCTTATATAAAAAGTTAATATGAAATTAATTCAAATAAACTAATTTGGATATAAATATATATATATATTTAATTGATCTAATTTAACATATAGAACCATATTAAAATATAATGGTGAATTTATATGTATTAGAAAATGCAATTTATAATAAACTATAATACTTTTTCGATAGTCATAAAATTATACTTTTTAGAAAAATAAAATAATTAACTATACATCAATTTTTATATGATTATTTAAAAAAATATTTTCATTTTTGTATAATTAATTTTAAAAAATTTTAAAAAAATAATATTATAATAAATTCTCAAAATACGATGAAATAGTTTTGTTCAAAATTTTTGTTTTTAGAAATTATTTTTTCTTCATTCATTTGAAAATTATTTTAATTATAATCAATAGATATAAATTAAATTAATTTTATAGAATTGTAGACTTAAAATATTTCATTATTTATTATTTAATATTCATACTCATAAATTTACGTTCTATGTTATAATAGAATTCTTATTTTACATTTCATTTAGAGTCGGGGATCCATGTGTAGCAAGCTAGAAATGGTATAAAATTTAAATAAATATTTTTAGGGGTTTTTAGCTCGTTATTTTGTGTCACATTGTCTATAAAAAATAAATTATTGTTTAGGAAATTTGGAATTTTATATTCTGTTAAAATTAAATAAATGGTGTACTTTCCATTATATTTTGTACTACAAAATCAATTTTTTGATATTTAAAAATTCCAATGTTGGAAACCCACATCCTAAAAAGGTTAATAAACTATCATCATAAAAATGAGTAATGAAAGAATAGAATTCATACAGAATAAAAAATAATTAGGTTCTTATGTATAAGAAAATTTGTGTGAAGTGAAGATATAAACAATGATGAATGTATAAATAATTATATAGGGATACATATCATTGATAATAAAAATTAAACATTAAAGAGAGAAATATGTACTTCAAAATCATAATTCTATGCTGGTTTAAAATACCATTTTATTGAATGGATATGAAGGTAATTGGATTTTTTTTATTTCATGAAACTTATCCATAAATTGTGGAATTATTTTACTATCTATAAATATTAGGAAATATATTTACTCGATTTCTTATTATTTTATAAGAACAATTTCATCCTTTGGGTCTGAATTAATCAATTTTCAATTTATCTCTTACTCCTTAAAGTTAAAATCCAAAAATTAATTTTTTAATTGTAAGGAACTAAAATTAAATTTTAGTGCATCATGAGATGAATAAATGTGTGATAACTATTTCCAACTATATCTTTATATTTTCTTAAAATGATATGGTTAGGAAATGTTATCCAATATAATACATAAATCTCTAAGACAAAACAGTAACACCATGTGTTAAACATTAATTTTTATACCTAAAATAATTTATCTAAAAACTATAACATATTAAATATAACATAACATAGATGAGTGGTAGTTGAAACACTATGGAAACCCCTTGGTTGTGGGTTCAATCCCCACTTCCTTGTTAGATGTGATGAGATGTAACCGAACATGCAGGTTGTCTATTTTTATAAGACTATATTATTATAATTTATATAATATTTACAATGTTTAATAACCCATAATTACATCAAAATGAATATATGAAAAACCCTAAAGTTTACCAATACTCTCAAACTAATGGACACAAAATTTAAGGGAGTTCAACATTAAATAATCTTTTAAATAAAAATTACCAAACCAACAACTTTTTTTGAAATAAATTTCTACCCAAGTTAACTTAATATAAGTGGGATCCAATAATATAAAACCTAAGAAAAATTGGTTTTTATGAATTTGATCTTATGATCTACTTTAAACTAATAATCCCATGATGGTACCCATAATTATTATGTTAATGTAAACATATATTACTCTAAAATATAACAATATAATTAGATGTTTCGTGATTTATATAACCAAAATTCCTGCGGTAAATAAATTTCAACCGTTTAATTATTGAATCCCAATACATAAATAATTAAACAATTTTATTTATTCATTGGACCTTCTTTAACACCACAATAATATGTTTAATATTTTTAAAAATTTTAAAATATTTTTTAATTAATAATAATAATAATAAATAATTATAATTTGTAACATCTAAATTAATTAAATAATTTATAAAAAACCAAAAAAAATACTTTATACTATATTTTTGTGTAAAATAATATTTTAAATTGTATCTATGTATTTCATTAATAGATTATTTAATTAATTATATTAAAGAATATTATATATATTAACGATTATAATTATTTTGATAAATACAAAATTATTTTACGAATATCTTCACTATAATTATGACACCATATGATATTATAGATTCTCTTTCTTAAATAGTTTCAATTCATTAGATTGCTTATAAGTGAAAAAAACAGAGTCATTGTGAAACAAACCTTTTTTATAACCTAGCAAATGATCATAATTTTTCCACTTGTATGACTATAATTTCGAAGAACGGACATACACCATTTGATCTGTAAGTTTTGTAAAGTATAATAGGATCAACTTCGTTTTTCAGTTAATAATTACATGACCCTTATGAATAGTAATATAACCATATAGATTGTAAAATAATCCATATGAATAGTAATGTACGCTTATGATTAGAAACCTCACCCATATAAGAATAATTAAAATTAAGTCACCTTATAAATTGACGTGAATATTATAAACATTAAAAATTTAGTATTTTTATTTCTATGAGAAATAAATATTTAGTTTCTATTTTATCATAAAAAAATTAATTTAAAAAATTAATAATAAAATTTATTCATAAATCAATATTTTGATGTCCTATGTGTTATGGATAATTCAGTGAGAATTTGTTAATTTTTTATTTTCTTGTAAAAAGATTTATAATTGTAAAAATTGTAATTTTTGAGTAAATAATGATTTAGAAAAAACTATATTTCAATTATTTATAAAATAATTTTAATAAAATTTAGTTCATTTTTATTCTATTCATCAATAAATGGTTAGGGAGAATTTTTTTATTTTTCTGAAATACTTGAATTTTTCGTGAATAGTGAAAATGCATTAATTTGTGAAAGATGATAAAAAGTGAATTTATTTATCATTATTGAGTCATGGATGATGTAAATGGCCATTGGTTGGAACTCACATGCACTTATTTCTATTATTAGTAAAAATAATCATGAATATTTATATTATTGATCCAAACTAGTTAAATAATTTTAAAAAAAATGGAAAAACCATCCTCTCCACCACTATAAAAATCACCCTCACCTTTTTTCCACTGAAACCACTATGTCATTGAGTCATGTCATTTTTATGTCAAATACTCTTCCCAAGACCCATCCTCACATCTAGGAATTTTTAGTCTCACCAAAAAGACATACGAAGGCATTAACGAGGTTCTCAAGGAGAAGTACTCAAGAGGTAAACATCTTTTCCTTTTTTTTATTTAATTTCTTTTAAAAGTTTTAATCTATAGTTTTTATCTCATCACCTCCCCTCATCCAAATGATATGAAAATTATATTAACTTACATGTACTATAATTATATTTTTCTAATGGAATATTTTACCGCCATCTCTATTTACCCCTCATCTTATTCTAAAAATTAAAACACTGTCCGAGATGTGTTAATTTTTCATACTCAAGGAGGAATAGTTTTCAATTCCTATTACCATATTCAATTATGGCCGTGAAACCATTTATATGGTTGAACTAGATCATAATACATGTAATATATCCTATTTAATTTTCTGGAATTAGTTTTTATGGTTAGTATCAAATTATAAACCAATATGAGTTCATGGTGATCGAGAAACCAACAAATTAATCCAAGGAATTATCGTTATAATTTTATCTAATAAATATAATATCCAAAATAACCAAAGGATTTATATGCTCATTTAATATTTAGGATGATAATAAATGACTAAAAACTTCTATTATTTATTTCTTTTTCCATTTTGTATGAACTTCCATACTCTTCAACAAGCTAATAGATCATGAAAACTAAGAAAATTTGTGCACCAAAATTATGAAATTGAATATATTAACCCATTTAAAAGGACATAAATAAACATAATAAATATATAATATATAAATTAAATGTATATATTTTTATTTTCTTATTAATGTATTAATATTTTTTTATTATTCTAGACATTCAGATCAAGTGCAGATTACATTTAGCTATAAAGTAAGGGTTTCCTCGTCTCAATTCCATTTTTATGAGATACAATTTTTTCACAACTATTTCAAGGGAATTTTATACCTTTAATACCCATTTATTTATCATATTAAATATATATATATATTAAAGGTATTAAATTTTTCATCTTATGATTATTAGTATTTGGGAATACTATTTGATTTATTACAAAGTGGTGTGGAGTTTCTACCCGAACATCAATTTTCATTTGGGTTACACTTTTTCTATATATAAATCAGTGAAATTATTATTTATTCTTATGTAATCATCATTAATTTTTTATTAATGTTTTATATATGTCTACCAATCTTAATCCTTCTCTATTATTGGGAGATAAATTTTTTAAAATAATTTTTGAATAAATTCATCCCAAAATACATGCCCGATTTATGGGAATTTCTCGAATTATTATCCATTTTCATGAGAACTCTATATAATATTTTATTCCATTATTAATTTTTTAAAATAACTAATTTTTCCTAAAAATATACCAGATTATTTATTGTTTTATTAAGAATGATATTCTTTTATGTTTTAAAATTTCTTCAATATTTTCCTTAAACTGCACAAAAATGTTTTATTTATAAATATTATTGAAATTTTTTTACATGTTTTCACTTTAATGATACATCATTTATTCCTCAGATACAATCTGAATATCTTTCCCATTTACATTCATGGATATAAATGTTTACAATCATATTTTTTTGACAAATATAAATATCTTTCCAAATGAACTCTTCCTTCAAAAATAATTTTTTTTCTCATCTCACATGATTTTTAGGAGATATATTCCTTATTAACCACATATTACATCCTTGTGGTATATGTACAACAATTTTTTATATAATATCAATAGTCTTTTTATTATCATGATATTCTAAGGTATTATGATTAGAATGTTTGAAGGTGGAATAAAACACTTTGGATTATTTAAGGATTATTTCCTCAAGAAGTTTTCAATGGTATTATTTATTAGTATATTCTCATATGTCAACATAATTATTTGAATCTTGTAATTAATTAAGTTTTATATCTCATGATATCATATACCATATTTTTTTTAACTTTTTCTTGTTTGTTTGACTATGTATGTTCTATCTTGATACCATTCACTATATTACTATGAATGTTTACTGTTTGTATTTAACGATTTAAGAATTTATTTTCATTTCCAATGTTCTTTTAAATATGAATGTATATATTATTTAAATTTATACCCATTAATATTAGTAATTAATTGTACTTGGTATGTGATGGTTAGGGCCTCATCTATCCCCTTAATGCATCGATAGGTCTCAAGAGACAAATAGATATGGACTTGGTTAAGGCCATGCCCATTTTCAGATATGGTTTTGTCTGAGGCCTTAATAATTTTTCGATGTCTTAGATGAGGCCTTGAATGCATGTATCAGAATGTCTAGTATATGAATTTATCTTATTATGATATTAAAAATTGATAAATCATATGATTATTCGACTAGTAAAATATTCATGTTAATGTTTCATGTGATATGTTATATGGAATTCTTCACAAAGCTTTAATTCATGCAATAGTATGATCAATTTTATTTCAAAAGGATTTATCTTTTAGTTATACAACATGCCAAAATTTTATGTATATGAAAACTTTTTTTCATTAAATACCCTTACTATGCATCTAATGTTACCACTTCCTTATGTTTCCCTCCCCCGGGTTATGAAGAAGAAAAAATTCAAATATATTTCATTGATGTAATTTATTTTATAATGTATCAAGTATTTTTATAATGTACTATTGATATCATGACTATAATTGGGTCTTCCAAAAATGTTAAACTGATCGATCCATTAATATTTGATTCCTTGTAATCATGATAATTTATTAAAATAATGAAATTTTTCTGGTATTATGCGGTTTGGGAATTATATATTCTTTATTCAAGAGAATATACTTTAAAATTTGTTAATTGGATCAGATAATTCTCTGGTTATACACATTTATAGTAATGAATCCCAAAAAAGAAATATATTTCCTTCATCATACTATTCATTTTTCCATGAAAATTTAGTGATTTATACAAAAAAAAATTATTTGTAAAACATTTTACCATTAATTTGAGAAAAATTACTATGTGTCTCCTTAAATATTATATACATTAAATAAATCGAGATTTATATAATTCATGGCCTTCACCACTCAAGGTCTTAGTGAAATCTATACATCTATTCTATTGTGATTCTAAGAGTTGTTTAAGGTATAATTGTTTAAATATATTTCAAGATAATTGATTAGGTATAATCATGACATATTTCATTGTTTCCATTATATTGTTTGGTTATCCATTTTCACCACATTATACTTTATATTCATTTTTGACATGATTAATTTGAGTTCTAGCTATTAATAAAAAACAAAATTTGTAGTTTGAAAAAGGATGAATATTATAATTAAACCATAAAATCGTTTATTTCTTGTATAAATCATTACACAATATTTTAAATGAAGGTAATATTAATTTTATCCATGGCCATTCATTATCATTACTTGTTGAAATACTTCATAGTGGATGGTAATGAAAATGTGAATAATCAAAACTTTTTCACTTAAGAGTATAATACCAAGTGTATAGTAAGGCCTTTTTCATGTGTTAGGTAACACTCAACAAATACTATCATGAATTTTTCAGATTTATTACCCCTATATAAATATGTTCCAAAACCATGTCCACTTATGTTATCAAAAAAGTTACATTTCTTGGAAGAAACACATAATCCATTCATTACCCAAACTGTATAATTTTATTCTATTGGTATAAACAAAGGACTATCATGGGGTTACATTACCAAATCTATGTTTTCCTTAGTCATGTTCCCAAGGTTACTACTAAAGTCCTTTTGATACCAACTATAATGTCATTTAATCTAGTTAGTGAGACTTGAGAACTATTTTAATACATTGGAATATGATATAAGGAATTAAATTATAGTGGACCTTATATATTACTAGGATTGGTGAACTATATGCATGCATGATTCAAAAATTAAATATGAAAATAAAAATTAAAATATATTTTTTTTTGGAGAATAACATTATTCTATTTTACATACTAATTTATATCAATCGTAGTTCACTTCTTGGATTCTTGGAATTGAGATAAAATACGGGTGAGTCCAACTGATCAATAAGTGAAACTTATATTATAAGATATCAAGAGTAAAAAACATATTAGTAAGGAATAATAAAACTTTCAAGGTAGGTAAGTAATAAAACATCACATTTAAATAACCTTATTATCATAAGTAAATAAGGATTAATTATTATATAAAGTTAAAAGACCAACCACAATTGCTATTAAAATAAATTTACTAGCAAGACAAGTTATGTAAAATTAGACATGAAAAGGTAAATATTAGAAATCAAATTCAATTTCACAAATAACATGATTATTGCGAGTATAAAATCTTTAATAAAAAGAGAATTGTTAATAAATGAACATAACTTCCATTTATTTGATAAACTAAAAAATAAAATTCATCCAAATATAAAATAATATTAAATTTTTTATGAGTAATAATAACCAAATTACTAATGTTGGATACAATTATTTATTTCACAACTTGATCTCAAGAATCATGATAAATCTATTGAAATGACCTATCACACAGTTGTTTAAAATTGATGGATAATTATACTTTATAAACTCATTTATTTATGGTTAGACAACTTATTAGATTCATGATATTTTTGATGCATAGAAGGTCTTTTTATAACCAATATTGAACTGTAACATCATTTCGAAAGCATTCCTCATATATTGAAAAATTTCATTAATTCATGAATAAAATGCATTAGCATTACATATTCGTATTGAATAAATAATACATATTAAAAATATTTCCAATGTTAAAAAAATAAAATAATATTTAAAACACCATTTGTATAAATGATATATGATATATAAAATTAGCACATCCATGATAAATTATATCGATATTTATGAAAAAATTAATTCTTAATGATCATAGGAAATTGAATAATTTGAGTGAACAGAAATGACTACAAAAATGAACCAATGATGTGAATGTAAATACTATCCATAGTTAAAATAACCATAAACCATGTCTATATATAATAAGGATTCTAGAAACAAAATATATACATAGTGACGTATAAGTAAAATAAAGTGTGTTCTTTTTTGAAGATAAATATTATAAAATTATATCCAAATAATTCTTTAGAATATACTATTTTATAAATTTGAATTAAATTTTAAAACAAAAATTTTCCTAAAATATTAAAAAATTAGTTTATTTAAAAATAATATTTAAAACATTTAATAGATTCTTTAATGGATTGAATTGTCATAATGGATAGAAATGAAAACATTCCTTATAAGTTATAAAATTATTCCTTTCATACTTTTTGTAAAAAGGGTAAAATGCACCTCATTTGAAAAGAGAAAAAATATTCCACAAAAAAAGTTTTGTAAAGTATATAAGATGGGTATTTTTAATAGCTAATTTATAGAATTGTATATCATTTTTTAAAAAGATTTCTAAAAACATCAATTTTGAAGGAAATTAATTTTCTAATGAAGAGGGAAATGATGGTATAATTTGTTAAATATAATATCCAAATGTTTTTATGTACCAAAGAGATGAAATTTTTTTACTGTCACAATATTAATTCATGAATAAAAAGATCATATGAATGTCAATGGGTTTTATTATCTAATTACATAATAATTTTCATCAATAAATATTAATGCATTAAATTTACCAATTAAAATGGGATGGTAAAATAAACCCTCAAAAATATCACGAAGTTGAAATGATAATTAATCAATAAATTGAATGTGTGCATAAAATTTAAATCTATATTAAATAAGTGGAAATACAATATAATATAACTAAAAGTCATTAAAAAAAAAATCCTTTTAGAGGAGAGAATATATATGCCATATGAAATAAATTAGATATGTGTTATTATAGTATTCCTTAATGATAGAAAATATTAATATTTATAATATCATATATTATCATTTTATAGTATCATATCACCCATTAGTTAATAAAATATTTTTATGACTATTGTATTTTATGTTAATTGCCTTTCATTCTCAGGCATGTCGTAACATGAATGTTATGGTTATGTAGCGTCTTATATAGTTACATCATCTTCAGGATTATATTAATGTTATAAATATTAATTTTTCCTTTACATACATTTTTAAAATATTTATTGAAATTTGAACATGGAGAATATATCAAATCACTTTAGGAAATGGTAGGGCAATGTATGCTTGACTGAGGTTATCATTTTCAAAACTGGTTTAAGGGTAAAGAATTTGGTGATATATTAGGATACAAAAATCAGTATCACATCATATATGTAACATATATTCAATAAATTTATTCTTATTTCATTATATTTAATGAGTAACTAAAAAAATCACATATCTTAACAATGTGGAAGTCCTCTATACACAAGAGCGACCTTGTCATAATTTAAATGTAATAGAATACAAGAAGGTACATGTGATATTTTAATTACTTAAGTTCATAAATTTCCAAAATATTACATATATACCTTAAATCCATATTTATATATATATATTCATCAGATGTTTTGATGGAAAATGAGTTATATTAGTTATTGTGACACTCGTCTAACATACACAAGGTTGAAGACTTCCATTTCTATTTTATGGAGGAAGATAGGGGTAAATATTTTTCTATAAACATAATTACATATATCTATAGGGGATATTCTGCTGTTATTTAATGGGATGTGTTATGGAATAATTAATGGTGGAAACTTATAATGAAAATGGTTGAGCAATGATAAAACAATTACCTTCCCCTGGACAAACATCAATTAAAAATCCTTTAATCGACTCAAGGGTTGATATTTTGGGGAGACCAACATCTATATAATGTTGATGATCATTTTGGTGAGTGATTTCATTGAAGTTTTTGGTATATAAAATTATCTTTAATGGTGTCACAATGTGTTGGGAAGGAGTGACCTTTTATAAGTGTGAGAGTGGAGACCGATGGAATTTAAAAAAAACAATTTTTACCCCCATTTTTCACATTTCACAAAAAATATATTAGAAAATTATAAATTAATATATGTTATTATGTACAAATATGGAAAAAATAGGCTATGTAAAAGTTTTAGGTTATTTGTAACCATTATCCTCTTAGATTAACCCCCGGTAAAACCATTTTCACTATAACCGAAGAAAATAATTTTTACTTCTTTAATTATTTTTTTAGTAATAAATTTAGATGAAAATACTATATTATATAAATAAAAATTATTCCATATACAGAATCCTTTTTTCAAAATTCAATTCAATGAAGTGATAGTATTCAATTTAAAAATTTATATTTCAGAAATGAAGAAAAATTATTTTCCAAAGAAAAAACATTTAAAAGTACAACATGTTAATATATAAAAAATAAAAATAAAATTAAATAAAAGGAAATAATTTTTATTATTATAAATTTTATTGAATTAGTTTAATTTTAAAAAATTATTTAAAATTTTTTTATATACATTAAACAGAATTTTTTTAATAAAAATCAGAATTTTTTTAAAATTATCAGGAAATAAAAAAAATGTTTGGAAAATATTAACATTTTAATAAAAATTTAATACACATCATCCAATTCTAAAAATCAATTTCCTTTTTAAAATAATTTATAAAATATTCATGAAAAATCATTTTAAAATATGTTATCTAAATGTGATGAAACTCATTTATTTAAGAAATTATATATTTCATATAATAATTGTTTTTCATTAAAATGATTATAATTTTAATTATAATATATATATATATATATATATATGAATTGAATTTATTTATAATAGTGTAAAAAAATAATAATTTCATTATTTAGTTTGTTCTAAACTTACCCTCCAATTTAATTTCTTCATTATAATGGTATTTAATGTATACAATTCCTTTATACTCAGGGATTCTTCTGTGACATTATATCAAAATAATTCAAGTTATAAAAATATATATTTTTTGGATACTCAAAATTGGAGCTTCATGTTTAATATGTTATTTAATAAAACATTCTCCATTTAGAATTTTTGGGTGTTACAACTTGTAGATAAAATTTCAAATAGTTTTTTATAATATGCTCTATCCATCCTTATATCTGGGGGTGAAACGTATTTCTAAGGATGATATACTAGACCCTATGTTTCATACACATATATCACATCTGAATAGATGAATATTCATTACCTAACATATTGATATATGCCCGAATAATTTAGGTATATTTAATTTGGAAACATGGATAAATAAACAACTTATTCATAAATGATCTACATCAACACCCTTAACTAGAACCCTTTTATTAATATAATACGTAATAACATTCTTAGTTACATGGGTAAATAAAAAATAATAAAGTGAGATATTAGACACTTTGTAACGGTAAATAATGTATATATCAACATATGTGAGAATTAGCATATGAGAACATGAAAATAACATTTGAAAACCACACCATTAATATAATAGATCATGATCATGGACCATGCCATAATTTAGGGTTGTTCATATCATACAAATCATAATAGAATCAACAAAATTGATCCCTAAGAACAAAAAATTACCATATGTCATATATTTATGTCATAGACATAATCATAGTAATTCAATTATCAAGGATACCCATCAAGACAGTCAAAAAATGTTAGGAAAGGGATGAACAACCGTCTACATGCTTCATGTTTGATATAAAATCCCATGCACACTTTTAGGATATGGATAACCTCTCATGTTTTCCCTTATTTCCATTGGATATCCTCTAGTGTGTACTCAATAATTATTGGGATGACCTCCCATGAACCCATGGAGGTTATTGAATATTAAAAATTAACCAATAGATTGGAGGGAGATATAAGTCCCACACATTACATATATAAAATAATATATATGGGTTCTTCTGTATATTAACTCATTCATCATATTATAACTAGTGAAAAGGAAACATTCATCATAAATATATCATAATTGTATAATCCATGATAAAAAAATAGTCTTTGTAAGTATATTTTCATCATAATCATGAACAGTCATGAAAAAATAATATAGATGTTAAAATTATACCAAATCCATAGTAAAATATAATAAATAAAAAAAAGGGTTTTCATCAATGAATATAAATTCAATTAAAGGATCATAAAAAAATTCAATAGAAAAATATCCTTCCATTTTTAAATAACTTTTTTTTTTATATAAAAAATTATAAAATATAATATATATAATTTTATTTGAAATTAACCTTTTAAAGTGATAAATTATGTTTTAATTCATTATGTGTTCTTGATAGTGGAAAATTCTATTAATTCCTTGTTTGATAATACAATGATTCATTTCACATTTTTTATAGATATTCAAATGTACCTTTTTTAGAAAACAACAAAAACATTACTTTTCAATGAGTTTTTAAAAAGATAAAAATGTGTTAAAATGTATTTGAAGTAATATTATAGAATAATAAAAACATTATTTAAAATAATTATTCAAAACATGTACATGGAAGAAAATGTATTTTCGACTGAAAAGTGAAATAAATTTTATTATTCTTAAACACAATCCTTTAATATAATTAAACCATTTATAGAGGAATAAGACTGTAAAAAATGTATTCATTAGAAATAATTAAGTCTTCATTTTTCATGTATGTTTTTGTTTTTTGTATTCTATAATTTTAAATTGATCACAGTTACATCATATCAACAATTTTAATAATTATAAAAATATAATATATATTTATTACATTTGTATTTTTAGATTTCCCTAAATTTTTGAGAAATAAAATGAATGACATTGTTCATTGTGATGGTAGGCTGTACATTCATGCAAATGATTTTTCCATTTTCTCAAAATATGGAACAAATAAAGGTAAATATTAATTGAAAATTATAGAATAAATTTTTTATTATATATATCATATATATGTACTAGATTTTCTCTCATTTCCATGGATTTTAAAATAAAATGAAAAATGCGTCACATCGCTTCGTGGAGGCAGTAGTCCACATATACACATGACTGACGTTATAATTTTTTGACAGTTTAGAAGGTATGAAGGTAGATGTTAAATTAAAAAACATATAATTATATATCATATTTCTTGAATATATGTTAAATAAAACATTATATCTTGTATTGAGATATTTTGAATTAAAATGAATTACATATCTTCATGAAGTGGTAGTGCACCACACACATGATTGATTGTTTTATTTCACAATTTGTTTGAAGAGGAAGTTGATAGAGGTTATAACATTATCATAATAACATATCAGTATATGGTAGATTCTGGTGTTATTATATTATAATTATTAATATATTATATAATTTTGTAAGAGGAGTAAAAGGAAAGATAAACCTTAAGACAATTAACATCACTTAAAACAACTTCTTTTCGATCTCTTATCAGGAATCCTATGGATGTCCATTAGAGAATAAAATAAGATCAAAAACATGGAGAAGGATGTTGGGAAGATATTTTTTAGGATATTATCAATCTAAATGGATTATTATGTTGGAATAATTAATGGTATGAGGTGACCATTTATAATTTAGGAGAAGTGACATTGTCATAAATACCCAAATCTATTCAACAATAGAAAGACACTCTATTTACATCTTCCAAAAAAATTATAAATAATGGATTGGAGTGAATATACTGTTGATAAAAACCTATGAAAAAAGGGGTTTTCAATCTTTTTATTACCATATCCATTTTATTTACTCACTATTACCATTTTAGTGTTCTCCACTATAACTAGTGCCTTTTTATTTACATAGCTAAGGTATACTTTCAAAAAAATATTTAAAGTGTATTATAAGTTAATTTTCTCCCACTTTTTTAAAATATAAATTTAAATTTATTAAATATGTTTTATATATGTGT
Source organism: Viscum album (assembly GCA_963277665.1). Classification (NCBI taxonomy): domain Eukaryota; kingdom Viridiplantae; phylum Streptophyta; class Magnoliopsida; order Santalales; family Viscaceae; genus Viscum; species Viscum album. The sequence continues at coordinate 1,659,766,390 of OY728136.1, read as the reverse complement.
GTAAAATTATTTTTAACATAAGGTCTTGAAATGAAAAAACCCAAATTTTAACCATAATCGTGGTTATTAATTTTTTCAGTTTTTACAATTCATTATAAATAAAAATTAAATTAAACATATTTCCTACTATTAATTAATCTTATTTAAAAAATAAAATCAATTTCAACCATTTATAATCATTAAATTAATATATTTTTAATGTAAAATTAAACCCACAAATGTGCCGACAAAACAATTTTTCAAAAAGACAGTTTAGTTAATTATTAGAAGTTGTTATAAAAAAATTCAACATAAAATTTATTGAAATTACCTAAATTGGATCAATAATAACGTTATTTAAATAAATTTACTTATAATTAAATTTAATATATATTAATCTTTGTAAATTATTTTTATATTATTTTATTAATAAATATCAATATTTTCAACTATTCATAAAAAATTAATCCAATTAAGAAATTTCTAATAAATTCACTCTAGGATAGTTTGGAAATTTTGATTATAAAATTAAATTTAATTATTGGGTAAAATAAAATATATTATTTTTTGACAAAAAATCACTGAACAACATTTTTACGAATGTAAATATATTTTCAAATTTTATAATGACTTTACCAAAAATTAAGTACATATTTATAAATATATTTTCATGAACTAAAATAATTTTACAGAGTTTTAAAAATATTTTTATTTGTATTAATACCACAAATTTGAAAATCTTAGTTATAATGTTTATGTAAAAATACTAATATTAATAGTATATTGTTGTTAAATAAAACTCACAATTTTTTATAATTAATGCAACTGATATATGATATTTTAAAAAAAATATTCTATAGAGACTATAAGTGTTAAATTACACCTTCCATCAAATTAATTTCACCCTCAAAATTTCATCGATCTATTATAACAAATTGAGGAGACTTCTGGCTCATCAGATCCTCATGTTCGCATATAGCTTCATGAAGCTGGTTCTTTCGTCAAGAAAACTATGACTAATTGATTGATTTTGTTTCATAGCACTTTATCTCTATGATCTAGAATCTACATAGATTTTTCATTATATAAATGAATTTGATCTAGTGTTATGCACTCTATATTTAATATGTGTGATGGATTGGTTGTGTGATCCTATTAGAGGGGTACAAGGATCAAGTCATGGACATGAGAGAAGTTTGGTTAAACCGATAAGTAGTCATCCATTCTAGGCCACGAATACATAAGGAGATAATATACAAAAGAAATAACATTCCATACATCTGAAATATCCTAATCTTATGTTATGGAGAAATTCACAGAAAAACCTTCTCACCATCTTCAAGTCCTAAATCATTCTCAAGAATATTATCATATTTTTTTTTTTAATTTTCTAACCCTTATGTATAGTTGAATTGATCTTACCTTATCTACCATTTGTTCTGATAGGTCATGAACCAATAGCATTATTTACACAAATTAATCCTGGCATGTTGGAGTTCTATGCATCCATTCATAAAGGGAATCATATGGATCCATCTAAATACTTTAGTGAAGGATATTATTGTAGGAAAACTCAACCATTTTATGGGGTTCATTGAAAAAACTATTAAAATCCATAAAACAATACCATAACATAGAATCCAGTGTTTGAATTATTTTTTTAGATATAATATATGTATAAGAATGATACGCAGTGATAAAACACAATTTTGTATATAGGGCCTAATGAAAAAATACATCTAAATATCATTTTAAATCATTAATCAATAAGAGATAAAAGAAAATGTGGTAGTCCATAAAACCTTATTACATCCATAATGTATATCCTAGGTATATATTATAATGATAAATATTATTTGATAGCACTGAAGTGTGCTATCTTATCAAAGAAATTGACAATAACACCTATATCATAATTCCCACTAGAAATATTTGGGATATCAACAACGAAATCCATGGTGATGTCTTCCCATTTCCATTTAGGTATGGGAAATTTTTTCAATATCCATATAAAATTTTGTCTCTCGACATTTACTTGATAACATACCATGTAATGTGATATAAAATCTTAAATATATATCTTTATTCAATCCGTCCATAAATACACTTTTAGATATATGTACCTCTATTTACTTATAGGATGAGTAGAGAATGATGAATTGTGAGCTTCTTCTAAATGATCTTTCCAGAAAATATTGTATCAATTGATAACATATACGGTTCCCAAATATTATAATTCCATTATAATGATGTTTTAACTCAAGAACATTATTCACATTCTTCAATATCTATATATCAACATACTACTCCTCCTTAATAATCATTTTTAATGATGATTGAACCATCATTTGTTGAATATAAGATTTATCCCTTTCCATCGTGGTTTCCAAATCAATTAATTGAAAAGCTTTATTCATTGTATTTTTTTATCCTCATGATAGACAATATATCATGATCCTATTGACTAAAATCATTGACACACTTGTTCTCATTCCCATGTTAGTAATTTTTTGAACGATCATAATCATTAATCAGTTCCAACCTATTTCTCAGGAATTTATTCACCTGATTATGTGTGTGTCTATACATTAAAAATTTATGATCTGTCTATATATCACAACATTCTCGATAATGATAATCCATCTATATATTTAATGAAACAATTTCATCAGCTAACTCTAAATCATGTGTTTGGTAATTTTATTAATTAACAGTCAAAATTCATGGTGCATATGATATAACGATATCATTATACATGATATATAATCCTTGTAAATTCTCATTTGAATCAAAATTGAATATAAACTATTCTCCACCATATTGAAATGTGATCACAATTTCTCTAACTAATATCTTATTTAGTTCATTAATATTCTCATCACTATGATATATCATTGGAATATGGTTCCTTTATGAGTAAACCTAGTGAGTGGATTGTACAGTCATGGTAAATTATATATAAACCATCATTAATAGTTTTCTAAACATAGAGAACTTTAGGTCTCATTCATAGAGAATGGACATGGACAATAATCAAGTATCCTCTCTCATTGATGGATCCACCGATATATCATCTCTGGGGATTTTAAACCTTATATGAATCATTTTATTGGGGAAAATCTCACTTTTTAATTTTTTTCATACATTTTATCTTTCCTTAAAGTCTCAAAAACAATTATAAAATAATATTCAAGATCTTACATTCTATTGAAACATTTAAAAATACTATCTGTAACGGAGACAAAAAAGGGGTAAAGAAAAAATTTGATGAATCTATTCATTAAATCAATTATTATTATGGTGAATTAGTTAGGAAAAATAGAATCACGATGTATTCATAAATTCTATGACATGTCCTGGTTATATCTTCCTTATTATTGTTTAATTGATTATATGTAGAACTAATCATTATCATGGAAAATTATTGAGCTTCCCACAATTCATGAAACAAGTCTCCAATATGGGTTATGGGATACCTCTTCTTGACTATCATCTTTTTTATCTCCCAATAATTAATTTTTAGTCACATTGACAAATCAATCTTCATTACAAAAATAACATGTTCACCACACGGTGACACTATTGGATGAATAAATATCATTTCTAGATTCTTTAAGGGTTTCTTCTTCAATTCATAAAATTCAATCGAGGATATAATTTTTGATGTATTATAAGTTGTTATTTCACTATTAATGGGTTATATTACGAACTCAACTTCATGATTAAGTGGAAGAATGGGAATATCTTCTATAATGACATCAACAAACTTCTTCACAAAAGAAATATTAGGGATGTTGAGATTCTCTACATCCAATTGAGATAAACACCCACTTTGAATTGGAATCATGACCTATAAAATGGATGGGATCTTCATTAGAAGTTAACATATATCATCTCACTAATAAATGATCATACTTTTGTTTGGAATATAAATATTGACTACCCTTAATCCGAAATAGATGTTTTATTTATATAAATAAATCAAATATATTTTTAAGTTAATATAAAATTCAACCAATGTAATAATAGAAAAGTTTTTAGTAAGAACATTCCTATGAACATAAACTAGATACAAATAATAGACTTGAGATATGAGCATGTTACCATTATGGGTGTTAACTAATAATTTAATATTTAATAATTGGGGTGAAATTTGGGTACCCATAGGAAATTATTTAGATATAAAAGAGGCAGTAGATTCAAAATCAAATAAGACATTAGTATTTATAGTTGGATGGTAGGTATTCCTTTTAACAATTTGTTATAAAATCCTTATCTATAAATAGTGATTAAGCATAATATTTAGGAATTGGAAATCATAATTCCTATACTCTATTTCATTTAAAAATTAGAGTGTTGTTGGAACATTATGCATATATCTCTATCTATTCACATCAATAGCTGACATCATCCAACCCAATCAGAAGTTTATTTCCCCTATAGACTTCCTTTTAACACATAAAACATTTTCCATTCCCCATATGATAATTTTCTCCATGTTTATTTCCACTATTTTAGCATAAATGAAAGAATTTAATCTTTTCCCCTTGTGTTTTGGAGTAACCTTTTAATTTAATATTTCTTTAATTTTCAAAACCCTTTATTTTATAGATAATTTTAATATCCATTTCCACCTTGATATCACATTGATATATTTCATCATATTCATTATTTTCACGTATGGATAACTCTACTAAAATAACTGATTTTTACCCTCTAAATATTCTATCAAATTTATTTTCATTTTTCAGGATAATATGATAAGTATATGTCACATGTATTTTAATATTTTCAATATAAATACTACAAAATAAATCATCCATGTTTATTAATTCAAGAAATTCAGTCTAAATTTTTATATTAAGAATCGATGGATAATATTTTTTTAATTTTTGTCTTAATATCATCCCTTTCCTTGGGGTAAATTTTATCTTAATGACTCATATTATTTTTCTTATTCCACAATTAATCATTTCTATCATTCCAAATGGTAGTGATCCAAAATGAATTTTTCATGTTTCAAACACTTGATAATGGAAAATATCATTTCAATGGTGAAGATATATTTCATAGAAAGTAGTGGATTTGTAGAACAACTAAAATAAGTTTGATATATCCTCATGATAGAATCAATCGATTTTTTTTGTCCTATGATCATTTGTATGATTATCCAGACTCATATATTGAGAAATTGTTTTGTGTATGGATTATAGATTTTACATCAATCTCCCATAATATTTTGTTATTTAAGAGGAAAATCTTATCATTTTTCATTACATTCGTCATTAAAATGTTTCTTTGGGGTTTTGAGAATTGGATAAAATGAGAAAGCATAATTTCATAACTAATAATCATTGTGGGAAAGAAAATAACAAAGAAAAATAAAATAGTGGACTTCAATTTAATGAAACTATGGATTAAATCAATAAAACCATTGATTTTACCTAGGTGATTAATTATCAATATCAATTCAAATATTTCTTCATGTTTCAAAAGGAGTTTGTGTGTTTCCAAAGAATATACCACCAATGTGTGAAATAAAGTGTATATAATGTATTGTTGATGCCAAATAAGTGACGATTGAGTATATCTGAATGCACCGTTTTCAATGTTCTTAAACTAGGTTCCCCTATTCTAGAGCCACAACCACTTTTAATATCTAGACATGGATGTAATTGATCAGAAACCACAATCTCTATTATTTTGATAAAACCTGGGCATTTTCACTAAAGTAAAGAAATCCCATTTTACAATGGTTAAATTAACTTTTCCCTAATAATAACTACAATGAACTAAGATTTTCATACATAGATATCACACCTAAATAAATGAATATCTATTAATATAAAATTAATCTTTACAAGAATCATTTTGGTCGAGTGATGTTATAATCATGCATACATAGACAACAAGTTCATAGGTGCAGTACATCATGTCCCATTACTTAACCCATATTATATTTATAAAACATGATTCCTTTGATTATGAATTGTATAAATGAAATATAGGAATGGGTGAGATAATAATATCAGTAAGGTGAAACCAGATAGATAACAATATAAAATTGGAATAAGAGTATGAGTATATGAGAATTACATCTGATTAACACACAATGTATATCATAGATTATAAAATTATGTCTTGTAATTAATCAACAATTTACATAAAACATGAATAATATTGTTATCAAAGTACATTATCAATTGGAAAAAGCATTAACGTATGTAATATATATTTCTTATACCCATAAAAATTAAAAATTATATATCAAGGAATCCCATCAAGTGATTCAGTACATGTTAGGGTTAGAATAATCATCCATGTACTTGTTCAAGATTTGGATAACCTACCATGTACGCTATTGTAGTCTTCTGATAACCTAATGTGTAGCCTAATTTGGGAATGGGATAACTTCCCATAAACATTATTCAATGCTTAGTATACCCTCTCATGTAGACATTGATATCATAGAAAATTAATAATTACCAAATCAATTTGAGGGAGATGTAGGTATCACCCATCACATAATTTAAATTATATGTACGTGTGTCACACAATCATTATTCATTCATCATATCAACTCCGATGAAATAGTAATGGTTTTTTAAAAATTATCATCATTGTATAAATCAAGAGAGTGAAATAGGTTCTAGAAACAACTTCTCAACATAATCATAATAAATAATGATAAATAAATAGGATAAAATCAATCTATTTTGTCCCCAATAAAAAACAAGAACCGCCAAAGGTAGTTGTCATTGATGATGGAAAAATCCATCAAAAGATAAAAAAAAAGCAATCCTAAGGAAACTATCTCGTATATTTTGAAATCTATTATTTAAAATATAAAAATTTCTTGAATATATAGGTCAGAATTTTAATTGCATATAACCTTGAAAAATTGTAATTGAATATTTCTATAATTAATTTTGTATGATGTTGAAAAATTAAAATCTTTTTGTGTAAGTTGAAAAGATGATTAATTTCATATTTTTTTCAAAAGAAAAAACTGTCTTGTTTGTAAAATGTCATGAATATTAATTTTAAAACATATTAAAAAAAATTCAATCATTGATAAAATTTTCATTAAATAATAACTGTAAAATTATAATAATATTCATTAACACAATTTTAGAATACATGGATGATGATGAACATTTTTTTCGGCTAAAGAGATAAATTAAAAGGTTTTTTCTAAAAATCATTATTTTCTCCTCTCTAATACATTATTATGGTAAAATGATAGGAAAAATTATACTATCAATACATAATATGATAATAAGAGAATACACTAGTTACTTCAGAGGTAGATAATAATATTTCATCAACATAAACTTAATCATAAAAAATCATGATAAACAATGAGATTGTAACATAAATAATTTTCCACATTGATATCATTTGAATTATAAAGACCATAAGAAAAGGGAAATAAAGGTATATTTATATCCCATAATATTCAATATATGAACCATAAAATAAATTCTTTGGGAGTATATACCCAAACATAATAAATAAGTGGCATAAATGGTATGTGTCCCACATATATAAAAGTATGATGAAAACCCATTATGACATTTGTAACTTGTGAATATCATGCCTCAAGAATGGCTAATGTTTAACGAAATTTTAAATTTTATGGGAATATAAAAAATTTATTATTTAACATTTAATGGTCATATATATACACCTCATAGAAGAAGGTAGGTTCAAAATATAAGATATATCTCAATTAAAATAATTTAAGATGAAATTCCTATAGAACAAGTCTAACATTCACCATTCTAATTTGAACCTCATATAAAATAAATATGGTTTTATTATAAATATACAACAGTTCCATAATCACATTTATTATACCATATATTATTTACACATGACCTTTTATTAACCTTTTTTAACATTTCTTTGTTAGAGATTGATTCAGGTAATAACTAATTTGTTTTTAATGTATGTATTAGGTTAGTTTTTTTCATTTACATTGATTATGGTTGCATCATATAAAGAAAGTTATCCATTTTATAAATATCAAATATATTCATTATATATTTTTTCATATTAATCTTTAAAATTTAGTGGCAGGAAATTAATTACACTATTCATGGAGATAGTATTCACTACATACACATGGACATTGTTTCTATTTTATCAAAATATGGAAAAGGAAGTTAAAAAATAATTACCAGTTAAATATAATTTTTATATCAATTATATAATATATTTTAATTAAATATTCCATCATTATTATACCTGTGAAAATAAAAAGGCAAATTTATCTCATCAATTCATTGCGGTAGTAGCCCAGACATATGCATGAGCGATATGATCACTTTCCAATGGTTAAGAAGGGAACAATATATATGTGATATTATAATTACAATAGTAAAATTATGTCATATATATAATTGAAATATGTTAAATCTATCATTATATGTAACATTGATAGGTGGTGATGGATAATGAATTACATTGGTTCATGAGGCGGTATTTCACTATACACAAGATCGATGATTTTTTTACATTTTTTTAATATATGTGAAGGATAAAGGTTAATAAATAGAAATAATAAAAAATTGAATTTTTAAGATACTATTATTACTATATTTAAAAAATTTAGACATGAATGAATGCAATAAGAGAAGGAGTTAAAGGAAAAAGATTAGTGAAGAAAATTACCTTCCCTTAGAAAAATCTCCTTTAAATATCTTATGAAGTAACCTATGGTTGGTATATTAGTGAAAAATCATCTTTAGAGCATGGATAATGATTATGGTCCGATATTTGGGTAGTGGTGGGATAAGAAAATTTTCTTATGATTTGTAATGAAGTTAGGGGAGGAGGTTCTCATTTAAATTTATTATGGAGGGTATATTTTTAGATACCCAATACTATTAAATAATGAATGTATCTCTCTAGAATTGTGCCTAAAATACTTTTAAATTATGGAGTTTAGTGATGATATATTTAGTCAAATCATCCGACACAAAAAAAACATATTTTTAAAAAATGTAATTCCGTTAGCCTATATAAATATTCACTTGTACCATTTTTGTTTTATCTATAGTAGGTAGTATAATTTTATATACTCAAGGAATTTATCCTTTAAAACTAAAAATAAAATTGGTCATATTAGACAATTATAACTATATTATTTTAAATAATAAATCCATTTGATGAAACAAATCCTTTTTTGTCTTGAAAATTAATTTTACCACAAGAATGCATAAGGCATAAAACCCTATTTTCAATAATCTCATTAATTAATTTTTAATGTATTTAATATTTATCAATTATGAAAAATAAATTTAAAATTTTAACAAATATGACATATTTTTACTCAAAATATTGAATATCTTTTACCAAATTCAATTCACAGATGTTTTAGAATTTAATTTAAGCATAATCATTAAGATACCCAGAAAACAAGGTCATTCAAAGAGAACATTTTCATTTTTATTATTTTAATTTAAATTCAATAGAAAATTAACTATAATAACATAAAATAGTTTTAAAATAACCAAATTAAAATAACTTTAAATCTAATTATTTTAAAAAATTTATAGTGTAAATTATTTCAAAACATATATATCTTAAACCAATAGTATTTTCACACATAATTGAAAGATTAATATTTTATGATAATTATCAATAATAAAACCAAAATTTATTTTTAATTATTTATTCCAAAAATGACAAAAAAATTTAAAAATAAATTTTCTAAAAGTTTAAAATATAATTTTGTATTTTTTTTAAAAAAATGAATATAAATTTTTTGAGGGGAAATGAATTTTAAAATTATATAAAGACGTCCATAATATTAAATATTTATTTATAAATATATTTTATTTATATAAAACCATTATAATGAATTCTCATAATATTTTTATTCAAATTTATTGTTCCAAGATTAATGTCTAGGTTATAACTGTCATGTTTAAAGAATAATACTAAATTTATATTATAGTTCATAAAATTAAATTTTGTGTGTGACCCAAGATATCTAAATTATATCTATTTAAAAAATATTCTATATAAACATGTGGTCTTACATTATAACCCCATTAAAAATAATATATACCTATATATTTATGCACTTTGATATAGAAAAATTATGAAACATCTACCACATCATATACTCAATTTACAATGAACAATCCTCAAGTTGGTAGTATCTCCATAGAACCATGACCTATTGAGTTTTATTGCTTCAAAACACTTTATATTTATGATCTATAATCTCTATTGTTTATTGTAATATTAAATACAATTATCCAATGATTGGACTGTGGATTTTAGTACATCTGATTAATCATTCTTGTACTTACTGTCGAGTAATACATTAAATACATCATGGACTTGAGAGTGGTTTAGTAGAAGCACCATGTGATAAGAAACTAAACCTAATCGATTTATAATATTGAAAGGGGTAATATATTTAGGGGATATATTTATTTGATTCATAACTATCATAACATTATTAAGTGGATAAATTCACTGAAAAAACTTCAAATAAAATTCAAATTCTAGATCACACTCAGGGTTAACAACATATATTTTTTGTTGACATTGTGTTTCCCTTATGTTTCACTAAATAGATCTAAAATTATTGCCTATTTCTTAAGCTAAACTAGGTCTCAATACCTTAAATTACATAACATCACCCCAACACATTGTATTTCCAAAATTCATTACATATTTGGCTACGTAAGGATCCATATAAACACATGAGTGAAGTATATTGGGGTAAGAAATCTAAAGCATAGGAAGGTGTTAATACTAAAAAACATGAAAATCCATAGAGAAATATCTAAGCATATCATATATGCTTTGAATTATTATATTAGACTATATAACTCTATATGTAATGTTCATAGTGGTGAAATATTGTTATATCTCTAAGTCCTACTGAATAATTCTCCATGACATCAATGTAATCCTAAAATCCAAATCATATACATGATAAAGTAATAATATATGAAATATTATGAAAACCATAACACATATACACAAAAATTGATCAACTAATAAATCATATTTTATAGTATTGAATTATTCTTAATTTTTAAATTGACCGACTGTATGGAATACAGTATTATTCCCCTGATAATTTTAGGGGAGCCCCACAAAAAAATCCCTATTTATGTTTTTCATTTCAACTCTAGTATAGATAATGTAAATAAGATCCCCTTATATTATTTGTCTCACATCTTTAACTTACTGACATAACAATCAATGAGATAAAAACTCTTCAATATTCCATTTCATTCCATCTAATCAGATATACTCTTTCTAGTCTATGTAAATAATTATACTTTTAGGATAAATGGAGACTAAATAACTATGAGTATCCTCTAACATATTTTTCCTCAAATACAGTTTGGATGGAAGACCCACGCAATTACTAAAAAAATATAATTCTATGGTATTCATAGTTAAAATCAGAAATATTTATCACTTTTTTATGAATCTTTATATAGTTTTTTAAACCTTTTTAATAATATATTATATGGATCATTGAATAGTCATATAAGAATGTGAATATTTAGACCATTTATTTATAATTTCTTAATCAATATTTTCAAATCCTTATCTATTAATCATATGATATCCTCATCAGAGAAAATCATGGATGATCTTATTGACTCAAAGCATCAACCACCATGTTTTCTTTCCCATTGTGGAAATATATTTACCATTAAAAATATTTTACGATATACAACCATATTAATTAGTGTATATTAAATTCATACTATGTATATATATAAATTAATGTTTTACAATTGGTATATATATCATAACTTTCTCCATAATCATAATTCCCTCACATCATTAATGAAAAAATTACAGGACTTAACTGAAAATCATGAATAAGGTAAATTTATTCATGAAACAAAAATTATATTGTGTTTTATGTTAAATTAATATCATTATGCATGAGTAATCATTCTAAAAAAAATCATTTATACATAACTATAGATTCGAACTTCTTCTACACTATAGGTAAATGTGAGAATAAATTCAAAGACAAATCATGTAATGATCCCCACAATAGTAGCCTAGAGACAGTGCCTTACATTATTATGTGGGATTGAATACAAGGAATTACAAATTGATGGATCGAATAGTTTGGTAGTTTTGGAGAACTAGTCCCATAAGTTAATCATACATTCCAATTGAAAATATAATACACAACATAGTGAATCATTATAATATACCATAACTCTCCTAGCTTGACCATGTTTGTCAATCATAAGAAATATTTTTGCACCCCTGGGAAAAATTAAACATAAGAAATGGGTGATCTCAAATTCAAAATAGGTTCTAAATACAATGAATTATAACATTAAATAAATATTGAATCTATATGGAATGGTAAATTACTAAACAAATACTTTCCATTTAATCAATAAACTCATAATAAAATGAATCCATATATTTTTTCGTACTGAAAACCACTAGATAATTATAATTGAATTGGGAATGGAAGAAATTATTATTTATTGGAAATCATGTATCTAGAACATGAACCACTATACTATCAAGACCTATTCTAAATATAGTTTATGAATATAGGATGAAACCCATCTGATTCGACGTAGAAACAAACATGTACGGTTATCAGTAATGGATTTGTCTCATGAGACCTATCAATGCATAAAGGGGATATATATAAATTGTTTCCACCCATGTATTCCTTTCCAAATCCCCAGTAAAATATCAAATATACTATTTAACTATGAAAAAAATTTCCTTACCATTAAATATATTTACTGAATAAATCATAAAAAATTATCAAAATTTCCAATATTAATAAAATAACATTCAATGAAAACACAATATTTAAAATATTAATATGGTTAAGGAGATAATCTTATAAATAATATAATAATATCTATATTTAATGTTAATTAAATTTATAATTGAGAGGTATTTCAATAAAGTGATTGCTTCAAGGGAATGTTAACAGGCACAAATGAAAGTTATAATGTACAATTACATTTATCTCTTGGTAATTATCTTGTCCAACCCACATGGATGAAATAATTAAATGTGAATCCTATAATTTCCTTTGGTATAATAAATCTAGATATTACATGTAAAATGGATAGTATATACATAGTATATAATTAAATTGGTGTATAATAAAAAATAATTATCAATGGAATGTAAATTGTGTTGAAATCACATACCATAATGTAATCAGCCAAATCATATGCCTCATGAAATAATAAATTTTAAAAGACCTTACATACCATTTAAATAATGATATAAATTATATAATTTGATGGAATTTAGTATATATACGCCACACATGAAATATTACTGGGGAATAAGGAATATATCTCCCAGAAGTAAAATGTGGAAGAGAAAACCCTTATCTCCTACCTCTATTGATTTTTGTGTTCTTAAACCTCAAAAATATTTTTATAGGTATTTTTATTAACTCCATAATAAACTATATTATTATGTATAATACCTTATTAAATGATTTTATTACATCTTATGACCCTTTAATTAACAATTTTTTTCTATTTTCAATATTCAACTATCAGTTTATTTTTGTATAATTGTGGATGTTCTTATAAAATTGAATTAGAAATCTATAGGTAGAATGAAATATTATTAATTAAATAATATATGTCTAAATGGATAAATGTATACTTTTCTTTTGTGTAATTAATATTATTCATTAGATAAAATCATGATGATAAATGTTTAGTTAATTTTTGCGGTTTTTCTGAATATCATAGACTAGTTGCGTTTTATTTACAATTATGAGTATATATTAGTTATAGAAAATGAAACAGGTTATAATATATGTATAAAAAAGATTATTTAATAATACATATATTTTTATTATTATACATGAAGGGGGTAATAGGAAACAAACAAATTCATTTTAGAGAGACAATTAACAGATAGAATTTGGATAATGGTTTCATTTCATTCAATTATAGGATGTAATAAGTAATGATGGATATAATAAATTCCATTATTATTCAGTTATAAATATTTTATGTTTTAATGAGGTGTGTAAAATATAGAAAATGAAAATAAATTAGGATAAGTGTTTTGTGAAAATTAACTCTTGAATATTAAGTCCTTGTAGGACCCCTTGAGCACATTGGATTTGGTAATTTGGTGATACGAGAGGAAATTTTTACATAGAGACAGTGTGTAATAGAGTGGTTTTATATATTTTATGAGCTTCAAGGATTGTGTGTCAAAATACGTTGGTGAGTGGTGGAATTAATACTTTAGGGGAGGTGGGTTTGAGTGACTAAGTAATGATTGTTATATATATATATATAAACATATTGTCGTGGCATTTATTTACTATATTTTGGTTCATAATTATGTTTATAAAATATTATTAATGAATATAGACACCTAAAACAATTAAATATATTTTTTAGATGTTTAAAGTGTTTAACTTTTATCTGTAACCATTTTCATTATTTTAACTTTAATGTTGTAAATTATTTTTTAAAATTGTAAAAAAAATTTATAAAAAATAAAATGCCCATAGTATCAAATTTAACCATTATTATCCTTAAAATTAAATCCATTTTACTAACACCCATTCATGTATTTTTCAAAAATATATTTATTATTAACCCCGCACATGAAACAGGATAATGGGGTTTGAATTGAAGAAAATGAAATGGTTGAAATGTTTTTAAATACAATATCATTGAAAAATTGATCCCAAATACCCAAATAGTATTAATTGAAAAAATTAGAAATTAATAAAATTTTAAAATATAATTTCACATTATAATTTATTTATATGAAAATATTGTTTTCAATTAGATTACTGTAGTTTTCACTTTTCCTCAAAAAATGAATCCTATCAAAAAAATAATAATAAATCTCTCAAAGTTAGCATAGATTCTCCAATTTTAAAATACAGGTATGTTTTTTCAATTAAAATTTATAAAATTTATAAAATTTAGTTCTAAAAGAGTTGACCCATTAAATTACCCAAAAATTACATTTTATTCTTTAAATTGAACTTATTATTATATTTATCCTATAAATTATATTGGATTAATTTAAAAACATTTGTTTAAATATATAACATAAATAATTTATTATGTTTTTTCATTAATAGTGGTATATTTTATTTTTTATGAGAAAAATTCCATTTTGGTAATAAAAATACATTTTTAATAAAAAATAATTGTTGTTGAATTGGTTTTTATTTTTATTTATAATTAATTTGTATCCAAATGAATTTATTTAATAAAAATTTGTAAAATATAATTTCATAATTTATTTAATTTCATTCAATCAATGATATTCCAATAGCTAGGTTATAACTATCACAATTAAATAGTAATATTTAATCATTTGATTAAATCTCAGTGTTATATGTATCGTAAGATGTCGATGATGTTGAATATTTCCAATAAAACACATACCATAAAATATTATGGTGTTACATTCTCCCCACCATTAAAAAATCATGTCCTCTCAATATTTCAGTGGTGTTAGTAGGTGGAGATCCGCTTTAGGAGGACTCTTAGTGTTATGTGTTGGGTTCTTTGTGTCAGTTTTGGGATGGGGTTGTCCGGATGGATTCTATGGGATATAATTGGGGTTTCTTTATCAAAATCGGTATGACAAGGAGTTTGGGATGGAATCTACATTCCATCAATGGGGATTGAGGCTCGGGCTTGCAGTGGTCTTTGGTGAAAGATCCATGGCCGACAATGAGATTTGTGGTCTTTACGAGGGATTTCTGGTCTCGATTAGGCCATCATCAGGTGGATGATGGCTGGTTTAACCGTAGTCATGGTGATGGATGTGTTCTGATAGAATCCATAAAATATGTCCTTAATTGCAGGGAAAATGCTGCAGAGGGGGAGATGCAGATTGGGGTGTGGGATTTGGGTGGAGGATGAGATCTGGTAGTGGTGTCAGTCTAATTCAGGAGGCGGAGGTTCTAAATTCGGCAACAGGTAGTGGTAGGTCTGGTAATGTATGGATCCTATGAGTTTTGTAGATGTGGAAAAAATATGGGTAATGTTTTTGGTCATTTTCCTTTGATAAGACTTGTGCATGGGTTTATAAGACTTTGGGACATGTGTTTTGAAATGGTTTTGTGACTTTGGGTTTTAGAGGCACTGTATTTTGAGGCCTGTGTGCCTCTGGGTGTTCATATTTCTTATTTCTTCTCCCACTCCCACAAAAGGGGTTGTGTTTTTTTTTTACTTTTTTAATAAAGGGGATTTTTACCAAATTTCCTAGTAAAATTAGAGTGAATTATATAAAATAAAATTAAATAGATAATGTTTTTTTCCAAAATTATTTTACTAGGGTTAATAAATTATCCTACAATATAGATAAATAATTTTAAAAAATGAACTAACATGATTCATTTCAATGTCACAATTATATAAATTTCATTTGGTTATGCTTCAATCTATTTTATATTCATCTGTTATGTCGGGTAATGGATATTCAAGATGAATTTATATGCTCAAAGAACATTTAATGAATCCTAAAATCCATAAGTCATTTATCCAGTCTCAAAATATTTTTAAACAACCAAAATTGTTATAATATTTAATCGAATATGATAAATCATACTCTAACAAAAAAAAATAACATCCATAGTTTGACTTTTCCCATTCCAGAAGTATAGAACCATATGACTCATCCAAAATACATCAATCAAAATTAAAAAGTCCAAAAATTTAGAAGGAAGGTTAAATGATTTCAAAAATCAACATTATATTCCCCCAAAACCATAATGTTACTCTTATTGTCACAGATCAAATATATGATGGTCTGGATCACCTTAGAAACATAATGAAAAAAGGAATTCTTCCAAAACAAAAATCTTCAGATGTTGAATATATTCGTTAAATAAAAACACTGTGTATACCCATAAAAGGTAACATAAATCATAAAATCAATAATGTATTTAATGGTCACTAATATAGACCCATAATCATCTATTTATGTCCACATAATCAATGTATTTATTCTTTTGTCCAGAAATCATGTTTTTTTAGAAAATATAAACATTCTACAAAATCACTTCTCTAGTTTACTAGTACTGATCAACAAATGTTTTTAAATCCTTGATGAAAAATTAATATCACACAATAATAATAAATTACTTAAAAATTATTAATATTATATCTCTGATAATATACTATTAACACATTATTTAAGGATACAAATAAATGATAAAATTTGTCATTCCACTTTTTCTATATCATTAAAATAAGCTTGATCTTGTAACCTTATATTTTTCTAAGTTAAATTATATTGACTATTTTGGAATTCATTTGTGTATTAACCTATCTACATATATTAATAACACTGAAAAATATCCTTTCTATCCTTAAATTTTCAATCATTTTCCAAGAGACCATTAACTACACACTTATAAAAAACTCTTAACACCTTTGAGCACTTCCGAGGGTCATTATTTCCACAACTATGACATGTGTAAAATACTTCTTTCCCATCTTAACCTTACCCTTATTTTTTCTACCTCCATATTCTTCACTTAATTCACCTCAATTCCATGACACATATACTATTGTTTCTCTTTCTGGATAGAAAATAATATTATTTCATAATATGAATAAAATGATTGTGAGTTGAAATTCTATTGAATACATGGCATATTCACATCAATGAAATGTCCAATCATGAACCATGTGTTGCATTTGTCATTTGTAGAAGACCTATATAACATTCTAAAGGTATTTTCACAATATACAACACCTTCAACTCCCTTTTTATTTAAACCAAGTAACTTTCTCTTCATTTCAATTTATCTCTCATGAGCGATATATTTGTAAAAAAACCTTAAAATAATTCCATTCCATGAATTCTATTTTTTATTCATCAGTAGTATTCTAGACCAAAGACCAATATTGGTCATCATCATCATTAGATAAGTACACTACAAGTTTGACCTTTTCCTGTTCACCACAACCCAATGATAATATTATCTTATAACATAACATAATCAATTTCATGAAATTATATTAGTAGCCCAACTAAAGGATGGGGTATTCTATCGAATAAGTAAATCCAACAACGACATGTTTAACTAATGAATATTTTTTTATCTCTAGGAAAGTATATTTGACATAACCTGATTATGGTAACCTATAATATGCATAATTTGATCTGTTCCTATACCATTTATATTGTTTCCCCCATTATAAAAAATCTACACATTCAATGAGTATTGATACCATAATTCCTTGAAGGTTCAATTTCTAAATAATGGCATATACTGGATTAGATCATGTCATTAAGAAAAACTATATATAATTCCAAAACTATTGAAATATTTTACAGTCATTGAAAATCATGGTATGAATAATATATGAATCATATAATATATTTCATTAGGAATATTATCAATGTCTATTCTAAGTTTGTTATTCTTTAATCTTTGTTTAACTACATCTTGTTCCAAAGGATTCTACAAAACATCATATGATAACAACTATATTAACCTCGACCTTAGATTCCAAGAACTAGTGACTTACATTATTAAATTGGCAAGAAAATAAAGAATCTCATCATCATAGACCATATAATTTATTATTTTTAGAAAAAAGATAAATATTTGTACCACACATGACAATTTAAAATAGAAAACACAACATAATTAGTTCTTTCATAACACCAATAATCTCTTAGCTTAACCCTAAAAATGACTTATAATAAACATTTCGGAATCTGTGAGAATAATTAAAAAATAAGAAAGGGGTGAGATCAAATTCTGAAAAGGGTTAAATAAAAAAAATATAACATGAAATCATTAATCAATATTCGATATGTTAAGGTAAATAACATCCAAAAACATTCTAGTTAATGAATAAACTATGAATAAAATTCATCTATATATTTTTTCACAGAGTTAAATATTTTGGATAGTGATAATTTAATTATAAATGTATGAAATTATTAATAATTTGATGTCATATATCTAAAACATGAACAACTAAACTATCAATAAGTACTCTCAAGATAGTTTAGGTAAATGGGTAAAAAATCATCATATTCTTCTAAAAAACATACATAAAGTGTTTATGACCAACTTATTTGTTTCATAGGACCTATGAATGAATCTATTTGATGTCTATAACCAATCCCAACTAATTTATTCTTTTGAAATTAATTCCTCATATATCAAATAATGATTTTAAATCATGAAAATTGTTTATTATCATCAAATATCTATATTGAATAAAAGATACACATTTAACAAAATTTCCCTAATTAATAAAATAAGATTACTTGTAGAAAATGAATGTAAAATATTTAATCAGGTTTTGGAAATAATCATATTCATCATACAAAAATATAGGTATTTATGATAAATGTAATTTAAATTGAAAATTGTTTATTATAATGTGACTGTTTGAAGAAAAATGTAATAATAATAAGAAATTAATAGTACTTAATAACTTTTATAACTTTTTCATTTTCATGTAAAAAACCATTGACTTTAATAATCAAAATTGAAACCTTGAATAACATGAGGATCTAAGAAATCATAATTTTTCTTTAAAAGGGACATTATATATACAATATAGATGTGAATTGGTTCGTAATAACAAATAAGTCTCAGTGGAATGTCATTTGATAGAGAATCCCCTACCACATTTTAATCAGTCAAATCATATTTTGCAAGAAAAAAAATTTAAAAAATCTTCTAAATATATTAAAATAAATATATTCATTGTATTATATAACAAATAAATTTATATATACACCACACATGATAAGCATGTGGTGAATGAAGCATATATCACACAGAATTCAAACTGAGATTAGAAAACCATTAACTCATGCTTCCCTTTAGTTTTTAATTCTTCAACCTCATGTATAATTGTTTAAATCTTGTTATTAACTCATTAAATAAATATATTGATAATTATAATACCATATTTTATGTATTTATGAAATATAATAACCCATTTATTAATAATATGTTACTATTTTCATGGTTTTGGGTGCGTTCATTTCATGGTTTCACGGTCAGTTCATGTGGGTATACCTATCAACATTCTTATTAAAAGAGGATAAAATATATATGTATAATGAAATATTAGTAATGAAATATTAGATGTTTAAAATATACCATATATCAATTTTTATGTGGACGACTCATTTTATAAAATGCTATTCATAATTATTTAGTAAATTTGGTTGGTTTTTATAAAAATCACATACTAGGTTTGTTTTATATTTTATTATGAGTATATATTAGTTGCATAAAATTTAAAAGTTAGTAAAATACCTATTATAATCCTTTTTAACCATAAGGCCAGGATTGTTTTATAACCATCCATGAAGGCGATAATGGATAACGAATGGAATCATTATCTACGAAGGTGGTTAACTAACAAGATTTGGACAATGGTTTAGTTTCTTTTGTTAAGAAGAAGTAATAAAAGGTATTGATATACTATATTACCTTAAAAAACCCAGTATATACATTATTCTTTAGTCATAATGACTTTATGGATGAAGGAGGTGAGGAGAAGGTAGAAAAAGAAAAGAAATTAAGAGAGGTGTTTTGAGAAAATTACCTCTTGAATATAACATCATTAGAGGACATCTTGATAGGATTTGAGTTTGTATTTTTCTGAGAACTAATGAATATGGACATAGAGAGACTCGGTAATAGATGGTTTTTTAGATATTTATTGAGATTCATGTCCTGTACGTCCAGATGGTCTAGTGAGGTTTGGTATTTATACTAGACGATACATGGATTTAAGTAATTAAATAATAAATATTTTATATTTAAAGTGATCCACATTGTTGAGAAATTATGTTCCATAATTGTGGATATTAATTAATTTTTTAAAGAGTAGTTAGTTTTTATAAAAACCTCAATCTATAATTAAATGTTGTATTTTATTTAGTATTTTATGCCTTTACCATTTAAGCATTACCCTTTCTAATATATTAAATAAACAATAGGAAATATATTTTTTACCAATGTAACATTTTTATGTATAAAATTAAAATGATCCAACTACATAAGTTGGAAATTATAATTAAAAAAGAATAAAATTTAATAAATTATATTAACATAATTGGATACAATTAAATTTATAACTAATATCGTAGGATCAATAGGAAAACATGTTTTTAAAGTGAAAAAGATCAAAATATTAAAATGTTAATATATTCAATTTGAAAGTGAAAAATATTAAAATGTTAATATTTTGATTTATTGATTTATAATTGAACTAATTATACTTCAAAACCAATTTATTATATAATTTATCGTCATAAATTATTATTACAAAAAACTTGTTTTATATGATAATAAAATGTTTTCCACTTATCATTAATAATGATATTTATAATAAAAATACTAAAAAATACACATTAAGATACATTTTATATCATTATTTTAAAAATTAAGTTTATTTTGGAAAATCTAATTTATAGAAAGGTCAATTTTTTTAATAGTATTTCCCTTAAATTGTGGAAAAATTTACTTTTAGAAAAAAATATAATTTTTTATTCTTAAAATATGATTTATTCTTATCACATGCAAATGTAACATAATTGAGGAATTTAAATATTTTTGGGGAATATATAACTTATACATATCATTAATATATTTCAATAATATCAATAAATTTTATTTATTATGATAAAATTCTATTGTGGTAATAAAATTAGTTTTCAAACAAAAACGTAACATTTATGTTCTAATTGTTTCTGTTTTCATTACAGATTAGTTGTTAATATAAGAAATAATTTTAAAAACATATGTAATCATTTTTTTAATTAGTTAATCTCATTCATTATATATATTCAAACTATCTAGTGATATTAACAACAATTAAATTAATAATATTTAATCATTTGATTAAGCTCAATGTTCATTGTAATGTAAGAAATTGATGACATTGAATTTATTAAAAAAGTTAAATTCCAAAAAATCATGGTCTTTTACCGATATTCAATTCATTTATTTCAAATTTTTTCATATTTATCAGTCCAAAAGAACATATATTCTCTATGAGTAAACATAGTGAGTGGATTATATATTCATTAGAAATCCCACAAAAAAAAATAAAAAATATCCATACAAACCCTAAAATATTAAGATCTTATATATAGTGGATGTCCTAGGCCGAATCTCAATTTCCGCATTCATTGAGGGAACTATCAATATATCATCTATAGAGATTATATTACACAAAAAATAAATCATATTTTTTTTAAAATGCACAGTTTTAAATTTTTTTACACAGGTTCTAATTCGTAAAGGAATCCAATTCAGTTCTAAAGTTATATTTATTCTCTTTTTTTATAATTGAATATATAAAACTATTCTATAAATAGACATCTCTAAAATAATCAGTGTAATATATAAATATTATATTCATTAAATCCATGAAGATTTAATTGAAATTATCACATCCAAATGGAATCAATATAAATTAATAGTGTCTATACCTCGTGGTGAAAACAATCATGTGTGTTTTTAAATTTCTACACCAAAATTAATGATAAAAATATTGAGGATCATTCCTGGAGAAGTATTTTTCTACGAATAGATAATATAAAATTCCTTAATATGGGATAGTGATACCTTCTATTTATTATAAACTTTTTTATCTCTTGATAATCAATACTGAGTCACATCAGTCTATATCTTTTCGGAAACATTTTTTGGTGAACCACAAAGTGAAAATATGGTAAACTAAATCCCTTGATAATGTTATCATAGAATTGGTTCTTTAATTCATAAAACATAATAGAGTCCATTAAATATGGTGTTATTGAAATAGGCATGGATACATGTGTGAGTTCTATTGATAAATCAACCTTAAATTTCAGTTGAATACTAGGACACTATTATAGAAAATCATCAATAGACTCTCATACAAGTGATATATAATTTTTTGTCCATTTCTCCCCCAACGATTTAAGATAAAAACATATTTTTAATTTTAAATAATATCCATAAAATGTATTTAATCTCCATTTGAATTTCATATCAATCATTTCGCTAACAGGTTATCGCAGGTGGGTTTGGGATATAAAATGTTACATCCCATATTCAGAAATTTATGCGGGATTTTTGTAGTGAAATACTATCAATTCCTTTGATAACATAAAATTAAGCCAATGATATAATAATGTGGTTTTTAAGAATCACATTCCTATAAACATCAATTATACAATAATTTGATAATTGAAATGAAATCCCCATACGATTATTGGTTTTCACTACTAATTCAATATCTAATCATTTGGGTGGAATTTAGAAAAACATAATAATTATTTATATATAAAATAGTGGTTCAATCCAAATTCAAATAAGACATTAGTAGTCTAGAGTGTATGATAATTGTAGCTCTCACCACAGTGTTTTCAAACCATGGATATGAAATAATGATCAAATTTTATTTTCCATTGTTTCTATACATAATATTTTACATGTGTTAATCATTAGTATTAACCATAAAAATTGGGAACTGGTTAGAAAAATTCCCATACTCCATTATTTTGAAACAACATATTATTGGAGGTAAGTTATATTAATATCTTTCCATTATTCCCATAATTAACTACCTTCTCCCCATCATATAATAAATTTTTTTCTCAATGAACTTTCATTCAACACATAAAACATTTTCATGTCCCCTTACAAAAATTCCATATATGTTTCCTTCACCAATTTAAATACAATGGAAATTTCATCTTATTATATATTTGGTTTTTATATTTTCCATTCGATTCCTTAATTTTTTTTTCTAAATCATAAAATTAATGGGTAACTCAAACATCTATTTCCACCATGTGATATCATCAAATTACATTTTAATAGCTGCTGAATTCTTTTATAGATAATTCCCCTTAGTGAAATGACTCAAATTAACTTATGAATTCATAAAGATTATTTTCCGGATGGACGATAATAGTATTAGTGTACCTTATAGGTTTTGTAAAATATTATTCATAAAAAAAAGAATCACCACCCTTTTTCCTTAACTGATTAAATTTTTTATTAATTTTCAAAAGATTAATACAATTAAAGTACTTTTTTAAAATAATTTTTAATCACATCACTTAACTCAGAGTCAATTTTATCTTATTGACTATGATTCTTGATAATATTCATCCATTGATCAAATTATACTTCAAATCAAGAGTCATCCAAAATGAATATTTCAACCATTGAACACTATAGAATAGACAATAGATTTTCAATCGTATTGGTCGATTTTTAAGAAACAAGTAAATCAATAGAACCACTAAAATATGGTTGACATTTTCACATGGAAAACTCAATATAATGATTTGATTCATTTTTTCTTTTTTTAATTTTAACATGATTCATATGTTGAGATAGTTGTGTGATCATAGAAAACTGATTTTCCATTACACAGCCTATTACAATTAATTTCTCTAGAGGAAAATCGTTTCATTTTCAATCACATTCCACATTAATATGTTTCATTTAGGTTCATCCATTAACTAAAATAAAAAAATATCATTTATAATAATTACAGAGGGAAACCGAAAAATCATGGAAAATAACGTATTGGATGTGAAACATCCCCAAATCTAGTACTCTCTCATGTAGTTGATAATGGTTGGTTACGATTACTCATACTCATATCCATGTGTGATAGAGGATTCTGTCTTGTAACAGTGGTGCATAATGTATAGTGGGAGACTGTAACCTATGGTATGAAGTTTCATAGATGTAGAATAATTCATAATAAATAATAAATAATCAATGTAAAAATTTAGTGGAGGAAAATAATAAAATCCAACCAACTAATTCAATGATATTTAATGAATAATGTCATGACATGATGAAATGTAACTAATTTTAAAAATAGAATAATAAAAAAGGCTATGAGGCTCAAATAAAAATATCAATGACTAGGTTCCTGAACAACACATCTGGTCTCCCTAAAAACACAATCCCAAATAGAAACACATAAAAAATGCAAGGTCAATTTCCCATATCCAAACCAACATCTTCATAATTAGCTTAGATAGAAAATGACAGTATAAATAGGCTAGAAGTATAACATATTAAGTCGTCTCCAACGTGTCTAAAAACTACCATTCTGAAAATAAGTATATGAAATAAGTTCACATACAAGTGAATTAATTAATAATATAATTAATAAAACACATCAACAACTAGATTCGGCTCCCTACCAAAATATATTTGAGCATGTCGCATGATAATTAAAACCAAATTAATATAACCTGGGTAAAACAACCCACTTCAGTGTCATGCCAAAATATATCTATGAATATCTTATGACCATGCCAATAATAACAATATAACTATGGTATAGTCAAAACAATCGGGGTTAAATCTCGATAAGCATTACAACATTTCCGTGTCAAATCCATATATGAATTAAAACATGGGATTAGTATTATCCTAATCTCTATAATCATTGCAAAATGGTACTAGGATGAGCCCCATCAATATCAGAATTACAACATATATGTGTGCATGTTTTTGGGAAGTGCCTGATATATATGCATTATAGCATTGTATACAATTCTTGTCATGTAGCATGAATATCACATTATCACGTCAAACCAATCAATGGATAATTATGAAAATTTCTATTATTTTTTCATATTCTACTTGAAATTAAATTCAAAATGGATTGAAAATTATATCAGTAAAAAATAATCCAAAATTTAGGGATTCTATTATAATAAATCACACTGGGTCACAATTCATGCTAAATATTCTTTAAGACATTTTCCAATTCAAATATGTTTATGGTTTACTCACCACATATGTAGTGATATGCAAGTCAGAATTTTACATCATGCCAAATGAAATAATGGAATAATTCCATTCATTTATTCAATTAAATTGGGTTCATGTAATTATGTCACTTTCACAATATTTCATATACATTTTAATGATCAAACCATAGGGTTATTAATTAGAACCCATAACATAAAATGATGATCTAATAACCATTTTAATGGACACTAGAATAAGGAAAAAGCTCAATAATATTTCAAAATGTTTCCTAGATCAAATCTGATCATTAAAAATATAACAATGAAATTGGAGAAATGATTTCACCCCATCAGATTGGCGAATAAAGAGGAGATGAAATAAACCTAACCAAAATTACATACTAGGGATATCTCACACAAAAAGGAAAACTATAGTGGATGCTGTAATTCAAAAATTACCTATAAAATACCCAAAGGTCGAGAGGAGAGGAGATGCGTTAGATTAAAATTAAATTTATCAACAATACATGATTAAAAACAGTGTGTAGGTAATTTTTAGGGCTTGTAATGTGTTCACACATCGTGTAAATGTTTTCAATTTAATAAGACAAGAAACCCATCACCTGCGATTTATTTTATTAAAACTATCAAATAATTAAATTATTTTTAATACCATTAAACAATGTGTAAATGTTTCTCAGTTTATTTTTCATACCATTTCCTTTTTAATCAATATCTGTCTTCTTTGAAACCTCATCAACTCACCAAGAGGAAAAGAGCCCATGAACCAATTAACACAATCATACATAAACCCCATTAATTTAAAAAAGCATACATCCTTATACATTTGGTAATTTCCACAAAAGGATCTATATATCAGTACAAGAGTCACCCAAAAAAAGGTCAAATGAAAAGCTTGGAGGGAAACATACATGGAAGATGTGGGTATCTTACAACCTCCCCAACCTATAAAATCTCATTCCTGAGATGATGAAAATGTCACTTTGAGGTCTCAGAGAGCTTGTCCATCCCCTATGTTCACATATTATAATCCCTCTCACTTGTTTTCTCTTAAATATTTCCATGATTCCATTGCACCAGATCCAAAAGTTTTGTCCTACAACAATGATATTTCTCAACATGATCCACTGCCTATTTCTATTTCTCCTCAATTGATGCATCAACACAATGATCAAAATCTAATAAAACTATCACATGGGATGAATTTTCATGATATATTTATTTCCATGGGATGTGGAAGAAATAATTCATGGAATTGTAGTACCATGGAAGGGAATGATGGTACACCACTAAACTAACCCTTTCCACTATTTCAAACAACACAAAAAACCTGGGTGCTAGATATCCATATTTAATTATACAATGCTATTCCAAACTAGGATACATTGTAATAAAAACATGATGACTGACATAAAATTACAGAGGTCATATCTGATGGTCACCATGTGATCTTATTTATTAATCTACATGGTCAGAAACTGATGTCTAACCAACTAAACATGTTATGATATATGTTGTATGGGACAAGGCCCAAAAAAGGATGAAACAATTTCCTTCAGCGAATAGAGAGTAAAATGAGATGACCTTCAATACAAATATTCAAATGGGCCTATTTGGAGTGATATATAGAATCTATTATTATATAAAAACTCAAATACTGACATATGTTGGTCCGATGAACCACCCAATTCAAAAACACATACTTGTAACATATCATCTATGAACATGAATAATATACTCAGATTGACCATCAATCAATGGATGATAGTTGGAGATTAAAATAACTCACAATACTATTGCTTTATGAAGATGAATCTAGACATGTGATGTGAAATGAGCTTATCTATATAAAACTATACTCCTCGAAACACCATCAAACCAACCACCATGTATTGATAATGATTTCCCAGATCTTCAATGTTGAAGGTTTAACTAATAGGAATGAAGTGATATTACATAGTAAGACAATCCACTATAAACTATACGATATCATTCTTACAGGTCATCCTAATAAATCAAATAACAAAATCCATTATAACATATTACCATTTCGACTCACAAATGTGTAATTGTTTGAAAATCCAACCTGACCTCTAATGCTTAGATTTTTCAAGTTGACAAGTAAAGCATCTAGCCACAAATCCTACGTCCTCCTTCTTCTTTCCAAGACACTAGTGTTGTCTATAGATATCATGATACAACATTATTAATCCCAAATTGGACACCCATCTAGAATCATGAAAGTCGCTCATCAACTCCTTGCCCATACCTGTAAGAACCCATACTCATCCACATAAATAGGAAAAAATTATAAGTAATGTGAAACATTATTAATAGAGTGTCCACACTATATAATTTCCCTCTTAGAATAGATCCCTCTGGAACAAAAAACCTCTTGTTCTTAATCCAGTTCAAAAGCACAAGTATAATTGATGTCGATGTCAGGTCTATTATCCCATAAGATTCTTGAACATCCAGATGTATGTCTATAAAGTGGGACATTATCCACCACACATCACAAGACCCGCATACCTCCTCAATCCATATATTTTGGGTCAACGTGTCAGTAATGATTTTTTACTTTCTTAGTGTATAATAAAATTCATTATAGAAAGAATGTAGACAATTCACCCACATCCTATGCAGATGATTCATGAGCCACAACGAGATGATATACCTGAGGCTCTTATGATCCGTGTATAACACAATACTATAACTGATGATATAGTGTCTCCAACATCTTTGGGAATTTTTCACTTATACAAAATCTAGATCAAGATTTAGATATTTCCTATAATGCGATCTCAGCTTACTTGAGCCATAAGAAACCACTAAATCATCTTTCATTAGAATAACTCCGAGTGAAAGTCTAATTTCATGATAATAAATGATATAGTCATTATATGGAATATGTAAGGAAATTATAGGATTTGTGGTCAGCATAACATTTATCTACTAAAAAGTTCTTTTTCAAGCATCAACCCAAAAAAATTCACCACTTTACTGGTCATCCAAGTCATTAGTGATTCCAAATATGAGAAATCATGGATGAATTGTGGGTAATAAACTGGAAAAAAAATAAATCTCTATATTTTATAGAAATTCATTGGTTGTTTAGATGATATCATGGATGGGAATCTCTCTAGTTCAACTAACACACTTTCCTCTAAGTTGACATGGCCCAAGGAGTGCACTTAATTTATTCACAATGTTTATTTGGGTATCCTAGTATAATGTTGATTCTCTCTCAATGTACAAAAGATGATATGAAGATGGATTTTGGATCATACAATGACTGGTAGTACTCAAATATATCATTGGAAAATACAACCAAAAACTGATCCATGAAATGATGAATGATCTTATTCATTAAGGCCATGAATACTACTGGCACATTAGTCAACCTAAAAATCATCACCATAAATTCATACAATCTATGCATGATCATAAATGTAGCTTGAGGTACAACTATGAGTATCACCCTTAATTGATGATATATTGATCGTAATTCAATATTGAATAAGATATTAGCACCTCTCAAATGATCAAACTGATCATCAAAACATAGTAGATGACACTAGTTCTTGACCCTCATTTTGTACAACCACCAGTTATCCACACATAGGTGACAAGAACCATTATCATTTTTATTGACGAGAGATAAATTACCCCAAGGAGATGTATTCATTTTTATGAATCATTTTGATTATACATCTTTCATATAATCCTTAATATCCTAAAGCTATTCTGGTGTGATTCATAAGGTGATATAGAAATTAAATCTATTACTGGCACCAACTTGATCACAATCTCGATCTCTCTCTCAAGAGAGAAATGCAATAGATTTATTCAAGAAATACATCCAGAATATTTTCAACCACTAGAGTAAAATAATCCAAACACATTCCACCACTAACTAGGGAAATACTGGCTATCTTAGTTGTGATACAAGATAATTTAAGTTGTATTGGTCACAAATAACCATCCTGAAGATGTCACTCAATATAGTGAGTATAAATTCATCCCTATAAAAATATGAAGGAAAATATCCTCATGTAGTGGTAGATATATGCCTCTTATTGATATATTAATAAATACCATGAATCATGTTGAAGCATGTTTTTTCCATCATGAACAGTTCTCAAAAGAATTGGTAACCGCCAATTTCTAGAGAACTCACCCTGAAACATTTTATATTCTATGATTGCACTCCAAATGGTGTGTTAATGGTTAAAAAATATCTACAAATTCACATCCAAGCCTATAATATTTTCAAAATGAGAAGATGGAAAATAATGTGATGTTATAGTGTTAAACCACACAATAGATAAGGTTGATGATTCAATAATTTTATATCTGATAGTAGATGGTCATGAATCAACATTATCCAGAGTATTCTACATAATGTGAAATTGACAATTACATATTCCCTAGGCTCCAATATTATTACCTTAAGCTATTA
This sequence comes from Viscum album, assembly GCA_963277665.1. Classification (NCBI taxonomy): domain Eukaryota; kingdom Viridiplantae; phylum Streptophyta; class Magnoliopsida; order Santalales; family Viscaceae; genus Viscum; species Viscum album. The sequence goes on along the minus strand of OY728136.1, from coordinate 1,659,736,173 downwards.
TACTTTTATTGAACTATTTCTAATATAATAGTCTTCCATAACTAATACCCCACCGTAGACTATCTATGGAAATCCAACTACCATCTTGTTGAGGGCAGCTGATCCAAATACCGACACTAGTGTCTATCCCAATACTATCCCATTGGTTCATTGTGGAATTTTCAGAAATAACCTTTGAGGATGACATAGTCATCCACAGATAAGACACTTGAATATGTGGTAAGGATACTATGGGTGTCTGTTAGAAAAATATCCACATTGGTAGGACTAGAATGGAACAAGATCATTAGATTATAGTCCATTTCCCTAACATCTCTTTCAAAAACTACATTGTCGGAAACTATCATAATGATTATTATTACCACTTGAATATGGACTACTATATTTCATTTATGAAAAAACATGGCCGCTTATTGGTGACTCACTATATTCCCTTTGGTGATGAGTTCACCATTCATCACATCATAAAATATTCCAAATTAGAAAACATTCACGTATGACTTGATCTGCTAACGAAAAAAATATTGGAATCATTTGTCCCAAGATATTTCATTTAATACAAAAGATTGTGTAACATATTGATGGTTTATAAAAATTCTAAAAAAGTATATCATAGAAAATCCCTCATTTGTTAGATGCATTAAATCATGAGTTTTTTCATTCCACATGGTCTAGTGATAGAAATAGAATAGGAACATCCTCTCAAATTCCTTTCATGATATAAAAGCATTTTTCCCATATTACTATAGAATATCCCACCAATGCTTGGATTTTCAATAATTCATATATGCCGCAAGCTGCAAAATCCAATTCATGGATTTCATGCAACTCTTAATGATTAACTAGAAATACATGATTCAGAACTCTTCATCCTATGGCCCTTCTTCCCTAGTAAACATCGGTGGATATTATAATTAATCTTTGTTATCATCTCAATCATTGGTGGAACATGGTGAATAGTATCCCTCTCTATGGATCACATGATCCATGGGAATAATTCATGAATCTGTACATCTATATTCTCTTAAAGAAATATATAATGATCCAGTTTAGCTGCATTAAGAGCATGATGCTTTCCACTCTCCACACAATCGACTCAATGATGTCAATGAGGATTTTTCTCTACAAAAAAATGAACACCTTAGGGAACTGGGTAGCAACAAAGTCATTCTAATAAGAAACTAAATAAATGAGCCACTAACTCACGGTTTTAATAGACATGGCTTAAAAGTTTTTTACCATGAAACATTAATTCATTTCTTTTTTCAATTATAATGGATATCTCAAATAATTGTTCTATAAGAATGTATATATTACATTAATAAAAGATATACCCCATTCATGAAAAATTCATACCAATATATCCTTATGTGCATACTATGGTGCATGTATTCTCATCTCAAACCATAATTTTCCACGATTACATTCTCAAGATATAATTAACTCATACAATAATAACCTCACACAACATTGTGACCAACCAACGTTAAATAACATCAACTGCAACCAGGACACATAAAAAATAGTTATACCATCCTTTGGAAATTCGATTTTCCCATGGATATGGGTCAGTTACTCACATCCATAGGATCATTACCAAGTCCTGACACATCCTAGAATCATTTATAACATTCTCATATAATAAATTATAATAAAATAGAACTTGATCCCTTGAAAAAGCTTTATAACATCCCTTATATGGTACTTTGTCACTTAACATGAAAGGGTTGCCTATGAGTTGTTATGACCACATCCTTGTCCACTAGAGACTACCGACTAGAAATGGGGGTGTGTAATTCACAGTGGGGGAGAAAATGGAACCTTTTATGATGTTTCATAGAATTATAAAAATTAATTATAAAACTGAAATAATTAAAGTAATGATATAGAGGAAGATAGTAATAAAATACTACTGAATAATTCAAAAATAATAAAATAATAATAAAATGAAGTGATGAAATAAAATTATACCTCATGCTAGAATAATACAAGAAATAGAATAGATGACTAAAATAAAATTTTTAAAGTCCTAGGTCCCCAACCCCACATCACCCCCCTCTCGAGACTCCATTCTATTCACAAAAAAGTGATCAAATGATATTTGATTTTTACTTATCCAAAACTAAATCCTCATAATCATCTAGAGTACCAAACGAAGTCCTGAATAAGGATTGTGAATAAAATAGTAATTTGAAACCACTATGTCTAAACTAAATTACTCTAATAAGTAGTGTATGAAATAAGGTGATAAATTGGCACATTAATTAATTAAATAATTAATAAAATACATTCTAAAACAGCTTCGACTCTATGCATGGATATCTCAATGCATGTATTATGACCATGTCAACAACAACCATATAACCAAGTTAAAACAACCAGCATCAAATCCATAGATAAATACTTCAAAGAATCTATTATGACCATGAAACCCCTAAAATATGAAAATGGTATAGTTATAATAATCCCGATAAAATCCCTATATGCATTACATTATTTCTGGATAAAACACCTAAATTAATTAAACATAAGACTTGAAATAGCCTGCTCTATATAAGAATTACGACATGAGACTATTCTAATCCCACTTAATTTCATCATTACTGTGTATACCTTTGCATGTTCCTGGACTAATCCTGATATATAAGCTATATAGCATAGAACACAATCACTTTCATGTATAATGGATATCCCAATATCACATAAAAATTATCAATGGATAATAATTAAAATTTCCATTCTTTTATCATACCTCAGATCCAATTCTATTCCAAATTGATTAATAATTATGTTCATAATAAATAATTGAATATTTAGGGATTCTATAACAATAAATCACTACATGTCATATTTCATGCTAAACATACTGTAATACATTTTCCAAATTCAATTATATTCAAGGTTTTCCAACCAAACATGTATCCATGATCCAGTTATAAATTTTTTTGAAACCAATGGACCTTAATGAATATCTCCATTCATTTATTCAATTAATATGGCCCTAAAAATTATGGATCTATGCAAATATTTTATAAAGATGGAAATTATCAAACCATAGGGTTAATAATTAGACACCTTACCATTAACCAATGATCAAACAAAGCTTCTAAGAACCAAACCCATGAGGAAGAAGGTGATGTTGATTGAAATGTTGTTCCAAGATAAAAAATAATCCAGATCAAAAAATCAACACAATTGGTCAAATGATATGATCGCAATAGATAAGAGAAGGATGATGATAATGAATAAAATAAGAAAAAAATAAATGCTAGGGATTTATTACAAAATTGGACATCTAGAAGGGAATTTGAACCCAAAATAACCTGTATAATTCCCTTGTTTCAAGAGGAGAGGATTTGTACCATATTATAAATAAAATTATGTGCACAACATTTTTAAAAGAACATGTTAGGAATTTATGCGGCATTTTATGTGTTCACACAACATGTAAATGTTTTTAAAGAAATATACTGAAAAAACACATTACATTAGTTTTATTTTATTAAAAAACATTATTATTTACAAGATTGTTAATACTCTTATATGCTGTGTAAATGTTTTAATGTTTATTTTTCATCCCATTTCCTGATTAAACAAAACCCACTATCTTTTGAAGCTTCTCAACTCACCAAAAACTTCTGAAACACATAAGACCTTCAAACCCAGACTCTATTAATTCAAATAAGTTTACATTCCCAAAATTTATGTTGTTATCACCAAAAAAGTATCTTCGTATTTGAAGAAGTCTATTCCTTAAAAGATCAAATGAAAAACTCAGAGGGAGGTGTAAGTAAAATATAAGATGGAATCTTATATGATTTCTAAATAAAAATATATTATTTTCAATCTATAACATCTTAGGTTTTACCTATTTCATTAATGGTAATAATCTTTTAAAATCCTTCATTATGGTACATAAATGGTTTGTGAGTTTCCAATGATTTTCCCACAATTTTATCAAACTAGGAGTGTAAAAAATATTGTTTTCATGAAACATGTTCTGAATGACTCTATTTTAATGCACTGTTTTTAGATCTATTACCTCTACATAAAACTACAACAGAGCCACATCTACTAGTAGTAATTAGAGAGTGATATAATTTCATGGAAACAAATCTCTATATCCTTCACCAAAATTACTAGATCTTTTCCAATACCAAGACTTAACGTTATTTTTTTCACTATGGTTTTCTCCAATTTGTTTCAAAATGTTACCTAAAACTTCTCTGAAACCAAAAACTACAAGCTAGTATTTTTATACATATATATACCAAATAAATAGATTACATGTTAATACATTACATAACAATCCTCATTAGTATCATTTTTGTTTAGTGACATTGGAAAATTTAACACATAAATGACTAGTTCATCGGTGAACTACACCATCTGTCTTAACAAGAAACCTTCTTAGAAGTATCACACATAATACCTTTCTTCATAATTTGTGGAATGTAAACAAATAAAGGGAGATATTCGATGCTCGGTAATGGTAAATATGGTAGATATCAACATAATTTTTGAATAATGGTATGATGATATGAAAATAACAATTGAATGTTATACCTTGCCTATCAAAGATTATTAAATTAATTCATAGAATAAATTTTTTGTTGTTATTATTACATTAAATATAATTTAATCAAATAATATGATCCATGACAACAAAAAAATTTCAATTGAAATAGTTTCGTTAAATAAAAATAATCCTATAAAATAAAATTTCAGGGATACCCCCCACAACATTCATGACATGATGGCCTTGAACAAACCTAAAATGTACCTTATTCTATGTTAGAATAACTTCTTATGTACCCTATTTTTTGAGTTGGATAACCACTCCACTATCCACTTTTTGGAATTTGATAAAATCCCTTCTAACCTTTTTTGGGCTTGGGTAAAACTCTCATACACCATTTGATCTCGAAAAAATAAAATCATAACCCCATGTATTGGTGTGAGATATTAGTAACACCCTTTAAATAATTTAAATCATTCATATGTGTGCCACATGGTCATAAATCACTGAACATATCATAACCATTGGATATGTAATAGTTGTAATAAATAATTCATCATAGCCTAACCCGTGAAAAAAATGTGTTTCCTAATCATATTACATCAAAATGAAAAATAATATAGGGAATGAATAATGATGTTACAATTGGATAATATCTTTAGTAAAACATAAGAAACAACAACGTTGGTTGTCATCCAAGAATTTAAATTCCATAAAAAGGTCTTTAAAATTTAATTTTGGAATATATAATTTCCATTTCAAAATCACTTCTTGAAAATAAAAAAATTCTTGAAATATTAAATATATAATTTTCTTTAAAAATAAACCTACGAACATGAAATTTTATTTTTAAATCAGTTACTTTTCATAATGGTGGATAATTCAATTTTGACCCTATATCGTAAAATAATGATTCCATTAATATTTTTTAGTAAAAATTAAAGTGTATCTGGTTCATAAAACACCACAGAGATTCATTTTAAACAAATTTGTTAAAATTATATCAGGGGTAAGAATTTGATTAAAGAATTATTTTAGTGTAGTTAATGTTTTCTTAAAATATATTTTGAAATGATGGACATGTGATAAAAATAATTTTTAGTAGAAGAGTTAAATAATGCCAGTTTTTTCCTAAAACAATTATTAATCTCTCATTAATGATTAAATAGTATAAAAATGAAAGGAAAGAATATATTATAAAAATAAAACAAAGTATACGATAAAAAATGTGGTTTTTGGGAGGTATATCCTATGATTTCTTCTTTGGAAGCTAAATCTTATATCATCTTGACAAACCATTTGATTGTAACATAAAAAATTTACCTATATAGAAAATTTGGAATAAATGGCCCCATTAATGAAAAATCCATATATGGATAAATATATCCAATAATCTTTATTATAATATTAATATTATACATTAATTGGTAGTATATAAAACACAAATAATGCAGTGTTTAAGGGATGTGTCTTATAGAAATAAAAATAAGTTCAAAATTCCTAACCAATTTTTTATGTTTTGTATCACAATAAAGATAAAGAATAAAATTAAATGAATCCTTCAATATAATGAAAATACATAAATTCATGTCATAAAATATTAATGGGGTGGAAAATACATCTCCTAAAAAAGATTGATTCATAACATTACATATGTCAAACAGAGTAGAATTTGAGATGATATTTTATTACCTCAATTCTCAACATTATTCATACATGTTCGAACCTCATGAAAAATAAATATAGATATATTATACATATATTAAAAAAAATATTTTTATCAATATTACCATATATGATTTATATATGACCTTTTATTAACTATTTATTAAAAATACCTTTTTTAAAACTTGTTTCTGGTAATAAATGCTTTGTATTTTTTGTATTTTTTAGTGTGATATTATTTTTCCTATTATATTGAAATTGGATCCATAATCTCCATTATTTTAATCATTATATAAATATCATATAAATTATTAATATATATATTTGTTATAATCCATAAAATTTATCAATATAAAATGAATTTCTTTATTCCTTGAGAAAGTAGGTCTTATATATGGATGAACATTGTATCCATTTTATCGATTGAATGAACACAAGAAAGGTAAAAATTAATTAACATTTACATAATCATTTTTATATCAAAAATTCATATAAATTATATTAATTAGAAACTCTATCATTTTCATTCTTTTTATAGAAAAATATAAAACATTTAACATTTCTTCATGGAGGGGGTTGTCTACAAGTACACATGAACGTCGTTACCAATTTACGAAGGATTGTAATGTAAAAAAGTCAAATGTGGTATTTTAATTATAGAAGTATTATTATTTCATATATTTCATGTAAATATGGTAACTACATCACTATATGCATCATTTTTTTATTAATGATGGATAATAAATTACATCGGTTTGTGAGGTGGTAGTTCGACATACACATGATCAATGATTTCATTTATATTTTTCGGAATATGACATGGATATTAGTTATAAAATAAATAATATTATTATATATTATATACAGGTGTTATTATCTTTTAACAATCAATAAAAGAATTAATGATGCCCTATAAGCTATATATGGAAAGATCGTAGTGAAAACAATTACCTTCACATAGAATTACCTCCATTGGATATATTATTATTGACTATAGGATTGGACATTTTTTAGGACCATTAGCTCTAAAAAAATTTTGAGGATGTTGTAGATAGATTTTAGAAGGGATATTTTAATCTAAATGGCTTATTTAGTGTGAAATAGTATGGCGAGAAGGTGCCTTTTTATAATTAGGGAGGTGTGACATTTTTGTAAATACACGAATCTAATAAATAAGTGGATTTAAATGATAATAAATGTTCCACAAAAAATGATAAATAATGGAGTGTATGAATGATATATTCAATGGAAATCCACAAAAAAAACTAAAAACACATGTTTTAAACATTTTATTCCATTAGAGACTATGTTTACTCACATACAATATATGTTTTCACCATGAAATTAGTCTCTTTTTATTTACTAATGTTATTTATGCATTAAGGATAAAATTAAAATGAATTTTACTATATTATTTATAAAAATTAATTCTAAATATGAAATCAAATTTATTAAATAAAATTAATATGTGCATGGAAAATTAATTTTAATATAAGTGCATGTAATGCGGAAAATGTTTTTAACTCTGCCCCCAATAATTAATTTTATTTTTTTTTATTATATATATGAATAAAAATACTAATGTACGTATTAACGAATATTTATTACGGTCATTATGAATACGGAATCCATTTTATGAAATTATTTTCATATAAGTGGAAGAATTTATTTTCTAATGAAACTAAAAAAATGGTATTTTAAGGAGATTTATAACATAACTATAAATTTTTTTTATAAAAATGATACTAATTTAATATAATTTCAAATCCTAAATTGTATTAATAAAAAAAATTTAACTAATTTTTCTTTTAAATTTTTTTATACATGATGGAATTTTGTAAATGAGTAAATGAAAAAGGACATTTTAATAAAACTATATTTTTTTTACTATTCATGGTAAAATTATTCATTTCAAAAATTATTAAATAATCATAATATGGTATTTTTTACATTTTTATCCAAACAATTAATTTTTTTCAGTTTTATTTAATAAATTTCTAAAATATGAATGTTATTTTTTCCCAATTATAAATGAAAATAATATTATTGAGAATAAATGTATTTTTTATGCATATAAATATTTTACCAAAAATTGAGTAATTAATTATAAATATATTATATTTATCAAAATCATTATACATAATTTTAAAAAATGTTGTTTTAGCAAATCATACACGGTTTTATTTCTATTTTATAATGGTGGTGTTTAAATAATATTATTATATAGTATAATACAGTTCTTAAAAACTCGATGTTACGTATTGTAAAATTTTTCAAAATTAGATCTATTTATAAAAAAATTATTCCATAATAAATTAGGGTTATAGAGCATAACTAAAATAAAAATTCTACTGAAAAACCACCTCGAATAATAAAGTAAAATAAGGGTTGTGGGATGTGATGTTAATTCCCATAAACCAACAAAACATCCCTACCTCAACCATACAATACCTCTCTAATGAATCCAATATGATAATCTCCATGACCCCTAATAAATATTCCAACAATACTAATTGATCTATGATCTCCGAAAAAACATCCTATCCTAATTAAACTCATGTAAAAGAAATGAATGAAATCATTAAAAATATCATCCTACATATACTCGAGGACTTCCATGGGATAAAAAACTCTACAATGATGATTCTCTACCTTTACATATTATATGACTATGCATCGTGACACAAACTCAAAGGCTAACTTTTTTATCCCTTTCTATGAAAACAAACTCCCCGTGTAGTGATATATCCTGAATATAATTATATGTATACCCAAGGGAGAGAAGTGAATCTTATAATGTACTACCACTTACACCACCAGTAAGATGAATAAATTACCTCTATTCAAAACAACATGTTATCCATTATCTATCTGCCACAAAGGATAATCAAAATGAAAGTTATGGTCCCACAACACCATTAAATATAGGTATCCCCATAGAGACCTATCTTTATGTTTTAATAATTATGATCTAATAATAATATTTTATAAGAAACATCTACTATTGTATTTATACCCTTACAAAAAAATCTCATATGATCTAATGTTTCAGGAGACCTCAAGTGAACATCCCTATATGTCAGAGGATACTAACTAGTTTTTATGGAATAATTAATAAAATATGAAGATGATTACCACAAATTAGATTCATGATACATAGTCAGAATAACTAAAATAGTTAAAAATATAATCACTGTGATTATAAATAACTAACATGACACATTAATACATTTACTGTAACATCCCAAGTAAGTAATGAATAATATATATTTTTATTTATGTCTATTAGTGAATTAGATAGTGTTTTAGAGGCTTAAAATGAAAATAAATCCAATCTTAAGCATGTAATACACTAATATTTTTAAAAGATTGTTTTACTGCCTTTTGATGGAAAATCATTTTTAAATATAACTTTTGATCATTTTATAAGATATGTTTGTAAAAGTAAACTTATTCTTTATGATTGGGACATCAAAATTTACTTTGTGTGAGTTTTTAGTATTTTTCTGACAATGTTCATTTCTTAATGAATAGTGAAAAATACTGCATTTTACATCAAAACTGCTTTTTAATCTAATTTTTTTATATTATTATATTATCTTTTTAATTGGTTTTAAAGTGAAATTATAATATATTTTTACCATTTAATCCAATGGTGGACATTGGAGTCAATTTCACTTTGAAATTGGACTTAAATTGGTGTCAATCTTTTGATACTTATTGTTTTATAAAAACACACTTTTTGTCATGACATCGAGAATTAATTATTAAATTAATCAATGTAACTTATATGATTTGAATTTTTCAAAATAGACATCATTTTTGAATTCGGAATATCAAAAATAGCTTAGGGTGATGTTTTGGTATTTTTCTGAAAAACATCAATTTTTGATGAATAGTGAAACCACTAAGTGGTAGTTAAAGAAACTAATTTTTCGTTTCAATGAATATTTTCCACCTCTGTGATTTCATTTTCAAAAATCCGATATACATGGTTTTCATTAAGAAGTAAAATGTGGTTCAATGAGATTAAAATAATTTTTTGGTGAATAGTAATTTTTATATTTTTAATCGCGATTAGTGGTAATTAGTGTAGTTTAAGGTAAAAATTATGTTTTAATAGTATGAGATGAGATTGACACAAGTCATACCCTAATTTTATGTGTCATGGCAGACCAAGAAAATCCATGGGTCAACATGGGGACCCCATGGAGCCACTTTGGTTGGGAAATGACATAAATAACTTTTTATTTAATGAAGAAGTAAAAATGACACAAACATAATATGTTTTAAAAAAACAATTTTTAAATGGGGAAATACTAGTCCTATTTTTGACTATAAATATTCAGTGGAAATATAAAAAGAATTCCAACATCATAGTATTATTTTGATAATTTTTATACTTTAAATAAATTAAATTATTTATGACATCATGATGATGCATCGATTACCTCATTAATAAAGGATTTAAATAAAATGAGAAGATAATGTAAAATCTATGACCTACACATATTCAAAACCTATTGGGCAGGTATATTTCGAACCCTTATCACCTTATCCTCGAATTATATCAATTTGGGACCTTTTAAATCCGAAACTCATTTTCAAATAAAGTAATATTTCTTTACTTTCCAAGAGTGCCCCTCCATTCCTCTTATAAAAGCCCCCACCTCTACCTCATTACCCATACTTCCAAATCCTTTGGCTCGGCCAAACCCTACCCATTTTTTCTCTCCACTTCCCTCTATTACTCCTTGAAGCCTCACTTTGGGAATAAGTCTTCCCAAGGAAGCCGTTGAACTCAAACCAAAGGGAGTTACCCGATTTTAAGGTAATGTCTTCACTTGAGTCCTTTGGTATTATTTTGCATCTCCAACCCCCTAAAAACTTTTTATTTATTTCTTTTGTAACAACTACAGTATCTTAAATATACTATGATGTTGTTATAAGAAGGATTCAGGCTACACTTACACACACCTACATCCAATGGTTAAATAACATACGGTTTCCGTGGATGGTGAATTTATGCCTCCCGAAATGATGATTGTTCAACATTCCTTTAACACATTCAAAGGTGGCCATTAAGATGCAACTATATCTATATATGATATATAATATGTTTATGTTTTCCATAAGCTTCTGTATTTTTCATTTTGGGTGTACCTTTATGGTTTCCATTATGGGTAAACGCGATATCTTCATTTAAGGAAGTGCGGACTACCGCCCCCTCCAAGTGATTTGATTTCGTTAATGACATATATGGGACGTATAAAGGATTTAATTAATGGTATTATATATTATATTATACTGGAATTATAATATATCTTTATATAATTATGATTCCATTCCATAAAAAAAATACGAAATAGAAATGAATGTAGCGTTCACGCATACGTACGGTTTACCGTCTCCATGAACGGTGCATTTCATTTCTTACCTCTAAATGATTATGTTATATTATAAATGCACGTATATACTGGATATATATGATATATATGATATATAAATCATGATTATAATTCTGGATATAATAGATACATGAACAACTTGTAATTATAAAGGGTTTATTTTGACTCAAGAACCAATGATCATTAAAACGACCGTTATTAACTTAAATAATTACATAGTGTTCATGACATGGAAATAAGTGATATAAAAGGAATAATGAAATTGAAAAAGGTTCTTAAGAAAGTATAAATTATCTCAAGTTTATTATTCAGGACATTAAAGAATGATCGAGTCAAGTCAGACCCGATGTATGGGACTTCGTCTCAATCTCCTTTAATTGAGGCATATTTTATTTTATACACAACTTTGTTTTATATGGTGTATAAACCCATTTGACTTTTATGTTTATCCAAAAGGAATATTTTTTATATGAATCATTTTACAAAATGACAAAGGGGAATGTTTTTGTCGTATGTATGCAGCGATAACGACTTCTTCACCGTCGTGACCATTATTTTGGTTTCGGCTTCCTCTACAAGCCATACATTCTTTTTAAAAGAAAAATAAATACCATGTTTTACTTTTATTTTATTTAGGTATTGAAAATAGATTTCATAATGTTTTTATTACATCAATGTGTTGTATTGATATCTCGTGATTGAAATGGAGAAATGTTATGTTTCCTTTATGCATGTTTTATGTGATAAGATTATGTTGAGGTTCTTTGGCATTATTATGAAGACAGGTGGTTCCATGATAAACTAATGAAGGGTGAGCCCGATATAGCTCTCCAATGCATTGGGTAATGCGAAGGAGTGAAACGTTAAGGTTTTTCTGAATAGATTTAGGGAATATACTGTGATGGGTATTCCAAACGTAACCAAGAGGGTCACTCCCTATGTAAGAATGTTATGAATGTCTCAAGTTACCATTATGTCTTATGATTTCTATGATTTATTCATGATTTGATGAGGTATGTTAAAGTGATTATGTTTTATGGGTAAAGTATGATCTCATTCTTATGTATATATGTACCCATGTTTCCTTTCCATAATTTTATATCCCTTACTGAGCTTTTTATGATCATCCCAAGTTTTTTGAAATGTTTTTCACAGGTCAAGGGAAAGGTACATGATATGATGATAGTTTCAAGGAAGTGTCAAGAAAGAATCCATGTTTTATTTTAAATATGTTTCCATTGATGGGAATGAAGAATACTATCTTTATGTAACCACTTTGTTTATATGTGAAATGTAATGCATGTTTTATGATCTAATTCTCTAAAACTCTAAACCCGAAAAGATTCTCAATGTGTAATCTTGTAATAACTGAAGATTAAGTATGGTTTAAGGAATGGGACTTATAGTTGGTATCAGAGGTTGGTTTAGACAACTTTAGGAGATATAAAAGTGTTAAATTATAATATCATTGAAATGATATAGCATTTATAGATTACCATGTTGCTTCGCCTAAGATATTTTTGTGATAAGAATGGTTTTCCATAGAGGAAGTAGAGCAGCTTTTCTAGGAAGACATACAGAGGGAAATGACCTTTCAAATCAGTATCCTGAGATAGTCAGAATCAGAACTAAAGATTTTGTTGTAGTGACGGCTGAGTTGACTCAGGTAAAAAATGTTGGTTGTTTTTATTGATAATATTTTGTTGTTTTCAAAAAGTAAAGAGGGGAATGAAAGTCATTTAAGGGTTATCTTGGCAAACCTTAAATGCAAAGAAACTGTGTGGAAAATTCAGCAAGTGTGAATTTTGGTTGCAACAAATTTATTTCCTTGGTCACATTGTTTCTAAAGATGGGATAACTATTGATCCTGCTAAAACTAAAGTTGTTGAGGAATGGCCAAGACCCACAAATGTAATCGAGATATGTAGTTTCCTTGGTTTGGAAGGTTACTAACGAAGGTTTTTTGAAAATTTTTTATGGTTATCTAGTCCAACGACTAAGATAGCTTTGAAGGGTGATATGTTTATCTTGTTTTCAGGAGTTGAAAAGATGATTGGTGAATGCTCCATTTTTGGCACTTCCTTACAGGAATGGTGAGTTTGTTATATACAGTGATGCTTCGTTGAAGGGACTTGGTTGTGTCCTTATGCAAAAGGATATGGTAATTGCATATGCTTCATGACAGTTGAAAACTAATGAGGTAAATTACCCAACACATGATTTGGAATTAGCTGCTATTGTTTTGGCTCTAAAAATTTAGAGGCATCATTTGTATGGAGTAAAGTGTGAAATATATACTGATCAAAAAAGTTTAAAGTATATATTCACTCAGAAATAATTGAACATGGGACAGAGGAGATGGCTAGAATTAATCAAGGATTATGATTGTACAATTCATTACCACCCGGGAAAAGAATATAAAGTGGTTGATGCTTTGAGTCGAAAAAGTAATGTTTCATTAACCATGCTACGTTTGGAACGAGATCCTTTGGTTTTTGATTTGATGAAATTTGGCATAGAAGTTGTTGGGGAAATAAGTTCTTCTGTTTTGTTTTAGGTATCAGTGAAATCATCTGTATCAGACAGAATCAAGAAAGCACAAAAGCAAGACAGTGAGTTGCAGAAAAAGGTAGAGCTGGTTCAGAAAGGGAAGTTTCTTGAATTAAACATTGATAATGATTGTGTTTTGAGATTTGGGAAGAGATTATGTGTGCCTTGTGATTCACAGTTGAAGAGAGAGTTTTTATGTGAAGCTCATAGTTCTCCGTTTTCAGTTCATCCTGGCAGTAGTAAGATGTATAGAGATCTGTGGGAGTATTACTGGTGGAATGGAATGAATAGATATATTGCTGATTTTAATGTGAAGTGTTTGACTTGTCAGCAGGTTAAAGCAGAGTGGCGGTTACTGAAAGGGATGCTTCATCCTTTACCAGTTCCAGAGTGGAAATGAGAGAATATATCCATGGACTTTGTTGTGGGATTACCGAAGACATCTCGAGGTAATAATGCAATCTGGGTTATTGTTGATCGTTTGACCAAATATGCTCATTTCCTTGACATACGATATATTTTTTCCCTAGATAAACTTTCCCATTTGTATCTTAAAGAGATAGTCAGGTTATATAGAGTTCCTCTCTCCATTGTATCTGACAGTGATCCCAGGTTCACTTCTAACTTTTGGAAAGGCCTTCAGAAGTCGTTGGGTACTGAATTAAATTTTAGTACATCTTTTCATCCTCAATCAGATGGGTAGTCAGAACGAACAATTCAGACCTTGGAGGATATGCTACGAGCTTGTTCGATGGATTATCAATGAAGTTGGGACCAACATATTTCTTTGGTTGAATTTTCATATAATAACAGTTTTCATTCTAGTATACAGATGGCACCATTTGAGGCGTTATATGGGAAGCGGTGTCGAACTAAAGCTTTCTTGGATGAAGTGGGTGAAAGGAAGTTGATGGGACCAGAATTGGTAGAAGAGATGGAAGAAAAAGTTCAGCTGATTCAGAAAAACATGAGAACGACTCAGAGTAGGCAGAAGAGTTATGCGGACAAAAGGAGGAAAGATCTCTCTTTTGAGTTAGGTGATCATGTTTTTCTCAAAGTATCACCATGGAAAAGTGTGATGCGATTTGGTAAGAAAGGAAAGCGGAGTCCAAGGTTCATTGGACCATAGGAAATTCTGGAGAGAGTTGGATCAGTTGCTTACCGAGTGGCTTTACCTCCTAGTTTATCTCAGGTACACAATGTTTTTCATGTTTCAATGTTAAGAAAGTACATGCCAGATCCAGCTCATGTTTTGAGTCCATAGGTAGTTTAGCTGGAAGAGAACCTATCTTATGAGGAACAACCGGTCCAGATTATTGACCATATGGATCAAGTGTTACAGAATAAGGTGATTAATTAGGTAAAGGTTTTGTGGAAAAACCACATGATGGAAGAGGCAACATGGGAATCTTAAAATGCAATGAGGGATAAGTACCCCCATTTATTCGATAAGTAAATAAATTGCGGGGGTGAAATTTTCTAAAGGGGTGAAGGATGTAACATCCCAAGTAATTAATGAATAATAGATATTTTTATCTATGTCTATATGTGAATTAAATAGTGTTTAAGAGGCGTAAAATGAAAATAAATCCAATCTTAAGCATGGAATACACTAATATTTTTAAAAGACTGTTTTACTGCCTTTTGATGGAAAACCATTTTTAAATCTATATTTTGACAATTTTATAAGATATGATTATCAAAATAAACTTATTCTTTATGATTGGGACATCAAAATTTACATTGTGTGAATTTTTGGTATTTTTCTGACAATGTTCATTTTTTAATGAATAGTGAAAAATACTGCATTTGACATCAAAACTAATTTTAAATCTAAATTATTTATATGATTATATTATCTTTTTGGTTGGTTTTAAAGTGAAATTAGAATATATTTTTACCATTTAATCCAATGGTGGTCATTGGAGTCAATTTCACTTTGAAATTGGACTTAAACTGGTGTCAATCTTTTGATACTTAATGTTTTATAAAAACACACTATTTGTCATGACATCGAGAATTAATTATTAAATTAATCAATGTAACTTATATGATTCGAATTTTTCAAAATAGACATCATTTTTGAATTCGGAATATCAAAAATAGATTAGGGTGAAGTTTTGGTAATTTTCTGAAAAATTTCAATTTTTGATGAATAGTGAAACCAGTAAGTGGTAGTTAAAGAAACTAATTTTTTTATTTAAATGAATCTTTGCCACCTCTGTGATTCGATTTTCAAAAATCTGACATACATGGTTTTTATTAAGAAGTAAAATTTGGTTCAATGAGATTAAAATAATTTTTTGCTGAATAGTAACTATTATGTTTTTAATCATGATTAGTGGTAATTAGTGTAGTTTAATGTAAAAATAATGTTTTAATAGTATTAGATGAGCATTAAACATGTCCTACAATAATTTTATGTGTCATGGCCGACCACGACAATCCATGGGTCAACTTGGGACCCCATGGAGCCAATTTGGTTGGGAAATGACATAAATAACTTTTTATTTAATGAAAAAGTAAAAATGGCACAAACATTATATGTTTTACAAAAACAATTTTTAAATGGGGTTATACAAGTCAGATTATTGACTATAAATATTCATTGGAAATCTAAAAAGATTTCCTACAACATAGTATTTTTTTATAATTTTTAGACTTTAAATAAATTAAACTATTGATGACATCATGATGATGCAGCGATTACCTCATTAATAATGGATTTAAATAAAATGAGAAGATAATGTAAAATCTATGACCTACACATGTCCAAAACCTATTGGGTGGGTATATTTCGAACCCTTATCACCTTATCCTCGAATTATATCAATGTGGGACCTTTTAAATCCAAAAAAGCATTTTCAAATAAAGTAATATTTCTTTACTTTCCAAGAGTGACCCACCTCTCCTCTTATAAAAGGCCTCCATCTCTACCTCCTTACCCACACTTCCAAAGCCTTTGGCTCGGCCAACCCCTACCCATTTTTTCTCTCCACTTCCCTCCCTTACTACTTGAATCCTCACTTTGGGCATAAGTCTTCTCAAGGAATCCATTGAGCTCAAACCAAAAGGAGTTACCCGATTTTAAGGTAATGTCTTCACTTGAGTACTTGTGTTTTATTTTGCATCTCCAACCCCCTAAAATATTTTTATTTATTTCTTTTGTAACAACTACAATATCTAGAATATACTAGGATGTTTTTATAATAAGTATTCAAGCTACACATTCACACACCTACATCAAATGGTTAAAGAACATACTGTTTCCGTGGATGGTAAATTTATGCCTCCCGAAACGATGATTGTTCAACATTCCATTAACACCTTCAAAGGTGGCCATTAAGATGTCACTATATTTATATATGATATATAATATGTTTATGTTTTCCTTAATCTTCTGTATTTTTCATTTTGGGCATACCTTTATGGTTTCCATTATGGGTAAACGCAATATCTTCCTTTAAGGAAGTGTGGACTACCGCCCCCTCAAACTGATTTGATTTCGTTAATGCCATATATGGGAAGTATAAAGGATTTAATTAATGGTATTACATATGATATTATACTGGAATTATAATATGTCTTCATATAATTATGATTCCATTCCATAAAAAATACGAAATACAATTGAAAGTAGTGTTCATGCATACGTACGGCTTACCGTCTCCATGAACGGTGCATTTCATTTATTACCTCTAAATGATTATGTAATATTATAAATGCATGTATATACAGGATATATATGATATATATGATATATACATCATGATTATAATTCTGGATATAATGGATACATGAACAACTTGTAATTATAAAGGGTTTATTTTGACTCAAGTACCAATGATCGTTAAAATGACCGTTATTAACTTAAATAATTACATAGTGTTCATGACATGGAAATAAGTGATATAAAAGGACCAATAAACTTGAAAAAAGTTCATGAGAATGTATAAATTAACTCAAGTTTTTTATTTAGGTCATTAAAGAATGATCGAGTCAAGTCGGACCCGAGGTATGGGACTTCATCTCAATCTCCTTTCATTGAGGCATATTTTATTTTATACACAACATTCTTTTATGCGGTGTATAATCCCCTTTGACTTTTACATTTATCCAAAAGGAATCTTTTTTATATGAATCATTTTACAAAATGAAAAAAGGGAATGTTTTTGTCGTACATATGCTGCGACAACGACTTCTCCGTCGTCGTGACCATTATTTGGGTTTCGGCTTCCTCTAAAAGCCATACCTTCTTTTTAAAAGAAAAATAAATTCCATGTTTTACTTTTCTTTTATTTTGGTATTGAAAATGAATTTCATAATGTTTTTATTACATCAATGTGTTGTATTTATATCTCGTTATTGAAATGGGGAAATGTTATGTTTCCTTTATGCATGTTTTATGTGATACGATTATGTTGAGGTTCTTGGGAATTATTATGAAGACGGGTGGTTCCGTGATAAACTAACGGCGGGTGATCCTGATATAGCTCTCCAATGCATTGGGTAACGCGAAGGAGTGAAACTTTAAGGTTTCTATGAAGCGATTTAGGGAATATACTGTGATCGGTATTCCAAACGTAACCAAGAGGGTTACTCCCTGCATAAGAATGTTATGAATGCCACAAGTTACCTTTATGTCTTATGATTTCTATGATTTATTCATGATTTGATGAGGTATGTTAAAGTGATTATGTTTTATGGGTAAAGTATGATCTCATTCTTATGTATATATGTACCCATGTTTCCTTTCCATATTTTTATATCCCTTACTGAGCTTTTTATGCTCATCCCATGTTTTTTGAAATGTTTTTCACAGGTCAAGGGAAAGGTACATGATATGATGATAGTGTCAAGGAAGTATCAAGAAAGAATCCATGTTTTATTTTAAATATGTTTCCATTGATGGGAATGAAGAATACTAACTTTATGTAACCACTTTGTTTATATGTGGAATGTAATGCATGTTTTATTATCTAATTCTCTAAAACTCTAAACTTGAAAAGATCCTCAATGTGTAATCTTGTAATAACTCAAGATTAAGTAAGGTTTAAGGCTAGGGCCTTATATTTACAATTTAGTAACATTCAGTTATACAGACCCACTATATTAATAGAACCACAGATCTCTAACTAGAATGATTCTATATATAATAAAATTAATAAAATAAAATATAGACGCACTACCCTACTACCATCCTCAAGACACAACACAACCCTGTCTCCAAAAACCACTAGATTCACTAGACATATCCACCGCATAACCAATGCTATGACATTATAAGAGACACATATTCTTTATAAACTCCAAGATACCCATGTAGTCTATGAGAAGACACATAGTAGGGTATCACCATTCCAACATAATTGACACTACAATATGTTTGTGAAGTAAAATATAAAATAAATATGTAAATAAACATAGTATTAGATTTATTATTTCTTATCCATGATAAACGA
This sequence comes from Viscum album, assembly GCA_963277665.1. Classification (NCBI taxonomy): domain Eukaryota; kingdom Viridiplantae; phylum Streptophyta; class Magnoliopsida; order Santalales; family Viscaceae; genus Viscum; species Viscum album. The sequence goes on along the minus strand of OY728136.1, from coordinate 1,659,716,569 downwards.
ACATAATATGAGACACACATTCCAATATTGCTATAATTTTCTAACAATGACACCATGAGTCATGATCATACCCAATTATATACCAAGATAGAATTTATTCAACATAATATATACATAAGTTATATGCCTAAATACTCAATTTAGGGCATCATCCAAGACCATATAACAATAGTAACAACATGTACAACTATGGTGGTGAATTTTTAATGGGATCATTAACTATTCATGTGGTGAAAATATCATTCTAATAGAAAGGTGTTTAATAAATATTATTCACATTATAAAATAAATGAAAAGCGTTTTTAGACATTAATGGAAGATTGGTGGGGGACTCTGATAAAAAAAATATGGATAGAGGCATTGTCGATGTAGCAAGGCTATAAGAGAACTACTACATTGTCAGTAGCCCATACCAGATAGCTAGTGGGATGGGAAGAGTCCCTACTTCCCCATATTTTTCATGGACTATTCCGTGAACCTACACTAACCATTCGATGAGGTATGTAGTGATCCAATGTGCTAGGATGATCACCGAATAGATGGCGGGGAGACGATATGTGGAGTTCCTTTCGAACAGTTTAGCTATCAAAAGCTCTCAATTTAACATTCCATGTGCTTATTTTCTTGGTGTAACCAAGCCATGAACCTATCCACTCATCCATAAATGTTTTTCTCATGTTCGAGGATGGATATAGACTCAACCAATGGTTAATCTATATGAGATCCTTGATTTATATTCTATATCAATGTGTTTCTTTCTCCTACAATGGTAACCCATATTTTATTTCCTCATGGCTGATCCAATATGGATGTTTAGTCATTTGTTATCCATTTATTCCAAAATTTACTCCCTATGTTCTTCCCCATGAATGTATTTCTTCTCTATTGGGCATTGGTTTGTTACTAAATATATAATCTAATGAAAGATCTATATGATCTTAGTAGAAATATATGAGGTTGAATTTTTTTATATCATCATTCCTTAGGGATTATCTATGATGATGTATTCATACAAGTGGATGGTTTTTTATAAATTTAAGTCCATTGATAATTTTTTCTATGGGTTTTTTAATATTTATTTTGAATATACCATTGAATTATTGAATTCATTGACTGATTTTTATCATCAAACAACAAGGGGTGGCATAAAATCAATTTAGAAATTTTATATTGAATTAGTAATTGTGGGATGGACATTCCATGAATGGTTGGCACAATTGTAACAATGAAATGATATCCTATATGTCATTTGTTCATTCTCCTTGGAATGTGAGTTATTGAAATTAAAAATTAAATAAATTATTAATTATAATTTACAAATATGGAATTATTGATAATGTGGTACATCAATGTGGTGATTGTTGGAGAGCTAATTGATAGGGATGACTCGGACCCAATTTTTTGTTTTCCTCTCTTAGAGTTGACACCATTTTTTGTTGCAAGTTCTATGTACTCTACTATATGGCATTAAGAATACTTATTATCATGACATATGTGGTTTTCTTCAATTTGGGTTAAAGATAATTTAATTTATATTATTGTATAAATATCTAATAATTCATAATTAATTAATGAATCTTAAGTATTAATTATGTAAATGTATATTTCTAAAAAAATTGAAAAAATTCTAAGGGCCATGATGGACCCTTTTGACCTAGATTCATGTTAGTAATCTATAGATGAGGATTGTCAACTAATGTGTTCCTAAAATACCAAGATTCCTTGTGCTTTGTGTTTCTATATAACTATAAGAACATGTATAATGATGCATTCCATGAGTCTTCTTAGATATCCTATTGATCCATGTCTTATCATGATAACATGTGTAGCTTTGATGAATCAAGGAGAAATTCCATTATCTATTTATATGTTCCCTATTTTATTATTTTTGATGAAATGTGTATTAGAATTACTTGTTGACGATGCTTTGCCGTAATCACATAGTGGATGGGTGTATCCCATTTTACCATTCATTATTATTTCGTCCATGACTATATATGTGTATTTTTTAACCGTGTTTTATATTGATCATATTTCTTTTTATGTTGCTGCAAAATAATAATGATGACATTTATTTAACTATTTATATGCACCCTCATGTTCTCTTTTATGTGATACCTATATGGTCATTACATGGTGACCATATTTAATAGTAATTTATTGAGGGTGCATATAGTAATTGAGACCATTTATTAATATTTCTTCCATGATTATAAATCTATATTTGTTTCACTATGATTTATGATTACGAAATGTATTTTCATGATTATACTAAATACTCAAAATGATATCTTACATTTTTGTTATATAAATGTTTTATACTCACACCCCTCTCGGTCGACCATGTAATTTGGGTTACCATGAATTAATTAATTGTTATAGGTACAGGTTGGGATGAAGATCAGGTTTGATTATCTGGTGTGATATATCACCATGTGTCTGTAGACTGGGATGAATAATTTCATTGAGTGGGGTGAAGATCATCTTATAATTATATTCATCCTATAATATATATTATTAGACTAGTGGGTTTTAAGTGTGTTGTTTCTAGTTATGATTGTGAATTATATTTTTTCTGCAATCCTTTATATAGATCGTATGTTATTGGTTTCAACATAATCTGTTTGTATACCATTTATTTTATGGGTATTTATTAGTTACTATTAATTTGATTAAGGGTATTTTCACCCAATAGTTCCACCTTATACACTCACTACTATTCAAAATACACTGGAATATCATGAGAGGCTCCCATGGTTTTAGGGAATTCTAGTTTAGACCCGGGGATTTAGAATAATAATATATAGTGGCTCCGTCAAATTATGGTCTCATACCATGAACTCTAACCACACCCTCACAGGGGGAAGTTTTCACACCCAATACTCATCTGCTACCTTCTCTCCCAAATCACAATCCATCCATCAAATATAACATCACCAAAAAAACGAAACCCCATTACACTCATGGAAGTCCCATATTCTATCACAATGTCACCTGTCTTGTAAATTCATTAGCACTTATATAAGACTATCCTCAAATCCCAAATTGTTAGATCCTTTACCCCATATCACTCATAGTTGGATCACCACTATAATCTCACTCAAGGTAGGGCCCGACTATCCCATCCCAATCAATATGATGCCAAGTGTTCTAAATCCTCACTATCTTGCTCATGGTTGGTGAAAATTCTATACATAATGAGGATTTAATCTTAGTACAGGTAGTTGATCTAGGGTTATGTCACACATAGTGGTCCATGACCTATGGATCCCTCACCCACACTAATGAATGTCTCTATGCAGGAGTTTAAAATTCTGTACACAAAACCAACAAAATAGAACCCACAATGCTCTCTATAGAAGATCACCAACTCAACACATTTCATCTTATCCCTCATCAATCCTCTAATCTCAGAATACATATTAGACGTTGATACATATCATTATCCTCATGTTTTGTCACATGACTCTCTGTCCCCTCGAAGACATAGTTTCCCTTTGATCTTAATTTACCCAAATATATAAAGAGAACATTATCTTTGTCAAGGGGACCAATGCCACACTATAGTCACATAGACGAACTCTCATCATCTATGAACCCTATTCCCAATCCCATGAATTAACCATTAAATTCCTGAATAATAAAAAAAAATTATGTGAAATAGAATCATAAGTGTCTACAACCACAATGCATGAGCTAACCACTCACCATGATCCACTGGGCCTTGTCTATACTCCCATGAATATCTCCTAAACCGAGGGATACAATTAAATAAATATAAATAAATAAATAAAAATAATTAAAAATAACTAATTAGTTCAAATTATTAAATCCAAAAATAAATGATTATTTTTAGAAAAACTTATTGGGCACCAATGTCATATAGAAACCGCACCAAACAGAACTTGAACAACCATTTGGGATATCCTCTAAAATATACAACAAAAAAACCCACCCCTCTTAGATGTTTTCAAAATATTTTGAGGAAATTATCATTGAAAGACATGAAAAAATAAAATGCAATTATTATCTATAATAGAGTTATAAAAATAGGAGGAAAATGGGAAATCGTACCTTAACTCCACCATAGAAATGACACTAAAATCATCATCCACCTGAGGTAATTGAAGGTAGTATATAAGAGGAGCGTATGAGAGAAAAATGGTCTATCTGATGATCCCTTTTCAACTATGTCATGAAACACCCCAACCAAGAAATAAATTTTATAACCAAACCAAGAGAGTTCCACTACGGATTCATTCATGCCATGAACAATGGGTTTATGACATGAAGTCATTATCAATCAATAATTTCATAGCCTAAACACCTAGTTTATGACATAGAAAGGTGGGGTATAGGTACTACCACCATAGAAAGCCCCATCCATTGTGTAAACCATGTTTCATAGTGTGAATGGACATATAAAAGTAATATTCATTGAGTAAATCATAATTAATAGCATGAAACGCATATATAACGGTCATTTATTCCACAAGTAAGGGCCCCATTCTAGGTGTGAATTTCCAATTAATGACATAAATTCCTTGTATATGGTTCATATACCCAAGATAAACAATTAAAGTAATGAATGGATCATGTTTATCACCGTTCATGGGGTTAACCTCTTGCTCACCATGTGAATGGATGAAACAACTGAAGAGTTAGCTTTTGGGTCCTCAATCCCTTCTCAAATGCTCACTTAAGAACATTAATAAAAATCCTAGCCATATTAATCATATAAAAAATATCATAATGAATTTAAAATAATTGTAATAAATATCCAAATTCTAATTCATGGAATGGATAACAATCCAATTGAAAATATAAAACTAATTAAAAATGTAGTAAGCCAGAAATATATGGGGTGTTAACAATCCATGCCATAATGGTTATGAAAAATAAGAATATGTGATAGTGTTATATTCATAAATATTGAACTGTTTTTTTATTAATTCACTAATATATAACCATTATTCATCATAAAATATCAATCTTGCTTCCACTATACAATTATAACATTCAAGAAAACTATTCATTAGAATATTATCTACTAACATTCTATAAACACCAACAATGAGAAGGTGATAAACACCCTTATCAATCTAGATACACCATACTGTCCTCAATTGATTCATCCATAATATTATAGAAAATACCACTATAAGACATTAGTACTGATTATTTATATTGAGCCACAATTAATCCCACAATAGTAATCAATTTTCTATAGGAGATCACGACCTTTAGTTCCCAATGACATGATTAATGTAGTAATCATATCATCACAACCAATTGCACACAAAAAAAGGATGAACACACATGCATGAATTATATCATAAATGGATGGCCACCCCACCAACATGTCATCATAAATCATGATATGATCAAAATTCCTTAATCTTGAAGGAATAAAATGAATAGCCAATGACCACGCTAAATTATGAACAAGAATCCTTGTGTAATTCCATGTTCATATCACAAAAACATTTATTTTACCATGATTCATTCATTTTAAAAAAAACACACCACTCGTATGTTTCACTCTCAAATCACACCATAATCACCATGCGCATGCTTTTAACTGAACAAATCTATACTACAAAAAATCCAAACACTAAATTTGGTATTGTACATAGAACATGAAAACAACATATCATAAAATAAACAACAATCCTAGTGTAACATGAAACATCCAATAATAAATCTCACTACCTCCATAACTCATTCAACATTAATATATTTCACCTTTGATCAATATGATGGTCTCTACCATGGTATAATTTTTATTTTCAACCATCTAAACCAAAAAACCTAAACTCTATGACCCAAGATCTATTAATTTCTATATATATTTACTGGATATGACTATACAAATCCTTCCCAGGAACCAGCACAAAAAATTAACTATTATTATCCCCAACCAATGTGGAATGACAACCTCTAATAGATAATGGTGAGTTATCCCCCATACAACTTCCATTACACGAATCCTCTAGTGTCATCCCAAATGGGTCCTATTACAATTTCTGCCTAAAAACATCCCTTTCAAAGAAAAATATCCTAGGGTAGTCACATATGTGAGCATCTATTGTCTTCACTTCCACCTCAACACCACTCAAGTTCATCTATAACATGAAAAATTCACAACAAACCTATATAATACCAATTCACATACCCCTAAAAAATGATAATCACATATAACAATCAAACACCATCCCTAAAAATCATTTACCACTCATAAAAATCCAAACCAACCTCCCCCTCCCTAAATTTATAGTGATCTACTAAGAATTATTTTATAGGTTCATTCCCACTATCTTACTCGAATGCACTTTGACCTAATGGTTGCACATACATGTACTAGCCAATCACGCATCCAAAAAATATCATTGAGTGACATCCCATCAAACCTATGATCACATTCCTAACTCATGGACCATGTTCCTTTTGAGTTTCATAATTTTCCATATCATGATTGATATTACATAATATAAGGCTTACCACTGAATTACCCAACAATTGATCACCATTAAAAATCCACAGGCATCCATCCATGCTCCAACAATACTACATATAATACTATAGAGATCTAGTAAGGATATGAATCCATCAAGTACTTCGGTAAAAAACTATATTTAATATCATGAAAATATCACACACTCTATACCAATACCAAAAGTTATTTTTATTTATCTTCTCAACATCAAGGTTTGATTATATAGAATTCCCCCAATATCTATATTGGAAAATACCATATATGTTTCTCTTAATATATAAGTAACTCAAATAGAACCCTCAAGGGAATATAATCCCATACATAGACTATTACATATGAATTCTAATCATGTACAAAAAAACAAAGGGTTGAAATGTAATCATTGACTAATGAAATAGTATAGCTGAATGAACTTCTTACATCAGGATCCAAATGATCTACTATTATAGAAAATACCTTGACTGGACATTGTAGAGATCCAACAAAATGTAATAATTTCAAATTTCCAATATTTTTCTGTTAAAAATTCAAACAACTAGGAACCCATCATAAAATTCAGGCAGATATAAGAAGAGATATTTCATGTTTGAATTTCAATGAAAATTGTATGTATCAACATGAACCACTTAACAGTTATCTAGTATCTAAAACAAAAAATAACATCTTTAGTTAAACCATAATATTAAATGAAAATATCATCCATGACTTCAAAATCTTTGAACAAAAATCCCTTACATTTGGTATCCATGACATCAAATGATAATGGATTTCATTATTCCTTATTTGAAGATTTATGAATAGATATGACACATTCTGATAAAACCTATTTAGCTCATACTTAAAAAGTAGTAAAAATGATTGTGATACCACTTTGTGATTCCATGACATAGAATTCATGTATATTCATGAAATACACATGAAATTAAACAAAAAACCAAATAAAAATATTATAACTAGTGGAATTATAATATTCTATACAATGGTGTGTTTATACCTTCGAATCATAGTCTTACTAATCTAAAGAATGAACTAAAAAAATTTATAACTAAATATTAGTATGTAGATGATAATTATAAATATTCATTAAAAAAGGTACCATATGGATGTGTATAGTCTTATAGGCCAATGATTATGAAGAACATTCACGGGTAAACAATTTGGTTTTTTCCATATATAATATATTAAAATATAAAATACAAAGACATTAACACTTCTTCTATTCTTGGGCCAAAAAAGACACTGAACCCCAAAACCCATCAAGCTTCTCTTTCCCGATCCATCACACAATCTATTCTTTGACCTAAATGTATTCATAAGGTATCAATATCCACAAACATTTCTTGTTCTGGTGAGATAAAATAACACATTAACACCCCACCATGAACCCGTATAACACTCTATCATATGTTTGTGTGTGGATGAATAAATAAAACACGTAAATAAATATAATTGATGAGATTCTATGAATATAGAATGTTTCCATGGAACTTGATGATATTAAAATTTCTATTAATACATGTCATATAATATATGAAAGTATTATTCTAAACCATATGTACTTTAGTTCCATACTTGAATCATATCATCAATAGACACACGTGTTGGCCTATACCTGAAGACTCGTGGTAGCGTGTCATCTTATTCTCAACCACTACTCCCTCAGTGTAGAAACTAAAAAAAATCACCTAAACTAACCCTTATATATACTAATGTAACACAACAGATGTATATTAAATTATCACCCAAGGTGGGTTCAATCCATCTAATAAATCATCACAAGGAAACCAGCAGCCCATCTCACTCATCACAGACTCATAGTCTAACTCAAAATTAAATTTCTCCAATAATATATATCACTCATGGATGTGAAACCACAAATAAGGTCTTGTAACATCCTTGAAATCATCACACTCATGGAATCAAGAATGCTATAATCCAACTCATTTTATGGCTCCAAATTCTTATTATAATTAAAATGATACTAATCAGTCCCAGCGTGCACAATCTATCTCATGGTTCACCCAAACTCCATACATAAATATGACTAAATCTCAATCATGGAAGTACACATATTTTCATCACCCTCATATCATGACATGTACATAGATCCCATCACCCATACCAAATTACACCACCTAATATGAGAAAAAACATCAAACACATGTATTAAGACACATGTATTGCAAACTGCCACATAAGATCACCAACTCAAAACATACCAACATATCCCTCAGCTAGCCTTTAATGTTATAGTACATTTTGGACCCCCATAAAAACCCAAGGTAATAGAGTGAATCACATGACTCCCACTACACTTGATATTATAGTAAAAAAATAATAATTTAAATAATGTGTTAAAGAGAACATTCCCCAAATATAGGTGCTCAATGCCACCCCATCGTCTCATCAAGGACATTTCAGGTACTTGTGACATTCATGTAAACCCATTAAGAATGTAGGAAATGAAATCTAAATTATAACAATATATATAAATTTTTATCATAATATACTCATTCTACAATACAAGTGTCAACCACTCACCATGCTCCAACAAGCATCACCCATTATATTGGGAACCAATCATACACCAAGAGAATCAAATAATTAATTATTAACAATTATTATTTATTATCTAATTGAAAATAAATTTTTTTGTAGGAAGACTCCCAAAATGAAAAATTTATAAAAAAATCACACACAATGACATGCAGCTTGCCTTTTTAGACACAATCTATTCATAATGAGAAAAATACTGATCATTATAAAATCATTGGGCAAGACTCTAAGATATGTTCACTGAAATAATTGCCAAAAATTATTGAATTGGTTTTTAAATAAATGAGTTATAATAATATAAGGAGTATAAGAAATCATACCTCAACTTAAATATTGATTATATTAATAAATCATCCCCTAAAATGGATCAATGAGATGTGGTGGTAGAAGGGGATGATTGGTTGAAAATATCCTCTCTAGGGATCCATAAGAAAGGGGTGATATCATATACTTAGTAAGGGTATGTGTAAAATAAAACATGTCATGAATAAATAAGATGTATTTAATACGGACTTTTAAAATCTAAAAACACATTATACATAATGAATAACATGAGAATGACAAATAATATGGCAGGAATTAATGGTGATAAAATCATTCCATATATGAAATCACATGAGTATAAAATATATCAATGGACATAAAAAATAATCAAATAATCACATGGAAATCAATAAGTAGTGTTATATTATGGTAATTCATAATTTTATACATCATTAAATTATAATTAAGGCTTCTCTCAATGACATCGAACATTAATGTGTATGTCATAGATGAAATACCCAATCCAGTTTGTCTCATTTGACCTGTTGATTCATCAAAAGGCTATAACGGCCCCTAAAAATCACTTACAAAGTCCGATACAATCCCCATATGAAAGTAGTGAAACATTTTCAACACCAACATTTTTATTTGAAACTATTATATGAAATACTAATAATTACCATAATAAATAATCATTATGATAAACCATATTATGTAATATAGAGAATAATATCAGAATAGAATATCCCCTATCAAAATGATCATAAACTACCTAGATAATTAATATGGATGGATTCATTACAACATATAACAATTGGAGTATTAGTAAAATATGTTTTTCTTCCATTTATGAATATAAATACATTGAAGATAACATTAAAAAAATTCTTGAGGAAAATATCCTTTTTACGTTGAACATAATTTTTAAAAAAATTTAATTTCTAAATTTTTATTAGAAAAATACATTTGGATATAATTAATGGATTTTTTTAATAAATATTCAATGTAATGAATATTTATTTATGTGGAAAATTTCATTCATGATGAGTATGATAAAACAAAAGTTTCATTCTCATATTTTGTAAAAAGAAAAAATGTATCCCACTTTGACAAAGAATAGAAGATTCAATTTTAACCATTTGGTAAAATGTAATCCTGGTATAAAATGACTTTTAAAATTCATAGGAAAAGGGGAAAATATTTTATGAAAACAGTTTTATAAATCATATACATGAATGATAAATAATTTTCATATGAATATAGAAATAAACACAATATTGATTAACTTTTTTAGAATATTTAGTAAGTATAGATTAGAAAAATAAATTAAAACATGTGAATTCTAAAAATAAGTAGAGGATAATAAATTTCATGAGTTTTTTCATATATATTAATATATTTAATCATCAAAATAAAAATCATAAACAATCATGATAAATAATGAGATTATAAGAATAACCCCATAACCTTTTGGTATCAATTGGATAAGAAGAACCCTAAAGGAATAAATATTATATGGATATTTATATCCCATAATATTCATGATAATAGTAATAGAGGGAACCCATGGTAATTATATATATATAACAAAACAATCAAGTGTTGTGTGAGGGATGTGTCCCATACAATTAAAGGTGAGCCAAAAATCCCTTACCTTGGGTTACATCATACATTGAAGAACCACCTATATAATAAATACAAATTTATTAATAATTTATTAAACAAATAATATATATAATAACATATTGTATTTAATTATAAATCTTCATCACCCATATATTTAAAATTCTTTATTAAAGTCGCTATTTTAGGGGATAACTACTTCTTTTATCATGTATTTTTTTGTTATGTTATTTTTTCTTTGTAATTTGATCATGGTTACATCATATCATGAATTTTAATAATGGGGTAAATATAATATATATTAATTTGATAGATATTTTTTCTCATCCATAATATATAGATATGGAAAAATGATATACATTATTCATAGAGGTGGTCGGTTGTACGGGTACATGAACGGTATTTAAATTTATTAACAAATGTGAAAAATGAAAGGTAAATAATATTTCGTGTTATTAGAATCATTATTATATCATATATATGATATATACTCTTCAAATCTGTCCTTATTTCCATAATCAGGAAAATTATATGAATAACGATTCACATAACTTTGTAGATGAAATAGTCTACACATAAACAAGAGATTCCTTAACATTTTCCAACAGATTGGTATGTAAGAAGGTAGATATGATATTATAATTCCATAAGAATAATTAAAAATGAAGTATAATAATGTTATATATTTATATTAAATCCATCAATGAGAGGTAGTGACTGAAAATAAACTACATCAGCTCTTGAGGCTTTAGTACACCATACACCTGATCGACATATTTATTTCTTATTTTATTGAAGAAGATATGGGTGTAGGAAATGTTGTTAATATAATGATTTTTAATGTTTGTAAGATACATTTGTTATTATTTTATAATTTTTAAAAAATATTTTTTTGAAAATAGGAAGAAATAAAATTATGACACATCACTAAGAATCTTACATCTTCTTTGGAAAACCACTATAGTTTTTTTAAAAAATTCCTCCTATAATGGTTTTATGATCAAGACTAGGACTGTAGTTCATGTTAATGAATTTATGTAATGTATATGGGCTGATATTGGATGATAAAAAATGCTTTTTAAGTGTGATGATGAGATGAGAGGGGGTGCCCTTTTGTGAATGTGGTGAGTTGAACACTCATAATTTAACAATGTTCATAAAAACATAGATTTAACATTAAAGTTAACGATGATAAAAGTTTCTAATTATCAAAAATTATATTATATATGTCTTATATATGGCCATTAAATTGTAATGGGACAACTAATTTGGTCATTTTAACCCTTATCTTTTTATTTTGACCCTCAGTTAGTCGATTTTAACCTTAATTTTGTAAAAAATGTTTTCTATTTTTTAATGATTATGAAATAAAATTTAGAATAAATTATTATATAACATTAATTATATTTACTAAAAATATTAAATCCATTAAAATACATCTCGCCGATGTGAAAAAAGCGGTTTCGCATAGAATTTTTTTTCATAAGTATACAACAATTTAATATAATATTATATATATATATAATTTATTGTAATCACCAAAATGGATTTAATATATAAATATATAAAAAAATTATTTTTTTAATATTTTTTTAAAAAAATTGATTTTTAAATTTATTAAATATAAAAAACATTTTTCAATAAAAATCATGATTTTCCACTACTCATTGAAAATTTAATATTTTTAGAAAACAATAATATAATAAACCCTAGTTATTTTTTATAAGATTATTTATAAAATGTATTTAAATTTTCAAAATAAATTTTATAAAATTGCGGAATATTAAATTTAACATAAGTGTGAAGAAATATGAAAAATAATTATTTGTTAATACATTTTTCTTCTTAAAATCTTTTCCACTCCAATAATGACACCTTTTATTTCTATAAAATTAATGTTCAATGAAATTATTTGTACATGTTTCGAAAATTCAATTTTCATAATTTATTTTTTCATATTCATACCATAGAATTTAATATCTTGGATATAATAGAATTTTATTTTAGATTTATTTTCCCTCTAGGATTCATATATATAATGTTATAAAAAATAATGGATTTACAAATAAATTACACTCCCTCCTAGTTTTTCATATGGGGATAATTTATTTAAACTCTTCATAATGTTAAATAACTTTTATCTCTCAAGGATGTTTGGTTTGGTAAAATTCTAAAAACATTATTTTCTTTGATATATAATTAATGATCGGTATAAATATAATATTTATATTTATATTAAGAATTTATTGTTATCAAGAAAATGAGATTATTTTACCTCTGGCTCTAGCACATGTTTTTAATGATTAAAACAAAAAAATGTGTTTCTATTTATCCCATTGAGTACTTATTAGTTATTTTAATCCATATTCAAATTCATGGTTTTTATGATCCAAATGATAAAATTTTTAGGATCATGGGTAATCAAAGTAAAAACGTTGAATAATTAATGAATATAATTTTTTAGTAACAATAGATGAATTATAAACGTGGATTAACGTTGTAATGTCCTTAAAATTAAATGAATTTATTTTCCAAAGACCCTTCTTGAAATTTTGTGAAGTAGGAAGAATTAGCTACTAAGTGATGTACCAAAATCATGCAAGTGTTATAGATTTTAGTGAAACATTACTCTAGTATTATACTGTCTTGCAGGTGGTGGTGATATAACAAGACGGTGGAGGTATAGAGTATGAGGTGACTCCCATGTATTCCACTAGATATATGTTGGTGGGAACCTTTTATCTGGTGGCTTCAATCCAACATATTTAATGTTAAAATTAATATGGTAAAAATTCCTCACAATTAACTATTTAATGCTCTTGTTTGACCTATATAATTATAAAATGTGTCCAGTAGTATTGAAGGAAACAAATATAGGATTAAGAAGTATTATATTCACCAATAATCTGGTGTGGAACCTCTCTTCAAATATCATGATTAAATTTCTCTATAATTATCCAATCCATGATCTCAAAGAGCCAACCATCTCTTACAAATATAATTGGATCTTTCCATTGTCTCTCTAACCCTTTCACTCAATTTTACACATCCATCAAGGTAGGTAAATGAAAAAAATTTAAATTTTCTTCTCTTGTAAAATCATTAATTGTTGTCCAATAATAAACCTTTTGGTCACATGGTTTCATTAAATCAAATGTAATTTTGGTCATGGTCCTATGACTAATCAATTTTATATAGTACAGGGGTATCCATTACAACCAAGACAAGTAGTTCTTGTATTTCTATTAAAACCATGTGATGGTCTTTATAAGAAATTTCTCTCCAAATTAGGGAGGAATACATAGGCCCTGTTGTGTTCTATTATCATACCCCATATAAAATTTCTAAATCATTACATTATCATAATACACGAATTATTATCTATTCACATACTTTCATAAATTTTATTTGATCATTTATACACATATTTTACATTGATATGATATTCATATAATGAATCAGTTTTTCAATTATTTCTTGACTAATTTTTTATCTTAAACTCCAATATATTTTCAAAATAATTTTATTTTAAAATGGGTTTTAACAATTTTAATTTGTAAAAGGTGAACTCACACCCTCTCTATACATATTCATCTGACCAAAATAAATAAGATCACACCAAGGTTACATCATTTCTATCCCATTATATCATTTTCCAGAAAAGTTTCTGAACATGACCCTGATCATTAATTTTACTTACTTATTAACATATATATTTGAGTTCATGAATCAATGAATCCATGAGGACCCACTCATAAAATCTCATCTACATAAAAAATATTATGATTATATTTTCATAACCAAACTTATTCGAATTATAAAAATGATCTAAATATTTTATTGTTAACCCTTATTATGATATAAACTAGTTAAACTTATGATTATTTGATAAGGTCCATGTAACATCCCAAGAAAATATATAATATTACCTTTTCATATTTATTAATATTTTTGAATTAAATTTTAAATCTACCTCAAAGGGGGAACTATGTTCAAACAGTGCACCCGATACGCAACAATGGGTTTCTTTGAAATCTTATGTTGCACACTAATAATATAATTTTATAATTTTTATATGGTAGTTAAATCTTAGTCGTTGTATTAGTGGTAATGAACAAAAATAAATAAAATATTATTATAAATTTATGTTAAATGTTTTATCCAATAAATGTTAGAGGCCTAAAATGTGAATGAATCTAATTTAAAGCATAATTTACATTAAAATGTCGATTTATCTCCTTTTAATTGAGAACCCTCTTTAAATATAATATTGGTCACTTTAATACATTCTATTTGACCAAATAAAATCTTTCTTTAGAATGGGGACATAAAAATTAACTTTTTGTGAATTATTGGAATTTTTTCGATAAAGTTCATTTTTGTAATGAATAGTTAAAAATATTGTATTTTAATTCAAAACATCCTTTTAATATAATCAATTTATACAGTTAAGTTATATTTTTAATTGGTTTTAAAGTTTAATTATAATATATTTTTACCATTTAATCCAATTTTGGACATTGGAATTAATTTCACATTGAAATTGGACATAAACAAGTGTCAATCTTTTGATAGTTATTGTTTCTTAAAAACAAGCTATTTGTTTTAACAATGAGAATTAATTTTACATTAATTAATGCATATTTGAGGTTTTGAATTTATCAAAATAGAAAAAAAAATTGAATTTGGAATATCAATTATATCTTAGGCTTAATTTTTGGTATTTTTCTGAAAAAACATCAATTTTTTATGAATAGTGAAACCATTAGTAGTAGTTAAAAAACTGAAATTTTAATTTAAATGAAATTTAACTTCTTCTGTGAATTGAATTTAAAAAATAAGACATAAATGGTTTTTATTATGATGTAAAATGTGTTTTAATAAAAATGAAATAATTTTTGGTGAATAAGAACATTTGACTTTTATTTACCGCGGTTAAAGGTAAATAGGGTAATTTAAGGTAAAAAGAGTATTATAATAATTTAAAATTACATTAAAACTTTTCCAAATCTAATTGGTTGAGTCATTAACGAAAATGGGAATCTTTGGGTAGATTTTGGGACCCCATTGAGCCACTTGGGAGTGATAATGACAATTTAGATTAATTAACATAATGTAATGGCAAAAATGACAAAAGAAAATATATTTTAGTAAATTAATTTTTACAAGGAGTTATATAAATTATCATTTCGACTATAAATATTCATTTGAAATATAAAAATATTTCTTATTTCATGTTATTTGATTAATAATTTTTAGACATTATAAAAGTTAAATTATTAATGACACAATAATGATGCAGTATTTACCTCATTAATAAATAATTTAAATGAATAAGATTATAATGATTAAAATATCATCCAAAACATGTCAAATTATGATTTTATGATTTTATTTATAATATGAGTCATCTTATATTCGACTTTATTGTTTTTTGGACCTTTAGATACCAAATATCATAATATAATATAATAATATTTTCAAAACTTTTATAAAGAGCCCCTCATCTCTCTTATAAAAGGAGACCACTTCTAAAAAATTCCACACACCTCATAAACCTTTTTGATCATCCAACATTTACCCAATTAATCTCCATACATCCCAATACTTCTCCTAGAATCCTTACCTTATGAAGAAGGCATTTCATGAAGTCATTTTGTTCAAACAAAGAGAGTTACCCAAATTAATGGTAATTGTTTCTCTTAAATTGTTTTCTTTTATTTTACTTATCGAACCCCTAAACTATTATTATTCCTTTCTTTTGTAACAAAACCAGTATCCTCAATATACTAGGATGTATTTATGAGATTAATTTTAACTACACTTACACACATATCCGTCTAATGGGTGAAGAACATAATGTTTCTGTGGATGGAAAACTAACGCCTCACGAAACGATGATTGTTCAATTATCTCCTACCGCCTCTCATGGTTTTCATTTTGATGGAACTGAATTTATATATGATATATATTATGTTTATGTTGTATTTAGGCTTCTATATTTTCTATTTATATCATACCATTATGGTTTCCATAGTGGGTAAATACGATAATCTCATTAGAGGAAGTGCGGACTACCGCCCCCACAAAGTGATATGACTCGTTAAATGCCTTCTATGGGACATGTATAGGATGGAGTTAATAATATTGAATATGATATTAAATTGGAATTATAATATAACTATATATAATTATGTTTTTAATTCCATTAAAATAATAAATTGAAATGGATGTAGTGTTCATGCGTACGTACAACATATCGTCTCCATGAACGATGTGTTTCATTTCTTACCTCTAAATGTTATGTACTATTATAAATACAATTATATACTAGATATATATGATATATATGATATCTAAATCATTAATATCATTTTGAAGGTAATAGATATCTTACCACATTAAAAACTTGTAATTATAAGGTGTTCATTTTTTTACTCAAGTACCAAATATCGACCAGACTACTGTTATTAACTTAAATGATTACATAATGTTTATAAAATGATAATAAGTAATATTAAATTAATAATAAAATCTATAAAAGGTTAGTAAGAAAGAATAAATTTACATTATTTTATTATTCTAGAGATTAAAGAACGAACAGGTCAAGTCGGATAACCAGGTAAGGGATTTTCTTATCTCACTTTTAATTCCGTGAGATTTCCATTGTTCACCACATATTTATTGCATGTGGTGTATTGTGTACTGACATTTGATATATATTATCATGATTCTATGTATATTCATGGTATTATATGATTCATTTGGTGTTTATTAACTTTTTTTCATAAGACATGATTCATTACAACGTGGTAAAGGGTTTCATATCACTTTTTTTTTCTAGTGAGATTCATGCTAGGTTTTCCAATATTTATTTTTTGTGGTGCATGTACTACCCATGATTGTACACTTTGTGTAATATACTATCAATTATGAGTATATACATTTTCATTGTATTATCCTTCTTTCATGTGGTGTATTTTTCGTAAGTTACCAAATTGGCAAGGGAACCTTTCACCCTCCTCTATTTTAAAAGGCTTGTTTTTGTTATGTATTTTAATTCGCATCTTCTTATGTAGGGATATTTTCTTATATATCCTTATTGCTGTAAATTTTATGTCCATTTGATGAGATACCCCTTTTTCTTTCATCCACTAGTTTTCTAAATATTAATGTGACACCATTAGGTTGTCGAATTTTTGCAAGGGGACCTTTTTAACCCAATATCGATTCTTTGGGTTAATCTTGTACTTCTTAAATATGCCATCCTATGAATATGTGTGAATGACGTATGATTGTTTTACACTGAATAACCAATCATATTTAGTCTATTTATATTTTTCACGCATAATTATGTAATTGATTTATCCTTAATCTAAGGATACCCTCTTTATAAGGGATTTCGTCTCAATTTACATTCCATTGAGACTTAATTGTTGTTATGCACCAATTCACTCTTATATGGTGTATATACTGTCTATTGGCATGTTATATATTTAATACCTTTATTATCATGATATTATATAGTTTTTATGAAATGTTATACCACAATTATTTGTATTCAATCGTTTCTCATATAGTTAAAAACTCTTTAACTAAAATATCATTTTTACTTTTTTAAAGATTTATTCTCCTAAGTATTTCTCATAAATTTACTTGTTTTAAAAATAGTTTTAAGGAATTATTTATATTGACATTTTTAAAAAAAAAATTCAATTATTTTAAAAGCTTCAAAGTATTATGGGACACTATGAATCAAAAATAATCTATTTATTAAATGGTTTTGAAAATGGTTTGATAAAGCATTGATTTTGTGAATATCTTGAAATGATATATTGTGATAGTGAAATGTTTATATTTGAAATATTTTATGTGATATGATTTAATAATGGAACTTGGAAATTTTAATGGTGGTTACATGATTAACCAAATGACGGGTGGTTCCATGATAAACCAGGATGGGTGGTTACGTTATAACCTCCAATGAATTGGGTATGGAAGTCAGCCGTATAGCTATTCCATTTAGTGATATGTGGGGAAGTTTACCATATGGTTATTACAATTATGTATGTTTATGTAAAAAGTTACCTTTATATGTTATGTGTTCTTTATATGGGTTTTATGGTAATCTTTTGGTTACAAAGGGTAAGCAATGATCTTTTATTCTGTGAAGAGTATTTACTACTTCATAATGGTTAAATGTATTACTCATGATATTAATGGTTTATTTGTTGTTTTGAAAAACTAACAGTTTCCTTCTTTGTGTATCCCTTACTGAGCCTTTTATTCTCGTACATTGTTTTAGAAATGTTTTCCACATGACATAAAGATGAATAGGGTCAAGGATGGGATCAAATAAAAGTAATGCTGTCTAAAACATGGAACTAGTCATGTTTCTTTTAAAGAGTTTTTATTTTATAAAAAAATAGATTCTGAGTAGTAGTGTCTACTTGTAATCTTCAAGTTGTTATGTAACATTTATGACTTAATTATCTAAAAACATAAACTTGATATGATTCCCAATGTGAATTATTCATTTAATTCATGATTATGTAAGGATTAAGGCCGAGTTCTTATTGTTGGTATCAGAGGATGGTTTAGACAAATTTATGGATTATGAGTTTTCGTTAGACACATGGTTAGTACCTTTGTCTTTTATTTCAGTTAAATCCATGTTTTATGATTTGTACTGATCAAGTAAAGTCATTTACCAATGGAAGGAGGAGGATCACAAACGAAATTCCTATCTCTTCCTGATGAAATGCTTGCAATAATTACTGCAAAGTAATGTTCGGATGATTATGAATCTTTTTATCGCATACAACTCAATTACAAGAACTTGATTGATATATCAAACACCTCCACTATACCTGAATATCATCGTGGATCATGGGTTGTATTTAATAAAATCTTATTTTCACAATACTCTCATATTTCCAAAAAAAGTTAAATATTATCAAATAGTTTTTATATATTTTACCTTATCACAAGATTTTGAAGCATATTATGATTTTAAAAATGGTGCTAAAGAAGGAGACCATTTATCAACCTATTTATATTATCGTTTAAAATATAGTCTTTCAGCACATACTTATGGTATTTTAAAAGGACCTCTAATTGAATGTATCAACTCAAATTCAGTCTGACTGTTTTATAGAAATCATGTTTTTTCAGATGTTTTCAATTTATATGTAATACATGATTATTTTCCAAAACATTTTTTCTTTGAACACCCATATGACCCATGTTGTACAAGGTGTTTTTGGATGGAGGAATAAAATGATTTTGAAGGATCTCTAAATCATTATTACAATGCATGTACCTTTTACCTACGTGAACAAGATGACAATGAAACCAAATGGATACAATGATCAAGGTATGATGTTATTCAATTTGGGGATCATTTTATTTTATCATATGGTGGTGAAATAAGATTGAAATAATTAAGATGTTGAGATCATAATGAATTTGGATGAAATTTATTGGTATAAGGAATCCATTTTGGTTAAAACATCTTATGGTTATTTTTTATTTTTATAAACAGACAACCCATCAGAAGGGTCACAACCCGTCACATTCGGAAAGGCTGTTGGAATCGAACCCACAACCGGATGGCGACAATGGTGCATCGCCTAGAAATAGCCAACATGAATGCCCTGGTTAGTATGGATTATTATTTTTGTAAAATATTTTTATGGAACAAGAATAAGTTTATTTTTGGAACCTATGTTTCATCAATGTATATACATAGTATAGAAAAATGATTTAGTGATTATGTGGTAATAGTTGTTTTGGAATACGTTCTCTCTTTTGAGGAAACACTAAATTCCTAAGGAAGATAGAATACTACGGATTTAAAATGTTGAATAATGGTTAAAACTTTAGTTTGGAAGAATATATGTTTTTATTGTGGACTTATGAGGATTTGGATTATTTATGAAAATGATTAACCTATCATGGAGAACATGTTATTTCATTAATTACATTTAAATATATCCTTTATGAGTAACTATTTTTATTTGGAGGTAAATGTTATCTTGGAAGACTATGTAATTAAATCCTCATGATATTTGGGTTTTAATCTTAATTTGTATAACTTTTGAAGAATTTTACAGAAATGTTTTTTATGAATGTTCTTTGTTGAACTTTGGGTTTTGTTTGAAAAATTTTGGCGATGAAGAGAAGTTTTTATTTTTGTAAAAGATTATTCTTTTTGGGTATTATCTGATCTTGCACTAACAATTTTGGTTTTAGTTGATGTCTAAAGAAAAGGGAAATATATATTCATTATTTTTTTGGATTATGTGATTCTATAGAATAAAATTCTTATGCTTCGATGTGACCAAGTATTTTTTTAATGCACATTGATTGGAGTAACGATTAGTTAATAATGAAAAAAACTCTGCATGAAGGTAAGAATATTTACTTATGTTTTTATTCTATGTAGTAAATTAATTCCTAATAATATAAAAAGGAACATAAAACAAAAACGTTGTTGGTTTACGTTTCCTACAGGGTGATGAAAGACTGTCTAACACATCATAAGTTTGGGATTTTCTTGTGGTTAATTTTCTGCTAATTATCTTTTCTATCACTCTCCCTCAGAACATGAACGTTTGTTTTCTCTTCTATATCCATGTTTTCTAACAAGGAATCCAAGTATCGGAAAACTCAGGTTACCATTGTACTTCTCTTTCTTTCTTATAATGTGATAGTTTTACTGACTTTTTTTTTCCAATGTGGGACTTTCAATGAAATTTCCACGCCCATTTTTAAAATTGCGAGGATACAATTTCCAAAATGGGGGAATAATGTAACATCTCAAGAAAATAAAGAATATTAATTCTTCATATTTATTAATACTTGGGAATTAAATATTAATTCTACTTTAAAGGGGCCGCTATGTTCGACGATGTATCAGATACGCAACAATGGCTTTCTTTGAAATCTTATGTTGCACACTAATAATAGAATTTTATTATTTTAAATGATGGGTAAATCCTAGCCATTGTATTGATGGTAATAAAAAAACCAACTACAATGTTATTATAAATTTTTGTTAAATTTATTTACATTTATCTAATAAATGTTATAGGCTTAAAACGTGAATGAATCAAATTTTAAGCATAATTTACTTTATAATGTCGATTTACCAACTTTTAATGGAAAACCCTATTTAAATATTATTTTGATGACTTTAATACATTCTATTTGACCAAATAAAATCTTTCTTTAAAATGGGGACATAAAAATTTACTTTGTTTAAATATTTGGAATTTTTCCGATAATGTTCATTTATTTAATTAATAGTGAAAAATATTATATTTTAATTCAAAACCACCTTTTTATATAATTTTTTTATATGGTTAGATTATCTTTTTAATTGGATTTAAAGTCTAATTAGAATATATTTTTACCATTTAATCAAATTTGGTACGTTTTAATTAATTTCACTTTGAAATTGGACATAAACAAGGGTCAATATTTTGATAGTTATTGTTTCTTAAAAAACACTATTTGTTTTAACAACGGGAATTAATTTTAAATTAATTAATTCCACTTCTATTTCATGAATTTATCAAAATAGAAATAATTTTTTAATTAATAATATCAAATTAATAATAGGATGATTTTTTTTTATTTTTCTGAAAAACATCAATTTTTGATAACTAGTGAAACCACTTAGTATTACTTAAAAACTGAAATTTTAATTTAAATGAAATTTTACCACTTTAGTGAATAGGATTTAGAAAATCTGACATACACTGTTGTTATAAAGAAGTAAAATTTGGTTCAATAAGATGAAAATAATTTTCGTTGAATAGTAACTTTTGACTTTTATTTACCGCGGTTAAAGGTAAATTGGGTAATTCAAGGTAAAAAAGTATTATAATATTTAAAATTACCTTAATACTTGTCCAAACCTCATTTGTTGAGTGATTATCGACAATGGAAATTGTTGGGTCAATTTTGGGACCCCATTGATCCACTTGAGATTGATAATGATAATTTAGATTAATTAACTTAAAGTAAAGGCAAAAAAGAAAAAAGAAAATAACTTTTAGTAAATTAATTATTACAAGGGGATCTATAAATTATTTTTTCCACTATAATTTTTAATTGGACCGATAAAACGATTTCGTACATCATGGTATTTTTTTATAATTTTCAGACATCAAATAAATTAAATTATTTATGACACAATAATGATACATTATTTACCTCATTAATAAATCATTTAAACAAATAAGATTATAATGATTAAAATATTATCCAAAACATGTCCAATTCAGATTGGAAGATTTTATTTCGAAAATGATTCATCATGTATTCTTATTAAATGATTTTTGGATCCTTAGAAACCGAATATCATTATATAATAAAATAATATTTTCACACTTTCCTAAAGAGCCCCTCCTCTCTTTTATAAAAAGAGACCACTTCTAACAAATTCCACACACCTATTAAGCATTATGGCTCTTCCAAACTGTTCCCAATTAATCTCGCTACATACCTATCCTTCTCAAAGATGAATTAACTTAGGAATAAAATACTTCAAGAAGACCTTTGGTTCAAACCAAAGGGAGTTACCGAAATTAAAGGTAACAGTTTCTCTTAAATTATTTTCATTTATTTTACATCTCCAACCACTAAACTATTTACATTCCTTTATTTCGTAACAAAAATATTTTCATAAATATACTAGTATATAGTTGTGAGAATAATTCTAACTACACATACAGACATCTCCATCTAATGATTGAAGAACATAATGTTTTTGTGGATGGAAATCTAACGCCTCACGGAACGATGATTGTTCAATTACATCCTACCGCCTCTCATGGTGTACATTATGATGGAACTATATTTATATATGATATATATTATGTTTATGTTTTCTTTATGCTTCTTTATTTTACATTTATATAATACCTTTGTGGTTTCCATAGTGGTTAATTACGATAATCTCATTAGAGGAAGTGCGGACAACCGCCCCCTCAATGTGATATGACTCATTAAATGCTTTATGTTGGAAGTATAAAGGATGGAGTTAATAATATTGTATATGATATTATACTAGAATTATCATATAACTATTTATCATTATGATTTTAATTGAATTAAAATAAGAAATCGAAATGGAAGTAGCGTTCATGCGTATGTACGGCTTACAGTCTCTATGAACAGTGCATTTAGTTTCTTATCTCTAAATATAATGTACTATTATAAATACATTTATATACATGATATATATTATATATATGATATCTAAATAAATAATATCATTCTGAAGATAATATATATATTACTACATGAAGAACTTGTAATTATAAGGTGTTCATTTTCTTTACTCAAGTACCAATTATCGACAAAACTACCGTAATTAACTTAATTGATTACATAATGTTTATATAATGGTAATAATTAGTATAAAAGGAATAAAAAACTATAAAAAAGATATTAATCAAGATGAAATTAACATTAGTATATTAATCAAAAGATTAAAGAACGAACAGGTCAATTCGGACAACGAGGTAAGGGATTTTCTTATCTCACATTTAATTCCGTGAGATTTCCATTGTTCGCGACTTATTTCTTGCATGTGGTGCATTGTGTACTTCCATTTGATATATATTATCATTATTCTATGTATATTCATAGTATTCTGTGATTCATTTGGTTGTTATTAACTTTTTTTCATACACCTTGATTGATTACAACTTGGTAAATGGATTCATCTCACTTTTTTATTCTCATGTGATTTATGCTATATTTTCCACTATTTATTTTTTTGGTGTATTTACTGCCGATTATTGTACAATTTTTGTAATATAAATTCATTTATGAGTATTTACATCTTCATTTTATGATCCTTCTTTCATGTGGTGTATGTTTCGTAAGATTCCAAATCGGCAAGGGAACCTTTCACCCTCCTCTATTTTAAAAGGCTTCTTTTTGATATGGATTTTAATTCACATATTCTTATGTTGGGATATTTTCCTATATATATTTATTACTATAAATTTTATGTCCAAGTGATGAGATACCCTTTTCTCTCTCATCAACTTAGATTCTAAATTTTAATGTGACGTCGGTATTTTGTCGAATTTTCGCAAGGGGATCTTTTTAACCAAATATCGATTCTTTGAGTTAAACTTATACTTCGTGAATATGTCATACTATGAATATGTGTGAATGGACTCTGGTTGTTTGACAATGAATACCCAATCATATTTAGTGTATTTTTAATTTTCACACATAATTATGTAATTGATTTATTCTTAATCTATGGATCCCATCTTTATAAGGGATTTCATCTCAATTTACATTCCATTGAGACTTAATTGTTGTTATGCACCAATTCACTCTTATATACTGTATATACTGTCCTTTGGCATGTTATATCATGAATCCCTTTATTCTCATGATATTATAATGTTATGATTAAATGTTATTCCTCAATTATTTTTTTCAAGCATTTCTCATATTGTAAAAAACTGTATAACTAAAATATTGTTTTAAAAGTTTTAACAATTTATTCTTCCAAATATTTATCATTAATTTACTTGTTTTAAAAATGGTTTTAAGTATTCATTTATATAAACAATATTGTTTTAAAATTTTAATTCCTTTAAAAGTTTCAAATTGTTATGGGACACTTTTATTCAAAAAAGTCTCTGAATTAAATGGTTTTCAAAATGGTTTGATAAAGAATTGATATTGTCAATATCTTGAAATGATATATTGTGATAGTGAACTATTTATATTTTAAATATTTTATGTGCTATGATTTTATAATGGTACTTGGAAATTTTATAGGTTTTCTACATGATTAACCAAATGACAGGTGGTTCCATGACAAACCAAGACGGACAGTTACGTTATAACCACCAATGCATTGGGTATGGATGTCGGCCGTATTGCTATTCCATTTAGTGATATCTGTGGAAGTTGACCATATTGTTATTCTATATAAGTATGTTTATGTCCCAAGTTACATTTATATGTTATGTTTTCTTTATATGGGTTTTATGAAAATATTTTGGGTAAAAAAGGGTAAGTAATGATCTTTTATTCAGTGAAGAGTATTTAATACTTTATAAAGGTTAAAAGTATTAGTCATGATAATCATGGTTATTTGTTGTTTTGAAAAAGTAACATTTTCTTTCTTTTTGCATCCCTTACTGAGATTTTTTTTCTCATCCCATGTTTTTGAAATGTTTTCCACATGACATAAAGATGAATAGGGTGATGGATGGGATCAAGGAAAAGTCATGTTGTCTAAAACATGGAACTAGTCATGTTTCTTTTTAAGAGTTTTTATTTTATGAAAAAAATTGATATTGAGTTGTAGTGTCTACTTTTAATCTTCTAGTAGTTAAGTAATAGTTATGGCCTAATTCTCTAAAACACTATAACTGAAATGATCCTCAATGTGAATTATTTATTTAATTAGAGATTATGTAATGTTTAAGGCCGAGTCTTTATAGTTCATGTATAAGTCTATAATAGATTTAATTTTATTTAAAAACACTATTATAATTTTCATATTCTATAAAAACTTGTGGATACATCTTGTAATCTTCTTCATCAAAATGTCCCTAATAGAAGGTTGTATTTATATATATATATTATATGTGTATATATTTTTATTCCACCATACATAGAAATACTTGGATAGTTCCATTTTTAGATATTATTGATAATATATTCAATAAATCAAATAATTCAATTAGTTG
This sequence comes from Viscum album, assembly GCA_963277665.1. Classification (NCBI taxonomy): domain Eukaryota; kingdom Viridiplantae; phylum Streptophyta; class Magnoliopsida; order Santalales; family Viscaceae; genus Viscum; species Viscum album. The sequence continues at coordinate 1,659,689,890 of OY728136.1, read as the reverse complement.
AAGCCCTTTAACCACCACTAGTTCCTAAAAACACATATTACCACCAAAATATTAATTCAAATGGTATACCAGATTATTATTATGTTTTATTTTTTTATGTTTATGAGATCCAATTATTTTAAGGTATTTAATCAATACATTTTTCATCTATTTTTAACAACAATAGTTATGTGTAACTAAGTGTCACTACTTCTTCTAGAAATTTCAGTTCACATGAATCCGTAAAATTTTGAATGCTTATATAAGATCAAGAAGTATAAATATGTATTCTAACAATGTTTGATCTATAATACATTATTGGTTAGTACAGACTTATTATTTTTTCTTTATCATCCATAACCCATATTTCTAGTGACCACTATCATGCTTCAGTAGTTATTTCAATTTCAGGAATATATTTTTTATTGTATTACACATGGATTTTATTCCCTCCTATATTGGAATTAGAGAAACTTATAAGATGAAATATAATATTTTTTATACTATTATAAACATAGTAATTTATAGTTTATTTATTTCTATCCAATTTCTTTTATTTCATATTCCATCCCTTTAATAGAACATTCTTATAGAAGAGAATTTTTATACTCCTGATGAATTTTTACTTATCATTATCCCCATACTGATATACCAAAAATTAATCCCCATGCCAAATTATAAAAATAATAATTATTGTTTATCAAGATTTTGACGATTCATAGGTAAAATACGAGTATAACCCAATATTCTAAAGACTATATGATCTATAATTTATTATTTTCTTCCATACCATATCTCTCATAGAAGTTCATTCCAAACCACCAAAGATGGAATCATTTTAAAAAGAAATGTTGCCATATTTAATACATCTTCCCAAATTCCATATGAAATTCTAGAGTGTAGATACATTATTTAGTTGTTCTCATTCAATTTTTGATTCATCCTTTCATACATGGAATTCATGTATGGCTTATTCTGTGATGTGTTCTCGTATCTTCTCAATTTATGCCAGCATATGGTATAGAAGTTATATCTTTTGTACTCACCACAAGTGTCACATTGAAAATAGATCATCTTCTATCCACATATACTTTCCCCCAAAAATTTCTATTGTATAAAATTATAAATCATTTTAAACATATTCTTCAAAAATTAAACAAATAAGATTCTCGTTGCATAATTAATTAACGTGAAAGAGTAGAGAACACCTCAATTTTACTAAATGTGGAAAGGATCCCAATTATCATAGTAATTATTTTCAAATTTTTTTTATTTCTCATTGCATCTATATATGATAATATACACCTTCTATGTTTTCCCGCCACACAAATTTCACATATTATGATTTTCATATTGTCTAACATCATTATTAATCTTTAGTTTAGAACTTATATATTCTTTTCACTAAGGTCACCAAGACTGGTATGCCAAAATTTTAGATAAGTATATGTTATAAATATTAAAAAATAATACCATCATTATTTCTCCAAACAATAAATCATTACATCTCCTACACCCCATAAAAAAACCTTGAATCCTGAATTATCTTTAAATACACCATTGTAAAATGTAGTTTGATAATATACATTATCATGTTTTCTAGTAGATTTTTTTCTTTTCTTAATCATCAGATGAAATATTCCATAAAAAAACATCTTAACCAGTTTCTGTATTTCTTTTATCAGAATATTACAATTCTACATAAATCATTATATCTAAATATTCATCTTATATTGGACTTTATAGTCCCTTTATAATAAAATTATCTTCTGACATTATGGTTTAGAAACCAAAATCAGTTCTATAAAACATTTCTTTCCATAAATTTCAATCAACGGTCACCATAAAATTCAGTGATTGTAAACAACCAACGAAATTGAAATAAATTAAAATAAATAAAGTGAAAAACATTATATACTTTTGGTTGTCTTATAAAAGTCTTTCAATATAAAATCAGATAATAATTATTAGGATGTTGTTCTACCATGTAACCATGAAAACATTATTCCTATATCCACAAAAAACATCATACAATTGATATTTAGTTCATTTAATTATAATGGAAAAAGCCTCATGTATATCCCTCCGATGTTTGTTAATTTTACGTATTTAATTTATTCTAATCACTAAGAAATCATATCATTGTATAAATCTTGAGGCAAATTAAAAGAAAATAAGGATAAAGAGTTATAATAAATGTTATAAAATTATGGAGTAATTCATATAAGGGAATAACATGCTCTAAATGTGTTTTCATTCTTACACGAGTGGAAAATTGGGGATTTTTTATATTTATTGGAAGTGTAAGAAATAAATTCAATTAAAAAATCATCACGTTTGAATTTATTATATGGGATTAACATTTTATAACTCAATGATCAAATTAGAATCACTCTATTGACTTTTATCCACTTTACATTGACTATTTGTACATTTTTTTTATTACTAATCCACTATGCATGATCTTCCCCACAACATTTTATATAAGGACATAACTGATAATTTAGTTATTACCACCTTCCAACATTCATCAGGGTGACACCATTTGGTATGATTCAATTGATTTGTTGTAACAAATTGATTTTGACCATTCTCCTTGGTTAACAATTCCATAATCTACATTATAGATATTTATTCTTCTCTATAATTCCTAAACCATCACATTTCGATTAGAATATATAAAAATAAAATGATTATATTATCTCTAATAGAGTTTATACTATTTTTTACTCCACATCAAGAAGAAAAAATATCACCAAAAAATTTCCCATTACCTTAATCCAATGACCTATATTAGGTTTCTTGAAGAAACATCACATTCAAAAAATTATAACAGCACTTATTTCATTAGAAAATTTGGTATTGAAAATGTGATATTTTTATGATTGAATATAACCGGTGATCATTATTATATTGGGATTCCATTAGTCAAACAGGTGAAAATTGGGACAGAATGATTTATTAATTATACTGAATAGTAATGATATAAGTTTTAAATTAATTATATTGAATTATTTTAGGATTTAATTGTGTTTTAATTCAATAATTTCATTCATCCATATTAAAATTATTTGAGTGTAAAAGATGAAGTGTCTATATAAAATTAATAGGCAGTGAGAATGTTTAAATTATTATAACCACACATTAGAAACTAAATAAATTACTAGGCCATATAACATGACTATGACATATTATCCTCTATTATATCCTAGAGTGGATGAAAAATGTAAAATTTTAGTGTTATTTCTCTTTTCATTTTTTTTCTTAATGATATATTCAATGTGTTTCCACAAATTTTGAAAGTGGATTTGGATATGCATAATTGAGTATAAAAATTCTAAATCTATCTAATTGACCCCTATATCTAATAGGGTGTATTTTTCTTCTTAATGTTGTAGTTACAATAATCCTATCCACCTGTTAATTCTTCAAAAATATATCAATTGAAATTTATTATCATGAATAATGATGAGAATGAAAATGGAATATTATTAATTGATTTCAATATTTATTATGTGTGAAATAATTTAATGATATCGAAGTTATGATCTCTTTGGAATGATTTCTTCACAAATGTAGTTCAAGAAACAATATTTGATGATACTTTATAATTTTTAATGAAAAAAGTAGATAGAAAATTTTTGAGTGTCGAATATAAGTCCAAAAATTATTTATCCTCAACACATACAAATAATATTTATATTATGTTTACAATTTATACATTATAACATTGTATTTTATATGAACACATAAATATTAATGAAGTAGACATCAATGTAATTGAGTAGAAGATACATGTTCTTCATAACAGATTTAATGATAAAAACATGTACTGTAGTAATGTTTTTTAAGGATTATGAAATTTTATTAATTACTTTGTTGAAGGATTCCATTTTAATATTCTTTGGATGAAATATGTTCATTTTATGAAGAATATTTTATGTAAGTTGACAATAGTATACAATTTAATGATGTTGATCCTGGATAAATATATGTTAGGGAATTATCCCATGTTAATTTACATTGAATAGAGGATGTATATGAAATTTGAGTTAATCAAAATGTTTTTAGAATATTTTTTAATGGATATAATATATAATTCTATAAGAAAATTTATTTTTATAAGGTAAAAATTCTATATGATGATATATGTGAATAATGCTTTGAACATGTGGTGAGAATGTTTAAGAAGCATATGGAAATATTTTAATATATGTTTTCACGGACATACTTTAAGGTTTTACAATTCAACACATCTTTTCTAAGGTCCTAAAAAGATATAATAGATAGTTTGGTGGTATATAATTCATCCAAAAACCAAGAATAATGATTTCTCAAAGAAGGAAAAGCTATTCCAGAAATGCTTGTGGAAAAAAGTTTTAGAGAAAATGAATGTTAATGAAAGAGAAAGATGATGCTATATAACATCCTTTATAAATTGTTTAAAAAATATATTAAACTTGAATGATTATATTATTAATATAAATGGAAAATAAAAAAAAATAATTTATAAAATAATGATCAAATCACGAGACTTTTCAAACTCTTAGTATATTTGGACGATTTTCTTGAAAAACATGACCTACAATAAAATAGAAAAAAACAAGAAATTAGGGTTTTTATAAGAATCCTGAATTAGTTATTATAATATAATATCATGAATTTATCAACATGAAAACTTTATATAGGAATATTAAAATTATAATGTGAAACCTAAATAATTATAGAATAATAGGTTAAAAAAATGGGAAGGATAATATCATTGATGATTTTAACACTTCTATTAATGATTGAATTGAAAGGATTTAACAACACGTGAAGGAAGTGTCTTATATTATAAATAATAATTTATTGCATGAATTCCCTATAGGTAAAAAATAAATATACATTCAAAAAATATTTTAGATAATGAATTAAAATAATATTGGTAATGATGAAAAAGAAGTTTTCTAGATGAAATAGAGTGTCGAAAGAATAGATTATTTGGTTAAAAAATATTTTTATTTGAAGTTAAAAAAATAAATGAAATAATATACAGTGAAAGGAAATATTATAGGTATATGGTGGAATATTATATAAAATTTATTAATATATTATAAATATTCATATAATAATTAAAAAATTTAGGATATTTTTATGTTTAGTTGAAAATTATTTTTACATTGTTATAGTACCTATCATATGGCTACATAGACCACATGATTTCATATTGTGAATATGTATAAAGTTATTTAAATGGTGAAGTAAATTGAATAAAATTAAAAATAATCAAAAAATATCCTTAAAATAAAATTGTAAATAAATTCTATGAATATTGTTTCAATTTCTAAAAATTAATGGTAAAATCTATTTATTTTGGGAATAGAAGAAGTATTTTTTATCCCTGTGGAAGTAAGGGAAGGTTATTTGTGAGTAATTTATTCAAATTTTGTTGGGAAATAGATTTTAATATTTGGGGAAATAATAGTATTACATATTAAATGAAATTAAGAGAATAAAAAATGATTTTATGTGTCTCCAATAATCTATAGATTTCACAAACTAAAAATATGTTATAGATGCATAAAAATACAATAATTTATATAATTTCCTTGAAGCCTTTGAAAAACAGTAGATGGTAGGATCTTGATAATTAGTTTGCTTCTAACATAATGGGAAACATGAATAATTGCATGAATATTAATGGATTGATTTTTATAATAGTTTGGTTCATATATTATAGATAAATAAAGATAAATTAAGTCATAAAAATAATTTGGATTGAAATGAATTGAAAAAAATAAAGGGATCCATTATGATATCCTATATTAAAGTTTACTGTTTGGAAATTTATTAGCTGGGTTAGGATTTATTGATATATTCATCACTATTGATTTTTATAAAAAATTTAATGAAATACATTCAATAATGTGGGGACTTAGATGAAGGAATATTTTTATCTGGTAGATAGAAATGAGAGATTTTTTCTTTACAAAAAAAGAGGAAAATTACTTGTCACATTAGAGGCATAGTCACATACATCTGAAAGGAATAGAAAATATTATTAATCTAAAGGATGTTCTAGATATTCCTAATTTTATTAAAAAGGGTAAAAGATGGGTGTCCTGTATTTAAGAAAAAAGATAATAAGTCAATATTAATTTCAAAAAGAAAATATGAGAATTAAACACAATCAATTTACTGAACAGTTTTCTATGTGGGTTAATCAATAATTCCAAAATTTAAGGGGAAAAATATTTCATCTTATTTGTTAATGAAAATAGGATGATTAAATGTGTTTTGTTTATGATATGTAAGTATGATGTTTTAGAAAATATATAAAAATAGTAAGAATAAAGGAAGATAATGTTGATTTTAGAATAATATAGATGATATTAAAAAATAATTAAGTAAAATGTACCATAGTTTAAGTAAAAATTTATTTTACAAACCTGGAATATATCATAATTTGTGTTTATTAATGAATCCTCTTGATAATAGAGTCATTTATAGGTTGAAATTAATGTCCTTACAAATTTCAATGATATTTTTTGTTGGGATTAATGTCTATCACCATTAACGGAAATAATATATGTAGGTGGTTATATACACACAATGATAATTCATTCTTGTCCATGAAGAGTAGGTGACACCGTAGAAAATTTATAATAACATTCAAACATCATTAAAAAATTATTGAGTTTAAAATCAAACAATTCATTATGAATATGTAAGGAAATAAGAATATTCATGTAGATATAACATATAATTGAATATTTCTTGGGTACCCATATAAGAGTAAATGTAATAAATTTTTTTAAAATGTCTCACCAAAATATTGGAAATTAGTGATGTAAATATAAATAAAAACAATTAAAATAAATTTTTTATCATAGATTTAATAAAATATGTGAGGAAAAAGGTATTTATTTATGTTTTGGAAAATAATAAAATCTTTTAAATATTTATAATTTTTACATGATATCAATGGATGATCTTAGTGATCAAAATATAATATCCGAGTAAAATAAGAAGGAAAAGTGTTAATCTTATCCAATAAAAAACTATTAGAGATAAATATACTCTAGAATAGACCCATATAGTATGACTTATATTCCATTAATGTCCATAATCCATAGTATACCAAACCTCATTGTATGTAATCGAAAAGGATGAAACATTTGTGCAATCCAAGAATTATTGATTTGAAAATATCTATATGAAAATTATATGGGAAGTTTTTTACCAACATAAGCATGATAATGTTATTTGTAAAAAAAATTTCTTAAAAATATAATGTCGATTGAGGAAGAGATGTCCATTACATGAAATGGATTGTATACAGAGGGCCTTATCTTATTGGAGTAATTTATATTTGATACACATTTTCAATCGTGAAATGGTTGGAGTCAATCAAAATAATCATACCAATAGATGATAAATAGAAGTAAAAGGTATATTAAATTGAATAGAATACGATATTCTATAATATAGTTTTAATTAAAAAATTATTAATTTATCAACATTTTGGATTTCATATTAATTATGATGATTTAAAAATTTACCTGTAGAAAATGATTTTTATAGAGTAAAAAAATTACCCAGTTCATGGTTAGAATTATTATATACAATATGTTAATGAAAATGTTTAAAAGAATGGAGTTTTTCCATAATCTCTATCTAGAAATCTCATAATGGAAACAATTTATTATGACAGTGTATGTGTATGATATCATATTTGGCATTACAAAATTAAATTATTTTGAATGTTTTGTTAAATTAATGAAATTAAACATTAAAATATCAATTATATAAAAACTAATATACTTCCTCATATAATACAAACATCCATGGAATACGAATGAATCTGTATCATAGGTGAGGTATGTAAATTTTCAAAAAAAATGTGTTGTAATTTAAGTGTAATAAATTATTCAACTCAAATTATGGGGGAAAATCATTGAAAGAATGAAGATAGTAAAGAAGTTTAAGAGTCATTATACTACTGGATTATTGTAATTATTATATATATCCTAGACATAAGGTTAGTATTTGATTATGTAACATTTTTGTCTGTATTCATTTGTAGTTTTTCAAAAGAATAACATCTTATTAATGAATGTTGAATAATGAGGTACATTAAGGGAACATCGAAATATAGATTAGTATTCAATGTATTATAATATTTTTAATTTTTTCCAACAAATATATGAAATATGATAGAGATATTCTGGATGGAAATATATATTTTTCAAATATTTCTTCAGTAAAATAAATATTGTTTGTTGGATAAGTAAAAAGGGATCGAATGAACATCCCTAATCCCTAAGAAGGAAGTGTAATATTCTGTTACTATGTCCTGTATAATTTTTTAGGATGAACTAAAACATAAATGAAAATTTAGAAGTTGTGATCCCCACAATTCTGATGGATTAATTTTTCAAAAATAGGGTTTTTGAATTATGAAATTACTTGGAACAAAATTCCATTTCCAAACACATCAAAATAAGTTATCATTTTATAGAATATAAGGTTACATATGACATTGTGAATTTTTTTTTACAAAAATTCAATTATTTTTTATTATAAAAATATACTAGGGATATAATTTTTTCATAAATATTAGTTGATCCTTAGAGTTCACCCATCTCCCTCAACTGAAGGTGGTTTATAGTGCCTCTTATACAAAATGAATATTTTTTTAAATTTTTATTATCAATATTATTGGTTATTATTATGATAGATTTTTATGAATATAAGGAGAAATCATCCATAAAAACTCATAAGATGAATAAAGAGATATGATGTTTTATATATTGTTCTTTACATGTTGTGTTAAAATATATGACATTATTGTTTAAATAATTAGGATATAGATTTTTTATATCAATATTCAAATTGGCATATTATAATGTTTTACGTATCGTGGATTTAATAACATTGGTTTCGAGAGTTTCATAAAAAAGAATTACTATATTATAGAAAAATTAACTGAAATATCTATCTTATTTATTATTGGGGGAGTTTTGTGGATACTGTATGATGCTAAAATCGAATGAAAATTTCCAAATGAAATTTAATGTTAATGGGCGATAATATTTGAAGCGTAAGTCAATAAAATTTTTTAAATTTTAATGGGGGAGAATTTTGTTAGTTATTTTGTGATGATTAACATATGGTTATGGTATTATGTATTGAAAAAAATGATATAATGGAGTAAATAGAATCAAGGGGTAGTAAGGATAGATTGGAGTGAAAATTGAGTTAGGTCTTTCTGTTATAAAAAGTTCATGAAAATTGATGAAAATTTATTTCTGTTATTGGATCAAGGACATAAAATATTGTGACTCCATATTAATAATATCTTGATATGATACTATAAATGAAGAACGATGGAATGGGAAGGTTAGTCAGATCACAAAAATGGATTTCAGGGATAATGGTCTGAATTTTGTGGATTGATCATGAAATTATGTTGAGGTCGTGAATTTTTATGTACTCATGTTCATTAACTAACATATCTCACAATAAAATAGAAATGATCATATTTTATTTTAGAGTCTATCCCAGTTGTGAGAACATTATTTTAAAGTATGATCATTCTATGAGTGTGTAATATTACCCTATTTTAATGCTATAATGAAACAAAACCATGACTGATTCTGTTATCCAATTTTTAATGTTGTCTAATAGGTAAATTATGTATTAAAATATGGTACCATCTTATAAATTCGATTCCATGAAAATTATAAACATATATGTTTAGAGATAACAAGAACATCGTGTCATAAATAACACCAAAATTCTGTCATTTTTCCTGATGTTGGAACAAATTTGTTATAGAACAGACCCATTATGACACAATATATGTATTAACACTATAATTATTAATGAAATGAATAATTTTATTTGAGTTGAGGAATTGGAATTTTATGAATATTTATTGATTATGGAATTATATTTATTGTTCAAAATAGTGTTTGATATTGACAATTAACCCAAAGATGGTCTAGTTGATGGATTTGAATTATAGGATGTTTTAAAAGATTAATATATTTATTTTGAATTTTGATTTATAATTAAATTATAAAAGTGAAAATAAGAATGTTATTTATTGTAAAAATTTGTTTCCAAAACATTTATGTGTTGTAAATAAAACAGAGAAAAACATAGATGTCGTGATAATATATGGGATTTGATAACTGAAATATTAATAAGTAAATTTCATTGAAAATAATATTTTATTGTTTAGTTATGAGTAAATAAATTTGAATAAAAAATTCTGAATAGTTATGGATCATAGGGAAGAACCATGCGGAATGATTTCATTTAATTTTATATAAAACATGTATGATTGACCGATGTGTCAATAAAATCACTTCAAAAATCAATCTTAGAAAGTTGTGAGGGGAGTTGAGGAAGAGGTCTTGGAACTCAGATGAGTAGTTGCCTTGTACAATGCATTTTTATCACTACCTAATAATTTAGGGATTATAATCCATATAAATACACCCTTGATATGTGATCCACGGTTGTATAAAAGTTATAGTGAACAAAGTATAATATTAGTGTTCTTGATTCATTATTTTATGAAGTGTTCGTTTATTGGGTGTGATAATATTTTGAAAAATTCTTGTTTATTATACATAAAACAAAGATAATATCTAAATGTGATGAATACATGTAGAGATAATGAAACAATATATTTCTCCCCCACCATTTGGGTCTGTTCTGAGACATTATACTAGAATACTGGTCATATTTATTGAATTTAGATTTGATGTTTTTAATTATATATAGTGAGATTTCTGGATGTAAAATATATAAATTTTAATTTTTTTGGAATATCAGATTTTTTTTTGAAAATGAAAAGGCCATTCAAATAATTCTTTAGATTGAATTGTATTTAATATAGAATTCCTGATTTATAGGAAACATTAAGAGTGTATGGATGAAAATCCCATAAATTAATTATTTTTATCAATAAATATATGTGTCCCCACAATTAATAGTAGTTATTGACATAATATTAGATTCATTAGTGAATTGTTCACCAAAAATAGATAAAGAACATGGTGGCCAAAATATCATGTTGGATATTGAACACTCATTTTCAAAAGAGGTCTTTCTTATGAATCATTATAGGAGTAACAATAAATATGTTTTATAATTTTAGTATTTATATTATAACCTAAAATTATTTTCTTTTATCTTTTTTGAACTTAATTAAGGCTTAAATATTTTTCAATGCCCTTGTAAAATCAATAATTTTCTAATGTGTTGATAATTCGGACAGATTATCATCATGAAGTGGAATGGAAATAGGATGGTTGATTCATCAATAGTGTAACATCTCTTTTGTTTTTTTATAGTTCTTATTTTAGTGTAATGATGGATTTGGGGTGTTTTAGTGACCTTCATTAACCTTAGAGGGATCATATCATGGGAAGCACAATTTGGTAGAGAGTCTTTATGTTTGAGGAAAATAATCAGTTTACTTAAGGAAGAGGGAAATAATACAATTTTGATATATATATTTTTCCAAATTTTATTTTAGTATTATATAATTTTATAGAAATATATAAATATAAAAATGTTGAAGTTCACATCCCATGAAAATCTGGATATATATAGTTCATAATACCACACAACGGGGAACTTAAAAATATTATTATGATTCCCAAAACAAAAAATCAAATATCCAATAAGAATTTCACATACATTACATGATTACTTTCATACTAGCAATAGAGTCTCACCCTTAATTATTCCATAATTAAATAAATTTAAGGAACTATTGAACTACATACATTCCACAAAATATTTAGGTTTAGAGATTTAGATAACTCGAGAAATATCATAAGAAAATAAACCCCACATTCTATCTCAACTAATCCCTATTTTATTTAAGAATATATGAAACTACATAATACAAAATAGTTCTTCATTATCTCAAAAAATTGTTCATATAATCAATTATGTTTTATATATAAAGTTTAATAATTTCCATAAAACCCTAAATAAAGGAAAACATAAGGAGGTGTAAGGTCAAATGCTGAGAAATAGAAAATATACAAATGATGAAATAAATGAAGAAAGAAACACAAATATTATGGGATGAGTAATTATCCATTTTAATTCCCAAGTTAATTGAAAATGAGGTAATTCAATATCATTGAGAATAAATTAAAACGTTGATAATAATGATTAATGATCGTATACTTGTGTAGTTTATAACAAAAACAACAAAACATATGATTAAGGCCTTATACCATGAATGAATAACAATATTTTGAGCTGTATATGCCAAAACCAAAGATATATTGTCTAATTGTATATATTTATTGATCAAGGGGATATATAATTATAACCCCCATATGTGAAAAAACATATTTTAATTCACCCTAATTCATGATTAATTACATCATTTTTCACATAATACAGTCCTATAAGTTTGTTAATCCTGGTTTATTTGGGAAATTTGGTATATTGAATAATAATGTGACACATTGGAATAATTAAATTATTTAAAAACTCCATAATATTCCTTTAAAATTACGTTTCTCTTTTAAAACTACATGGAATTACCATTGGATGTACAAAAGAATGGGGTTATCTATAAAAAATAGTACTAGAATAATCAAATAATAACATTAGAGAAATAAGTAAATGCGGGGATATAAGGAATATAATCATTATATAATATGGGTGGGAATAATGAGATTGAACATCGATGAAAGAAATTATAGTATAACATAATGGAAACATGGTAATGTGGAAACAACATAAAACAAGAATTTATTAACAATATTCAAGGATAAAAATCTAGGAATTATAACATATTATGATTCAGATAACATCTCTTTCACCATACCTGGTACTTCATGAGATAAACACATTACCCAATGAATTTTAGTGAAATATAATCCCAGAAACACTCGTCACATTCATATGTTGTACCATAATTTGTGAGTCATATATACAATACAACATAATATAATTTTTCATCGCTTTTAACACCTAGATTAAAGAGTTTTGGTTACACACATGGAATTGTCAAATCAATGAAGTACATGTAAATCTAGGGTGGAAACTATTGAGTTTAAATGGGGTTGGTTTTTCTCTACATAAATTTCTAGCATGGAAAATCGAAAGATAATTTCAACCAAACAAATTGGTATTTAAATATTCATGGAGGGGGATAATGAGAGATATAGGTGTACCTGTCCACAATGAAATCATATTCAGGACATGATTTATGTGTAAAAACATATTCCATGATGAAAAATGTGAAATAAAATGGAACCAATTGAAGGATGTATTTGAACGGAGAATAGAAGTGGAGGAAACCTTAACATTAGATGGAAATTCTAAAAAGTTGGGAGGATCATCATTAGATATCAGAGGAACCATGGTATGTCAATATAGAGTTAAATACAATATAAATTCACCATAAAAGGGACTTATGTGAAGATTAATAATAGTGTGGGTGGGTAATTTAAGAAAAAGAGGTAATTATCTATTAATTTCTAAACCTCATTTATTGAATCTATATGAAAAAAATATAACCCTTATTTAGGTATTTACATATTTTTTCTACCAAAGATGAGTGAATTTTAACATTTTATAAGGATGGGAATTGGATATAAAAACTAATACCCTTGGTGATGTGGATGTGATTCATGTTCATAAAGAATTAATTTTAAAACATTGAAATATAATATTATTTTGAAGGATTCATTAAGAGTTTATAAAATTAATTTCATATAAAAAACAATTATTTTCTTGGTGAAGAATATTTTTGGCCATGGGTAGTCTTTAAAGTGTATATTAAATAAAATTTGGTCTTTTTATGATGTCATAATTCATTCCATATTTTTATACTGTATTTTCATATTACACAATAATTAAATTGTATAATAAAATGATGAAAAACTCAATAATGAATAATTTAAAGGTAATGATTCGGAAAATAATAATTACTTTTTCAAAATAATTATATAAATATGAAAGTGTATACTTTTAAATCCATTATCAATATTTATTATGAAAAAATTATTTCTTTTTATGATAACAATTTGTAACCCATATAGAAATTTTATTTACTTCATAAAAATATATTATAATTTATATGAAAATAAAAACATTTTAATAAGAATATTTTATTAAAATATCATTTATTTACAAATTTATAGATTGACCCAAAATATATTTCTTGATTTAAACTATATATTTCCCAAAAAAATAAAATTTTTGTTTCATCATATCATAATCTAATATTTATCAAAATAATTATTTAATCATTTATAATGTAAGAATACAATGTATTAATATGATCATTATTTTATTAAAAATAAAACTATACTAATTCATACAGCTATTGTCCTGATAAATATTCCCTTATTTGACCAGTGTATTCCTTATGTTTAAGGTGTGCGTTGCTAAGACATTATTTGGGTGGCTCGATGAACAATGTATGGGCCTTGATATTGATAATCATGAAAATATACCATAAAAAATTTATTCGTTCTTCCATTGCTGAATATCAAAATGGGATTAGTGAAATTAATATTCTAGTTATTTTGTCTCTATCATAATATAAGATAAATGGGCATCAAATGGTATGAATCTACAATTTTATGCCATATCTTATTTCATATGTATTAATTTGAATTTATTTTAACCCATAAAATATAATAATAATAATGGTAATCATCCTATAGAGACATAATAAATGGTCTATAATCTTACTTATCTTTTAAATGTGATAGGCTATAAATAACAATAATCCAAAAAAACCAAATATTTTAACATTTTTTATTTAACATAAACACAAAATGAAAATTTATTTATTAAAAAGATAATTTTTTTTATAAAACAATGGGTAGTAACATTCATCCAACATTTTGAAATTTCACCCTCAAAATTTAATCTCATAAAATAAAATAAATGAGGGTATTTTTATTTTATTTCAAATTCTTGTTCCTTTGTTTCATCATTAGAATTGTGGTTTCTCCATAAAAGTATTAATAACTTATTTTTCATTTCTTCCAAGAATATTGTAGTTATATTCTAATATATCTATTAGTTATTCTTCATATGAATGATTATTATCAAATGGTATAACATTTGGATTAATTATATGTGATTTGTCATATATGTACTTCCTAAAGAATGATACATGGAAAAAATCATGTACTCATGATATGTTAGGTTGGAGCTCCAGGTCATAGTCCAACACTCTGATTTCATAAATAATCTTAAAGGGGCATATTTATCATGGAATAATATTTCTATAATATCAAAACAAGATGATCTTCTTCCATGATGATATAAGAATGAACCCATTTTCGTTGATGTCAATATCTTATTCCCATTAATTATTGTTCATTATGTTTTTTTTTGTTGAGATTTCATGGATTTTTTAAAACATAATTGTATAAACCTTCTCCAACATATATTGGATATGAAAAAGTCACATAATATTCCTCTCCTTTACAGAAATGAAACATATTAGTGCCTGGAACCTTTTCCCACACAGAGCCTCATAAAATTCCATTTAAATTTTATAATGGAAACCATTGTTATATGAGATCTAAAAAGGGGAAGGTGTTGATACTGAAATCCTTGTAAATCCATTTAATAAGATCTCATGATTTCTTGTAGAGTTTTAATGGTTCTTTCATACAGGATCTCTATCTACCATTGATATACAATTCTAAAATTTAGGATTCTGTCCAATGATTTCTAATTTATTCTATAGAATACTTAGGTAAAACTCATATATTGATCATATATAGTAGTGTGTGGAACACATTCTAGTCTAAGCACGTCCTTTATAAATATTATATCGAGTTAATTGAGAGATAAATATTCCTTGATAACAATGAAATAAAATGTCTTTATAAGGTGATTGACTACCACTAGTATGGAAATTTTTCATGTAGATGTCTAGGTGAGTCCTACTATGAAATCCAGAGATTCATTCAATTATCATACATGAATGAGAAATGGTTTCTTCATATGCTTAAATTCCTATATTTATCCATGACCTTTTTAATACCTTGCATCAAAATAAAAATTATACAATTTCCCTCTTCATGTTATCCCATTAATTGTTTTTCAGTAGGTCTCTATACATCACAGTTCTTCATGGATGAATAGAGTTGTATGAGTAATTTGAATCATCTAGATGTTACATATATAGTTATGGTTTTGATAGGAAACATATCTAGGTTCCCAAAAATCTAACTCAATCTTTATAAAATTTGAATTCTATAATTATTTCAATCTATTTCTGTAGCTCCCCATATACCTTTTGGGCCACACTTACACTCTCAAGAATTGATGGTTGAGTGGTTATTTTAGTATGGAATGATGGAGAATGTTTTATCATTCCCATGTAAATCCTTATAACATTTTGAATATTTTTTCCATTTTATTAATCATCATTTATAGGGTTGAATGACCCGTTATACCAAACAAATATTGTACATTTTTCTCTTTTTCAAGGTAGAAATAGATTAAACAATCATAATCCTCAATCAGATCTACCAACATCATTTGAAAATATTGAGATCCATTTGATAATACTAAACATTGATATAAAAGTTCTATAATTTACTTCATCATTTTATCCAACCTCATGTTCTTCATTAGATATCATTACATTAATTAAAATTAATTGATAAATAGATAATGATGAACATAAAAAATCATCAAGAAGTTACCTCTTCATTTTAGGTTTTTCTGGGACACATATCTAGGTACCAAACTTATAACTCAATATTTTGAAAATTTGAACTCTGTAATTTGTTTCACTATTTTTCGTAGCTCAATGTCATCTTTTTTGGGCATCCCAGATCCTATCAAGAAATGATTACTATATATTTAAGGTGAAATATAGGATTAATATCATCTTATAATTCACATATATATCCATTTCATGTTTAAAAAAAAAATTTACCTTTCAATCACCATCTTGTATAGGGTTTCAAGATCAATTATACTATGATCATTTGGATCATTTTTTCCTTCACATGATGGTAATAGATTAAATAACTATTTCCCTTGATCATCTCTAACCACCTTCATTGGAACATATTGAGATCCCTATTTGTGAACATTTAAATGAGGATTTTATGATCTGTATATATGGTTTACTTCCGCTAGTAGATATAATGAAACCAAATAATTTTTAGAAGATTATTGAAATCAAATCAAGATTCTATGTTGGTTATTTCTACACTTGGAACTTATATTTGTGGTATTATAGGTTATTAAATTTTTATCTTTTATGTGGAAACAAACCAATCCATTTGTGGATTCATTGTTTAATGTTTCAAATCCTTCCCTTATTGTGGGTAATGCAAGTTTGTGTGCAAAGATTATCCTATTCGTTAACATTAAAAATTTTATCTCAGTTATCATTCAATATAAACATTAAACAATTTCATGTTATCATTATTAGTGAGATTTACAATTTTGATAAGATTCAAAATAATTATTGATAGTAAGCATAAAATCTAAGGAAACTATTGATATCCATTATAAATATTTTTCTACTCCATCCTTCATATTCTTGAATTTTTTTATGGATCCTGTGATAGAAATTTTTTAGTGATAACAAATCCCTAGAAGTTTCCAACTACATTTAAAACACACATACACTATAATCTGCATATATGTTTTCTATTCACATGGTCTTTAGTATGACATTTAAATTCTCTTCATGTTCCACTTTAATTTCATAGTAGAAAAGAATATTGTCCAAAAAATAGAAAATATTTAGTTGGGTAATCCCAAAATACTCCACCAATTTAGTTTTAAAATATCGTATTAGCATTAGTGACTCAAAATGGATCATAATGAATTCAAATTTCATGTAGGTCTTTACCAAAAAATATACTTGGGGATATTGGAGTTCTACACCTTTACATGATAATATCATAGCTGAAGGTCAATAATAGAGATGTATTTTGATCCATGCAGCTGAGGAAAAAATACATGAATCCATGGATGGTGATATTGGATCGTTATAGTTATCTTTTTGAGTTCATAATAAATAATATAGTAGAACATTGACCCATCCTTATTGATAATGATGTGGAACAGTGAACCATAGGGTGAAGCACCTGGGCTTAAAACCCTTTATCCCGATTATCATAGAGTAGTATCATTAACTCTTCATGTTAAATAGTGGAAAATATATGTGGATTATAGCTTATTGAAAAATATATGGTAATTAGATTGACTTATAACTCAACCACATGCCTTAAAGGAAGACTAATAGGAAAGACATCAATATATTACAATACATTGGGCCTATCATGGAGGATAATATTCTTTTTAATCTCTATAAATTTATCCAGATACAATTTATCATTAAGAAATAGTATCTGTCATTAAGATTATAATATAAAAGGATATGTATCCCCCTCATTTTCCATATATATATTCTGATTGTGATTTCCAATATGGAGGGTGACTTACCCTCTTGTAATTTTATGTGGGATTTCTTCAATAAAATATAATCCATGAATAGAATAACATGAAATTACACTAAATGGAGTGTCAAAAAAATTTATAGAAATTAATCCCAAGACTTTTTATTAGATTTTAGTTATATAATTGTGATCTAATAATTGACCAATTTTTCATCTTTAACGATAAATCATCATCCATGTTTTCCGGTGATGTTTGAATAGTTAAAGTAAACTTGTGCGATATGAAGAAGGCGTAGAACTATAATCAAATAGTTCATTCACTATTCTTGAATTAATTTATAGTGTATTAGTTTCCACATTATTTTTATGATCAACATAAATAATTATGATGAAATAATATCACTATTTACTTCAATTTCATTGAATTAACTTTCATATGTTTTCATTGATAACCCTAATCTTTTCGAGTTGATTTACATGATAAACTTATTCATTAGAGTTAAAACATTTTGAAATAAGCTTAGTGTGGACTGGAGAAATAATTCCATCCATCACTTTGGTGGGTTTCTTCCATCAACAATATCTACCTACATTACCTTACTTCCTACACATAAATATTTCTTTATCCCATTTAGGAAATATTTAGTAATCTTCATCAAACATATTTTAAAAGTGGGATGATGGAAGTTTTTTCCCGTTATGATATTTCTCCGTGACATATCTATATTAAAATCTATTATCTACTTTTTATCTCCAGAACCAAGAGTCCCTCGGGATACAAGAATGTTTATTTCTATATTAAGGGATCATTGTAAATCATTTTCATAGATTTCATTGTATTAAATCACAAAATCCATTCATTGAATATATTTTAGACTCCCAAAGATATTGGTAAAATTAATTTCTACGGAAAAGAAAAAAATTTATGTGCATAACGCCAATCTTGTGAGGTTTTCCTCATATTCCAAAATGGATACATAATCCTTTTTATTGGGACCAATGAATCTTTATATTTCTTTAGTCGGAGAGTATAAAAAAAATATTTATCAAAAAAGAATTTCATGTATTCTATCCAGTCCATTTTATAAATATTTTCTTTAAGTCTTATATTTATGGGAAATATCCATCATCGATGAGATTAAAATTCCTTATGATAATAAACCATCATGTACTTCTCTTAATGACTGAATTGAATTATAGGAATGGTCTTTGAAATAGTGCTAATCTATTATTCCATGATTAAGGTATTGTGACATCCAATTAATGTGAGTGTACAATTGAAACATTATATTCTTCATGGTTTTATGGGACTCTCTATTGATTCAGGTGTTTATTAAAAACATGATCTAATTTATAAGGATTTATCATGAAGTGATTGAATATTAATCCCATGACTTTGGTAATCTAATTTTGGAATCCATTACATTCCACATCACATTGGTTGATTACTTGGTTTCTCCAATTCTCAACTATTAACTAAAATTAATGGCAAATTCGGGATGTGAATTTTATAAATATTAATAAAATAAAAGAGAAACTATCAACATTGATGTGTTGACACATAAATAAAATATTTTCCTTAAACTTTGAATTTATATGTTTTTATCGGTATTTTAAATGTTCTGTTTCCTAACATGAACTTTGAAGGGGCCTGGAACACCTTAATAGGGGAGGAGAGATTTAGGATATCTACATTTTCCTCTAATGTTATATATATTAATCCAACATTGGTAGGAACCTATTAAACCTATATAATGGAAATTTTGTGTAAATTAAACATTCAGATACAGAGAGACCTCACAAATATTTTACATGATTCAGCAATAAGGTCTAATCCAAGGAGGATACACTAACAGTGTATAGGTCATTCATAAATAGCATAACATGATGTAGTTGTAAAAGTTAATTTTTTAGACACAATCACTCTGTTACAAGAACATTTCCTTTACATGATTATAGGTCTATCACACTCACTCCCTCACAACACATCTGTCAACACCCCCTCTAAAGAACCGTAAAATTCAATGGATATTTTTTCTTAATTTTCTTTGGGATTTTACAAGAACGCAGTTTCTAACAGCACCTAATTATGATGCCTGGTGTGCCAAAAATCATTTTCTGAAGTTTAGCATGGGTACATTCAGTGAACGAATAAACGGGTTTTCCTTACTTTTGAACCGGTGCTTGGAAACGAAATATGAGGACACCGATGGAATCGCAGCGCCGATAATTGCTTAGGAACACCTTTTTTGGAGTGGCGTTTTCACGGGTGTGGATACTAAATTTTGGGTTAAGTAAATGAAAAAAATAAAATGGGGAAACTAATTTATTTTATTTAAAGTTGTTTAACATAAGCTACATGGTTGAAGTGGGACCCACTATATCCTACTCCACTAGGTAGGATATTTTTGGGATGGGGCCCACATGAGCCCCACCTTTTAAACATACAAGAAACACTCACCTTTAATTAGGTCACGCACCTTCACCCCCCCTTTAAATGTAAGTCAACTCTTGGGTTTAAATTGAATATTAAACGCCTAATTAATTGGTGGTTTAAACTCCTTAATTAATTCAATTAATTTTGTTGATTCGTTTTTGAATTTAAAAACGTTTGGCATGAGAAATAAAATAAGACAAACACATATTTTATTAGAGTATTTGGGTTGTGAGAGGCTTGGGAGAAATCACTCAAAGCCATGAAGCACTCCTTCCTCAACGAAGAACACGAAGAACTCCGACCTCTGACAAAGGTTGACAAGAACGCCGGATCCTCGAAGATCGACGACACGACCCCGAAGAATCTTTCCTCCGTGACCCGACGTTCCCCCTTCCGCGAAGCCTTCTTCTGTGACGTGCAATTCCACGACGAGCCTTCGTTCAACTATGCTCGAGGTAGGGAATTTGTTTGTGATTGTTAGTGAACCCATGTTTACTTCCGTCTAAATCAAAGAACGAAGATCAAATAAATATTAAGTTTATCCGTGATGATTATGTTTTCGGGTTGGGAGTTCTTGATTATGGGGAAAACTGTTGGGGTTGATTACTTTTGTTTGTGAAAAATCCTTGGTCATTCTTCGTCTTTTGGGCCGCTTGTTATCAACATAACGGGAGGAGGTTGGACCACACGAACACGATGGACTCTCGTCCCCCTTTTTTTTTTCTTCCCTGCGGCATGAACAAAGGAGGCGTGGTGCAACAGAACCGTGCTGAAACATGAAAGAATGTGACAAAAAAGCATGGCGCCGTCGCGCTGCGCTGTTGAGGCCGAACGAAACCGCGGCCAGAGTCGGGGCTGCAGAGGCGATTTGAAGACTCCGCTTGTTGATCGTTGTGCACGGATTGACGAGAGATGACAAAGGGGCCGCAGAGTCTATTTGAAGCCTCTGTAGTGAAGGTAGGGTCTCGGGAGGACCGTTGGAAAATTCGACAAGCAAAACGTACCAACGGAGCGCATCCAGTGGTCCACGGAAAATCCTGCAGGCGGCCAGAGGCGGCGGCCGGCACTGGCCGGTAGCCAGGAGGCGGCGGCGCCCGGCGCGCCGCTGAAAAGGGCCGCCATGACTAATTTTGCGGCGACAGGTGGCTGGTCCCACAACCGCGCTTGTCCAAGGACGACGCGGCGCTGGGCCGCGTCGCTTGCAGGGACTGGCCCCCATGCGGGGGCTGCGACTTCAATCGGGGGGGGGGGGGGCTCCCCCCATGTCCGCTCAGCTCAGCTCGCAGAGCTGGCCACGCGGTCACGCGAGCGCGCCCGGGCAGGCCGCCTGGGGCGGGCCGGGCAGCGCCCTATTGGGCCGGACTCGAACCCGGGTCGGGACGACCCAGTTCGCGCCGACCCCGGGGGGTCTCGGGCCGGGTTAGACAGGGCCCTAACCCCCTATTTTCGGCCAGTTTCCATTCGAACACCCATCTCATGGGATATGGACCTCCGATCGATGCACCGTCAACTGTGATGCAATCCTTGGATCGAGACGGTCGTTTTGGTATATTACACTCAATGTTTCGGAGAACTTTGTGTATGGTCGGGTTGGTTCAAATATGAAACCAACCGGGCCCTTGGAGCGGAAACACTTATATCTTGAGCTCTGGATGTCCGATTGATGTGACGTATACTTTTTTGGATTCCACATAGTGAGACGGACATTTTGGAATACTTCGCTCGTGGTTTGGACGTAGTCGGAGTGCGGTCGGGTTGGTTCACACACAAAACCAACTGGGACCCTGGAACGAAAAAAGCCAATAACTCACAGACCGGGCGTCCGATTGATGCACCGTCTGTCTCATTGAATTCCTCTTGATGAGACGGAACTTCTGGCATAATTTTCCTTAGTTTTGGTTTCAGTTGGATAGTGTCCGGGTGGGATTGTACCCGAAATCCAACCGGGCCCCTTGAATGGTAAAACTGATAACTTTCAGACCGGACGTCTGTTTGACGAACCGTTAGTGGCGTTGGTGATCATGTTGAGAAACGGTCCCTATGAGTATATCCTATGTGTGTCTAGGGTACAGTTGAGATACGGCCGGGTTAGTTCGCACACAAAACCAACCGGCCCCTGGGACAAAAAGGGTAATAACTCACAGACCGAGCGTCTGATTGACGCGCCGTCTGTTGCGTTGAGACCCCTATGACAATGTGGTCCTCATAGATACTTATTCGTGGGACATTGTGATACTTGGAGTATCTAAATATAGATCATGGAGCGGACCCTCCCAGAGATGAGCATACGAAGTACGGACACCATGTAGCTGGATGAGACCTGACGACTGCTTGATCGAATCGACTTAGAATGATTTGACTAGCCCAGTGGAAGGAGCACTACATTGTTTGGGTGCAGACCCATGGCGGACGGAGCACTACTGAGCTTGGGTGCAGACCTGCGGTACTCGTCTAGAGAGTACCTCTGCATGCTATTAGGGGGCATGCACTACTGTGTTTGGTTGGCAGATCCTGGCTGGGAGCACTACTATGTTTGGGTCTCTGACCCATGGTACTCGATAGGAGGAGTACCTCAGCAGTCTTAGGTTAGTGAATAGTACCTTGGAGTCGTGACAGGATCATTGTACACTCCAGAGACGGGGATCTTCAGTAGTTACAGTTTCGATAATGAAAATCCTGGTTTGATCTGAGTCTATGACCTTTGTGCTTACCTCTTGATTGAGCTGGGTCACTTGATAACTTAGGTATATGTATGGGCATAATTGGGTAGTGGTTATCCATTGATTTCATAATATTTGTCTTTCCTCAGGAATTAGATGGGTTACTTGATAACTTAGGTATATGAATGGGCATATACCTAAGTAGAGGTTATCTGTTGAGATCTTCGTTGTGGTTATCCTTGTTGGATTTAGTGAGAACTTGAGGGTCTCAGGGTCCCTACTGAGTATCATTATACTCACCCCTGCATGGGATATGCCCGCACCTCATTGTGTTGGTTGCAGACGACGGGCAGTGCTGACGGAGGCAGAGTGTTCGAAGACTGGATGATACCCAGAGGTGGACCTCATGACGAGTCAGTATCAGGAGGTGGACTTCACATCGAGACGACACTCGGAGGAGGTTGACGGGCAAGAGAGTGGTGGAGGCAATCTGTACCTACCCTTCAGGTAAGATCTGTGGTGGATGATCCAGTAGCTGCGCTATCTATACCTACCCATCAGGTGGGACCGTAGGAGACGATCCAGGAGCTGTGCTATCTGTACCTACCCTTTAGGTAGGATCCTAGGAGGATGAACCGGAAGCTTATTCCTTTCTTCTAGCTATTTGTCTTTTTCTGTTGTACTTTCGTTCAGTTGTAGCTATACTTTTAGTTGGGTTTATATTCTGGCCCATTTACTTTTCAGCACTTTCTTTTGTACTCAGTGTTTTTCATCCGCTTGTACTCTATGGTGTTTTGTTGACTTTTATAAAGTCAATTCCTTCCCAGTTATCGGGATTCACGCATTTGGTGCTAGTCTCCTGCCCCTGGCCTATGGAAGGCGGGCTTGGGGTAGTCACATCACGGGCCCCGCGGACAGGTTGTGAAAAATTGGTATCAGAGGAGTTGTTTATACCACAGAACATATAACTATGATATTTTTATTTCTGTGAAGAAATAGTGTTAAAGGTGCCGAGTGTGGTTTTCAGTTCAGGGAGTCCAGAGTGGGTGCGGGCAGCCGACATATCCATACACCAGGACCCTGAAAACTAATTTCCGATTTTGTGCAAGAAAATACTGATTTTGTGTGTGTTTCCAGAAGTTTTTAAAATTAATATCAAACCAGGTCAGCTCACCAGGTAAAAATCATTTGACCATGTCATGTATGTTTCCTTCAGGTTCCCTTTCCACAGACAATTATCTAGAGCCCCTAGAGGATTACGTACTGACAGCCTGCCGAGCGACGAGGCTTTAGTACTGGGCCCTCTTGCAGTTGAGGCACCAGCGGAGGCACCAGCGGTACTACAATACGTTGGGCCACCGATGCCACCATACCCAACAGTAGAGAGTGCATGTCGCTTGAGCGCACATCACGAGTTCCAGCGCCAGAGGCCACCCAGGTTCAAGGGAGAGATGGACCCGCAACTGGCTAAGTATTTGCTGGAGGCTATGGTGGAATTTTTCAGGATAGTGGATACACCAGCGGACTTCATGGTGATCTTTGTTGCCATCCTCTTTCATGAATCAGCTGAGAGATGTTAGAGCCACTTGTTCCAATTTTTCAATGGGATGACATTCACATGGAATGACTTTGAGCCCTTCTTCAGGGTGGAGTTGGTGCCAGTAGCTCTACACCCTGAGAGTGTACAGGAGCTGCTTCCTTTGCCGCAGAATTTTTGATCAGTAGTCGAGTCATCTGTGGGAAGTATACAGATGATGCCGAGGTCCAAGAGGACCAGATCCAGGTGTATGAGGAGCAAGAAATGTTATGAATGCGGCAGGAAGGGTCACCCAGCAGGTGATTGTCCGACCCCCCGCACAGATGATCAGCAGGCTTTAGAGGAGCCACCGAGGAAGAAGCAGCGGTGGGTGCATGAGCAACAGCCGAGCAGTGGACAAGACAGTAGAGCTCCAGGAGTAGGTGGACAGGATCGGAACTAGTGGATACGTCCCTTGTACTTCTAGTTCCATGTTGCTATTGTATTTTTGTCTTTGTACTATGAGCTGCAGTAATAAAAAGACACTTATCTTGTGATTTTTTCTTTCCTGTCATTTGGTTCGGTTGATACTAAAAGGTCCCGGTTAAAACTTTTGACTTGACCCTCACTTTCGAGATTTCTACTGGAGGAGACCCAGAGACTTCAAACTGATGCTGACAGTGTGACTCGACCCTTGGAGGTGAGAGTGACGGTTGGATCTCTTGGTAGTAACATCGAGGCCTTACGATGTCATCCATCCAATGAATGCACCATTCATGCCAGGATTGACTGTATTAGGAAAAGGGAGTGGTTTATCCAGGGGATGATACTGATTTTATCTTTTCGGTGAAGGAGAAATCTTAGCAGCTCTTACAGATCGCAGCCAATGAAGGTGCAGATCATCCAGGAGCGGATGAAGACTGCACAGTGCTGTAGAAACAAGAAACTGCTGCCAGTCTCTGAGACATGGGCATGCGAATGTTTCAAAAAGAGGAAATGTTAAGGGCAGATAAATCTGTAGAGCAGCAAACATGGAGGTAGATCTAGGAGAGCAGCATGAGGTGGTGTACATTTCAACATGCTAAAACCACCTGCCTTAGCTGTCCCCACCAAGCTCAGGGAGATGGAGGGTAGGGGAAGAGTGTGGTTTCATGCAGTCGTGGAGTGTGACCCAATGGATCCAAAAATGATTCAAGGGACAGTCTGTGTCCACTACTAGCTGCCATTGTAACAAATGTTGATATGAATCATTCATTCCTTCCACGAATCTTGTTTGAGAACTAGAGTTTCCAGTAAGCCGTAGACTTGACCCTCGCGTCTGGAGATACCTTGGGAGAAGACTCGAGAATCACAGATACGCCGACAGTGTGGTAATACCCTCGAGGCGGGAGTTTCGGTTGGAATCTCTTGGTTGCAGCGTCGAGGCCTTACGACATTGGTTT
Organism: Viscum album; assembly: GCA_963277665.1. Taxonomy (NCBI): domain Eukaryota; kingdom Viridiplantae; phylum Streptophyta; class Magnoliopsida; order Santalales; family Viscaceae; genus Viscum; species Viscum album. The sequence goes on along the minus strand of OY728136.1, from coordinate 1,659,663,431 downwards.
GAGTATTGACTGGGCAATCACAGTTCATACAAAAATTGATAGTATTAGGAAAAAAGGTTGTGGTTTAACTACAACGTCAGGATGGGTTTTCCTTGGTCGGCGAAAAGGAACCCTAGGAAACACCAGATAAACTCATGCATTGGAGGGTGCAGCCGATCACTCTTGTGTCGGCCAACCATACCCTCGTGGAAGTAGGAGTTTTTAGATTCAGTTATTGACAGGAATCGGAGGCCACTTGAGTTCAAGGATGACGATCATGTCCTTAATCGTGTCTCACCTCGACGAGGTTTACGAAGATGTGGCCAAGGCGACATGTTATCTCTGAGGTTAAGTGGACCTTTTCAGGTCCTCAGCAGGGTAGGTGAGGTGTCTTACCATTTGACCCATCCACCTCAGTTGCACCAGGTGCACGATGGAATCCACGTATCTCAACTGGGAAGATACGCGCTTGACCCGACACATTTCATCGTCCATGAGGAGCTGGACATTGGCGATATGGGGACTTTTGCAGGGTTCCAGTAGGAGTTGAGGATCGACAGGAGTGGTCCTACGAGGATAGTCAATTCCTCTTGTGCACTTTTATTGGAAGTACGGGAACCTCCAGGTGAGCACATGGGAGCGGAAGGCTCAGATCGGTGCCCAATACCGCTTTTGTATCCCAAGATTGTGTTAAAGATTTACGAAGACGTAAATCCCTGAGGTGGGAGTAATGTAAAGACCTGTAAAATTTATGGAAAATTTTTTCTTAATTTTCTTTGGTATTTTACAAGAACACAGTTTCTGACGGCACCTGATTTTGAGTCCTGGTGTGCCCAGAATCATTTTCCGATGTTTAGCTTGGGTATGTTCAGTGAACGAATGAGCGGGTTTTCCTAACTTTTGAACTGGTGCTTGGAAACAAAATCCTACGACAATGATGGAATAGCAGCGCCAATAATTGCTTAGGAACACCTTTTCTGGAGTTGCTTTTTCTCGGGTATGGTTACTAAATTTTGGGTTAAGTAAATGAATAAAATAAAATGGGGAAACCAATTTATTTTATTTAATGTTGTTTAACCTAAGTTAAGTGGTTGAAGTGGGACCCACTATATCCTACTTCACTAGGTAGGATATTTGTGGGGTGGGTCCCACACGATCCCCACCTTTTCAACTTCCGTGAAACACCCACCTTTAATTAGGTAACGCACCCGCACCCCCCTTTAAATGTAAGTCAACTGTTGCGTTTAAACTGAATATTAAACGCCTAATTAATTTGGCTGTTTAAACTCCTCAATTAATTCAATTAATTGATTGATTCTATTTTGAATTTCAAAATTTTTGGCATGAGAAATAAAATAAGACAATCACTTATTTTATTAGATTTCTTAGGTAGTGAGAGGCTTGAGAGAAATCACTCACAACCTTGCAGCACTCCTTCCTCGATGAAGAACACGAAGAACACCGACCTCCGACAAAGGTCGACAAGAACGCCGGATCCTCAGAGATCGACGACATGACACCGAAAAATATTTTCTCTGTGACGCGACGATCCCCCTTCCGTGACGCCTTCTTCCGCGATGTGCAATTCCGCGACAAGCCTTCGTTCAACTACGCTCGAAGTAGGGAATTTATTTGTGATTGTTTTTGAACCCGTGTTTACTTCCTTATAAATTAAAGAACACAGATCAACTAAATATTATGTTGATACGATATGATTATGTTTGTGGGTTGGGAATTCATGATTGCGGGGAAAATTGTTGGGGTTGATTGCTTTTGTTCGTGAAAATCCTTGTGCGTTCTTCATCTTTTGGGCTGCTTGTTATCAACTTAACGGGAGGAGGTCGGTCCACACGAACATGGTCAACTCTCATCCCCCTTTGTTGTTTTGTTCGTTGCGGCACGAACAAAGGCGGTGTGGTACAACAGCACCACGCGGAAATAAGAAATAACGCGACAAAGAAGCGTGACACCGTCGCGCCGCGCCGTTGAGGCCGAACGAAACCGCGGCCGGAGTCGGGACCACGAAGGCAATTCGAAGACTCTGCTTGTTGATCGTTGTGCACATATTGAAGGGCGATGAAAAACAGGGCCGCAACGTCAATTTGATGTCTCCGCAGTGAAGGTTGGGTCTCGGGAGGACCGTTGGTGAAGGATGCGAGAAAAAGGGACCACCTGAGCGTGTCTGGTGGTCCGTGGAAAATCCTTCCGGCGCACCGCCGGGAAGGGCCGCCGCGACGGTAGGTAGCTAGTCCCATGGCCGTGCAGGACCAAGGACAACGCGGCGCCGGGCCACGTCGCTGGAAGGGTGTGGCCCCCACGTGGGGGCTGCAGCTTCAATCAGGGGGGGCAGGCACCTCCTCCCCCCCCTGTCCGCTCAGCTCGGCTCGCAGAGCTAGCCACATGGTTGCACGAGCGCGCCAGGCAGGGTCGCGCCGGACCCGGACATGGGTCGGGTCGAACCGGTTCGTGCCGACCCAGGGGGGTCTCGGGCCGGGTCAGATCGGGCCTGAACCCCCTATTTTCGGGTAGTTTCTATTTGAACGCCCATATCATGGGCTAAAGACCTCCGATCGACTCACTGTCAGCTGCGATGTGATATTTGGATCGAGGTGGTCGTTTTGGTATATTACACTCAATGTTTCAGAGAACTTTGAGTACGGCCGGGTTGGTTCGGATATGAAACCAACTGGGCCCTCGGAGTTGAGACGCTTATATCTTGACCTCCGGACATCTGATTGACGTGCCATCGACTTTGTTGGATTCCTTTTAGTGAGACAGACATTTTGCCTTACTCCGCTTGAGGTTTGCACGCAGTTGGAGTGCGATCAGGTTTGTTCGCACACAAAACCAACCGGGCCCCTGGAACGAAAAAGTCAATAACTCACAGACCGGGCGTCCGATTTACACACCGTCTATCTCGTTGAATTCCTATTGATGAGAAGGAACTTATTTCATACACCGCCTTAGTTTTTTTTTTAGTTGGATAGTGGTGGGGTGAGATTGTACCCAAAATCCAACCGGGCCCCTGGAATGGTAAAACTGATAACATTTAGACTTAACGTCTGTTTGACGAACCGTCAGTGGAATTGGTGATCACGTTGAGAAAAGATCCCTATGAGTATACCCTATGAGAGTTCGGGGTATAGTTGAGATACGGCCGGGTTAGTTCGCACATGAAACCAACCGGGCGCCTGGGACGAAAAGGCTAATAACTCACAGACCGGGCGTCCGATTGACGTGTCGTCTGTTGCGTTGAGACCCCTAGGACGAGGTGGTACTTTGAGATACTTCTTCGTGGGACATTGTGATACTTGGAGTATCAACCTGTAGCTCATGGAGCGGACCCTCCTAGAGACGAGTGTATGGATTACGGAGACCGTGTAGCTGGCTGAGACCTGACGACTGCTTGACCGACTCGACTTGGAGTGACTTGGCTAGCCCAGTGGATGAAGAACTACTTTGTTTGGGTGCAGACCCATGGCGGAAGGAGAACTACTGAGATTGGGTGTAGACCCACTGTACTCATCCAGAGAGTACCTCTGTAAGCTATTAGGTGGGATGCACTACTGTGTTTGGGTGGGAGACCCCGGCAGGGAGCACTACTGTGTTTGGATGGCTGACCTGCAGTACTCGACAGGAGGAGTACCTCAGCAGTCTTAGGTTAGTGAGTAGTACCTCGGAGTCGTGAAAAGATCACTGTACACTCTAGAGATGGGGCTCTTCATCAGTTACAGTTTCGATAATGAAAATCTTGGTTTGAGCTGAGTCTATGACCTTTGTGTTTACATCTTGATTGAGATGGTTCACTTGATAACTTAGGTATATGTATGGGCATATACCTGGGTAGTGGTTATCTATTGATTTCATAATCTTTGTGTTTCCTCGTGATTGGTATGGGTTACTTGATAGCTTAGGTATATGAATGGGAATATACCTAAGTAGAGGATATCTGTTGAGAACTTCTTTGTGGTTATCCTTATTGGATTTAGTGAGACCATGAGGGTCTCAGGGTCCCTACTGAGTATCGTTATACTCACCCCTACATGGGTTATGCCCACACCTCGTTGTGTTGGTTGCAGATGATGGGCAGTGCTGACGGAGGCCGAGTGTTCAAAGACTGTACGATACCCGGAGGTGGTCCTCACGACGAGTCAGTATCAGGAGGTGGACTTCACGGCGAGATGACACTCAAAGGAGGTTGATGGGAAAGAGCGCTGTGGAGGCTATTTGTACCTACCCTTCAGGTAGGATCCGTGGTGGACAATCCAGGAGCTGCGCTATCTGTAACTACCCTTCAGGTAGGACCATGGGGGACGATCCAGGAGCTACGCTATCTGTACCTACAATTCAGGTAGGATCCGAGGAGGACGATCCAGAAGTTTCTTCCTTTCTTCCAGTTGTTTGTCTTTTTCTGTTGTACATTCGTTCAGTTGTAGTTGTACTTTCAGTTGGGTTTATATTTTGGCCCATTTACTTATCAACAGTTTCTTTTGTACTTAGTGTTTTACTTCCGCTTGTACTCTGTGGTGTTTTGTTTACTTTTATAAAGGAAATGAATTCCCAGTTATTGGTATTTAAGCCTTTGGTGCTAGTCGCCAGCCCCTGGCCTATGGAAGTCGAGCTTGGGGTAGTCACGGCACGGGCCCCGAGGAAGGGTCGTGACACCCCCTCTCTTAGTAATTTGGTGTGGTCTTACCATGATTAAGAATTTTAATGTTACTTTAGTAGACTAGAATTTATGGATTTTTCAATGACTATTTGGAGACACTTCTGGCACCGTACTCTTGAATTGATAAACATAGAAGAACTAATGAAACTTAATATATATTCCCAATTCTAAGGAATCCAAACTCTCACTTGAACACAACACCTAATTTTGTGTGCGTCATTAAGGATTTTTTCAGGTAATATATCTTTTACACAACCCACATCTTTCTTATATCCACACCATAAGTTTCATTTTTTCATTATAGACATAAAGAACCATATTTTTGTTGATATATTGTGCATAAGTATTCTATTTAAAACAGCTTAATTTAGTAGATACACCAATTCTTCATTTGAAAAAATTATTAGTCTTGAATGGTGGTGGACACATAATTATATACATGGAAAACCATGTAAAAAATTTCCATTCATAACTTCCCCTTTCATGTAATACTAAAATTGACATCTTATTTGGTGTGTAATATCATATTGATCATCTCATGACTTTTGTATATTTTTTATGTGGTGAGATTGAAAATACACTTGAGAATAAGCTAATTTTGACATTGTATTTGGCATGTGATATTATTCCATGAAAAAAATACGTAGTGCGGCGCTTTTATTTTCAATATTTTTATGTGATTGTTATGATAAAAAACTTCCATGCAACATTTAGATTCACCCTAAATCATTAATGAAACATCCTTGGCAAAAACCAATATTCTCCATTCTCTAAATTTTTGACCCAAAAATTTGGCATGAACTATGAAACAACACAACCATAAATAGTGTTCTCATATTTCACTGTAGGATCATTAAAATTTCTGAAAACAAAATCAACCAAGTCTTTATTGACATATAAAAAAAATATATATCCATTTATAGTTTAGAAAATCATTAGTTCCATCAAAATACCATTTTGGATTGTTGTATGTCTTTAGATAAATTTAATTAAAAACCAAAATATATAAAAACATGAAACACGAGGGACAAATCATCCAACATTATAAGTATATGTGAGAAATGATTTGTGTAAAAAAAGAGGGGAAGATGAAATTGGGTTATCATGATTTTTAATTCTTAATGATTTCAAATAAAAGCTATCACCATTTCCCTGTAATGCTAATTTCTCATTGTTTCATTGAAGAATTACATGTAGTTTCTTCAGATCATTTAATTATCATCATGGTATAGAATCATTGCAAACTATTTCTTCATTACACCGAATTATCATCGTGTCATAGAAGTATTGCATGGTTTAATGAAAACTTCAACTAGGAAACAATATATAAAATAGAACCATTTGAATTTATGAATTCTCAATTTTGATATAAACCCAATGCTCTTGAATTTGTTTCATGTAGACCTAGAAATAAATCACTATGGATTATATATCATCCAAAAACCTATATAATTACCACAAATTAATTAATTTTTTCAACACAAATGAGGATAGGGGAACAATCATAACCTAATCATGCATAGAGAGGTGGATGAAAAAAAAAGATCATCCATCATTCCTCAAACAAAAATTCCACAAATACCATATTCAGAGTGTCATTTTGTTATTCATCGGTTCCAAAATGAATCATTTTTAATCACACCTTGGAGAAATATTTTCATATTTATGGGATATATGATCTCAATATGTTTTATATGAGAGTTAAAGTTGGATTTTATTGTAATACAGATCATGCTCTTGTTGTCACAGTGAATCACTATTTGAAATTTCAACTCAACACCAGTATCAAATAGTTGTTTCTTCATCCCCAATAGTTGAGTGAAATCTTTTAGACTAGATATGTATTTGTTTTCTACCATAGTATGCTATGTTATTTCTTGTTTCTTACTCAACCAAACCACACACTTATATCCAATTAATAATGTACCTCCACTGGTGGAATATCTATCCACTGTGTCTGTTACCCAGTCAAAATTAGAAAAATCTAACAGTTTATTATCTTATATTGTTTAAAAGTATAATCCAAAATTGATATTACGTTGAATGTATCACATTATTCTTTTAACAGCTATCAAATTATCTTTCTTCGGAATTGAATGGAAGTGGGCCATTTAACATGTGGGAAATATGATATATAGTCATGTTTCGATCATGTATAATAAGCTTCCAATGATTCTAATATGCATGGTGGGATATATAGATGTCCTATCTTCATGTTTGCCTTGTTTTTTCCAAACCAAAATTAGAGTCGACATTGGTATTAAGTTATGAAAAATGCATTTCATCAATAAATTAATTTCATATTTTCCCATAGAAATTAATGTGTAATCCTTCTAATGAATCAAATGAAGCCACAATAAGTATATAATTTCACCAATCAAAGAAAAATAAAATTCCAGTATAAATGTGATTTCAAAATTCTTCCACAGATCACTGTCTTTTTGCGAAGAGCCTATCAAGTTTCTTGATACTAGAGAACAAGTGCTAAGAAACCAAACGAATCATCAGGTAAATGTTCTATTGAGAAACCATAATATGGAAAAGGCAATGTGGGAACTAGAGTAACTTAAGATGAACAACCACCTAAGTCTTTTTTCGCAGTAATATTCTAGAAATTTCAAGGAGAAAATTATTTGAAGGAGGGGAGAATGTAACACACCAATCATCCACTATAAACTTGCCTTTGAATATTAGAATAGCGTGTGTTCTACGCAACATAGAGTTATAACAGACCACAAGAAATCAAAATGTAACACCCCAAGATTTCATAGTACGTTATTTTTTCAAAATAATTCAATAACTTGCACTGAACGCAACACCGAGTTCATGCACACCACTACTTACCAAACTAGTCGTTCAAAAGAAATTTTGAATAGTATTCACTGAATTTTCACCATTATATAATCCTTATAATTTTTTAATCCATATTATGAGTTTCTAATACATAATGTAATAGAAAATCCTTTTTTCAGATAAAAGAATAATTATTCAAAAAATACAAATTTACCACCTTTTAATGGAGAACCCTTTTTAAATCCAATATTTGACACATTTATATATGAAATTTGACAAAATAAAATTCTTATTTAAAATCAGGACATATGAATATAGTTTCCATAAATTTTCGGTGTTGTTATGATAACATTCATATTTGGGTGAATGGTGAAAAATACAATATTTTAACTGAAAATAACTTTTCTAATAAAAATAATTTATAGTGATAAATTATACCTTTTAATGGTTTTGAAGTATAAATATATTATATTTATATCATTTAATACAATTTTGGTCCTTATAAGTAATTTCAAATTTAAATTTGACATAAACGCATGTCAATATTCTGATAGTTTTTACTTTTTTAAAAACCCAATTTTTTGTTTTGACAACATGAATTAATTTCAAACTAATAAATGAAACTTCTATGATTTGAATTTCGTTAAATATACTTCATTTTTTAATTTTTAATATAAAGTTTTTTTTACGGTCAGTTTTGGGAATTTTTTGGAAGACATTCAATTTTTTATGAATATTGAAAAACACTAAGTTATTGTTTAAAACCAAATATTTATTTTAATAATTATTTATTTCATTTAAATTTATTTTAAGTCAAAATAGATATATAATACTTATATATGTTCAATTTAATTCATTGGAGTCATTTTATAATAGGTTTAGATATATAAGAATTTTATTGAACTTTTTACCGTCTTTTACCCACCTCCTATAAGCATATAAAAATTTGCATAAAACATTATTTTACAGATACTGTGAACTGAATTTCAAAAATTTGAGAGACACAGTTGATATCAGAAAGTAAAATGTGTTTCAATATGATAAAAGTATTTTTTTGGTGAATAGTAACATTTGACTTTTATTTACCAGATTAAAAGTAAATAAAGTAATTAAATGTAAACTGGATATTATTATTACCCTAACACATGTACTAATTCTTTTGGATAAGTGTACATCGACCAAAAGAAAACCTTACGAATAAAATATGTCTCTTTAGGTCATCTTGGATTAGATTAAAACATTTATTATTATTTAATTTATAGAATAGTTTAAAGTGTTAAAATCATGTTTTCATAACTGAATAATTTAAATATAGGGTTATAAATAGGATAAATTCGAATAAATATAAATTAAAAATATAATAATATTTCCTACATAATAATATTTTATTTATAATTTCTATACATTAAATAATTTAATTAATTAATGACATAATGATGATGCAGTAATTACCTTATTACTGAAATATTAAAATAATTGATATTATAAATATCCAAATAAATGTAATTTTAGACTTTTTAATGCATTCCACTAATTTTCTAGGTTAATATGACATGTTACGGTTGATTAGATAAATTCTTTTTGAAGTGATAATGTTTGTATTACATTCACAAAAACAAAATACAAAATAGTGTCTAAATTGATATAAATTAATTTTTAAAACAAGTATTGTATTATTGGTTGATATAATATTCCCAAAAATATAAGGTTCAGAAAAAGAGCATATTTAATATTATATATGTCATTAATGAACCACTTTTGGTTCTCTTGGTTTTTATAGTATTTTTTTTAACCATAGAGTGTAAGAATACAAGAAGACATGGTAAAAGTTAAATTACTTAACTTAGAGTAAAATCTAAAAGAAAATGATAAAATGGTAACCTAATCTTTTATAAATGTTATTGGATGAGAGTATTTCGACCCATCCCCACTTTATCATCTAAATAAATCAATTTTTATCCATTATAAACCGAATATGACTTTACTATAAAATAATATTTCAATCTTTTCCTAAGGTTTCACTAACCCCTCTTATAAAAGGGCACTCCACCTTCTCTCCAATTCACACCATCAATGCAATCTGGCTAAGAAAAACGCTACCCAAATATCCTATCATCAATCCTCCATTTATCTTAGAGGAATTACTTTGGTTATAAAGACATCTTATGGATCCCTTTTGATCATGTCAAAAGGAAGAACCCAAAGAAGAGGTAAATATTTCATCACCTCATTCAAGTTCTTTTCTTCTTCCACTTCCTCTTTCTCGGTTGATTCCATTATAAAATAACAACTCTAGTAAATTTTATAATCTATGACATTATAATAAATATGGTACAACAATATTCATTATTTTATCAATCCTATGAATGATATGTCACCATACATGGGTATGTACGGCTTACCATCTCTACGTTGTGGTGTAGTTGTTATTCAATACATTATTATTTCGATGGGTATAATAATGATATATAATTTATGTAAATAATAAATATAACAGGTCAATGATTCTGTATATATGATATAACAACTATTTATATACTATTTTAAATCAAAATAATGATATTCTCCCTTGTGCGTACGTACGGATTACTGTCTCCACGAAGCGATGAGATTCATTTCCATATTCACCATTCAACGATGATAATAAAAATATACATTATTAATAAGTATGTAATATATAACATAATGATGCTACTAAATATATATATATATGTATGTATATATTTATGTACTTATGTATATATTATTAACATATTTCCGTTCAATACGATATAAAAACAGAAACAACATTTATGCATACGTACGACCTACCATCTCTATAAAAGGTTCCTTTCATTATATATATATATATATATCTATTATAAATATTTAAATTCTAAATATATATGATATATAAATCAATTTTTATATTATTTAATCATTTAAATAATGATCTAAATTATATGATCCAGAATAACATGTTAAAACACATGTGATACAAAATTTATGATTACGCAAAATGTTAATTTAACAAGGAAATCATTATTAAATGGGTAGTATAATGTAATAAATGATTCATGTATGATATAATAAATATGAATATCGTTCTAGTATAATTTAATAACATACTATGGTCATTATACAGGCATTTAAATGTACCCTCGACCAAAGAAAAGTTCAAGGTAAGAGTTCATTCCACAATCTCATTATTATCCGTGATTGGTTATGTGTGTGTTTTTACTGGGACATATTTATTATCCATTCCCATGTTTTATAATAGAGTTTTCAAAAGAATTTTTTTTAAGGGACTCTTTAACTAAAAAAACAATTTAAATTTTTTAATGTTTAATTTTACAAAACCTTTCTCATTAATGTCCATGTTTTCAAAATGATTTTAAAGATTTATTTATATGGACATGAATATTTTAATAAGGGTAATTCCATTCAAAAGTTTCAAAGAGGTATGAGACACTTTGATTAATAAAATATCTTTAAATGTATTCCTTTATAAATTATATTACTTTTAAGTGTTTTCATGAAAAAGTGATATTTCTCTCAAAGAGTTTTACAAATAATTTTCAACTATGTCAACATCCGTTGAGGTATTTTAAATTTTTTTAAAGTTGATTGATTATGATAAAAATCATCCATATTTTATGGAAGGTTTTGTGATATGTTTGACTGTGGATGTGTAATTTTAATACCATTACAGGTTTATCGTTATTGTTTTTACATTTCATATGCTAGTTCTTATGCGCATGTTTATTTTTTGTTTCAACCTTTTCATATGAGCAATGTATTGGACATAGTAAGTGACGGGTGGAGCTCGCTATATCACTTCAATGCATCGGTATGTCTCAAGAGACAATTATATGTGGAATTGGCCAAGGTCTTTCCCAATTTGATATATGGATTTGGCCGAGGCCTTTATCATTTTTAGATGTCTTGGCCTACGCCTTGACAAAATGTTTCAGAACGTCTAGAATTTTATATTATCTCATTATGAAAATAATATTGATGTTTCGTGTGGTTATTTGACTACTATAATACACATGGATATGATTTATTATGTAATTATTTACACACCTCATGTTTCTTCTATAATGTGTCCATGATTATTATTTGTAAAGGAACGTGTTTCCAATTATTCACTATGCCTATTGTTTATGATATCTTCCGCTAAATTATTTTCCCATACTGAGCATCAAATCTCACTGCTTTCATATGTTTTATTTTCCCAGGATCCCAAGAAGTGTTTTATATTTGAAATTCATGGTTAATCTAATCGAACAATATAATTTCCGATGTATTATTTTTTTCTTGTATTTTATGAATTGTAATATAACATTCATGTTTGTTATCTATTTTCCAAGACTGCTAAACTGATCGGCCTTTCGTGACATGATTTCTTTTCCTTATTCCAATGTATTAATATAATTCACCAAATTTGGGAATCTAGGGTCGAGGCATTACATGGTGGGATATATAGATGTCCCATCCACATGATTTCCCTATTTTTTCTAAACCAAAATCAGAGTCAGCATTGGTTTTAAGTTATGAGAAATGAATTTCATCAATAACTCAATTTCTTATTTTCCCATATAAATTAATGTGTAGTCCTTCTTATGAATCAATATAAGTCCCAAGAATTATATAAGTTCACCAATCAAAGAAAAATCAAATTCCAATTTAAATGTGATTAGACAATTCTTCCACTGATCACTGTCTTCTTCCTCTAAATGTAATATCATCAACGTACAAAAGTACAACACATTTTTCTTCCACTCAACACATTATGTAGATGATATTATCTACAACATATATTTTGAATTTAAGAATTTTTAAATAAGAATCTAGTTAATAATACCATAAATGTAGTTCCAATTTTATAGCATAAAGGGCCTTCTATAATCTACAAAACATTTCTGCATCATTATCCATCATAAAACAAAATGTTTCTTCAATGTGGAATTCATATTTGAGAACTCTAGTTAATAATTCCATATTGACATCCATACAATAAAATTCTAATCCCTTTGAATTTCCATATACTGGAAAATCATGATCAAATCCAGTCTCTCTTTTTCAAAAAATATTTCGTCAACATTAATATCATCAATATATGCATATCCTTTACAAACTATGAGTGCGTCATTTCTACTCCAATTTATTTGATCATTGGGTTTTTTAATGATCATCTTTGATCCCACAACTTTTTGAATTTTAAGTATCTTAACAAGATCCCATGTCTTGTTCATTTAAATCTGATCAGGTTCTTCATTCATGGACTTTACACATGATTTTTCATTCATTACTTATTTACATAGGGTTGGTTCCACAATTGGTAAGAAGTAATAATGTGATTCACTCTTATTTATCATTGTATGTGTGGTTGTTTTCCAGTCCCCAATGATGTTGGATTAATCAATCTATTCTCTAATTTTCCCCTATGTGATTGAGATGAGGTTTTATCTACTAGGGGTTCATATTCTAATTCATCTTCTAAATCATCATTGTTTTGTAATATCTTGTTGTTCTTCATGCCTTTCTACATTTTTTCATATGAATCACTTCCATGTTAAATTTCAATTGTATCCTCTATAATATTATAATTTGAGATCTTTGAGATATTGGGGGTTTAATATCCAATAATTATAACATCCTCAATTTCCATAATTATTCTGACATGATTACTGAAACATTTTTAGGATTTACTTATCATTTTATATCAATGTATATTCATTCAAATCTATAATCACCATAAATGCCTTGATATCCTTGTTTTTTGAGATGAATCATTTACTTCTGAAAGCTAAAAAATTAGAGAGGGCTTCATTCCATGCCAAAACTCATAAAGTGTCTTAGTTTATCCCAAATAAGTTCCTGTTTGATTTTGAGTATATACTACAACTTGAAAAGTCTCTTTTCTAGAATTACATGCAATATGACTCTCAATCAGAATAGTTTTTTCCACATTTGTCACCTATCATTTGCTGCATTCAAAAATAAAATTTTGATATAGGGGTTTTTTGTGAATCAACCTCATTCTTTATTCCTTGTTTTTTAGGTAATTATCAAATATAATGGATGTGTATTCCCCTCCATTTTCAAATCGTAGAAGGTTGATTTTTGGGCAGTATCATTCTTTAATATTCAACAATATATTTTCATTAAATCAGCCACTTATTATTTCTTTCGTCTATTCCTAAAATGAGCCATTATATTATAATCATAAGTAAAAATCATGTTGTATCACTATCCATATGTTTCAACATCTTTTGTTGGATCATATACATCGGTGTGGATGAGATCAAGATGATTTTATACCTTTTATACTTTATCCAATATAAATTGTAGTCCATCATAACTCGCATGCAATAAGCACATGTCATTTCTTATTCACTCTTAATATTGAAGATATATATTAATATCTTTTTCTTAGAAATCATTCCATGCATTTTTTACTAATGTGACCCATCCTCTGAGGGAACATGTTGTTTTCTTATTCAACTATTATGTAATAAAATTCACTTTGTAATCAATATGGTATACATGACTATCGTTTTTTTCATCATTTCATGATAGAATTTCCTATATTTCATCTAATATTGCACCCTTTTTTATTTATTTTAACTTTCAATACTATGTCTTATAGTTAAATAAAAATTAAGAAATTGCAACGCAAACCATCCACAAAGCGAAAATCAGTTTTTTAAGCTCATAATATTCATGTTATGTACTTTTACTTACATTTATCATCAAAGCTCCATAATTGATAAATCTCATTATTCCATCATTCCTTTTATTAAATTTATACAATAAATTTTAATAACTTATCCTATGGGATGAGAATCTGCTATTAATAATTCATGTGCTCTTATTATTTGGAGGTTTGAGAGAAAATTATTCAAGGTTTGATTTCACAATTTTTCTCAATTATATATATGAGAAACTTGATTGATTAGAGGATACATATGGTGAGTCAAATTTCTTTTCCATATGAATTGGATTATCATACTCATGGTTAATAGGGTATTGAATTGTCTCTTAGTTCTACAATTATTTTTCCTACATTTTCTCTACATTAATGAATATAGTTATTTCTATATCTAGAATAATGAAAATAATATACAAATAAACTATGTCTTCTATATGATTAAGTATGTGGTCCCATTCATTTTTTTACATTCCAGTACTTCCCCATTCAAATTTATTTATGCCTCTTTATTGTATGACATGGTATAGATTTGATAAAAACATAATTGTTATTTAATAAGAGGCAATTTCTTCTCACATTCATTCCTTATCATGTATCCTTCTCTTATAATGTTTCATCACTTGTGATACTTTTTGGTTAACTATGAATAATATTCCACTCTCTTAAATATTTAGTTCTGACAATTCTTTTTTGGGACATTGGGCACCTTAGTGATATGTTAAATTTTTAGGCTGTCTTTATGTTTGATCATATTGTTTCTAGATATTGATGTTTTAGAAAGCCAAACAATTCCACTTTGTCCCATAAATAATGATCACTAATCATTCAAAACCTATTCTACTCCTTCTGAGCCACACTATGATTTCTTTAATATCTTTAAATTTGAAAATCTTCCAATAGTTAATTTATTCATTGTTTATATTGAATATGGTTTAGATTATAGTTTACTAAATAGAGTAACAACATCTTAATTATTCCCTAATACTAGATTAACTTTCTCCTCTTGTCTGGATGTATGTTCACTAATGACCTTTTTCATCACTATAATACTGTGATTAAATTACACAACATCTTATAAGTTTTAAATAGTTATTAATGTTTATTTGGTATTGCTTCTAGTTGAAAAATTTATACATTAATGCCAGTCAACATTGTATAATGAATATTTTTGGGTGTATCTCAGATTTCTATTCTTTTTCATTAACCATCATGCTTATCAACCGCACCCTCATGCACCACCTTCAGATCAATAGCACAAATAAATGAATTATCATTACCTTTTAATGAATGACTTTTCAACTTTAGCAATACTGGATTCATGGGTTCCAGATTTAAAAACTAATTGTTCATCATTAAAAAATTCTTTATCATCTTTATCTTCTTTAAAAATGAATCTCTTTCACTATTATTTAATTCATGATTTGTAGTGTCTATTATTCGGGAATCTTTTTTTGATGATTCTGTATACCCCCAGCATCATATTCATCTCCATTGAAATCCATTTAACATCAAAAGTAAATTTTCCCAACTGTACCCCATCATAAAAAAACATTAGTAATATTTCCATCATATGTCCCTTTTCCACTTTTGAATTTCCTTGAAAAATAGAATTATGTACACATTCCTCATTATTTTAATAAACACTATATCCATAAATAGAACACTTTTCTATGGATTTTAAAAAAAACTTCCTTGATTACTAAAGTTTTTTTCATCATTTGGATTGAAACACATTTCAAATGCCACCATATACCTTAACATATAATCTAGATAAATTTAATAGAGATCCATTTCTTCAAGGATTGGTGGTTGTATACTATATATTGGTGGAATAAATCTCTATATATTCTTCACAATATGAATTTATTTGATTTCTTTTTAATGGCATCATATTTCACCCACAACATCAATAATTTAATTAAACTTGTTATTTTCATTTTCTATTGGATTTATTTTCACATATTTGATCCTATTTTATGAAACCAAATGTTTAGCCTCCTTCCCATAGTTATCACTTCATATATATTTTCCAGTTTTACCCAAATAGACATGGATGATATGCAAATCAACAAAATTAGATTGATTTGATCAGATAGAGCTTTAGTAGGGGAATTATATGATTTAACATATACACCAAGAATTTTCTTATTGGTTTTAGTCATATACAATCATGTTTCATCAGTGACATGAATTCCTTATGTGGTAGAAAAATAACATCATTTACAAGAGATATTGTAAGAGATCTCATCCTATTCTTCTTAATTTGGATGTTGATTCCCTCAGAGAGAGAGACTCTAATAAAATTTACTGAATTGTCTATAAAAAAGATAAATGATTTAATAGAAGAAACATGTTTTCTCCGATACTACTTCACGTAAACTGGAACACCCTCATAGAGGTGGATTATGTTTGGGGGTCAACATGTCCTTCTAATGTGATGGATCTTATTACCATGTTTGTAAGAACATGTTATATCTATCTGATTGTAATGTATAGAAAATTAATCATTAACATGCATAGATACATCACATAAAATTTACATGTAATTTTATTCCATCAAAGAATGATTGGGATTTTTTTATGAATAATGAAATGTTTATAACTCCATGCTCAAAATAATTGATTATTGATGAGAAATTGTTATTTATACTGTGATTATAAAAGTATATACTATTTTTATACATAGAATGTGTAAATTATTCTTAAAATAAGATGGATCTAGATTATTAATGATTATAACTTCTTAATAAATTACCGTTATGGGTAATAAAACATCGTAGTATATGATTTTTTGGAAAAAGGATCATTTAATGTTATATATAATTAGAACTAAAAAATATTCAATATTTAGTCATTTGAAAAGGATGGATCTAGAAATCCCTATGTATGAAGAAAAATATTTTGTTTCATAATTGAATGTTTAAAAATAAACCCAATTAAAGAATAAATAGATTTATAAAGAATATGTATAGAATAAAATTATGTTTTTTAATGTTCTTGAGTTTATCCATTATCAGGATGGTATGGTAAAGTTCAGGAAACTATATGTGTTCATCCCAATTCATATTTGAATAAGGATTTTCTAGAGAAAGAGATGATTTATTCATTCTCTATTCATCTAGGAAGTATCAATATTTATATATCTATGAAATAGTATTTCTGTTGGTATTACAAGGTGAGAGATACCATAGAATTCATTTAGCAGTTCATGGAATGTCAGAATGTTAGGTCTAGAATAAAATATTCTATGGGAGAAAAATCTTACTACACATGCTATAATGGAAACGGGATAAAATCACTATAGATATTCTTTTGGGAATCCTAAAAATTTATGAAGTTCATAATTCAATTTGGGTTTAGTTAAATTGGAAAATTGAACTACCACACTTCATCTATATCAAATAATCCTTTAGTCTGGATTATAATTTAATGATAAAAATGAAAGAAGTGTTAAGGATCCATTGGGAACCACATTACATTGGGTTTTATTAGGATATGTGGTTTACTTAAATCTTATGATGAATTGATCAACATGATCTTGATATGAGGTAGATCAATATCATGATTGATTATACTTTGATAGATGTTTAGTCTCAGAAAAAAATTAAATCCCTAATGATATTTTGAGATCTTAATCTTTGGATTTCAATGGTGTTTGGGATAAAAACCATACTCTATTTGAATGTTGATTAAAAAAATTATGTTAATTGGAACCTTAAAATTGTTCCTTATGATTCCCTGTATGTTAATAAATCTATAAATCCAATATTATGGAATGAAGGTGAAGATTGAATGTTGTTGTGACTAGGGATAGAAGACTAAATAAAAAATAATATTGAATCCTTTTTGAAATACATCATGAAGATAATCGAAGGTATAATATATATTCTCTTAATCAAAATTGTGATCTTGGATTTTATGTTGGTGATAATGGGAATCTATAAATTTTCTAGGCAAATCATTTATGAGATTCGGGTAGAAAGGGAAACTAATCCCTTAGTATATTAAACCCTTTGAATTGATTTAACTTATTTGGATGGTATCTTATAATATAGTGATTCTAAAAAATCTCTCCCATGTCTATGATATGTTCTATGTATATCTCTTGAGGAAATATATAACTAACCCCTCACATGTACTAAATTCAGAGGTCATTACACTAGAGTGAGATCATTCTTATAAGGAGAAAATGGATTTGATTGTGGATCATAAGAATAATGTTCTATGAAAAAATACTACTCATAATGTTATGTTTTTGTGATGAAACACTAATTTGGGGATGATATATTATAACATGATGATATGTTGTGGAAAATCAACCCTCAATTTTTTATCTGAGTGATGAATATTGAGGATGAAATTCACATTACAGGGATATAATATTACAACCCCAGTATTTACTAACAATTATTTCCAAAATTAAATTAAATTTATTTTTTATTATGCATTACATGCAAAAAAATGTTATTCCTATGATACTTGGAACATTGATTTACCTTGTGTAACAGACAACATTGATTTTTATAAGATTCATTACATATTTTTAATATAGTTCTCTAAATATAATTATTATAACCATGAAGATAAACATATAGATGTGAATATTAATAAATAATTCTTTTAAAAACAACTATTACAGTTTATTATAAAGGAAATAAAATATAAAATAAGTACTTTATTTTTGGTAATTGTATTGAAAATTCTAGTTTCTCAAAAAAAAAAATTTATTTCCACTTATGGACATTAATAATTTTTTTTAATGTTTCATAAAGCTAATATTATTAAATAATTTTCATTTATTATGTTATGATTCCAAAATTATCTTAGGATGAATTTTATATTTTATTTATTGAAACTTTTTCATTTTTTGATCAGTAGTGAAAAATAAACAATATTAATAATAAACATCTATTCTTTAAAATTATTTAAAATTTTATATTATATTATCATATGGGTTTAATGATAAAATAGTTCAATACTATATCTAGTAATCCAATTTATTTAATTTTTCTCAATTTTTTTTGAATTTTTATATACACACATATCAATCATTTGAATATTTATCTGTTTAAAACGTTGTTTTCTCACCACAACTACGAGATTAATTTTAATTTTTTTTAAAAATATGTTAATGAAATTATAATTTACATATTATGAAACATAATAATTTATATTATATAACATGATCGACATAATTATTGATCCAAATAAATAGTAAAATTAAAATACCTATTTACCATGGTTAAGGTAAAAATGGATTTATCCATGGATACACAAAAAAGATCAGGTTTAAAACTAACCCAAAGAATTTACAAAATAATCATTATTGATATATAAAAGACATTTATCTTCTATTATATTTAATGGTCTATTATAGGATCCTTGTGACAAGAAAAAATGTGTGTGGAATTATTTCAATAAAAAATATTTCATGTGTGTTAATCACCTCACTCATAAATGTTTATCCCATATCATATCCTCTTCACAATAAAAAACCATTTTTCATCAAATAAAGTCTGATATCACTTCCCATATTTCCTCCACTCATCAAAGATGCCTTTTTTGTACATAAATCCATCCAAGGATGACTTTGGTTAAAACCTATGCCTGATAATTGAAGAAGAGGTAACACTCATGACTGATCATTTTTGTTGTATTTATTTCTCCACATCTATAAATTATTATTATAACATGGTGATATAAAAATCAATTAATTACGAATAATAATATTTTTTAAAATTTCTAGAACCTACCACTATCTACACATCCATTAAATGGGTAATAAAATCATCGTTCGTGTGCACGGTTGAATAACACCTCACAAAAAGATGTCATATGGTTTTCCATTACCACCAAAAGAGGATGGTTATAATGATTTATCAATGTCTTATATATGATATATATTATATTTTTATTCATCTATAATAATTATATCACAATACCCATATACATTTGTTATTTTGGGAATATGATGATGTCGCTCATGTGTAAAACTGATTATCACCTCATAGAGCGATGTAATCCATTCATGCTTTACATGAAAGGTAAAAGAGATTTTTAAAAATATAAATATTAAATAAATATTTCATAAAAATTATCTTGTATTGATAATATATTGTTTATCATTTTTTATTCATTTCGACAAGAAATATAATAAACATTCATGCATACATAAGACCAACCATCTCCAAAAATGGTATATTTCATTTTCAATCATGAAATTTTATATATTAAAATACATACATCTATAATTAATATATATGATATTTTTATAATGGTTAAAATTTGTTATATTATGAATTCATGATAATAGTAAGAAGGAAAAAATAATCAATCAAAACAAATATTAAAAACTATGCACTTATTGTCCAAAACATAACATTACCATGGAATTTTAAAAAGAAGAGTAATAAAAATTCCTAATTAAAAAACATATGGTTTGATATATATAATGTATTTTAAATATATATATTTTATTCTTATAATTAATATAATTTTTTTTAATGTTTACAACTGAAGTCAGTACTTGTGGTAATGGATTTTTCTCTCAATATTCATTCTTTGAGATGTATGTTATGTTATACACCAATATTCTTTATGGAGGTGTATATAGAACACATTTATAATATATTTATTGGATTTATTTATTATTCAGATATTTTTTGCTCCATATTAAGTTATAACTTCATGGGACTTAAAAATTAAAGTTTCCGAAGTGGCAATAATTTCATGTGACAATCTCATCTTTTATGTAGATAATTTTTTATTATGTTTATAATGATAATATAATAAGATATATCTAAAAATATACTCATGAGATTTAAAATAATCTAATTATTATGGATATTTCCATGTTACATTAACTAGTTACAATCATTTATACATTAAATAATTGAGAATTATTTTATGAAAACCCGACATTATTTCTAATTTCATTCGAAAATCAGTTTTCTTCATACAAATTTTTTTATAAACGATTTTAAATTTTTTATTCTTATAAAATGACTTTTAAAAGAAATATATTAACATTTTAAATCATAAAAATAATCTTTTCTATTATAAATCTTCATTTCATTTTCAAAATAATGACTATTTGGAAATTTTAGAGATCATTTGAAAGTAACCTTGTTATAAAATATAAAACATGAATTAATCCTCTCACCATCATGAAAACTATATTCATTGAATATTCCTATATATTTTTTAAAGGTTATTTTAAAATAAAAATATTTTCAAAAGGTTCATCATTTTAAAACGTTTTTTCAATGAGGAAATTAAATTTCCCCATATAAATGATTTAAATGATAGATCAAAATAACATTCCATATAAGATGATATTATTTGATTTTTGGTATGCCATAAATGGGATATTATCCAAGTATAACATTCACAAATTTTCTATTAATGGTTTATATTTATAATGATCTGATGTTTATGAAACCTCTTTCTCTTCCATGGGTTATACCATGATAAAATTCCTATGAAACACAAATGATTTTTCACAGGATATGCTATGATGTGATAATAAAATGATTATGAAACATGTCTCTTTTAAAGAGATTATGTTATGATTAAATTTTCATGAAACCAATTTCATTTCATTTGATATGATATGATGAATATTTTATGATATTGTTGCATACAAAAATATGGTTTTATCTTTGAGATGGGTAGGATATATATATCACTCCATTTCATTGGTTATTGATTTATAGCTCAAAAGATAGATAAGAATGTGGTGGAGAGTGAAACTTGTTTATTAAGGTAATTATTCCACTATGATGGTCTAGGGAGTGAACCATGAGAACTATGATGGTTTTGGAAGTCAACCCATTCAACTATGATAGCATTGGAAAATATCATAGAATATTCTGGAAGTTAGTTTTTATGTATATGTGAGTGAAAAATGTCTTATTCTAATGTTTTTACCTCTTTGTTCATTTTCTTCGATTCCCTTATGATTCATCTATTATAAACATCTAATCATTATTCCAAGACCAACTATAATGTAATTTTAAATGGTGGATGTTTTTTTAAAATGTTATGCTCATGTGCTAATTCCCTTATGTTAATGTTATGATTATGTATCTCCATTATTTACCAATACTAAGAAAATGAGCATAACATTTCATATTTTTCTATTAACCTTTTCATGAGTAAATTTATTACGTTCGATATGTCTATGAAGGGTTAAAGTTATAGTGATCACAATGGGTGATGATGTAGGTTTCATATGGCGATGTTTTTTGAGTTTCCATTTTTCAAAATACACTAAATTTTTTTGGTCCTTATATGTGGTTATGTTTGATGACATGATTACATTTGAAAAATGACATATTATCTACTTATGATATGCCTAGTTCACTATAAACATGACCCATAGTTGTACACATGGTTGATATGAAAAACATGTGTGATCAAATCCCCCCATTTTGATGTAGGTTTATAGTTAAACCCTTGGTGAACATGGGAATTGGGTGGATACTGGTTCATAGTAAAACTAGATGGGAACATGACCCCCAAGTGGATGTTATGGATATTTCAATGGGTATATAACCTTGAGATGTCAATTGGAATTGTGTTAGGTATATTACCCATTGTCATGAATGGTTTGGTTGACTAGTGATCAGGACATTCTCAAAGAATCCCTAACACTGGATGAATAATTTTTTCCATCATTCCAAAGGTTACCCCATCCCCTAAATTTGAGGTTTTGATTTTGGATTTGGTTTTAACGATTTTAATATTTTTACTTGAGTAGTTTTAACTAGAGATAATATTCCTTCACTTTATACAAACTTATTATATTTATGGATTCTATTGGTGGTGCCCTACTATGTTGTACTCACACTATCATCAGGCCAGCATGGTACTTGGGTATTAGGTAAGTCTTCACATATTATGTTTTAATAAGGCCCATGATTTCAAGATAATTCAAGGGAATCTCACATTTTAAAAGAGATTGGGCCAGGGTTAGGATTAGGTATTGTAGAGTATATTAATTTAAGTTTCTTTCTATTTTAGCATTATACTTCTTTTATATTTATATATGTGATCAACCGAGTGGGACATCAATCTTGTATGCCCTTTTTTCATCATTTTCATTTAATCATTATGTTTAGTATATCTTTCCATCTTCGTGATATAATTAGTTTTTTACATTGATAGATATGTTTTAGTTATTTATTTATTCTGTTCACTGGGATTCATGGTGTATAACTGCCATGCTTCACCTATGTTGACCATGAATGCTATTTGGAAGCCTCTAGAATCTAGGGAGGAACTCCTTAAATAACATGGTGGGCTGGTGTGGTTACAATTCATAGTGAGGCATAGGTGGAGGATACAATGTGGTATTTTATCTTGCTTTAATATTTCACTGACAATTTTGGGATTTTGAAACATGGAATCATAGGTTTATGTTGGAGACATTGAAAAATACCATACTAGTGAGTCAATAACACCTATTACTATATGGATACAATGTTACAAAAGGCATATGATATACAGATATTGGTATGCGATGTTAGAATTGATATCATTTTCACCATATGTGTCATATATGGTGTTTATGGTTGATACTATTATATTTTTTTGACTATTGGACCATTGGAAAATGTTAGTTTCTAGATTTCACTATTGGACGATGTAGGCAAGATGAAAAACTTGTATGATGATAAGGCTTGTAGAAACTAGATGACATGTATTCTGTTTTGGGTAAGATTTTATTCTCAGAAAAAATATTCTCATGTATTTAACGATTCAAAAACAACCCATATAGTGTACAGTCACTTGATTCATGAGGCATGTAATTGACTAGGTAGGCTATTAAAGGTATATGATACCTTAATGGGAAAGATTTTGTTGGATTTTGTCAACTAGGATTAGTTTTTTGATGTGTATTTAACAATATATATGTAATTTTTTATATATGCTAGAAAAAATTATATAAAAAATCATTTGACTGTGATTTTCATATGTATAAATCATTCAAGATGGTGATGTCGACTTTGATCATGCTGACCAAGATTAGCGGATATTTTTAGGGGAGTTATCTCATAGGTGGGTGCATGGTTTCAAATAGTGACTACAATGATTTTGGTTGGAATAGGGTTATGGTTATTATGTGAAACCCCAGAGTGTGGGGATAAAAAATATTGATGTTGTAGGGTTTGAGAAGGTTGTACTGTGTACTATCACATGACTTGTGACGTATTTATGAGACCCGTTTTATGTTCAATGTGGTTTTACCTATTGACCATGATGTGAGACATGACCTATAGAATTATTGGAAGACATAGAGATCATAAACATCAGTTAGAATTCATCTATCTAGAAACATACTGGATCAAGGGTGAAACTTTAGTGGGTAATCATATGTTTATATTCTCTATATATATTGAATATTTAAGATGGCAATTCTTGCTAGAGTGGTTAATGTGAGGTGCTAAAAATGTAGTTTCTGAGTTTGGATTCTTGGAGGTTTATGATATGAGATTGTTGGGATCAGTTAATCTGATAAGGATGATGGAAAGGGGTTCCCTAAAAACGAGAACACCATACAGTATGTTTAAGGGATTTCATGGTGAATTCTTCATTATTAATGGGAGGTTAATAACTAAACTACTATTTCATGGTGTTAGAGCAGGGATGAAAGGGTAGAGATAGTCAGGTGGCTAGACCTAACTGTATGGTGTTTGCTTAAAAACAATCCTAGGAGTGTACCTAAATGTTTTTTGTTATACTATATCATTCAGGTGGTCAGTTATAATATTAATTAGACAAAAAGTCCTCGAAGCATGGTAGAACACCTATTGTTTTGGAATAACAATGAAGTAGCAGGAGTTCATGAAGTGTATCATGGAATAAGCCAACTGTCCATTTTGATGTTGACTACATAAGGTACTTCTGGTTGTCAGGATATGACACGTGGTAGTAGTAGCATTAATGGTTTTTGGTTTTGTGTCTCTAAATATGGTGATACGTCACCCCTACCCTCAGTTTGATGGAATATGAAATGCTTGGAAAGTGTGAGATGGGATTGGAATTTTTGAAAGGGAGTGTGAACCCATTGATTTTATTTAATTCCATGGAGGGATTAAACCTATAGGTTCACAATACCAATTTTAATGTGGATTTGAGTGCCATGGGATGTTTTATCCTTATTTTTATATAATGGAGAGGTCATAATTACTAGTTAGGCATACTTAAATTAAGTACCTGGAACATTGAGAAGTCGTGTATGAGATGAGGGCGAGGGAGTTTTTGTTTAATGTTTATAGGAATAGAGTCCTAATGATTATTTATGAATTTAAAATGTCCCTTAGTGGTATGAGTGACATTTATAATGAATTTTTACATTGACATTATCGATGTTGGAGTGGTTCTAGGAATGTGTTTCTCCAAGTTAGGAGGGTGATGTTAAAGAAGGGAAATATATATATATATATATATATATATAGTCTTTTGTGATCCTAATGAGGATTCGTTCTCAAATAATTGCATGAATAAACACATATAGTGGTTATTACAGTAGTGACCAGTTGTATATGGTGACCATCATTTGTATGCATTGTAATGGATAACATGGATGACATTTCAATGGGACATGGATGTGGAATGCATTATAATTTTGGTTGATTCTTTGGAATGTGTGATTAAACAACTTCTAACTATGTTGTTAGACTATGGATTATTCATGGTACATGATTTTCTATTTTGGTAATGTAATGTTAAAAAATTGAGCTCATTTGGCAGGGGTCCTTGTATAAGTGATGATCGACCTGACCTTTTGTGGATAGGATCATGGGTGCGTGGAACCAAACATTTGGAAAATCATTTGTCCATAAAATTTTGGAGATAAAAAATAATTTTTTCAATTGAGTTTTTCTATTAATGTTGGGTATAACCTAATTTACTATTTATGGGGGAGTATGAGGGTCATATTTAGACTCCTAATGAATTGGGAAAATTCTGAGTTTTTGGATCAGATGTTTGTATGTGCTCTTATTGGGGTAGGGGAAGAGGAATAATTTGGATGGGTAGAATTTAAAACATATAATTTTACTAATTTTTTGGTAGATACAATGAAGAATTATTTTCTAATAATCAAAAGATGCATCTTGGGATAGATTCATTATTATCAGGTAAATTAGAAGCACAACACTTGTTGAAGTTGAGTGTTTTTAATAAATTTTAACATTGTGAAGTTCAAATTATGACCTCATTTGTACCTAGGTATAGTGAGACAAAAAATTTATAAGGTTCACTATATAATATGTGTTGATATTGTTGGTTATGAATCAATACATTTTAATGAAAATATTATATGATTTTGCACTAAGTTAGGTGATTATAATTTTTACAATTTGGTTTCTAATTAAGAATGCAGAGTTATACATGCTAGGTTATGGTTGGTTTTCTAATGTTTGGATGTGGTAATATAGGATACATGTTGAATGGGTTGTTGAACACTAATATAATGGATCAACATGAAATTATAGGGGTTTGGATTGTCAATGTATTAGAGTTTTTTTGAGTGAGATAAAGCCCACAATTATGAGAACTATAAAGTAAATGATTAGTTATATCATGAAATGAATGTACATAAGAATAGATGTTCTCAAGAATGTATAAAAATTTATTTTTAATGATTATTATGTGCATTGGGACACTTTTTTTTATAGTGGAGAACCACAAGCTTCATGACATGATTAAAAACACATTTACCCTTAAAGGATAGATTGAATCTATTTGAACACGGTTGAAGACATGATTATATCGAGACAACATGTTATAATGGATGAAAATGATTTAATGGGATTGGATATTCTATGGTGGCGTGATTGTAAAACTTGTGTCTATGGTATTTTATATTTTTTTTGAAGGGAATAGTATTTTTTAATTATTAGATGGTCTAGATTTTGATCAGATTTTCAATAGAGAATTCCATAGCATTGGACACCACCAAAAAATTTTCATTCACCTAGAATAAGTATTGTATGGTATTTAGAGGAAATGGTAAAAAACATAGGAGGTATGTGTGTCTAGGGTAATTGTTTACAGTCACTATCCAATAGTTGGTAGGCCATCTAATAACTGATTTCTTTTCTAGATTGGTGGAAGAACTATTAGGTGGACATTCTAGAGAATGGGCTAGTACCAAATAATTAATGGACCTTAATGGGCAGAAATTAATATTTTCTTCCTAAGGGTTTTAAATGGGACCCCATCTTATTCCATTTCCTTCCCTCATGTAGTAATGGGTTATACTCCCCTTATTATCCCATATAAAACTGTTAAAGAGGGGTTTTTTGGAATGGGATTATGGAAAACTAATATATTTCTTTCCCACTATAGTTATATTCCTTCCAAACAATCCACATAAATGTAGTTTTTTTCAAGGATATTGGATTTTCACTGATTCTACGAGAGCATAGTTGAATTGGTCGATTCACAAGGGTCTTTAGTAATATCTCGTATGACGAAATATGATAATGATGTTTTATAACGACCCATACTTTACATACATTGTTAATACTTCAAAATTGAAGCACACTTACTACAACATATGACAAAACCTCAAAGGACCGTATAGGTATAGTGTCTTTAGAAACTGGGAAACATAAACAACTGGTTCATAAATCTTCTACAGTGTCACCCATTTATTTCATCATATCTAGTGTCCCTTTTAGCATATTCTACTTAATATCCATCTTCCTGACCTGGGGAAAAGAAAACATAAAAGGGTGAGCTCAAATGCTCAGCAAGGCAAATAAAGGAAATAAAAATCATATCATATCTTTTTGAAAATCTTAACCTGCAAAAGAGATCATAAAATCATAACATGGAATAAATCATATAAGTGAAAATGAGATCCCCATAATCATAACATAAACCTTGAAACTTTGTGGCATGCACACATAATCATGGAAAATCATTTCTTGTTAGTCATGACTCATTGCCAAGACTATCTTAGTGGACAAAGTCCCTTTCTGAACCGAGTCACCCTCGTTCCAGTCCTGTTTCACTGAACCGGTATAACCTACTGTTCCAGCCATGTCTATCTCATGAGATATAAAATCTTTACCCAATGCATTGGAGGGAGATATAGGTCCCACCTATCTTATAATGAATCCTTTCTTATGTGTGCCACATAATCATAAACCATACATCATAGCATAATCCACGTAATAAAAATGGGATTTTTAAACAACATGACATCATAAAACAATTCATATAAGATTATGGAATTCATAAAAATATATCCATCATAACATAATCAAATCCATGTAATAATAGGGATAAAAACAGAACCCTTTTATTATCTTAGATAGAAAATAATTTTGATAAAATACTTGAACTCCATTCTTGAGGAAAATATCCTTTCTACTTCAAAAACATTTTTCCATTCATAACATGTCATACGACTTTAAAATAAAAGAAGTTGATTTAAAATAAACTTGAAAACTTGTAAAGGAAGTTTCTTGTAAATAATGTTTTAAAAATCCATTCATGTCGTTTAAGTTAAAAAAACATTCTTCGTACTTTTGTCAGAAAAGTCAAAAAGTACCTCATACGAAAAACGACAAAAGATTCCTTTCATACATATTACTAAAAACTAACCGAAGGGTAAAAATGGATTTAAACAAATGTAGGTGGATGGAAATAATATTACATATTGATGAAACATGGATGTGGATGATAAAATACACCCCAGTAAATACTAAAGTATAAACAATCTCAGATAAAAATGAGATTGTGATATTTCCCTTACCTTAGGTCCGATTTGCTTTGTACATGTCCGAAGCTCCTGTATAATGGTTTAAATAATGTTATTTACTTATTCCAGAATCATACATATTGATATGATATCATATATGGTCATATTCTTAGATTTTTGTTAGTAATATTTCATTGTTACTTGTTACTCGGGTCTTTATTGCCTTTTGATCTTATGCGTGTTCTTATTATTCTTTTAAGGTTATATATACCTCATATCCAGAATGGTATTAGTGTAACATATATCATATTTATTCATTCAATTCATTTATATAATTACTATGTAATGATGATCATGTAGAACGAGTCGCATCACATCATGGAGACGGTATTCCGTACGTACGCACGAGTGATGATATCGTTCCTATGATCATGGAACTGTATTGGAGTATATATATATTATTTCAGTATCAATATTACTTTATAATAATCATAAATAGTTACTCATTACACCATTATACCCATCCTTGTAAAGTGATGGTGGAAAAATAGATTACACCACGGCGTGGAGATGATTTTCCGTACGTACGCACGCGCGGTGATTTCATTTTTCGGTGGGATGGATAGAAGGTGAATTAGGGTTGTTTTATATTTATAATAACATATCAGTATGTAAGTAATACTGATGTTATTACTTTATAATGAAACAACTAAAGAAGAAGAAGTTGAAGAAGAAAGAAATTGAAAAGATCGGTAATGGATATTACCTCTTCTTTGGAACGCCTCTTTGAATCCTCCACGTAGGGAACTAAGATTGGTCTTTGAAGATGACCAGGACCTCTAGGATTATTATAGGTAAGTGGAGAGGAGAAAATGGTAGGGTTTGTCCGAGCTTGAGTGCTCAAATTGGTGTGAGGAGGAGGGGGAGGAGGTGCCCTTTTATAAGGGAGGAGAGGGGCACCTTAGGAATATCTCAAAATATTATTTTATATTAAAGTCAAAATCGGTTTATAATGGTTCCAAAGGGTCTTATTTCGAAGCTAAAGTGGGGGTGGGTCTAAATCCTATCAACCAATAGGATTTAGACAAGTTTAGGATATTATTTTAACCTTATCAATTAGATTTAACTCTAAGTTAAATAATTTAACTTTTACTGTGTCTTTTTGTATTCTTTCACTATATGGTTAATACACTTACTATAACATGCCAAACGAACCCCAAATTGTTTATTATTAATATATATATCCTTATCTAAGTTATTTTGCCGAACCTTATATTTTTAGGAATAAAATAACAATTAATAATATAATATTTGATTTAAAAACTATTTTGTGTCAATTTTGAAACTATTTGATATATGATTTTTGTGAAAGTCTTAACAGAATTATATGTTCGAATAAAGTTGATTTTATCAACATTAATATATCATAGTAACCTAGAAAATTAGTGGAATTCATAAAAAGTCTAAGTTACATTTATTTTGGTGTTTATAACATCAATTATGTCAATATTTCATTAATAAGATAATTACTGCATCATCATTGTGTCATAAATAAATTAAATTATTTAATGTCTAAAAATTACAAATAAAATACCATTATGTAGAAAATATTTTTATCATTCTAATGAATATTTATAGTCGAATTTATCTTATGTATGACCCCATATTAAAAATTATTTACTTATTAAACTTTGATTTTAACTATTTTAACCCTTCTTTAAATA
Source organism: Viscum album (assembly GCA_963277665.1). NCBI lineage: Eukaryota > Viridiplantae > Streptophyta > Magnoliopsida > Santalales > Viscaceae > Viscum > Viscum album. Next base: position 1,659,632,847 of record OY728136.1, on the reverse strand, counting down.
AATTAATAATAAATGTCATAATCTAATCCAAGTGGGCCTAAATGGTCATATTTTATTCCTAAGTTTGTTTTTGGTCGAATTACACTTGTCCAATAGAATTAGGACATGTTTTAGGGTAATATTAATATCATATTTACCCTTAGTTACCCTATTTACTATTAACCGCGGTAAAAAAAGTAAAAAGTTACTATTCACCAAAAAATTATTTTTATCTCATTGAACCACATTTTACTTGCTGATATCAACCGTGTCTGTCGGATTTTCGAAATTCCATTCACAGATGCGGTAAAATTATGTTTTATGCAAAATTCAGTTTTTAACCTACCACTTAGTGGTTTCACTATTCATCAAAAATTGAAATTTTTCAGAAAAATACCAAAATTTCACCCTAGGCTAATTTCGATATTCTGAGTCCAAAAATGAAGTCCATTTTGAAAAATTAAATTTATAAAATTTCAAAATGTGGTTATTACTATTTATAACGGCCAGTTTTAATAGCATATTGTTGTTTAGTGAAACTCGGTATTGCGTACGACGCAAGCTATCGAGGAAGGTCGTGATTGCGTGTAAAGCAAGCCAAGCAAGTGTTGTGTAGAAAAGGATTCCTTTGATGATTTATATAACATAAAAGTCTCGGGTGTTACATTCTACCCCCCTTAAAAAGAATTTCGCCCTCGAAATTCGTCACTTTGTAACAAACAGATGAGGATACTTCTCCCTCATCATATCCTCAAGCTCCCATGTAGCTTCTTCAAGTTAGTGGTTCCTCCATAAAACTTTCACCAATCGAGTGGTCTTGTTTCATATGACTTTTTCGCTACGATCCAGAATCTCTATCGGCTGTTCTTCATAAGAAAGATCTTGCTCCAGTGGTACAACTTCTGAGCTGAGTACATGTGAAGGATCTGGTATGTACTTTCTCAGGAGAGATACATGGAACACATCGTGAAATTGAGAGAGATTCGGTGGAAGCGACAATCGGTAAGCTACCTTCCCAACACGATCCAGTATTTCGAAAGGACTGATATATCTAAGTCTCAACTTCCCCTTCATTCCAAATATCATAACCCTCTTCCAGGGAGATATTCGTAAGAACACTTTATCACCCACTTCAAACTCTAGGTCTTTTCTTTGGTTGTCGGCATAACTTTTCTGTCGACTCTGAGCTGCTCTTATGTGTTGTTGAATAGATCTGACCTTTTCTGCCATTTCATCAACGAGATCAGGTCCTAATAGATTTCTTTCCCCAACTTCATCCCAGTAAGTTAGAGTCCTGCATTTCTTTCCATAGAGAGCTTCATAAGGAGCCATCTGAATACTAGAGTGAAGCTATTATTATAAGAAAATTCCACCAAAGGTAGGTGTTGATCCCAACCTCCTTTGAAATCCATAGAGCAAGCTCTCAACATATCTTCTAGGGTTTTAATTGTTCTCTCAGACTTACCGTCTGTCTGGGGATGATAAGCAGTGCTGAAACTCAACTCTGTATCCAGAGTATGCTGAAGACTTCGCCAGAACTTCGAGGTAAATCTCGTATCCCGATCAGATATAATAGAAAGTGGTACTCCATGCAATCTTACCACTTCCTTTACATATATCCTGGCAAGCTGATCTAGAGAGAAATCCTCTCTAATAGGAATGATGTGTGCAGACTTTGTAAGTCGATCAACTATGACCCAGATAGCATTATTGCCTTTGGATGTTTTAGGAAGTCCTGTGACAAAGTCCATAGTGATGTTTTCCCATTTCTATTCGGGTATGGGTAATGGTTGTAACATCCCCTTAGACTTCTGTCTCTCAGCTTTAACTTGTTGACAAACCAAGCATCGAGAGACATATTCAGCAACATCTCTTTTCATGCCATCCCACCAGAAGTACTCTTTCAGGTCCCTATACATCTTCGTGCTTCCAGGATGAATAGAGAATGATGAACTATGAGCCTCATCCAGCAGCTCCTTTAATTCGGGGATGGGAGGAACACAAACCCGATTCCTGAACTTTATTATCCCATCACAATCAAGGTTGAATTCAGGAACATTTCTCACCTGCTTTTGTAACTCTACATCTTCTTTCTGAGCCTCTTTAATCTTCACATGTATAGATGGTTGAACATTCATTTGAGAAAGATAAGATTTTCCCCCTTCCATTATAATTACAAGATCCATCCTTTGTAAATCCATAAATATTGGATCTTTTGTGATCCTCATCATTGATAAACTAGCATGGTCTTGTCGACTTAATGCATCTGCCACCTTGTTTGCTTTCCCAGGGTGGTAATGGATTGACCAGTCGTAATCCTTAATCAGCTCCAACCATCTTCTTTGACGCATATTCAACTCCTTTTGTGTGAAAATATACTTTAAACTTTTATGATCAGTATAAATATCACACCTTTCACCATAAAGGTAATGCCTCCAAATCTTTAATGCAAAGATTACCGCAGCCAACTCCAAATCATGTGTTGGGTAATTTTGCTCATGGATTTTCAACTGTCGTGAGGCATAAGCTATCACCATATCATTTTTCATAAGAACACACCCCAATCCCTTCTTGGATGCATCACTGTATATCACAAACCTTTCTCCACTACAAGGTAGTGTGAGCACAAGTGCACTGGATAACCTTCTTTTCAACTCCTTGAAATTCTCTTCACATTCTTCCATCCAGACAATCTTAACTCCTTTCCGAGTCAACTTGGTGAGTGGATTATATAATCGTGAAAATTCCTTTACAAAACGTCAATAATATCCAGCCAAACCAAGAAAACTTCGGATCTCAGTTACTGTTGTTGGTCTTGACCATCTTTCGATAACCTCTGTTTTTGCTGGATCCATAGATATCCCCTCTTTTGAGATTATGTGACCCAAAAATGCAACTTTTTGAAGCCAAAATTCACACTTGGTAAATTTGTCATAAAGCTTCTCCTTTCTCAGGGTCTTCAATACAATTCTCAAGTGATCTTCATGCTCTTCCTTTCTCTTTGAATAGACAAGAATATCGTCTATAAAGACTACCACAAATTGATCAAGATAGTCTCTAAAGACTCTATTCATTAGATCCATGAAGATATCAGGGGCATTAGTAAGACCAAATGGCATCACTATAAATTCATAGTGTCCATACCTTGTACGGAAATCTGTCTTTGGTATATCCTCCCTTTTGACCCTTAATTGATGATACCCTGAACGAAGATCAATCTTGGAAAGTATTGAGCTCCGCGTAGTTGGTAAAATAAGTCACCAATGCGTGGGAGAGGATATTTGTTCTTGATAGTGATCTTGTTAAGTTCTCGATAATCAATGCAGAGTCTCATTGATCCATCTTTCTTCTTAACAAATAGAACAGGTCCTCCCCAAGGTGACGCACTGGGGAGTATGAATCCCTTATCAAGATTCTTTTGGAGTTGTTTCTTCAATTCCTGCAACTCAATTGTTGCCATTCTATAAGGTGTCTTTGAAATAGGCAAAGCACCCGGTACGAGTTCTATTGAAAACTCAACTTCACGATTTGTTGGAAGACCCAGTAATTCCTCTGGAAAGACATCATCAAACTCCTGTACAATGGGAATATTCTTAATCGTGAGTTTCTCACCAACCATTTGAGATAAATAACCTTCATTTAGTGGAATCAAGACCCATAAGATGGAAGGAATTTCCACTGGAAGGTTATGTTCATCCTTGCATTGATAGACGATCGTAGATTGATAGGGAATATGAAATGTGACTTCCCTTCTTTGGAAATTGATATGAGCACCATGTAGAGAAATCCAATCCATGCCATGAATCACATCAAATTCCACTAAAGGAAGGATCACAAGATTTGCAGGAAGCACTTTCCCACAAACTTCGATCGGAGAAGAATTATATACTTTTGATGCGACTGTTGTGCCATTAGGTGTTGTCACAGATAACTCAACATCTAATTGTTGAGGTAATACGGTGATACCCTTAGAAAATTCTTTATAAATACAAGAGTGGGTGGATCCATAATCAAATAAAACATTTTCTACTTTAGAGTGGATGGTAAGTGTACCTTTCACCACTTCGTTATCGTACTCCACATCGCTGATAGAAATTGCATGTGACTTTCCTTTGTCTTTAGCCTTAAGATTTTGTTGACGTCGACCATCATCATCAACCCTTGGATTTGGGCATTGATTGGCATAATTCCCCATCTCCTTGCACTTGAAACATTGAAGTGTAGTAGGTTCATTCTGTGTATCCCTTCCTTTGTTTGCGTCATTAGACATCTTCTTCCCATTATCATGGAATTGAAATGCCCGATGACCTTCCTTTCCACATTTAAAACATTTACTTGTCCCTTTAAGACAACTCCCTCCATGTTTCTTTCCACACTTTGAGCATAAGGAAAAGCTCATATTCTTTTCCGTGTGCTCTTTAGATTTTTCTTTGAATTCCATCTTCCTCTTCTTATCAAACCCATGTGACTGATGGGTTACTCCAATCTCCATCTCGACGTTGAGAGCACATCGAACGATTTCCTCGTAGCTATTGAAGTCCCTTATGGATAACTCCCTTCTAAGACTTGGTTTTAAGACACTAAAGAATCGATCGATCTTACTATCAGGTTGGATAATAATACCAGAAGCGTACCTTGCAAGTCTTGTAAAATTTGCTTCATAGGTACCAACAGATTCATCATCCCTTTGCTTCAGTTCAAGAAACTCTTTCTCCATCTTTGTTCGGAGAATACGAGGGAGGTACTTATTGAAAAATAAGTTCTTGAACTCGTCCCATTCCATAGACTCAATTTCAGCCCTTTGCCTCGTATTCATAATAAGATTTCACCATTGATCAGCATCTCCTTCCAAACGATACACTGCTAGGATGACTTTATCATGCTCAGAACATTGAAGAACTGAAAATATCTTTTCAGTAGTACTAATCCATTGTTCAGCAACTAATGGATCAGTAGACCCGCTGAAAGAAGGTGGACGCTGCCTCATGAAGGATTCAACAGAATGTTGCTCCTTCCTTTGCTCGTTTGGAAGTCCTGCATGATTCATATCTTGAGAAAGTTGTGTGAGCATGGCTACAGGATTTTTCATTCCAGCTCCCATATCATTTGGTTCCTCAGGGGGGAAATCATTGAATTGCCCATCGCATTCCGCATTAACACGGTTCCTTCGGGTTCCAGCCATTGACTAAAACCATGAAGAATAGTGTGAGAAACACTAATTATAATAGGAAAACCACATAATTCAATTATTAAGGTCTTATCCTAGGTTATTCAAGGCCATTTCTAATACACTAAGATTTTGTTCTATGCTTAGACTTATCCTTAGGGTTCTTACTAAGGCTTTCACATACTAGTTTCCAAAGGTTGACTATACCTTTCCTCTGATACCAACTATAACGACCCATACTTTACATACATTGTTAATACTTCAAAATTGAAGCACACTTATTACAACATATGACAAAACCACAAAGGACCGTATAGGTATAGTGTCTTTAGAAACTAGGAAACATAAACAACTGGTTCATAAATCTTCTACAGTGTCTCCCATTTATTTCATCATATCTAGGGTCCCTTTTAGAATATTCTACTTAATATCCATCTTCCTGACCTAGGGAAAAGAAAACATAAAAGGGTGAGCTCAAATACTCAGCAAGGCAAATAAAGGAAATAAAAATCATATCATATCTTTTTGAAAATCATAACCTGCAAAAGAGATCATAAAATCTTAACATGGAAAAAATCATAGAAGTGAAAATGAGATCCCCATAATCATAACATAAAACTTGAAACTTTGTGGCATGCACACATAATCATGGAAAATCATTTCTTGTTAGTCATGACTCATTGCCAAGACTATCTTAGTGGAAAAAGTCCCTTTCTGAACCGAGTCACCCTCGTTCCAGTCCTGTTTCACTGAACCAGTATAACCTACCATTCCAACCATGTCTATATCATGAGATATAAAATCTTTACCAAATGAATTGGAGGGAGATATAGGTCCCACCCATCTTATAATGAATCCTTTCTTATGTGTGCCACATTGTCATAAACCATACATCATATCGTAATCCACGTAATAAAAATGGGATTCTTAAACAACATGACATCATAAAACAATTCATATAAGATTAAGGAATTCATAATAATATTTCCATCACAACATAATCAAATCCATGTAATAATAGGGATAAAAACAGAACCCTTTTATTATCTTAGATGGAAAACAATTTTGATAAAATACTTGAACTCCATTCTTGAGGAAAATATCCTTTCTACTTCAAAAACATTTTTCCATTCACAAAATGTCATACGACTTTAATATAAAAGAAGTTGATTTAAAATAAACTTGAAAACTTTTAAAGGAAGTTTCTTGTAAATAATGTTTTAAAAATCCATTCATGTCGTATAAGTTAAACAAAATTTCTTCGTACTTTTGTCGGAAAAGTCAAAAAGTACCTCGTTCAAAAAACGACAAAAGATTCCTTTCATACATATTACTAAAAACTCACCGAAGGGTAAAAATGGATTTAAAAAATTGTAGGTGTATGTTAATAATATTACATATTTATGAAACATGGATGTGGATGATAAAATACACCACAGTAAATACTAAAGTATAAACAATCTCAGATAAAAATGAGAATGTGATATTTCCCTTACCTTAGGTCCGATTTTCTTTGTACGTGTCTGAAGCTCCTTTATAATGGTTCAAATAATGTTATTTACTTATTCTAGAATCATACATATTGATATGATATCATATATGGTCATATTCTTAGCTTCTTCTTAGTAATATTTCATTGTTACTTGTTACTCGGGTCTTTATTGCCTTTTGTTCTTATGCGTGTTCTTATTCATCTTTTAAGGTTATAGATACCTTATATCCAGAATCTTATTAGTGTAAAATATATCATATTTATTCATTCAATTCATTTTTATAATTACTATGTAATGATGATCATGTAGAACGAGTCACATCACATCGTGGAGACGGTATTCCGTACGTACGCACGAGTGATGATATCGTTCCTATGACCGTGGAACTGTATTGGAGTATATATATATTATTTCAGTATCAATATTACTTTATAATAATCATAAATAGTTACTCATTACACCATTATACCCATCCTTGTAAAGTGATGGTGGAAAAATAGATTACACCACGGCGTGGAGACGGTATTCCGTACGTACGCACGCGCGGTGATTTCATTTTTCTGTGGGATGGATAGAAGGTGAATTAGGGTTGTTTCATATTTATAATAACATATCAGTATGTAAGTAATACTGATGTTATTACTTTATCATGAAACAACTAAAGAAGAAGAAGTTGAAAAACAAAGAAATTGAAAATATCGGTAATGGATATTACCTCTTCTTTGGAATGCCTCTTTGAATCCTCCACTTAGGGAACTAAGATTGGTCTTTGAAGAAGACCAGGACCTCTAGGATTATTCTAGGGAAGTGGAGAGGAGAAAATGGCAGGGTTTGGCCGAGCTTGAGTGCTCAAATTGGTGTGAGGAGGAGGGGGAGGAGGTGCCCTTTTATAAGGGAGTAGAGGGGCACCTTAGGAATATCTCAAAATATTATTTTATATTAAAGTCAAAATCGGTTTATAATGGTACCAAAGGGTCTTATTTCGAAGCTAAAGTGGGGATGGCTCTAAATCCTATCAACCAATAGGATTTAGACAAGTTTAGGGTATTATTTTAACCTTATTAATTAGATTTAACTCGAAGTTAAATAATTTAACTTTTACCGTGTCTTTTTGTTTTCTTTCACTATATGGTTAATACACTTACTATAACATGCCAAACGAAACCCAAATTGTTTATTATTAATATATATATCCTTATCTAAGTTATTTGGACGAACCTTATATTTTTAGGAATAAAATAACAATTAATAATATAATATTTGATTTAAAAACTATTTTGTGTCAATTTTGAAACTATTTGATATATGATTTTTGTGAAAGTCATAACAGAATTATATGTTCGAATAAAGTTGATTAAATCAACATTAATATATCATAGTAACCTAGAAAATTAGTGGAATTCATAAAAAGTCTCAAATTACATTTATTTTGGTGTTTATAACATCAATTATGTCAATATTTCATTAATAAGATAATTACTGCATCATCATTGTGTCATAAATAAATTAAATTATTTAATGTTTAAAAATTACAAATAAAATACCATTATGTATTAAATCTTTTTAGCTTTCTAATTAATGTTTATAGTCGAATTTATCTTATGTATAACCCCATATTAAAAATTATTTACTTATTAAACATTGATTTTAACTATTTTAACCCTTCTTTAAATAAATTAATAATAAATGTCCTAATCTAATCCAAGTGGGCCTAAATGGTCATATTTTATTCCTAAGTTTGTTTTTGGTCTAATTACACTTGTCCAACAGAATTAGGACATGTGTTAGGGTAATATTAATATCATATTTACCCTTAGTTACCCTATTTACTATTAACCGCGGTAAAAAAAGTAAAAAGTTACTATTCACCAAAAAATAATTTTTATCTCATTGAACCAAATTTTAATTACTGATATCAACCGTGTCTGTAGGATTTTCGAAATTCCATTCACAAAAGTGGTAAAATTAATTTTTATGCAAAATTCAGTTTTTAACCTACCACTTAGTGGTTTCACTATTCATCAAAAATTGAAAGTTTTCAGAAAAATATCAAAATTTCACCCTAGGCTAATTTCGATATTCTGAGTCCAAAAATGATGTCCATTTTGAAAAATAAAATTTATAAAATTTCAAAAAGTGGTTATTACTATTCATAACGGCTAGTTTTAATAGCATATTGTTGTTTAGTGAAACTCGGTATTGTGTACGACGCAAGCTATCGAGGAAGGTCGCAATTCCGTGTAAAGCAAGCCAAGCAAGTGTTGTGTAGAAAAAGATTCCTTTGATAATTTATATAACATAAAATTCTGGGGTGTTACATGTTTGACTACCTCTTCAATCAAATTTAATAAATATATGCCTCCTTATAATTTTTATAGTTTTTCCATAAAAAATTAAATTATAATTCTTATGAATTTTTTAGTCTAGGATGAGTCATGGGATTGGATCAATTTTGGGGGTCTATAAAGAACATAATATTGTAGTTTGGATGTAGTAATTATACGGAGAGTCCTTTTGGTTCCATTTTGGAAATTATTCCTAGATAATTTAATTTTTTAATTTTTATTAAATTTATAAATTTATTATAAATTTATATTAATAATTAAAAAAGATATATTTTGATTCATATTGATGCCTTATAATTATGGATGATTTGGAATAGGATTTAAACAGCCCTTGTTTGAATTTTTTTAGATGTGGTTTATAAATGGAAAAGCATTAATTGAGGTTTTTGGTTTATTTCATGATGCACAATCTCAAATAATTTTATATTGATCTGTTGTGTGCCATGTAGGATTTTCTTCACACTGACGTTATTAAATTTCATTTATTTAAAATTTTAATTTCCTTTAAAAAACTGAGTAGATAAAATGATAAAAGAAAAATAAGAAGTATATTCCCAGAGGAATAGATTTGTTTTGAATTTTTCTAAGGATAAAATATTTAAGTAATATGGGCATAAAAATATTGAGACATGAAAAGTTTTGAATATCATGGATGACACGTGTAAATGGACATTAGATTTTTAAAACCATATATGTGAAATTGAATTTCATATTTATTTATGATCTTGATAAGGATATCAAGCATAACATGGTGATTTTTAATGAAATGAAATGGAAGGGTGTTTAACACTAGCCAGTTACCTTGGTAATGTAAATATCACCTTAAATACTAAAAATATATATTTTTTAAAATACACTTTTATGTAACAAATGAAAAAACATAAAGTTCAACCAAACAATAAAAAACAATATCAAGTTACAAAATTATTAACACCCAACTTAAACCTATTAGAAGAAATCCCCTTATATAATTTCCAGGCTGGGGATGATACTTTTTGGATAGGGTCATCTATGATAATACCTTCAAATTGAGAGTTTTTATTGTACCATGACTGAAAAAAAATTCCATTGATATCTTATTATTGTTTAATCCTCTGGTCAAGAGTAAATGTTTCTTGTCAATATAGTTGCATTGATCCTTTATTGTTTTCACATGAATCGGCCTTCTATTCATTCATTCCATATACTCATTAGATTCATGAATGATTAATACAATTTCTATCATCACTTCATCATAATGTATGAGAAGATCCCATGAAGGTACCATGAACTCACCCCCTCCAGCCCACTACGTGACAAATGTGTCTGCCAAGGAGGTCTTACCATCCATGCCAAACCCCCCATTTGTTCATTATATGGAATGAATTGTTTGTTCTATGTGCTCCCCCTCCCCCATAAAACAGCCCTACATCCCTATTGAAGTATAAAGACAACGTTTCACTCTCCGGCACCACATCTCCATCTATAATATTTTCATTTATCTCAGAAGGGGACTATTTTCACACTATATTTGAAAGCAATTCCACACTATTCAGCAATGAATACTCCCCCTAGTAAAATGTTAGGGTCATCCCATAGGACATTGTATGAATTTGTCTCCTTCTCAGTGTTATTTTCCTTAACTGTAGATCTTATTGTCAATTTTTGGAATGTTGTATTAGTCCTTGCAAGGCTTTGTATTCATTCCCTTATTAATTGATAAAATTTCTAGAGAGAAGGATTCAACTATTTACTTTCCATGATTAAGACTACCAGTCACATACCTTTGGGTATCCTTCTTATAGTTTGACCATGTTTGAGATTTCAATTCGTTGTCACTATGTTCAGAATCCTCAAGATAACTTTAACAATTCGTATTCCTTTTACCTTATAGCATAAAATATTCATTACCTCTATGATAAACATTCCCCATCTCATCCATATTCATATAATTGTAACAAATTTATAGCTGTATAGGAGGTAAGGAAAGATGTTGACCAAGATACCTTCATAGTGGAGGATCAAGAATCTAATCATAATTAACCTTCAATATAGTTTTTCAGCTGGACTCAGTCCTTCTACGTGAACCCCCTACTTTCATCACTTCCATAAAGGTGGGAGTGGCTGTTTGAGGGGACTGGCCAAGATATCCCTGGACCTAAGATGATGAGTTGGGTATTCCTAAATCGTGGTCCAGTCTTTCAATGATGTCATTATAATTTATTACTATAAGAAACATACTCTATCCCTTCAATGGGGACCAACATTGGAGTTTCTTTTGATAATAGATGGAGGGGATGAATAATTATTGACATTCTGCTTATCCCCATAAACTAATTTTCATCCACAGTGAAATAAAGAAGATAAATTCCCAATTTTTCTTCCAAGAGATATATAAATTTCACCCTGAAGCAAACATAACGGACTCCTTATAGTGAAATTCCTCCCCAACAATGATATATACCCACTAGACTCTGGGTTTTGAGATGTTAACATCAAGACAAACTCACATGGAGATCTAGTGAAGGGAAAAATAGTTATTGAGATTGAAATGACTTGGTTGGTATGAATATCATGATGTTATCAGAGATAATCTATAACTTATCAATGTAGGAATATAACAGTAACATGGAGAACTCAACCCCTCCCCCAATTTGTTATTCAGTTTATGAATATGGTTCCCTATATTTTTGTAGTAGTACTTGAATTTTTTACTTGGATAACATCTTTGTAAAAATAATACAGTCTGGATGTGTTTAGTGACATCATTTGTGGTGGCCAATTTAGTTGTACTCACACATATCATGGGCTTCAATGGTATTCGAGTACATGAAAATAAAAACCAATTTTTGGATGAGGTTTGTGTAAGGCATAATATTGTATGATCATACTTGAGAATCATAAATGGGATTTAAAATTTTCAATAGATGAGGATTTTCTATTATTGTGGTTCTTGATAGCCCAACTAGTTTAATTAACCTAAGCGATGGGGGGTGAATCAAGGTATGACATATTGAAATAGATAATCTATAAGAACATGTTTCATTATTAAACAAAATATTCTTCTACCCCTTTCCCATAGAAATTAATGGAAATAAATGAAACATTGCATTAGACAAAAAACTATTACTTGGTTCACTATCATTCAGATATTTTTAAGGAGCATACAACAAGAATGTTCCAATGTATCAAATATACAAAGGATAATTAATAAGTATGGTTTTAGCTAGATAACATTGATTCTTCTGTTCACTGACCTTACATTTTTTATTGTGGACTCAGTGTACCTTATGGTTTACAAACAATCACCATTTTGAAAGCTCACTACTCCCTTAAATGATTTTTTCTCACTACTCCACCATAATTATATCATGTTGTTCTTAATCACCAATAAATAGTTTTACACGTATATGAGTGTTTAATGGATTGTATATTTTATCCAGTAGATGAAATATAGTTTAATGTTTACTATAATTTTTCATAAATTTCTTTCATGAAATACTTTAGTCCCTTTTTGAACATCCTTTCACACTTTTTATCTATCTTGCATTATCAGTGAACTACCATGACCCACTTTTATTGAGGGCTTCATGGAAACACATTTATTCATAGGCCACATTTTAATAATAGATGTTTGATGCATCATCAACCACATATTTATGAGAACATCTTTCACTTTGTAAAAAGACTTTTCTTTATGGTCCTCCTTACCTTCACAGATTATTCAATAATTTTATGAAATATTCCATCACAAAATCATTACTCAATCACATCATTCACTTTTGCGTAATTCTCCCACATAAACCACATTCTCCTTCCTAGAATTCTCCACCAGAACCACTTTTTTACGTAATTTTTCCCTCGTGAATGACTTCCTCCTTTCTCAAACTCTTCTAGAGGAGACCTTCTATATTAAAATATTCACTTTTCATAAGATTTGATTAGGGGCATCTATATATGAAAATAGATCCACAAACACCTATAATCATAAATACTAGAAAGCTTGATGTTTTATCACCCTTAATATGAACTTTCTATCCAATCATCAGTGAACATTTAATCTTTTGTTGTGCACCATATAATACCCCCATACTAAAATGAAATACCTCTCATGAGATGATCCCACATTTTATTAAATTCACATCCCTATTCCACAAAAATCAATCCCCTTTTTGGTTTTCATAGTGTCATATGGATGAATCATCCCATTTTCTGATTTTCGTTTGCCGATATGTAGAAAATCCGAGACGAAACCTTGAGGATATTTTTCCCGAAAATATCCCAATTTTCACTATAATAATAATCATCATATTTTCATACAATTTTAGAGATTCATCCATCATCTACCAAAAAATTCTTATTGTGATTCTGATACCAATCAATGATTTACTCAAAACAAACATTAATCCAACATGAGGCTTGTCAGTTTGAGAAATAAGAATAGCATTGAATTTTCTATAAGGAATCACTTCATTAAAATACCACCAAATTTCATTAGTCATGATACATATATGTCATGATTTATATCCTTTGACCGATCACCTTTAGTATCATCATATCTATTCCCCCTTCTTTGATGCTAAGCCTCTTAGGTTCTCCCGAATATTTATTATGAAATTTTATCCCCATTTATTGTCCCAACAACTCCCCAATTATCAACATACCTAAAAGTCACTATTTTGAGGTCTATAATAAAGTAAAGAACACATATCAACACATTATTGAAAACACTCCATACCTTAAGGAGAGGGGGTCCCAAATTAACACTTTTCCATGTGTTTGAGTCAAATGAGCTCTCGAATCCAGTCGATTCCATTCAAATTCTTCTTTGGGTATGTTTTTTATCAGAATGTCCACAACATATAATTATATAGGCACATATTCCAACATCAAAATCCCATTCTTCAACTTATAATTGATAAAAATATATTTTATTTATATTTTATTCTTCCTTGAGTGATGGATTTGAATTTCATTTTGTTTTGTAGAACCAGAATTATCACAGTAGATTCCGATCAGAGACTTCACATTAATTGACATATCATCACGCTGACGGTTTCACAATAATAAATTCTTACTATCTTTGATGGGAAGTAATATATTCATCTTCATTTTGGATCAACGAAATGAAATCTTATTTATTTTTTATTAATGAAATAAACAATATACCATGATATAATTAAAAACATGATGTTGATTTTATATTATTTGATGTTCTGTACCAGTCTGCATCTTTATGGAACAATAACTCTTGTAAATATTTTTCATTGTACAACATGCCGAAATATATAGTTCCCTAGAAAAACCAAAGTAATATTTTTCATAGTAATCATGTTCCTTTCCTAGATTTTAATTTATATCATTATTATTATAATGAAGAAAAAACAATATCAACTATTTTCTCTGTCACCCACAATATACCATCAATAGTTTACTTATATTCATTGGCATTAACTGCATTACCTTTAACATCCCATGATTGTCTCATCCAGGTAACCACCAGATTCATCATCTCCTTTAAATTATCTATTTTAAATATTCTCAAACCCTAAATGGTATATATATGTTGAAAAAAGAATACCAGTTTATTTACATATGTCATATATAGGCTAGGGAATAATTCAAGTTTACTAGTCATTTACAATCCAAAGTCACCTTAAATGAATTTCATAAACTATTTTTACTATCCATTTTTTGATCCAAAATATATTATTTCACCGATATAAACCATCAACATTATCCATTGATTAATATCATTGCAGACATTGAGATTGTAGTCATATCTACCACTTTGAAAATTCATTTTCATTAAAAACTGACATTCTATTGAATTCCATTATCTTGGGGCCTTCTTCAACCCATATAGTTCGTTATTTAGCTATAAAACACTATTATCATCATTATTAATGAGAATTCAATTTTAATTATAACTATAAATTTATTCTTCTAGAACCCCATTCCGAAATACGATCTTCATGTCTTTAAAGAAAATTTTGATCCTTCTTTACACTACTATAGACAGTAATAATCTGTTTATCTCTTTCCTTGAATCAAGAGAAAATGCTTCATAAAAATAATATCATGTATCTATGAGTTATTTTTTCACAATAATCATTTTTTGAATCATTATTCCATATTCATTCATCTTATCAATAAAATACGAATTTGGTCCCAATGTCATTCTTATCTTGTGGTCTCTAAAAATTACTCATTGTCTGATTCTTCTAAATTTTGAAAATATATCCCTTCATAGAATAACACCAATTATAATATCTACATTTTTCATAATAACATTTAGTCTCTTTCTAAGACAATAATTATGCCTACTACAGTGACATCGTTCTTTGTGTTTGAACTATCTCTTCTTGATAAACAAGGATGTTATTTCTATCAATTTCAGATCTACATTTCAGTATTCATGTATATAAATATTTTACATTATCCTAATCATCATCATAATTTTATTCTCAATATTAATTTTCCACTTCAACTCTCCTTCAGGTACTTACCATGTCACCAATTTCACCGTGGAATTATTCATTATGTGGTTGAAGATTTGTTCATTATCTATGATAGTGACATCATTGCTTTAAACTACCATTCTAAGCCTCTTGTTGAAACATTGATATGATCTTCCATTTCCTAAATATTCATGTAATATCCCCTCATATCTACATGAATCATATTTCCTTTTTCCCATTTAATGATAATAAAAACATGTTTCCAAGGATTTGAATATATATCAATGTTGGATTCCTTCCATTTAACATTTTTTAAAGTTCTTATTTATTATTTGGACACAATAGATCCTTTATATATTTATGGGATAATGTCAATACTACATCTTTCCATAATATATATGGTATTCCCTTTTCAATAATAATTGTTATCACTATGTTTTTCATGATTCAAACATTTATCTCAACTGCTCAATTTTATTGAGTAGTTATTACTGTTGAAACATGTTGTCTTATCACATGTGACTAGAGGTAATATTTCACTTATATATTTGTGAATTCTATAATAGTATTAGTTTGAAATAATATGATCTTATACCAAGGCATCTGTTTTAAATCACTCTAATATTGTTTTATGGAACTCAGTATTTCAGACTTGTGGGAAATGAATAATACACAATCCATCATACTATAATCATAAATAAGAATAATATAATACCATTTTCCATCAAAGGATCTTGGTGAAATAGTTACATACTCATAAGCATTGACCAATTCATATACTCAGGTTCATTTATGTTCTTTTTCATTGTATTTATTATTGATAATCATACCATGTTGACAAGTAGAGAATGCATGAGTAAGATCATGTTATATCATAGGGATATCTCATGGTGCATCAAATTTAACCATAAATTTCAGCAATGATTGGAATAAATGTCCTACTATTTATTCAAAAACCTTTTTTCTTTCTCGAGGAATAAAAATATCACATGGTCTTCTCCACATAAAATGTAGATATTATCTTTTTTACTTATTAGAACCACTACACCATCCCATTATTTAATGAAATAAAACTTCTTAGTAAATCATTTAAAATTTGCCATGTCATATGATTGGAAGTAACTAATAATGTTGTCATTAAAACCATCGAAAACTAAGACATTTGTACATAGCTTTTCATTGCCCTAAATTTGGCTTTTCAGCGACCAATAATCTAAAGTAAATCATCATTAAAAAACTTAAAAATGACTTACTATTCATATTTAACACCAATAACAATATCCTTTTTAAATTTTACATGGGATGTTCACCAAATAACAATGAAACATGCCCCAGAACAATCTGATGCATTAAGAGAAATATCCATAAACACTACTTGTTCATCTCTTTTTTATCCATGTTTTTGATGTCATACCTAGTATGGATAGAGAAAATTGATTTTACATGTTGTATAATGGACTGGATTAACCATATAAATTTGTAAAACTATTTTTCATTTTCAACTCATTTGATGGAATAATGATTTGGTACATACGACTGTATTGACACTTCTTCTTTACATCTCTCTTCATTATTAAAACAAAATATCTTTCCATCTCATCGAATCCTCTGCACATAAAACAATGACCATAAAATTGTATCCTATAATATTATGTTCTTTATGGATATATCTATTAGTATAGTTTTCTTTTAAACCTTTTCGTGATGGAACATAGTTTTTGTGAGTGTCCTATCATTCCAAATGAATAACATCAAATATGTGGTGAATTCCAGTGTGTCACTACTGCAATACTAGTTTTCTCTAGTTCTCTACAAATAATTTAGTTTTTATTTATAACTACAATATTTTTAATATTTGAGTGAGTTTTTTGGTTCTAACTTCATCCATTTTTACTTTTTATTTTTGACTAGCCCCATTGTAACAGTAATGTTAAAATCTATCTATTTATTCTCAGGATATTCCATTTTTTATTTCACAAGGGATTTTAACTCTACTTTTCCATTTTCTCTTGCATTATAGACATTCATTTAAAGAGTAACCATTTTATCTTGATCCTTAACATTATTTTCAAGGATGATAAACTTTACCACGATATATTTTTATTTGTTTTTCTTGATCATTCATTATATTATTTAAACCATCAATCACACTT
This sequence comes from Viscum album, assembly GCA_963277665.1. Classification (NCBI taxonomy): domain Eukaryota; kingdom Viridiplantae; phylum Streptophyta; class Magnoliopsida; order Santalales; family Viscaceae; genus Viscum; species Viscum album. The sequence continues at coordinate 1,659,615,270 of OY728136.1, read as the reverse complement.
TTTTGTTATTAAACATTGACCTTGAACTCATCGATCATATTTTAGTTCTATATTATTGTTCACTTGTGGGTTTCAATTTCATCTATTACCTCAAAAATCTCTTCTTCCTACTGCAATATAATGATTTTGAATCATGAACCTTCAGGTTGGATTTCATTGTCTTGGATCTTCAAACATACATCTCTTCATGTTGAAAATGTAATAAGATCTGAAGGTATAATATTACATCGAATTCTCTGTAGTTATTTTTTCTTTATTCCCTTGATGGATAATTTCTTTTTAACCTTCCACAATAAAATTTTCTTAATGATTCATGTAATCATCCAACTATTCTACCTCATATTTTTTGAACAAATTTTTTATTTTAATATCATAAACTAGATTTTTATGATATTTTTCATACATTCACATAATACAAAGACATATTTGTTGGAATGTTGAATTCATCCACATCATCATATTGTAAATAATTAGGGCCACTAGATATAAGATGTCATACCTTTCCACATTAAAAGTATTCTAGTGAATTTTTACGTTTATATATACCTTTTCCTCATGGTAAATTTAATGAAATTAATGACATGAACTAATATATTAATTTTTATTCCTTCCAGTCTTCAACAATTATATTCCTTATGACATTGAATTCCACTTATTTAGAAACTGAATTTTCAACATCATCACTATCATCATTTATCATCTCATATGAAATATGTGGATTGTGAAAGATATCAAATTTCAACTCCATTGGATCTTTATCTTCCAATAAAGAAACATTCAGATTGGAAAGTGTTGGATGTCTCCCCGATATACACTAAAAAATACATACATATCAAATAATATTATTGAGACTTCAAATTTCTTCCATAGCCACATTAACCCAGTTAAAGAATACATCTATAGACTCATTAATGTATATTATGATATCATCATACTGTTCTATAGAACCTACATATTTTCATCCATGAATTTTGAGTTTCCCTCATATATATTTAGAAACATTTCCTATATAGAATGTGTTTACTTTCAAAACATAACATTTGTATAAAAATTGATATTTAGGGGTCCCCCTAAAGAATTTATTAATTTTCCATCAACATCCAATTCCCTTCTGTTAGCTTTTAATAAATAATCATTTTCGATACTGACCAAAATTTCATGAATCCCTATTGTAAACATATCAATTCCAATATATTAATCTATTTATACATTTTATTCATCCATATTTTATAATTACTTCAATCAATGATCAAAATACATTTTTGATTGGAAACATCCATTATAAACTTTGATATATAAGAACTAATATTAACATTTCATTATTATACCAATTGTTATCACAAATAAGACTAATACACTTATAGGGTTTGAATTAGGGTATGAGAGATTAAAATTGTGTCAGTTTTGGATCATGCTTCATAGTAAAAAAATGTTATTATCTCCCTTTCTAATATAAATTTATGAAAAAAAATGAATGAATTCCGGATACACAACAATTTTATATGGTTACCCCTCAATAGGCTACATCTAAGGAGTATACAATTTCAATGTGCGGATATAAATATACACTAAGGATCACTTCCAGAATGAATTTTAGTATAGATCACTTATATACCAAGAATCTCGTCCCTTAACCTTTTTTATAGGACTCACTAACCCATTTTTCTTTATAACTAATCCCAATTTTTAAATCCCTCTTCTCTCTCAACTGATGTGTTCTCACGGATCCTCTAAAAGAATCATTTTTTCTCTAAATCCCCATAGAATTTTTTAAAAATATAAAAGTGTGCAATCAAGACTTATTTTCATCTAGTAGATGAAATCCAGTGTTTAATATAATATTAATTATTGGAAATTGATTTTATGAAATATTTTAGTCTCTTCACGAACATCACAGTTCCCTATGTGAACTGCCTTGAATCATTCGTGATATACCATGAACTATGTGGAATGAGTTCTTTGAAGATATAATTTTCTAGATGGTTGAATCTACATCAATGATGTATGATTAAACTATTAAATAGTAATTATTTTTGAATTATATTCCCTTCATAGATAACCTCTACTTTATGATATGACATTGCATTATGTATTATGATATTTCATTACTGAAAATTCCTTCACAGAATCCTCCCTCATGAGGTTCTATATCATTCTAAAAATTTATCCTCATGAACCTATTTCTCCTTCATCTAATTAGCGTTCAGGTACCTCGTTAATCATGAAATATTTCCCTCAAGAACCACTTCATATTTTCCAAAATTTATCCATCAATGATATCCTCAAATGATGTTTTCTCTTCCCTTATAATACGATTAAGGGTATTTATATAAGAAATAGATCCAAAAAAACCACTATTCAAAATTATTGGAAATAATTATGTGGTACTTCCCCCAATAAAAACACAATATAAGTTCCTCATAGTGAATTTAGGTATTCATGACACACCTTAAATAACAACCTTCTTAGACGACACACCTTCTATTAATTGATCCCACAATGGCACCAAATCACATCCAGAATCTAAAAATGAATCCCTTTTGTGGTTACAATAGTATGATCTTATTTTTTTTCTTTTCATGATTTTCATTCACTGATCTACATACTACATTTTCATTAATGATAATGTAGTTATGCCCTTATCTTTTCTAAAAAATCTATAACTCAGAGTTTTTCAAAAAAAACTCTATAATTCAAAGTTTGTGAACAGTACACTGTGAACTCCTATAAAGAAAACCATCCATTTTCATTGAACAAACTCTTGACATTATGTCCAAAAAATTTGACAAAAATTTTGTAACTCCACCACCATAAATATATTATTTTGCATAACTGACCATATTGACCTTTGGTTATATGTCTCTTTTTAAATGGTTGGGGTCATAGCCACATTTATTATTAATGAAAAGCAAAGACCTCTTTAATTGGGAAAAGGGAGACCCATTACATAGCTCGAAGGCCTAGTGGGCATTTTTCCCATTACATGGTCCATAGGCCCATTATTTTGGCTCAAAGCCCATTTTGTGAATAATACTGCTACCGTACCCATGTTTCTACAGTAATGCACAGTACTCTCCATAGCTACAGTACTCTACTACCGCTACAGTGACCTGCCGCCACTATAGTGCCCACCATTGCTATAGTTCCACCACTGCTATAGTGCGCTACATTACTACTACAACCCTATGCCTAATGTGTTTTAAACCCCCATTAATCATGTAGATTTAAGGGGTTCTTACCACTAAGACAAACCCCAACTACACGAGGTTATATGGCTTTGTCAATAAACACAATCAACCCAAAAACACTGAGATGGATCTTTGAAGGAATTTTCTAAACAGTTCCCCCATATTTTTCTTCTAATATCATATTTATCATTTTAATATATCAATATATGTGATCAACCCTTTGGGAGATCAATCTAGTATATATATATGTGTCATTTTTTTCATTCCACATGTTTTTGATAATTTATTCTATTGTAAAATATGATTCATTTTTAGATTAATAGTTGAGTATCAGTTATTTATTATTTTTTCCCACTCTAATATAGGGGGTATCCCTTCCCCACAATACCACATTATTCCCATTCTTCTAGTCAATATCATGACATTTAAGGAGGCACACCTATGGTCACACAACCATCGAGTTGAGTAATATTTAGATTGAAACTATATGGGGACATCACAACAACTGTAGCTTAACTACAAATTTTTTGAAAGGAGATGAAATTGATTAAACAAAACCTTGAAATATAATGTTTCAAACTATATAATAATATTTATGATCAAAAAAAATTAATTTAATAATTCGATTTGAATATCATTAATTATATATATATATATATATAATTGAGAATAAAACATTTAACATAAATCCCATTAATGTAAATCACTTTCAAAATTAAAATAATAAATGTGGGTAAATATTTTTTAGAAATTTTCGAAAACATTTCAATCAATTTCATAAAATAAAGCCATACATGTTTCTTAATAAATTACCTTTTTAAATGGTGATGTGAATTTTTTTAATAAATTTACAATAAAAATAAATAACAAATAATGGATAATTGAAAATCACATAAGGTTTTCAATTAGAAATGTAGAGAAAAAGATTATTAACTTTAATATGATTGGAACAATTTGATTACATTGAAATTACTTTTTTCTTAAAAAACCTCATTTTAAAAAGAGTATAAAAACATGTTATGTTAATACTAAATATCACTAAATAGAATTATAAAATACCATCCAAAAAAATATTATGGTAGTAAAACCCCCAAATTTAAGAGTGAATTTCATGATGGAAAAATTTATCTAATGGAAAATAGGCTATAGTTATCAGTATCACTTACATGAAATAGACACTATGAATTTTGAAATATATCAAAAAATGGGGCTTCGAGGGTATAAATTTAATTAATGAAAACATATAATAATCAAATAAAATTGAATAATGTACCCAACCCATAAGATATAATTATAATAGAATTGATAAAAACTCAATGAAGGAATACTGATTTACTAAAATGCCTTACCACTAGGATAATAACTAAGCCAAAATACACATGATGAAAAGGAACAAACAAGGCTCTATTTTTCCCATGAATAAAAGTATATACTTTAATGATACATCTAGGGGTAATTTTCACCGTTCAATGGTAATCAAAGCCCATTATATAACACATATTGAGGAATTAATGTTTGAGGAAAAGAAGATGTTCAGACAAGTTTTGGGTGTGTAGTTGTATATGTTTTCAATAGTTGTCAATACTGGTAAAAATAAATAAGGATATTGAAAAGGTAATGGAGAATGATTAAGGTGATGATTCATGGAGAATTTTTATGGAGTTATTCATCATGATGTTTTAAATTTGACAATTGTTTCATCGGTCATATGTTCAAATAACTTGTATCAAAAGTGATACATTGTTTATAATAATGAAAAGGGTGAAATTGAGGATAAAGAAATTATTTGGATTTTATATTATAAAAATAATAATAAAAAGTTGATTTGAACATTTGAAGAGATAATGAGAGTGTGTTTGTTGTAGGACCTAATAATATAATTAGATTCTCAAATACAAGAGGGGGTGAATTGTATTAGAAAATAATTCCTTTGGATCCTTTAAAGATGGTATAAAACATTCTTAAGGAATATTTCTTAACATTATGGAAATATGTTTCATAAGGTTAGCTTTTAGCTTTAAGAATACTTCATATTACAATGCTAAACCTAAAAATACACAAATCCTATTAGATAAATCATTCACAAACTATATAAACTTAAGATAAATAACATAATGAATATTTTCTTAAAAGAATGATTCTACCTTAAAGAATATAGGATCATTAATATAATCAGAGTAACATAATTTGAATGTATACGAAATTTATACTATCTAACTTAACAAAGATAAAATTATAGCAGAATAAAAACAACTTTTAATAGAGAACAAGTATCAATATGAATATTTTAACCCAAATAAAATGATATCCAACTACCATGGATAAATAATTTATGATTTATACTGTCAATAAAGACTATCAGACAAAAACCTAGGTAATCCCTCAATCCAAAGATCAGTATATGTCTTGTTATCCCCACAAGCCATCAATTTAAAAGGAAATAAGAACATCTAACTTCCAAATTCGAAAGCCCATGATCTGCACGATCGGAGTCTATAAAAATTAGGTCTGAAAAAGTTGTTCACTCATGAACAACTTTTTCATGACATCTACATGAATCATTGAGAGTTGTTAGAGCCAATCTTTCTAGATATCACATTACTGCATTAGATCACATCATAATGATAGGTCACTTATTTATTCATTGAACTACTTTTCTCATTCAAATTAACTCTTATTTATAGGAAAAACATCTCAATGGTCTTCTCCATTCCAACGGTTCAGTTTTCCTTAAATAATGAATACATTATCATAGACTTTCATGTAAAAACGTTATTACAAATATGGTATCACAAATTCACCGGTATCACTGAATTAGTATGATATAGGCTTATATAAAATAGTATGACATAATCTTTAGTAAAATTGAATGAAAAAATTGTATGTAAAACATAATGACAAATTTGCATGAATAATGTAATGAAAATTATGAAAGTAAAACATAATGAAAAAATGAAGGTAAAAAGTAATGAAAAATTTTCAAGTAAAACGCAATGACAAATTTTTATGTAAAACTGAATCAAAAAGTCATAAGTTAATCAAAATGACAAAGTCCTTAGAAAAATAGAATGACAATGTCTTATGTAAAACAGACTGGAAAAGTCTTAAGTAAAAAACAAAACATAAGAAAAAATGTTGTCAATTTTCAAATCATAAAATGATCTTATTGAAAGGTGTTTGTGATTTTCAAAACATAAAACTATATGGAATGGAGAAGTTATAATGGAACCTTATTGACTAAAAAATCTCCCACTTTTTGGAAAGAACAATCAACTTTACTAAAGAAGAATATTTTTTCCGTGAAAAACAAGTAATGAAAACTTTTCTCCCCCTTTGAATAAGATATATGATGAATATGACTAACTATCTATTAGGTTATGTCTCATAAGGATTGTATTCTTGAACATTAGTAACTAGTTTTCTTTCTTAAAGAAATATCTCCCCCTTATATGGGCATTACTATCTCCCACTTAATAGATGGTTCATCTTTTATGTATATGTTAAATTCATCCTTCAAAGAAAATCTCCTAAATTGTAATTTTCCAAATGTTATGGAGAAGTATTGGATATATCTATATGGTTAAGGAAACCTACATGCGAAAACAAATGAATGATATGAGACAAAAAATATTTATTAAAGAAATTAGGAAATATAAGTTTTAGGTTATAACCAAACATGAAAATGTAAGAAAAGATTCAACCATACTTATTCTGCTCCGATATCATTTTCATCATCAAGGAGTTAACATTCTTCAATTCCTTATGATCTTCTAGAAGATTATTCAACAAAATATCATGATACCAATTCATATTTTCTAATGACAAGATAATTTATTCATGATCATTGATTATATCATCATAATTCTTAATGAACTCTTTTTGAGAAACCACCTTTTTTTCCGAATTTGTCTCTAACATCCTTTTCACTGCTTACAGACCAAGGAACAGAATTCAGTTGTCTTAATTTCTTAAAGATGGATGCCCTGACATTGTTGAACATAGATTAACAAGTATTTAAAGCTCTTTTTGTTGAATCCACGAAGTCACTGAGCTGTATAAGCTCTTCCTTGATGACTTTGGTGCGATTAAAGACCTTCTGGTATGTTAACTTATGAGATTTATAATCAATAAAATGATTGTTGAAATCCACTTCCAACTTAACTAGAATTTCCATCAGCCTATTTGTAGATTCTATATTTTGATTTAGGGTCTCTTGCATTTTTGGACTCCAGACATCAATGTTTGAAAAAACCGGAATAGTTCTAACCAACTCTATTAAGGACAGCATGACAATGTCATGCTCAACAATATATGAGGACTCAAATTCAAAATCATCTTTTCCATTATCATCTTTTCTTGGAGTAATCTAATCTAGTTTCATATCCTTTTAGATTATTTTTGAGGAATTCTCTTATCTGATGAGGAAACCATAACTCATTTTACTTTGATATAATTTTGAACTGGGGTTTGTTCATTAGATACTTGGATAACATTTAGATCTCCCTAATCATATTATTCCCCTTAAATCTATTCTTCTTGAGTTCTTTCATGTCCTTCTTCTTCCTGGATGTATTCCCCTTTATTATCCTTTTTCCGAAACTTCATCCTCTTCTTCTTCAATTTCAACATTAACTTATTCTTCAACTTCAACTTCAACTTCTTATTCAATATCTTGTTATTCAGAAATGGATTAATAAATTGAGGTCTAAGGTGTTCCATTATAGTCTTCCACTTCTCTTATAATATCATCACTATCGTCTTGAAGGATCTGATCTTCCATTTCTTGAATAGGTTCTGATATTGTTAATACTTTCTTCACTTTTTGGATTTCTATTGTGACAAATAGTTTATTAAAAATAATTTGAGATTCAAGTACATATTGAGATTTCTTCTCCACTAATTTAAGTAAAGACTAACACACTTCTGCTTCTGAGGATTTATTATTCAAGATATTCTTAGTATTTTATTTCTCTAGAATATAACCTAGCATAATTTTTAAGGCCTTAGACTATGTATTGTTTAATCCCCATAAAGGATCACCTTACTTTATAGGAGATGGAATATCTATCTATTTTTCAACTATTGCATCAGAATATTCATTTGGATTTTTTACAGAGGAGGTGATGATACATGATCAGTAGGAACCAGTGCTGATATGCTTGTTTCTTATGTTTTCTTTTTCTCAGGCAGTGATTTTGATTATTTTGGAACTTCTTCCTTATTCTGAACAACCATTTATTAAAAAATATTGGATTAAGGTAAAAATAAAACATTTATTCTTTTTAGAGTATCATCGCATAATATAAAAATCTTGAATGGCTAAGAGATTGATCGACAATGGACATTCAACTACTGAAGGAACATTATGAGTATCTTAAGGATTGTTTCGGGATGTATAATTATCTGGGACTTGATGGTTCCACCATTAACTGCATGGATGGTGGGGAAGATGTAATTAATCAAGTTGATCCAACTTATATTAAAAATAATGTCTCATAAAATGATATCACATATCTTTAAAATGTCCTTATCTCATTTCTTTGGAATAAGAAAACTTTTCACCCAGATGGATACTAATTTGTGATTAGTTGTATGATTAGTAATCTTCAGATGCTTAATATTCTTGAGGCCAATATAATCTATAGACTTGTATTTCTAAAAGAACCTTCCTTTGTGGGATGTCTGTGAGAGAAAAGAATAACCTCTCCATCTTAAGGTATCTTGAGAAAAGTTTCCACCTTATTATATGGAACTATATTTGACATATCATAACATTTGAAATTAAACTTGTCCTAGGCATCCTTTTCAAAGAAAATAATAGATTCATAGAATTTTATCACAATGTCAGGGTAAAATGGATCCTAGATTTCTCCACATCCACACATTCACATACCCATTCATTAGTTCTTATGACTTTAAAGATGAGGGAGTAATAATTTCCAAAGAAAATAGGACCTACTAGTATTTCCCTAATGATCAGCCAATCCTTTATTTCTATGGTAATCAGCATATGAATTGCTGAGGACTCAGGAGTCATTCAGTGTGTATAAAAATGAGGAATCAGAATGAAGACTTTGAAGGAAAAGAAACTTCAGTACATAGAGAAGAATTATGGTGTTGTGCTCATAAACAAAGCACCCCTTATATACACATAGTAGGGACCTTTCTGCATTCATAAGATAATCAAAAGGTGGAAATTAACATGATATAATCTGACGATTGTAGTTGATTATAGAAAATATGAATTCTGAACTATTGAGGTAAGGTAGACAATGATAAAATAATTAAAAATATGTTTTAAAAAACCAACAATTTAAATATTAAAATCAGAAAGTTAGAACATTTTTTATGGGATACTCTAAAGAATATATAGTTATTATATGAATTTTCTTCGATGTTTTAGTTTGCGTGAATTTCTATTCGATGAATTTCCATTCCATGAATTTCCAATCCATGAATTTGTATTCAGTGAATTTCCATTCGGTGAACATACTTTCCGTTAATTTCTATTCTGTGAATTTCTATTCTGTGAAATTACATTCCATAAATTTTCATTCCGTGAATTTCTTTTCTGTGAATTTCCAAACTGTGAATTTCTATTCCATGAATTTCCATTATATGAATTTCCATTACGTGAATTACCATTATGTGAATTTTTATTTCATGAATTACTATTCTGAAAATTTCTTAAGATAAAATAGATTATATTAGAAAATGATATATTTTTTAGAGAAATAATGAATGAAAAAAAAATATGTACTCTCTCATTAATAATGTATTATCTTATTGTTTGAAAATGAATTAAACAAGAATTAGATATGAATGATTATATAACCATTATCATTCCTAGATTCTGTTTAATGTATTCAAATATACCATAAGGTAATGATATTTTAAAAATATCCACAATTTTTACTTGTGTTCCAATGAACTGAATATTAATATCTCTTTTAGAGTTATCTCCAAAAGAACCATTTCCACCTTTAGTCTTTGAAGTCATTTTGAAATTTTTTTTTGTTACTATTCATCTTCTTGGAACATCCACTATCCTAGTATCATATGTTATTGGTACTTCCTTCATTAGCTTGAAAATGAAAGAGTTGGGTTTTGAGAATCCGAGCGTTATTAGTTCTTGAATTGTTAGATATTAAAATTTTGTGTATCCTAATTTTTTTTGATAAGTACGCTTTATGAAAAAAAATATTTCTCTAACAAAATAAACATAAGGAAATATTTTTGTGATTTTCAAATCATAAAAGGAACTTAAGGTAAAAGGTGATTGTGATTTTCATAACATAAAACCATAAGGAATGAATAAGTCATAAGAGAACCTTATTGAATCAATAGTTGTGCATGGTCTAGGATATCTAAGAGAAGGTGGAGATTTATTTCAAAACATATATAGATTTTCTAGTATGTATATTCATGGATTTTACTAAAAAATGTATCCAGATCACTAGCAGACCAACCAGCCTCAACCCTGGGCACATGTAAGACGCTGGGTAAACCATGCCTAAGGGAGGCCAAGCTGTAATCAGCAGAATAGGCCATGTATTGAACCTCAATATGGAATGGGGGTGAGACCATTAAAAGGTTTTTACTAAGCCCAAAAAGTGTTTGGGAGAAGAGTGTTCTTGTAGATAACATGATACAAGATGGTACCATAGAGGAAGGATGAGATTTCTGATTGTATTGCAAAGAGGATTGATATTTATACCATGACATCTCCCCATCTTAATTTCAGAGGGGAAAATATTTTTATTGAGTGAAATGGTCACAATCAACCATATGATCTGGTTCCAAATCTCAGTTTGACATCAAATACAACGATCCTCCATCTAATCAATTATATTCATCAAATCATGCCTCACATGTTTGATCATGAGCCATTCGATTCTCTCGTGGTGAATGGACTAGCCATCACCACCGCATCCTTACTTCCAGGCTGGAAAATGGTGATTTTACACACTAGAGATTAATACATAACCACCATCGAGCTTTCGTCCAGTATTGATGATCCACTCCACTGTATTATTGTCATTAGGATGTACCGAGAACATGCATGAAATTGAATTTTGATGATTGCAATGAAAAAAATAATTTCAAATGTGGAAAAATAAAATGAGGTTTTGAGGCCCCATCACAGAGTGAATGATTTAGTGAAAATTAGTTCAATGTATTATATATCACATGAAAATCACTTTTTCACCACAATGGAGAAGGCATCATACTGGAAAATGAATTAAATTGAGATTCTCGGCGTAACTCATCTCCCTAGATTGATGTTTTAAATACAGATGATCTCTTCTGATTCAAGGGGAAGATTATAGGAGATTATTATTTGGGATTTTAGTGGGAAAAATATCTTATCTATACCTTTAAAAAGATATTTCCTAAGAATATTTTGTGAAACTACCTTTCACATTCCAGAGTACTCTTGTTATGAAGATAGAGAACTCACTGGTATTCCGTTCTATGTGAACTACCAAGGAGACCTGAAAATCGTCATGGCATAAGAAAAAGTGGTTACAGTAGGCCTTATAAAAGTTCTGGTCACTCTCAATGTGTCACATGTTGAAGAAGTCCTATTGACCCCTCGAGTTACATGATGAAGAGACACACCCTCTGTGCGAAAAAGAACAAAGGACACTCAACAGTTTTGTAAATAACCTTGTAGTGCTTCACGAGGAGAGGGAGATTCTCATAAACTATGAGAAGAAGAACCAAAAGTTAAAAAGGTAGAAGTATCATACACCCCTTCCATGAGGTAGAGCCATGAACCATTTGTTTTCATGAAGAGAAGGTAAACATCATCCTCATTTTCATGTTCAAACTTTTTTATAGGGGATTTGTTTTTGTGAATAAAGATATTTCATGAACATAGTTTGGGGGCACATGCATGAAACCAATTCATTCACAATAAATAGTTGAGACAATTTTGAATGAGTGCATGTGATGAAGAGAAGAGGTCGTGTGTGCATGCAAAGGATTATACACATTTGTGTTCTTGCAGAAAAGGGAAGAATTAGAGAGTGTGTTTGCTTTCTTCACCACATACATGGACTATTTCATGCACATGTATATGTGAAAGAATTTAAAGAATATTCCAATAAAGCGGGTTTAGGTGTGTTAAGAAGAAGAAATAAAAGAATTTGAGAAGTTCACATAAATAACACATGCATGATCTCAAGCATATATGAAAATAAAATGCAGAGAAGAATCCTATTATGATTATTACTAGTGAGATAACCTTCATTTCCTGAATAATAACCTATGTTCTTGTGATTATTTTCATGAAAAATAATAAATTTTATTTCTTTATGTTATTGTACAAAAAGAAGAACATTGGTGAATATATTTTCATCAATTATGGACTACGATGCATGAAGTGTCTCTATTAGGGTGGTACAAAGGCATCAATTTCTATCTGTGGAAGAGACTTTTAAGTTGATAAACTAAGTGAGACTTCACAAAAGGCTGTAGGCTAGGGCAGTCAATACCGGTGATATGAAAGATGTAGTGGGATATACCAGAACATTTTTAATGCAAGTGTTCCTAGTATATAGTGATTTTGCCTAATCCATTGTTATCCAAAACTAGTCAACATTAGTGAAATTTGGTATGACCAACAACCTACCAGTGTATTCTCCTTATACATATCCCTTATTGGTGAACTGTGTAAATGAGTTATGTTATCTTTCTAAATGTGAATGTTTTAATTACTAAAAAAATCTATCATACAGGTTTAAACATTTTCCAACCAACATGGGAACAAGATCCATCATTTTGTGAGAAAAAATTAACACCTTGATTAACGCCCCCCCAGTTTGGTCAAGGGTTTTACAGAACCCCTATGTCGTGAGTAGAATTTAAAAAAACCCTTGAAATAGAGTTATTGTAACTATTTTTATAATAAATTTTTTAAAATATAATTAATAATATGTTATCTAAAATTGTAATTAGGTACACCCCATAAAGTAAATTATGATTATAATACTAAACAGGTATTCGAGAGAAACATTTAGATGAAAACCCATATCATGGTCCGGATTCATTATTTACCTACCCTAAACTTCCTAAATTATCAAATTTTGTTCATTAAATACATACATGAAAAATTTATTCATGATTATATCCATTTATACAAATCATTTATAGTAAATATATACATATATAAGTGTTCAATTTTATCTATTATCATGAATTTCTGTATGTAAAATCTATATCTTCGAATTAGTTTCATAAAAGTGATGTTCTTAGATTTTATTTTCCCAAATTTGATCATTATAAGATTATATAAGGAACTATATTATATTTTTCAATACATTTTTTAAAACTATAACATCATTTTCTTGATATTTATGTATATGATTTATGAGGTCGAAATCGACAATGATCTTGATTTATTGATTCATATATAATATAGGGTGATTCATATTTAATTATTTTAATGACTATATAATATATAAAAAACACCATTATTTATAAATTTATTCTAAATTATAACAGACAATATTCTCATACTCTTCCATGATAAAAAATAACACTATTTAATTGTTGGCTAAATGATCCAAACCTGAATATACCATGAATGGTGAATGATTATATGGTGGTATAATTTTAGTATAATTATACTAGAATAATAATGGTCATTATTAGTGATGAAAAGTGTGTTTTATATGAATTCAAAATAATAAAAATATAAATTAATGGATTTGAACATATTATATAATATGAATAAGATGATTTCTCACTTAGTATGCCTCTTTTAAATGGTGGAATTACTACTATCATTTATTGATTAGATCATTAATTAATTCTTCAATTTATTATTATAAAATAATTATGATATCATAAACATAAAATTTATTCCTTTAAACCATTCCTATTACCATCCATTAATTTCTTATTTAAAATAAAAATGAAAATCTTTCATTCCATGGAGGTGTTAGTCCACGTGTATTTATGGATGATGATTTTGTTTTCCCAAGAGATATAAAAATCTATAATATGGTATATAAATTATAAATATAAAATATTTTATTAATATAAATCTAATGTATTATATTGTCTATGAGTATCATCCTTGTATGGTAGTGAATGAAAATGAAAGGCATTTCATCATGTTGGTTGATATTGGAACAATACATATGTGGAAGTTTGGTTTTACGTAACAGAAAAGTGAAATATGGATAATTATTTTACCATAATTATAATAACATACAAGTATAATAATGATAATGTTTGTATTATTTTAATATTTTTTAATGTCTTTTGATGACGAATCATTTCACATATAAAATAAAAAAGTATTGGAGAAATTAAAAATTTAAACCACATTTCATGAAGTATTTATTTTGAAAAGGATGTTAATAATTTTAGGGATTATCTTTTGAGAATAATATATCCTATTTATTGTTTATATGAATTGGAAATAGAGTATTGGGAGAATTTTTCTGAACTAATTTTTGTGACCCTAACCCCAATAACCCGGTGTCTGTGCCTTACATTATTACATTATCATAGATTAAATGGTTCGAATGTTGATGGACTGATCAGTTTAGTAGTTTTGGAGAACCAGTAACATATATGTTAACCGATTTATATTGTAAATAGAAAATAAAAAATAATAAATAACAGAATAAAATTTTTATAATTTTTTAAAACTCATTCAATTTATTTTCCATAATAACCAGGGGAAGGAAAATAGATAAATATTATTTTAGATTTATATTAAGGATTAATTAAAATAGAATACACCATGGATGAATAACAATTATCAACATGGAACAATAAATAAATATGACCACATTCTATTTAAATAACTTAAATATCATGATAAGATAATTCCAAATCTATATGGTATGTTAAATAACTAATAACACATCACATTTAATCATTAATCTATGAATTAAATTCATCCATATATTATATCATTGTGATAATCAAATGTATAATAATAACTAAAATCATCAGGAAGTTAGTGCTTAATTAATGGATTCCAAGATTTCCTAAATCATGATACCTATAAAATGAATACATTTCACAAGTCATTTTAAATACCACTTATATAAAATCATTTAATTTCAATAAAATAATTTTTCTCGTGATTCCTAAGACGTTATAAAAAGTATTCCCATAATCATGTGTATCGATCTAGTTATTTAGGGGGCATGAACTGAGCCTCTACATATTCTATATGAATTTTACAAGAAGGGAGGTCCTAGGGTGTGTCCATAGAGAGATGATTCCCTCAAATCATAGTAAAAAAACAGATGCTACTGTATTTCCTCAAATGAGTGAAAGAATAGAGTGTGTAAGTAGTCAAAAAACTGAAATAAAACATTCTTTAAAAATATAAAAAAATATACAATATACAAAATTCCCTTTTCATACATATAGAAATTGTCCTCCATTGTCTAGATCACAAATATATAAGAGTACATAAATGAAACTAAGTTAAAATTATGAGTATCTACTACTAACTCTGAGCCAAACCACAGAATTATTCTCCTTGACACTATTGAGCTACTTATATGTCTGAAACAAAAATCATGGATCATATACAATGGTGGAAAATAATCTCAATAGTATACCATAATGAAGAATTATAAATCAGGTGTCATAAGTGCATACTCATGGAATTTTATTAGCCCATCCTAGACACAACTAAAATGGTGAAATAATAAGATATATATAATTTAAACAAACCAAAAACTGATTCTATGTTATGCAATCCCAATCAATTGACAGAATATGATAGTGCTAATATTTAGAAATATAAAATAAATGTTCAAAATAACAAGGAACTCAATACATATGTTATCTTTAGACCAATGATATAGTAAAATATATATCCTATAAAAAGGGAACTGAGTTGTGTGTCATTAAGTCAATATCTGTGTTTGAAATCCTAAACGATAATTCCAAACTCATCTAACAATAGAAATGTATTTGATAATGATTTTTCATTATTGGGATAATGGTACTAACCCTGGGTTCACCCATACTTCTCTCCAATCAATATAATTTATGATACTAAATGCCGAAGGATGATCCCACAAAACGGGCATTGAGTTACATGTCATACTAAATCCACATGTAATCTAGTTCGATGTCTAATTACTAGGTCAATATCCATATGAAATTAGGACATTATAACCTAGATAACTTTTAACAGGATATCCGTTATTAGATATGTAATGAATTTCATCAAAATCTATGTTAATTAATCAGATACCCTCACATATAAATGGATCAACATCCCCATCCATGGATGTACCTCGGGGCAATGCAGTCATGGTGCGTCCACCCGATCCTAGGAAGCATCCTAGGCATTACTCTAGGAGGAATTAATCATCTTCAATGTAAATAAAATGATCCATGCTATTAGTCCATCCATGTATTTCCTATTAGAGAATCCATGTATCACTCAATTCATACTAAAAATGATATTAACTATGAATCTATCCATGGAATTCCCACTAGAGAAAAAAAGTTTCATTCAAGAAGTGAAATTCTAGTAATATCCATGGAGTAGAAACATACAAGGCATCCTAGAAATTCAGGTAATTTAATCCAATGGTTGGAAATAACCAAAGAATAAAAAAATAGATGTTAATCGTATATGTGAAGTAGAAATTTTCTAGAAATCCCCTCAGTAAAGGCTCAAAATCCAGGCCCTAGAAACTACCACTTAGAATCATTAAAAATATCTATCTAAAAGTTCAGCACAATAGACTTATCCTAGGAAGAATGACCTGGAATTCAAAAATAAAATGGTCCATCTCGCCCGGCTCAATAACCACAACACAAGAAGAAACACTAGTAATCATTGTTTCATCATTAGTAAATAAGTGAATGTATAAAAAGACATTGTGTGTGTGATTACCTAACCAATGGCTAATTTCACAACATTTTAGGATTACATGTTTTTTATCAGATCTAAGGTGAAATCGACTACCATCACTATTCAAACCACCAACGTATAATCTCTTGTATGATCAAACATTGAGCCACACATTGGGTCCCCCATATCCAATATAAAAGAGGAATCATGTAATGACCAAACATTTTATCATTGGATGTTCCCTTATTATAATTATGTAATATACTATAAACCACATAATATCACTTTGTGAGAACAATATGAAAATTATAAATTAATAATGAATTAAGTTAGAGTTTTTTCTAGAAATTAGTGAACATATCATGATTGAATAGTAACCCGAACCTTGAAATGGTAACATGATCCTTATAAATAATAATTTGGCCAATATAATAGCAACCTCTTATATTAAAGTATAAATAAAATTAAGGAATCTAATAATTTATAATGTGATGAAATTATATCATAGTATAAGTTAATAAATATTTAGTAATTTTTAATTATGTGTTGGTATCTTTATAAAACATGTATATTTATTTATAATTTTTTAATTAATTTAACTATATAAAATAAAATTTATTTTCTTAAAAATATTCACAAATTTACATTTTTTTCTCTTTTTATTGGACTATATTTTTATGAGACCTTAATTAATTTTCAAAAGTGTTATAAAATGAGTTATAATTTTAAAATGAATATTTTAAAATTAAATGATAATTTGAATTAAATATTAAATATCTCATATTTAGAAAATTATATTCATTAAATTGAGTTAATTTTTTATTTCTTCAAATATAATAATCATTAGTGTGAATTTTTTGGGATTTTAAAAAAATACATGACTTTGTGGTGAATTGTAAAATATGTTAATTTATGATAAAAGATAAATGTAATAATTTTTGAGTTATTGATATATAAGGCTGATGTAAGATGAAAATATCAAAATCACCTTCACTAAATTTTTATATTTAGGTCTATGGTTTAACTATTTATATTCTTGATCCAAAATATTAATCTATTGAATAAAATAGTGAGAAAACACTCCTCTCCTCGCATGTAATTACATCCCTCGCCACCTCTTCTCCTAACAAAAATAAATCCTTTAATATTGACCAATTTACATCCAATCCCCTTCTGAAACTCCTCCTCCAAATCTAGGGGAGCATGGCCCCACCAAAATACAAAACCCATTTCCCCAAGGTGGTTCTCAAGGATAATAAATTCCAGAGGTAAATTAGACATTATTTTTCTTTTATATTCCTTTCAATTTTATTTCATTTCTTATCTTATACCCACCTACAATTTTACAAGGGGAATGATAACTCTAGTATATTTTATGTAATGTTATTTTTTTCTAATAGAATAATTCATCTTAAAATCACATCACCTTTTCATTTAGTCTAAAAATTAAAATATACTTAGTGGATTGTCGATTTACTTCCACTGTGAAAGATGCACAATCATTTTATTAAACCACCTTCAAGGAAGGTCCTAAGAAAATTATAATGGTAAATATTTTAAAATATATATTATATCATTATTTATGTTTTGTAACTATCATATAAAAAAATATTAAACAATAAAATAATACGAGTTTGTATGAATTGAAAAACCACCAAATTGATCTAAATGATTATCATTAACATTTTTTCTTAATGAATCACACTCATACCATGTATCCAAGTAACATATAAGATCATTTAATATTATAAAAGTTCTATAATAACATATAATTTCTATTATGGAAAATTATCCTCATTTTACAAGATCATCCATATATGAAAACATGGGAACCCATAATAAAATCCCAGGAAAAGAACATTCATGAACAATGAAGTTGAACTCTGCAAGTCATCATAATGATAAAAAATTACTTTAATAAAATTAGAAAAAATAAATTACATTATGAATATGGTTTTAGATTAATTAAATACTGAATTTAAATTTATTATATTGTATATTAAAGATATTAAATCACTCTGGCATAAGGTACATGGATTCTTAAACCCAACCCTACTTCCATGGGTATTCCATCTATCACACCGATTTATATATGTATATTCATTTAACGATCCTTCAATACCATTTATTTATTCTTATTTTTTCATTTTATTTGATATACATGATTCTTAATTGAGTTTATTGAGGTCAAATTAATATCCAAAACAAATATTTCATAAAAAAAACCTTTTACTTCTCTTGTGATTTTTTCTTCTTCACTCATGATAGAAAATTATTATAGCATGTATGTTATTCCATCTATATTTTTGGTACCCAAAAGATTATTAATGAATTTATTCCTTTGGAAATTAAACCCATTCCTTTCCATTGTTTATATTATTTCCAATATTGAAAAACATTATATGTGGAATGCATTATTGTGCAAATTTTAAGATGTGTAGGTTAATCCAGGAATTATATTTCACATCGTTTCAATGTGGAATGTAATATTTCAGATTAGATAATGTGAAATATGTGTGAACATGATTCTATACTTTTTCATAACTATGTGTGGTGGGTAACCACTAAGAGACGATGTTTCATTTTTATGCATTTCTATATTCCATGAATTTATCTAATGTTTCCTCTCATGATTATAATGATGATATTTTTATTATTTTATGATGATGATTAATAGTTTTACCAATGTTTCATGTCCCTTAATTATCCTCATACTTGTATTTTAGCTCACCACTTCTTTTAATGTATATTATCAGGTGAATACTTGTAAAAAGGAGAACAAAATGGAAAATAATAAGCCGTATAATAATTTATTAAAGGAATGTTTATGTGTAAGTATGAAAATTTTAGGCAGGGTCCTAATTTTTAGAAGACAATAAAGCTTTTGATCCAAGTTTTATTTAACTATTATATTTTTTATCTTTAAAAATAATTTAGTATTTATTTAATAAAAAGTGTGTACCCTTTAGCTTGTATGAGAGGATAGTTTAGTTAACTTGAGAGTGAAGATTTGAGAACCATAGTTAAAACCCTTTCGTACGAGAGTAGGAAAAAGTAAGAACCCAATAATTTTTTATTAAGAAAGACTATAAACATAGGGATCCCATATGATATTCCATTATAGATAATTGTAAAAATGAATAAATTATTTATTTATGATATGTTTACTTATTTTTTTGATCCATTTCTATTTTGTAAAATGATATGAACTAGGAATCATTTTTCCAATAAGCCTTGTAAGGGACAATGTAGGGATTGGATGAAAAAAAATACCCAATTTGATTATAGGTGGATTTCAAAATTTCATGGTGATGGATGTCTAGTTTTTGTTTGGATATGAAAAATCAAATGAATTGTGTGGAATCTCTACCATCAACAAATTGGGTGAGACTGTATATCATTTTTTTAGGCAGCAATAACCACCAACCTTTATTTGATCCGTTGATCCACTTATCTCAGAACAGTGGGTAAACTAAATAGAGAAGATCTTTTCTAAGAATAATTGGTCTAATATAGAGATGGTGACCCCATACATTTATCATCTATATGGAGAGGCTGATCAGGGGTGGGAATTAGTTATGAACACCATGCAGAGGGACATAATTGAAGAGATTAAGTGGGAACAAGAGCATATTTATAGTTGGTGAGGACTCTAGAACTACATCCCAGATACCTAAGTTCAAAACTGGGTGGAGATATAATTTATATGTATTGTAGAATTATTTTAGAATCCACTATAGCATGTACTATAGAATCCAGAATAATTCATCTGTTTGGTATTTCAGTCCACTCGTTTGGGCATCAAGTCCTTTAACGCCATGGGGCCACCCCAAAGCCTGCTGGACACCTATATTTGTGCTCAAATGACTAGACAGACTCTATAAGAAGCAGACTCCAAATTGGGATTCAGGGCCTGGTGAATTCACTAGAGTTGAATCTAAGAGGATTTGTCATAATAAGATGGTATGAAATTTTCCATCGGGACCAGCTTATGCATGAACAGGAAGCCTAGCTAAACAAGCCATGCGAAGGTGAAGATATTATCACAATGAAGATGTTAGGGATGCGATGTTCCAAGTATAGTATATATGTTTCCTAAGACCTACGAGTCATATAATCTATAAACCTATTGGACTTGTAAGGGTTCCCCCTAATCCCTTGAAATGGGGGTTATCAATAATCAATAAAAAGAAGGCCTTCGGGCCTTCCAGGAAGAAGAGATTGAGTGGTAAGAATTGAAGATAATTTTTATTATGAAGTTTGACCATAAAAATCATCATACAAAGATGCAGAGAGAATTTATAGAGTTGAACAAATAATATGTTGAATCTATCACAACATATGATAAAAATTTCACAAGGGTTTCAGGGTATGGTTCATGTTTTTTATCAATAATGATACAAAAATTGATAGATTCTTTAGTGGTTTAAAACCACACCTTTATAAAGATCTTGAAAATAAAGACATTGGAGGTTATAAATAATTTTTTTGATGTGATCTAAAATTGGAGATGGTTTTAAGAGAATGGTTCCATGGAAATCGTGATACAAAATGAAAGATGGAGTTTCTTTTTTGGGGTTCCAATGGAAAAAATGTAAATAAAACGCATATGTCTCAAAAAAATGGGAAGAATCATAATAGGAATGACCAAAAAGGGATGATTAAATGCTTCATGTATGGGAGAAAAGGATTCCAATATCATAAATGTTTATGAGATATGAATATGTGGGAAAATGTGGTCTAAGAAAAGAGATCACTATAAATGGTTCAATGTATCAACTATAGGGAGAATGGGAAATAAACAATCCAGAACACTAAACCTGGAGTCCTAAAGGGAAATCATCTTTTTTAGCCAAAAATATAAACGATAAATGGAAATCTCATTCCATCACTACCACAAAGGTGGAGCTCTACAATTATGGGGTGAAGACATACACTGGTTATTAATTCAAGAATAGAAAATATACTATATCATCCTGGTTCTACACATTCATTCACATCATAGATGTTTAGTAGAACTATTTGAACACCACCTCAAAATATATATTTTGATTTATCTTTTAAAATATAAAATGGTGAAATTATTTCATCCAAGAATATAACACCTCTCCTATTTGTGTTTTTAGACTGAACCTCCCATCTAATATTTTCTTGCATCTTTTGGGTGAGTTCTATGTTATATAGAACATGGTATGGCCATATTTATACATGTAAAACATCAATTTTTGTTAAATGGTGATCACTATTCACATCCCGTGGCATCCTATAATTCATTCGAAAGTGTGTAGAGGTGGATGGATGTAATTCAAAATCATCATCTCATGATTGGGTGATATTTACTAATGAGAAAGCTTATCTACCTCAAATTATTTATACAATTGAGAAAATCATGCTCAAAGACATGAACATTGTAAGGGAATATAATGATTTGTTACTTAAATAATTTCAAGGAATTATTTTGGATTGAGATTTTGAGTTATTAGTTAAATATATTCTTGAATATCTTCTCTCAACAGCAAAACTGTAGCGAATTTTTTTCATTTAGTTGGAGTAATTGAAGAAGTAGTTATAAGAAAACCATGTCAAGCATTTTATATGAATGAGTTCTTCACCATTCGGTGAAATATTCATCTTTACCTTCAATAATGATCCAACAATCACTACTAAAAATATGGATTTATCAATCACTGGGGCTATTACAGTGGTAGTTAAAAACACGATTATAGACCTCAATTATCAGTGCTAAAATAAAACCGTAAAATAAGGTATATAAAAACATTTTTAGAACAATTATAGGATATCATAAGAAATAATATTAATGTGTTATTAAATGGTGGGGAGGTAATAAACACTTGTTTATGATCATTGATAAAGGCCCACCCTTTAAGAACCAGGTTCTTATTTTAGAGGTATGGGCTTCTTCTTCTTCTTCCTTTTCCTTAAGTGTTTTGAGAAAATATGGAAAATGGGGAAAATCCTGAATTTTGGAACTACACTCCATGTACTTCATCCACATGTCGTGTACTTTTGGCTGTGTTGGGATGAGTACACGGGGCGTGTATCAATGCTGGCGAAAAAGGGTGTATGAACCACTACATGCCGTGTAGTGGAACCTTACATGTCGTGTAGTCAGTCAGTAGGCTTAAATAATAAGGTGGTGGCGTCACCACCATCTGGGAGGCATTACACGCCATGTACTCCGGAGTAGAAGCCATGTACTCATGTCGACGGATGAACAGTGTGGCGGTGCCGCTGGAGGAATAGTTAAATGAAGGGAGTACATGCCCTGTACTTGGAAGTACATGCCGTGTACTTTGTTTTTTCGGCTTAAAACAGGAAGTAGCCTCTTCATTTGGCAGAGGAGGCACTTGAGCCATTTTGTAGCCAAAGTAGGAGGCCAGATCATTGAAGATCCACCGGGAGTTCGTCTGGAATCCGATTCGGCTTCGGACGATTACGTTGGAACCACATGAGTATGCCCTCTCTTCTCCTGGTACAGGTCTTGCCAATTCTTCTCCTAACGTAAGTTATTTACATTTGAATGAGCTTTGTTCTTCGTCAGATCTATGAGGTTTGTGGACATTTCTGGAGTCGGCATTCGGGAATAATGCTCGTTGACGTTTAAGGTAGGTGGCTTTATGTTTATTTTTCCAACTGCTGTGTGTTTTGTGCATTTTTTGTTCCACGAACACATGTTGGGGTGTCGTTTTGCTGGGGCCGTTGCTATGTCTAATGCCTAGAAGATCATAGGTGATTAAACTATGATATTAAAATGCTGGTTGGGATCGTTACTTGGATCTGGAACCACCCCCGGGTGTGTTTCACTGTTTAGCCGTTTGGCCAGGATACCCGAGGGTATGCCATTAAAGTAGTAATTGTAGAATTCCCTTGAGAGGAATTGCTTGTTACTTCTTGTTTACCTATTGGGAAAGGACTGATTACCTGTTTAGCCTAAGGGCGTTGTTGTGATTAGCCTATGGGAACTGTACTGTTTTAGCCTAAGGGCATGACTATTTAAGCCTGGGGGCTGTTGTTATTCCGCCTGAGGGAAACCTTTCGTGCTTGAGGGCTTGAATTCTGTGCCTCAGGGGGACACTTCATATGCCTGAGGGAGAGAATTTATGTTACGCCTGTGGGCAATACATGTGGGTTGGATTCTGTATGGCCTGAGGGCAAGCCTGAGGGTAAGCCTGAGGGCGTGATTTACTATTTTAGCATGAGGGAACGGTTCTGGTTGGCCTGAGGGCTTCGTGCTATTGAGCACAAGAATGTTACTAAGTTATATTAATTAAATGGATAATAAAATGGAAATATAACTGATAATTAGTTACTTTTGAGTACTTCTTACTTTATTGCCTTTTACTACTGCACACTGTTGTTGATTGGTTACACGCAGTTGGGCACGGGCCTTTGGTGGGTGCCTTCTGAGATATATTTCTCACACCCTGTCTGTCCCAAACTGATTATGTTGCTGCAGGTGTAGATATGGGCAAGAGTCCCTATACAGGTACATGACTATTGCGGTGGAGTTGGAGGCCATGGGACTGAGCCTACGCTCGCGATGCCGCTGCCAGCTATTTTTATTTGCCTTGTTGTACTCTACTTTTGTTTGTATCGTATTGATGTATAACGTGTTCTGGATTTTTTCTTAGAACTTGAAACATGTAGCATTATCACTTGTATACTGTTGGTTATATCCACTGCTGTAGTTATTTCTGCTGTGTATGTTTACTGCTTTCTCTGTCGTTGTATGTTTATTCGGTATTCCGCTGAGCTACACATTGGCAAATGAGGGCATAGTTTCCCCACTATCAGACCTGGGCCCTCGATGATAGTCGGCAGCCTCTGGCATTTGGGGAAATGTGCTTGAGGTCACGTGGCGAACCGGGCTCGGGGCACCCTTTGCGTGGCACCTGGGTCTGAGACGTTACAAAGTGGTATCAAAGGAGTTTCTTTTCTTTGACTTACTATTTGGAGCCGTAGTTAGGGATAGGACAGAACGATAGTTGGTAATAATTTGGGCTTGAGCGTAGCTATCCCGTGTACATGGAAAAGCCAGTCTACCTCGTGATTGCAATTTTGTTGATTTTGCAATTTTACGATTGATATGTTTTCACCGTTGGGTGACACACTTTGATTGTGTTGTTTATATTTTATCTGTGGGTTCTATTTAGTTGCAACCCAATGAGATGAGGGTATGAAATCTCATGCATCATATAGGCACATGCTAGATATCACATGCCATGCATAGTTTCCATGCCATGTAGGTGCATTAGAAATTCTCATGTTGTTGTGATAGTTGTTGTGCTAGAAAAGCATGTTGTTGTGATAGCTGTTATGATAAAATACATGCTATGTGATAGGGTAATTTTATGTGAGCCTATTTATAGAATGAATTCCAAACCTTGGTTTTTGGGGAGTATGGGCCCTCATTGAACGGAATTTGGTGGATCATTGAATTTTTATTGGTTATAACACAGATATGATGTAAAACTTTGATTCGTGGGGAGTATGGGGCCCCACAGTTCGGAATTTGACACTTAGGTGTTGTTTTTTTTTGTATTTTCTGGGTTTCGGGGAAGTTTCTGAGGCATACTGTCTAGAAAACCCAAAATACATTCCATTTAGGACCTCATACACGCCGTTTGGGTTCTTCTGTACGGGAAGAAAAATTATCTTCTTGAGTACATGTCGTGTACCCCGAGTACACGCCATGTAGTCTCTTCTCGTGTCACAAACCGTGTGGGCGGCGACACGAGGTAGGGAAGGGATTGGGTAAAACACGTCGTGTACCGAATGGACATGCCGTGTAGTGTGACCCGGAGTCCGGCTGTGTAACCAACAACACGGGTCAGTGAACTCATGTACAACAAACCGTGTCAATGATGAACACACCATGTAGTGTTACCTGGGGACTCGATCGTGCAACTAACAACACGGGCCGATGTCACCACTCATTGAACACACTATGTACCTGTGGGACATGCCATGTAGTCTTGTATGAGGATAGACCGTGTGGAGTTAGCCGTGTGGCTGGGAACTGAGATGGTGTACACACCGTGTGTGGGTGTCACACACCGTGTGGAGTAAAGCCGAGTAGTCGGCCGTGTCACAGACGACACGGGCAGTTGGAAATTAACACATTACACATCGTGTATGTATTATACACGCTATGTAGTTTTGTTGAACGAAAGCCGTGTGGCTTATCCATGTAGAAGGACCCGGGTAGGGGAAGGGAAGTCAAGTACACACCGTGTAGGCAGTGTACACACCGTGAAGTCTTGTTTTTAAAATTTTGAAATGATGTCTTCCTCAAGTTCCTTTGTAGTTCCTTCGCTTTCCATTCTTAATAATCATGAATCTGAGGCGTGATTTTGACCTTGTAGAGTCATTCCGCCTAGACGACCCTGAGTTGTTCACCAAGAGAGCAACAACGATTATACACCGGAGATGGGGGGTCGTGGGATACCAGTTGATCCACCAGCAGAGCCAGATGCGGCACCAACTGTTATACTGGACACAGGCGCGGAGGCGCAGTTCCGTGAAGGCTTATTGCGGTTCATGCAGACCTTTCAGGGAGCACCGCAGGCTGCCACATCGATGGCCAAGCTAACGCGTATCTTTCAACAGCAGCATCCTCCTACGTTTTCAGGGGATGGCGGACAACAGGCTGCAGAGTCTTGGCTAGGATCGATGCAGACTATTTTCGAGCATCTAGAGACACCTCCAGGGAGGAGGGTCAAGTTTGCGAATTAGATGTTGTGTGATTCCACCAAGAGGTGGTGGGATGTCACCACCCAGACAGAGCATCACAGATACATGGCGTGGGAATATTTTCAGGAAGTCATCTATGACTTCTTATTTCCCGAGATGCTGAGGGCAGAGAGAGCTCAAGATTTCAGGAATCTGCTGCAGGGCGCTATGTCAGTGATGGACTATTCTTCTCGTTTTACAGAGCTTTAGTTCTTTGCACCTGTGCTTGTGGGTGATGAGACGTTGAGAGCCATACATTTTGAGAATGGTATTAGGTATGAAAACCGTGCGCTGGTAAATTTTTTCAGGTTGCCTACTTTACAAGATATTGTAAACCATGCGCTTATTTCTGAGAGGAACCTTCGGGAATTGAGTGGTGTGGGCCTGGGTGGTTTGGCACCAGTTACTGGTACTATTTCAACTGGCAAGAGGAAGAGACAGATGGACTTCTCTCAGGGCGGCATTACCAGCCAGGCAGCTTCTTCAGGTGGCCTGATCATGTGCTACCAGTGTGGCAGAGAGGGGTACAAGAGCCCACAGTGTCTACAAGACCCAATGGAGTGCTGAGCTTACGGAAAGATGGGTCATCTGCATCACTTTTTCATGTTGTTTCTACCAGTGGCTAGTGAGAGGTGTTCTTTTTAGACTACGCGTTTGGGAGCAGTACCAGTGGATTCTTACCAGTCAGGGAACTGGAATATGTCAGGGCATGTAGGTAGAGATGGTGGTCGTGGTCGTGGTATCCAGACACCAGGATCACAGAGGCAGCAGGGTGGGACAGCTCAGGGTAGACAGGCTGTGTCACAGGGCCGCGACACTGGGCAGAAAAATGCAGTGCAACAGACCCAGCAGGAGCAGGATCTCGGACCTTCTACAGTCATAGGTACTATTCTAATAGCTTCTGTCTTGTCTTCAGTACTTTTTGATACGGGTGCTACACATAGTTTCATATCTGTACCTATTGTGGAGAGCCTTGGGCTTGGTGTTTCTAATTCTTATGATATTTGAAGCTAGAAACTCCATTGGGGACTAGGACGGTTGGTGTGCGTCAGTGCAAGGAGTGCCCCCTTGAGGTTGGTGGGTGTCACTTTTTTTTGGACTTCTATGTCGTGGAGATGACGAGTTATGACATCATTCTCGGAATGGACTAGTTGGTTCCCTTTTGAGCCTTCGTAGACAGCTACCGTCGCAGGGTGCATTTCATGTCACTAGAGGGTGGGGTGTTTCTATACAAGGGCGAGTGGGATGTTTGGGCGAGTCGAGCCGGACCAGAGAATCATGGGCGAGGTGGAGTCACAGCCCAGATTGTGAGCTTATATCTGGATGACTAGGGAACTTGTTAGACGGATTCCATCCAGTTGTTGATCATTTCAGGGATGTCTTCCCAGATGACTTTTTAGGTCTACCTCCTGTGCGTGAGGTGGGTTTCTCTATCGAGCTAGTGCCAGGTGTAGCACTGGTTTCCATTCCTCCTAATAGGATGTCCACAACTGAGTTTCAGGAGCTCAAGAGGTAGTTAGAGGAGCTACAGCCGAAGGGAATTGTCCAACCCAGTACTTCTCCTTGGGGTTCTCCAGTCCATTTTGCAAAGAAGGCAGACGGGACCCTCAGACACTGCATGGATTATCAGATGCTGAACTAGTTAGCAGTTAAGAACTGATATCCCGTTCCGAGGATAGACGATCTGTTTGATCAGCTTCGTGGAGCACGAGTGTTCTCAAAGATTGACTTGACATCCGGATATAATCATCTGCGCATGAGACCATCTGATATACCTCTCACAGATTTCAGGAGTAGGTATGGTCTATATGAGTACATGGTTATGCCGTTTGGTCTCACGAATGAGCCATCAGTTTTTATGTCTCTGATGAATCGTAGGTTCCATATGTATCTTGATTATTTTGTGGTAGTATTCGTGGACGACATCTTGGTGTACTCTCACACTTGAAACAACCATGCCACCCATCTTGAGATCGTATTGAGTACACTGAGAGAGCATCGTTTATATGCTATGATCTCGAAGTGACACTTTTGGATGGACCATATTCACTTCTTATGTCATATCATCTCAGAGGCGGGAGTTGTAGTAGACCCAGAGAAGGTGAGAGCAGTAGTTTCCTGGGAGCAGCCCACGAACGTGTTTCAGATACGGAGTTTCTTATGGCAGGCTGGTTACAATAGGCGCTTCATACAGGACTTCTCCTGCTTAGCAGCACCATTGACAGGTCTGACTAAGAAGGGTGTGAAGTTCGTTTGGTCAGAAGCTTGCGAGACAGCTTTTCAAGACCTAAAGGGAAGGTTGACATCAGCACCGATCCTGATACTCCTAGAACAGTGGAAGAGCTATACACTTTACTGTGATGCATCAGGGATTGGTCTGGGAGTCATTTTGATGAAGGGTGACCGAGTTTTTTCATACCGGTCTCCGCTGTTGAGGCCACATGAGAAGAATTACCCGACGCATGATCTCGAGTTGGCTGCAGTTGTTCATGCATTGCGCTGTTGGAGACACTATCTGTTGGGAGAGAATTTTGTTATTTTCACCAACCAAAAAGCCTCAAATATATCTTTACTCAGCGTGACTTGAATTTGAGGCAGAGAAGGTGGGTCGAGTAACTACAGTCCTTCGATTTTGAGATTTCATGTACACCTGGTAAAGGTAATGCAGTAGTTGATAAACTGAGTTGGAAGACTCGGATACAGGCAGTGCAGGAGTCCAGTGGTGAGTGGCAGCTTATGGCTTTGTTCTATGAGATGCATCTGGAGGTGTATGACAGTCAGGGGCAGACATATCTTTCCTACTTAGCTGTGACTTCTACCCTACTCGACAGAGTGAGGATGAGGCAACTATAGGATTCAGAAGGCCTAGTTTTACGGGAGACGGAGGCAAGCGAGGACCCTCCTCTCGGTTGGACGATAGGATATGATGAGGTTTTGCGTTTCCATGGACGTGAATGGGTTCCAGGGGATATATGCGAGGAGCTGATGCGGGAGTTTCATGCTACAGCTTGGGCTATTCATCTCGGGGTTACCAAGATGTACTGTGACTTGAGGCGTCAGTACTGGTGGCCGGGTATGAATAGAGAGATAGCTGGTTTTGTTACGAGATGTTCCACCCGTCAGCAGGTGAAGGAAGAGCATCAGAGACCAGCTGGGCTGTTACAACAGTTTCCCATTCTAGAGTGGAAATGGGATGATGTCATGATGGATTTTGTGATAGGATTACCGAGGTCACCTTGAGGAAATGACATCATGTGTGTTATTGTGGATAGACTCACAATGGTATCCCACTTATTGCCGATCCAGGAGACCTTCGGTGTGGACAAGCTCGGAAGGCTGTATATCTGAGAGATCGTACGTCTTCATGGGGTCCCTTGCTCTATCATTTCATATAGGGACTCCCGGTTTACCTCTTGTTTCTGGATGAGTTTTCAGAGGGCGTTGGGTACACAGGTGCTTCTGAGCACAACATACCACCATCAGATAGATGGCCAGTCAGAGCGGACGATACAGGTGCTTGAGGACATGTTGTGCACATGCGTTCTAGACTTTTGGGGCTCTTGGGAGAAGCATATACCATTAGTTGAGATTTCTTAAAATAATAGTTTTCAAGAAACTATTGAGATGGAACCATACGTGGATTTATATGGTAGGCCATGCCGATCACCTTTGTGCTAGTTAGAGGCAGGTGAGGCAGCTTTACTGAGGCCACAGCTCATACAGGATACATCTGAGATGGTCCAGTTGAATCGGAAGTGGATGGCTACCGCGCAGTCTTTTCAGAAGTCTTATGCTGATCGTCGCAGATGACCTTTGGATTTTGTGGGTGGAGATCAGGTTTTCATGCGTGTTTCGCTGAGGCTGGGACACAAACGGATCAAGAGATTC
Source organism: Viscum album (assembly GCA_963277665.1). Classification (NCBI taxonomy): domain Eukaryota; kingdom Viridiplantae; phylum Streptophyta; class Magnoliopsida; order Santalales; family Viscaceae; genus Viscum; species Viscum album. The sequence goes on along the minus strand of OY728136.1, from coordinate 1,659,584,592 downwards.
GGTATGATTTCACCGAGGTATGTGGGGCCATTTGAGGTTCTATAGAGAGTGGGGCTGGTTGCATATCTGTTGCAGTTACGGCAGTGGTACTGAGCCACGCACGACGTCTTCCACGTATCCCAGTTGTGTCGCTACCATTCAGACCTGTCTCACACCTTTCAGCTAGGGGAGGTTGAGCTACAACATGATGTGTCATTTGAGAGGCATCTGATTCGTATCGTTGATAGGAGCATGAAGGTTCTCTGAGGCCGGTCAGTTCCTCTCGTACGGGTGCTGTGGCAGCATGGCCGAGTGTAGGACGAGACCTGGGAGCAGGGGGCTGACGTACGTGCTTGGTGGGCAGAGCTGTTCGGAGCTTTATCTTTGCCAACCTTGGAAGGGAAATTCGGGGATGAATTGCTATAAGGGTGGAAGTTTATAAGAACCCGGTTCTTATTTTAGAGGTACGGGCTTCTTCTTTTTTCTTTTCCTTAAGTGTTTTGAGAAAATATGGAAAATGGGGAAATCTAAAATTTTGGAACTACACACCGTGTACTTTATCCACACGCCATGTACTTTTGGCCGTGTTGGGATGAGTACACGGGGCGTGTATCCATGCCTGCGACGAATGATGTTGGAACCACTACACACCGTGTAGTGGTACCTTACACGCCGTGTAGTCAGTCGGCATGCTTAAACAGTAAGTCGGTGGCATCACTGCCAGCTTGGAGGCATTACACGTCGTGTACTCAGGAGTACATGTCGTGTACTCATGTCAACGGATGAACAGTGTGGCGGTGCCACTAGAGGAACAGTTAAATGAAGATAGTACATGTCGTGTACTTGGAATTACACACCGTGTACTTTGTTTTTCGGCTTAAAATAGGCAGTAGCCTCCTCATTTGGCAGAGGAGGCACTTGATCCATTTTGGAGCCAAAGGAGGTGGCCAGATCTTTGAAGATCCACCGGGCGTTCATCTGGAATCTGATTCGGCTTTGGAAGATTTCTTTGGAACCGCACGGGTAAGCCCTCTCCTCTCCTGGTACCAGTCTTTCCATTTCTTCTCCTAAAGTAAGATATTTATGTTTGAATGAGCTTTGTTCTTCGTCAGATCTACGCCATTCTTAGGCATTTCTGGATTCGGTGTTCAGGAATAATGCTCGTTGACGTTTAAGGTAGGTGGCTTTGTGCTTAGTTTTCCAAATTCAGTGGGTTTCGTGGGTTCTTGTGCCACGAACCCATGATGGGGTGTCATGTGGCTTAGTCTGTTGCTATGTTTAATGCCTAGAATTGTATAGGTGATTAAAATATGATATTAAAATGATGGTTGGGATCGTTGCATGGATCCGTAACCACCCCCGGTGTGTGTTTCACTGTTTAGTTGTTTGGCCAAGATACCCGAGGGTATGACTTTAAATTAGTAATTGTAGAATTTCCTTGAGTGGAATTTCTTGTTACTGCTTATTTTCCTATTGGGCGTGGCCCAATTACCTATTTAGCCTGAGGGAGTTATTGTGATTAGCCTGTGGGAACTGTACTATTATAGCCTGAGGGCGTGACTGTTTTAGCCTGAGGGCTGTCATTATTCTTCCTGAGGGAAACCTTTCGTGTCTGAGGGATTGACTTCTGTGCCTGAGGGAGACACTTCTTATGCCTGAGGGCTAGAATTTCTGTTATGCCTCAGGGCAATACCTGCGGGTTGGATTCTGTATGGCCTAAGGGCAAGCCTGAGGGCATGGTTTACTATTTTAGCCTGAGGGCACGGTTCTGGTTGGCCTGAGGGCTTGGTGCTGTTGAACACAAGAATGTTACTAAGTTATATAAATTAAATGGATAATAAAATGGAAATATAACTATTAATTACTTACTTTTGAGTAATTATTACATTATTGCATTTTACTACTGCACAATGTTGTTGCATGCTTACACGCAGTTGGGCATGGGCCTTTGGTGGTTCCTACTAAGATATATTTATCACACCCTGTTTTGGTAACACTTTTCGGCCCAAAAAGATTACGTTGCTGCAGGTGTATATAGGGACAAGAGTCCCTATACAGGTACTTGACTGTTGTGGTGGAGTAGGAGGGCCTAGGACCGAGCCTACGCTCGCGATGCCGCTGCCAGCTGTTTTTCTTTGTCTTGTTGTACTCTTATTTTTGTTGTATCATATTGATGTATAACATGTTCTGGATGTTTTCTTAGAACATGAAACATGTAGCATCATCACTTGTATATTTTTGGTTATATCCAATGCTGTAGTTATTTTAGTTGTGTATGTTTACTTCTTCCGCTGTCGTTGTATGTTTATTCGGTATTCCGCTGCGCTACACTTTGACAAATGAGGGCATAGTTTCCACACTATCAGACCTGGGCCCTTGCTGCTAGTCGGTAGCCTCTGTCATTTGGGAAAATGCGCTTGAGGTCACGTGGTGAACCGGGCTCGGGGCACCCGGGTCCGGGACATTACACAACCTTTATTAGTTCTTTTAAAAAAAAACTCATAAATGATGTCTTTTATCAGGGAATTTATACAAGAATTTATTAAAGTATACTTCAAAACAATCTGATTGAATATAATATATCAATATATAAATATATTTACACTTCTTTTAATAAAATTTATATTTATAAAAATATGTTTTAGAAAAGGTAAATAGGAAATTACAATGAATTTATTAGATATTTAGTGAAAATGTATTATAAAATAATTTAAAAAATATTTTAAATTTATTATTTTAATAATATTAATCGTTTATAGTAATTTAATATCAATTACGTGATAAAAAAAAAATAAACAATAGATATAAAATATGTTGAAAATGAAACTCAAACATAATACGACCGTAAATTTTGATTCGAGTGTCCATTTGGTCTCTGTAATATATAATATTGAAGCCTGCAATGAGTTATATGCCCTTAGTTTGAGTGGTAATCCTATGTTACATTTTTTCGAGGAAACAAAGACCAATATGGCCTCCAAAACTACGATTTAGTGGGATCAACACCATGTTGTAATATTTGATCGATTTCAAGCATCATTTTAGGGGGTATTATTTCCTTTTTTGGTGGAGACTCAATAGATTTTTAGGGTTTACATTCATATTGATATTATGGTCTTAAAAAATTAACATTTTTCATATATTAATTATATTTAAAATTTAATATATTCTTGTTTTCGTATATTTACATATAATAAACCCCTCATATAAATTCATATACCAACATACATCAATATATTTACACAAAAATTTATATTCTAATATATTTAAATACATAAATCTTACCAAATGTAATGAAAATAGTATCTAACCATTTTTTTACATTATAAATCTATATAAATATATGTATGTATTGAGAAATATATATATATATATTTATATTATATTCTAATATATTTAAATGGATATAATATATAATATATTTAAATAAATATAATTATATACATATATATCACCCTCCCCAAAATATATAGTATAAATATGTTTAAAGAATAATTATATATATATATATATATAAGTAAATAGAAATATCATTAATCAAATAGAAAACAACCAGGTGTAGTTTTAATGGTTTACCATCATTGAAGGATAGGTGCAGGGTTTGAATCCAGATGGGAACACATGAGGAATCAATGTCACAAAGCACTGATAAGGGGGTGGGGTGAGAATTGATGATAGAGGAGGGGGGGTGAAAAGAACTGATAAATGGGTCTTGTAAGCATTAATAAAATGAGTAATGATCATGAGCGTCTAGAATAATTTTATTTAACCCATTTAATAGTGTTTTTTTGCATTGATAAATGTTTCTAGCTTTTAACCATTCTCAAATTATCAGCGCTTTTTAGTAATGATAATGCCCAATTCGTGCGATATTAAAGGACTTAATTGTAGTAATGATTGTGAAAATATATTGAATATCATGAGATCAAAAAAATCATGATAAAAAGAAAGAATTATTGTCCATCAATTTTTGATTTTTTAATTCTTTATCTAGTACCATGTATTTCCCTATGGTGCACCTTTAGTCAGGATGTCACAAATTAAAGGTTAGGAAGGAAAATATTCCCAAGATTACATTTTGAATGAGGTATTGATACTATAAGTTAATAGGATTTAAATTCCTACTCACTTATTCTCCAACAATATTAATGGATATATTGGATAGAGTATTTATAGATTACCTTGATAAATTTCAGGCAGACATTATTAAGGACATTCTAATATAATCCAATATCATGTGGGGACAGGAGGTGGTTTCGAATACTCTGATAAAGAAATTTGGAAGGGATAATTTGTATGTATAGTAAAATAAATGCATTGTTTGAATGGGGTTTGTATCTTTCATGGGGAATGTTAGAACTATCAATGGAATATAGGTGGACCCTTCAATGATGAAGGAAATGGAAGAGTGGCACATTCCAATATCTATAATGAAGATATATATATTCCATGGTCTAGTTGGTTATTACTGGTGACTTTTTCTGAAAATATAATGATTTTAAAACCCACTACCCTAAATTAAATTGATATAAAAGAAGATTTTCTGGGATAGTGAATATGAATACTGCTTCAAGTAGATTAAAAAGTGGCTTATAACTGCACTGGTACTTAAAATTATGAAAATTATAGAACTATTTATTATATACAGAGATGCTTCAAATAAGGTCTACAATTTTGTTGTGATGAAATATATTGAATTGATAGACTATACATCAATGTAGTTGAACATCCAGAAGAAAGCCTATCATATACAAGATCTAGAGTTGGATTACGTGATCATTACATTGAAAATATGGCGACATTATATCTGTAGTGAGATGATTGAGATATATACTGATCCTAAGAGACACATATATATATTAACACCAAAGGAGAATAATATGCACGAACGATGATTTTTAGAGTCATAACAGACTATAACTAATCAATCAACTACTATCCTAAAAAATAGAATAAGTTGGTGGGTTCTCTAAGTAGCAAGAACATGAAAATTATCAATAATGAGAATTGAGAAGGAACCAATAATAAGATATTTCTAAATGTTTAACATGAGAATAATTTAGGAAATAATATCACTAATATTTTGTTAACATATTTCTAAAAAATCCATTATGTAGAAAATTAATTATTTTTAATAAAATTATGTGGAAATTTTGAAGAATGTGGAATTTATATGAAATGATAAATCATCAGAGTTTAAATTTGATTAGGAATGAATTGTATGTCTTGGGTCATGATTATTTGTACCATCCAGTCCAGAGATAAGGAATGTGATTTTTAATGATGCATATAGCTCATCCTTCCCTATTTATCTAATGATAACAAAGATGTATCAAGATCTACAATATAAATATTTGTGGGATAATATAAATAACAAGATAATTTAATATACATCAATGTTCTTAAAATTTATTAAATTGATGCCTTAATGAAAAATGTCATAGGTGATGAGGAAACAATTACCCATACCGAAATGGAAATTTGAAAAAAACACCATGGACATTATCATTGGACATCTGAAAACATCCTGAGGAAATAATTATATATTGGTTTTTGTTGATCGTCTTATAAAGATAGCTCACTTTATAGAAATTAGGAAGACATATCAGTATATTATCTTTCATGGAAAGTCATCATAGATTTTTTAAGGACTCATGGAGTAACACCATTGATTGTATGTGATACATATTTGATATTCACCTCTATATTCTAGAAAAGTCTCCAACATGCTCTAAACACGATGCTGAAAGTCGGTATGGAATATCATCCTCAAATAGATGTCCAATCTATGATGACTATTTACACACATGAAGAAATGTTGATGGAAAGATTTATGGACATAAAAGGAGCACGGTACATTCATCAACTATGGGTTTTGTTCTCCCACAACAATAGTTTCTAATCGAGAATCCAAATGACTCCATGTGATCACATTTATAAGAAAATTCCAAACACTAGTATGATGGGATGGAAATAGTGGACATAAAAATCTCGAACATGAAATGTTAATACAAAATGTGAATATCATGAACACCATTCAAAAACACATAGAGGCTTCCCAAATTCTACAGAAGATCTATAGAAACATTCATTGATGACACCTAGTGCTTAGGGATGGAGAGATTGTATTACTCTGCATATATCCATGGATGAGGATCATGAGATTTGGGAGGAAATAAAAGTTGAATCCTACGTATATATACACCTTTAATATTCTTGATCATGTAAGAGAATTTTCTTATTGAATGGAAGTTCCTCTTACCACGTTTTATGTACAATAGCTATTCAATATAACTATATTGAGGAAGAAAATACTAAATCCCTCATATGTACTGAATCTAAAGGTGGTACCATTGAAAAATTAACTCTCTTATAGGGAGAAGCCATTGAAGATCATGGACATTGATATAAAATTCTATAGAAAAAATCTTCTCACATGGACATTGTACTATGTTTTAACCATTTGTATAAAGATGCATCATGGGAGCTGAGGAATTGATGCAGGAGAAGTACACTAACCTGTTACCACCAAATTACGTAAACTGAAATTTTGTGGGCAATTTTTCATAAGGTGGAAGATGTAACAACCAAAAAAACTTTATCATTATAAATTAAATATATATAATTATTTCATATTGTATAAACCATAAAAATCACAATAATATCACAATTAAAATTTAATAAATGAATATTAAATATAATAAGTGGTATTTCTATAAATTAAAGAACCTACCCTAATCGAATATTAACATGTCCCATGGGATAGTAACATGACCATTAGGAATAGTAACTATTCAAAAATAATATTAATGTATTCTAATAACGTATACAAAATATTTAGGAGTCTTATGTATAATAATATGATATTATTATATCTTAGTATAAGTAAATAAACATTTTAAAAATAATTACTTATGTGTATATATTTTTATAAAATAGAAAAGTTTATTTATAATTTTACAAATAATATAATTATTTAAAATAAATTTTCTACATAAAATTTATTCAAAAATATAATTTTTTTCATATGATTATATGATAAATTTATTAAACGTTAATTAATTTTTCAAAGTGTTATAAAATCTGTTATAATTTTAAAATCAGTATTTCCCATGTAAATGATGATTATAAATAAAAAATTAAATTTCAATTACATAGAATAATTTTGATAATAAAATGTGGTTTTTTATAATTCTACATGTCAAAAATTGGTTCGGTTTAATTTTTCAGTTATTTGAAAATACATGTATTTTTATGTGAGTACGGAAATACACTAATTTATTATAAGAGATAAATAAATGAAATTTTAATATATAATTGATGTAAGTATGATCTAGGAAAAATAATCCAAAAATCTACATCATTATTTTAATATTTAAATAAATGTTTTAATCAATTCATATTTTTGAGCCCAAAAAATAATGTAATGAATAAATTAAGTAAAAAACACCCTGTTCCTCCCCAATAAATTCCACTCCTCACAACCTCTTCCCTCACAACTACAAATCCATTATACTTTTCAGATTTAATCAAAATTATATTCATGATCCCATACCCCATTCATATATTCTATTTGTTGTATGAAATGGCCCAAATCTTTTCCCTATGGTGTTTCTCAAGGAGGATAAATTCATGAGGTAATGTCATATTTCATTTTATTTTAATTTATTTTTGACATCATTTATTTTATTATTGTATACTCACCTACACTTACCAATGTTTCATGATTACACCCATGTTTTTTATATAATGTAATATTATTACGGTAATTTAATAATTAATATTAAAATATCTTTCCTTTTCCTTTAATTATTGAAGTGAAAATATCATCTATGGTGTGTTGATTTACAACCATAGTGGAAAATGTGCATTTATTTTCCAATACAACCTTAATGGATGGTCATAAAATGATTTTAAGGTTTGAAAAACATTGTAAATCATATTTCATAACTTTTTTTATGTTCATTAACTAACATATATACAAAAAATTAAATAATAAATCAAAACAAGTATATTGTGGCTGAAAAGATTCAAAATTAATCTAAATGATTACCATTAACATTGTATCTAATTATTAATCCTAATTCCCTGTAAATAAATGACATATAAGATCATTTAATATTATGTAATTTTACTAATAAACTATAATTTTAATTCATTAAAAATGTATTCTTTTTAAATGGTCTTCCATATAAGTATGCCAGTGAAATGATCATAAAAACTAGGAAAATGAACACTCAATAATGATTAAATTGAAGTCTATAAATCAAAATAATGGTATAAAAATGAGCATAAAAAATTATTATAAATCCAATACATGCATAATATCGGTTTTTATAAATAATTTATTAATTTAATTTGATTATACCTAATATTATAGAGGAGAAATCACTCAGACATTTGGAAAGGGGATTCTAAAACCCAACTTCATTTTCATATGTTTTCCATATTACATGGAAATTTCAAAGTGAATATTTGTTTAATGATACATTAATATCATTTCATTGTTCTGTTTTTTTATATTATTGGATATACATGTTTTATAATTGAGTGTATTACAATCACAATGTTTTCAAAATGAAATCTTATTTCTTAAAACACAACTTTTACTTCTAATGATATTATTTCATCTTCCCTCAAGACTGATTATTCTTATATTGAGTATGTAATTCATAATTTTTTTAGGAACCGAAATATTATTCAAAATGTTGTTCTCAATTTAATGAATACCATTCCTTTTTTTGGGTTATATTATGTCTAATATAGATATAAGTTCAATATGGAATTTGTGATTATCGAAATGTTATGATAGGATGGGTGTAAAGGGGATTATATGGTGCATGTAAATGTTATGATGGGATGGGTGTGCAAAAAATTATATAGAGCTACAATGAATTGGGTAATGTGATGAATCTCAAGATACAATGTGAAATATGCATGAACATGATGTCATCTTTGTTCACAATCATGTTTCATCATTAACCACTAAGGCACATTGTTTCATTTTTATGCATTTCCACATTCCATGACATTATGTAATTTATCCTCTCATGATTATGATGACGATTCTTTTCTTATGTTATAATGATGATTATTAGTATTACTCATGTTTCAGGTCTCTTATTCATGCTTTTATTGGTCTTTTTTCTCACCCATACATTTGATGTATTTCCCCATGTGATTTCTTATACTAAAAAGACCACGAGGTCTAATAAGATGCTAGAGAAGAATAAAATGAATTAATGCTTATGTTTTATTATATAAATGTAATGTATGGTCCTAATTTTCCCAATACATTAAACATTTGGGTCTTGCTTTTATAGAACTACAATTTTTTTATCTTCAAAATGATGATATATACATTTAAGAAAATGATGAGTAACAATATTTTATATAAGGGATCCTCAATAGTAAATGAAAAATGAGGGAATCCAACAAAGAATCCTCTAACAGTAAGTAAATAAAAGAATCCAAAATGGGATCCTCAGAAAAAAAAATTATCATGGAAACTTGTTCCCAAAGGTTACATCTCAAACATGAGGCAAACTCAATGGAAATATAAAAAAGCATACGCTTGATCAAGGAACCACTCCCAAGAGACAACTAAATTTTATTATATTTGTTATCACCTCTTTGTAAATGAAGATCCTAAAACCCAACCAATGAGTACTCAAGGAAGTCTATGTTTAACACTCCATGATTCCATGATATGTTTCCCATTGAATAATGCAATAGCTTGTGATGTACGCAACATGAAGTTATACTACACCACGTCCAATCAAACAACCCATTATAAATAGTAATACCCAATTTTTGAAATTTTATTAATTTTAATTTTTAAAATGGACTCCATTTTTGGATTCGTAATATCAAAATTATCTTTGGCTGAATTTTTTGTATTTTTCTGAAAACTTTCAATTTTTTATGAATAGTGAAAAAAACTCTATTATTGTTTAAAATTGACATTTTATTTAAATAATTAGTTTTTTATTTAAATTTATATTATGTTTAAATAGATACATAATACATATATATGTCCATGGTAATTCATTGGAGTCATTTTATAACAATATTAGATATATAAAATTTTATTGAACTTTTTACCGTCTTTTACCCACCTTCTAGGCGCCTTTGCAAATTACAATAAGACATAATTTTACGGCTTTTGTGTAATGAATTTCAAAAATCTGAGAGATACAATTGACATCAATATGTAAAATTTGGTTAAATAAGATGAAAATAATTTTTGGCGCATAGTAACTTCTGACTTTTATTTATCACGATTAAAAGTAAACGTGGTAATTGACAGTCAAAATGATATTTTAATTAACCTAAATGAAGTCCTAATTCTATTGGATAAGTTTTTTACAACCAAAATCAACCTAAGGAATAAAATATAATCCTTTTGATCCACTTGTATTAGATTAGGACATTTATTAATATTTTATTTAAAGAAGAGTTAAAAGTGTTTAATTCAATGTTTAATAACTAAATCATTGTTTATATAAAGATATAAAAAATATAAATTAGAATATAAATATACAATAGAAATATAAAAATATTTCCTAAATAATTGTTTTTTATTGATAATTTTTACACATGAAATAATTAAATTTATATATGATACAATGATGATGCAGTAATTTCGTTATCAATGAAAGAATTAAATATTTGACACTAAAAATATCCAAATAAATGTAAATTGAGAATTATGATATATTAAACTAACATTATAGGTTAAATGACTTGATAGGGTTGATTGGGAAATTTTTTTGAAGGAATAATGTTTTTATGACTTTCACAAAATCATAATACCAAATAGTGTCAAAATTGACATAAATGTGTTTTTTCAAACAAATACAATATTATTAATTGATATAGTAGTACTAAAATTATAAAGAATTTTAAAATAAAACATATAAGGATATATATATTAATAATTAACCCTTTGGGGTTCTCATTGAATTTTATTGTATGTTTATTAACCATTTATTATAATAATACATGAATACATGGTAAAAGTTTAACTATTTAACTAAGAGTTAAATTCAAAAAGATAATGTCATTACGGTTACATAAACCTGTCTAAAACCTTTTGGATGAAATTTTTTCGACCCATCCCCACCATAGAATCTAAATATATCATTTTTGAGCCATTATATAAATAATATTATTGTATAATAATATAATATTTCAGGTCTTTTCTAAAGTGACCATCCCCGCTCTTATAAAAGTGTACTTCTCATTCTCTAAAAATTACACCTCCAAAGATATTTTCCTCAGACAACACGTATTCAAATATACACCCAACTACACTCAATTCAACCTATAGTCCTCACTTTGATTTTAAATCCATCATAATGGTAACTTTTGATCAACTCAAAAGGAAACACCCGAAAAATAGGTAATAATTTCACCACCTCTTTCAATGTTCTTTTCTTCTTCCACTTCCATTTTTTTTGTTTACATAAAAAAATAATAACTCCAGTACCTTATACATACTATGATGTTATCATAAATATGGTACAATCATATTCATTATTCTATCCATCCTATGAATGAAAATTCACCGTATGTGCGTACGTACGCATACCATCTCCATGTCGCGGTGTAGTGGGTTATTCAAAAACATAATTTTATGGATGGGTGTAATAATGAGTATAACTGATGTAAATAATAAATGTAACATATCAACAATTCGTTATATATGATATATCATCCAATTACATACAATTTCACCATAAATAAAATGATATTGTCGCTCGTTCGTACATATGGATTACTGTCTCCACGAACGTGATAAAATTCATACCCCATCGTAACCATTCAAGAATAGTTTTCATTTTTTGATTAAAAATAATGTTTAATAACTTAATATCATTTTGTATATGAATTAAATACATCATATCCATAAAAAAATGTCTTACATAACCATGCATATAAAGGAAAACGAATCAGTTAACTCCAGAAACAATGTTACTACTAAAATATTATTAAAAATCACTATTAAAAGAACATATATGATATCATATTTAGGTATTTAATTGTTATATAATTTAATAAAAATGATTAAAATATTATATAATAGGTTAAGATACCGTTGATCAAGGTCAAGTACATGTTAAGGGTTAATTCTACACTCTCTTTATTAATAGAGGTTGTTTATACATGAGTATCTACTGGGAACTCTTTATCATCCACATATGGATTAATTAAAAATGTAATTCAAAACATTTTTACTATTTCCTAGACTACGGTTTAATTTCATTTATAAACCTGTTTGAATATTAATGAGAATTTTATAAAGTAATCTTTCATTATTTTTCCAAACAAGGTCATTTATGACATTTTCAAAAAAATTTAAAAAAGAATGTTTTTATCTTGTACAGCGGGTGTGGCTATCTTTTTCCATCGTAACACCGTCAAAGCTTACCATAAAAAATTATAAGAATATTTAAAAAATAAATGTTTTCTTTTAAAATTACATGAATTTTAAATGATTTCCATATAGAAAGAGATATTTCTCTCAAATAGTTTTGATTTTATATATGTCAACATCCATTGATTGATTTTACACTTGTTTGAATATGATTTAAAATGATAAAATCTTCAATATTGTATTGAAGTTTTTTTGATATGTTTTACTACATATGGGCTATATTTATACCATTTGTTGTTTATGATTAATGTAATAACATTCTGAATGAACATTTTAATACGAATGTTTATGTTATGTTTCAATCTTTTCATAAGAAGAATGCATTAGAAATAGTAAGTAATGGGTGGAGGCTACTATAGCCCCTAGATGCATCGGTTGGTCTCATGATACAAACATGTGTCTTGGTACAAGGCCTTGAAAATATCATATTTGTAGTCTTATCACAACGAATTGACTATGTGATTATGATGTCAGGCATTTTTCATTCCATCATTATAAAATTGGATTTTGATATTACATGTTATTATTAGACTAGTATAATATCTATGTAAATAAGTAAATGGAATTATTTGATTTATCTTTTCTATTTTAAGACCATGTTTATGTTTAAAAATCTTATGTTTTAGTCATATAAATTTCCTTAAATCTTTATTCTTATTTATGAATGTTTCCGCTGTATTGTTATCCTTACTAAGCACCTATGATCACCCATTTCAATGTTTTAGTTTACCCATGATGCGAAAGAAGTATATTATGAATGATCTATAGGGATATTCTAAGGGAGATGAATATGTTAAAAGGAGACACAATTTTTCTTTTTTATATTTCATGATTTAATGTTAAGCTTATGTATGTATCTAGTACTTCTATGGCTGATAAATTGATCTGTCATTTAGGACATGATTCCTTGTGTCATGCCAATGTTTGTAATAATGCACCGACTTTGGTAACTACAGATATTGCATTATATTTTTTATCATAGGATGTTTAGTACAAACCTTGGAAGATAGACTTACAAAAACTCTAATTAGAGAACATGGCCCTACGATAGACATTGAGGATTAGTATAGAAGAACATCCTATAATTTTGGTAATGAAGTGATTTTGTGAGTTTTACAAGAAATACAATAATGTATGGATATGAGTATGTAGAGACCACTATAGAACAAATGTAACCAGGAGTAAAAACTCTGAGAAGGAGTTTTGGGCATGACTCGGGGGATCCTGGCACCTGAAAATAGGAATTGCTGTACACTTGGTTACGACTGTCCTGTGGGATATTCTTAGGATAATTCACATTTTCATTAAAAATTATTATGATGGATTTATGAGTATATACCATCACAAAGAATACATTTTTATGATTTTAGTTTATATCCATAAACTGTTCAATTAATGTTAAGTGTATTACAAGTTTGGAATTACGTATTGTGATTCATAAAGTAATCTATTGTATTCCATTGTTTAGAAATGGCACTTAGTGGATGGAATGGATGTTGTATCAATGCAAGAAATCCATGTATAGATTTCCCTCCTACTAAAGATAATTATAGTAGAGATGGTGATGCAACCGGTGATGATCATCTTATCACCATACTGGGACAAGTCACTCAGGTAATGAATAATAAACTTACCCATATGCAGCACCTTGATCCACGACATGGAGGATCAATGTCATACTGCTTCATGAGGAAAAAAACTACCAACATTCATTGGGCCTACAAATTTGTTTGAAGCTTATCAATGGATATATTCCTTAGAAAAAATATTTCATGGTTTGGTGTGTAGTAAAAAGTAAAAAAATTTCAGGACCGTTTATCACCTCACTAGAGATGCAGATCCATGGAGGTCATTAGTTCAAAACAACATTAAAGAAGAATAAGTATACAAAATTGAATGAAGGTAGTTTAAATATATTTTCCTAGAAAAATACATTCTTCATGACCATCGAGCATATATGGAAAGACAATTTCTGAGATTGAGGGGAAATGAAAATGATAATTATGCAATGTATGAGGCTACCTTTGCAAGGTTATCAAGTTACACAGAAGATTATATACATAACTCAAGGAGTAAGATTGATTGAAAATTACATGTCTTAAACTAATTTCTCTATTGAACATTAGTCTCAATATCCTTCTCATCATAAAATGATATTACTTAATGTGATATCAAGATAGAAAAGGAATTCTCTAAGTCTTACATTTTTAAAGCGATGCAGGAGAAGGATAGATCTACTAAACACACTGAAACTGAAAATAAGGAGAAGAATTGAAAATTTGAATATCCACCCAATGGTAAATGTGGGAAGAAACTCCCCAGTACGTTCCTGAAGGGAATGAGAATTTGTTACAAATGTGGTGAAAATGGACACCATGCTCGTGTGTTATTGTTGAATTCTACAATTTTTGTGAAATGGGGAATTATGAAAATTAATTTCCTAAGCACCACGAATACATACCATAGAAAAGGACAAGGGATCAAGGGAAACCTTATGCAATCACTGCTTCTATGGATGAAGCTCCAAAAGTTATGGTGGAAGGTAATTTAATGGTTTTCTCATGTTTATCCAATGCTTTATTTAATTATAGATCATCTCATTGTATAATATCTTCATAGTATTCTAGAAAAATTAGATATTTCTATATTTTTTTAAGAAGGGAGTTGTTAGTCAAAACACCTTAGGGAAGTATCATTGCCATAATGTTTTGTGATTCAGTTCTCATTAGGGCATATAAATGATCTTATCTGATAATCTCATCATCATACCCATGATTTAATTTTATATAATCCTTGGTTTGTATTGTATTTTAGACCATGACGAAAAAATATATTTTAGGAACAATGAGGTTACAATTTTCGATGATGATAAAGAGTACCTTATCTTTAGAGAAGAAAAATACCCACATGATTCTAATCTAGATCAGACCCTCAGTAGCTCAACTAAATTAAATTACTGGAGAGGAAGAAAATGAAGTAAATATGGGTGAGTAAAGGAACATTCAAATAGGTTATGTACCTATTGTTCAAAAATATGTTGATGTGTTTCCAAAGTATTTACCTGGACATCCTCCAGAACGAGAAATTGAGTTTTATATTGATTTAATTCCTGATTCAAGGCCTACATTGAAAAACTATTATATAATGACCACAATATAATTAGTAGAACTAAAAAAACAAATAGAGGAATTGTGTAATAAATGATTTATTTCCCTAGTGTTTCTTCATGGGTAGCTCTTGTTTTTTCAAGAAGAAAGATGGATCTATGAGGTTGTGCATTGACTAAAGGGAGATCAATGGTATAACAATAAGGAACAAGTATCCCCTACCTCTCATTGATAGTTTATTCAATCAACTTCATGGAGCTCAATATTTTTCCATTATTAACCTTCAATATAGATATCATAAGTTATTTTTGAAAAGGGAAGACATTCTGAAAACAACATTTAGAACCAGGTACTAGAATTACGAATTTACAGTAACATCTTTTGGACTGACTAATGAACTATCTATTTTCATGGATCTAAAGAATAGAGTTTTCAAGTAATATATTGATGAATTTTTAGTGTTATTTATTTATGATATATTGGTTTACTTTAGATGTTATGGATATCCTGAAAATCACATGTGTACTATTCTAAAAACCGTTAAATGAAATGAATTATATGGGATGTTTAGCATGTGTAAAATCTAGATTTATGAAATTTATATTCTTGGATATACTTTCTCTAATGATAGAATCTCTTTTTATCATTCTAATACTAGGGAAATACATGAATGGCCAGCACCGAAAAGCATAACCAAGGTATGCAGTTGTATTGGTTTAGCAGGTTATTATATGTGTATTGTCCAGAATTTTTACCTATTATCTAACCCATTAACCAAGCTCACACGTAAAGGGGTTAATTTTTTTTGAAAAAATAGTGTGATAAATGTTTTGAATAACATTCGAGAAGATTATCCAATGCTCCGATCATGACACTACCAAAGGGTAATGATGGGTTTGTCATTTATAGAGATTCTTCAATGAATGTACTTAGTTGTGTCATAATTCATAATGATAGAGTTATTTCTTATGCACCACGACAAGTAAAAATTCATGAACATAACATTCCAACTTGTGATCTTGAGTTAGTATCTATAATCATTACATTGAAGATATGAGGACACTATCTCTATGATGATAATGTGAGGTATATACCGATCACAAGATTTTGAAGTATATTTTCTCACAGAAAAAAAATCATCATGAGGAAAAGATGATGGAATAAACTACTCAAATATTATGAATTCACTATACAATACCTCCCTAGGATGGAAAATAAGGAGGTAGATGCTTTGTGTAGAAAGTATCATAGAGTTATGAACAAGATGAGAGTCGAAAGGGATCCTATGATCAAGAATCTATTAAGTATGGATATGGGAATAATTGTGGAAGGTGAAAAATCAATAATATTTCAAATGGTTACTAAACCATCTTTACTAGAAAGGATTCAAATTCTCAGACTAATGATGAGGTTCTTTAAAAGAAAAATAATGTTGTGAATGATGGGAGATTTATTGAATTCGTATATGAAGATGGGATTTTAAAATTTTGGAAAATACTTTTTGTTCCTAACACACCTGATCTAAAAATGGAATTGTTGGTTGATGATCCTTGCTCCAATTTTTCTATACACCCTGGTAGCACTAAGATGTATAATGATTTTAGGGAACATTTTTTATGGGGAAACATGAAAAGAGAGATTGATGATTATGTGTGAAGATGTATTGTTTGTCAACAAGTGAATGCAGTAAAACTATATCATAGATGAGTCATGTAACCTCGTCCCATTCTTGAGTGGAAATGGGATGATATTACGATGGACATTTTCATGGGGATACCAAAGTCCTCAATAACAAATGATAAAATAATGGTAATTGTTGATCTCCATACCATGTCAATACATTTTATTTATATAAGAGAAGATTTACCACTTGAACATCTAGAAAGACTATACATTAATGTTGTTGTAAAACTTCATGGAGTACCCCTATCGACTGTTTGTTTTCGTGATTCCAATTTTACATCAAGATTATAGAAATGTCTTCAAAAGGCCTTGGATACTGAACATAGTTTGAGCACTGCCTACCACCCTCAAACTGATGGAAAATCATAAAAGTGTAATAAAACCTTAGAAGACATGTTGAAATCTTTCTCAATTGACTTTCAAGGTATGTGGGATAAATATTTACCACTTGTTGAATTTTTCTATAATAATTGCTTCCATTTAAGAATTCATATAGATTCATATGAAGAATTATATGGATAGAGATGTCGCACACCAACTTTTAGGGATGATGTTGGTGATAGAAAACACATAGTACTAGAACATGATGAGGAATCAATGAAAAGGGTGAAGGTTATCCAATACCACATCATAGAATCTCAAATTATGCAAAAGAGATATGCCGATAACCAAAGGAAGGATTTATAATCTCATGTAAGAGATCAAGTTTTCTTGAAGGTATCTCCATGGAAGGGTGATGGGAATTTCTATAAAAAGGGTACATTAAGTCCCAAGAACATAGGACCATTAGAAATTCATGAATGAATTGGATTTTAGCTTATCATTTAAAAATTACGCCATGTCTCTCCAATGTTCATGATGTGTTCCACTTATCTCTATTGAGAAAATATATGCTTGACCCAACACATGTAATCACCTATGAAGAAAATTGAACTGGAACCTGACCTGTCTTTTTGAAAAGATCCTCTATGAATTTTTTATACTAGAGTACACGTGTTGAGAAACCGAAGGACTCATATGGTGAATGGTTTATGGAGAAATCATAAGATGGAAGAAGAAATGTGGGAACCCGAGGAACTTATGACGAACAACCACCCAAATCTTTTTATGTAGTAATATTCTAAAATTTCGAGGTTGAAATTATTTGAAGGAGGGGAGAATGTAACACCCCAAGATTCCATGGTACATTTCCCTTTGAATAATGCAATAGCTTGCTTTGTACATAACATGAAGTTTTAACACACCACAATCAATCAAACTAGCCGTTATAAATAGTAATACCTACTTTTTTTATTATTTAAATTTTATTTTTCATAACGGACTCCATTTTTTGGACTTTAAATATCAAATTTATTTGAGGGTGACTTTTTGGTATTTTTATGAAGACTTTCAATTTTTGATGAATAGTGAAAACACTGTGTTATTGTTTAAAAGCGACATTTTATTTAAATAATTAGTTTTTTATTTAAATTTATATTAGATAAAAATAGATATTTAATACATATATATGTTAAAAATAATTTATTGGAGTCATTTTATAATAATATTAGATATATAAAATTTTATTTACTTTTTACCTGTTTTTACCCACCATCTAAGCGCATTTATATATTCATATAACATAATTTTACCACTTCTGTGAATTGAATTTCAAAAATTAGAGGGACATTGTTTACATCATTAAGTAAAATGTGGTTCAATAAGATGAAAATAATTTTTGGGGGAATAGTAACTTCTGACTTTTATTTATAATAGTTAAAAGTAAATAGGGTAATTAAAGGTAAAAACGATATTATAATTACCATAAGAGTTTTCCTAATTTTATTAGATATTTTTATTTCATCAAAAACCGACCATATGAATGAAATATGATCCTTTTTGTTCATGTGGATTAGATATGGTTATTTTTTATTTTTTTATTTAAAGAAGAGTTATGGTGTCAAGTTCAATGTTTTATAACTAAACAATTTTTAGTATAATGTTAAACATAAAAAAATTAGAATAGAAATATTCACTGAAAATATAATATTATTTCCTATATAATACAATTTTATTTTTAATTTGTAAACATTAAATAATTAAGTTTATTTATCATACAATGACGATGAAGTAATTACCAAATTAATGAATGATTAAAATAATTTATATTATAAATATCCCAATAAATGTAAATTGAGACTTTTAAAGAATTAATATAATTTTCTAGGATTATATGACATGTTAGGGTTGATTAAGTAATTTTTTTCGAGGTGATAATGTCACGAAACGTCCTTGAGCCCCTTCCGGGACTATCCTAAGCCCGCCTCCCATAGGCCAGTGGCTAGTGACTAGCACCAAGGCATAATTACTGGTAAAAAGGGAAGGCATTGCCTTTGTAAAGTAAACAAACACCACAGAGAAAGAAAGCAGAAGTAAACACTAAGTAAAAAACTGGGTACAATAGTAAGGGCATAAAAGTAAGTGGGCCAGAATACAAACCCAAACTGAAAGTGAAAGTACAACTGAAAAAGGAAGTACAACAACTGAAAAGTAAAGCCGCAAAGTCGAGCTGCCCACTGGTAGTCCCACCTGAATGGTGTGTACAGATAGCCTCCACATCTCCTCGGTTCTATCTATCTTCTCCGAGTATACCCCGTCCAGTGGTCCACCTCCGGGTACCGACCAGCTCCTCGTGCCTCAACCACAATCAGCGTTGTCCATCGTCTTCAACCAACACAATGTAGTGTGGGCATAGCCCGTGAAGGGGTGAGTATAAGCTACTCAGTAAGGACCCCGAGACCCCCAAAGGTCTCCCAGAATCCACAAAGGATAATCTAAAAAGTAAAGATACAATCACGAAGTAACATCCGAGACTACTTAGGTATATGCCCATACATATACCTAAGTCATCAATTCCAGTTCGGCTCCAACATCCGAGCCCAAGTTTGATCACATCCACACAGGATAACACATCTCAATCCACACAGGAAAGCAAAACAAGATTTATCTCACATAGGTATACTTCTTCGTATGACGATAGAAAAGATCAGATGTAGCCACTGATTCATCTAAGCTGTCGGACCCACACAGGATCGATAGGTACTAACCCCCTCAATGACCCACAAAGGATCGATATGTACTAACCCCCGCAATGACCCACAAAGGATCGACAGGTACTAACCCCCGCAATGACCCACACAGGATCAGACCCACATAGGATATGTAGGCACTGGCCCACACATGACTATTGAGCGCTGACCCACATAGGATCTGACCCACACAGGATCAGTAGCACTGATCCACATAGGATCGCTGAGTGATGTAGTCGTCACCGTCGAATCCATGGAGGATTTCTGTCCAGTCGTCATCGTCGTCACAATCGCAGTCAGCTCTAGGGTTCCCGCACACTGCAAGCTCGTTCGGGAGGGTCCACTCCAAGGGCCGAGGGGCTGATACGTCAATTGACACATAGTCCTATGTTGATGTATCCAAATGTTCTGTATCGACAACAGGAACTCAACGTCCCAGACGGCGCGTCAATCGGACGCCCGGTCGGAGAGTTATTGGCTTTTTCGTCATAGGGTCCCGGTTAGTTTTTAAGTCAAAACCCACCCGACCATACTCCAACTGCATCCAAACCTAGAGCAGAGTAAGTCAAAAGGTCCGTCTCACTAAGAGGAATCCATCAAAGTCGATGGCACATCAATCGGGTGTTCGAAACTCATGTTATAAGTGTTTCCGCTCCGAGGTCCCGGTTGGTTTCGTGTTTGAACCAACCCGGATGAACAAAAAGTTCTCCGAAACCTTGAGTGTAATATACTGAAACTACCGTCTCGATCCAAGGATTGCATCATAGCTGACGGTGCGTCGATCGGAGGTTCGCAGCCAATGTTATGGGAAAAAGACCGTGAGAGGTCCGTTATTAGGGGGTTCGGGCCCAGTCCGACCCGGCCCTGTACCCCATGGGTCGGACCGAACTGGGGCGAACCGACCCAGGTCCGGGTCCGGCACGCTAGGGCGCAGCCCGGTTCGGCTGGCACGGCCCAGCCCGGCATGCTGGCACTGGCCAGTTGGCTCGGCCGTAACGGTCGAGCGTGAAGGGGGTGGGGGGGGGGGGGAGGCGTTGCCCCTCGTGTAGAGAAACCACGGGCCCCATGTGGGGGGCCGCACCTGCTGGCCAATCAGGGTTTACGAACCCCCAGTTTTCCCCAGACCAGCCGGCCGGCTGCTACCACCATGGGACCAGCATTGGCTGGACCCCCTGCTCCGACACCGGCGGCCCGGAACCGACCGCCGGTCCATGCTCCGCCGCAACCTCAGCCGCGGCCTTGATCCGTCCGGCGTGGCGTGATGGCACCTCGCCTCTCCGCCGTGGCCCCGCTTCGGACACAGTGTCTTTGAGGTTCCTTCGAGGTTCTCTAGCGCGGCGCGACGTCACCACACCTTTGTTCGACTTCAACGACGCGGCGCGACGGCGCCGCACACCCTTGCCGCGTGATCCCGCGCAGTGCCCTTGCAACGTGCCGCTTTCCATCAAACCGCATCAACACAACTTACAAGGGAGGACGGTCGGCTGTGTCTGTGCGGTCCGACCCCCTCTTGTTAATCGATAACAAATGGTAAATATTCACGAAGAATGACAAAGGAAGTAATCAAGAACAAACAATTAAAAAAAATAAACCCCTACCTCGAGCGTAGTCATCGAACAAGGTTTTCATGGAAAGGGATGCTGCAGAATTGATCTCTGCGGAAGAAGGAGGATCATCGCGTCACAGAAGAATGATGTCTCCCTTCCTTTGAGACAGAAAGAAAGAACGAGGTGATGCGTGTCGGGTCATCGATCTCCGAGGAAGGTGTTCTTCACGTTCTTCGCGTTCTTCACATTCTTCTCGTTCTTCGCATTCTTCGTCGAGGAGGAAGAACTTCAAGACTTCAAGAGAATTCTCCCAAGCCTCTCACAACCCACAAACATTAATAAAATAAGATTTGTCTTATTTTATTACTCAATCCATGCATTTTGAAAATCAAAAATGAAACAATCAATTAAGTAAATTAATAGCAACGTTTAAACCGCCAAATTAATAGAGGCGTTTCATAACATCTAAACGCAAGCGTTGAATTCCATTTAATGGGGGTTACGGGTTTGTTACATTATTAAAGGAGGGGGTTTATGAAGAAAAGAAATGGTGGGGCTTGTGTGGGTCACACCTCATAATTATCCTACCTTGTGGGTGGGATATTGTGGGTCACACCTTATCAACTTAGCATAGGTTAAACAAAAATAAAATAAACTTGGTTGAACCACTTTTATTTTATTCCATAACTTAATCCCAAAATTTAAAAACCACACCTGAGAAAACGTAACTCCGGAAAAGGTGTTTCTAAATAATAACTGGTGCTGCGATTCCATCAGTGTTCTCGGATTTCGATTCAAATCATGCCTTCAAATGTTAGAAAAACCCGCTCGTTCATTCACTGAACGTACCCAAGCTAAACTTCGGAAAAAGATTCCGGGCACACCGGGCCTCCGATTCAGGTGCCGTCAGAAACTGCATTCTTGTAAAATCCTAAATAAATTATGAAAAAAATTTCCCTTGAATGTTACAGATCATTATATTACTCCCACCTCAGGGCTTTACGTCCCCGTAAAGATACATCATAAACTAGGGAAACAAATGTGGGTACTGGGCACGCATCTGAGCCTCTCGCTCCCAAGTTCTCTCCGAGAGGTTCCCATGCTACCATCTGATTCGCACTAGAGGAATCAACTGTCCATGTAGGACCCACTCCAGATGACCCTCAATCTCCACCGGGACCTTCGCAAAAGTCGCCTATTCATCAATGTCCAGCTCCCCATTGTCAATGATATGCGTTGGTTCGTGCACGTATCTCCTCAGCTGGGATACGTGGAAAACGTCATGAACCTGGTGCAACTGAGGTGGTAGAGCCAGGCGATAAGCCACCTCGCCAATCCTGCTGAGCACCTGGAATGGTCCGATGAAGCATGAAGACAACTTGTCGCCTCGACCAAATATCCGTAATCTACGTCGAGATGAGACCCGCATGAAGACGTGGTCGCCATCCTTGAACTCTAGTGGCACCCGCCTCCTGTCAGAATAAGACTTCTGTCGGCTCTGAGCTGTCCTCATCCGCTCCTGGATGACCTGGACCTTTTCTGTCATGGCCTGGACCATCTACGGTCCCACAAGTGCTGACTCCCCCGGGTCTGTCCAGCACAGATGTGATCTGCAAGGCCGGCCGTACAATGCCTCGTATAGTTCCATCCCGATGGTGGAGTGGTAGCTGTTGTCATACGCGAAATCCACCAAGGGTAGGTGGTCCCCCCAACCGCAACCAAAGTTGAGGACACATGCGTGGAGCATATCCTCGAGAGTTTGAATAGTCCTCTCTGTCTGACCATCCGTCTGAGGGTGAAAGGCGGTGCTCAGACGTAGCTACGTCCCAAACGCCTCCTGCAACCCCTTCCAGAGCCGGGATGTAAAGCAAGAATCTCGATCCAAGACGATATATGATGTCACACCGTGAAGCCGTACAATCTTCTGAACGTAGAGGCGTCCCATGCTCTCCACTGAGCCCTGCTCTATGATGGGTAAGAAGTGAGCCAACTTGGTGAGTCGGTCGACAATCACCCAAATAGAGTCGTGACCTCTGGAAGTGCGTGGAAATCTAGTCACGAAGTCCATAGATATATCATCCCACTTCCACTCCAGGACCTCCAAGGGCTATACCAGCCTGCTGGTACCTGGTGCTTTTCCTTCACATGCTGGCAGGTGAGGCGTCGAGAAATGAAAACTACCACATCCTTCTTCATTCCTGGCCACCAGTGCTGTCATTCGAGATCCTGGTACATCTTCGCCACTCTAGGATGTACCACCAAAGGGGAAAGTGAAACTCTCTCAGAACCTCATCCCTTAAAGCAACTGGTACCAATGTACATCATCTGAAACGGACGCCGTGCTCTCCTCCTAATGAGAAACCATCATATGCCTATCCTAAGGATATATGCACACGCTGCGTCTCACAGTCGGTGTCCCCACGTTGTGCCTCTCTGACCCACTTTATTAGTGGATGAGTGACTGTGAGTGACTAAAGAATGGAAGCTCCATCTCAATCCACAATGGATATCTGCAAAGTGGCTAGCTTCTCTGTCGCCTCCCCCATTAGCTTAATGGCCGTCCTCCTGCTAAGAGCATTGGTTACTATGTTCCCCTTTCTAGGATCATACACTATCTCAATGTCATAGTCTTGGAGGAACTCGAGCCATTGCTGTTGTCTTAGGTTTAGTTTCTTCTGTGAGAAGTTGTACCTGAGACTCTGATGGTCAGAATAGACTGTAAAGCGCTCTCCCATCAGATAGTGTCACCACATCTTCAGAGCAAAGAACACTGCTGCTAGCTCCAAGTCATGGGTTGCGTAGTTATGCTCATGCTGCCACAACTGACGTGATCCATAGGCGATCATAACCCGCTCCTTCATCACGACACTTCCGAGTCTGGTCCCTAATGAATCGTAGTAAACTACGTACCCAACTTCCTCCTCTGGTAGCCTCAATATAGGCACGCTGATCAATCTCTATCTCATCTCTTAGAAGCTCTGCTGACACTTTTCTGACCACACGAAGGATTTCCCCTTCTTCGACAAAGATGAGAGTGGTGCCGCAACTCTGGAGAAGTCTGGATCAAATCTCCGATAGTACCCAGATAGTCTCAAGAAACTCCGCACCTCTGTCACGCTCCTGGGTGGCTCCCAAGCTAGCACTGCCTCGATCTTCGCAGGGTCCACCGCAACACCCGCCTCAGAGATGACGTGTCCCAAGAAGTGGACCTCACGTATCTAGAACAGACAATTTGATGGCTTTCCATAAAGATGGATCACTCAGATTGTGTCCAGTATAACCCGCAAGTGGTAGGCGTGCTCCTCAATCGTCGAGTATATCGAAATTTCTTCGATGAAGACCACGATAAATAAATTGAGGTATGGCTAAAAGATCCTATTCATGAGGCCCATGAACTCTGCTAGAGCATTGGTTATGCCGAATGGCATAACTAAGAACTCATAGTGGTCATACCGACATCTGAAGGACGTCTTCTGCACGTCCTCGTCCCGAACTATGAGCTAATGATAGCCTGATCTAAGGTATGTCTTTGAGAACCACCATGCTCCATTGAACTGATCAAGTAGGTCATCAATCCTTGGTAGCGGATAATTGTTCCTCACTATCACCTAGTTCATGCGATGATAGTCTACACAAAGTCGCAAGCTCCCATCCGCCTTCTTGGAAAACAAAATCAGGGAAGCCCAGGGTGAAACACTGGGTCGGATGAATCCCTTTACCTGCAAGTCCTCCAACTATACCTGTATCTCTCGAAGCTCGGCGGGAGCCATCCAAAATTCTGGGGTGGATATCGGGGCTATCACAGGGTATAGATCAATATTAAAGTCTACCTCTCTGTGAGGAGGTAGTCCTGGAACGTCATCGGGGAAAACGTCCGCATACTGATCCACCACTACAGGAAACCATGAATCTGTAAGTAAACTGCTCCTATGATGAGGCTTGAAAACTGATGAGTGATGGGCTATCCTCTCCTCTGCTAGAGTCCATCATGTGCTATGAAGACTCCCTTCTTGCCGGTGAAGGTGGACCTGCTCCCGTCGGTGCGTACACACCGCACCTTGCGCCTAATACAGTCAATCTGAGCATGGACTGTAGATAACCAATCCATGCCCAAGATGACGTTGTCAGGCCTCGACTCAGCTACATGAAGATCCAGCCAAAGCTCTTTCCTCCTAGAGTAAGCTCACACTGCAGGCACTAGTGCGTAATCATCGAGTCTGCTCCCGTAGGAGTCTCTACCCATAAGGATCAAGCCAACAGCTCTGTCGGAGCCTTCGTGCTCCGAACAAGGGAAACAGCTAAGAAATAATGACTCAATCCTATGTCTATAAGAACTGCAACAAAGGTGGAATAGACATAGATAGTACCTCAAATCATCTTGGGCGTGCTGTGGTCATAGGCCTCCACTGCCTGAAGCTGTGCTGGTCTTTGCCCGCCAGATCCCTGTGGTCGGTGTGGACCTCCTCGTGGTTATGGTGGTAGAGCCTGAAAGCGTCTCCCACCACCTTCATGCTCAGCCAGCTCCCCTGCCTCATCCACCTACTCTCTGCGGACCACCCCGTTCGACCCTTTGTCTCTGCCTGGGTGGCCCCTCAACCTTCTGCTGCTCCTCCGCACGACGGGTCGGGCAGTCACGAGCCATGTGGCCCTGCCCGCCACATGCGTAGCACTATCTACCTCTTGAATGATTGGCTCCGCACTGTGTTCCCCGAACCACGGAGATAGTGTCCTGAGGTTGTCTTCCTGAGGGTCTGGTCTTCCTGGACCCATGTGTCATCTGTAGACTGGCTCCTGCAGAAGACACTATTATGTGCCGCCCTGCGGTAGGTCTCACTGCCGATGTAGGCTCAGCAAGGAAGCTCTCGCTCAGAAGGGCTCGCTCCAGTACCCCTGCCTGTGTCGGAATGCTGAGGGAGATCAGTGGTGACCTAATATCCTGCTTTAATCCCTGCTCAAAGGTCCAGGACCCGATGAATGGGTCTCGTACCATGTCCGTCGAATAGCGCGAGAGATCAGTAAATCTCGCCGAGTACTGGGCGACCGTCAAGCTGCCCTGCCGCAGCTGTAGAAGCTCCTGGATGCGCACCACACAGAAGGTGGCTGGGACGAACTCCGAGCAGAAGAGGCTCTAAAAGTTCATCCAGAGGAGAGATTCCTCATCATGCACCTGGAGCATCAGGCTCTACCATCTTCTTGCTACAGCGTTCATGAGTCTTGCTACGAGGATCACCCTGAGGTCAGCTGGTGTCCTCACTAACTTGAAAACTCGTACAGCTACCTCTAGCCAATCCTCGGGTGCATGAGGGTCCGTCTACCCACGGAATATGGGCGGTCGATGATGATGAAACTCCTGAAGTGCACTAATGCCATGTGCATCGTTAGCGGCAAGGGATGGTAGCATCTGTGGCTCGACGGGTAGAGGTATCGTCGGTGCCTCTGCTGTCAAAGGGCCCTGTACCGAGAACTCGTCACTCGGTGGGCTGTCGCCACACACAATGCTCGGAACCCTAGCTGGCTGCCGTCTTGGGGCCATCCTGAAAAGATACAGGTGTTCCACGGTCAAACAGTATACTTGGTGAGATGACACAAAGTAATTACAAAGAAAACATGAAATACACATGCAATCAATGTTTTCATGCATTAAGTCGGAAATCAGAAGTCAGGGTCCTGGTGTACAGATACGTCGGCCGCCGCACCAAAACAGGATTCCTAGACTGATAACAACACTCAATTCCTTAACATTATTGATTCACATAGAAGAAAGATCAGAGTCCTGAGTTCTGCGGTAGAACTGAACTCCTCTGATACCAATTTGTCACGACCGGTCCTCGGGACCCGTGCCATGACTACCCCAAACCTGCCTCCCATAGGCCAGGGGCTGGAGAGTTGCACCAAGGAGAAATTCCCTATAAAAAGTGAATACATTTCCTTTGTAAAGTAAAAAAACACCATAGTGCAAGCAAGCAGAAGTAAACACTAAGTAACAAATGTGTACAATAGTATGTTTAGAAAAGTAAGTGGGCCAGAATACAAACCCAAACTGAACGTGAAAGTACAACTGAAAACGGAAGTACAACAACGGAAAAGTAAAGCCGCAACGTCGAGCTATCCACTGGTAGTCCCACCTGAAGGGTGGGTACAGATAGCCTCCAGAGCACCTCGGGCCCAGCCGTCCGCTCCGAGTACGCACCGTCCAGTGGTCCACCTCCGGGTACCGACCTGCTCCTCGTGCCTCAACCACAATCAGCGATGTTTGTTGTCTGCAACCATAAAAACGTAGTGCGGGCATAGCCCATGCAAGCATGAGTATAAGCTAATCATTAGGGACCCCGAGACCCCTGAAGGTCTCCTAGAATCCACAAAGGTTAATCCACAAAGGAACGATACAATCACGAAGTAACATCCGACACTACTTAGGTATATGCCCATACATAAACCTAAGTCATCAATTCCAGTTCGGCTCCAACAACTGAGCCCTAGTTTGATCACATCCACACAGGATATCTCAACTCAATCCACACAGGAAAGAAGAACAAGATTTATCTCACAGAAGTATACTTCTTCGTATGACGATAGAGATGATCAGATGTAGCCACTGATTCATCTAAGCCGTCGGATCCACACATGATCGATAGGTACTAACCACCGCAATGACCCACAAATGATCGATGGGTACTAACCCCCGCAATGACCCACAAATGATCGATAGGTACTAACCCCCACAATGACCAACACAGGATCGAACCCACACAAGATCTGTAGGCATTGGCCCACACAGGACAGGTGAGCGCTGACCCACACAGGATCAGACCCACACAGAATCGGTCGCACTGATCCACATAGGATCGTGGAGTGTTGTAGTTGTCGTCGTTGAATCCACAGAGGTTTTCTGTCCTATCATCATCGTCGTCACAATCGCAGCTAGCTCTAGGGGTCCCGCACACAGCAAGCTCGTTCGGGAGGGTCTGCTCCACGAGCCAAGGGGCTGATACATCAACTGACACATAGTCCAGATTTGATGTATTCAAAAGTACTTTATTGAAAACAAGAACTCAACATCATCAATGGCGAGTCAATCAGACGCCCGGTCTGAGAGTTATTGGATTTTTCGTCCCAGGGGATCGGTTGGTTTTTATGTCAAAACCAACCCAACTGTACACCATCATCATTCAAACCTTGATTAGAGTAATCCAAAAGGTCTTTATCACTAAGAGGAATCTATCAAAGTTGACGGCATGTCAATCGGACGTCCTGAGCACAAGTTATAAGCGTTTGCGCTCCGAGGGCCCGATTGGTTTTGTGTACGAACCAACCTGGCCAAACACAAAGTTTTCTGAAACCTTGAGTGTAATATACCGAAATGACTATCTCGATCCAAGGATCACATCGTAGTTGAGAGTGTGTCGATCGGAGGTCCGCAACCCATGTTATGGGCAAAAGAATGTGAGAGGTCTGGTATTAGGGGGTTCGGGCCCGGTCCGACCTGGCCCAGCACCCCATGGGTCGGCCCGAAACGGGTCGACCCAACCCAGGTCCGGGTCGGGCCCACTAGGGTGCAGCCTGGCCGAGCTGGCGCGGCCTGGCCTGGGCTGGGCGCGGCCCGGCCTGCCGGCTCGGCCCGGTGCGCTCACGCGCTGGCGCTGGCCAGGTGGCGAGGCCGACATGGCCGAACGTGAAGGTGGGGCGCGCTGCGCCCCGCATAGAGGAACTGCAGCCACCATGTGGGGGGCCACACCTGCTGGCCAACCGGGGGTTACGAATCCCCGGTTTTCCCCTGACCGGTCAGCCCGCTCTAGCCGACTGGCTGCTGCCACCACGGGACCGACATGGGCCGGTCCTCCTGCTCTGACGCTGGCAGCCCGAAATCGGCCACCGGTCCCTGCTCTGCTGCGGCCCCGCTCCAGCCTCAAAGTCTTCGATGTTCCTTCGAAGTTCTCCAGCGCGGCGCGACGACGCCATGCACCCTTGCCGTTTGATCCCGCGCGGTGTCTTTGCACCACGCCGCTTTCCTTCGAACCGCATCAACACAACTTATAAGGGAGGAGGGTCGGCCATGTTTGTGATGTCTGACCCCCTCCTGTTAATCGATAGCAAGCGGAAAAGTTTCATGAAGAATGGAAAAGGAAGTAATCAGGAACAAACAATTAAAAAAAATAAACCCCTACCTCGAGCGTAGTCGTCGAACGAGGTTGTCACGGAAAGGGACGTCGTGGAATTGATCGCCACAGAAGAAGGTAGATCGTCGCATCATGGAGGAATGGTTTCTCCCTTCCTTTGACGTGGAATGAAAGAATGAGGTGATGTGTGTCGGGTCGTCGATCTCCGAGGAAGGCGTTCTTCACGTTCTTCGCATTCTTCGCATTCGTCGTCGAGGAGGAAGAACATCAAGACATCATGAAAATTCTCCCAAACCTCTCACAACCCAACAACATTAATAAAATAAGACTTGTCTTATTTTATTACTCAAGCCATGCATTTTGAAAATCAAAAATGAAAAAATCAATTAAATGATTTTATTACAATGTCTAAACCAATAAATTAATAGATGCGTTTCATAACAGATAAATGCGAGGGTTAACTTCCAATTAATGGGGGGGGGGGGTGCAGGTGCGTTACCTTATTAAAGGAGGGGCATAGAAAGAATAGAAATGGTGGGGATCCTGTGGGTCCCACATCACAATTATCCTACCTAGTGGGTAGGATATTTTGGGTCCCACCTCATCCACTTATCGTAGGTTAAACAAAAAAATGGTTGCACAACTTTTATTTTATTACTTAACTTAACCCCAAAATTTAAAAACCACACCCGATAAAACAAAACTCCTAAAAAGGTGTTTCTAAGAAATTATCGGTGTTGTGATTCCATCAGTGTCCTCAGATTTTGATTCTGAGCACCGATTCAAAAGTTAGAAAACCTTGCTCGTTCGTTCACTGATCGTACACGAGCTAAACTTCATAAAAATATTCTGGGCACACCGGGCCTCAGAATCAGGTGCCGTCAAAAACTGCGTTCTTTTAAAATCCCAAATAAATTAAGAAAAAAATATCCCTTGTATTTTACGGGTCTTTACAGATAAAGTTATTATTACTTTCACTAAATCAAAATACAAAAATGTTCAAAATTGACATAAATGAGTTTTTTAATCAAATATTATATTATTAACTGATATAATATTAATAAAAATCAATGGTTTGGCCAAAGGAAGTAGATAAAAATATATATGTTAATAATTAACCACTTGGGGTTATATTGTATTTTTATAGTTAGTTTATTAACAATTTATTATAATAATACAAGAATACTTGGTAAAAGATAATCAATTTAATTAAGAGTTAAATCAAAATGATAAGTTAATTATGTTGATCACAATTGGTATAAAACCTATTGGTTTAGATTTTTTCGTCCCATCATCACCTTATCCTTGAAATAAATTCTTTTCGAGTCATTATAAACTGAATATGTTTGTATAATAAAATAATATTTCAAGAGTTTCCTAAAGTGACTATCTCCTCCCTTATGAAAGGGTACTTCCCCTTATCCCAAAATCACATCACCAAAACTGTTTCTCTCACCCAATCCTTGATAAAATATCCTCCCAAATACCCTTACTTATACCTTGAGGCCTTAGTTTTATTAGAAAGCTTACCTTTGGAGAACTTTTGATAAACTCAAAAGGAAACACCTGAAAATGGGTAATATTTTCATCGCCTCTTTCAATGTTCTTTTATTCTTCCACTTCCTCTTTCATTGTTGTTTATAAACAAAAATAATAACTCTAGTACCTTATAAATATTATAATGTTATTACAAATATGATACATCAATATTAAATATTCTATCCATCCTATGATGG
Organism: Viscum album; assembly: GCA_963277665.1. NCBI lineage: Eukaryota > Viridiplantae > Streptophyta > Magnoliopsida > Santalales > Viscaceae > Viscum > Viscum album. Next base: position 1,659,552,916 of record OY728136.1, on the reverse strand, counting down.
ATAAGTCACCATACATGCATACATACGGATTGTCGTCTCCACATCGTGGTTTAGTTTGTTATTCAAACACTTCATTATTTTGATGGGTATAATAATGAGTAAAAATGATGTAAATAAAAAATATAACATTTTACTACTTCTTTATATATGATATACAATCCAATTACATATGATTTGACAATCAATGCATACATAGGGATTACCGTCTCCATGAACGTGATAAGATTTATACCCCATCGTAACCATTGATGAATAATTTTCTTTATATGATTACAAATAATCTCTAACAAAATAATATCATTTTGTATATGAATCAAATACATCCTATCCATAGAAAACATGGCTTACATAACAATGCATATAATGGAAAATGAACCAGTTATCACACGACACAATGATACTACTGAAATATTATTAATAATGAAATATAGGAAGATCATATATGATATCACATTTATGTATATGGTTATTGTATAATTTAATAAATAAGATTTAACTATTACATAGGAGGTTACCATACCCTCGATCAATGAAAAGTACATGGTAAGGGTTAATTCTACAATATCTTCATTATCTGATTTTGATTATACGTGAGTATCTACTGGGACCTCTTTATCATCTACATACAGGTTTCATAAAAGTGTATTTAAATACATTTTTACTATTTCCTAGACTATGGGTTAATGTCATTTATACCCTTTTTTGAATATTTATTAGATTTCTATAAAGGAATATTTCTTTTGTTTTCCAAACAAGGTCCTTTATGATCTTTTTTTTAATTAAAGAATGAATTGTATTTTTAGTTATATAGTGGGTGTGGCTATTTTCCACCTTTATAACACCTTCAATGCATCCCATAAAAGAATATAAAATTATTTTCAAAATAAATTATTTCTTATATAATTACAAAAAATTAAAATAATTTCAAAATAGAAAGAGATATTTCACTAAAAATGATTTTATTTCATCAAAGTCAACATCATTTTATGGATTTTACACTTGTTTGAAGTTGATTTATTATGATACAAGCTTCCATATAGTTTTGATGGTTTTGTGAAATGTTTGAATATGGATGTGTTATTTTTTTACCATTCATGGTTTATGGTTAAATTATTAACATTCTGTATGATATTTTTAATACGAATGATTATGTTATGTTTCCTCCTTTTCATATGAGAAATGCATTGGACTTAGTAAGTGATGGGGAGATCCCTCTATAGCTCTTTGATTCGTCCATAGGTCTCATGAGACAAAAAAGTGTCTTGGAACAAGGCCTTAACAAAATCTTATTGGTAATCCAGGAATGAGGCCATGACTATGTGGTTATGATGTCTAGAATTATGCATTCCATCATTATAAAATTGTTTATTGATATTACATGTGATTATTTGACTAGTAGAATATCCATGTGAATGAGTAAATGTAATAATTTTATTTATCATTGCTATATTATACTATAGTTAATGTTTCAAAGGTTATTGTTGTAGTCTTATATATTTCCTTAGTTGTTTAAGTTTATTTATGAATGTTTCCACTATATTTTTATCCTTATTGAGCACCTGATCTCAACCCTTTCTATATTTTAATTTTCACAGGATGCAAATAAGTATATTATGATTGACATTGATGGATAGTCTAAGGGGGATGATTTTTTTTAAAAGGATAGACAATGTTTTTTTATATCATGATGTAATTTAAAACTTTTGTATGTATCTAGTACATCCTGGGCTACTAAACTGATCGAAATTTCGAGTCATGATTCCTTGTATCATGCCAATGTTATGTAATGATGCACCAACTCTAGGAAGCTGGGTTCGAGGCATTAAACTATGTGTTTCACCATCACGGTATTCAAAGAAAGATTCCCAAAATAGATTACCCATGTTTCCAATTTGAAATATTATGAATGATTATACAAAATTAAGGGAAACTACAAAAAAGGATACCAAGAGAGGAGTACATGAAATTTTATCCCCAACAAATGACTTGTACCCTCACCCACCAAACTAGTCAATTACTCCATCAAGACTAGGCTTGATGAAAACCAAGTACATGGAATGATGATATTATACACAACATTTACCACACGTGGGAAACCTTCAAGTGTACATTACATGGCCTATCCATATACTTCACTTGTACAAGTACTTCTACATGGTGTGCAACCCACCGAAGGTCAGACGATGTACTCTACTTGCATGTGTACTCTTATGTGGTTTTTCTTTCTCGATGCTCATCATTATGGCTAAGTCTGTATACATGGTCTATATATCATATATAATTCCTATAATTATGAATATATCACCATACATTAACAAGAAGAAAAAAAAGATGATTTATCATGAATTATATGCCAGGTGATATTAATTTACAAATTGGAAACCCCTCTAGTCACCTAAAAACCCCATTTTCCCAAAAGCCACATATATACCCTCATGGGGTCCAAATAAATAATTATAGGGGTCTAAAAATACAGAATATAAAATATATATATATCTATTGAAATAACAATTAAACATCCTACCTTTGGTAGAATCTATAGAAGCTATGCATGCTTCCACATTCCCCAACTACCCCAAAATGATCCAGTGAGTCTCAAGATTCACGAAAATACCTCTCTTAGCATCTAAATTCTTATATTTATCCTTGTAAATTTATCTATATTGGTTACGTGATGAAGGATACCTATATGGTGAATATAAAACAATACAAGGATGATGATGGAAATAAAAAGAAGAAAATAAATGGAAGAAAAAGATTATGGGGCCCATCCTAGCCCCGACAACCAACCTATGATTATATCTGACTATGAAAAAACATAATGATCATAACTCAGTGGTAGGGAAATAATACATATTTTATTCTCTATTAAAAAAAATAATTGAATGAACATTCATGAATAAATTAATATTTAAATAAATAAATATTAATTATCAAATATCTTACTGAAATTCAAACAGATTTGAAATCCACAATAATCATGTTATTGGGTTAATATTGTATTCCAATAATAAGAGAGTGGTCAAAATTATTATTTGAGATCATATTCTATTGGAAATATACTATTTTATCAGTTATAATCATCTAAATTAAAATATTAAAATTTATGCTCATAATTCTTGTTCGGAAAAAAATATTTCCAAAAAATCTCCCCACAATAAAAAATATTATACAGGTAAAGCATTGGAGAAAAAAAAAGAATCCATGTTCTCAAAATTAGAATCATAAAAAAAAGTTTTCTGTATTGTTCAAAGACTTGGAACATGGAGTTTTCAACTCTTCTATTAAATAATATTTTTAACTACAACCGATCTAGTACTCCATAACATAAGAATACCCTTATTTTTCTAACACAACCAATATATATGATCAATGGTTCATGTAAAACACTTAATTTATAATAAGAAAAATGATCACCACCCCCAAATGGACAATGTTGAAATCCATACTATATTTATTTTCATTATACCCCTCCTCAAGAGAATTATAATCATGTTCATTCATCAAGAAAAAAATGTTATTTAAAAAATATAGAATATCGGTGTAGATCCAATGATCTCTTATCATAATCAAGAAGATATCAAGATACAACTTGATCAGCTATATCCAAAAGTTAACTATGATTTAATCTAAATGAATGTACATAACTCTGTCTTTAATCCATGATCAAATTAAGAGGATAATGTGAATTTACCAAAATCATGACACTACATCTCTTGAGACTTCATGTCAATATCCTACATTTCATAATTGTCTGAAGACACCGGATTCATTTTCAATGACTCCTCCACCATAAAAGAAATTTATCTTTATTTATAAAAAATTCTGTTAAAACATTCATATGTAATATACAAAAACATTTTTCCTCATCTCGCAACTGAAAAATCACAAATTTATAATATAAATAATAAATATTCATCCAGCATATACCTATATCACCCAACTCATAATCCTGTGAGTCATCCATTACAGGGATTAAATAGTTTTAGAATAGGGAATGATAGTTTCATTAAACCATAAATACCCTTTTTGATTATATTCACAGTCAAGACCATAACTTGTTCTACAATTATATCATGACCACAAATCACTCGATGTCTACCTATAATCTGAATGCATTATCAATAGTGTAAACACTAGTTAGCTAGGCCATGAACCTGCATAGTTCTTCTCGTTAAAACCTATATAGATTTTGAATCACCCACAGATCTCATTATAAATTTTAGTAATTAGCATTACTTTTATGAATAACTGAATAATTGACCATGAATTTCTCTCAAATGATTGTATAACCAAGATCACTCCAAAAAATGGAATCCATAAACCTGATCCAAACCATATCTACTCGGATTCCATAGATAAAAATGAACGTCAACCTAAAAGGGTATGATTCCAAAATTATGAACTCTAGGTCTCCCACCTAACATTATAGATCATGACTCAAAATAGGGGAACCAAGTCTAACCACATAACCCAAAATAGAAAAATAATCACCAAGTATCTTTATAAGAAATAGCTCCCTAGAGGTCACAATATCAAAATAAAATTCATATTAAAATTAAAATAATTATGCATACATATTTTTTAATATCCCCTCAATGTCTAGTTCATATGTGGAATCCAGTACCCATCATCATCGTACTCCAAAATCTGACCTGAAATATAAAATAAGTTCAGTAATGTATAATGTCTTTAAATTGAATATATGAAAACATTTTATATATTGTTAATGGAACTCTAAATAAATGACCCAGATAAATGAAACATTTATATGGGTATAACATATGGGTATCATATGATCTATCGTCCAATTAGGGTTTTATAACCTCCCATTAATGTGGAACGAGTCTTCAGTACCATTGTCAAATCTGTCAATGTAGATGCACATAACCTACCTCAGTAATTATATATGAATATAAGTTTTCTTAATCTAGTATAATTCCACTAAAAAAAATTACATGAAAAAGTTATGTAGTATTTTTTAAACATTAAAAAATTGGCCAATTTCATTAGTAAAATCAAAAAACAAATTCTTAGAACTTGTGAAAACTGCATGCCAAATGTGGTTCATCAGATGTGTCTTACCTTCAATATTCATGAGTCAAAATAAATAAATGAAATCCTACAAATTGTAAAAGTTCCATGACTCTATAAATAATTATAACATCCCCATAGCATGTGAATCTCTCAATTTGATAATAATAAACTACTATGACATCTCAGATCTGAAAAATCATCCCATATCTCTGGAGACTATGAATTCTTTCAAAAGAATGTGTTTTTGTTGTAGCAGTCTGATATCCCTAATAGGGTCTGATAAATTTCTAACTATCCTATCTTTCATATCCCAAATAGTAATACAATATGATATGAATGATATCTAGTAGTAGTGTGTAACATTTTTTCCCAGATTCCACAAAATAAGTGATTTGAGTTAATGAATTATGAGGCCTTCAATGTGCCACTAAATACTCTAGAGGCTTCCAACTAGCTGTGATGGCCTAAGGTGTTTCTATAGAAAGACAATGCCCTGGTATTAGATAAAATATATCAGAAGTAACTTGATATAATCAAATTAATAAATTAAATTAGTTTGTAAGAAGCTAATAAACTGAAATGGGACATAATATAATAATAAATCAAATGATATGAAATCAGGAACAACAATATCATACATATAACACCGATATCTCATAGGTCTGATCACAAATATATTGGATTATATAATAGAAAATGAAAAAAATTGCACTTATCTACTAAAATGACTATGTAAAACTAAATACCATATCTCTATGGAATTTTCAATCTCCTATATCCCAGTCCTAAGAATCTACACAAGTGGTTAAAATCAATCATGAAACCCTGGGACCTTTCCCTAACCACAAGGCACGTGTGATAAACCATATAATATATATTGAATATATTTAGACGATGGTGAAAAAATAGGGATGAGATATAATATACATAGGAAACAAAATGATGAACTTAAAAACCTGTAGTTATAAGTGCTTCCTCATAAAAAATTATCATCCTAGCCTAGACACGGCTGAAATAGTAAAGGAAATATATATAAATAACAAAATCCAGTCCCCAACTGAATAATGTGTCCTTTAATCCATTTTTTTGGACAAAACACCCTCTCATACAAGTACAAATATTTATGGATATATATGCATTCCCATATATATATATATATATATATTTATATATCAATGATCTCATATATATACTTAAGTAAGGATGGATGATAAGAAAAAAATACTCAATATAGAGTAGATCTATGGAACTATGATCTAATCAACCAGACATCCTATAGAGTGGGAATTAATATGGATGTATTACCCCTCATGTCTCAAAAATGTTTGTCGATCTATGGGTCTAGAATATTAAATAACAATACCTTCATTTGCCTAATCTGAAAATTTCATTGTGTAAGCTATAACACTATATAGAGATACATGTCCTAACCATGTGTTCACCCTTACATTCCTCCAATCATTATAATTGAGGATACCATATTTTAATATATAATCATATAATAGTGTCATTGAGATATATTTCATATTACTAAATCCTCTTGTAAACCAATTATATTTCTAAATTCCATGTCATGGTCTATAGGAAATGATGGAAATATGACTTATATGATCACTAAGCATCTCACCCTTCAGGAATCTATTAGGAATTACCACTTTATCCATGTACATGATCAAAATCCATTCATATATAAATGATAATAATCCTTTTATTAGGAAGTATCTCTGGGTGATGATGTCACAATGCTTCCACCTAATCATATGGAGAATTATAGGAATCACTTGAAGAGTGTGTAATGATAAATTTATTTAATAAAAATATCCAACATATGAGTCTATCTAAGGAATTTATACTTTAGAATACAAGTATCACTTTTGGAATACTAAAAAACACATGGCATATATGTCAATACAAGGAAATAATATAATGATAATCTAATTATCACTCATGGTGTATAGTGACTGTTAGATCCAATGAGTATAAATTTACATGGAATCCACAAATTCCACGTAAATCAGATCAAAAGAGTATAAATGTATAGGTAATAACATCATGTAATGTAATTTGGATCCATGGAGTAAAAATTTCCAAGGAATCCCATCATGTAAGGCTCAAAAACTAGATCCTAGGTTGTAAATTTTATAATACCTTATAATTCCAATTAAACATGTAGTCTCTACATCTGGATACCCAACATCATGTTTTGGAATCCCTAAAGATAAATGTTACATCACACTAGGATCATAGGCCAAAAACCATGACTCACCATTGGTAGACTCCACTAAATTTGTAGTGAACAATTGAATATATTAAAAGAGTGAGGGTGGATCGATGTCTAAAAAATAACCACTATTATATCCTCTCAGGTATACATGTTTTGTATGGGTTCTAGGGTCAATCATGCTACATGTAATACCCAAAATCACAATGTCCTTTCACATGGATAGTGATACATCTGGGAACCACAAGGATCCTCTGATAAGACATATGATAGACATACTACTTTCTATCCTCTATAGAAAAGGAATCTATATTGAATCTGATACAAAATATTCTAATAGTATGAAAATTGATGAACCCTACAAGGGTTCCATAGATAAAAACACATGGACTCTTTGTCCAGAAAGTCACATCTAGAAAGGGAAACATCTACAATGTAATGATAAAAAGTACTCATTCGTGAGAGATGGATCATGGACCTTCTCAGATAAAGGTCACACTATATGGGGAAAATTAATTTGACTACTGAATGAATTACATATCCATTTGTGAAAAGTCAAAATCGCCAACTAGGAGTTATAAAATCACCATTAGGGTTTCATCATCACTGTTTATTTTGATTGATACTATGAATTTATTAGCCATATTTTTTATTCTAGCAATGGGGCATAAAGATAAAAAATATAATAAAACCAATAAATGGGTAACAATGTAGGAGTACAAGGAATGTAATCCCTAGAAGATTTTGTTCAACATGACGGACCCACCTAGTCATGTACACTAGTTGTAAATGTCATGTAAAACCCCAAGTACATAGTAGGTTTATCATTTAAATAGTGTGTACCCTATATGGGGTACCTACCCTTGTACCTCACTTGTACTGGACATATACATCTAAAGGACATGAGCCTCTATATGTTTTTAACCCAGATGGGGTCTGGTCCTGTACTCTACATGGCCATGTGACCCTACACAAGATGTCTGGTCGGGTACACAGAAACATATACGAGTACTTGTACACATCACATATAAACCATACATGGAATATAATTATAAAAATACCATTTTTTTCCAAAACTAGTAGAACACATGATTTTTTCTTCAAAACTACATGTTGTGTGATTATGATTTCAGAATTGGAAACCCCGCAAAGTGTATAAAACCTACAGTTTCTCCCCAAAAGTAACTAATGGACCCTCACAGGGTCCAACAATTTCAAAATAGGGGATTGTAACTAGAAAACTTAAATTATACATGGTCTATGAAAAAAAGATAACAAGATACATCCATTTGGAGTAATCTACCAAAGCTATTACAGTTTCCTATCTCTATGGAAACCGCACGATGATCCAACATGTTATGAGGATCAAAAAAGTACATCTATTCTCTTAACATTTTTCTTTCTTCCACTCTCTTACTTTCTTTATATATCTTGGTTTCATAATGTTTGAGGACCAAATGTGGCGTATAAGAGATAAATAAAAATATAAAAGAAAATAAAAAAATAAAGTTGAAGGAATAATATAAAAATAAAATAGAAAAGGTGGTCTGGCCTGGGATTGGCGTCGAACAGGAGTTTATCTTGACCCTAGGAAAAAATTCCCAATTTACATTCAAAGTAAGTAACACAATATCAATTTTTATGTCTTGTTATAATTATATGTACAAACAATACTACATTAATAGATTTATATTTAATTTATTAAAACATAAATATTAATTACATCGGTAAAATGTAAATATCTTTGAAAAAATTATTTTATATCGAATGTAATGTATTAGGATACCAAGAGATTGATTATAAAAATAAGCTGAGATCATATCCTTGGGGAAATTATCTATTTTAAACCATACAATCATCTGAAAAATAAAAAAACAAAATTCATCCCAAAATTTCAATAAAAGAACACAATCGCTTACAATACAAACAAATTCATTGAAAGGATATATTATACCAGGCACCACCTATAATTATAGTACAAATAAATTTCTCATATATCAAATAATATATTTATTTCATAAATCAATACGACTTATCATAAAATATCTATATTGAGTAAAGGAAAAAAGTTTATCAATATTTCCCACATTTATCATTAAATGTAAACAACATATGTAAAAATGGTATAATTTTAATGAAATAGTAATAAATATCACACAATAACATGGAAATTTATTATAAATTAAAATAACAATGAAAAACTATAATTATAATGTTATTTTTTTAAGAGAAAGTCAATAACCACAGAAGAGTGAATTATTAGAAGATAACATTTATTGATTTTTAATTTTTCATGTCACATAACATTGGATGAAACAATTCATATTTAAACATAGAATACCATTAATCATGAATGAATAATTATATTACATTTAATATATTTAATTTATTTCCCACATAAATGTTAATTGGTTCATAATAAAAAATAAGTCTCCATTTAATTCATATTGAGGCAAAATCCCCTAACTTATGCTTCATTTATGTGAAGAAATATTTAATATCTTGTATACTAGTCTTCATAATATTTTAAATTTATAGAAGAATCATATAAATAATTATATTATCATATGATATATTTTTTAGAACAAATTATTTCCAGTTTTTTAATAATATTTATTTAGTTTCATTATGTTGGGAGTGAATTTCCTCTGTTTCTTATGGCTATATTTTAAAAAAACTCCATTCTTAAAAATATGACATATTATAATTATCCCTATAATAATATTAATGAAATAATTATAATATGTCTAAATAAATTTTACTTTATAAACTAATCAATGATGATGTTTATGAAAAAATAACGTATGTTATGATCAAAGAGATTCTACGTTATATGTTCACATGTATAACATTTCAAATTTCTTTTGGAAAACTTTTCTAGAGTGTATGAAATATATAATATTTATATAAATATAATAATGTAATATATAAATTATTATATTAATATATATATCATCCATGTGTTGTGGTGTTGAAAATAGTGTCATGTCACTTCATCAGCGATGTAGTCTGCATGTACATAAACAATGCTACCCTCTATAAGAGAATGAAAATGTATGAAATGAAATGATGTATTATCATTAAAAATGATAATAATTTCTCTAACATCATAATTATTTCATTTATGTAAAATATAATCGTTAACATTGCTCTTATTATCTTTAAGGTGGCACTACAAGAAAATCACAACATAGCGGTGTTTTTTTGGATATGGTGGTGGTTTAAGCCTCCGCAATATGCTGCTGTAGTGGTTTCAAAAAACCACTACAAAATTATATGTCGGAATACAATACATGGTGATTTGTTCAATATAGTGGTAGTTTATGGTAAACATCACAGTTAAAACAATTTGGGGTGATTTTTTTGGTTTTATCTTTGATTTTCTCAATGAATTTATTTTCGCGATGGTTTAAACCACTGCTAAAATATAATTTCATTTTCATTTGGAAAACCGCTACTAAAACCAATATAAACTCCAAAAAAGATAATGGAAGATGAATTTTTTTAGAAGTGGTTGAACCCTCCAGTGATAGTAAAATAAAATTTTATAGGGGTAGTTTTTACTGTCGTTAAATATGATCCATTTACATAGAGGAACTTTAAACTACCGCTAAAGAATTATTTACAAAAAACCTTGCTGATTCTGCAACTTGAGTACCACTTTCCTGATAAAAAACCATTCTAATATCACATTCACATAAATCCTACATCCAAAATAATAATAGGAAACCAACATTTTCATATGAGAAAGCACTTTGAAGTCCACACACACATGTCTAATTATCCCTTATTGAGTGGTGCAATAATCATTCCACCAAGCCCATCCATGTGTTCCCCCTTAGGAACGAGTGTTATTCTTATAAAGTTATGTTCCCCAAACAGTGTGATTATCCATGATATAACATGTATAAACCATAATGTTCAAAGTATCAACAACATTCCTATCCTTATAATTATGATAATAGAAAAACTAATATCTTTCTAGGTTTAAATAATACAGTGATTTTATTTATGTTTTAAATACTGATTATTCCATGTATTGAGTCATGACATCTAATAAATCATGTGGATTTAATGAGGTTCACACCCATAATCCATTTAAATTATAAATTCATAAGGGGATTGTAGTATTCAATCTATAACTCATACCATTTAATATAATTAATTTTTTAGTCCATTCCATAATTAATAGTTTCTAAGAATTCAATAAATGTAATAGGTTCATGTGGACTACCCATGGTAGTTAACACCATAGATGCAAAGGTATGTTATATTAATTTCTATCTCGAACTCCATATGATAACATCTATTTCTCTCAATAATACTTAGGCCCTAACCACAAAAAAACTGGATTGGTCACAAAGGGATACCCAGGGGGTTGTCCCGTCCAACCACAATTCGTTTAAACATCACATTGATTGATTAGAAAACAATACACTAAAATTGGGTTTTGATAGAAGAAAAATAATTTTATTAATTAATTCAAGTATTAAACCATTTTGAGTGGTTCAAATTTTACGTTCATTGTCCCTAACATCACAAATTTAATAAGAAATGGATATTAATCATGATGAACAATGTTCAAAAAATTAAACAACAAATTCAAAATTCTCTAAATGGAAGTCCCACAAGAAATCATTGTGAAAAAATTTATAAAACATCATGACAATAAAATGATATTGACCACCTAACAAATATGATGGATGAATGACATGATATATATCAAGGCATGTTTCCATCCATAGTAGGATAAATTCTTGAAATAGTTGAATTCCCTTAATATAAAGTGAATTTATTTTCTCCAAAATAACGCATCTATAGAGGAGATAAATGTACAATGAAGGGTGGAATCATCCTTAACTAACTGAGTGATATTCAACTCACTTGATAGAGGTTGAATTCAACAACAGATAATGGGGATCAATCCAACCCTTTTATAGGAGAGGATAAGAGGAGCATGGGCAGGAACCCCCTTGTTCCCACAAAGGAGAAATAATGATATAGTGAAAGGAAATAAAGACGGAGGAGATTTTTTTTTAATTTCTAGCATGTTTAACGAGGCACATAATTGTTCTTCAAATTTATCCATACTATTTTATAACCATTATCATTCTACAAATTATGGTGGGTGTTCACACAATTCATGAGAAAAAAATGGGAAAACATACACAAACTGTTAATTCTACCTATTTTAAATAACAGCACCATGTTGTACAGGTGAAGGGATATATTTTTTTGTTTTCAATAGAATTATACATCTTTTAGGATGACAGTATAATGATCCAGTGGGATAATTTCTAGTGTTGTATCAACCATATATTGCTACATGTATTAAATTTTCCCTAATGTTTTCATATAAATACACTAGTGGATCATATAATGTTGGTGAAATTCTAGATCATTCCAAGGACTAGAATTGATCATATCCTTCCTTAAATATTATAAATTGGTATTAATGTGTATGTTAATATCTAATTGGGTTATCTATTGGATTTTTATTCTCTTCATAATGATTGAATATTATTTTATGATTAATGATGAATTTTATCATTAAATAAAAATTATTTGACATGGATCAGAATTTAGTTTCTTCAATAACATTGATAAATATGAAAAATGAAGAGAATAATAAAATTATAAAGATGTCTGTATTGAGTAAGTAATATTTTTTCCACTCTATAATGATAAATATGATATATCTAGATTATTAGAAGAAGTGGTGATGGTTTATTCTACTACTAATGAAGTGGAAAACCCCTCTACCTTAATAGTATCAAGACACTCAAGTGTTCAGCATATATTTTTAAATTCTTATCAAAATTAATTTGAATAAGATAAAAAAATATGTTGGACTGATCACGTGGAAACTAAAAAACATGAGAATAGAATAATATAAAATTTGAAGGAGGGACTACCTAATAAAAACAAGATTAAGGGAGTAACAAATTGGATATTAAAAAAAATAAATCAACAAGAATGTTGATTTTTTATACTTGGGTAAACCCCTATGAAATTTAGGAAACATGAATCAGAAAAAATGATTCATTTCTATAGATAAGATTATAAGATTCCATGTGGGATGTCCAAGAAGGCTATAAATATACCTGAAGACATTTTGGTGATTTCAGAAATAGAACTATAATCCTTCTCCTTGTCCTTTATTCCATAGATATAAAAACCTAGAATCTGTAACAAATTATTATATGATTCATAAATATAAATATCCATTAAAAAATGATTATCATAAATTCTATGTTTATTTGGAACACTGGGTTCACAATACAGAAAAGGAAACAACAGAAATCAATAAAAGGTTAGGTTATTAAATTGTTTGGTGTCAACTTTGTGCCACACCTGAGACATATAAAACAAATTATTACCATATTTTTCCAATGAATCAACAGTTCAAAATATTCATTTTCTAATGATGAACATAGATCTTCACTGTAATAGCCCAAGATTTTATGAAAAATATTCTTTTTAATTTCACTAATGTCTTGTGTTTTATGCTACACCAAAAGGAGATTGCACAACACACATCCTTGACTTTCCTTGCATTACACGCAATCGCGACCTTCCTCGATAGCGTGTGTAGTACGCAATAACGAGTTTCACTAAACAACAATATGCCATTAAAATATTATTAAAACTAGCCGTTATGAATTGTAATAACCACTTTTTTAAATTTTGTAAATTTTATTTTTCAAAATGGAATTCAATTTTGGATTCGTAATATCGAAATTAGCTTCGGGTAAAATTTTGGTGATTTTCGGATAACTTTCATATTTTGATGAATAGTGAAAATTACTAAATTGTAAATAAAAACAACTTTTTCAATAGAAATAATTAATCGTGATAAATTATTAATTTGAGTGGTTTTGAAGTATATTTAGAAAATATTTTTACAATTTAATACAATGTTGGTCATTGGATGTAATTTCACATTTAAACCAGACATAAACAAGTGTCAATCTTTTGATAGTTATTATCTCTTAAGAACACGCTATTTGTTTTGACGACGTGAAATAATTTTTAAATTAATTAATGCAACTGATATGTTTTGAATTTGATAAAATAGAAATCATTTTTGTGTTCATAATATCAAATATAGCTTAGGCCTAATTTTTTGTATTTTTCTGAAAACATTCAATTTTTGATGAATAGTGAAACCACTAAGTAGTAGTTAAAAAAACTGAATTGTTCATAAAACTTAATTTTACCACTTCTGTGAGTGGAATTTCAAAAATCCGAGAGACACGGTTGATGTCAGTAAGTAAAATGTGGTTCAATGAGATGAAAATAATTTTTTGGTGAATAGCTACTTTGTACTTTTTTTTACCACGGTTAAAAGTAAATAGGGTAATTAAGGGTAGAAATGATATTATTATTACCCTAACACATGTTCTAATTCTATTGGACAAGTGTAATTCGACCAAAAACAAACTTAGGAATAACATATGACCATTTAGGCCTACTTGGATTAGATTAGGACATTTATTATTAATTTATTTAAAGAAGGGTTAAAAGAGTTAAAATCAATGTTTATTTACGAAAACATTTTTAATATGGGGTTATATATAAGATAAATTCGACTATAAATATTCATTAGCAATCTTAAAAGATTTCATACATAATGGTATTTTATTTGTAATTTTTAGACATTAAATAATTTAATTTATATATGACACATCGATGATGCAGTAATTATCTTATTAATGAAATATTGACCTAATTGAGGTTATAAATACCCAAATAAATATAATTTGAGACTTTTTATAAATTAAACTAATTTTCTATGTTAATATGACATGTTATTATTGATTTAATTAACTTTTTTTAACTTATCATTTTGTTATGATTTTCACAAAAATCAATTACTAAATAGTGTCAAAATTGACATAAAATAGTTTTTAAAACAAATATTATATTATTAATTGTGATTTTATTCCTAAAAATATATGGTTCGGCCAAATGACTTATATATAATTATATATATTAATAATAAACAATTTGGGGTTCGTTTGGCTTCTTATAGTTTGTTTATTAACCTTATAGTGTAAGAACACAAGAAGACACGGTAACAGTAAAATTATTTAACTTAATGTTAATTCTAAATGATAAGGTTAAAATAGGAACCTAAACTTGTCTAAATTATATTGGATGAGAGTATTTCGACCCTTCCCCACATTAGACACGAAATAAATCAATTTGGATCTATTTAAAACCGAGCTTGACTTTATAATAAAATAATATTTTTAGTTATTCCAAAGGTGCCCCTCTCCTCACTTATAAAAGGGCACCTCCTCCCTCTCCTCCTCACACCAATTTGAGCATTAAAGCTCGGCCAACCCCTGCAAAAATCTCTTCTCCACTTCCCTAGTATCATCCTAGAGGTTCTGGGCTTCTTCAAAGACCCATTTTAGTGCACTAAAAGGAGGTCTCAAAGAAGCACTTCAAAGAAGAGGTAATGTCCGTTACCGATTCTTTCATCTTTATTTCTTTTCCACTTCTTCTTCTTAGGTTGTTTCATTATGAAGTAATAACATCAGTATCACTCATATAATGATATGTTACTATAAGTATGAAACAACCATATTTCACCATCTATCCATCCTACGGAAAAAGAAATCACCACGTGTGCGTACGTACAGAATACCGTCTCCACGCCGTGGTGTTATCTATTTTCCACCACCACCTTACATGGATAGGTATAATGGTGTAAAGAATAAATATTCATAGTTATAAGAACATCATATTGATTCTGATATATTGTATCATCCACTCCAATTCATGTAAATAATTATGGAAATGATATCATCGCTCGTGCGTATGTACGGACTACCGTCTCCACGACGCGATGAGATTCATTCCCCTTGTTAACCATTTAAGAATGATTATAAAGTATATATAAGAAATAATAATGAAATATATGACATTATAAATCTACTGGATTTATGTGTATATATATGTATGTCATCTACTTAATTCCACTAAATTCAATAACGAAAATAAAACAACGTTCATGCGTACGTACGGCCTACCATCTCCATGAACGGTGTATTTCATTCCATTTATCGATCCATTATATATATGTATATTCTGAATATATATTATATATAAATCATGTTTTATATTCTATAATTAAGTAATAATGATCTATGTAATCATATGAATAATTACTAGTTAAAACACAAACGACAAATGAGACGATTTTACCCAAAACGCTACTTTAACATGAACTTACAAAAGAACGAGTAATATAAAGTCATAAGTGAACCATATATGATATAATAACAATGAATATGATTCTATAATAAGTAAATGACATTATTTAAATCATTATACAGGAGGTTAGGACACTTACGATGCAAATCGGACCTAAGGTAGGGGAATATATCACAATCTCATTTTATCCGAGATTATTTATACTTTGGTATTTACTGGGGTGTATTTCATCATCCACATCCATGTTTCCTTGATATTTAATATTATTTCCATCCACATAAAATTGTTTAAAACCAATTTTACCCTTCGGTATGTTTTTAGTAAAAGATATGAAAGGAATATTTTGTGAATTTTCATACGAGGTACTTTTTGACTTTTCCGACAAAAGTACAAGAATAATGTTTTTTTAACTTATACGGCATGAATGGATTTTTAAAACATTATTTCCAAGAAGCTTCCATTACATGTTTTCAAGTTTATATTTAATCAACTTATTCTAGTTTAAAATTGTATGACATATTAAGAAAGGAAAAGTGTTTTTGAAGTAGAAAGGATATTTTCCTCAAGAATGAAGTTTAAGTGTTTTATCAAAATTATTTTCCATCTAAGATAATATAGGGTTTTGTTTTTATCCCTGTTATTACATTTATTTGATTATGTTGTGATGTAATTATTTTTATGAATTCCTTTATTGTATATGAATTGTTTTATGATGTCATGATGTTTATGATTCCCATTTTTATTACATGGGTTATGTAATGATGTATGATTTATGATTTTGTGGCACACATAATAATGGTATCATTATGAGATGGGTTGGACCTATATCTCCCTCCAATGCATTGGGTAATGATTTTATATCTCATGAGATAGACATGGCTGGAACGGTAGGTTATACCGGTTCAGTGAAACAGGACTGAAACGAGGGTGACTCGGTTCAGAAAGGGACTTTGTCCACTAAGATAGTCTTGGCAATGATTCCTGACAAACAAGAAATGATTCTCTATGATTATGTGTGAATTCCACAAAGTTTCATGTTTTATGTTATGATTATTGTGATTACATTTCACTGCCATGAGTATTCCAAGTTTATGAAATTATGATCTCTTTTACAGGTTAAGATTTCCAAAAGTAACGTGCTTATGTATATGATGTGATTGATATTTCTATTGTTTACCCTTACTGTGCATTTGAGCTCACCCTTTTATGTTTTCTTTTCCCTAGGATATAAAGAAAGGTTTTAGGTATAAAAAAAGGAAGATCTTTTTGGTAGATGTTGAAGATCTGTCACCAGGATTAGAAGATTATATTCCGAGTTTCTAAATACACTAAACTATTATGATCCTTGTGTGTTTGTTTTTGTTATGTACTAAGTATTCCGAAAATGTAATGTAATGTCCATGTACGTCAGGTTTTGGGTCTCTACAGTTGGTATCAGAGGAAAGGATTAGTCAACCTTTGGAAACTTGGATGCGAAAACATTAGTGAGATCTCTAGAGATATTTGTAAGGTATGTCTAGGGATGTCCCTAAGGTTATGAATACGTATAGGTTATTGTACTAGAATTATGCTAACGATCATAGAATTAAACCTAAGATGTCAGATATTGAAGTTACTCCCCCTTTATTATGTTGTTTTCCCTAGCATGATTTTTGCCTCTCACACTATTCTTTTTGGGTTTTAGACGATGGCTAGAACCCGAAGGAACCATGTTGATCAATGCAATGGACAATGCAATGATTGTCCTCTTGAACAAACAAATGTTAAGGGAGATGAAGTGAAAAATCTTATTACTATACTTACACAAGCTATGAATCATTTTGGACTTCCAAATGAGCAGAGAAGGGAACAATATTCTATTGAGTCCTTCATGAGGCAACGTCCACCTTCTTTCAGTGGGTCTTCTGATCAACTTGTTTCTTAACAATGGATCAGTACCACTGAAAAGATATTTTCAGTTCTTCAATGTTCTGAACATGAAAAATTCATCTTAGAAGTGTATCGTTTGGAAGGTGATGCTGATCAATGGTGGAATCTTATTAAGAATATGAGGCAAAGGGATGAAATTGAGTCCATGGAATGGGACGAGTTCAAGAACATATTTTTCAGTAAGTACTTCCCTTGTATTCTTCGAACAAAGATGGAGAAGGAGTTTCTTGAACTAAAGCAAAAGGATTATGAATCTGTTGGTATATACGAAGCGAATTTTACAAGACTTCCAAAGTATGCATCTGGCATTATCATCCAACCTGAAAGTAAAGTTGATAGATTTTTCAGTGGCTTAAAACCAAGTCTTTGAAGGGAATTATCTATAAGAGACTTCAGTAGCTATGAAGAAATTGTGTGTTGTGCTCTCAAGGTAGAAATGGAAGTTGGTGTTACATATCCATCTCATGGTTTTGAAAAGAAATGAAGGATGGAGTTCAAGGAGAAATCTCAGAATACTGGTGAAAAGAAGTTGAATGTTTCCTTATGCTCAAAGTGTGGAAGGAAGCATGGTGGAGATTGTCTTAAAGGGACTAGAAAATGTTTTAAGTGTGGAAAAGAAGGTCATCAAGCAGCTGAGTGTCGAGGTAATGGAAAAAGGGTTTCTAATGATGTGAATAAAGCAAACACTAAAGAGAACGCACCACCAACACTTCAATGCTTCAAGTGCAAGGAAATGGGGCATTATGCTAATAAATTCCCTGATCCAAGGGTTAGTGATGATCAACATGAGAAACCACTTATGGCAAAGGACAAAGGGAAGTCACATGCGATCACTATTGGCGACGTTGAATATGACAACGATGTGGGGGAATGATTAAGTGTTTATGTAATGGGATTCCAAAATAATGTTGTATATAGTATCATGGAATATTGGAATATTTATGTTTTGGTATATTGTGGTTTTCAATAATTTTATGGTACCGGTAACCATGAAAAGCGATTGAGACATTTTTGGTAAACAGATGATATGAGCATAATGAAGGGATAAGAAGATAATGAGATGTTTGATTGCATTCATGATCTCATGATTGATATAAGGACTAAGCGATATCATGGTTTGAGTATATAGAATTTCAAGGATTTTGGTATGTGGAAATTGTTAACTTTTAACTGCATTCATGTTTTCTCTAAGGTTCAATGGGTATTCATCCTTCAAGAGAATACATGATTAAGAGATTCACATGTTTGTAATTTGACCAACAAGATATATCTTATGATATATGGGGGATAAATGATGGCATTCACGTGATTATTCTATAACATTTCAAGTAATCATTTTCTTTATACTATGAGCTTGGACTGAAGTATTTTAGATAAGCCTAAAGATTATAATGTATTATGTTGGACATAAGTTGGGATAAAACATTTTTCGATATTATTGATCGGATGTTATAGTAATATAGCTTTATAAAAAGGACAACCTGGAGGACGGGCGACAGCCCATCGTGTCGGACAAGGCTGTGGGAATCGAACCCACAACCGAAGTGCGACTGGCCTTTATCGCCTACCACTAGCCTACAGGAAGTCCCTGTTCAGTAGAAACTAGTTTTATAATATTAAGCAGTATTATATATGAAGTATAAGTCCATTTTAGGAACCATATATGATTAATCTCACTATAGAATGACTTATGTATATTTAATAAATTTTGCTAACCTTTTTTTTGAGATAGATGGAATGACCCGTCATTCTATCACATGATTTGCTAACACTTCACGAATAACAAATTCAATATCATTTATTTAAGAGATGAAGTGGAAATTGTTCAAGGAACGAACAACAGTGATATTGTACCAAAATAAAGTAAGTATTTATTCTAATTCAAATTCTTCAACTTTAGGGAAACGATCTTGAAAACCAAAAATGTTGTCCTAGTGCTCTTATATCTGATTAATCAGATGGTACCTTAGATCGTCACAAATTTATGGATTTGTGATTGTTGGCTTTTCGATAGCCATGTTCTCTACCACTCTCCATCAGAACATGATGGTTAGATTTTTCTTTCATATCCATCTTTTCACCTATGTGGAAACACAATGATTAGTTTATTTGGGTAACCGTTACGTTTCATACTTTCGTTTTTAAAAATTGGTTTTGGTATTCCCTTTTACGATGTGGGTTTCTATTAAAGAAACTTTCGAATAGTAAACCATTTATAACCCCGACGAATTTCGAGGGCGAAATTCATTTTAAGGGGGGTAGAATGTAACAGCCCAAGATTTTATGAAAAATATTTTTTTTTAGTTTCACTAATGTCTTGTGTTGTACGCTACACCAAAAGGAGCTTTCACAACACGCATCCTTGACTTGCCTTGCATTACATGCAATCGCGACCTTCCTCGATAGCGTGTGTAGTACGCAATAACGAGTTTCACAAAACAACAATATGCTATTAAAATATTATTAAAACTGGCTGTTATGAATAGTAATAACCACTTTTTGAAATTTTCTAAATTTTATTTTTCAAAATGGAATTAATTTTTTGATTCGTAATATCGAAATTAGCTTAGGGTGAAATTTTGGTGATTTTCAGATAACTTTCATATTTTGATGAATAGTGAAAATTTCTATATTTTAATTAAAAACAACTTTTTCAATCGAAATAATTAATAGTGATAAATTTTTAATTTGAGTGGTTTTAAAGTATATTTAGAATATATTTTTACAATTTAATACAATGTTGGTCATTTGATGTAATTTCACATTTAAACCAGACATAAACAAGTGTCAATCTTTTGATAGTTATTATCTCTTCAGAACACACTATTTGTTTTGACGACAGGAATTAATTTTTAAATTAATTAATGCAACTGATATGTTTTGAATTTGGTAAAATAGAAATCATTTTTGAGTTCATAATATCAAATATATCTTAGGCCTAATTTTTGGTATTTTTCTGAAAACTTTCAATTTTTGATTAATAGTTAAACCACTAAGTGGTAGTTAAAAAAACTGAATTGTTCATAAAACATAATTTTACCGCTTCTGTGAGTGGAATTTCAAAAATCCGAGAGACACGGTTGATTTCAGTAAGTAAAATGTGGTTCAATGAGATGAATTTTTTTAGTGAATAGTAACTTTTTACTTCTTTTTACCACGGTTAAAAGTAAATAGGGTAATTAAGGGTAGAAATGATATTATTATTACCCTAACACATGTCCTAATTCGGTTGGACAACTGTAATTCGACCGAAGACAAACTTAGGAATAAAATATGAACATTTAGGCCCACTTGGATTAGATTAGGACATTTATTATTAATTTATTTAAAGAAGGGTTAAAGGAGTTAAAATCATTGTTTATTTACTAAAACATTTTTAATATGGGGTTATACATATGATAAATTCTACTATAAATATTCATTAGAAAGATAATAAGATTTCATACATAATGGTATTTTATTTGTTATTTTTAGACATTAAATAATTTAATTTATTTATGACACAATGATGATGCAGTAATTATCTTATTAATGAAATATTGACATAATTGATGTTATAAATACCCAGATAAATATAATTTGTGACTTTTTATAAATTCGACTAATTTTATATGTTAATATGACATGTTATTATTGATGTAATTAACTTTTTTAGAACTTATCATTCTGTTATGATTTTCACAAAAATCAATTACTAAATAGTGTCAAAATTGACATAAAATAGTTTTTAAAACAAATATTATATTATTAATTGTTATTTTATTCTAAAAATCTAAGGTTCGGCCAAATGACTTAGATAAGGTTATATATATTAATAATAGACAATTTGGGGTTCGTTTGGCTTCTTATAGTAAGTTAATTAACCTTACAGTGTAAGAACACAAGAAGACAAGGTAAAAGTAAAATTATTTAACTTAATGTTAAATCTAAATGATAAGGTTAAAATAGGAACCTGAACTTGTCTAAATTCTATTGGATGAGAGGATTTCGAACCATATCTACCTTATCCACGAAATAAATCAATTTGGAGCTATTTAAAACCGAACATGACTTTATAATAAAATAATATTTTTAGTTATTCCAAAGGTGCCCATCTCCTCCCTTATAAAAAGGCACCTCCTCCCTCTCCTCCTCACACCAATTTGAGCATTCCATCTCGGAAAAACCCTTCCAAAATCTCTTCTCCACTTCTCTAGTATCATCCTAGAGGTTCTGGTCTTCTTCAAATACCCATTTTAATGCCCTAAAAGGAGGTCTCAAAGAAGCACTTCAAAGAAGAGATAATGTCTGTTACCGATTCTTTCATCTTTATTTCTTCTTCCACTTCTTCTTCTTAGGTTGTTTCCTTATGAAGTAATAAAATCAGTATCACTAATATACTGATATGTTATTATAAGTATGAAAACACCCTATTTCTCCATCTATCCATCCTACGGAAAAAGAAATCACCGTGCGTGCGTACATACGGAATACCGTCGCCACGCCGTGGTGTAATCTATTTTCCACCACCAC
Organism: Viscum album; assembly: GCA_963277665.1. Classification (NCBI taxonomy): domain Eukaryota; kingdom Viridiplantae; phylum Streptophyta; class Magnoliopsida; order Santalales; family Viscaceae; genus Viscum; species Viscum album. Next base: position 1,659,529,992 of record OY728136.1, on the reverse strand, counting down.
TTTACATGGTTGGGTATAATGGTGTAAAGAATAACTATACATAGTTATTAGAACATAATATTGACTCTGATATATTGTATCATCCACTCCAATTCAATTCAATAATTATGGAAATGATATCATCGCACGTGCGTACGTACGGACTACCGTCTCCACGACGCGATTGGATTCATTATCCATGTTAACCATTTAAGAATGATTATAAAGTATATATAAGAAATAATAATGAAATATATGAAATTATAAAGCTACTGGATTTTTGTGTATATATATGTCTGTCATCTACTTAATTCCACTCAATTCATTAACGAAAAGAAAAAAACGTTCATGTGTACGTACAGCCTACTGTCTCCATGAACGGTGTATTTCTTTCCATTTATTGATCCATAATATATATGTATATTCTGAATATATATTATATATAAATCATGTTTTATATTCTATAATTAAGTAATAATTATCTATGTAATCATATGAATAATTACAAGTTAAAACACGAACGACAAATGAGATGATTTTACCCAAAACACTACTTTAACATGAACTTACAAAAGAATGGGTAATATAAAGTCATACGTGAACCATATATGATATAATAACAATGAATATGATTCTGTAATAAGTCAATGACATTATTTAAATCATTATACAGGAGGTTCGGACACTTACGAAGCAAATCGGACCTATGGTAAGGGAATATATCACAATATCATTTTATCCGAGATTATTTATACTTTGGTATTTACTGGGGTGTATTTTATCATCCACATCCATGTTTCCTCGATATGTAATATTATTTCCATCCACATAAAATTTTTTAAAACCAATTTTACCCTTCGGTAAGTTTTTAGTAAAAGATATGAAAGGAATCTTTTGTCTTTTTTCATACGAGGTACTTTTTGACTTTTCTGACAAAAGGACGAGAAGAATGTTTTTTTAACTTATACGGCATGAATGGATTTTTAAAAGATTATTTCCAAGAAGATTCCTTTACAAGTTTTAATGTTTATTTTTAATCAACTTCTTTTAGTTTAAAATTGTATGACATGTTAAGAATGGAAAAGTTTTTTTGAAGTAGAAATGATATTTTCTTCAAGAATGAAGTTCAAGTGTTTTATCAAAATTATTTTCCATCTAAGATAATAAAGGGTTCTGTTTTTATCCCTATTATTACATTGATTTGATTATGTTGTGATGGAATTATTTTTAGGAATTCCTTTATCGTATATGAATTGTTTTATGATGTCATGATGTTTAAGATTTCCATTTTTATTACATGGGTTATGTAATGATGTATGATTTATGATTTTGTGGCACACATAAGAATGGTATCATTATGAGATTGGTGGGACCTATATCTCCCACCAATTCATTGGGTAATGATTTTATATCTCATGAGATAGACATTGCTGGAATGGTAGGTTATACGCGTTCAGTGAAACAGGACTGAAATGAGGGTGATTCGGTTCAGAAAGGGTCTTTGTCCACTAAGATAGTCTTGGAAATGAGTCTTTACTAACATGAAATGATTCTCTATGATTATGTGTGAATGCCACAATGTTTCATGTTTTAAGATATGATTATTGTGATTACATTTCACTTCCATGAGTTATCCCAGGTTATGAAACCATCAACACATTCTATAATATAGATATCTGAGCCCCCGGTTCTTGAACTGCGTTTCGTACAGAAACAATCTCTTTTTGAGTATATCTGGGTATAGACTTACTACAACCATGAGTATATATAGCTATAATCCCTGGTGGCCTATCGAAGACCTCAGATGGTACGACTCACAAACCCATCCCATATGCTCTACTAGGATTCTTCTTCCCAGGAACATTAGCAACTGGTCATTCTGGGATACTAAAGAGGAATACACAGGATTGACATCACATAGTTATTTATTTATTATTTACAAGTAAAATATCATCCATATTATAAGAAATATATAATAACAAATTAACAACTAATAATATGTAATTATAATGAAAAAAGAGTTCATACGCCATATTTTTTTGCAGGCTCATTAACAAAACATCTGTCAGATTGTTTTGTGAATATTCTACCACAATTCTATTCAGTATGCTTGGTTCCCTAAAAATTTAGACATTAATAAAAATTTACAAGTATAATTTAATATATTAATCAAATAATATTTTATTAGAAAATATTTTATGTAATTAAAAGTTTAGCAGAGCTGATTGTATTATCGAAAAACTCTTTGGCCCTGTAGTGTGAGACTTGACTTGCTTAGCCCATCTTGAGGCATTCTTCCTTAAATGATCATGAAATAAAAATATATAATATAATTGTAATTTATTCAATGTCATATTCTCTTCATATGCATGTATAAATGTAAAATGAGATTAATATAATAATATATATTTAAATACCATCATCTTCTCATCAAAATTTCTATCAACAAAAAATTCCATTGATCATTGGGTACCCCCTAGGGTAGATTGTTATATATCTATTGGGTGGTCAACGAAGTATCATTTACATCACTCCACAATCATCATTTAAATCCATTATTTTTATTACCTATATTTTTCAATTGCCACATTCGTGATAGCACATCAACACCTATAATGTAGAAAAACATATGTATAGAAAATTTAATTTTGATGATATTATAATTTAATAGCATGACATTCAATTACACCATAATGTATTAAAAATAAATTTATTTTGGAATCAAAAAATTCATTAATCCATGATAAATGAATATGACTCCAATAATCATATGAAATTGGAAGAAAAATTGGCTCCAGGTCAACCTGACCTATAATCTGGAAAAGAAATCTTGTAGAGTAATATGGTGGGACCCTATATAAATCAAATGGGATAACAATTTTCTCTCTGATAAAATTCCATACATTAGAACATTTTATATTAATCTCTATAATTTCATTGATTTAATTATTAATGAACAAACATTTAATATAATAAATGTGCAATAAATTTATTCATATAGAAAAAATTTCCTATAACAGTAACCCTCTAATATAATTGAGTTGAAATAAATGTCGCACACCACTCCCTAATAGTTGAGGCTGCTAAATGCAGAGGCAACGACGAAGCTGCTGAAGGTATGCACACAGTGGGTGTGAGACATGGTGCAAGGGAGTTGGTGTAGGGGGCATGAAAATTGTGACTCAGATGCTGTAGAGAGGTAGATATGTGGATCCTCATCTATCACAGTGGTCGATGAAACAATATATCACTTACTCCTTGTCATTACTATCATTTAATCAAATAAAATAATGTTCAGAACATATATTTGAATAAAAATGTAGAAAATTAAAAAAATGATAATAGATGCACAATACTATCTAACAAAATATTACAGACAATGATAATTAATGACTGCACAAATGTAATAAGTCGTTTCTAAATTAAAGAATAATTGTACATACAATCAATTTTTCATTCAATCATGTCAGATTCCATCCACAATATTTCATCCACTTCATTCATCCTTGGTAGACTAATATTTTCAATATCTTTATGGAAATAAGTCTAATTCATGCTATTGAAGAGATTCAATATCAGAGTTCAAATAATCCACTACATCAGCCATATCATACAAATATATTTGTTTTATGTCTGAAAGTACAGTCCAACATTCATCCAAAACATCATTCACATGATATATCTTTTTTTATTATGATTAAAATATATTCATATCATTCTGTTCATGATGACCAACATCCATCAAGCGAGATATGTTCATATAAGTAAATTTCAAGGAATCTCTTTTTACACCACTGATAATATCGACCCTATTGAATTTGAATAAAACAGCTGAAAAATTCCCTATGAATATTAATTCCATAATATTAGTCAGCTTTCCATATTATCCCACTTCGTAAAATATATATATACCAAAATTCGGTGTTTTCAAACCCTCCTTTGGATGGACTACAAAATATCTAAAGTCATTCACGTTGTATGCATCATATTTTATATCTTATTTTATAGGACCTCAAGGAAGAAAATTCAAATATTATAACAACTCTGCTCAAGTATTAGTATTAATATTCTAAAAAATTATACATTATTTGATTTAAATAATATATGTTTCAACCTAAAAAAAGTGTTTATTACAATATTTATGAACTTACATGTTGTGTAAACTCTTTTACAAGATCATTTTTAATAGATTTCGTTATATCATTTTCATTTAATTTTCAATTTATCATTTGTCGCTATGTTTGTATCATCAGCTCTTTAATTAATGGAACTGGAATTTCACTATTCAATAGAACATATTTATGTACCTGTAATTTATCAATTTCTGTTTGTGTAACATTTGAGGTCCTCCCAATAGATCTTCCAATATCAAAAAATATATTTTATTTTCCATGTTTTTGAGATTGAGATGATTTGTATTCAACACATCAAACTCAATTAAATATTGTCTTAATGTCATCTATATATATATAGAAAAAATGGTAAGACACTCCACTGCCAAATAGACTTTAGCAATAGAGCCTTTTGGTTGAGCAATATTTCTAATGTATGATTTAAAATGCCCATGATATCTAGGAAATAAATTAAACAAACATAATTATTCATTAAATTAAATTCCATGAAATGTTTACATAACTGAAAAATATATAAATAATGAACCCCTCAATTGTATATATCCATTGATAATATAATTGGCCTACTAATTTAGCTTTCTCAACCAAATGCACAGTAAAATGCATCATAGAAGTAAAAAACGATGGTGGAAAGATCATCTCAATTGCAAAAACGTTCAATAAAACATATCCTCAAGGTTTTCAAGATGTAATTATTGTACTTATATCACACATAGTTGGTTGAAAAATTTATATAATTAGAATACGAATGTAGTAACTTATTTCAGGTAATAATGTAGCTGATGCCAATGATATTAACTGTTGTAACACAATATGTGAATGGTGAATTTTCAATCTATGTAACCTACCAAACATTATGTCAACATACATTGAGATGTTACTTGAATACCCATTATATACATTAATATGATATAAAATTTGAAGGAATGTATCTTTATCCCACCTTTCCATTGCAAAAATTTTCAGAGCATACTTTTCATTCTCATATGGCTAGAGATAATGTTTTATGATCATTACTTTTATGTTATTTAGAGCATTAAGTTGATCCTTTGATATTCCATTATTATTAAGAAATGTGAAGATAAAATTATCACATACATTCTTCTCATTATGAATCACATCATGATTATGCCACAAAAAATTAAATTACCAATACATATTTTTGAATAATATACTTTTTTTCTTCAATTCTTGCATTCCAATTTTACTTGACAATGCACTTTAATCTCGTTTACCACTATCATTCAAATTATGAACCTTCCAAAATTATATTTCAACATTTCCACATTGTGAAAATAATTTATAAATAGTTAAAATCATTGGCATTGGTCTTTTGTCAATGAAACCATTCAATTTTGATCTGTTCCCATGAAATCTATGAAATGCATCAAGAAATTTTTAATGGAAGATAAAGAACCATTTTCTACTTTGTGGTAGACATTTGTTCTAAAAATAATAGTTATAAATAGGAAATTCAAAACCAGTGTATTTATCAATATGTCTTAACACTGTTCCATTTATAACTCCTATAATAATTCAATTAATGGCTGTAAGTATACATCAATATCATTTAAAATAATCTTTTTTAGGAATAATCATCAAAATTATAAATGATGATTGTTTCATACACAACCACAAAGGATGATTGTAAGGGATCAATACAACTGGAAAAATGTTATTACTTGTATAAATGTCCCAAATGGGAAGGATCCATCGGCAGCCAATCCCAATCGAACATTCCTAGGATTGACTGTGAAATCTGGATGTAATGAATCAAATGTATTCCATGATTATGAATCTCATGAATATCTCATTAAAGGCCACTTCATGTTTTCAGTGATTTTAAATAACATGAATAGTCATTATAATCAATGATTTAACGGAAATAAATGAAAAACTATTACAAATGTGTTTTTTCTTCTTTATGCTAGTATGTTGATTATGACTTCCAATATCACCCATTGTCTACCATCTAGAAGAAGATCATTTTTTCAATCCTTTCTAATTTGAATCCTCTTTATAATATTGAATAAATTCATTGGGACACACATGTATTTGTGTATAGTTAAGACCAAACCAATTAAAAACTATTTTCATATCATAAAAAGACTCAGGGATGCTTGTTTCATGAAATTAATCATGCAACAATTCCAATATCATGGACATTGTCTTATTTGTAATTCCACATATACATTTGATATGGTATAAATTCAAGAAAAAAAAGACTATTTTGAATATTTCAAACATCCACTAATCCACTATTGATTACCACCATCAACTAAACCATGAATCAAATTTTCTTTATCAATTTTTTATCTTACATTAGTCCCCATAGAATCAAGAGGAGGATCCAATGATATGTTACAATTTTGATCTAGTTTTCCTATATTCTCAAAAACATCAATTGTTATGTTTCGATTTGTTGCACCCTCATCTGGTTGTTCTGATATTATTTGATGTTGATGTATGGGTATTTCAATGTCGTATACAAAATTTATATGGTTTTTCATTTAATTTTCCATTGTTGAAAATGTTGGGAGCTCATTCTATTGATTGACATCAGTCTTCAAACTTTCTTTAACATTCAATTATTTTTTCCAAATCCAATACAAATATTGAGAAGGGAATTTATTCAATATCAAATGTTGATAAACATCATATATCTTTTACCATGTTCTAAATTAATATTTATTAAATAGACATATTATTCTCCATTCAACGGATCTAATGGAAATTTCAAAATCTAATTACTCCTCCAAACCCTTAGTATACTGAGGTGTGTTCCATGAAAATGTGATCCATCTTTTATCCATGTGTATCAAAATATAAATACACTATAATAAATTAATTTATATCACAAAACTATTACTAAATAGTGAAATAGATTCGTATATAATAGTTAAAATATATATATAAATATATTGAATGTGGTTTTCCTGTTAAATACGTTTGGTAAAAAATGAACCCACCCACTAGAAACCAAATCATGAATATTAAAAAGAACCATAAAATAATATAGAGATAATAAAAAAACCATTCTATAACAAATGAACTATATACTACATGTCAGGAAATGAATACACTAGTAGCATAACATATACATCAAAAACCAAAATTCGAAGCGACAAATCTTGGAAAAACCTTGAATATGGTCACAGGTCAAATAATATTCCCAAACACCCATGAATTTTACTAGTAATCCAATAATAAATAATTGAGACTTTCCCAAACCCAATATTGCAATCATGTAGCATCAAAATGGGTAATAATAATATTTCATGCATTATCAATTGTAGTAATGATAAAAAAATACCTAGAAGAAACCGACGACATTGTTGTATCCATGCATATATATGATGAGAATGACACTAAAAACATTAACAAATTTGATGAAATCTATGAAACAGATAGCACAAATTAAATGGATGACATGGTTGAGAAAAATACACTAACAGTGTTGATGATTCTAAGAACAACCACAATTAAAATTATTTTGGTGATGTAGTAAAAACCATTGATGATGATGTGCCAAATTAACTGAAGAACCAAGGAAGAATTATGTTGATAAAAAAATAACCACAATGACACCAAATACAGATATCATACCAATGAAATTGATGACCTAGACTAAACCAATGTAAATTATGACATAAATAATTTCAATGATGCTAATGAAATTGAATACATCTATGTGACAAACAACATCGGTGAAACCTATGAGATGATCCTTAATAAATAAACTCTTGAAACTATTAAAAAAATTGAAAGCAATGAATCTAAAGTAATTGAGGACACAAATCACAATAATTAAACTTAATACAATGATCATATCATCATAGACAAATATAATAATGAATGTGACAACAATACTGACATCAACAATGTTGATGACTCTAATAAAACCATAAATTCTTGAAAAACTAAGGAACATTATAAGACTATAGAAACTGATGATATAGATGATAAAAAAGAGTCTAATTACATCTCATACATGACATGGGTGACTCTAAAAAAACTAATGAATCATAAAACATCAATGAAACTGATGATGTTTATGACATGAACTACACTAACAAAACTGATGTAACTAATTATATCGATGACCCAAATTAATTAAATAGTTTTACTATGTCGAGGGCTTCAGGGGGTTGCTATGGTCGTGGGGGTTCCCGGGGTCATGATATCTTAGGGCTTTTGAGGGTTTTTGTGGGAATAAAGGTACGATGAGGGGTGGAGTGGAATGGAGAGGGCATCACGAGGTCACCCAGTCACTCAGGCTACCAGGGTCCTAGGGTTTTTTGTTGTTGTGGGGGTCGTGGGGTTGGGGGTGTTCGGGGATTCAAGGGATTCATGGGGAGAAGTTTCATCATTATAAAAAAACCACGTTTCATGTTTGTTTAAAAAAATTCTTATAATTTATTTAAACAACCTTTAGCAGTATTTTATTAAACTGTGGCTGAAAAACTACGGCTATGGGCTAATAATGTTGTAGTGTGAAGCGTTAATGAATGGAAAAACACATCGCTTCACTTGGAGATATTCTGTTGTAATGATGAAAAACTTTATTGTATCTCAAATGGAATAGAATGTAAATATACATATATTATATAATTTATTCATATGTATAAATTATATATATACTATATATAATTTAAATCATTCATCATAACCAAAAATAATTGGTAGTAATGGAAGAGTGAATGACATCGGTTTGCAATGGGGTAGTCCACCGTACAAATGAACAATGTTTTGAAAAATTATTTGATGGAAGTGGATAGCTTTGTAGGTAATCATATTGTTATAGAAACATCTTAATATATTTAGGATACATATATTATGGTATTATCGATGGTTAATAATATTTTTAGGACATGGAGAATGAAATAATAGAAAGACACTCACTGGAGATCATTTCCTCTTTTCCATGTATCTTAATTAGTTTTTAACAAAATCCATTCTAAGTTATATTTATTCCAAAAAAGTGTTCAATTTTTTTAGGGATGATTTTAAATTACACGGGTAGGTATTTTACAAAAAATAGTTTTTGGAGTTTTGATGAATAAAGGAGAGTGTGTGGATGTTTTTAAGTGTGGGATAGTTCACAATTGGGATTTTTTTAATATAATTGAGTGATTCCATATTTTTTAATTGCAAAAGGGTAAAAAATTGGCCATTATAGAACCTAATATGTATATTCGTCTTTATATTTCCATACTATATTTTTTATAATTTTATATAGGTCATTTTTGTTCTGAATGATTTAGTTTTATCATAAGATACTCCAATTTTTACCTTAACTAAGATAAATAATTTTTACAGCATTCAATATTAATTTTGGTAAAAATTTAAATTAAATTAATATAAATTATAAATTATGATGATTAAAAATCTCGAAATAATTTTTACAAATTTTATATGTATATTTCAAAAATCTTGATTTACAAATAATCCTGTATATGCCAAGATAAAGAGTATTTTGAAATGGAAAAATTCCAAAATTTAACAATGTTTATATATCAAAACACAGAATAAAAACTATTAAAATGACCTATATTGGATTAATTTATATCAAATTTAATTAATTTTAGATTTAATTCAATTAAGATTATAATTTAACATTATATTTTATTTAATTTAAAAATCAATTTTTAATTGAATGTAAATATTTTTTCTAATCATCAAAAAATGAATCTCTTCATAGAAATACCAAAAATTTACCATATGTTAATTTTTATATGATTATTTAAAAACAATTCTTCAAATAAATTTTATAGAATTGGTAAAAAATTAATTAAATTTTGGAATGCGTTGTTGAGTCACCTTTTTGGAGAATACTATTTCTCTGAAAGCAATTCATATATTATTTCTAATATATAGAAAAATATATCTTTAATGTTTACATATTAATATACAGACTCACCATTTCAATATCTAGAAGATAACTATATTATTCAATATTAAACTTTCAAAAATATGTTGTTGTTTGACAAAATGTAGTTTTACCAGTGACACAAGTTATCGATGAAACTCATTTTTTCATATAAATCATGTTTAATTATTGTTTAGTATAATTCATTATATTGAATATATTTATTTTATTAAAAAATAAACATTTTATAAATTATCCATCTATTATATCACCTTATATTATTTATGTTATATTTTATACATCTATCAAATACAATATCCATATTTTATGAATTTAAGGTGTTACATTATACTAACATTGATTAACATGCATCATCGAATTTAAAATTTATTGTGGTTATAATGGGTTTGAAATATTGAAATACCATTGTTGAAAACCACACTTCATGAACAAGGTTAACAAAATATCCTCTTAAAAATTGAGAAATAGGTGTACATTGGTCATAGTGAATAATCAAATAACTGGGTTTCCAATTAGAAGTGTATATGTGGGAAATGAAATAATTGAGACAAAATTTAAACTAACCGAATAAGGATGTAGAGTGATAGATAAAATTTCATTGATGATAGTCAGGGATCTAGAAAAGGTTAATTACTCCAAATATATTGACTAAAGTGGCTTGAATAAGGCAATTGATATCATCAGAAGTGATGATAATTGGATTACATTTCATTTCTAGATCATTTTCATTGGGTTGTGTAAATGATTTTCCTTGTCGTATGAGAACAAATAAAAGTGTAATTATAAGAAATATCTATACTTAATTGGAAAATTTTATAATTTTGTTGTGATTTGATCTTTTTAAACATCATTTCATACGATGCCGAATAATTTTTCCAGAATTAATTTATTATGCAAAAAGAAGAAAAATTTATTATTAATATTTTGTAAGATCCATAATAAAAGGTATGTAATTCCATTTATATCTAGTAATAATTAAAATAAAATGGATATTATAGGTTATCCAATATTCATAGATAATCATATGGTGACGTAATACATTACCCTCTAAAATTATTCTAATGCTCAACTTAATCCATTTCATTAATGGTTATCCTTTTTACAATTCAAATAAATTTTGTTCAAAAACCTTAAAATAAGGTTAATAAATTTTAAAAATAAAATTTTCATTAATACTAGAAAAAATATGACCCAACTATTAATAATCACATACCAATCCTATGAATACCTTTACCATGTATTCAATTTAAAAATTGTAATAACCATAATTAGCATTAAAACATAATAAATAATTGCATGATTATTAATTCCATAAATAAAACTGTGATTACTGTATATATTCCACATAGAAAAAAAATTATGTTAACCCCATCAATGTTAGAATTATTTTCTTCAACGAATCACTAAAATGATACAAGGTAGTTAGCACTATAAAATTTACTCTATCGATATAAAACAACTCTTTATATCAGCATCATTAGCTCATCATCACAAATATATTAATGGTTATCATTTAATCAAATATTCCATTTCTATTATATTCAAATTTAGACTGAATCATTTTTCTTATTCATATACAAAATTTAACATGTTAATAAAAATACATTATTAATTAGTAATAATGTTAATTACCTAATAAATTAAAAATTATTATAACCATAACATCATAGAAAAAATACATTAAAAATATATTTCTTAGATCTGAATAAATAGGAATATTAATCATTTCACTTCTATTGCATAATGAAGATATGCTTGACCTTATTTTGTTTCATTTTTTTGATATATATTCCCTTTACACTTAGGGAATTCATTTTTTTTTGAGTTGAAACACCGAATTGTGGTATTTTATTTATTCCCTTTTCATTATTTTCCGGGATTCCCTTATCTCCAAATGTATATAATACTCAGATTCCCATAAATTGATTTCTTGGGTGATTATTTCCATAGTTATCACATGGGGAAATTTCTTTGTTCCTTTCTTACATTTTTCTTTTTTTCTATGTCATATTCTACATATCATACTTCCCCTTGAATCATTAAGACATGGATAATTATTTCTTTATCTTGATAACAAATAAACCTATTTAATTTATGAAGAAATTTATTGAGTGGCTAGCTCCTTTAGGATACATGGTGTAATCCCTTTATTGATATGGTTAATCTTAAACTCTTAATCGCTTATGCAATTTTTATCATTCCAAGATATCTTAGTAAAGGTGTTCTTGTACTCAGAAATACTCCCTTCTTATATTGTTTTTATACTCTGTTACATTTTCTTCATCTCAATTTTTTATCATTTTGAAAATATTAATCAAATAATGTGAAATTAAAATTGTTCCATTACATGAGTTATAATTTCTCTTCCTTATTAGTATTGTGGAACAATGAGCACAGTTGATAAAAATCCACGTTAAAATAATACATTTTAATTATAAACATTTCCTTTTCACCACGTCCCGACTCTATAAATATCTTATATAGTGACTTTATCGATTTATTATCTATAATTAGAATGTTATTATGCCCAAATTTTGGGGAACTATATTGTTTAAAGTGATCCAATATATGAGAATCTGATTATGTAACAATTTGATCCTTCCATGAATGGTTTTTTCATAACCTATTTAAAATTTCCTAATATATTAATAATTTTCTCACATTAAATTCGAGTTATATTTTCTTCCACAGTAGAGAAATTACATCCTTGGTTGCAAGTATTGATATCATTATTTTTTCCTAGTTCCATTTCTAAATAATTTGGGTATACTAGATTTTGCCCAAAAAATTATTAATTTTTAATCAATTTAGATAATTTAAAATATGGTTTAATTATTAGATTACGTTATATTTTTTCATTATTAATATTAGAATAATAAACATGGTTTCACTAGGGATATGTTTAATTTTATATCATTAATAATGGTTTTTAATTTATTTGTGATTTTTCTTAATAATATCATGTATGAGTTTGAAACCAGGTGTATATTAAACCAAATATCTTATACTAGGCAATAAGTGGTTCAATGTCAAGGGAACCTTTTTAGAGTTATTACCCCAAGGATTATCTATTCTAGAAGAATGACTAATTTTTTTATCTAGATAGTGAAGTATTATTTGATAAAACCAAAAAAAATCTCTTCTATACCCATACATCGAGATGATCCTTTATACTTATCCTAAAATTCTGTCATTGGTTATGCTCCCCAATCTAGGATTTCATAAGGCATATTACCTAGGTTATTACATATAATCATTATATTACAACATTAGGGACCACCACCACATTACCCCAATGTTGGTTCCTTACATTATTACTTTTTCATAGATACAATATGTCGAAAAATAAATGATAGATAATTTTATAAGTTTTTTAGAACCAAAAACACAAGTGACACACATTTAAAATTAAGATTTGAAAATAAATAATAACATACAAGATAACAAAATTCTTATAATACTTGAAAATATATTTTAAGGATTGATCTTAATAAACTAAGGAAAGGAAACAAAACCAGTGTCAACACAAATTCTCAGTAAGGGTTAAGTATGGTGGAAGGTATCATGAATGAGTCAGAAAAATCACTATTGAAATGTTAATGACATAGAACACATTCCCTATAAATAAACCGAATATCCTGATATGATATGGTATAATCAATATGTAATGTTAAATAACTGAGAATAGATTCAATTTAATAAATAATAACTATACACTTCCTGGCAATATTATTTCCCAAAAAAGTAAGACTCATAAATTCAAACTCCTCTTTCATTCAAAACCATTCTGCATATTTTATTATGAGCCATTGTAGAGGAATTATATTCCATTATTTATAACCTAACCTGCCTTATTTCCTATGAAAATCATTTAAAAACATCAAATGCGTCAAAAAATCTCGGCAAGAGATAAAAAAGAATGATACATGTACGTCCCTTTTGAAAATCCTGACACCATGTTAGAAAATTTTTACTTTTTAAAAAAATAAAGCTTTGAAATAAAATGATCAATTTACAACTCATATAAATCTTCATAGAACATATATTTTCTTAAAATATATTCTTATAAATCATAAATTAAAATTTAAAAACATGATAAATTCATGTGATATATTGGTACCCATGCAAATAATTTCATAAAAACATTCATTTCACCATTAAAAAGGCATAAAACATCATTTAAACATGAATTCATTATATTACCTTATGATATTAAAATTATACCATGAAACAAAATAGAATTAATATAATTTTATTTTTTCTTTTTAGTTTATCACTTTCATATGACTCTTAAATTCAAGCATACACTATCTCTTATAAATGGAATAACCTACTCAATTAATTCAACCATAATTCCATAGAGACCAATTTATTATCGAGTGAATTTGATATCATTTTTAGGTTAACCCATCATCATGAAAAATGTATGAGGGCCATAAAATACAAAAATTAAATTAAATATTTCATTACAATCATATAATCTTATAAAATATTCTACATAAAATATATACTAATGAATTTTTGGTCTTCATATAGGAAATTTTATAAAAAAATATTACATATGAAAACCCATTAAATATACATTATAAAAAGATAAGGAAATTGCATTTATTTAGAAAAAAAAATATATTTTATTATTCATCAATATTAATGGTCTTTAAAACAAATTATCTTTCTTATACTATTTCTATTGATAAATATTCACTCCACAGTTTTTTAAAAAAAATTTAAAATTAACCATTTTAGAAAACTTTTATATGAAATTATTTAAAAACATTATAAATAAAGAAAAAAATTATTTAAAAAAAATATTTTACTATAAAAATTATTATAATCCTAATATACTTGAAAATTTTTAAATAACATTGATTTTAATGCAACATACATTAAAATTTTAAAAAAATTATTATAATCTTTCACAGGAATTTTCTTTACCTTGAGTCTTACTCACACCAAACATACATTATATCTGACATAATGGACATATATTATTTTTATAATGTTTTAAAAAAAATTATGAACTTATATATTTGATTTTTTTATTCATTTATAAAAATTATTAATATATTTATTAAATTTGTTATCATCAGGTCAGATGTTTGAAGGAATTTTTATTCATAATTGAAAAACAACTTCGGTCAGTTGATAAATGTCAAAAAAGTAATTGTTTCATTTTTATTGAATATTAATAATGAAATAATTTTTATGATTATAAATTAAATATAATTTTATAACCAATCATAAAAGTGAGGAAAATAAAATCAATTCACATCACATTGTGAATGTTGTAGTCCACACATACACATGAACGACATTATCATTTTCCACCATAATAACAATCATTTTGAGATGGTGATGAAAATAGAAAAACATTTTTTTGTAAATTTTCTATCGATTCGTATTCATAAAAGGTGTTTTAATTTTCCATAGGGGTAAAAGTATATGATTTATTGTTTTTATAACCACCCCAACTCCTGTATACTAGATTTGAGGTTTAAGTTAACAAATTAGCATAAATATGAGCTCGTAAATATATGAAAGACCGACTTTTTTAGTAGTATGGGAGATCAATATATATATTGCATATTTATTTGGAATCGGTGATAATATATAAATCATATTAATGGAAAAAAATCAACATCTTAGAACTCATTCAAATAATTATAGATCATATAACCAGAAAATAATAAAAATATCAGTGAGAACAAATAAATAGTTGGGATTATGTAAAATGAAATATATCAAGATTATATGTCAAATAAAGATATTTAAACATTAATAAGTAAAAAAATTCTATTTAATGAATAACTTGATGATGAAGTGTAATTTGGATGAAATAATTGATTATCAATTAATGCCATAAAATTAATCACATGATCATGAAGCTATTAAAAAAACCCCAATAATGAAAATTATTAGTATTGGATGTCATGATCTTAGACATAATGATATATATACCATCATGACCTTGAATTTAGAGAATTTGCAACATTTTGTGAAATCCCATTAAATATGGAAAACTGATTTGTGTCATGAGACTAATTGAGGCATCATGGGGCTATATAAATTTAAGACCCAACCATCACAAAATATCCAAATCCATCATTATGTATCAAATGAGTAATTTAGTTCATGAAAAATAATCTAGAAAAATAAACATATTTAATGAGTACAGGATATATATTTATCAAGAGTTTACAAAGTCAATCAAAAAACATTCAATGTAATACATCATATGTAGAAATGATAGACTGTTTAACAAATAGGAATATCTATGACAGAAACGTTGTATATTTTAGAAATATTTAATGTAAAATGATAATATATCATGATAAATTGATTGTATATAGAGAACATTGACAAAAAAAATAATAATCATGAGTTGAGAGGTGTCAATCCGTTCATCCAGAATATAATTTTTTTTAATTTAAATATTGAACTGTGAGATACTAATGGGAATGGAAGTGAAATATTAAGATAAGTTTCATAATTTTTTTTTCATGTGATACAATTTAAATTTTGAGAAGATTATAAATTTTTTTAAATGGTTACCATGGTAGAAATGGATTTTAATGATATATATAACATTTATTTTAACATATATGTAATGAAAGTAAAAAAGGTTCATTTTATAAAAAAGTAAAATTATTAATTTAAAAAAATAATAAAAAATTAAAAACAGACATGAAATGTTCAACATAATTCATTCGAGTATATAATGTACTTTTTTAAGACAATATTTAAAATCCGAGACCTGGATGAAAAATCTATCAGAGGTAAAGAGTAATAAAATGGAGTTTTATTTTAAATATTTCATTTTAAAATTCCAGATCCAAAGAGTGGAAAATTTGGAAAAACATTTATAGTCTAATTAAATATCCATTATATAATAACATTATTAGTTTTTATGAGGGGTAAATGATAATATTAATGTAATGAATGTATAACCAATCCCAAATGGAATAGAGATTGTATAATATATTCTTTCCACTTTGTTAACTTTTAAAGAGTTTATCATTAAAATAATAATCATAAATTGAAACATTACCCATAATGAATAAATATTTGTTCATGTTAAATATATCAATTTTTCATTATATATATCATATAAAATGAAATAGTTTCCTGCTAATAAATATATCTTAATGGAATAGAAATTACTATGAAATCCCATACATTACGCTCCCCTTTAATTGACCATTATTTATATTATTGTATTATGGTTCTAATAATTTTATTAATTTATAAAAAAATATTTATATTTAAAATATAATATATGAACCAAATATAGCATAATACTACTTGTTCGTTAATAATATTTAACTATTATTCTTGTTTTTGGTGTTACGTGCTTCAATATCTGAGGCTTTTTTTGTTGTAGAGGTTCTGGTTCTCTTCCATTAGATATAGATACATTTTATATTGAAAATATTAATGAAATAAATATGATATTTCTTATTACATACCTATTTATAAGCATTCTTGAAATTGGGATGTAGAAATGAATCACATCGCTTCTTAGAGATGGAAACAGTACATACTCACGGGTGACGATATCATTCACTTGATGGATGAAAGGGTAATAGAGTATATGATAAATTAATTTTAAAGAATTAATATAATATCTAATTTATCATATATTTTCATTATTTTCATTATTATTACTATTCATATTATTCTGTGGTGGAAAATAAATTACATTCATTTGTTATGTGGTTGTCCTCCGTACCCATGGGAGATGGCATTTTTTCACATTTAGTAGAGACAGATTAGGATAAATATAATTCCATACAAATAATAAAACATTAATATTTGTCAGATAATATAGTTATTATATTTTCATTGATAAGACATAATTGAAGGTGAATAATGAAAAACTAAAAAGAAAGTTATTAGTGAAGACAATTAACTTAAAATAGAAGAACATCATTTTGATCACTTATTAATGATCCTATGGTCTTTATTTAGAAAGATAAAAACGACTATAATGTTTATATGGATGTTTGGGAGATATTTTGTTAGATTTTTTATTATCCAAGAGGCTTTAGATGTGTAAATAAGTGAGGGGATAGATTTCTCATTTATAATTGAGGAGGAGTGTTATTTTTGTTAATTTAAAAAACTATTAAATAATTGGATGTCCCACTCACCCCATGTGTCTGTAATGTTGATAAATAATTATTAGTAGTGACTATATGGTTTATAAAAACCTCCACCAAAATAACAACATTGTTTTAAAGATGTTACTTCTTTAACATCATATGTTACTCACTTTTATCTGGTTTTTTTTCAAATGGAAACTGGTTTTTAAAAATTTTTCTATTAAACATAAAATAAATTTGTTCTAGTAGATTATAATGGCCTTATATTTCATGTAAATTAAATACAGTTTAACAAATAATAATCTAATTTTTTAAATAACATTATCATAGTACCACATAACATGAAAAGCCGCATTTAACCACAACAATGATAATAATTTTTTACATTTTATATAAATAAATATGAACAAAAAAATTATTAAACAAATTTCTTGTTATTAATAATTAATTTTGAAAATTTATAATCAATTATATCTAATTTAAATCTAAAATGGTTTAGAGTTTTGTATAGAAACAGACCCATAAGATATGTTAAAAAATAGTATCTGAGGAAATTCATTTTGTAAACAATATATGATCTATATTAACTTTATTAATAGTAGTCATTAATTTATTATTTTAAATTAATATAGTTAGAAATAAATATTAAATTTTTTCAATAATTGTTCTTAAATATTAATTAATTAATTAAAATGAATAGATGTTCTTCTTTAGATAAATTATTTTCTGAAAAAACATATTTCTAAAAATATCCTTCTTTAAATAAAATTGATCATATAATTATTTATAAAAAACATTAATGTTAATAAATTGCTAATTATACATATTATTACAATATATTTGGAATAAAATGGGGACTATTTGAATACTAAATTATTTATTTTTCATTCGATCTTATTCTGAAGGGAACAATTATAATATTCACTCTAGGCTAATTTTGGTCAGGTATGTTCAAAATTTATAGTCATCCTATAAAATTATAATTTTATGCCAATAAATACAAAAAAATTAATAGTATTATTATATTGTAAAAAATTAATTTTTTAATGTTTTTGAAGATTTGGTTCAACATTATACCATTTTATAAAAACATCATCCTTGAAATTTTAATTGGTATGGAATTTTAAATAAATTATTGTTGTCTTCTTTATAGCATCATTTTGTTCCCATGATTCCTTCTCCACATTATGATTTTTCCAAAGGACCTTTATCAGTCATTTCATATGATTTTTAAACACTTTCTCACATGTTTCATGAATCATGATATTCTTTTCATAACGTACTAGACCAGTTTCAAATTCTATTTATTTATATGTGAAAACATGAATTTGGAATGCAATGTACCTCCTTAACAGTGATCAACGGAAAAAATAATGTAATTTAAAAAGGATTGGGGAAAAAAATAATCAATAATCCATAGTTCAAATCATTTCAAGAATTTTTAAGGGTTTGATGTACCTGTTTCTTTGTTTTTTCTTTTTATTGAACCTTATTACACCCTCCAATCGATATACTTCAATTAAAATATGATCTCTCATTTATAATTCCAAATATTTATTACTATTCATGATATAACATTTTGTCCTTCCTTTAGCTACTTTAATATGATTCTTAATATTATTTACCTTTTTCATTAACTATTTAATAAGTTGTTGGCCAACATGTTTCCTTTCACAAACATCATCTCAACATGTATGAGTGAAACATCACTTTCCCTAAAGTGCATTATATGAAACCATTTGAATACATTAATGGAAACTATTATTATACTTAAACTCTTACAATGATAAATAATGACCAAAAAACATTTAATTTCATGTTAGCACAACATCCACATGTCTTCCAATGTTTGAATAGTATTTTTGAATTATCCACCATTTTTGGATGGTAGTCATTGCTCAAAAGAAGATCATTATCAAGAGACTTCTCAGGAATCATCTAAAATTTTATTTTAATTCTGGGATAATGATCAAACACAACTAAAAGAGGTTCTTTATGAATTTTTACATAATCTTCAATTTAGATCCATGTAAGGTTCTCAGGTGGAAAAAATTCTCTAAGAGTATATATATATGTGTAGATTTTATTAGACAATAAAAAACCAAATTCAATATTTACTTGTTGGTGTCATCGATAATGTTATAATGGGGTCAATTGTGATTTCATATCATTTACACATAAGAATATGAAGAGGTGACATGAATCCCCTTGGATTATATCTGATATCCTTCACCTCTCAATAAGATAATCATCTTGATTAACATCATCAATTTTTGGACCTTTTTATCCCACTAAAAATGGTTTCTCGAATTTATAAATAAATTATTGCCACCAGGGTGTATAGAGAAATTCAAGATATGAGAATCATCCATCAGTACCCTTTTACAGTCCGGTATAGATAGAACACACACTCACATTCCAAACTTGGGAACATAATATTCATAAACAGAGTCTCCTTATTTTCCATCACTCTTAATATTTATATTCTTCCCAAAAATATCATCATCAGATTGATAAGATTTTATCAATTTCCAAAAAAGAATCATGTCCATTTTAAGATGGTTTGATTTCTCCCATTTCTAAATAATTTCAATATCCATTAGTAGTATATCCCTGAAGAAATCATACCTATCAATCCTTATTTGGGTTATTACTACATGATCTTTACTTCTCAAGTTATCAAAAAAATTTATTGAATTTTTTGGGTGTAAATGTATTAAGAAATCATAATCCTTGATTTAATTTAGTGATCTACATTTGATCATGCTGAGTTCCATCTATGGGAATAGGTATTTTTAGGATTATATGGCTTAAATATATATCATATATTCCCTCGTAGTGATAACTTCACATTATATTCATTGAAAAGACTATGGATATGAACACAATATCATTGTTTTAGAAGTTTTTTTCTTGTTTCTTATGTTGTTATAATATATATGAAACAACTTTATCATGTTTCATAAGGATGAAAACAAATCATTTACTTCATGTATCAATATATATAGAATTAAAAACATTTTCTAATACTATTTTTAAAAACAGTTCATTGGATAACATCCACATAAATTCATAAATGGATTGTTCATATTTCCTTATCCAAAAAGATCTTACCCCATTTACATGTAATCATGGATAATGGGTTATCATATCATGAAAAAATTTGAACAAATAACCAATAATATCCCTCCAAACTGATGGAAAAACATTCCTACGTTATGTTCATTTGATAAGACCGTTCTTGGACTTCCTTGATCATTATAGGACTTACTGAGATTCCACTCTAATTGACAATATCTCTATGAAAATATAATACGTGAAACCATAAATCATACTTACTACATATATGGTAAAATATTTTTCTTCTAATAATACCAATAATTATCCAAATGATATTCTCATGGTACACATTTATATTATAATAATCTAAAATATCATCAATGATACTATAAAAAATCATTATGATATTCCATGAATACTCTTATAATTATATCCATAAAAACTAATGGTCCACTAGTAAATCTAAGTTATAATTCATTTAAATCATAATTTCCATATATCTTTTTAAATTCTCTCATTATAATGTCTCCCTTATTGACCCATAATTGATGATTCTTAAAATGAAGGTCAAAATTTAAATAATAGTATGCCCATTATTGTGAATTGAATAAGTAATCAATAAAGGGAAGACTATTTATTCTATTTAATTTAAAGGAATTTATTTCCCTAGAATCAATTCACAACCTCTTGGATATTTCTTTATTCTTAATGAATAGAAAATGGGCTCCCAAATGTGAAAAATAGGGTGAAAAAAAATGCACTTTCACACCAGTCTGCTTGTTGTTTCTTCAACTCCACTAACACTATTGTGTCCATTTTATAGGGATTTATTTATGAAGGTCTTTTTTATGAGTAATTCTATTAAAAAACTCTACTTCATCATAACATGGATGTAAAATAATTAACGTTGGAAATATAACAATGTATTCCTTTACTTTAGGGAAATAATTATTCTTAATATAACGGCTTCCATCAATAGATTAGGTTTTCAATTTTTCCTTAAGAATTTCATTTTGAGTAGAAAATTTTGGTAGGTCTTATCATGACCCAGAAGATGATACCTCTACACAAAATACATGTAATTCCACATATTCATCATGCATCGTAACTTCCTCTAACATGTAAAAAATCAATTCATTATATATTGAAAGCTAGTTCATTCCAAGGATAATATATTATTCAACCCTAATTATAATAGTAATGTTCCAAAACATATAATTTTAATGTATCATAATGAGAACTTCTTTACATATAATTCACAATGTAATATTTCCAACATGTTTTTTTTGACTCAAATATTATGGATATAGAGAAATATATATTTTTTAGTAAAAATGGAATATATAAAAGAGTTTGGAAATCCAAAAAATATAAAAAATTGGTCATATATGAGTATATTGTTAAATTACCATCCACCACATCAATGAGTTCTTCCTCCTTAGCTGTAGTGGCCACATATTCATGGAGTTCTCCACTAGGAATCTGATTTGTTATATTACCTTGTATATTGGGAATTAATTGTGAAATTTGTCCATTTTTTTTGCAACTGTACAAAAAATGTGATATACGTTATTTTCCATACATTTATTATCAAAATAACACATCTCACCACACATGTATCAAACTCCCATTCCATTTAGTAATTTCTAGGGCATTTATTTTAACGATTCTTATATTATATAAATTATTTCATATTATCCTAATTTATTGATGCATTACCATTTTCTTGGTTTTTAAATGACCTCTTCTTCTCTTGATTCCCCTTGAATATATATGATCTAGAAAATTAATTCACTATTATGATGTATCATAGAACTATTTCTTCATTCGAGGATATTTTTTTGAAAAACTAGTTTTCTTTACAGACCTCTCCTAAGCTAGTAAAACACAGGGATTTGGATAAATAAAATTTTCAAATAAAATTTTATTGAATTGATATATTGTGGTACATGTAACCATGAATTTAGATGAACTGTGATATAATATCAAAAACTTTTGATCACCTAGCGGTTAGATATAGGGGATTTATTAGGACTATATAATGTGTGAAAAATTATATGTTACACACTTAATAATTGAATTTATTAGATATCCAATAATTATAAATGAAAATAAAAATCATTTGAATATAAAAAAGATCTTAAAAATATGCTTTTTGGAGAAATATATTTTTTCCAAAAAAATTAAATTTATCAGTAATAGTGAATGATTTCAAGGAAATGTATATAATATATATACATTCAAATGTTTCAATTTTTATGTAATATTTTTTATTATTTTATGGATAATAATTAATATATTTCTATTCTACTAAATTTATTTCTCAATAAAGAAAAATTAACCACATTTTGAAAAAATACATTGAAATGAATTCCTACCATTTATATGTATTCAATTAGATAAATTTATTTTCATATAAAAAATCATGAGAATCAAATTTAGTTATTATTCTCCAGTTATTTTTGGTCAATTATAATTGTAAACATGACAAATACATCTTCCTTAATAAAGGGTAAATTTGGTTCATCTAGGTTCTAACTAAATTGTATAATCATTACATTTTATCCAAATTATATATTTATGAATATAATAAGACCCGTATTTCCTTATCTCCAAAATTTATTATTTTAACGTACATCATTCCATGAAAATTACATATATAATATTAAAAAAAATAATGTTAAAAAATCTAACTCTTATAGCTTTAAAAATCTATTATTTGTCCAAATAGGGAGAAAAGAATGTTATGAAAAATTATATTTGTATATATTGATACAAATTAAACTATTTTCAAATTTTTTTTCTTAATTTTTAATAATTATATTGTGGTATTAATATCTTATGAAACAAAAATTCAGTATTTCTCTAATTAATAATAATATAAATGATTTAAAAAATATTATATGAATTAATTTTCATGAGTAACATTTACCACAAATTTTAAATATATATATGACATATTATGTGGGTGTGAAAGAATAATATTGAAATTCATTCTTTTCTTAATGGGTTTAATGATTAATTTTCAAAATTGTGTTAAAATGTTTGTAATGATATTATATAATTAATAATATTTTATTAAAAGATATAAAATCAATAAAAAATATTTTATTTTCCCAAATTAATGTTTATGGGTTTTAATACCTTCCATAGTATTTTTATGGTTCATATTTCATTTTATAGTATCATTATTAACCCTTAAAGGTTTGATAACTTCAATGTTACATTAATTATCAAAAGGATTATCGAGGGGTTAAAACAAACAGATAAAATGAATATATTTATCGAACAGAGTAAAAAAAATTTGGGCAATATTATTTAGACTCATCATCATAATTTCATTAAATATTAAAAATTATCATACATTTGGAAATCAACATTATTTAATAACAAAATAATTTTTAAGAAACTCCAAAAACACCCCTACACAAACATATAACCATGCACCACCCTTTATCATTTTCCAACTAAAATAAGCCATATAACTCTAAAAACCTCTACCAAATACTCATTTATTCTTCCCTATCAACATCATAGAGATTTTTTACTTATCAAAAGGCTAACATTAGACCCCATTAGAGGATATCTAAAAGAGTAATTTCATAGAACATTTAATCGCCATAACTGATCAACTTCTCTTTTGTTTGTATTTTAATACTCTAAACCATTTATATTAATCCTAAAAATATAAATTCAATATCAAAAATATTACAAATATTTATTATTATTATTATGAAAAAAACTATTATACACCATCTTTCTATAAAATAAAAGTGAAAATATTAGTCATTATTACATATGGCTTACTATCCCCACATAGTTATACAATTCATTTATGAAAACCATATTTTATGGATGATTTTAACATTAATATAAGGTATTTATGACCCAATTATGATTCTTTAATGATTATGTCAGATCTACATTATTACCATTTAGTTATTTAGGAAATGATACAATCGCTCATATTTACGTGATGACTAGGACCACCATACAGGGATGTGATTCACTTTTTATTTACATTTTACATTGTTATAAATAAGGAATTATTTTACAAATAAATATGACATATATGATATAATAATTATAGTTTAATGGTGAAATAATATGATCCATTATTTTTCTTCCATCCATTAAAAATCATTTATCTTTCATGTGTATGGTTGGCATACCATCTCCAAGAACGGTGTAATTCAGTTTTCCATCATTATTTTTTAGATGAATATATATATATATATATATTAGGAATGTATATATTTATTTAAAAAATATTATAAATAAATGATGATGTAAATATGATAAATGTGCAAGGAACAAAACCAAATTAGCAAAACAAAAATGATAAATAATGTAATTATCACTTTTAATAGTGAATTTAAAAAAAATATTTTAAATAAATATGTGATAAAAGGTTAAAAGTAAATTATATATGGAGATATATATATATGTATATATATATTGTTCTAGAATAATATGTATAACATAAAAAATATTTAATGTAGTGTGTTTTTGAAAATTTATGATGGAATTCATACCTAAGATAAGAACATTTCTGTTACAATCTCATTGTTTATGGGGATTGTTTAATATTATGTTTCTAATGATAAAATATTATGATCAACCTCTCATGAAACATATAAAAAATTTTCACCTATCTTTATTTCATTATAATATTTTTTCTTTCAATTTCTTCACCTAATATTCAATATATTCTAAATGTATATTTTTAATTCAAATCAACATTATTGGACTCTTTTGTCAAAAAACATTGTTATCCCATATTTATTTTTACTAACAATTTATTAAAGAATGATTTAAATATTATCAAATAATATTTTAATTTAATTTTTCCCAAGTTTTATTTTTTTAAAATTAGTTTCAAAAGAATCTTTTTTTGTTTTTCAATAGTGGTAATTTCTGACCTTTCTGATTAATGTATAGAATGAATGTTTTTTAATTTATACGAAATGAACAAAATTTACCAATAAAAGTATAGAAGAATAATTTTATCTTATATGTAATGAACCAAATTTCTCACCATCAAGTAAGATAAATTTTTGGAATAATAATTTATATGTTACCATGTTTATTTATTTTGGACTTATATTCTACAATATTTTTGAATTTTTAGGATTTTTAAGATGTTTTCTAGAAATGGAATGGTTATTTGTATTAATAAATTTTTAATGATATTTTAATTTATCAATGTAAAAAATCAATTTTTTGTATTATTTATTAGGAATATGATCCATGGATATCATATTTATTCATTCTATTTATCGTTTATATGTTTATGAAGATATTATGTTTATGAAACTCATTATTTATCCATGAGTTATTCTATGATTAAATGTTTATGAAACCCGTTCCATTTCAAGGGTTCAAATATAAAGATCATTATATTATTTTTTGATATATATTAGTAAAATTTTCATTATATGAATGGTGGATCCTATATTTCTATTTATTTCATTGGGTAATTATTGATTAACCATGTGATAAATAAGAATATTATGGTTGTTAATCCCAATTCATTAATAGACTTATTGCACTACATTTTTGATGAGAGTAAACCTCTTCTAATATTATTATTTGGTGGGTGATCCCATTCCACTTTGATCTTATTAAATAAAATATTTGTCAAATAATTAAATGATTCTCTATTATTATTTATACTCCATAATTTCATGCATTATAGATATATTAACATATAATGAATCATGTTCGTTGATTAATTTATGATTCATTTCTTATAAACTACCCTAATATGTTCCATGAACCGAGATTATGTTCTACGATATATCGTGTGTTCTTTTTAAATTTTATGATCAAATTCTCATACCATTTATCTCATGTAATTATTATATGATCATTAATATATCACTTTTTTACCATTACTGTGAATTAGAGATCATCCTTTCAAATACATCCTTTCCAATGTAATGATTATATTTTTTATTTATCATATGTCTAATAATGATGATATTTATTATGTAGTAAGTGGGATGTGATGTAGAACTATTATTAACCAATAATCTATGTTCCCATAATTTCAAATATAATGGACCAATAATGTTCAATCATTGATCATTATATTAACTAATTAAAATTCATCATCTTAGATGTAATATATATGAGTGAAATAATTGGGTATAAATGTTTTGATTCAATGTGTTGTTTTTATGAAATTTTGATACTGACATGATAAATATTTATTGAGATCCATAGAGATATGTCTATTTATTGAATAAAGACCAATAGTTTTGGTATTGATCATGAACGAACTATATTAAATATAAGTTTTTATATAAAGTGGTTCTATGATTTATACATGATATAAATTATTTTTCATGATTATATGTTTTCCCGATATGATTATTGTTTCTCACACTATGATTTAGGTTTTATTCAATTACTAGAACCCAAAAGAATCATTTGAATGATGAATGGGAAGGAATATAAAAAAAACGTTCCAACAGAGTAACAAAATGTTATGGGAATTGCAATATAAAATAATATTTCAATGATCACACAATTTTCAAAACTAATTAATCATACTATGCATCTAAATGAGTAATTTGGAAACACTAATATGTTGATACCTTCATGAGGTAACATCCACAATCATTAAGTGGGTATATATATCTAGTAGTAATTAATAAATTTATCCATTTCATTGAAAATAATAATCCATTATCTGGTGATCATAAAATGAGAATGTTTTTTTGGTTCTTTATCATTTAAATGGTAAAACATATAAATGGTATAATAATTTCCAGAACTCAAACCAAATAGATGAAAAATATTCTATGGTGTGGGAAGAGTTTAAGAGATTATTTATTAATATGTATTTTCCTAATATTAATCATATAAAAATAGTTAAGGATATAATTAATTTGAATAAGATGAATGATGAATATATTGGTATCAAAGAGGATAATTTTACCTAACTAGTGATTTATTCTTATAGTACTATAATACTACATGAATGAATGGTTGATCAAATCATAAATGGAATAAAATAATTCCTTTATTATGTGTAATTCATATGTATCACCATTTTCTATGAATAAATATTTTTTTGGACTATCAAGGTGGGGATGGAGATTATATTTAAATATAAATATCATGTTTCTTGAAAAGAACAAAAAAAATTGAATTCAAAGTAAATTCTAAAATCCAAAGAGTGAGGAATATGATCTTTAATTATGCTCAGAAACTAGAAGGAAATATGGGTGAAATGTTTATAAGGGAAATGTTAAATGTTTCCAGTGTGACGATAAAGGTCATCAGGAAATATAATATAGATGTGATGGGAGAACGTTAACAAATGATACAAAGAGAGGGAAATACAAAAAACATGAACAACCCACATTTTATATTTTTAAATGGAATGGGTATGGGAAATATGATAACTAGTTCCCAATTAAAATTTTAATGATGATGATTGATATCAATAACATCATAATCCAAGAAAAATGTTGAAATATCTTATGATGGATATTTCTAATGTGGGATATGTTAAATATTTAGTGAATGTAATGTGTATCATCCACTATAAAACATCTAATGACATTTTTGATTCAAGATCTACCAAAAAATGTTTATCTGAATATTTTTCAAAGGATATCACAACACCACATCAGAAAATATATGTTGATTTAGAAGTCAAACCTATTATGGAATGATGATTTCATCCCATGTTAATTATTATTTTCCAGTTTCAGTTTATGATAATGAGTTTCCTAAAATATTTTCTTTATTCCTGTAGTTTAATTAAATGTCATTATTAGTATGGAATGGAATTGTTTAAATAAATCAAAAATCAAAAACAAAAGAAGGTATGTTACAATTGATATTATAAACTGAACTCAGATCATCTATCAGTGTGAATAAAAAAATGGACATATGATTGGAATTACATCCATTTTATGGGTTATGATTACTATTCAATAAGGGAATTTATCATAGATGGCTCGTGAAAAAATAAAAAAAGAAGGTATTTCTATTGTTTTTCATTTTATTAATATATTTTTTGAATATTTTTCTTTTATTGAAACAAGTCATGATGTTTTTCTTTCAATAGAACTCAAAAAGGATAAAAAACATCCAAGACTCTATATAAAATGGGCCCTATTAAGATGCATGAATGGAAGATGACACACGAGGATAATATTGAAAAGGGATTTTTTATCCCAGTGAGTCACATTGGGGTGTTTTTTTTGAAGAAATACGGATCAATATTACTTATAATTGATTTTAATACGCATTACAAGTCCATTATCATGATCATGTATCCTCTAAAGTGTATCGATTACTTATTTGATAAACTGCATGATGATCAATACTTTTACCAGACCTGTCCTCATTCTATATATCATCAGATTTGTTACAAGAATGAGGATATATATATATAAATGCATGAAAACATTCCATACAAGGTATGTACATAATTAATTTTTAGTTATTTTATTTTTTGTTATTTATTCCCACACTATATTCATGAATTTAATGAGTAGAGCCTATTCAGAATACCTTGAATCATTATTTTTAGTCTCTATAGATGAAATTTTTATAAATTTTATGTGAACAGAATAGAATGAAGATCACTTAAAGAATATGCTGAAGACCTGAAGGAAGGATAATATTTATGGATAATTTTAAAATCATGAACATGTCTATAATAATGATGGATTATTAGGCAACATAATTTCTTATGAAGGTATATCATAAGAACCTTCACGAACAGAAATCAATGAACATTAGATCAGACTATCCATTGTGTCTGAGATCTACAATTTTCTTGGGTTAGTCTGATATTATTGGCACATTTTTTAGAATCATTCATTACTATGAAATCCCCTCAGCATGATAACATAAATATGATGTTTTTAAGGAAATAATGAGATGTAAACTCATCTAACATGATATTACACAACCCTAAAATGTAGAAGTGTATAAAATCAACATCGATGAATCAAAAATGATATTGGTATTCATCGTCACTCCAAATTATATGGTCATACCTTATACCTACAATAAATCTAAGGTCCAAGTGAAAATTACATGTATAATGATTTTTTATCTATTGTAATTATTGAATTAAAAAATAGAGGAATAATCTCTATGGAGAAAAGTTTGACATATATTTTGAACATAAATGTTTACATTATATTTTCACTCAGAATAGGGAAATAAGATCACTATGAAAAAGGTTGCAGCTAATTAATGATTATGAATTATTAAAAAATTAATAACCAGGGAATGTGAACAATGTTGATGATGCATTTAATCGAAATGATCATTCTAACTAATCTATGACGAGGATCACAAAATATATGATATTTAAATAATATCAAAGTATATATTATGAAATTTTGAAGGGAGGGGAGATATATAATTTTTCTCAAAATATAATTTAACTATATATCCATGTGAAGAATAACAAGACATACAAGGAAGATGCATATCTATAAATTAAATTAAGATATGTTCTCATGTTCAACCCTGATTGCCATGGAATAATTTGGGTTAAACCCCATGAATCTGTTTCTTCGATTATTGATTTTATGAAGTAGATAATGGATTATTCTCATAGTTATTCATTCAATGTTTATCATTGATGTATGATGATATATATTGATATGGATGAGTATTATTGGTGGGCTGGAATAAAGTCATACATTACCTAGTATGTTTCTGGATACATTGTATATAAACAAGATAATACAAAGAGACGGATGTGTAAGGGTATGTTACAAATATTACCCATACCAAAATGGAAATAAGAAATTATCTCCATGTACATTGTCATCAAACTCTCCAAAAAATATAAAAGCCATAATGGAATTGTGGGTATATTTGATCTTCTTATGATGTCAACAGACAATATTTCTATTAGATAATAATTATCACTAGATCAACATACTTGGTTATACATTATTGTGGTGTAATGATGTAAAGGATCAAATTATCAATTATATATGAATAGGATCTACGGGTTACCTCATTATATTGGACAAGAAATTAGTATGATCCAAATATAAAGTGATCTTTTATAATTTCTTGTCATGTTTATAAATATTATTAGTCTTAGAGGACACTTCGAACTCTAGAAGACTTCTTGTGAGCAATTATAATTGATTTTTATGGTGGTTGGGTTAAACACGTTCTATTAGTTGAATATTCATACAAAAATTTCATTCACTTAATATTTTTGATGGATCCTTATTATGCCCTATATATTACGATGTTTAAAATAGAAATACGATGGAATTAATTTGGATAATAAAATCAATTGGGACCTGATCTCACAAAAAAATGGAAAAAAAGTTATTATCCACTATGTTACACATAAGATGAGATTACAGTTGATAAAAATGTTATACTATAAATCCTCAAATTAATATACAGTACGATGTTGCTGGAATGTTTTTTATTTTAATATTTTCAAGGAAGAGGTTAATGAGACTTAGAAAGAAGGAAATGATAATACATAAATATATTGGTCCTTTTTATTTTCCTAACCGTATAAGATTATATACTCTCTATTATAGCTCCCATAAGACCTATATATATTTCACGATGTTCTCCATGTATCTCCCGTGAGTAAGTACTTATTTGATACTTCACATGTACTGAACCTAGAGTTAATACCAATAGAGTCAGATAATTTTTATGGGGGAAAACTAGTGGAGTTTAAAGATCATAGGGACAATTGTAAGATCCTAGCCCTTTCTGGATGAAAATTAGGTGTGTTCTCAAGTAAATTTTGTTTCTAATAAGTACATTTGGTTTGGGGTATGACCTAGGGTGTGATTGGATATCGTTTTTATGGAAATTGGGAAGATAGGAGAATGTGCAATGTTTACACATGGTTTGAACAAACTGTGTTCAAGCTAACTATGTGGAGGGTGGTGGCCTGAACGGTTGGGGAATGGTTTTCATTAAAATTCACCATCAGTCCTAGAGGAAAATGGAATACTTCATGGTTGGAAAACGGCTTGGACAAACCATGTTTCCTCCATGGTAAAACTGTTCGCATGGAGGAGTTTAATCTGAAAATTTGTTTAAAAAATACATGTACCCATGAAAACTCTCTAGTTTGGCCTATGCCTGGGATTGATAATTTCTCGGTGATCTCAGGGCCATCTATATGGATTATAAGGAAATTCATACATTCTCCATTGAGATAAAAATCTTGGATCGATGATCCATCATTGTTTCTGTATGTAGATTTCATCCTGATATATCCTTTGATCATTCCTCTATATTTTCTAGATCTTTCCATGGAATATCTCCACTAGATCCACAGATCAAAACCTATGAGTTAATATATATATCTAATATATTCAATCTAGATCTATATTTTAATGTTTGGGATGCCTTTGGCCTTAATTTTGGTTTAGAGATTTAGATCTGAATCTTGATCGACAACATTTAGATGCCTAGATTTTTGGTACTTCAATTAGGCCAACGTCCATCAATAAACCGATATAGGTTTTCTAAATTGATCTCTCACTTTTGTGGTTTTTATATGTGAATGTGAGTTTAGGTTTTTTAGATTTCCCTTCATGATTTATTTTCCTATATTGGAATAATTGGGAATAAAGACTTGACATGTGATTGCCTTTGTAATTAATTAAAAATTGAATCATAAAACAAATGAAGTGGGGTATCCAAAATTGATATTTTTGATATTTTTTATGGGATGAGAAATTTTAATTGATATATTGAATTAATTTTGTTATGAAAATTTATTGGAGGAAATTATTTATTTACTACTTTTTGGCGATGTAAAATAATTAATTTTGAGAGTTAATTATGTTCCATGATGTAGATCAAATATAATTAATTGTCAGAATTAATTTTTTTCCATGATATTGAGGAATTTTAATTATTTATGAGAATTAATTATGACATGTTGAAATTTGATATTGTTAATTATTTTTTATGAATTTATTATTAAAAGAGAATTGTGTTGATTGATTGACTAATTGAAGAATTAATTAATGGGTTATGTGTTTAGTTAATTGTTGAGATTAATAATGTTATTGAAATGGTTAACTAATCATTGGATTAGTAATAGAATGATGTGGCGAATTCATGTGAATTTGTGAATGATTAAATGTTTGTGATGTTTGTGATTCTATACATGGTGTTCTAGACCCATTAGAAGTTGGGACTTAGACATGTCATTCCTCCCCAATAGTTATCCAAGCTTGAGATTATGGGGTTATATGCATGATGAACTAGAATGAATGATAAAAGGAGTTCTAGGAATGATTACTTACACTCATTGAGATTGTAGTGCTGGGCATTACGACCTACACCAATTGAATGATGAATCAATTTTGATTTTGGGTGCTAGGGATGATGACCGACACCAAATGATTAATGATAATGAATAATTATTCAAATGGGAAACATGAATTGGAACTAGGATAAATGTGATGATTAAATATTAAATGAAAATGTGATAACTATTTAACTATGCATTGTATTTATTTCTTAATATTAATGCATGAACTATCTTATGACTTGACTAGTTTTAGATTCTATTGGTGGTGACCTACTTAGTTGTACTGTAACCCTATTCGGGAAGCTTGATCAACACTCAAGTAGACATTGATGATGCATGAAATGATAGGGGAAATGGCTTGGGATAAGTTTCTGTTTGGGATTTGAGCAAGGGAGATCGAACCAAACGTGGGTCGGGACCCAATTTGTAGTTTTTGGGTCTTTAAATTCAGTTTAATTATAGACACTAGAAATTTTCATTGTCATAACATTTTGTAACTTTTGGTTGAGTATTGTATTTTCTTGTTTTGGTTAACATTTTAAATGATTGTATTTTGGTTATTTATAATCGTCCACACATGGTTATTTTTATTTGATTTCTCAAGTGTTTTATTATGATAAAAGAGGGAATAGTCTTCCTAATACTGACATATTAGACCCTCACTGCTAGTTAGCACCCTCTGGCATACAGGGAGAAGCATTTGAGGGGATATGGCCAACTGGCATGGGGAACAATTTACTGGCTCATGAGTGTTGACATCACAAACTGGTGTCTGAGGATGTTTTATTTTCTTTCTTATTATTTTTTATTACTGAATATGGATATGTAAATATGAGACTAGAAATATTCAATTCTTGGTAATCATCTTGTGCGTGGGAGTTGAGAACCCATGTAAAGGGGACAAGTTGTGTACATTGAGAGGGATTGTTGTTATTGAAGTTTGTTGTTACAATTGCATATTATTTAACATTGGTTGAAACACTTGAGGTGTGATGTGATATTTGTTTTGAAAATAGTATAATTTTTATTCGTGGAATAAATAGGTGTGATACATAGTCTTCATGCATCATTATAGGCACTCAATATTTTTGTGACATGCATCATTATAGCAACACATGAGAAAATGGGTTATTGGTATGTTTTTTAACATGAATATTTCTTCCTTGATGTGATATAGAAATAATTATTCCAAATGAGAATAAATAGGTTTCTAATGAGAACCATGATTGATGAAATGAGTATGAGTAATTAATTAATTGGTGAAATAATTAATTTTAGATAACGTGATTAATTAATGGATGGATTAATTAATGAGAATGTATGTGACATTATTAACAAAAACCTAGGAGTAGGATAGTTAAGGGTAATGATAAGGCCTCAGTGTTGAAATTGGGGAGAATCAAAATGAGATAGACATGATGAAACATGTTGTGTTAGTTTCTCCTCTGGCATAAATATTATAAGGTTGAGTTATGAGACCTAAGAAATGTGTTTGTATATGTAGAGATATGAATGCTAGATTCTTGTAGAGAGAGAGACCAAGGGGTATGGCTCATAACAGACATACAAAAAGGGATATTACTCTAGAATTGGTGAAAGATAAGGAGGAAGGGGAACAGATCTATGTTAACATTTATCATTTCAAACAGTTCATAGAGAGAGATCTGGGGAGGGTTCTAAAAATCATGTATGAGTTGAAAAAATAGTTTCAGCGACAACACCCTCTAAATTTTAATAGAGAGGGAGTAAATGATGGAGATGAATTCTAGATTGAATCCATAGAGACAATACATGACCATTTAGAGACTCCATATGAGAGGAGGGTTAAGTTGTCTTTTTATATGATATGGGGGTCGGTGAAGCACTAGTGGGACATTCAGATATGATCTCAACAGACTGATGAGATGTTATAGAAGGAATTTCTAGAGATTTCATTGGAACACTTTTATCCATAGATTCTAATACAATAGAATGCTTTAGATTTTATGCATATGAATCAAAAAAATCGGTTCATAAAGTAATAAGTTAGACATTTTGTAGATTTAGAGTGTTTTTATCCTTCTTTGGCAGCAGAAGAGGATTCTTAGATAAAACAATTTTTGGACAGACATAAGTGTTAAATTAAGTCCTTTGTTAATATCTTTAGGCTGAATTAATTCTCATATTAGGATATCATTTTATAGGGTAACATGAATGAGGCTCTCAGTACTATACATGTAGTTTTCAATGGTCGATCAGGGAGTGTGCCTTCCAAGAGAAGGAAGTGACGTCAAGAGAATCATTATCAGGATAGTGGAATGGAATGTGGACAACCAGGTGGAACGGTTTCACATGATCTCAATCATGTATTTTTTCACTAGTGCGGTGGGAAGGGGAACTATTGTACACATTGTTCATGACCACTAGTAGAGTCCCGATTTTTTGGCATGTTGGGGAACCTATAGAATTTCTACAAGAAGCAGTGGCAAGATGGGGATGAGGGAGAATCATCTCAGAGTTAGCTTGTGGGAAGAGGGTCTTATAAACCTTGTTGGTCTGGTAGTAGGAGTTATACTAGAAGGGGTGGTACAAGCAGTGGGAATTGTTCATAAGGATATGCGCGCCTGTATCAGTAGAGTGGTGCTACTTAGTGGAGTTTGAAGACAACATAGGGAATAAGGACAAGACGGTTTCATGTAGTGAAGCGTACACATATATAGATCTAGGTTGGTCCATATTTATAGATAGAAACTATCCTAGTTTCTTCTACTTTTTCTAGTTCCTTGATTGATATTGTTTCCTCCCATTCCTTTTTATCATCAAATATTGATAATGGATTGAGACTCAAGGTGGAGTCCATAATCGGGGTGATTATTATCCATACACCATTGGGAATATAGTCTAGGGATATCTGTTTATGTAAGGGATGTTATCTAGAGAACAGGGAGTATAATTTTCATTGGGATATCTATGTCCCATATTTTACATGTTTTGACATGATTATTGGTATGGACAATATAGATGCATATCGAACCCACATATATTCTGACCTTAAGGGAGTGACCTTCGTATCACATAAGGGTAAAAATAATGTTATTCATGGAGAATGGTATATCCATGCATGCCGAGTTGGGCCAATTACTATAAGGCCCCAGCCTTAAACCTTACTTAATCTTGAGTTATTACAAGATTACACATTGAGGATCTTTTCGGGTTTAGAGTTTTAGAGAATTAGATCATATAACTTGCATTACATTCCACATATAAACAAAGTGGTTACATAAAGATAGTATTCTTCTTTCCCATCAAAGGAAACATATTTAAAATAAAATATGGATTCTTTCTTGACACTTCCTTGACACTATCATCATATCATGTACCTTTCCCTTGACTTGTGAAAAACATTTCAAAAAACATGGGATGAGCATAAAAAGCTCAGTAAGGGATATAAAAATATGGAAAGTAAACATGGGTATATATATAAATAATAATGAAATCATACATTACCCATAAAACATAAGCACTTTAACATACCTCTTCAAATCATGAATAAATCATAGAAATCATAAGACATAAAGGTCACTTGAGTCATTCATAACATTCTTACGTAGGGAGTAACCCTCTTGGTTACGTTTGGAATACCCATCACAGTATATTCCCTAAATCTCTTCGGAGAAACCTTAACGTTTCACTCCTTTGCATTACCCAATGCATTGGAGAGCTATATCGGGCTCACCCGCCCTTAGTTTATCATGGAACCACCCGTCTTCAAAATAATGCCCAAGAACCTCAACATAATCGTATCACATAAAACATGCATAAAGGAAACATAAAATTTACACCTTTCAATCACAAGATATCAATACAACAAATTAATATAAAAACATTATGGAAACCATTTTCAATACCAAAATAAAATAAAAGTAAAACATGTTATTTATTTTTCTTTTAAAAATAAGGTATGGCTTGTAGAGGAAGTCGAAA
Organism: Viscum album; assembly: GCA_963277665.1. Classification (NCBI taxonomy): domain Eukaryota; kingdom Viridiplantae; phylum Streptophyta; class Magnoliopsida; order Santalales; family Viscaceae; genus Viscum; species Viscum album. Next base: position 1,659,492,564 of record OY728136.1, on the reverse strand, counting down.
CTAAAATAACGGTCACGGCTGCGGAGAAGTCATTGTCGCCGCAAAGGCATGACAAAAACATTCCCTTTTGTCATTTAGTAAATGCTTCGTATAAAAAATATTCCTTTTGAATAAATGTAAAAGTCAAATGGGTTTATAACCTGTATAAATAAGGTTGTGTATAAAACAAAATATGCCTCAATGAAAGGAGATAGAGACGAAGTCCCATACCTCGGGTCCGAATTGACTCGGTCGTTCTATAATCTCCTGAATAATAAACTTCAGTTAATTTCTACTTGTTTAAGAACCTTTATCAAGTTCATTATTCCTTTTATATCACTTATTTCCATGTCATGTACACTATGTCATTATTTAAGTTAATAACGGTCGTTTTAACGATCATTATTACTTGAGTAAAAAATAATCCCTTCATAATTACAAGTTTTTCATGTATCCATTATATCCAGAATTGTATTCATGATGTAGATATCATATATTTCATATATGTCCAGTACATGCATGCATTTATAATATTACATAATCATTTAGAGGTAAGAAATGAAATGCACCGTTCATGGAGACGGTAAGCCGTACGTACGCATGAACGCTGCTTTCATTTCTATTTCGTATTTTATAGAATGGAATAATTATGATATAAAGGTATATTATAATTACAATTTAATATCATATATAATATCATAACTCCATCTTTTATATGTCCCACACATGGTATTTAACGAATCAAATCACTTTGAGGGGGCTGTAGTCCGCACTTCCTTAAATGAAGATATCACGTTTTCCCATAATGGGAACCATAAATATTTGCCCAAAATGAAAAATAAAGAAGCTTAAGGAAAACATAAACATATTATATATCATATATAAATATAGTGACATCTTAATGGCCACCTTTGAAGGTGTTAAAAGAATGTTGAACAATCATCGTTTCGGGAGGCATAAATTCAACATCCACGGAAACAGTATGTCCTTTAACCATTAGATGTAGGTGTGTGTAAGTGTAGCTAGAATACTTCTTATAAAAACATCCTAGAATATTTAAGATACTGGAGTTTCTACAAAAGAAATGAATAAAAAGAGTTTAGGGGGATGGAGAAGCAAAATAAAACAAAAGGACTCAAGTGAAGACATTACCTTAAAATCGGGTAACTCCCTTTGGTTTGAGCTCAAAGGCTTCCTTGGGAAGACTTCTGCCCAATGTGAGTCTTCAAGGAGTAAGATATGGATGTGGAGAGACAAAATGTGCAGGGGTTGGCCGATTCAACGGCTTTGGGAGTGTGGGTAAGGAGGTAGAGGTGGGGTCATTTTATAAGAGGAGAGGAGGGGCACTCTTGGAAAGTAAAGAAATGTTACTTTATTTTCAAATCGATTTCGGATTTAAAAGGTCCCACATTGATATAATTTGAGTCTAAGGTGATAAGGGTTCGAAATATACCCACCCAATAGGTTTTTTACATGTGTAGATTTTAGATTTTACATTATCTTTCCATTTTATTTAAATCGTCAAATAATGAGGTCATCGCTGCATCATTATGATGTCATAAGTAATTTAATTTATTTAATGTATAAAAATTATTAAAAAAATACTATGATGTAGAAAATATTTTTATCATTCAAATTACTATTTATAGTCCAAAAGATAATTTATGTATAAAAAATTAAAAATATTTTACTTATTTGATACATTCTTTGTTACATTTAGCATTCTTTAAAAAATAAAAAGATAAAAAGTCACTTTCTCACAAAAGTGATTTCATGGGACCCCCAAGTTTGGAACAAGGAATTCCATGGTCGGCCATGAGACAACCAGTAGCTTTATGACACATTTTGGTGTCATTTATTATTATTATGAAATTATTTTATTATCCTTAACTACCTGATTACTCATTAATCAAGATAATTAAAGATATTTACTGTTGTTACTATTCATAATGTCCAAAAACAAAGGAGTATTAATTAAATAATTTGGACCTTCTGATTCCAAATATTTAATCCATTTTACCAAATTCCAAACCCAGAAATTTCAATAATTTATTTAAAAATAATTCTCGTTGTCAAAACAAATAGTGGTTTTTTTTGAAACCATGTCTATGAAAAGTTTGGCATTAGTTTATGCCCAATTACAAAGTGAAATTAATCATAATGACCACAATTGGATTAAATGGTAAAAATATATTCAGATTACACTTTAAGAACAATTAAAAATATAATCTAAGAATATAATTAAATTAAATGAAAAAGCAGTTTTAATGTAAAATGCAGTATTTTTCACTATTCATTAAAAAATGATCATTGTGAGAAAAATACAAAAAATTTATCCAATGTAAATTTCAATGTCCCAGTAATAATGAATATGTTTATTTTGACAAATATAGATTATAAAATTGTCAAATGTTTTATTTAAAAAGGGTTTTCCATCAAAAGGCAGTAAAACAATCTTTTAAAAATATTAGTGTATTCCATGCTTAAGATTATATTTATTTTCATTTTAAGCCCCTAAAACATTATCTAATTCATTAATAGACATATATAAAAATATCTATTATTCATTACTTACTTGGGATTTTATATGCTTCCCCCCTTTAGAAAATTGCGTCCCCGCAATTTATTTACATATCAAATAAATGGTGGTACTTATCCCTCATTGCATTTTCAGATTCCCATGTTTCCTTTTCCATCATGTGGTTTTTCCACAAAAGCATTACCTGATTAATCACCTTATTTCGTAACAGTTGCTCCCTGTGGTCAAGAATCTAGATCGATGGTTCCTCATAAGACAGGTTTTCTTCCAGCTGAACTACCTTTGGACTCAAAACATGAGGTGGATCTGGCATGTACATTCTCAGCATTGAAACATGAAAAACATTGTGTACCTAAGATAAACTCAGAGGTAAATCCACCCGTTATGCAACTGATCCAATCTCTCCATAATTTCATATGGTCCAATTAACCTTGGACTCAACTTTCCTTTCTTACCAAATCGCATCACACTTTTCCATGGAGAAACCTTGAGAAAAACATGATCACCTACCTCAAAAGAGAGATCCTTCCTCCTATTGTCTGCATAACTCTTATGCCTACTCTGAGCGGTTCTCATGTGTTTCTGAATCCGCTAAACTTTTTCTGCCATCTATTTTAACAATTCTGGTCTCATCAACTTCCTTTCACCCACTTCATCCCAGAAAGCTGGAGTTCGACACCGCTTCCCATTTAACGCCTCAAATGGTGCCATCTTTATACTAGAATGAAAACTGTTATTATATGAAAATTCATCCAAAGAATGATGTTGGTCCCAACTTCCCTGATAATCCATCGAAAAAGCTCGTAGCATATCCTCCATGGTCTGAATTTTTCGTTCCGTCTGCCCATCTGATTGAGGATGATAAGCTGTACTAAAATTTAATTCAGTACCCAACGACTTCTGAAGGCCTTTCCAAAAGTTAGAAGTGAACCTGGGATCACGGTCAGATACAATGGAGAGAGGAACTACGTGTAACCTGACTATCTCTTTAAGATACAAACGGGAAAGTTGATCTAGGGAAACAGTATCTCATATAGTAAAGAAATGAGCAGTTTTAGTCAAGCGATCAACAATAACCTAGAATGCATTATTACCTCGAGATGTCTTCAGTAATCCCAAAACAAAGTCCATGGATACATTCTGCCATTTCCACTCTAGAACTGGTAAAGGCTGAAGCAGCCCATTCAGTAACTACCGCTCTGCTTTAACCTGTTGACATGTCAAACACGTCATAGTAAAATCAGAAATATCTCTTTTCATTCCATCCCACTTGTAATACTCCCACAGATCTGTGTACATCTTAGTACAACCATGATGAATAGAAAACGGAGAACTATGAGCATCACATAACAACTCTCTCTTCAACTATGAATCACAAGGCACACACAATCTCTTCCCAAATCTCAAAACGCAATCATTATCAATGTTGAATTCAGGCAACATACCTTTCTAAACCAGCTCTACCTTTTTCTGCAACTCACTGTACTTCTTTTGTGTTTGCTTGATTCTATCTGATAGAGATGATCTCACAGATACCTGAAACAAAACAGAAGAACCTCCTGCACCAACAACTTCTATTCCAAAGTTCATCAAATCCTTAACCAAGGGATCACGTTCCAAACGCAACATTGCTAATGAAGCATTAATTTTTTGACTCAAAGCATCAGCCACTTTATTTGCTTTTCTGGATGGTAATGAATTCTACAATCATAATCCATGATTAATTCCATCCATCTCCTCTGTCTCTTTTTTAACTCTTTCTGAGTGAATATATACTTTAAAATTTTTTGATCAGTATATATTTCACACTTTACTCCATACAAATGATTCCTCCAAATTTTTAAAGCAAAAACAACAGAAGCTAATTCCAAATCATGTGTAGGGTAATTTACCTCATGAGTTTTCAACTGTCGTGAAGCATAAACAAATACCTGATCATTATGAATTAGGACGCAACCAAGTCCCTTCAATGAATCATCACTGTATATAACAAACTCACCATTCTTGGAAGGTAGTGCCAAAACTAAAGCATTCACCAATCTTCTTTTCAATTCCTGAAATCAATCATCACATTCTTTTGTCCAGATAAACTTAACACCCTTCCGAGTTAGCTTAGTCATTGGACAAGATAACCATGACAAATTTCTAACAAACCTTCGGTAATAGCCTGCCAAAACAAGGAAGCTACGAATTTCTGTTACATTTGTGGGTCTTGGCTAGTCTTCCACAACTTTTGTTTTTGCAGTATCAACAGTTATCCCATCTTTAGAAACAATGTGACCAAGGAAAGAAATTTGTTGCAACCAAAAATCACACTTGCTGAATTTTCCATACAGTTTCTTTTCTTTTATGGTGTGCAAGATAACCCTTAAATGACTTTCTTGCTCCTCTTTACTTTCAGAAAACACCAAAATATCATCAATGAAAACAACCACAAACATATCCAAGAACTCATGGAAAATTCTATTCATAAGTTCCATGAATACAGAAGGTGCATTGGTTAACCCCAAAGGCATAACTACAAATTCATAATGGCCATATCTTGTACGGAACGCAGTCTTTGGAACATCTGCTTCCTTTACCTGTAGGTGATGGTAACCCGATCTCAAGTCAATCTTTGAAAAATACTGAGCTCCCTGGAGCTGATCAAACAAATCATCGATATGAGGCAAAGGATATTTGTTCTTAATAGTGATGTTATTCAAGGCTCTATAATCAATGCAAAGTCTCATAGAACCATCTTTCTTTTTAACAAACATGATAGGAGCACCCAATGGTGATGTGCTAGGTCGAATGAAACCTTTCTCTAATAAATCCTGCAATTGCTCCTTCAACTCTAAATGTTCAATTTGAGCCATTCGATAAGGGGGTTTTAAAATTGGCTTAGCATCAGGAACTAAGTAAACAGTAAACTCAACTTCCCGATCTGGTATTATTTCAGGCAACTCATCAGGAAAAATATCAGGATACTCTTTTACCACTGGCACATCATTAATCTGAACAGTTCCTTTATTTTCAACGATGTGTGCATGGTAACATTCATTTCCATCTTTTACCAGTTTCTGGGACTCTTGATAAGTTATCAACAGTAAGGGTTCATTCTTGTACACAAACTGAAAGTCTTTCTGAAAATAAACTTATTTAGCTCTACAGTCAATATTAGCATGGTAAATATAGATCCAATCCATAACCAGGATAACATCAAACTCTACTAGAGATAGAACAATAAGGTTTGCAAGTAAGTTATTTCCACAGATAAGGATAGGAAGATTCTTATAAATTCTTTTTACCTCAACATTTCCCCCAGGTGTTTTTACCCAAAGTTTAGGAGTCATTTCTTGAGATGGTATTCCCACTTTACTAGAAAAGGTTTCAGAGATGAAAGAATATGTAGACCCCGAATCAAACAACACACTAGCATAATATTAAAAAAGAAACAAAGTACCTGATACGACTTCATTTGATGGCCTGACATCTGCTGAAGTAGTTGCAAAGGATTTCACCACCCCTTTCTGCTTGTAGTCTAACTGCTTCCCATCACTCAAGCTCTTTGTCGGACACTCGTTTGCATAGTGACCCATCTCATTGCACTTAAAACATTCCACTAACTATAAATCAAATTTGGTCTTACCTTCACATTGACTTTTTCAGTGCAATCGCGAGCCTTATGTCCCATCATACCACATTGGTAGCACTTTCCAGAATTTAGAAGGCATTCCCCAGCATGCCTTTTGCCACATTTATCACAAACTGGAAACTTAGTTTTCTTACCATCAAACATTTTTGAAGAATTCTTACCTTTTTCCTGCCACCTTTGTCTCTTCTTCTGTTGGTTGTTATAGAATACTTGATCATCGGCAACCTCCATTTCCACCTTCTCAGCACATCGAACAATCTTTTCATAACTTTTAAAATCACAAGAAGCGAAAGCCCTTCGATATTTTGGCTTTAATCCGGAGTAAAAACGATTGATTTTACTATCAAGATCTCAGATAAAATTTGGAGCATACCTTTCCAATCGAGTGAACCTCTATTCATAGGCAGCCACTAAGTCTTCCTCTTGCCTCAATTCCAAGAATTTCTTTTCCATACTAAGTTGAACACCCTTAGGAAAATACTTTTCAAGAAACATACCTTTGAATTCATCCCAGTTAAGAGCATCAATCTCATCGGCGTCCCTGATATTTTTAACCATAAACAACCACTGATCTACCTCATCCTCCAAATGGTAAATAGCAACACTAACCTTTTGATTGTCTGAACACCCCATGATATCGATAATCTTCTAAAGTGCTTTAATCCACCCTTCAGCTAACACAGGGTCATATGATCCTCTAAATGATGGGGGATGTTGCCTCATGAAATGTTCCACCACTGGAATGTTCTTCTGTGGTTGATCTCGCTAATCTCGTGCATGTATACCACCACCATTTATCGCTTGAGTCAACTGTTCCATTACAGCAAAAAACTGTTCAGTTCCAATTCCGACCATCTCGGGTTGCTGATTCGGAAGGTTATTTCCTTCTATATGCCTTCCTAGCACTGCTTACCTGTTTCCTCTGTGGAAAACCATTCTGAACAAACTTGTCTTAGATGAAGCAACATGGTAATCTTCAAATGCTATATCATTTAAAAAAATATATTTTTGGATAATCAGTTAATAGAATTCTAACTCCTAAAGTTATCTAAACCGACCATTGATACAAACTATAAGGCCCCAACCTTAAACCTTACTTAATCTTGAGTTATTACAAGATTACAAATTGAGGATCTTTTCAGGTTTAGAGTTTTAGAGAATTAGATCATATAACTTTCATTACATTCCACATTTAAACAATGTAGTTACATAAAGATAGTATTCTTCTTTCCCATCAATGGAAACATATTTAAAATAAAACATGGATTATTTCTTGACACTTCCTTGGCACTATCATCATATCATGTACCTTTCCCTTGACCTGTGAAAAACATTTCAAAAAACATGGGATGAGCATAAAAAGCACAGTAAGGGATATAAAAATATGGAAAGGAAACATGGGTACATATATAAATAAGAATGAAATCATACTTTACCCATAAAACATAAGCACATTAACATACCGCATAAATCATGAATAAATCATAGAAATCATAAGACATAAAGGTAACTTGAGGCATTCATAACATTCTTACGTAGGGAGTAACCCTCTTGGTTACGTTTGGAATACCCATCACAGTATATTCCCTAAATCTCTTCAGAGAAACCTTAACGTTTCACTCCTTCGCATTACCCAATTCATTGGAGAGATATATCGGGCTCACCCGCCCTTAGTTTATCACGAAACCACCTGTCTTCATAATAATGGCTAAGAACCTCAACATAATCGTATCACATAAAACATGCATAAAGGAAACATAAAATTTCCACCTTTCAATCACAAGATATCAATACAACACATTGATATAAAAACATTATGAAAAACATTTTCAATATCAAAATAAAAGAAAAGTAAAACATGGTATTTATTTTTCTTTTAAAAAGAAGGTATGGCTTGTAGAGGAAACCGAAACTCAAATAATGGTCACGACGGCGGAGAAGTCATTGTCACCGCATACGTACGACAAAAACATTCCCTTTTGTCATTTAGTAAATGATTAGTATAAAAAATATTCCTTTTGAATAAAAGTCAAATTCAAAGGGGTTTATCCACTTTATAAAGAAGGTTGTGTATAAAACAAAATATGCCTCAATGAAAGGAGATTGAGACAAAGTCCCATACCTCGGGTCCGACTTGACTCGGTCGTTCTTTAATCTCCTGAATAATTAACTTGAGTTAATTTCTACTTGTTTAAGAACCTTTTTCAAGTTCATTATTCCTTTTATATCACTTATTTCCATTTCATGAACACTACATAATTATTTAAGTTAATAACGGTTGTTTTAATGACTATTGGTACTTGAGTCAAAAATAACCCCTTTATAATTACAAGTTGTTCATGTATCCATTATATCCAGAATGGTATTCATGATGTAGATATCATGTATGCCATATATATACAGTACATTCATGAATTTATAATATTAAATAATCATTTAGAGGTAAGAAATGAAATGCACCATTCTTGGAGACGGTAAGTCGTACGTACGCATGAACGCTACTATCATTTCTATTTCGTATTTTATAGAATGAAATCATTATGATATAAAGGTATATTATAATTCCAGTGTAATATCATATATAATATCATAACTCCATCCGTTTTACGTCCCACATATGGTATTTAATGAATCAAATCACTTTGAGGGGGTGGTAGTCCGCACTTCCTTAAATGAAGATATCGAGTTTACCCATAATGGGAACCATAATGGTATGCCCAAAATGAAAAATACAGAAGCTTAAGGAAAACATAAACAAATTATATATCATATATAAATATAGTGACATCTTAATGGCCACCTTTGAAGTTGTTAAAAGAATGTTGAACAATCATCATTTCGGGAGGCATAAATTCACCATCCACGGAAACAGTATGTCCTTTAACCATTAGATGTAGGCGTGTGTAAGTGTATCTAGAATCCTTATTATAAAAACATCCTAGTAAATTTAAGATACTAGAGTTTCTAAAAAGGAAAAATGAATAAAAATATTTTAGGGGGTTGGAGAAGCAAAATAAAACAAAAGGACTCAAGTGAAGACATTACCTTAAAATCGGGTAACTCCCTTTGGTTTGTGCTCAAAGACTTCCTTGGGAAGACTTCTGCCCAAAGTGGGGATTTAAAGAGTAAGAGAGGGATGTGGAGAGGCAAAATGGGCATGGGTTGGCCGAGTCAAAGGCTTTGGGAGTGTGGGTAAAGAGGTAGAGGTGGGGGTCTTTTATAAGAGGAGAGGAGGGGTACTCTTGGAAAGTAAAGAAATGTTACTTTATTTTCATATGGGTTTCGGATTTTAAATGTCCCACATTGATATAATTCGAGTATAAGGTGATAAGGGTTCTAAATATACCCACACAATAGGTTTTGGACATGTGTAGGTCTTATATTTTACATTATCTTTCCATTTTATTTAAATCATCAAATAATGAGGTCATCACTGCATCATTATGATGTCATAAATAATTTAATTTATATAACGTCTAAAAATTATAAAAAAATACTATTTTGTATAAAATCTTTTTAGATTTCCAATGAATATTTATATTACAAAGGATCATTTATGTAGACAATATTAAAAACATTTTACTTAGGTGATACATTCTTTGTTAGATTTAGCATTCTTTAACAAATAAAAAGATAAAAAGTCACTTTCTCACAAACGTGATTTCATGGGACCCCCAAGATTGGAACAAGGCATCCAATGGTCGTCCATGAGACAACCAATAGCCTTTGGACACATTTTGGTTTCATTTTTTATTATTATGATATTATTTTATTATCCTTAACTACCCAATTACTCATTAATCAAGATAATTAAAGATAATTACCGTCGTTACAATTCATAATGTCCAAAAAAAAGTCTTAATTACATAATTTGGACCTTTTGATTCCAAATATGTAATCCATTATACCAAATTCCAAACACAGAAATTGAAATAATTGATTTAAAAATAATTCCCGTTGTCAAAACAAATAGCGGGTTTTTTTAAAACAATGTCTATGAAATGTTTGGCATTAGTTTATGCCCAATTCCAGAGAGAAATTAATCCTAATGACCACAATTGGATTAAATGGTAAAAATATATTCATATTACACTTTAAGACTAATTAAAAATATAATCTAACCATATAATTAAATTAAATGAAAAGGCAGTTTTGATTTAAAATGCAGTATTTTTCACTATTCATTAATAAATGAACATTGTCAGAAAAATACCAAAAATTTATCCAATGTAAATTTCAATGTCCCAATCATAATGAATATGTGTATTTTGACTAATATAGATTATAAAATTGTCAAATGTTTGATTTAAAAAGGGGTTTCCACCAAAAGGAAGTAAAACAATCTTTTGAGATTATTAGTGTATTCCATGCTTAAGATTGGATTTATTTTAATTTTAAGCCTCTAAAACACTATCTAATTAATTAATAGACATAGATAAGAATATATATTATTCATTAGTTACTTGTGATGTTACAATTATACTGTAACAAGGACTGCTCAAATCCCTTGTTGTTAGCATTTTGCTGGATGATGGGATTGGTATTCAAGTCGTCCTTCAACCAGTAGTAGAAATGTCTGAGGATGTCTCTCACGAATAATCATCAAGGGTTACACTAGAGAGATATGTATAATTAACAATTTAGATTGTGCCAGGGGATGAGACAAAATCTACTCAACCTTATAGAATGGCACCGACTGAGCCTCATGAACTCAAAATGTTTTTTGAGGAGTTGTAGGATAAGTGGATTATCCTTCTATGTACATTGATGTGGGGGTTTTTTGTTTTGTTTTTAAATATGTATGATGGGATTTTACACATATGGGTCAATTATCAAGTGTTAAATAAAATGAATATGAATAACCAATATCTTCATCCATGTATCGATGATTTGTTTGACCAATTAAGGGGGGTTTATGTTTTCAAAAAGATTGATATGAGATATGAGTAACATCATGAGAGAGTTCGGAACTCCGATATACCATAAAATGCATTCAATAGTAGGTGTTTTAGTTATGAGTTTGTTATAATTCCGTTCAGGATAACAAATAATCTAGTTGTGTTTATGGCCTTGAGAAACATGATATTTCATCCGTACTTAGATCAGTTTTTAGTGGTGTTTGGGGATGACATCATGGTGTAATCTATGTCTCATGACGATCAAGCCCAAAATCTTCACATCATCTGTGGTACACTTAGAGAGAATCAGTTATACACCAAGATATCTTAATGACAGTTATTGATTGACTCAGTGCACTTTTTGGGGAATATCATCTAATAATATAGTGTGGAAGTGGATCCTGGGAAAGTGCAATAAATGTTTTCGTTTAAGAATACCAAGAATTTTTTTGATTTCTGAATCTATTTGGGATTATCTGGTTATTATAGGATGTTTATCCAAGACTTTTCCCATTTTGAAGCACCACTTTCAGGTTTGAAAAATAATTTCAAAAATCATGGGTGTAAAAAATCACCATAGAATGATTTCTAGGAATTTATGAATCTCTAAACATCAGAAACAATTTTGATTGTACCCATATAAGGTGAATAATACATGGTGTATTGTGACACTTATGGGATTAGACTTGGAGTTGTGTTGATGACAGGGGATCAATTCGTTGCTTATGGGTCTCAAAATATGATGCCATATGAATGGAATTACACTATACATGACCTCGAGTTGGTATAAGTTATTTATGATATCATGTGTTGGTGAATCTATTGATTAGGTGAATAGTTTATAGTATTTACATATCAAAAAATACTGACGTATATGTTTTCACAGTGCCCCGTGAATCTTTAGCCGCGAAGATGTGTAGAATATATGAAGTCCATTGAATTTGAATTGGCATATAGACCTAGGAAAGGAAATAATATAGTTTAATCATTGAGTATTAAAACTTAGAATGAGTTGGTACATGAGTCGAGTGTAGAGTGGAAATGTTGAATATTGTGGAAGAAATTCATGTGTCAGTTCAGGAGATTCGAGAGTTGATGACTCTGGTTTTAGAAACCGTGGATTCTAAACTCCGGAGGTAGATCAAGGACCAGGTTTATGAGGATCCAAAGTGTGTAACATTGAGGGAAATCCTCAAAGGTGGGGATACACATTAAGAATAGATAATGGGTATGGATGAGATATTCTATGTTACAAAATTGGGTTGGTCTACCTATGAGTATGTTATAGGAACTCATGTTTTAATTTCTTTCTTTTATGATGGGAATTGCATCTTGGGGTGACATAAATATACCTTCACCTATGAAGACAATTTCAGTGTCCATGCATGAAAAAAAGAGATAGTAGGTTTCATAACATGATTTTTCACCACTCAGTTGGTGAAGGCAGAGCATCAATGACATGGAGGCCTATTTCAGATATTTCCTATTATTGAATTGAAATGGTATGATCTGAATAAGGATTTCATGGTATGAATTCCAAAAAATCATAATTTGAATTATGCTATTTGGGACATTTTGGATCTACTAATGATGGAAGGACATTTATCTTCAATCAGGGAAACCTTTACAATAATTCTATTGAGAGAACTATATGTGATTGAGATAGTTTATTGGCATGGACTTCCATGAACTGTTGTTTCATATCACTATTTTCGCTTTACTTCACGCTTCTTGCTGGGCATACAGATGGTGCTTGGTATACATATTTTATTTAGTACGCCCTTACACCCATAGACAATGTGGCAGTCGAAGTGTACCATATATGTGAAATAAGAGATGTGGTAATCATGTGTTCTTGACTTTGGTTAATTTTGGGAGAATCAAAATGATTTAGTGGAGTTTTCCTATAAAAATTATTATCATGATACTAAATTGATGGCACCATTTGGTGCACTTTGTTGTAGTCCTTGTAGATCACCACTGTGTTGGTTAGTGGTGAGTTAGTCAAAGCTTTTGGAATCGAGTCTCATTCAGGAATCATCGAAGCACGTTCATTTGATTCAAAAACGTATAGATATAGATCATTGTTGGCATAATTCGTATGCTGATAGAAATAGATTACCCTTGAGTTTATAGAGGGTGATCATGTATTCTTTTGGGTGTCTGGTAGATTGGGTCACCATATGATATTGATGCAGGGCATGTTAGTGCCCGGATTCGTAGGACAGTTTGATGTTTTGGAGAGAATCGGCTTGGTGCCATACTAATTAACACTTCCACATAAATTTAGAATTATTCACTATGTTTTCGATGGGTCATAACTATAGTTATATCCCCCAAATCCTTATCATGAGTTTGATGTGGAGGAGTTTGACCTCGAGATAGATGCATCATTTAAAGAGAATCTAATACATGTGATGGGTTGTAGTGAGAATGTGTTATGGGGAAGGATTGTGCCATTGGTCCCGGTTTAATGAGAACATTGATGTGTTCATATAAAACTTTGTAACGAGAAGCAGACATGAGGGAACAATGGCCCAATATTTTTTTCTTGTAATATTAGAAAGTCTTAAGAGTGAATCTCATGGATGGGATGTTATAAGTTGGAGATATAATAAGATCCCAACCTTTTCTGATGAAATATCACCCATGTATTTAGGTACCATTCAATGTTATTATGTACCTTTGGGTTTGGGTCTGACCATGGGTGCATTTAGGTGTATATTTTAAGGAACATGGGAGGGGAAGAGGTTATGCGCGGTTTGGGCACGTTTTGGAAAAATTGTGCACAAGCTAACCTTGTGAACAGTGGATGCCAGCATGGTTAGTGCATGGTATGCCTAACCTTGCAAAATATAATAGTGTGGGTAGTGGAAGACCACACAATTGTTTCACGGTTTGGCCTAACCACATGGCCTCCTAGGTGAAACCATGCACGCATGGCAGTTGTATCTGAATATTGGTTTTAAAACTACATGATCCCCAAAATTCTTTATAGATTGACCTATGCATGGGCTTGAAAATTTCTAGGTGTAATAAAATCATATCATATGTACTCAAAGGCAATTTTAATGACTTCCATTGAGTTTTGAATCCTAGATTGAAGATCCGTCCTTGTTCTCGAATGTAGGTTTCATTCTGATATTTATCGCGTTCTTTTATCTATCATTTCCATATCGTTTCATGGAAGATATCTACTATTTCCACAGATCTAAACATATGAGTTGAGATCTAGATCTAGTATTGTGAATCTACATATATATTTTCACAATCTTGATGCATGTGATCTTAATTTTGGTATAGGGAAGTAGATTCGAAGCATGATCGATGATGTTGTGTTGCTCTAATTTTGAGGATTTCTGTTGGTATAACATCCATCAATAAACCAAGGTAGGTGGTCTAAATAAAACTCCCATAGTCTCGGTTTTGATATATTAATTTGATTTTATGATTTTCATGACTTCCCTGGAGGATCGATTTTACTAAATTATAGCAATTAGTAATGAGGATTTGACATGTGATTGCCTTGGTTATTAATTGATAATTTAATAACAGATCAAAAAAATTGGGGTATCCAAAATAGATATTTTTGACATTTTTTAGGGGTTGAGATATTGTAATTGTGATATTTAATTTGTTGGGTTATGATAATTTATTGGGGGAATTTATTTATGAATTGATTTTTGGCTATGTATGATAATTAATTGTGATAATTAATTATGGACATGATGTTGGCCAAAGATAATTAATTTTGATAATAAATTATATTCCATGTTGTGGTTCTAAAACAATTTATTATGAGAATTAATTATGACATGGTGATATTTTATATGTGTAATTTATTGTGGAAAATTAGTTTTGGAAAGAGAATTGTGTTGATTTATTAATTCTTTTATGAATAAATTAATGGGTTAGGTGCATAGTTAATTATTATGTTAACTAAAGGCCTTTAAAATGTTTAACTAATCATTGGATTTGTAATGGAATGGCATGGAATATTCTTTTGAATTAATGAATGATTAAATGGCTGAAATATTTATGGTGTTATACATGGAATTCTAAACCAATTAGATGTTTGGACATGGACCTAGAATTCCTCCCAAATAGTTATCAAAGCTTGAGATTATGGGGGGATAGGCATGATATCCTACTTCGAATTAGAAAAGGAGTGCTAGGAATGAAGACCTACACTCAATGAGATCATTATTCTAGGAATGAAGACCTATACCAAAAGAATGTTAATAATGAAACATGTTTCAACAATGATTCAGGGTGCCGGGAATGCAAAAATACACCAAAGGATTAATGATAATGATTGATGATTCAAATGGGAAACATGAATTAAAACTAGGTCTAATGTGATTATTAATGTTTAAATGATATTGTAATAAATGTTTAATTATGAATCATATTTATTGCTTCATAGAACTTCAAGAACAATAATTGGAATGAGCTCATTTTAGACACCATTGGTGGTGGCCAACTAAATTATAATTACACACTATTCAGGCCGCCTAATCATCACCCATGTATACTCTGTTGTAGTAGGATAAGATAAGGACAAAGCCATGGGTTAGGTTGCAAAATGGGATTTGAGCATGGGAGAGGGAACCCGATGTGGTTGGGGACCCTCTTTTGGGTGGTTGTGTAATTACATTCTGTTGCATTGTAGAAACTTGACATTTTCATTGTCATATCAGGTTTTAAATTTCAGTTTAGTGATGTATTTTCAGGTTATGGTTATCACATGACATGGATTTTTTAAGTTTATTTATACTCTTCTACACTAGGTTATTGTAATTTACTTCCGTTGGTGTTTTATTATACCAATAGAGAGTATAGTCTCCAAAATATTAACTTAACAAACCCTCATTTCTAAAGATCACCCTCTGGCATATGAGGAGGTGCACATGAGGTAATTTTTCCAACCAGATCATGGCACCGTTTAGTGTATCCTAGGCCGGGATGTCACAATATATATCTATGAAAGAATACCACTCACCATGACAATGTGTCATTGGAAAATAACCAACTAGATGAAGCTATGTGGGAACCAAAGGATACAATGAGGAAGAATTATATTTGGTTTTTTTAGTGGAGTAAATAAATTTTTAGTGTGATATAATTGCATGGTTGTATAATATAACAACCTATTCTTTATGTGAATATTTTTCTTTCAAATAAATTTAATTTCTACGCTAACATATGTTATATGTAAATGAGATTTACACAGACCATGGTATTCTATTAAAATATTATTAACATACAGGAATGGAATTTAATATATGAAAATTATAGAAAAAATTATGATTTTTTAAAACATATAAAATGAATACAGAATTTATCAAATAATCAGTAAAGAAAATAAAAATATTTTGAAAATAAATGAAGTTTTTTGAAAAAAAAACTTTTCTTATGCTCATAATGCATGTTTATCTTAATATTTTTAATTGATAACAATTTATAAATTTTAATGAAATATATTCATAAAATATTAATTTAAATGTTCTAACATTAATATATTGTTTTTAATTATGAATATAATAGTAATATACCATGTTTTATACCTAAATATTTATTTTTTACAAAATTATTTTTCATCCATATTTTCACAATAAAATTAAAATATATTTCATCAATTTATATGCTATGTATTATATAAAATAAATTATATATTTATAATAATTATTTTAAAATGGTAAAATATTCCCCTTTTACTTTTCATAAATATGCATAGTAATCACAGAATAATTTATCAACTCATAAAATAAAACAACATGTTAATAGTGGTTAGTATTATGTTTTAATGAAATTATTTTATGATGGTGGTTCTAGAATTATCCTCATAGGACCTCAATTTATTATATTATCATACACTTATCCATTAAAATGACCTATGAAATTTTTAATTCATAGAATGGTATAAAATGTCACCTTCTTTATTTTTAATATCTCATATGTGTCCACAAAGGGACTCAAACAAGGCATCAATGATTAAATGTTTCTTTTTTAAGCTTTATGAATTTAATTTATTGATATAACATTTTCATTAATTTTTCTTATTATTTAATTACCTTAATATATTATGAAACACCAATACACTATATCTCCATTTAATAATAAAATACAATAAATGATATTACAAATTTTAAATGTGATATAATTTGAATGATTTAATGTTACCCTAGAATTATATTTATATATATATTAATGGAGGTATGGAAGAATTATATATCTATTAACCATTTTTTGTACCTATTTAATGAAAAACTAAATGAATAGTGATATAAATGACATTAAATATATTATATATTAAAAAATAATTTCTAAAATGATATCAAATTCATAAACATATAATATTTGAACAAAATGCATAAAATATGGTTGTAATCATAAAAGATGGTATATTTCGTCCTCATTTTTAATTTTATAGAATCTTTAGTAACAAAAAGTGAAATATAAAATTAACATTACTGTTATTTTTACAAAGGGTGGGGGGGGTTAAAAGATGATATGTGTAAAAATTTGATCGAAACAATGTCCAAATTTGTTTTATTGGTTATTTTAAAATAAATAACATCTTCAATTTTAATATTATGAATTTAGGTTAATTTTTTCATAAAAATTAATTACTAGTAATATAATAATGTAAGAAACTCCACGATTACCCCTCCCCTTGTTTATTATGGGGCACCAATCGTTCACTTCTTCACACCACACTGAAAATTATTGCTTAAAAACTCAATTGAATTATCTTATACACTTCTAGATCTAAATAAATGAGATTGTTTTTCATCCACAAAGTCAAACAATAGATTCCTTCAATTGATATCTAAAGGTGTTTTTCAATGATAATTAAATAGCCCTAATAAATAACTTTATTTTAATTTTTTTACATCCAAAAAATCAATTATATTAGTACTTAAATTATAAATAAAATGTTATAAGTATTATAAAATTTTATGTTTATTACGAAAACAACATAATACACCCTTTTTCCATCCATTGTGAAATGAAAGTATGACTAATGCATAAATAAAGCATACCATCTCCACATACTGATATAACTCATTTTTTCATCACCATATTTTATGGATGGTTATTTTGATTGATTAATATTTATATACAATATTCCTAATACAATTATACATCTAAAATGATAATAAAGTTTCTAAATTCATACCATCCATTTCTTTTGGAAAATGTTAACGTAACATGTGCATACATGTGGCTTATAACCTTCATGTAAATCTGCGATTCATTTTTCAGTAATATATTATGTGGATTGTAATTATGATGTACACTATGAGTATATATGATATATGTGATATATTTATTCCATTTGAACGGTTAATTAATATATTTATTTATTTCATTTTGTCACAAACTGGGCATGGATACTCCATTATTTTATTAATTTATTAATCTTAGATTATTATGGTCGAGGTTTGGGTTGAGAACCAGTTAATTGTTTTTAGAATTTTTGCAAGTATGGGTGGATTTTTTTCCTATGAAAGGGCACCACATGGTTATTGGAAACTATTCGGTTCTGCCTAGGTACCCATGCAGTAGGTCCTAGTGTGGGACAAAAGCTAATACATAGTTTAATCATGTTCATCCAAACCATGAGGTCTGGGTGTGCCATAGTTCTTATCTTGGGTAAAATCTAACACATTGTTTGTACACAACATCACAAACTGTGAGGGTTCATTGTGTAGTCGGTTCTTTCTTGGATGATGGATACCACATGATTAGTGAACTATTTGGTATACCATGTGGCCAAACCATGCAATTGGTTGAGGTAACTCAAATATTAAAAACCCTATTCAACCATCCTCTTGTATCACCGTAACCCAAGCACCTCCCTCTTGGTAAATTTTGGAACACAAAGGGTTTATAAATGCCCCTTGTCCCTTAATCCTTTCCCTCTATGGTTCTTCTTATTTGATTCCAAGGAAATATTTTTTGCTTTTTGTCTATTTCTCCTCTTCTTCTATGTTCCCATCTTGATTTCCTGGGGTTTATAGATTTTTTTCCATTTGGAAAAACCCTAATGGCTATGGTTTATGTTTGAGTTGATTATCTTGATTTTTAGGATTTGAATATTGATCTGTTGTGTTTTTTCTTCCTTCTCTAAGTGATTCATCACATTCACACACCATTGTGGAATGTTTTTCCATGAAATTCCTTTCCAATTCAAACCATTAATTCATGGATCCCTTCAAGAAATTTTGAAGCATGATTCACATATTTGTAGTGCACAAGGTTAGTTTATTGTAGTATTTTATTTTTGGTATATTTTTTTCAAATATGATTTCATGTTCTTGAGACAATCATAAGAAAATTATACTTTTTTTAGGTAGAAATTCATCTGTTATATTAATAATAAATTAGCCTTTTTGAGTAAAATATACACTTATCTATATTATATAATAATTTTTGGATTGTGGGAATAGTTTTGTGGGTGTATATTAGTGATTTTTAAGGAAGGATGTTTATTTATAGAGGATTATAATAGTTGGTAAACATGTAGTGATTATTTGAAATTGATTTTGATCAATGTCAGTAATACATGTGGTGTTCCACTAGATGTTGTCATATCCATGTGTGGTTGGGATGCACACATGTATGAGAACAAAAATGATAATGGCGTGATGTAATTTAAAATCTCGAATTTCAAAACACATACCCCTCATCCTTCTCTCCCTCTCTCAATACCTTGGTGTTTAATTAGATGGAAATTTTTCCAAGTGACACTAAATTGGTTTAAATATCACGGCTGAAATCATATCCCACTCAGTATTTTAGTAAGGGTGGATTCTTTTTAAAAGGGAAGATGGACTATTTGTAACCATTAACTATATTTTGAATTTTTTTTCTAGTTTTCAAATTGTTTGAATGTTTTATATTTATAGAATACTAAGTCCCATTTAAAAATTCTTAGGGAAGTGGTGTTTCACACCATTTTGGAAAAGGATTTTGAATTGTTTTGAAAAATCTATTTGGGTGTATAAAGATAATGGTCTGTTTGACAAACAAGTATGTTTTTAAATAGATGGTTTAATGATTATATGATGTGATGACCCGGTTGGAACCATCAATGATGTGATATATATATTATGTCGGAACTCATATTTGGGATTTCCATATATAGGTTTTCATATTGGCATTGTCTGTGTTTGGAGTAGGAAAGCGCGGTGATGGTAGGTTAGATGACTCACACGTTTGAGGGCCTCCTATTTACATAGTATACTTTTACCATGTCTTCATGTGTGTATTTTATAAAATCAAGTGAAAGATAATTACTAACCCGAATTATAAAATATTGTTCCACTTGGATTTTATTAGAGATAGGGTGGGTTGTGACACTATATTGGTCATGTTTGGGTTTTCAGGTTGTTATAGACTAGGTAGCTTCACCATATGCTGGTAGGTGGTTCCGTTCTAATTATATCCATGGATCTCTCTATAGATGTTTATGAAAATCCCATGGATACGATATATTTACACTTATTTACCATCAATTGAATTTATGTTGTTTTTAACTGTACTTAGTTTTTTTCTTCATATCATGGACATATTTTTAAGAATTTTTTATCGGTTTTGGTTTAGTAATGTAAACTTGTATGGAAAAAAATGATGTGGTGTTCATTGTTTTGAAAAAGGGAAAATGTGTTCCTTTATTAAAATTTGAAAACTCCTTTTTATAAAAATTTATTTAAAACTAGTGTTACTGGGTTGTTTTTATGGGAGAGGAAAGACATGGATTCATTGGTGGTTTCCTAATGAGCTATATAGCTCAAAACATTCTTTTACCACTTTGTATTGGTTAACCCTATATATTTTGTAGGTTCATGTTTTCTAGTTTGAGAACTCATAATTGGAGAATGATGGACATGTGGATGGTTGGTTGGTGGATGGTGGTTATCATGAGGGAAAATTTGGGGGGGGGGGGGTTCAGCAGATGTTTGGTTTGGTTATATATTTATTTTCTGTTTTTATACTTGTAACTTGTATTTGGAACTATTTTTATAATTATATTTGGACTTAGTTATTAATTATTGCTTCTTGTTCCATTTATGTAGTTTATTTTTAAATCCTAGTTATTATATGGGAAGAAATCATTCCAACATCAATTTCATTTGATGCCTGACAGTAGTCTCCATCCCTTGGGGATTGAGAATACCTTTTGTTCTATGCCACAAACTAGGTTTGGTGTCGGGACATATGGGATCCAATGAAGGTTTTTGAAATTTTTTTATCAATGGAGGTCCTTAATATTTGGTGGGTGTCAAGTAGTTTGATATTAAGGCTTTATAGACTCATGATTTAGGTACGAGAGGGTCATCAGGAACAATATCTCATTATGATCCCCATGTTTTTAGGGGTAGTCTATGAATTGTTTCCCTTCCTTGTATTGGTTTGTTTTGTATTGAGGGATAAAAATAGAGGTTATCCGGTATCATGTTTTCATTTCACATGTATTAGTGACCCATGTGGAAGACAAGAACACGGTTCATGTTTATATATTTTTTTAATTCCTACCTGGTGTTTTTCCCACTACCATGTCATTTGGTTAATCATGAATACTAGTTCATCCTTCTGGTATTTTAATGTATTTTGAGTTTAATTTTGGTTTTTGATGGAATGAGTAGGGTTTTTAAATATAAATGCTTTTGGAAATGGATATTATTTCATTTTAATGGATTCATATTTGGATTTTTTTTAAGATAAAATATTTTTGTTTAATTTTTTTTCTTGTTTGTAATTGGTAATGAAGTGGAATGAGTTCTCCATTTTTGTCCCTTGTGAACGTTTACACATGGGATGGTCTGTATGTGGTATGTGTCTATTGGCATGTGTGGATGGAAGTAGATGAGAACATGTACAATGAAATGTCGGATTATATGGGTGTGTGTTTGATATCAAAGAAAATGACCATGTATTTATAATATTATTTTCAAATAGAAAAAATATTTCAGAAATTGGCCATTGTTTTAGAAATTGGGTTTGTTGTGAAAAGTTTCCATGTAATAAGGTGGTTTTAAAATTTTAAAATGAAATGGGAATTTTAAAATATTTTTTTTTTGTATTTTTTTCATATGATGGGATTTTGATCCTATTTTTTGGGTTCGACTTCTTTTGATTAATTTTGTTTTGGATAGATTTGGATTTTTGGATTTCAGTTTGGACTTTTATTAGAATATTTCCCCAAGAAAGGTCCACAAATTTTTATTGAGGGATTCCTAGTTTCTAGTTCATCTTAGGTGATTCCTATCCTTCTTGGTAATTGAGGGTTTCTAGAATTTCTTTAGTGGCTTGATGAAGCTGAGCGAGTCTTTAGGTTATTGTAAATAGTCGATGTTGTTTGGGTGTGTGTTGTTCTCGGATCGTTCGAAGGTCCATATTTGGATGAATGTGACTCATTTTACCTTCTATTGATGAAATTTTTGGTATTTTTGGAGGTTTCTATAACATTATTCAACAAATGGATTATATTTTAAGAGGTGAAGATGAATAACATGGAAGATATCATGAGTATTCAATAAGTCCCAAAAACAGTGAAGGAATATGTTGACCACATTAAGGAGTTGGTTTCCATTTCTCTAGAAGTGGAATCACATGATCAATTGAAATATTATCTATTACATAATTGTATTAATACAATGAAAAAGGTTAATTTACCCTCTTATAAGTGACTTCATTTTCAATAGATGGTGGATGATTCCATTTTGGATGACCTGGTTTCCAGATTATAGGCAGTTGGCAATCTTGTGTCTATCATTGTTCATAATGTTTCCCCAAATGGTGAGGAGAACCTGTCGAAGGAACCTATATTTGGGTAGTCTTAATCATTGGTTTTTCAATAATATTCATCATTCTATCCTCTTTTGTAACATTAATGTGTCCAGATTAGGCATTTGAATCAGTCTTGTCACATCCCTTCGACAAACTTCCTTATTATTGTCGTTGGGGTCGTCTAGAGAAGTTAAGTGGGTAGTTTTTTTTAACGAAATTGTTTTACTACAGTATTCCAATATTTGGAGATGAGGTTGGATAATCTTCAGTCTTTAGGGATCTATCCTTAGGCCTTATAGTTAAGCTCATGTGTTGTAAGAAGTTGTTGTGGGTTGGTGAAAATGAAGACCAATTTTGATTCCAATGTTGCGGTGGAAGCATTTAAGGATTATTTTCTATAGTATTTTTTGTTGTTGAAAGTTAACCATTAAAATATAAATGCATTATGTTTTTATCTATCATAATCTATGAAATTATGTTTATTTTAATGTGTATTCTAGAATCATTCTTTTTTTTGAGTGTGATAAACCCCTGTGTAGGTTGGTTTTTCTGTTTGTGGTGCTCATTTTAATATGTTTGGGTATTGTTGAATGTATTGGATTTTGTTTTGAGTAGTGTACTTATCCCTTTGAATTTATTTCATTTTTTAGTTTTACCTAGTTTTGGGGGCTCAATATTTGTTGGGATTTCCAAATATACCAATTGTCGTGAGGGATTTTTTGGTTAGTATGGAGAAGTTGAATTAGTTCTCAGGGTCATGGTTTACTAGGGGTCATTGTAGTGGGTTCCTTATTTTAGTTACGATGGTGTTGGTTGGATTATAAATATCTCATTAAAGATATGTCGTTGTTAAGGTTAGTAACCCCTATGTTATCCCCTCATTATTATGCTTTAGATTCTTCTTGATCGGTCGGGTGAGACTCGGGGATTGAATGGCCACCCCGAGGCTCATGGTTTCTTTATATTTTGATCAGGCATGGACTCATGTTTTTTTATCTTTTGAATGATGAAATTTTAGGGGTCAAATGTTAATGTGGTGGGAATAATTTTCACACCCCCACCTTATATACTATTTTATTTTACTCTATTATTGATCTTGGATATTTATGGTTGAGGTTCGAGTTGAGACACTTTTGAATTGTTTCAAATTTTGGGAAGTTTGGATAGTTTTTTGACCTATACATGGGACAAAAATGGTTAGTGTAAATCATTTGGATCAACATATGAACACTTTTGACAGGTCCTAGTGTGTTATAGTAGGTACATCATGATTAGTGAACAGTTTGTCAAACCGTTTGGCATGGTCGTGGGGTCAATGCTCTCTTAGGTAGATGCTACTTCACGTTTTGAAAATGGTGTCAAAAACTTTTTCCATTGGTCTTGTAGTTAGTTCCTTCTTGTACAGTGGCTACCACATGGTATTCATAAAATTTAATAATTGTACTTCCAAAAGATACAATCCGACCATGTCATTAAAATAAAAAAAACATATTCTACCCTCATCATATTTTATCCTAATCCAAGAATCGTACCTCTTGTTAATTTTAGTGCTTGAAGTGGTGCCGAACCCCCTTATCCTTGGTTCCCCTACCACCTTGGTTCTTCACCAGTGATTACAAGGTAATATTTTAGAGTTTTTTCTCCATTAAGCATCTCATCTCTATTTCCCTTATCGGTTTCAAGGGTTCTATTTAATGGATTCCCTTTTGATCGAAACCTAATGGATAGGGTTGATTTTTTGATCTATGTTATGGATGTTTAGGATGTGTGGATTGAACGTTGGTGTATTATCATCCTTCTCCAAGAGATTTATCACTTCCACACAACATCTAGTTAGGTGTTATCTTGATTTTATTTTCTGATGCAAACTACTAGAGCCTGGGTGTCTTCAATTAATATTTAAACATGATTCTTATATTTATAATCTTAATGTCTAGCTTATTGTGGTGTTTTATTATTGATATATTTTCTAAAAATTATGATTTCATAAGGAGTTTGAGTTATTCCAATGAAAATCTATATTCTAGTAGTTTTTTGAATACCATGTTTTTTTGAAATAAAATTATATGTTTTGAGAAACCTCTAAAGTTATCTATATTATAGTAACATTTTTGGATTGTATAATTTGTTTAATGGGTGTTAATTAGTTATTTTTAAGGGATGAATTTTATTTATGGTTTGTTATGTTATATGGGAAAACATGTAATTTTTGTAAAATTGGTTTTGAGAAATTTCATTGATACTTGCAGTGTGCCATTGGATAGGGTCACATTTATGGGATCTTGAGATGAACACATGTATGAGCACACAAATGATAATGGAAAGGCTTAATTTTAAAAACAGGATTTGAAAACACTTACCCCTACACCTTAACTTAATATTTTAAACCCTTGGCCTTTAATTAATTTATCGTCATACCAAGTAAGTCAAATGTGGTTTAAATGACCCACAAGAAATTTTATCATTCTTGGAAATTTATAATGGATGGTTTGTTTCTAATTGGGACAAATCAAAATTTGGAATATTTTAATTTTTTCAATTTGTATCTTGGTTTTGAAATAGTGTGAAAGAGTAATTATTTTTAGAATGTGGAGACCCATTTTTAATTTTTTTTGGGAATTGTTCTTTCACATTATTTTGGAAATGGATTTTGAAATGATTCAGCAAATGCATTTGGTTGTGTAAAGTTAAAGGTCTATTCTAATAAACAAGTATGTATTTAAATAAATTGTTGAATGTTTATATGATGTGACTTCCCAATAAAGACCATAGAGGATGTGAAATATATATATATATATATAGTGGGGAGTCCTATTAGGGATTTCCTTTTATGAGTTATCGTAAACGCTTTGACCGTGTATGGGGGAGGCAAGTGTAGTGACGACAATTAAAATGAGTCACACATGCGAGGGACTCCTATATATGTTGTATACTTTTCCATGGATTCATGGGAGTATTTTAGAGGATAACATGATGGTTTCTTACAAACCACACTTAGATAAGTTGGTTCCCTTGGATTTGGTAAGAGGCCAGATGGGCTGTGCGACTAGATTAGTCAGTTGAGGTAAGCTAGTTGGATATAGACTAGGGAGCTTGACCACACACTAGTAGGTTGCACCAGACCACGTACGTGCATGGATAACTTTTGGGTTGTTTAGGAAATCACCAGGGTTACTATCTATATCCACTTTTTCCCTTCTACTAAAATAATTTTGTGGTTTATATTTACATTTTGTTATTCTACATAGCCAGGTACTATTTTATTCATATTTATGTTTATGAATTGTTCCTTCAATGGTAACTGATTTTGAAAAAAATGAAGTGGTGTGTAATGATTTTAAAAAGTGAATTGTTTTCTTTATTAAAATATGAGAAAACTATTTTATATACATGTATTTCAAAATACTGTTATTGGATTGTTTTCATTAATGGAAACATGTGAATTCATTTGTGGTTTATTATAGAATTATTTTTCTCACAAACTATTTATAGAATTCGGTGTCGGTAGACCCATGATGTTTTGTATATTAAGGTTATATGGTTTGAGGGGTCATCATCGGAGTAGGTTGGCCATGTGGTTGGGCAGTTAGTGGAAGGTGGTGCCATTAGGCCACATGGGATCATGTTTATGGTAATTTGAATTGATGTTTTATTTAGTTTCTGGTTTTCCTAGTTGTATCTTGAACATAGATCATTTGGTATATTTTCATTGAGACTCAGTTGTTGGTTATTTATGTGTGTTCATTTTTTAGTTTATTTATTTGATCCTGGATACTCTTTTGGCAGAGATCATTCCCTAATGGATTTATTTGATGCCTGACACTATTTTACAGCACATGGGGATCAAGCATTTTTTTGCGTCATCCCATAGACTAGGTTGGGTTTTGGGTTTTATGGAACCAAGATAATTTTCGTGATATTTATATCTGTCAAAAAATGAAAACATCTTTCAGGAATATGTATAACATACCATCTAAAGGAATAGTGTAATTTATTATCATATTAATATGTTTTATGGATGTATATATATAATTAATATATAATATCATTACACCATTAATAACATTATATAAATGATGTAAAATTGATTGTATTAGAAGGAGAAAAACTACAAAACCAAAAAATGCATGAAAAATGAAAAAATTATCACCCGTAGTTGTGATTTTAATAAATAATTATAAAAAACATGTGATATATGGATGAAATTATTTTATATATGTGTATAATTATAATTTTATTTGTTCTATAATATGAATTATAATTTTAAAATATATAATATACAAGAGAGTAGAACATATACAAAAGAAATGGAGTCTTGATGTAAGGGTTTTAAAATAATATTTCATTATTTTATGGGGTTTTTTATGATTATGTTTTTAATTATGAGAAAATATTATATAAATCTCAATAAATATATTAGTTATCTTCTAATATAGTTATTTCATTAAAATAAAAAAATCTACATTCAATTTTCTCAACCTATTATCTTAGAGTTTTTAAGGAAAATTGGATTCATTTATCCCTTTGATAGAAAAAACTTTTAGGCAATATCTATGTGTTTTAAATATGTTTATGAAGGTTTTCACTATTATATAATAATTTTGAAAATTTATTTCTCCCACTATTAAAATTTTAAAAATGTTTTTGAAAGGAATCATCCTATTTTTTTTCAAACATTGATCTTTTTGACATTTACAACAACAATATAGATTGAATTTTTTTCTACAGAAATGGAATGAATATAATTTCCCTCTTTCATGGATTCCCAATTTTCTTATTCTTGATTTATAATTTCATATGGATATTTTAATCAAGTATTTTTCTATAATATTAATGTAATTTTTATATTTTTAAGACATGATTTAAAGATATAAAGGAAGCTTTTCGAAGGAATGTTTTAATGATCTTTTGATTCATCATATACTAAAACATTCTATTTTTATAATGAATTACTATTAATATGATCCACATATACCTTTCTAATTCTTTATTTATGTTATTTATATTTATGACTGAATTATTTATATGAAACTTTTTTCCTTTTAAAATAGTTTTTCTATTATGAAATGTTGGTGAATCCAATTTATTTTAATGTGTTATCATATAATGAATAATTCATTTTATTGTGGAACAAATATGTATAATTTTATTTCTTTTATCATTGGGATGTCTATTTAACATGAATTTAACGGATAAATATATATATATAATGAAATTAATAGGACTAGAATGTTGAGTGAACAAATCTTGGTGAGGGACTTTTACCACTATGATACCCATAAGAGTGAACCTTATCTACTATGATGGTATGGGGAGTGAGCCTATTACACTATGATATAATTAAAAATAGCCTTTAATACTATAGAAGTGATTTTATATGAGTATGTTAATTCCATAATTCCATAACTTATGCCTATATAATACTCCTATGAAACAAGTACTTTTAATCTTTTTTCATTTATTTCTTATAAAAAACCCATATCTATGACATGAATCAAGATTAGAATCTATGATATACAGAGTATAGTTGAAACAATATTAATCTCACATTCTCAAATAAATTTTATCATGTTATAATCCTATGATCATTGATACCTCATTTTTTTACGCTTACTGATCATTAGATCTTACCATTTTTTATGTTTCCTTTCATGGTTATGAAGAATTGTTTTCTATGTGACATGTTTAGGAAGGGGGATAATTATGAAGATAAAAGAGGAAGATGATATAGAACTATTTTTATAGTTTTTTTAATGTTACTATATAGTATATGTAATCAATATATTTACAAGAGTGACTTTTAAAGGAAGCCTCATATGCTGCAAAAATTTCTTCTTACATATTCTTTATGGGAAGAAATTTTCTATTCATTTCAGTTATTTTTTCATGGGGGGAATATTTTTAGAATAAAATTTCATTTAATTATCTCTATTTAATATGTTACATTTCACATTTCTCACTAATATTCTATGTAAATTAATAGAATTGATCAGTATCACACTTGAATAAATATACTACAAGTTTAATATATTACATTTCATCAAATCCAATTGACAGAAATATTTATTCATGTGATTTAATTCTATTTTAGTGTGACCAATGTTTTATTAGATACATAAGATGACTGGGGCTTCTATTCACTTGAAGTGATTTATCATTATAGAATCCAAATTTGTATTAATAGGGTCTTACATTTTCTTAAACATTATTTGTCACAACATGACTATGAAACCATAACATTTCTATGATTTTATTAGATTCAATACCAGACATATTGGAATTCTCAGAAGTGAAATATCAACATTGAATATAAATATTGATAACAGTCATTATTCCATGTTCTATTTATAAAAAATGAATATAGTGGATTATGTCATAAAATTATTAATTTTAAATCATAACATATAATCATTCATCTTGCATAAAATTTTACATAAATAAAAAATTTATTCATTGTTAAAATCGGGATCATGTACATTGCTTCTTTTAATGTATCATTAAATTCTAAAAAAAATTCCAGTCCTTAATAATGGATTATAATGAATATGTGATTTAACATAATAATATTTCTCAATAGTTTCAATAATGTTTCACAGTATGGAATGATTTCATAAAGATGTTTATTATAAATTAAACTCCCAAAACACCATTTTTATAGGTTATTAGCATGATTTATAATCATGGGAAAACAACGTCCACAATTAGAATCCAGACAATGAATTTTTTTTTGGTAAACCATATAATATCATACATAAATAAAAATTAAGAAATTATTAAAAAAAATTTAAAACCTCAATTTATAAAATTGGGTTATAATCCTTAATCAATGTTTTCTTAAATCATTTTTCCATATTTTCTACTAAACATCCAATGATACCAAGATTAATAACCTTGACTCTACAAACAAATTTTAAAGGTCTAAATTATTAAATTTTCATAGATATAAGAGGTTTATGTAAACTCCCTATACATTATGAGTTTTTTTTCAAATTTAATTAAATATTTAGATATATTAGGTTATATAAAACAATGATTTTAGATTGTTTTACATGAAATAATGGGTTTCTTTGATAGTGTTCATGATACATGAACATAATTTTTCGATTCATCATTTTAAAATTAACTTGTGCAGAAATATTTGGATTTTTCAGAAAATATTTATTTTTCATTAAATACTGAAAAATGATTATTTCTATAAAACAATCATTGATTTTCAATATATTATGTTATCTAATTTCTAATTTTTTTAGTTCAAAAATATTATTATTTAGTTTAATTACTCTAGTTAATTACAATTGAATAATATTTATATTAGTTTATAGTAAATGTTTATTTTGGTTTCAAAAAATGTATGTTTGAAAAAAAAATAATGAGTAAAAAAGTCCAACAATAAATTATTTAAATTAATAATATTTTTGATTTTATAAATAAATCTATATATTATAAATATGTAAATTTTAATAAATCTACACATAATTAATAATTTGAGACATATAGTTAATATAAAGTCGTATTTTTCTTAGAAGAATATAATCCCAAAACCCCTCTATTTCGTCATGTCTATGAGAATTCATTCAAATTAAATTTTTTACATATTTATATAATTTATTTGAAAAAAATATTAATTTATTAATTCATAATATCAAAATTATATAATGGTTTATTTTTTATAATTTTTTTATTAGATTAATACTTGGATGAATCGTGAAAGATATTGAATTTTAATTGAAAATGGATTTTAATTTAATTTATTTATTATGATAACCTATATTTTAACTGGGTTTTAAAGTAAAATTATTTCATGATAATATATATAAATATATTTTATTTCATTATAATAACTTTTATAATAACATTATACATAAATACATTGTAATTGTTTGATCATTTTATCTTTTAAAACCTTCTTGTTCATCGCCTCTGTGTGATTAATATTAAAATAAACTTTTCAGCTTATCTTGATGGAATTTAAAAATGAGAAATTCATATTTTATATAAGAATAATATATAATATCTAAAAATTTATACGTAATTTTCAACCACAATTAACTTGAATAATAATAAAAATAATTTACCACGGTTATGGTAAAAATATTTTAATGTGGTGGTTAAAATAAAATGTTAATTGTTAGAATAACCTAAATACGTTTCTAAAATCAATTTTATGGCCATATATATAACTTAAATTATATAATCATAGAAAATACTATTTTTGGATCCTTTTATATTTATTGAAATGCGGTTACTCAATTTTATTTCTGAAAATTACAAGGGTACCTCTCATATCATTTATAAATAGTAACCCCTATTCTATCCTCTTAGACATTCAAAACTATTTGGTTTATTCAATAACTAGAAAAGACAAATCCAAAATTACCCCACTCATCATAGAATAATTATATTGTGATTAAAGAAAACATATTATGGATTTTGGTAAAAACCAATTGTGGTTTTATGAAAATGTTGTAGCATTCTTAAATAATAATTTTTATATAATTTATTCCCTCACATTAATAAATAAATATTTAACCCTCATTATATAATAATATAAATATATTCCATATAATACTAAATTGTTATATTTTGGTAATTAAATATCACTATCCACACTTTCATCAAATGGGTTACTAAATCATCTCTCATGTGTTCATCGCACTATCGCCCTGCGAACAGATGTGAATCGTTTTTCAATTACCAAATCTCATGATTGGGTATGATGATGGATATAAAGTATATATAAATGTATAAATTTTTATTATAATAATTTTTAAATTATAAATATTTATTCATAATTTCATACATAACATTTTAATTTCTATTCTATAGAGTAAATGATATCGTCAATCATGTGTACATAAAAGTAACACCTTGCAAAATAATATTATTTTTTCCTCACAAACTCTTTTCCCAGAAGAAAATAAAAATAAAATTAATGAAATTATGTGTCATATATGAAATAATTAAAAAAATAACGAAATATATATATTTGTAAAATTAAAATATTTCCTTTTATTTTATACCATTTAACTCACTGAAAGATGAAATCATTGTTCTTGTACGTGTGGACTATCCCCTCCAGGAAGAGATGTTGCTACTTTTTTCATCACCATATTACTTGGTTGAAATGTATAATTATATTAAATGAAGTAGTATTTTATTTATTATATTACTAGTATCATTAATGGATAAAATGTTACTTTATTTCTTTTTACAATTATCATTGAAAAAAAGAAATTATACTCCACCGTACTTAAGACCCATCATTTACATGATTGTAATATACCTAACTTTTCAAAACCATATTTCACAATTGAAATTAAAATTATAATTGTATATAAATATTATAATTATTTCACAATTATAAATCTATAGATAATGTCACCATAGTCAATGTAAGTGGAAAAATTTTCCAATTAAAAAAATACAAGAAAAACAGTGCATTTATTACTCAAAACGTGATTTTGAAAAGGAATTGGTAATAATATAAAAATAAATGGAAAGAAAAAATATATATAGTAATATATATAACAATTTAACTTTAATAGATATATAATAAACATATATTTAGGATAGATCATGTTAGACCACATATGAGTGTAGACTAGTCTTAGTGTCGGTGATTTCCATCTCACTTTTTTTTGTGAGACACACTCCATATTGAGTGCATGTTTATTTTAAGTGTTGTATATAATTAATAGGAATGAATTTTAGTTTTATTCATAAAATATTATTTGTATTTTCATAACCATTTTATGATTCCTTTTACCTATGGTGTATTTTTCAATATTTAATAAATCGGTATGATATTTATTTAATGTCGTTTAGTTCTGGGGATATATTCCAGATCATAGCTCATTTTTTTCTAGTGTATATACTAGCCGTTTAAGATTTTATATCAAAAATTTATTTTTTTCATGATATTTATGTTTTTATTTACAATCATGATATATTGGGTCATATGATTTATAATATGTTTAAAGCAATAAGGGGTTTTTATCACGATATTCCATATTTTAGAATATTTTATGTTATACACCTATAACATTTTAGGAGTTGTATATATGGTCCCTTTGACATCTAATATCTAGAAATTATTTCTTCTAAATGTATTTGAGTTTTATATTATTTTTATTCATTCAAAGGTCTTATAATTCAATAATATTTAAGTGGTAATGATTTTATGATACAATCCCATCGTTTATCAATATTTTTTATGGTCATGTTTTTTATGATAAAATACTATCTACCATATCTCAATAAAATTGTGAATTTAATTCTCATATTTTTTATTTCTTATGGATACATGTTTTACCTTAATTTTATTTTTTTATATACTAAGTTGTAAAAAAGAATTTTTTTTAAGGAATAGTAGTATTTCAGTCAAAAAACATATTACCCATACAATGTTATCAAATAATGAAATTACAATTAATTTTTTTTATTCATATTATTTATTAATATCATATTTTTTAATATTTTAATTGTTATTGAAAAACATTTATATGGAATCATCATGTTGTTTTCAAAAAAAATTATATTTAGATTGTATAGAAATTTTGAAATTATAATTTATTTCTAATAGGCAAGACATGGAGTTTATATATAGCTATAATGACAGCTAAATGATATGAAGTTTCATTTACATGTATTCAACATTAATTTAAAAGACATGTTTTCCCTTATGTTTGTGATATTTTTATATGTAAAATAAATTATTTCAATGTGAAAAGTAATTTTAATGTGTTTTATGTTTTAGAAAGAAATTTTTAAAATAGGAACAAATATTTTCCTCAAGAACCATTTGAAATTATTTTTTATTATTTCATTCTATTTTTTCAGGGATATTTTCAATGAAAAATTATTTCAAAAATTTTTAAGTTTAAAAAAGTTAATATTATAGAAATTTTATCTTCCAATATAAATATTTCATGTGATTCATATCTCAAAAAACAATATATTTATGATGACCTCCATGGATGTCACTTATGTTTTAAGGGTGATTTGATCCAAGGATACTATTTTAATTCATTCTATGAACGGTTTATTATGAAAAGATGTTTATGGAAGCCCTTTTCCACCACAAGTTATACAATTATAAAATACTAATGAAACATAATTATTTTTATATGGCTTATTCTATAATGATGTGATAAAATTATTATTAAATAGTAGCTTTTCTATAGGTAATGACATGTTAAAATTTTTATGAAACCCATTTTTTTTCATCCGTTATTATATGATGATTTTTTGTTGATTTTGTGCTACACATAATATGGTTAACATAATGAAATGTGTAAGACTAGTATCTCTTTTTAATGAATTAGGAAAATATTTATATCTCTTGAGATAGATACGACTGGAAATAGGAGTGAACCCAATTTTAGGAACATAATTTTTATACCAATTTAGTATTGGGAGTGAGCATTTATTTCCATGATAGATTGGGGAGGGAATCCATTTCTCTATCATTATCATGACAGTAACCCTCGATAAATATTGAAATTAGTTTTTATGCTTTTTTTATATGATAATTTTATATCTTTTGATAAATTTATACTCTCGGGGATAATGTTCAAATATTCCTATATTAATCATTTTTTAAAAATACAAATTTGTTTTTAAATAAATCATTATTATGATGTTTTATGTAATGTGTATGGATTTCAATTAATACACACTTGTTTTAAAATAATAATGTTTATGTAAATGTTATATATGTCTCTTCTTTTACCTTACCAAAAATCTATGATCCCCATTTTATATGTTTTTACCTAGTTTGTGAATAATATATATTATATGGTGTACGTTTTTGAAGTGTACTTAATGAGAATTTATTTATTGGAGAAATTGAATACCATTCAAAAAATTATAAGATCGTGGTCCTAGCCTAAAATGACACTAAACAATTATGGTCCTCAGGTATGTGTTTTTTATTATAATGAATATTCATATAGATAGATTTAATATCCATGTACAAGAATCATGGGTCTCTATAGTTGGTATGAGAGGAAAACTTTAGATAACCTTTGGAATTTGGGATGGGGAAAGTAATTGACATCATAAAGGATAAATATGTGGATGAGATAAAGTATAGGATAATTTCATATAATTTTTAATTTCAGATTTTATATCGAGTGGTTTCAATATAATTACATATCTATATAGATATTACATTTGGATTTTGATGTAACACAAATAAACCTAAGAGTAATTACTCCAAAATTGCTACTCGATCTAGACTTGATTTTAACTCAGTTCTGGAAAATGGATCTTACTGCACACCGAGTTTGACACCCCCAAAGAATATTCTTTGTAAATTTTAAAACTCATTACTAAGAATAATGAATTATTTAAATAGATGATGAAAATGTAAGGAATTGAAAAAAATATATGCTCTCATATATTATGAATATGTTGTCTTAATTTAGATACCTATAAATGAGTTTATTTATGATTATGTGGTTTTCTACTATGATTATTGTTTTTCATGCTATTATTTTTGGTTTCAGTCAATGTTGGAAACTAGAAGGATCTTGAGTAACATTGAATGTTATAAAAAATATTTTGATGAGATTCTTTAAGGGATTTTACTTTTGTGACAAATATTAGGTTTATCCCTAATTTGTTAGCACTATATATTATAGACAATGTTTTCCTTATCCAGTTATTGGACACATTAAAGGAGATAAAGATAGAGTTCACTGAGAGTTTGAGTAGTAGAGACCTTGGATTAATGAAGAATCAATTTTCTATACATAGTGAACGTGGGAATAAACACTCAATGTAATCTATCCTAGTGATTATAATATGATTACAGTGTAGAAAATAACACAAATCAAGTAACTACAAATAAAAAATTAAAAGTGTGAATAAAAAATGGATGATAATATGGTCTCCCAAAGACATCTACGATTATTGGATATTTTAAAAGTTAAAATAATGAGAATTAAAAACATTAATATCCTATGGAAAAATATCACAAAAGGTATCAACAATGTGGTATTAGAGATGGATTTTTTATTTTTGATGAATACACTACCAATGAAATATATATGAGAAAGGTATTAAGGATTTAGATGACAAATAATAGTAAATGGTTAGAGATTTATGTTGTATGATTGAGTAATTTAGGTAATGAAATTCAAGGATTATGTAATATAAATCATGAAATATATATGGATTGTATAGTATAAATTTTTCATTACGGATTTAACTTAATATGTTAAATTGTAATTATGGACTAGAAATGTGATTTAATGGAAACATAATATTTTATGAAAATGGAATGATTATGTAATTATAAAATATAAAATGTCATTATGGTTGATAAAATGGTGTTTAATTTGGATAAAAATTGTATTGAAATGTATAACATAAATTGGATAGTATTTATGAACTTTGATATTATAATGGATTTATTGACATGGTTGTTTAAGTTAACATTTATGGAGTTTAATAGATCATGGGATTTATGTAATATATTCAATAATATTATATCTTATTGATGGAATAAGGGAGACTGTCTATTTTCATTAAGGTTATATGGTAATTACGGTTATTTAATGTATCAAGATAATAGTTGAAAAATACATTCCCTTGATTAGTATGTGACAATCAAGATCCACATTATGAAAAATGATGAAATAATGTTATGTTAACATGGATAAATTCCATTAACCTATTTATAAATTTTTTATATTGAGGGGTTATATAGTTATCAATTAGTGGAATTTTTTATTTTTAACATTGGTTGAGTATTTAGAGATTAGTATATCATATCACCCTATGAAGATTTATCCACATTTGATTAAAAAATTAGATTTTTTAAACCAGAGATAGAGCCATTGAGTTTTCATTCTATTATGGATCTTATTTATTTCTTCAAACATGAAATTTTCATATCATTGAGTAATATATATTTTGTTTAAATTGATCAATTATGAACAAAAGGTTGACATAATTTTTATGAAATTGAATGAAATAAACTATGTATATCTTCTCATGAAAATTCATTACTATTAGGAAAATGATTTGGAAAAAAATGTTGTCCTGTTACCATCATTTTTTGGATATCAATTACCATTTTAATGTCAAATTTTTATAGGTTTTTGTCCATAATCCTCTCTAGATCACCCAGTATATTATGATCAATGATCTTTATCATTCTCTATAATTATTTTCACTTTTCTTCTTTTCCTAAATATTCACTCCCCACTTATGTTCTCTTCTACCAAAACCTAATAATATGTAAATTTTGGAAATGTTTGTGTTTCCAACATTCCCTATTTAAGGGAATTTTTTAATCATTTATATAATGTTGGTATCTTTGAAGTAAATCTCAAAAGTAAAACCTTTAATGAATAGGATAAATTTTGAGGGTTGTAATCATATTTAGGGGGTATAATGAAAAATCCATTTATTTTATAAAATAATTTTATTGAATGTTATTTTAAATTTATAGATTTATTGTGTTATATGCGACACCAATATTAGATTTCATTACAAATAATAACAATTGTTTTTGATAGCGTGCATGACATGGGAGACCGAGTTTCAGTGAACCAAGAAATAACATTATTTTAATTACAGAAATTATAAAATTTGTGTTAAATATACAGGGATGAATATTATTAATTAATATATGAAATATAAATATAAATAACTTACTGTGTCAACCAAGGTACATATAAAATAATTTATTTTCATTTTGAAATTAAATAGTTAAACTCGTTATTAAGGTCTAATTAAATAATCTAAACTTATAGAAATTAAGAAATCAGTACAAATAGAATTGTAACCTCACCTATAAAATTGTATATAAATTTTTTTCTTTATTATAATAAAATATATAAATATATATATTTATGTAATTAAAAAAGTAAATACAAGTTTTGAAAATGAAACATTAAGTGTTTGCATTTTTGTGGCAAATAATTTTTTTTAAATTATATAATTAATATAATTTTGTAATGAAAATATATGTTCAAAAAATATATTAATAAAATATTATTTTTTCATTTGTTTATATGATAATTTTTTTATACCATAATTGTTTTAGAAGTCGTACAATATCAATAACAATTTTAAAATTAGTTTTTTAATAAGAGATGATATTAATTAAAAATTTAATTTCACATTGCTAGAAAAATATTTTCAAAAAATGGAATTTATTTTTTAAATCCAAATGTTAAAAAATGGTCAGGGGGAATTTTTGGGATTTTTCTAAAATAGTTGATTTTTTTATGAATAGTAAAATGCATTAATTTACAGTATTTTACAAATGCATGAATTATTGATTCTTAGATAATATATGGCTTATGTAAGCCCATAATATATGAATATAATTCTCACTTTACATTATTAAGTCAACTTAATCAAATATATTCATATTATTGAGAAAAAATAATAAATAATTGAATAACATAATCAAAAAACACCCCTCTCCTCCACTACTAAAACCATCACTCACCACCTCTTCACCAATCACCTCAAAATAAGTATTGTTTTTTAATTGATTCCCAATTAACATTCCAATACTATACCCCACATAAAATCTCTACTCTTCTCAATAGAAACAAAAATCCAAGTTCTTTAAAGAGGATATCAAGGAGACAATGTTCAAGAGGTATAGTCATCTTTAATTTTCTTTTAATTTTTTTTTCAATTTTTTTCATGTTATTTCCTCCCCTCCCTTCATCCAAGTAAAATTATAACTCCTTTAAATTAAATATAATATAATTATCTTATGTTAATTGAATATCCATAGTCAAACCACCCATTTTATACTATTATTCTAAAACAATGATAACGTTGTCCATGATGTGTCGATTTAACAACATCGTGGATGAAGTGTTCTAATTTTATTTTATAGACATTAAGGATGGTAATAAAAACATTATTATGGTTAAATAATATTTTATTATACATTTTATATGTTATTTAATGTTCTGATCCCAATATATAAACATTATACTAAATAAAACGATCTATTTTCATGATGGTCGAAAAAACTGCCAAAATAAATTAAGTCTTTTTTCCTTAATGTTTTATCATATGAATCATTATCATATAAAATATAAAATTTATGAATTTTATAATTTAAAATTATTGAAAAATATTAAATCCATTTATTTTCACTTCTAGTGTTTTTCTACCATTCTACATGAAAATCCATAGTGAACAAATAATGGAAATAATGAAATAAGTGCACCAAAGACAAAAAAACTAAATAATATTAATAAATTGGTGGATATATTTTATAATAAGATAATATAATGAAATATAGATATTAATATATTTATTTAATATATTAAAAACACTCTTTAAATAATTCTAAATGAATATTTAATATGTTTTATGTATGATTGAACTGATGTAAGATAATTTTATTTAAAAACCACCTTTTAAAATTTAAATTTTTACAAAATTATAAAGTAAATTTATTTATGATGCAAGTATTCAGGTTCTATAAATATTATTTGTTTCATGGGGAATTTTTTTACGAAGGGTGGTACCTATATCTCCCTCCAATGCCTTATATAAGTTTTTATTGGTATATTACCGTAATGGTTATTCTATATTTATCTGCGATGGTTACATCATTTAGTAGACGAGATAGTCATAGTGTTAGGTAACATTGAGTCCTAAAATTAATATGGTAGATATTAGGGTAAAAATAAAAATTACATAATTTTCTATCATTCATAATATTTTTAATTATTATTTCTAGTTTTAATGAAATTCTCTTGTTTTCACAAATTATGTGTTTCTTTTAGGGTGAAAATTATATGCTGTGAATATGATTTTAAATGTTTATAAGAATTCATAGACTGAAAATTCCTTTATTTTATAACCCTTAATATTTTTTTTCTTTCAATTTTTTTCATTAATATGATTTATGGATGGGTAAGAGAAAATAAGTATTAAATATTATTGTTATGCATTACTTTTATGAAAAGATTTAATGTTCTCTAAAGAAACATTTATAGTATAAAATAAATTAATATATTTTTTTACTAATGAAATTGTATTATTATGGGATGATATATATAAATTATTTAACTATTTTATAATATATTAACCCAAACAGATCTTTGGGAATGTAATAAGTATAATTCAAGTGGAATTAACTAGGTTATGCAATGTATTAATTTGGGTACTTATAGTTCGAGTTAGAGCACAATTTAGAAAACATTAATGGACATGACTATGTTAAAATAATACTATACATTTTTTACATAATATATATGTTGAAAAGGTATATAACTTGGATAATTTCATGTTACATTATCTAATAAAATATTGATCAATAAAATCAGCAAAAGT
Organism: Viscum album; assembly: GCA_963277665.1. Lineage (NCBI taxonomy): Eukaryota > Viridiplantae > Streptophyta > Magnoliopsida > Santalales > Viscaceae > Viscum > Viscum album. The sequence continues at coordinate 1,659,452,387 of OY728136.1, read as the reverse complement.
AATAAGGGAGATTGTGTAGGAAAGCGACAAGAGGATGATATCATTTCGAATCTGAAAACTGTAATGATGGGTTTTGGAATAATGTAGATTTTGAATTTAATGGATCAGATTATGCATTCCATAAATAGATATTAAATCCATTCAAGAGAAATAACCCATGCTACAAAAAAAGAACTTCTCAATAGTGGACAATTTATTAAGGGAAACCCCTCCTAGCTTCATGGGATATTTTAAAGCAGTGTTGTTTATATGTTTTATTAAATACATGGAAGTTAAATTTCATGTCATGGGGTGTTCATGTAATCAAAATTCTGGTATTTCTATTTATCTTTTTGAAGTTTAAGTAGATCATTGGTTGTCAATGGTCAAGAATATCTTGAATTGTGAGGATTTTTATGCCTTGATATGCGATGAATTTAAGAATATTTTCATTGAAAAATATTGTTCAAAGGTGTTTTGATATAGGATGGAAAATTAATTACATTAATTGAAACAAAAAGAAGATGTTTAGTGGATGTGTACGAAGAAAACTTCACCCGATTGGCAATTTATGATCCAACTATTGTTTTAGATCTTGCTTGAAAAATTAATCAATTTTAATTATGATTAAAGGTAATATATAGATGTGAATTGGATTCCTATGAATTTAAATATCTGGAGAATTTTTTTTGATTTTATTAGAATATAGAAGTGAATTCTTCCATGGATTATGTGTACATTTAATCCATGATGAAGATGAGGTCCATACAAAAAGAAATGGGTATTAATCAATCAAATTAATATGAAGGTAGAAAAGGCATGTTTCAAAATTATTGGAAGTATTGAAAAAATATCCTTAAGTAAGGAATTAAAAATATAGGAGATATTTTCAATATTATTCTTTTTACATAATTCCCATTATTATAGTGAAAACGACTATTGTGTCGGTATAATTAATCTTGATAAAAAACTGTAATGTGTTTCCAATTTACTAATATGGGAAATTATGCAAATACCAATAAAAATAATTATTTAAATGGTCTAAAACATCCATTTTGTTTGTAGAGATGTTAAATGAAATCCATTTTGACTATATAAGAACGTTTTAGTCCACCTAATATAGTTGCATTAGGTGCATAGTTTTTTACATGAGTTTAGAAAATGTGTTGTTTGATATGGGGACTTCGCATTGCTTTATTTCTGATAAATTTTGTGGTAAATTTAAATTTTCACTCCATGAAATGAAATTTAATGTTATGAAAAAAATACCGAGGTAAAATAAGATGAAAAAATTGAATCAATAGAATCGTCCTGTTCTTTTGTACAGAATACATTACCATAAATCCTTGTTTTTTCCTTAGTAAAGTTCGATTTTATTCTACTTAAATAATGAATATATTTTTAACATGATAAGAATTATTGTAGATATAAGGAAGTTGTTTTCCAAAAAGAGTGTCAATTTTTATATAGAAATGACCCAATACCATGGATAACATTTCAGGAAGCTTTTAAACTGTTAAAATATGGAAATGAATGTTATTTTTCACAAAATGATGAAAAAATGGGAATTGTTCAAACTAATGAGGTAGTAGTGGAAAATGAATACCTGAATGTTTTTCCATATGGCTATCTCAAATTTATACCTCATCAATATGTTTAATTAAAAATTGAAATAGTTCTTGAAGATATTATAATATCAAATACCTCATATCAAGTGGATCAAGTGGAACTTGTTGAATTGAAAAACAAGTTGCTTGAGTGTCTTGATAAAGGATTTATTCACTCTATCACATAACCATGAAGTGGTCCTATGTTTCTATTAAAAAAAATATCATTCCATGATGATATAAAATTATTATGAAAATAGGAATAACAATAATACTAAGAATAAGTATCCATTTCCTCATATCAATTGACCTTATTAATTGGATTAAGAGAGCTTAGTATTTTTCCATGATTAACATGATATCTAGGTACCATTATCTAAAGGTAATGAAAGATGAAATTATCAAAGTAGGGTTCTGAACTAGATAGGGGTTTTATGTGCATTTTATTCCCTCTAGCATGTAAAATTACTCTACTGTCTTTATTGATTTAATGAATACAATCTTCAATTAATTTTAGGATAGTTTTTCCATTATTTTTATTGATGATATTTTTGCTTATCAAAATTTTATAAGGATCAAGAAAAACATATAATTATTTTTATGTAAATAATAAATGAAAAATGTTGTATGGGAAATTTATGAAATGTGAATTTTGGTTGAAATAGTTTAATTAACATGTTTACAATCTAAATAAAAATTGTATATTATTTTATCCTAGGAAAAAGTGTTTTATGAATGTATAATACCTTAATATGTTATAGAGATGCCTTAGTATATTATTATAAATTTTTCGTTAAAGACATTTCACAATTATTTATCCCACTCTCTTGGTTAACATGAAAAATGTTTATATTTATTTGGATAGAATAGTATGATGTTTGTGTACGAGATCTAAAAAGAAGATTTGTGAAGGCTCCAATTATGGTTCTGCTATCTAGAAAAGGAGAGTTCTCTATATACAGTGATTCTTCATTGAATGGAAATGGTTGTGTTAAAATGAATACTGACTAGAGAACTGATTTGGATTTAAAGAAACTGAAATTTCATGAGTTAAACTATCTAAAATAGGATTTGGAACTAGAATTTATCGTTTTCGCTCTAATAATTTAGATATTTCATTTATATGTAGCCAAAAGTGAAATATATACAGACCATAAAAAGTTTTAATTATATATTTTCTCAGATAAAATTTAATATGATGAATAGAATATATTTAGAAATGATAAAGGATTATCATTAAATGATCAATTAACAACCAGGAAAAGAAGGCAATGTGGTGAAAGCCTTGAGTTGAAAACATCATGCTACATTGTACTTGTTATTTTTGGAACATAAACAATTTATTAATGATTTGATGAAATTTTTCGTTGAAGTTTATCATTCGAAAATTTTAACTATTTTTTTAGGTTTCTGTTCAGTTTTCTCTCTCAGATAGAAGTAAGAATGCTCAGAATAAAGACTGTGGGTTTCAAAAAAGGAAAACATGGGTTATGAAAGGTATGTTTCCATAATTTAATGTTGACGAATATTTTCTCTTAATATTTGGAAAGGCAATATTTGTGACTTTTGATTCTTGGATAAAGAAATATTTGTTATGTGATGATCATAGTTATCTTTTTTTGATCATCATGGAGGCACTGAGATGTATAAGGACCTTCAAGAGTATTACTAACAGGATTGAATGAAAAGAGATAATGAGGACGTTACAGTGAATTTTTTGACATGTCAATAGGTTTAAGTAGATAGGAAACTAATATAGGGGGTGCTTTAACCATTTATAGGGCCAGATTGGAAATGAAAAAATATAACCATGGGCTTCATCGTGGGACTTTTGAAGAAATATCAAGGTTAAAATGTGATTTATGCTATTTTTTATCAACTGACTAAATGTACACATACCCATCCGATTAGATATAAACTTTAATTATATCAAATTTATTGGTTTTACGTAAAATATATATCCATTATTCATTATGTTACACTCTCCATTTTATGTAACCCTGACCATGGAGTCACTTTTATCTTTTGGAATGACATTGAAATGTTATTTTATACTGAATTAAATTTTATCACAACTTTTTATCCTCAATCTGGTAGGATGTCAATGTAAACTATTAAAACATTATTGGAAACACTTCATGCTTTTTCAGTGGACTACAATTGATGTTGGTATCAACACAATTCTTTAGTATTCTTTTATTAGTATAACATTTTTCAATCCAGTATAATCATGGAATCTTTTGAGTAATTATATGGAAAGTAGTTTCAAAATCCATCATTTTAGGATGAATTTGCGGAAAGAGATTTTATTGTACCAATTTTTTTTGATTAAGTATATGAGAAATTTATAATGATCTAGAAACACGTGAGGATAAATAATAGCATACCCAAAGTTATAATGATATAAGTGGAATGATATTTCTTTCGAGGTAACTGATCATATTTTCAATAAAATATCTCTTTTTAAAAGTGTTATGCATTTTGGTATGAAAGGAATGATAATTACATAGATCATTAGACCCTATGAAATCCTAGATAATGTTGGATTACATTCTTACTGAGTATAATTTCCTTTGATTTTATCTCTGGTACCCAATGATTATTATGTTTTGATGAAAAGAATGTATGTGCCAGATTCATCTCATGTTTCTAGCCCAAATACATCTCATTTAGAATATAATATTTCATTTAATGGGAAACCTATTCATATTCTTAGTAAATGAGAGAAAGAATTGTGGAATAATGTAATTTTCCAGGTTATGATTTTTTTAGAAAATACTTATTAGATGAAGAATCATTAAAATCCAAAAATTCAATTAAAGAATGTTATTAATCCTTTTGTATATTATAATAAAAAAAGCAGGGAAAAAATTTCTAGAATATGGGTTGGGAGAATGTAACAACCCAAATACATATAAAATAATTGTTTTCTTTTTTATAATTAAATAGTTATATTCATTATAATTGTTTAATGAAATAATTGGTATTTAATGAATTTATGTAATATATAAAAATAGAATATAAATTTCACCGATGAATGTATAACTAAAATTTATGTAACATATAATTAATAATATTATCTATTTATATAATAAAATAAGTGAAAACATGTTTCTAGTGTGATAAATTATTAATAATTATTTTGGTGACACAGAAATTTTTGTAACAACATTATAAATATTATATTTTTTTGAAAGTATATTTTTTTCAAAAAATTGATTCATAAATTAACATTTTGTATTCCAATTATTAGAATATAATTTTGTGAAAACATAATTGATTTTTCAATGTCTTATAAAATAAATAATAATTTTAAAATTTGTATTGTTTTAATAAATATAGATTTTAATTAATATAGATTAATATCATATTTAGTTATTTTTCAGAAAATGTAGTTCATTTATGAATTCAACATATTGACAAATTATAAGGGTGAATTTTTGGGATATTTCTAAAATATTTGAATTATTGGTGAACAATGAAATTCATTAATTTGAAATGTTTTATAAAAACTATAATTGTTGGGTCATACAAGATGTATGGCTTTTGTAAGCCCATAATCACTATTAATACATCTCCATTTAGAATTTTTATTCATGGGAATTTCAACTATTCATACTCTTGATCCAAAATAAATAAAAAATGAATAAAATAATAAACAAACACCGAATCATCCACTATAAATACCAACCATCACCACCTCTTCTCTACACACCTCCAAATCCTTGTAGATTGATTATTTTCTACACAAATCCCATCCAAAGACACATCCCCAAATCCTCTTACTAATGGTCCCACCAAAAGGCCAATAACAAGTTCCTTAAAAAGGATCTCAAAGAGAATATGTTCAAGATGTAAAATCTTCCATTTCTTTTAAATTGCGTTCTTATTTATTGTGTTTTCTTATTATATACTCACCTATTCTCATAAAAATGACAATATAACTATATTATCGTACATATAATTTTTTTTATTATTGGAATATCAATAATCTTCCCTCTCGTCTAACCCTCTTATTCTAAGAAATGAAAACATTGTACTTGTTGTGTTGATTTACCATCATCGTGCGTATTGTATTTTCTTTTTTACCATCTTCAAGTCTGTTTGTAAAACAATTTTAATGGTTAAATTTGATTTTATTATAAATATTATATGTTATATAATATTTTAGATCCAATATATAGATATGATACTAAATAAAATGATATATGTTTTTCATGGTTATAAAAAGAAGCAAAATAAATTAATTCATTTTCATTAATGTATTACCTTAGGAGTCATCATTATATTATAAAAAATGATATATTGTAACATTAAATATTTTAGACAAATATTAATACCTATAAATTACACTTATGGAGTTTTTCATCAATAAGATAACAAAATACATGTTGAACCAACAATGGAAACCATGAAATAAATTCACACAAAATAATGAAAATTAAACAAATATTATTAATACATGGTTGGAAATATGTTATCATAAGATCATATAAAGAATTTTAAAGATTAATATAGTTCATTAATATATTTATAATTCTCTTTAAACAATTTTAATTTACGTTTATACATTTTTTGATGTAAATAGAACCCAATGTAATATAATTTTCTATAAAATCCTCTTATAAATTTCAATCACTAAAAAAACTCAAAAGGAATGTCTTTATGAAGAATGTATTTATGTTTTTTTTTTGTTTCATGGGAATTTTTTCTTATGACGGGTGGGACCTATAACTCACCCCAAAGCATTTGATATGTTTATGTTGGAATTTTACCATAATGGTTATTCTAAGTGTAAATATGATGGTAACATAATATGGTTGTATTAAGGGTAACATTATAAGATAGTAGTGAGATCTAAAAATCATATGAAAGCCATTGGGGTAAAAATAATAATTATTTAATTCTTTAGGTTTCAATAATTTTTTATTTATGTTTTTATTATTCTATGAAAATGTCATGTTTTTACAATGTAAGTATGTGATACAATAAGGTTGAGAAACATTTTGGGTGAAAATTACTTCATATGTTTATAAGTAATCATGTATGAATAATTTTTTTCTTCTATATCCCTTACTAATAATTTTGTGATCATAACATATTTTTAAAAAAATCATCGAATTTAAGGATGGGTAAGAGAAAAGAAGAAGCAGAGTAGAATGCTATAATGATCATTCATGAAAAGATTTCCACTTTTGTTAGTTTTTTTATATTATTAAAGAAATATATATTATTTTAGTAGTACAAACTTTGTATTTCTATGGGTTGATATGCTTGAATTAGGTAATAATTTTTGAATACACTAAATTGAGAAGATTTTTAGAATTATAAAAAGTGTAATTTTTATTGAATAAATTATATTATTTACTGTATAAGGTCAGGAAGTTATACCTAATCAATAAAAATTTAATTTTTAATGCCTAATAAATAGACAATCCTTTTTTTAAAGATGTTATATTAAACAAAAATAGGGTTTCTTTCAAAATAATTATTATTTATTTTTATTTGAAAATATTATAATTAATTTATATAAATTTTAGAAAATTTATTTTATAAAATAATATTCATTTTTTTATCAATATATAAAAATTAATATATGATGAAATTTTTGGATTTTTCAAAAACATATTTATTTTTCAGTGAATAGTTAAAATGCCGACTTTTAAAAAGTATAATTAATTGAAATTAATTATATTATTTAAATAATTTTTTTTAAAGTAATATAATTATTAATACGTTATATTTAATGAAATAAATTCAAAATTAATTAAACCTGTATTAATTTTTTTTATAAGTTTTTTTTGATTTAAAAAATTGTTTTTTCGTCTAAAAACAATTTTAAAGTGGGTAATTTTTCCCATATATTATATAGTTTAAATAATCCCTAATGATGAATGTTTTAAATTAATTTATAAAATAAAATTTTAATAATTGTTTATTTATATTCATAAAATTCCTTTTATAAGACATAGAGTTAATATAAAATAACTTTTCCTTAAAAACATAAACTTTTTCCAAGGCCAACTATCTCATCGTGTCTGTGAGACTTTTCAAAAAAAATTATGTTTCTCCAATTTTAAAAAATTTATTTGTTAAAATATATTCAATTTCTATAAACCAGTATATAAAAAATATATTATGGAATTTCTTTTAAAATTTTATAAAATCATTATTTTTTGGTTGAATATTAATATATTTTGATTTTAAATTGGAAAAAACCATTTCAATTAAATTATTTAGATTTTTTAGTTACATTTTATATAATTTTTTATGTAATATTATTTAATTTATAATTTTATTAATCCAATTTATGCAATTTTAAACAATTCCCTAATAAAATTGGATTTAAAGACTTCATAAAAAATTGAACAATATTTTAATTGTAAACCCAAATTCTCATCGTGTCTACAGGGTAAATTTCAATTTAAATTTTACTACTTATATGAATTCAATTATAAAATGGAAGAAATATTTATTATCATCATAATTAATATTATCGTATTATTTGAAATTAATTTTTTAAAATATTGAATAGTAATAATAGTAATAAATATTTACATTAGTTATGGTAAAAATATGGTTACCATTGTATTAATCTAAAACATAATGGTTTTAATAGCATAAAAACAATTAAAAAATCTATTATATTTCTGTATTTTAATAGTATAATAAATAATTATCGATAAAACAAAATTTTTGAGCCTTGTGGCATGAGACAAATGTGGCTAAAACATTTCCTTTTCCAAAATTATAACTTTTCTGTAATACTCACATATAAAAGTCCACCCCTCTCCACATTTATTCACACCATATAACATTTTTTGTTCGTCCATGAGATTCTAATAAAACATAAACAATTTCCTTATATCGTACTAGAATAAATAAATTTGTATTAATTACATTCTATGAATAATATTAGAGAAAATATATGGATGTTACCCTAAGAAGAGGTAATATTCATCAGTGTAATGTTTTATTTTTTTTCATCATCCACCACCTTAAATTGTTAATAAAACATTATGATATAATAAAATCAGTACCTCCAATATAATTATATGTTATTATTTTAATAATATTAAATAAACCATCTAAACATCAATCAAATGGGATACAAAATCATCATTCACATGTATGGTGGACTACCAACTCAAGAACACATGTCATTCATTTTTCCATTATCACGTCTCATTGTTGGGTATAAAGATGGATATAAAAAAAATTAAAATCAAGAAAATTTTATAATTATAAATTTAAAATATGATATATAATTTTTTAAATTTCTATTCCATATGGGATACGATAACATATCTCCTGTCTATGGAGAACTACGATATTGGGGAGCGATGTGATTTTCTTTTTCATTAAGGATTTAAATTGAATATAATAATTATTATGTTATTTAATTTATGTTATATAAATTAAATTATTTTTATATTGATGGAATAATTATCATTTCAAAAATATAATATATAATATTATTTCTTACATTTTTTCTCATTGATATATAATAACGTTTTTCTCGTACATGTGGACTACATATGTCACGAATCTAGGTGGATATATATTTTCATTACCATACAATAAGGATGATATTTAAAATATATATATATAAAGAAATAATATTTTACCATTGATATTATGATAAATTTTCAATGATAAAATATTTATTAACTTTTTTCTATAGTGATCATTGAAAAATTGAAATGTCACTCATGCATACGTACGACAAACCGTCTCCATGATCATAAAAAACCACAATTCTCTAAATAATATTTCATTATTCATCATAAAATAATAATTGATGATTAAATATGAAAATTATTTCTCGATTATGCTTCTAGTGATTATGGAACCATGGTCAATAAATGGGGGCCAAAAGAATAATAAATCAAAACCAATAAGATAAACAGAGTAGTCATTACTTAAAACATGATTTTAACAAGGAATTTTTAACAAAAGTGTAATAAAATGACATTATTAAATCATATATTATTATATATACATATATATCATTAATATATGTAAAAAAATATGATTATTATATTGGATATTTGATCATCTATAATTTATGTTGAGGCCTATGGAAAGGGATTTACGACTCTCGTTTCTTTTTGTTGAGACACATTTCATATTCACCACATGTTTCATGTATGTGGTGAATATACTAAATATGATTTTATTTTTTATATCATATTTTAAAAATTATATTTATTTTCATATCTTTTTGAGTATCTCTCCATCATGGGGTTTATTCTTCACATAGTAACAAACCAAAAATGGATTTCTAGTCTCCCTTTTATTTTAAATTTATTTATCTCAATTCACTACTTATTTCTTTCATGAGAGAATTATACAATACAAATGACATGTTATATCATTAATCCAATCAATTTGATCTTATTTAATGCTTCATTTGATATCATTATTTAATGGGTCCTATGAATCATAAGATTACAAAAGTGGTAAGTTATTTTTTTCTCAAATCCTTTTATTTGAGAGATTTGATATATTATGATCCTATATACATTTATTAGGTGTATATACAGCTCATTTCACACATAAAATCTTGAATGAATTTTTTCTCATGTTATTTAATTTTTCATATAATTTTATCTCTTAATTTAAAATATAATTAAAATTTACCAAAGTGGTAATGTATTTTTTATACAATATCATTATTTAACAACCTTATTTCTGATTATATTTCTTTTGAGAAGATATTATTTTCCATTTCTCAACAAAATAATTTAATTTTTTTCCTCTAGATATTTCTTGAGAAAAAAAGTTTCCCTTCATTTTCCATTATTAATTTATCAAAAAGTAAAAAAACAATACATTTCTGGAAAACCCATTTTTTGGGACAAAAATGTTTTTCTTTCAAAACCAGGTTGTGAAAAAATGTAATAAATTTTCATTCAACAATTTCAAATAATTATTAATTAAATTTTAAATATATTTCAATTTTTATGAAATATTTTTAATCAGATATTAAGATCATTAAAAAAATACCCATTTATCTTTTAGAAAAAATTTGAAATTGATAATTACATTCTATCATGCATGACATAAAGTGTATTTATAATGATCATGACCACACAGTAATTTAATGTTTTAGTAAATATATATTAATTTTAATTTAAATGAATTTTTTTTAATTGAAAATTAATTATATTATAAATAAATTATTTAAATGTTAAATGGATTTTGAATATATTTTGTTTTTTAAAAAGTGTTTTTCAAAGAGAATTTTTATTATCATCTAGAAATTTTTTAAATCATTCTTAAATACTCATTTATATGTTACGGTTATTATTTTCTTATAAAATTATTTTAAATTTCTTTTATTTTTAAAAATTAATTTTAAATGAATTATATGTTTCTCATGAAACATTCTATGTGATATATCATTGGAAATCATTTTCCATATAATATGAATTTCTTTGATGTAACATATAATTTACTTGGGAAATGAATCAAGGATACCATTATTATTATTTATTTGATTGTATTATGATGAAAAGATGTATATGAAACTTATTTATTCTATGCGGGTTATAAGAAGATAAATTTCTATTGAAATAGAGTTATTTTCCCATGGGTTAAGCTATAATAAAATGATGAAATGAATATTTATTCAATCTCATGTCCATAGGTTATGATATTGTGAAATTTTTTTTTGAAAATCCTTTCATTTCATGGGTTATTATATTTTGAATGGTTTATGATCTTTTGAAACACATAAATATAGGGTTTTATGAGATGAGTGGGACTTATATCTGCTCCAAATGAATTGGGTAAAGATTTATATCTAATGAGATGGATAAAACTATAGCAGGGAGAGAACCTTGTTCATTATGAATTTTTTAAACCTACTATGTTCAATATAGTAAACCATGACTATGATGATGGTTTGGTGTGTGAATTCATTCTACTATGATAGTTATGCTATTGATTTTTAAAAAAATATGGAGATGGAATTCTATTCAGTTGTGTAAGACATAATTTAATGTCGTATGCCAATGTTATGCTCTCATATATCATGTTCATTGACATCCTTATGATTCCTGTCTTTGGATCATCCATTATTTTTCTATAACATTGGACTACAATATTTGATTTTTAGGGTTTGGATTTCCATTTTTATGATCGTGGTCTCATACCATTATATTAATGTTATGCCTATATATCACCCTTTTTCACCCTCATCGAGCATATGAGCTCAACATTTCTTATGATTCCTTTCCCCAGGTAATGAAAAAATGATTTAGGATGAGTATTTATATAAATAGTATATAATGGGGGGATATTTATGGGATAAATTGATGGGTTTCAAAAAATATTGATTGTGTTCCTAGTCTCCAGTGGCCCTAAAATACTATAGTCCTTAAGAGTTTGTTAGTGTAATGTAAATCACATTAGTCTAAAAATATTAAATATCTATTAAAGGGGGTCTTGGGTCCCTTTAGGTTATATACAAAAAGGCTAATTGGGTTAGTAGTCTTGGAGAGATATATACATTCCTGATTTCCATTTTTTATTAGGGAGAAATAAAAAATCATAGTAAGAGAAGAAACTGAGAATCCTTGAACACATTTTAAGAAGTATTTCTTATATAATAGTTATTGGAATAAAATAAGATTGTTCTAAAATTCATAGTAAAGGGTTTCATAAAATTTAATCCATCATGATTTGATAATACATAACAAATATGATGAAGTCTATAACTAAAAACACATGGAATTTATTCAATTACCTGAGTACCTAGAGTAATATGGAAGGACTAAATGGTGAAAAAAAAATTCCATATAAATATTCGCATGATCTTTATGTTAATCCATGGATAATATCAATATAGTAATTCCATAGATAATAATTATTTAACTATAAATGAAGGAAATACCAAATATCTTATTCCTTTATATGTGATAATATCTATGACACAAATTTCTTGCATTTAGATAGTTTAAAATGATGTATAATAGCACATTGAAATTGATTAACTAATTTTTTTCATGAGGGTCATCGATGTATCAAGTTGATATATATTTAATGGCATCTTCAATCTCTGTATATACAACTAATTCCTCTATTATTGAATGATCAATTTAATTAGTTACCAATATTCCTTATCAACAAAGATCTTTATTGGGTAATTAATATATATATATATTTATGAATATTATCCCAAAGAAATTAAATAAATGATGAAGTAAAAAACCAGATATATAAATCATATACCATTTTTGAGATATTTTATCCATTATCACAATAATGTTATTTAATCATTATAATGTTAATAATAAAAAACCTAATCATGAGATGAGAGGTGATCATTAGGTCATAGAGAATATTGTTTTTTTTTGCAATTAAATAATTAAAATTGAAAGAAAAATGGTATTGGATTTTAAATACTAATATAACCAAAAATAAAGTAGCTTTTTTATAACAAATTCTAAACATCTAGATGAACAATAATTTAATTTGATGGTAATTGTTGTAGGGAATTTTCTAATCTCTATATATTTAACATATCATTTATCTTGAATTGTTTTATAACGAAATTGAAAATCATACCTTTCATAAAATATTTTAATGATTAATTTAAAACCATATTTAAAATACATTGATAATATAGAATATTCTTAATATATCATCTGTGTAGATGAAAGAAATTTTTAATAATGTTAAGAAAATAAAGGGCATTTATGAAAAAAATATCAAATTAAAAGAGTAATAATATAATAATTTATATAAAATTATTATATTTTTATTTGAAGTACCAAATAGAATATTTTTTTAGAAAATATATGATATAATTTAATATCATGTGGGTATGGAAATTATTATTTATTATTATGGATTAATGATAAGATTCCATCAATGAAATTAAAATAAATCTCAATGGGAAGTGTGAATGTTAAATAAATTCTTACCTTATATGTAACATTTAAGATGCAAAAAATTGAAATATTAAACCTTAATTAAAAAATTAAATATCGTAAATAAATAGGTATTTATGTTCACTATATCAAAGGAGCAGTTTATACACATTGAATATTTTTGTAGGTGCATATTAAAAAAAATTTGCCTCAATGAAATGAAAATTTTGAATAAATAAATCTCTTCATGATTTCTTTTAATTTAACATTAATTAAAATTATGTACAATGGGTTTTATGATTATATATTTTTATACTAGAACAAGATTCATATTTTTAATAACTATATTGTCCAATTATAACATTTTAATACACATAGTTACTAATATTTAAATATTTTCATTGTTATATGTGTTGAATCCTTTGTTTTGCCAGGCATTTATTTTCATTGATGTTCTTGTTATTGTGGATAAGTTATAGATAAAAAATTTATAAATTAAATTAATGTTATAAATATCCTAATTCTAATCTCATACCCTTTTATAACTATTCATGAATGTTTGACAAAGAAAATGAATCACATCCCTTCAGGGAGACGGTAGACCGTACATATGCATAACCAAAGATATCATTCCATTATTGGGTGGAAGGGTTAGAAATTAAATGATATTTAATTTTAAATAATTAATATAATGACGTATTTATCGTATATATTCATATTTTAAGAATTATAAATATCTATTTGAGTTAGTGATGGAAACAATTTCATTAGTTTGCAAGGGGTAGTCTGCCTTATAAACAAGTGATGTCTTTGCCTCCAATATTATGGACATAGATATGGAAAAATATTATGAGACCAAAATAATAAAATAAAATTATATGTTTTATACTGGTTTTATTATATTTTAATATTTAGTACTATAAAAACCCAGCCTTATAACATTACATAATAATGAATTAAATGAATAATTCACATAGAGGATCTTTTCAGGTTTAGAGTATTAGAGAATTAGGACATACCTATTACATATCAAAAGATTACAAAGTTGAAACTTCTAATAAGTTTCCATAAAATAAAAACTCCTAAAAAGAAACATGTATAATTCCATGTTTTAGAGAACATGTCTTTCGTTTATCCCATCCTTGACCCTATTAATCGTTATGTCCTGTGGAAAACATTTAAAAAACATGGGATGAGCATAAAAAACCCAATAAAGGATACACAAAGAATGAAAACTATTAGTTTTTCAAAACAACACAGAAACCATGAATACTTTATCAAAGTAATACGTTTCACCTTTATGATCCAGTAAAAAACTCTTCACTAAATAAGAGATCATTACTTACCTTTTGTAACAAAAATATTACCATAAACCCCAAATAATGAACACATAACATATACAGTTATCTTGAGACCTAAACATACCTAAATCGAATAACCATACAGTCGACTTCCACACATATCACTAAATAGAATAGCCATACGACCAACTTCCATACCCAATGCATTGGAGGTTAAAACGTAACCACCCATCCAGGTATTAACAGCACCACCCGTCATTTGGTTTATCACGTAACCACCTATTAAATGTATTTGTACCATTATAAAATCCTAACACATAAAATAATTATAAAGGAAAGAAAACATTTACACATTTCAAACACAATATATCACTTAAATATATTGACATAAAAAATCCATTACCAAAACCATTTTCAATACCAAAATACATAAAATAGTATATAGTATTTATTTACTTTTAAAAATATTACGGCTTGTTGAGGAAGCCAATGATCAAATAATACTCACAGCGGCGGAAAGGTCGTTGTCACCGCATACGTTAAAAAACATACTTTTTGTCATTTAGTAAAATGCTTCGTATAGAAAATATTTTTTTTTAATAAAAGTAGATGTCAAAGAAATTTATACAGCATATAAAATAAAGTCATGTATTAGAACAAAATATTCCTCAATGAATGAAGATTGAGACGAAGTCCCATTCAAGTCGGTATCCTTAGATTAAAGATAAATCAATTACATAATTATGTTTGACAAATATAAATACACCCAATATAAGAGTATATTAAGTGTAAAACAATGAGTGTTAATCCACACATATTCATAGTATTACATAATAAAGATATAGAGGTTTAACCCAAAGAATTGAAATTGGGTTAAAAAGTTACCATACAGAATTTTGACAGCCTAACAACGTCACTTTAAAATTAAGAAAATGAGACGATGAGAGATAAAAACGGTATATCATCACATGGAAATATCATTTACATGAAAAAGGATATATAATAACATATCCCATAATAAGAAGATTTAAATTAAAAGACCTAACAGAAATAAGTATTTTAAAAAGAGGAGGGTGAAAGGTTCCCTTACCGATTTGGGTAACTTTCGAAACGTACTCCCCATGAAAGTAGGTTCATACAATGAAGATGTAAATAACCATATGTTAAAGTATATTACACAAAGAATAAAATCATGTGAAGTACCTTCACCACACAAAAGGAAATAGTGGAAAATTTAGCATGAATCTCATCGGAACAAAAAGTGAGATAAAAAGCCCCTTACGAAATTTCGACAGCCTAATGACGCAACAAAAAACTTCTAAAAATGGATTGATGAGGTCAAATAGTGTCTCTAACCATATGAACATAAACTATATAGTAATAGTAATATAAAAAAACATCCCCTAACATAAAAAAATTATCTTAAAGGAAATGACATAAAAGACAGTACTTAAAAAGAAAAAGAGAGGTATGATCCCTTACCTCAAGTCCGACTTGTCTTTTTCGTTTCATTATATTCCTTTAAATCAGGTAACTCCTCTTGGTTTGAACCAAAAGCCTTTATTTAAGATATTTCGGCTTAAGGTAAGGCTTCTAGGATGGAGAGAGGGACGTGGAGAGATGAAATGATCAGAATTTGGCCAAGCCAATGGCTTGAGAGGTGTGGGTAAGGAGGTAGAGGTGGGTGCATTTTGTAAGAGGGAGGAGGGGAACTATTGGAAAGTCATGAATAGTTACTTTATTATAAAATGATTTTCAGATATTAAACATCCCACAATTATATATTTAGATGATAAGGTGATAAGGGTTCGAAATCCACCCATCCAATAGGTTTTTGACAAGTGTATGTCTTAGATTTTACATTATCTTTTCATTTTATTTAAATCGTTCATTAATGATGTAATAGCTACATCATCATGAAGTCATAAATAAATTAACTTACTTAACGTATAAAAATTATAAAAAAATACTATGATGTACGAAATCTTATTACCTTTAAAATTAATATTTATAGTAAAAAATATGACTTGTATAACCCCATGTAAAAATTGTTTTAGTAAAACAATACATGTTTGTGACATTTTTATTTTAACTTTAAATAAAAAGTTATTAATGTCATTTTCATACCCAAGTGGCTCCATGGGGTCCCTAAGTTGACCCATGGATTTTCTTGGTCGGCCATGACTCATCTAATAAGGGTAGTACATGTTTCAATGTCATTTCATATTATTATAACATTATCTATACCTTAAATTACACTAATTACCTTTAATCGCGATTAATAAAACTTAAAAGTTACTATTCACCAAAAAAAAATTTTAATCCCATTTAACCACATTTTACATACTAATAACAACCATGTATGTCAGATTTTTTAAAATCAAATCACAGAAGTGGTAAAGATTTATTTAAATGAAAAATATGTTTTTAACTACAACTCAGTGGTTTCACTATTCATAAAAAATTGAAGTTTTTCAGAAAAATACAAAATATTCACCCTAAGAAATATTTGATATTCCAAATTGAAAAATGATGTAAATTTTACAAAATTCAAAAGATATAATTTGCATTAATTAATTTCATAATTAATTACCACTGTCAAAACAAATAGCATGTTTTTAAGAAATAAAATATATCAAAAGATTAACAGTAGTTTAAGTCCAATTTCAAAATAAAATTAATTCCAATGACCACCATCAGATTAAATGGAAATAATTTATTCTAACTAGATATTAAACCCAATTAAAAAGGTAATATATCTATATAAATTAGTCATATTAAAATAAGGTTTTGAATTAAAATACAACATTTTCCCTAAAAATGATCTTTTATGGAAAAATAATAAAAATTTACACAAAGTAAATTTTGATGTAAATATTTTAAAGAAGGATTTTATTTGGTCCAATATAACATATAAAATTTTCATAATGTGTATTTTAAAAGGGTTCTCCATCAAAAGGTGGTTAATCCACCATTTAATGAATATTAGAATATTTATGTATAAAATTGGATTCATTCTCATTTTAAGCCTCTAACATTTATTGGATAAAAGTAAAAATATTTGAAAACTATATATAATAATTTTGTAGTTAGTTATGTTCATTCCCGTCATTACAACGACAATGTGTTAACTACCATTTAAAATAATATTAATTTATTATTAGAGTGCAACTTAAGATTTCAAAGAAACACGTTGGTGTGTATTGCGTACGCCATCGAGCATAGCATTCCCTTTAAAGTAATATTAATATTTTACTCACAAATATTAATAAATATGAAAAATTAATATTCTTTATTTACCTGGGATGTTACATCCTTCCCCCCTTTTTGGGAATTGTGTCCTCGAAAATCTAAAATTGGTCTTGGAAACTTCATTGAAAGACCCACACTGGAAAAAGAGTAAATTAAACTTTCACTTTAAAAGAATGAAAGAAAAGTACCAAGGACACCTGAGACAATAGGTACTAGGATTCCATGAAAATATGGATATGGGAGAAAAAAACAAAGGTTTACGTTCTGATGGAGAGTGATAGAAACATGTTTAGGGGAATGTTAACCACCAGAAAATCACAAACTTGTTATGTGTTAAACAGTATTTGATTCCCCAGTAGGAAAAGTTAACAGACAACATTTTAGTTTTAACTTACATTTCATTGAGGAATTTATGTATGATCATACATAAATCATAATGAAACATACTTACTTTTCATGTAGACTTTCATCTCTTACTATATTTCTTACATAAACTCATATTTTCTCCAAAAGACTAGTATTTAGGAAGACTTGTTCACATTAAGAGCGATATAATCAACTTCTAGAGAATCACATAATCCAAAAAAGAATACTATATATTTCCCATGTCTTTAGACCCTTACCAAAACCATAGTTGTTAGAACAAGATCAAATAATCCACAAAAGGATGATCCTTTAAAAAAGAAAAATCTATTCATAATGTCCAAAATTTTTCCTACAAAACCCAAAGTTCCACAAAGACTATTCGATAATCAATTTGTCCACAAAATTCATAAATGTAAAGAAAACTGAGATTGAAACACAAATATTTAAAGGATTTAGTCACATAGTCTTCCAAGGTAAAAATTAAAATTTATCTCCAAAAACATCAGTTGCTCTTAAAGTCTCATATTGAAAAGTAATTAACCTAATCATATATCCTTCATGATAGGCCCATATTTTCCTAGATAACCCAAAAATAAACTTATTATTAATTCATAAAATTATATAACTATACTGAATTTTTCATACTAACCAGGGACTTCACGTAGTCCATTGGTAGCGATAAATACCAGTCGCACTTGGTTTGTGGGTTCGATTCCCACAACTTTGTCAGACGCGACGAGTTGTCACACGGTCTGTTTGTTGTCCTTTTTCCAAAACTATATAATTATAAAAAAAATTCCCCAAAAAGAGATAAATTCATCAAAAATAACCATAATCTAACCATATTTTTATCTCATTCCTTTCATCTTCCATCATGTAGTAACCCATAATTACCTCAAAAATAAGGATCATATAAACCCTAATGGTTACCATTATAATTATCATGATTGTTTTTATTGAAAAGTGAAGCCTAATATCCCAAAAAACTATATCGTTTACACTTTCCAAATTTTACATGATACTAATTTGTGTTATTATTACCATACATATAAAAAATTTAAATTTATACCATATACAGTCATATTTATTCAGATATTTGTTTCCAATAGACATCAATCTAGACTAATTATTTTCTTCATTGTTATAAAGGTCCTAAAACCCATATCAAAATTCTCCAAACTCCATAAAACATTCTCATAACATTTAAATTCATAGTATGTCATTATTATTCACAAAAAATGATTTTAATATTGAGTATAACCATTCAATTTTACTATAATGGTTCAGAATAAATTTGTATTTATACCTCACCTATCTTGTAATATTTTCTTCATAGGTGGAAAACAATTCTTCACACATTTCATAAATTCCCTAAATTTTTCATTGCAAAATATGTTGAACACATTTAAGAGAGTAATTATAAAGAAAAATATATTTAAATACAATATTTTTTCTTACCATCCATCTCATATTTTTTTTATTATTAATAATTATAGAAATCTATTGAAAATACAACCTTTATAAGAAAAATGGAAATGTTTCTGTTCTTGTTTTCATTAAAACCAAACACCTTATATATATATTATAGAACAATGATCCGTAAATTATATACCACTAGATGATTTGTTCCACAAAAACCTATTGGAGTCTCTTTAATGTCATTATCTACTAAGGACATGATAATTTTTGGAGAATTTGGTCACTTTTATTCAAAGGTTCCCATATATTTTATAGTGTCTACTGAGATAATACTTCAAGTTTCATCTTTCATCAAATTGTTCTTATTTTTTAATATTGAATTTTATTAACTCACAATGTCTCTTTACCTCATTTAACTTATTATCACATGGAAAAACATTATGAATGTAAATAGAATAGATGAAACTACATGGAAATAATGAAAATATATCCGATGAAAATATAACCATATCTAAATATTTCTTAACATTATATTTCAATATTACAAGAAACTATACTGTTATGTAAATTCTTTCTTTGATAGAAACTATAACACCTTGTAACATAATTATCCAATAATTATATGATATATATTTATGGTTTCACTTTTTTACATTTATAGGTTACTTATTGTTTATGTATTTAGATATAAAATAAAAATAGTAACAAATAAAACCCTTAAAATAACATTTTTACACTTCCACAGGATTATTATATTTCCACATCGACATGATTTATAAATATATAATTTCATTTCATAAAAAATATTTTCTTATTTAATTTTTTATCCTCATAGATACGTTTAATATATTGATGTAGATATTACTCATCCTTAAGAACTACTAAAATCATCTGAATATTTTGGAAGAGGGAAAAAATAGTATTAATATATACAAAAATAAATAAACATGGAAGTCTATTTATTAAATAATGAACTCACATAAGTAATTTGGACATTAGAATATAATAAAAAATGACAAAAAATAGTTATTTTGTACTAATAATATAAGAATTGTAATGAAAAATTATTATAAATTAACTTATTAAAATAATTAATCAATAATAATAATGATGGTTTCTTCAATAAAAATGGGTACTCATGAAACAAAATTCATGAATTGCATTATTTTTATCATTAAAAGGAGAATAAACATTCCTTTTAACATTTCTTCCTTTTATTATCAAATAAAATAACAATCAATCACAAAATATTTTTTTGGAAGAATTAAATATTCATGTTGGTACCATGGGAAATGTTTTCCATATTTATCATATAATAAATATTATAAATAGAATAAAATACTTAGTTATTTACAACATTATTCATCAGAGAAAAACATCATTAAAAAATTCATTGGGGGTCTATACCGAGTTCACCCTTCATAAAAAAAATTTTACGTGACATTAAAGGCATAAATAATATACAATATTGCATTTTAATAATAAAATATCATTTAATATTTATTCTAATACATATACAGTAACACTATCATGCTTTACGTAAAAAATGAATATAAATACTTTTTCTTCAAAAAATATTTAAAAACAATTCTCATATGTATGGGAAATATAATATTTAATTTAAAAACCATACTCATATTTATAATAATTGTAAAAAATAGTAATTATTATTATATAATGAAATTACAATCATACAGAATTCATTATAAAATAATCATCTTGAACATATAAAAAATCTCATAAATAACCCGCTTGGAAAATATTAAAATGAATTCTTTTGAAACCATCATAATCCACGTAAAAAAATGCATAAAAATTAAATTGAATATAAATTTATATTTTTTATAACCTTATTGAGATATTTTAAAGATAATTATTCTATAAGAAAAATAGATTAAAAAGATTAAATATTTTTAAATGAGGTTTTAAAAATATATATTACCACATGTTCAACTCACCATATATGTATTTTATGTTGTATAGAATAAAAATTTAATTAACTAAAAAATATTAAATATAATTTTCATATTTATTATATTATTATTATACCATTTATTTCATTTCTAATAATTTTATACATTGTTAATAATTCTTTTGAGATCACATCACCAATAATAAGGATGCTCAGTTCATAACCAAAAAACAACATCTACATGTAGACCTTGGTCAAAAGGGTCATGGTACAATAAACTAAATAAATATTAACAAAGAAATAATGTTTAGTTTTAGAAATTAAATAAAATTTTATGAAAAATAATGAAAATGAAACATGAAAAATGAATCACATCTCTTTATGGAGGTGATTTTCCATTTGTACACATGATCGATGTTATCATTTTCACATGAATGGAAGGGTAAAAACATAAGTAATATATTATAATTACATAATCATAATTGTTGAATTGATATCATATATAATAGTTAAATCCTTAAAAATTACTAACAATAAGTTGTAGTGTTTAAAAACAAAAAACATCACTTCATGTATGTGATTTTTCACCATTACACATAGGTATTGTTTTCACATTCCATGTGATGGAAAGGATGGTGACAGAAGAGTTTTTAATTCAACAAAATAACATTTATATATATAGAATATATTAATGTGACAATATCATCATTGTTATATATATTTTTTGGAGGTATAATAAGAATTTATTTTGAAAAAATGAAATAATAAATATAACTCATCTTTGGGTAAACAAAAAATGGAATACACCTTATGCCATCTTATAGTAGCCCTTTTGGTGAGATGATGGATTTTAAGAAATGTGGAGGTATTATCGGTATATATGTGGCTATGTATTTTATAATACATATTTTTCATGTTCTATATGTATTATAAGAGAAGTTATTTCCCACATGTGGAAAATTCAGATATAACCACTCGAGATATTCATGGTTGTAACCGAAATCCATAGGCATGGGGTATAAGGATCCTGTTGGTCTAGATATATCTTGTAATAAATATCCATAGCACATATTATCAATATAAACTAGAAACACCTAGGAATATTGGGGGGTTCTATGTGGAACCCCATCCGTGTTATGGACCTTGATTATGTGGATGAACCTCTATCCAAGGATAGGTCCCCTGGCTACATTAAAAAAATATTGGAATCAATTGGGCTTCCAAATCAAATCACAATTGAAGTTTTTTGTTGACACTAATACATTCCTATTATTTTTTAATCTATTTATATTAACATAGATATATAAAATATTTTTTACCATGTGGAAAACACTATATTAATAAGCCACCAGTGCTCTAGGCCTTATGTATTTTCATAGTTGGAAGATAAATGTCCAATAATGTCAGATAAAAAATGACCTACCTATTTCAAGGGTAACAATTATTTTTTCTATTGGATAAACGTATCCACAATATATATCCAAAATCCACACACATGACGACACTATATAGCCACGAGAATCATCTTTGGGAACAACCTATAGCCATGAGAATCACCCAATGAAATAACACGCACACACACACACATATATATCCTTCAAAATAGAAAGTATGTTGGTTGGATATATCCATTGATATTTTGGACAATGGCTATAGGAAAATGGTAATATCCCCATCTTATATTAGTTCCCTTTTAACTATTTGGGGAGTATCACACTTGTAAATTTTAAAAACATTTAATTCATAAGATATAATTACTATTGGTTATGTTAGTAAATAACTGTTCAATTATCATGTTATGGTGATAAGGGTTGATATTAAATAATATTATATGAATTATGATCAGATTTTTTGACTTATAATAATATATTACCATCATTTAGCCCCATTTATTGTTTACTATGTTGAACCATTTTTTCCACAATTTATATTCAGGACAAAAATTAAAAATCAAATCATTAAAAAAAATTAAAAACCATATTTCAAAAATAGATTAAATTTCACATGATTTTATTTTTATAGTAGGTAGAAATTTCTTTTAATATTTGATCATAGAGAACAATGGAAGGTATTTTTTAGAAAATATAATATTTAAGAAAAAAAATTAAACTTATTCTAAATTAATATATAATGTTAATTACTATGATATTATTTATTTTCTGTTTAATAAAAGTAAAATTATGTTCATTTAAAAATAAACCTAAAATATAATAATTCTTTTAAATTACTTTTTAAAATGAGAAAAAATGAATATTTTTTAAAAATGATTTTTTTATTGAATAAAAACTAAATCTATTCTAAACATAATTAAAATTTCATTCAATACTAATTTTAGGTAAAGAACTACCAATTCACATTGTCTTGAGAGTATAAAAATTTATTCATAGGCATTAAGTGGCATCCCAAGATGCCAAAGGCTGGCAATAAGTATTGAAGGGTTTCAAATACATGTGTGGGACGATTTACTCTTTATAAATTATACCAATAATCAATCCATGCATAACCAAACATTCACTTTATGTTGAATGAACAAATGATAGAAAACTCAACAACATCATGTATCTCAAAACCACATCAATGTCTGAAACAACAAAAGAATAACAAAGTATCAATGTACATAGCTGATAAACTACACAAGACTATCAAAAGACCTTAAGACTCCAGGCTCCACAAGCTCCAAGATTTACAATCTCCGAATAGACCAAACATCACAAGGTAGTGCTAAAAACATGTGAAAAATTACCTTTTTCATTGTCCAAGAAGATAGCATCTGAAAAAGCACAAATGTTCCAAATCCGGGGTGAGTATAAAATTCAGTAGGTTTTCCGTAGTGACTTCCCTACTCATGCGACTAAGATTGTAAAGTTTTCAAAAAATATATACAATATTTTATATAAAACAATTTCACAAAAAGAGTTTATAACTAGATATAAATAAGATTCCAAAACAATTCATTTCCAAAAGCATACAGGTGCAATTGAAACCAATTTTCCCTTTAATATATTTATCTAGAAATATAACTAATCAAGCATTAAAAATATTCCACAATATCCCTTTCATGGCATACCCAACCATTCCACACACCCAAATGACCCTCCATGAATTATAGGCTATGAAAATTCAATACTCATTATCATTTTCTCATCGATCTATAATGTCGTCCCAAGGTAATTATTTCCCAAGTTCTATTAACACTTTGGCACCGAGAACAAGGTCATTGTTCAACCATGCTCTGTATATGCAATTACCAGGTGCCATTAACCCTTTGGAACCATGAAAAAGGCCATATTTCAACCCATCCCTGTATATGAGACATGAAAACACACCCCATATACCCAAACATCATTCCAAAAAAACCCATTCAACAAAAACACCTTCTTATTGAAAACCATTTCTATGAAATACTATTTTAATTCCAAACCACTCAATTCAAAAAAAACTCAACAAAACACTATTTTTATTGAAAATAATATCTATAGAAAACCACCTTTTTCTTCAAGAATTTTGAAATTCAAGAAAATATATAATTTAAAAACAATATTTTAAATTCATGGATCTAATCCCCCTTTGCACAACTATTCCCCAAGATCACACAATATCACAAAAACCATAAATCATCCCTAAAGAATATTCTTCATTTATTTTCATAAAAACATTATTTTAAATAAGACAATTTGAATATATTCCAATCAATTATTACAAGAGTAGTCCAAAGAAAATCCTCTTACCGTGATGGTTTTGACCAAACTGTACAATAGAAGAAGAACGCCCAAGAAGGTTAGACGATTCCCCAAAAACAGCCTGATTTCTCTTATCCTAGAATGATCACGACTCAAAATTGAATTATTTGTCATCCAAAAATGATGATCTAAAAACTATAGGTTCAGATATGATAAATAATGGAGATCGGAGAACAAGATCTATGAAGATCAAAGAAAATATGAAAACAAAGAAATAATGCTAACATACCTCAAGAATCTGATCACGATTCCATGAAAGAGGCTTAGATATCTTCCTATATATGAAAAAAACCATATTTAGCATTACATGACATAAAAAAACTTATATATACTCATATTAGGTGTATATAATTGAAAATGAGAAGGATTAATGATGAGATTTCATAAAACAAGAAAATAACCAAGAAGACCGACACTTACCCCAAGAATCATGCTTGAAATCACAAAGGGAAGGATTTAGGTCGGCTCCAAAATATGTTGAGATGGTTATACTACCTTTTTTGGAGGTTAATATCAAAATAGGGTCATTTTGAAGTGAAAAAAATATTGAGCAAAGAAAGACTAATCTTGTAGAAAATGGAATCTAGATTTGACCTCTATGTATAGTTTGACCACACTATTTGGACCAACCATGTATGGATCATGCGACCTTCCTTTTGTTCCCACCACACCTTATAAAACCCTTAAACTCTCCAATCCATCAACCTTAGCCTTTTTATAGATATACATTTTTTATGGAAACATCAAATTCTAGGGTAACATCCCACATTATGGAAACACACCACTTGTTGGAAACACCCCACTTTGTGGAAAAATCCCTCTTTATAGAAACACCCCACATTATGGAAACAACCCACATTATGGAAACACCCCACATAATTGTAACAACCCATTTTATGGAATCAACCCACTTTATGGAAACTACCAATAATATAGAAACACCCAACTATATGGAAACTCTCAATATTATGGAAACTCTCTATTTTATGGAAACTCTATATTTTATAGAGACTCTATTGTTTACAGAAACTATATATTTTATAAAAACTACTTATTTTATAGAAACAATCTATTTTAGTGAAACTCCCTATTTTATGGAAACCAAATCAGAGACACGCCATTTAAAAAAAGTAAGGAAAGTTATATGTACCGGAAACTGGGGGTACTACATTTTATTTGATAAAATAAAAAATTATTTCCATATTTGAATATTCATATTCTATAATAAATAAATTTATCATTAATATAGGACCATGAAATTATGAAAAATCTAATCCAATCGTACCAACAGACCAGTAGACGGACCTATCACCACATGCAATCAAGACTATCTCACCATATGCAAGAGGATACCAACTAAGAGCAAGGGTCATATGAGGTGATATTTGGGAGACTATACCCTCATATCAGAGTTTTCACAAAAGTATACCATAATATAATTAGATTCCAAAAAATGTATATGGTAATCAAATAACATTGTAGTGGAAGAATATTATGTTCAATTTAATAAAATTAGACATGGACAATTTAAATTAGATTAATGAATGAAATGGTTATGATACATAATTTAGAGTGGTAAAAAATTAATCATTCTTCATTATATAGTATAGAAAATATGAAAAGGACAACAAATCCCTATGGGAAATCTTTTCTAGCATCCCGAGCTCTAGCTCGGTTCTTTTCTCTTAACTCTAGGTACAAGAAACAGATTAATCAACCTAAGTCTTAATAAATATAAGGTATTCTTAGGAACCAACTGTACCTGAGTAGGGTGTTAGATAATATCATTGTAGTCCGGCTCCCACCTGTGTCTAGCCCAAACTATGTAGTGACTAATAATTAATCAGTGTGTGGGTATGGAAAGTAATAACAAAACTGAATAAATAAACAACAACCATTCTAGGATCTGAAGGCATACCTGATGGTGATACCGACATTTGATCATTACTGAAATTATAGTATTATCATTTCAATTTTATATATATAGTAATAGTGTATTCATTTTTATAAATAATAAGACACTGGTAATAATGTAATCAACTTTACATTTATTCAATTATATTTTATTTAAGAACATATACCCTTCATTTCCCATGGACACCCATATCTCAATACCTCCCTCATCCCATGCTGGAGTCCGTAGCATTTCATAAATTCAATTCACAATCATTATATCACATCATATTTCATTATCCTTTTAAATCAATTCATATATGACCAATTGGACGCATAGTCAAATGTAAATTAATTGATCTAATACTTCTTTTCTAGCACTGCGTAAGTATTTGGAGCAACAATCCATATCTCAGAACCGATTTAACAATCACACACATGCATATATATATCATGCGTGTAGAACGTCTTATCTAGAAACCTAAGAGTATTTAGAGAAACCTCCCATGTCTCACAACCCATTTATCATTGGTATATATATATATATATAATGGGTGTATAACATCATGTATGACAACCCATTAGTATTTTGAGCATCAATTCCTATCTCAAAACTTGTTAATCAATAAAACATACATACATATATACATATATATTATTGGAATATAAAATCATGTCTAGGATTAAACTTCTTTTAGATTCCTGATTAACACTACAAAGACATTATCACATATCTGGTTCATAGAATTATCCAAGGCATCTCTTACATATCAAATTCAAATTACAATTTCCTATAATCATTTATATTATCATGATGTGATTTTTTTTAAATTAGAGGTACGAAATAAACCAACCTATAGGTTTCATGTTCACTAAATTTATTTCTACTTTCATATTCCATGATTATTACATTTACACAATGAATAATCATTCCATCATAAATCATTCGATTTATTATTAAACATTTCATATCAACAATTTAACTAAACAAAAAATATGAATATACCCACTCATAAAATTAATTCCATTAAATATGAGTATACCCTATCATTTTGAAATTTTATATTTAAATACATCCCAAAATTTTACCCACTCATTTAACCGTTTTCCATTTTGGGAATATAATGAGTATAATCACACATTATGCATTATAGACAATAAATGACATTCTAATTGTATAATGAATTTACCCAATATTTAATCCACATTCAGAACCCATGCATCCGAATAGTATACCCACTCACTGTTACATTTTACATTCATTCCTATCAAATGGGTATACCAACCAATTTATTTCCACTCACTCTTATTCAATTCACATGGGTTTACCCACCTATGTAAACTATTCACACTCATTATATCCATTTAATTAAAGTGTGTAAACATGAAACAGAGGTGGTACATATCCTAGATAACAATACTATATTCTTATAATTAATCAAGAATCCTATAACTATGAAGGCCTCTAAAGATCACTCATCATCAAGATAAGAAAACATAAACAGTCAACTCACTACATTTTTATTGTGGTGGCAGTGTACCTATGAAGTAGGGGTTTTATTAAAAAAACATGATTTTATAATATAAAAAATCTTTAGCACAAATTGGTAGTTCATTCTAGAATTTCAGTTTAATTTATCGATGGTGGTAAAAAATTAACTACATATTTTTTTATTTAAAGGGAAGGTTGAGGAACCTACCTCAAATAATAGACTAGACAATGCTTTTTAAATCAAGAAGTCACCCGTTCGCATGCACACACTTCCATATATATATATATATCGTTAAACTAATGCACCTCTTACCCGCACCATGAGGGAACATGCAAAGGTAATATATATATATATATATATATATATATATATATATATATATTCATTTATGGGAATATCTATGTGCACATTCGATACAATTCAAAACTCCTGGCAATAACCTCCCAGGTCTCAAAACCTCCATTAAACCCTAAATGGAGGGTGGGAGGCCAAATGAAGGTACAAATCCATATATTAAATTTACATCGGCGGACTGAATCATCCCAAACTGCCTCCCCTTCAGTGGATACTGTTGTAACATAGACCAAAGGGCAACGATACAACCTCCACACAACCCTAAATCTAATGAAAATAGAAAATTGGATTATCTATAACCTTAAGCAATTCTTCCAAACTTCATCGGGTGAAAAATATCCAGAAAATCTACTTGAAAAATGCAGGAGAAAGGACCTTATAACTTTCTTCAATGATTTGGGGGGAAATAACTGTAATATCTAGTAAGAATCAAGAGTTATATAGGGAGCCTTGGAAATGGGGTCATGCGCTATAGGGTTTCGGCTATGGGTGTGTCATAGCTTCTGTAGATCAGGTCCATGAGGGTCATTCCATAAGGGCGTGGGGGATGGATCTGGTCATTCTCTACTAAGGTCAAATGTAGGAGGTCCACAGAACATTGGAAGGATGGGGTGGCCCTCACATGACAAATATAAGGTGGAGGAGGAGGACTCCCTTGGGTTTTTTTTAAAACCTAAAATAATGAAAAATTCATAATAATAATAATAAAGACAATCATAATAATAATTATATTATTATTATAATTGTGAAAACATTCAATTTCAACTTTAATTTAATTAATTTTAAAATCATAAAAATAAAAAACTGAGTACTTTCAACTATTGGAAAATTATTTTCTAATGCTGCGTTTTAATTTTAGATGATCAAACAATTTTCCAACCAAATTAAGATGTTCAGAAAAACCACCTGGCCCAAAAAAACATTATTCTACATTAGTCCCACTATAAAACATTTCATCACTTAGAAGACTTTGGTAACCACAAAAACATCACCCATTCTCTAGAGGTTATGATGTTTCATTTGGTCGATTTTGTTTCTTTTCCAAATGACACACACACCCTTAACCATTTTACAATCCCAAGGCCCTAAAGCCTTTAATACCCTATCCAAAGATATAATATCAACACAAAACGTTGAAACAAAATTCAACTGAGCCAAAAAAAACTAGAAACATGATCCCCTCTTCAAATATTTAACCAATTGGTTTTTGGTGACTTCACCCAAGGGTATTATCTTTTAATAGAAACTTCCAAACCACTGTTCTTACACCATTGGAATCGCTAAACACAATACATCCTATGGGTTTGAAAAGTTCTTATCATTTGATTCTTTCACTGGGACAACCCAATTATAGTTGTGGTCATAACAAATACCTCACCAACGGAAATGGTTAGATCACAACTGACTAACCAAAATAGCCCACACCTGATTTTCTCTTATGAAATCATCGTCACCCAAACCACATGCACCCTTAAACTAAATATGTTGTATTGATAAAATGGTTTCATTACCAAATGTATCCAAAAATCGTAAAGGGAAACACACCAAGACACATTAGGCTATCCATTCATGAAGATGACTAGATTAGAAAACCAAATCATCCTAAATAAGACTTAAAATCCTTCCTTTACAATGCATTCATCAATTAAAATAGTCAGGCATGCAAAAGTCCTTTACCGATTTTTAGAAAAATTCCCAGACCACACCATTCCTAGGGTAATTTAAAACGGCAGTTCCTCATCACGAGCAAAGGCATAACCCAAGAACCATGCATCCCATGTACTACCTAGTAATTAATCACATATAAAACAAAACAACATTTAAAACTATACAACGATGTAATAATGAAACAATGTTAGTTTAATTATGACGATATCAATATAGGGGATATGGTCATCTCATTATGAAGATCACACCAAGCATATGATGCGGTCAACAATAAGTTTGGTCAAACCCCTACTGGTCAAATCGTTACAATATCCCAACTTCATGTGCTTATTCATAATCTACCAAAACCTAATGCCTATGACACCTAAGGCATCCATGTTTTTTCAAATCATACAATATAATATATTCTAATACAAAAGGATTTTATAAAGGGTTCCACATACCATTAACCTCATTGAAGTAATGCTTCCAAGAAAGCACCGACATGTACACTAGAACCGCTATGACGCTACCCACCATAGCAGTGTCCATGTCATTGAAAAAAATTATCAATCGCTCACAAGTGATCTATCTCAAAAACACCTTAAACACAAATGTGTTGTTGTATGAGACATGGTCACCATGTCAACACTTAAATCCCATGTTCACAAAATTCAATGGAATAATATCTCAAACAACCATAAATCATATGAAGATATACCTTGTCTCCCATTAATGAAGAATAAGTTGTTTAAAAGGCCTCCTAAACAGATGATGACACTCAAGGGATGTCTAACATACTGAACCAAGCATTCCTCAATAGATATTACAATATGAAGGGTCAAGATACACCGACCACATATCCCAACAAGGGATTATTTTTGAAAACCAAAAGTCATACTAGTGAAAATGACACCCAAATGACACCAATGTTAGATAATCACATAGATAAAGTATGAAACATATAGATATCAATGTGTTACCTACCATGGGCTATTCCATTATAAAGAATACACATGAAACACATAACTACATCTTGAATAAAAATTTCACTAGGCTCAAGAGACCATTGTAATGTTTTCCACTACTAAGAATAAATATATTATGGTTATAAAATAACATCTCAGTTCCATGTAAACATAATGATTATTTATCTACACATACATGAGGGTCTTAAACTGAGTATATCACAACTGGTTCCATTTCCAAACCCATTAAATATAAAACCATGTCTTTGTACCACATGCACATGTTCTACAGTCTAGTCATGTGGGCATCCATTAAAAAATCCATAAGTCACCCATACACTTTAAAAGATGAATTTGGACCCCATTTAATTAAAACAAATAAATTCTTGAAAAATAAACATATTACAAACTAAAAAATCTACAATTTCACTAAAAGTAGCTAATATTTTGAATCACGTTGTTATCACAAATACATTCCATTTTAATCATAGAGGCATGAAAATAATGACATAAACATGATACAATGAAAAAAAATGTAAACGTGCAACAAGGAAAAATGTTGGATTGAAAAATATACCAAAAAAACATTGTATCTAGATAGTAATGATAATAAACATTACAACACGACATGGGATTAAAGGTAATAAATCATATCATCATGCAAACTATGAATGCAGCTACATGTCATGGCTTATGTATGACATGTGAATACATATGTTCCTATTATAGTGCATTTTATGTTTTATACATGCCTTAATATCCCATGGTTAAAATAAATAAACTCCATAAATTCGTATTCATTGGAAATTAAACCAATCACTTCAAGAGGAATCATAACATTTGTAACATCGAATACCATGAACAGCAATTCCCATCACTAAAAACCTGGACATTTCCTAAACGTGTGGTGATTTGCTCCAAACATGATTATCAACCACGCCATT
This sequence comes from Viscum album, assembly GCA_963277665.1. Lineage (NCBI taxonomy): Eukaryota > Viridiplantae > Streptophyta > Magnoliopsida > Santalales > Viscaceae > Viscum > Viscum album. The sequence goes on along the minus strand of OY728136.1, from coordinate 1,659,419,633 downwards.
ATATGATCCTAATATCTTATCTACCAACCAAAATAGTAATATAAAGAAAATATTACCCTATGATACCTTTTTGTAACATCCCATTCTGGCTTAACATTGAATCATTAGCTGGACCGATGACCACATCTATTCATCCATGTCTCCATGCACAATAGAAAATACTAAATAACAACAAGGGTCTTAGGAGGTGATATTAGAGAGACTATAACGTTAAATAAACGTTTTCACAATAGTAGAAAATTATATAAATAGATGTTAATAATGGAATATGTAAATATATAATTGTGAAATAGAATAATAGTACGTTCAATTTATAAAAATAGACAACGTAGGATTATACTATAGATGAATTCAGGACATGGTGATGATACATAATTGAAATTAGTAAACAATTAAACACGATTCACAAAATAATAAATGAATATTAATAATACAATAAGAACCATGGATGATGGTATCGAGCATACCGAGCTCTAACTCAGTTCTTTTCTCGTAACTATATGTACAAGAAACACTATAATCAACCCAGGTCCTAAAAATATAAGGTATACTCTGGATCCAATGGTACCATAGAAGGGGGTGGGATAACATCTCCGTAGGCTAGTACCATCCAGTGACTATCCCAAACTATGTGGTGAATAATAAATAAATAGTGTGAAATTATATTGAATTAAAAATAGATTTCAATTAACAAACAATAACTAATATATGTTCTGAAGGGATAACGGACTGCAATACCATCATCAACTTGTAGCATGATTAAGATATGATTTTATCCATAATATATATATAGTAACAGTGTATGAAGTTGTATACTGAATAAAACATTGGTAATAAAGATGTTTTTTTGCATTTATTCAATTATACATTATTTAACTTCATATACCCCTGAGATCCTGTTGTCACCCGTATCTCAATACATTCCTCTTCCCATGCCAGAGTATAAACCATTTCTCATATTCAATTCAAAATTATTATATAATTTCATCATTCATTATCCTTTAATCCAATTCATAAATGACCAATCAGACCTATAGTCCAATGTCAATTAATGAGTGTATAACATAATGTCTAGTACCCCGTGAGTATTTGGGGCATCATTCCCTATCTGACAACCCATTTATCAATCATACATGTATATTTTTCTCATAGGAATACCTTTTCATGTCTAGAACCCCATTAGTATTTCGAGCATCATTCCTTGTCACAAAACTCATTTATAAATCATATATATATATATATCATGGATGTTGAACATAATGTCTAGAACCCCGTGATTATTTGGAACATTAGTCCTTATATCGAACTGCATTTAACAATCAAACATATATATATATATATCATGGGGTTATAATGTCATGCATATAACAACATGAGTATTTGATGAATCATTCCCTATCTCACAACTCATTTATCAATCATATATATATAAATCATGGGGGTAGAACATAATGTCTAGCACCCTGTGAGTATTTGGAGTGTCAGTACCTGTCTCAAAATCTATTTATTAATCCTACATATATTTATATAAAGTATCATAATTTAACATAAAGAGAGATCTTATGTATTCCCAATTCACATTATATCTACCCAGTCACATATTCTGTTCAAATAATGAGACAAGGCCTCTCATACATATCAAGAGCCAATTCCAATTTTCTTTTAAAAATATAAATTAATAGAAGGTGATTTATGATAATTATATAGAGGGATGGAATAAACCATCATAGATGTGTCAGTTTTACTAAATTAATTCAACTATAATATTTCATTCTTATTTTTATAACTTAAAACCTAATCATACCACCCTTATGTATTCCATTTACCTTTTAAAAATTTCATATAAACCATTTAAACAAAAAAACCATATGAATATTCCCAATCATAAAAACTATTCCATTATTTAGGAGTATACCCTATCGTATTAAAATTTAGTTTCTCAATATGATCCAAGATTTTACCCCTTTTTTATTCTGAGAATATAATGATTATATCTACTAATTATCCATCACTTGCATCAAAATTCTTTCAACTCATATAGGAATTTACCCCATCATTAATTGCCATTCACAACCCATGAAAAAAAATATTATACCCAATCATTGTTAAAGATATCATTCATTCATATCACTTGGTAATATCTACCAATTTAATTCGGCTCACTCTTATTCATTTCACATGGGTTTACCCACCCATGAATCCAAGGCTGGTTCATCAGAACCATTTAATTAATGTGTGTCAACATGAAAATGAGGCTTTATGTCTCATAGATGACCAAACTATATTCCTTTAATTAATCAAAGTTCCTCTAACTAAGAAAACATAGAAGAACCACACATCATCATGAAATGAAAACCTAAACATTCGAATCACTACATTTTTATATTAAATGAAATATACCTAAAATGGAGGGTTTATATAATAAAATCATGATTTTATACTATAATAAATCATATAAAATCATTCTATAGTTGTATTTTAATTTATCAAAAGAATTAATTATACATCAACAATAATATTTTTAATTAAATTAAATGTTAAGGGCGCTTCCTCAATGAATGTCATAGATGAAGCTTTCTAACTCCAACAACATCTCACTCACATGGAAACACATCCATAGATATTTAAATATCCTTTATTCAATGCATGTGTTCCCCGAACCATGAAAAATCCTGCACATTGATGATATATATATACATATATCCATAAATGGGAATATGTGTGTGCACCTTCAAATGCGATCAAAACTCCCTATAACAATTCTTCGAGTCTCCAAAACAAAACTAAAACCTAATTAGGGGGTGTGATGAAAAATGTGGGAATAAATACTACCCTCTGATCTATGATGGTGGAATGAATCAACACGAACCACACCGCCCTTAGTGGTATTTTCCCGAACTTGGACTAATGTGTCCAAAGACACTTGTACAACTATAAATCAAAATAACTGTTTGAAATGGAATTATCCCTAAACGTTTGTAATTCATATGAACTCCATTGGGTGATGAATAGATGGAAAATACATTGAAAATATGAAATATAAGGGTCTCAAGACTGTAACTCAGAGCATTAAAGGAAACTCGCCAAGAAATCTGGCCGGAATCGGGAGAGATAGAGGGAGACGATGAAATGGGGTCGTGCACCGAAGGGTATCTGCTTGGGGTGTATTTCACATGATATAGATTATAGCCAGGATGGACGTCCTGCTATTGGGAGGAAGAGGGAGTAGGTCCACACTTTCCTAGAAATATAGGGTGGATGGCCGTGGGACCAATGAAGGATGAGTGTGTGGCCCTCGCATGACGCACATTAGGGGGAGGAGAAGGCTACCCTACACTTTTTCTAAAAAACTGAACCAAAGATAAATTAATAACAATAAAAAAATTATAATAATAATAATAAATACAATAATAAAATTAATAAACATAATTATAATAATATCATTGTTATTATTACGATTTAAAATTTTCATTTTAACTTTGATTTAATTAATTTGAATTTTTTCAAAAAAACAGACATCATAGTGTCACCTCTCCGAAAATTAATTTATTATTCTCAGTTTTAATTTCATCTCATTGAGTAATTTCAAAAAAAAATCGAATACCCTTAGAAAAACAACCAGGTTCAAAACACGGTATTCAACAAAATAATATAAAAAGTATTAAAAATATAACTATTACTTTTTCAAAAGAAAATTTTTCACATTTATTTATTAATATATTATGATTTAGAATAAAAAAAATATTACATATAAACCATAATATTGACTTATTTATAAGATTATATATGTTTTCAAAAAAATTCCCTGAAGGGTCATAAAATTATTAATGGACACTAATAAATGAATGTAAACTATTTATGAGTAACCATAAGTAGAAACATTATACTCATACTCCCATTTCCATATGAAGAACTTAATTCTTTATATTTTCTAGGATATTCTATTTATTTCATAATGGACCTATATTATATAACACCCAAGTGAATAAACATACTTCAATCCCTTAAAACTCAGTAGGGTAAAATTGAATTGGAAACAAAATCCTTAAATTAATCCTTAAATGGGAAAGGAAATTTCTAACCCTAATTTCTAACTTTATAAAATTATATAAATGGACTCAAATTTCCTTCCTCAAATTACTTTCTTTTAGTTATTTTTACTCAAAATATTTACATTTCATAGATATTTATAGTGTAAAATAATGTTTCCCATATCAAATTGAACAATTTCTGACCAAGAATATAATCTAGGATTTTTTTATATAATATTTATTGAACATTTCTTGAAACATAGTGGATGTACCATAATGTTAAAAGAATCACAGTTTCGTGAAAGAGTTTGTATGTGTTACAAATTTGATAAGCCCCCTCTTTCTCTTCTTTTTCAAGACACCATTTTCTAGATTATATAATGTTTTATATTGTCTCGAAATAACCCCTTTTATTTCTATCAATATATTATTGTTTTTTTCAGATTTATTAGTGTTAGTGCAGACATTGGGGGCTGTTGTTACCCATTTTCTACTTCTCCACTCCAATACACATTATTTTCAAGAATTTTATATTTTATTAATCCATCAATATTATACTCTTATTGTACATATTTTTCAATTTTATTTTATGTAATTTATATTTATCCTTTTTTCTCCATTAGTATTATGGGGATAAGTATGTATTATTTTAAAATATATTGACCCTGATAATTAGACATTCTTATAATATTGGACTCTATGTTTTGAAATTCTATTCAAATTATCTTTAGATGATGTCTCATATTGAAAAACATCATTTACTATTTTTTTTACTCATTTTCCCTATTCACTATACTCTATAGAAGCTTCAAATTTTCATTGAATTATTTTTAGATGCATTAGTGAAATTGTTTATCAAGACTCTGATGTAAATTTTTAATCCATGGTGGATGTTTTCACTCACATAATTGGCTTTATATTTTTATTAATATTGCCTCAATAAAATTTATTGTTTAGAAATTTTAACTTCCATTCCAATACATTGTTTCATTTTAATTTCATCCAAAAATGATATCCAAAAAACCATAATGATTACATGGGAAAAATAAAATCCAATATAAATTCAAAAAATAGAAATGTTAGAGGAGGGATTATTCACATACCTATTAATGTAAAATATCTCCACTCCCATTTCCTATGAATTAATTCCTAAAACATGACAGGCCTATATATAATTATTTAATTATATATGATATCAGTTAGATTTAGATTTTATAATTTTGAAAAACAGTGTCTTATAAATTCAAAAATAATTTAGTATGTAAATTTCATTTTGGAGGTTGATCCTATAGTATTAGTGTATAAGAATAATTCAATTCCATAAAAAACACTAAACATTGAAAAATGAATTTACAACTACTATAATTATTGAAGGGGGAGGGAGGATGAAAGAATTAAGCATACTAGAAAATTTCAACTCTAGGTCCATGATGTATGCAGAATAATGTAGAGATGAAAAATCAAGATGTTGTGGGAATAAATAAAAGTAACTCTTTTTTTCTAGGTTTAAACTCTCAAAAAATTTATTTCCCCATTTATAATGATTCAATACATTAGTATACTTAGTGAAATGTATTTCAAAACCATATTAAAATATCGTATACATTAAACCCAATGGTCATGGTGAGTATATGTACACTAGTTCATAAATTTTATATTCACTCCTTCCATTATCAAAAATAATCACATATAGTGAAATTAATGGGGAACAAAAGAGAGGAGTTGATAAATTCATATACCCATCACGAATAATCATTAAAATAAACTTTTAGATAAATAAATTCACCTTAACCTAAATTATTGTAAAAATATATATAACTCATTTACACTATCCATGAGAGTGTTAGAAAAATAATAAATTGAAACATTTAAGGAATAGTATCATCCTGGAAAAACTCACACTACAAAATCACTTTTTCTCCAAGCATGAAATTCTTTTCATGCCTTATATAGAATGGAATACACATAAATCTATAATAATGGATGTATATTAAGGTTAAAGATATTTTTATATAATATATACATAAATTTTTCTCTAAATGTAATGTAAAACATGATAAATATTTCGTTTATATCAGTCAAAATTTGGAATTTCTATTTTTAACTTTCGATTGTATCCTTCATGGTGAAAATTGTTATTATTATTTGAACGTTAAAATTCATAGATTGGTCATCATGAGAATGAATTTTTCATGATGTGAAATATTTATCTCATGATTCCAACTCATCTATTTTATCTTTGAAATTTTTTTATCTCTATACTCTCACTGTAAAACCCTCATCGTTATTTGAACTAAGATAAACTAATTTAAATTATTGTTGCCTTATTTTTATGTGGGATTGAACCAGTAAAGTTATTATGAAAATAGAAATTCAAAATATTCATCACCTATATATCCATGTTAATATATTTAATATAATAAATTATGTGAGGAAAATTACATCTTGATTATCTTCAAGACTATCATTAATATTCATCGACATTACATTGTAAAAGAATCACAGGAAAATGAATCTCATTTTAACATTGACTTTTCTTCTATTTTCAATTATTTTGGGATTATATATGTCCTTGAATGAGATTCACACTTACATGAATGGAATTGAGTTCTTCATAGGGATTCCTAGTAGACGACATTTGTTCACTATAATAACTCCCATAGTTGTTCTATGTAATTTGGGGGAATTTTAGATCAAATTGAATCTTCATTTTTTGTCTTCATGTGAATATCTAGTGATTTGTGTGAAAAATTAGGAAATTATTATAATATATTAATTTTTTATATTATTTTATTTATATTTTATTGATCCAAGTTCCCTATATTAAATATATATTATCTTCCACATTTAAAAATGAATAGGTGCATCCTAACTAATATTTTTGTCATATATTATATATTTTTATATAGAATGTCAAGTTCTATATTATAGAAATTTAATTTGAAAAAATAGTATAAATTTTTTTGCACCTTATCAAATATATATTATAATTATTTTTTGGAATTTTTCTAAAACTAATAGATTTTTTTGTTAATAATGTAAAGGCTAATTTTAATAAATATCATCATTTAATTTACTGTTGTTAAAAGTAACATTCTATTTTGGACTGTTTTAATGTAACATTATTACTACTTAATTTTTCCTAATACAATTATTTTTTTAAGAAACAAAATTGTAAATGATATTAATTAATGTTCATTTTAGGGATAAAATAAATTTATCTAGAAAACTGTTTTTGATAGCATCTTTCATTCTTAGTTTAAAATAAATTTTTTCCACTTGTACATATTAATGATTTATATTTGTATATTAATTTTTGTAATTAGGATGTTTAACTTTAGTGATTATTTCAATTAATATTTGGTCAATATTAATGGTAACATTTTAAAAATGTTCTCAACATAATAATGGTCAGAAACATGTTATCTAAGGATTAACCATTATGATAATGTTATAAAATATAATCTTAATTATTGATGGATGATTTAATTTAGAATGTTCCTTCCCATGTTTGAAAATTTTATTTATTTAGTTCCACATTAATACAAACAAGTGATTTATAATATTTAATGGATGAGAATATCTACAAGTGATCCACTCTCATCACATATAAATGGGAACATATTTCCACATTTTAGAACACCGATACTACAAATTAGCTCAAACATTATATACCCAAATTCGTCCACAACCATATTACCCATGTCATATTGATTAACTTCTCACCAAAAGGCCATGTTATATGGTTTAATATGTATTATAATGTAGGTTTCCAAAGAAGAGGTATATCACTTAAATGAGTCCTTATAATTTTTTACATTGACCTCATTAAATCCTATCATTACCATGATATTAAAATAATATAAATATTTTCACGATACTAAAATTTTATAATTATTATGGAATATACCTTTTCATATCATATTCCATTATAGGAGGAATGAAAAAATCCCTCCTACAAATCTATAGGAACCACCTCCATCAGGCGATTTGTTTCTATTTTCATCAAAACCTCACATGGATGGTTATTATGATGTATATAATGAATATATATGATACTTATCACTTGGTTATCATTTTGGTAATGTGATAAATTACTTACCTTTTTACCCTTACATCAATTGGAAAATGAAAATTTTAATCATACATATGTATAGACTACCACTCCCACAACACGATTAGATTATTTTTTCAAATATTTATTTATTTTATTATTCTAAAATTACATATAATTAATAAAAATAATAAATATATCATTAATTGTATTCTAGAGATTATAAAAACATTACCACTTTTACCATTGTCATCGTAGTAAATTTTTTTTGGGATAATTAACCAAATATCCATAAAACGATAAACAACAATGAAATAATAGAAAATAAAATACCTAAAAAGACTATTTAAATGTAATAATTATTTACATTTATTTTTTAGATATTGAATTGCATACATGGAGTTAAAAAATTAGATAATATATTTTTGTTTCAAATATTATTTTAAAAGATTTAAATTATTTTACCACCAAATTAATGTTCATCAAAAAATTTCAATAATGTTGTTATATATAGTTATTAGAAATATTCTTCAACTATATGTGAAATTTTTTAAAAGGATTACTTTTTACATTTGAAATGGATTTTTTTTAAATTATAAAATATGTACACTTTTTGAACCCAACATAGCCATTATTTTTTATCAAACTCCCTTTTCAAATAATATTGGTGTTCAAGTAAAATCATTATCAAGATTTTTTTTAATTTTTATGAGTTTTCAATAAAAAAATTATATTTATTGTTACTGTTATTTTAAAATGAATATTCTTTTACTTTGGAGTTCAATTGAGTTTTTCATGTGTTTTAGGATAAACAAGTGAACTCCTAAAAATTCATTCTTCATGATATAATACATGGGAAAGCTAAATGATGATATGTGATCTTGATATAGATTATGATGATGTGTTAACGAGATATATCACTTAAATGAACTGTGTAATTATTTTTCTCTTCGTGGAATATAAGTTAGAATTAAATATGTCATTTATCCATTATATAAGTGTTATTGTATGTGTGATTTAATTTTAAGTCATATGGAACCTACATGGAATTTTTATACATCCAAACATGTTTTAATTGAAGTATTTTGATTTCATAAAGTATTTAATTATCATTAATTTAAGGGAATTTTTATGATCCATTTATGGGTTACAATTATGTTTTTCGAAGAAATATTCTCATGAGTACTCTTGCTTTAAAATAAATAATCATTGTTATTATTTTTTCCATTATTATTTATATTGATATTTTGTTTCACTATATGATGAAATTATATTTTATACTATTAACCCTCCTCCTATTCCTATAAGTACCAATATTGAATACGCAATAACATCACTTATTCAAAGACTTTTCTTGTCAAATATCTAATATAATATTCCCCAATATTCTACCCAAATCTATAATAATTTTTTTATTAACCCTAAAATTAGTATCCCTGATCAAATTTCTAGTTTATTACAATTTCAAAAGATACAAGGAATGGCATTCCAAAGGGATGAATTTTTTAGTGTTCTTGGTACACTAGATACCTACAATAAATTCACATTACAATTGAAAACCTAAAATACACAATGTGTTTTATTTGATAAATCCATTATTCCTCCTAGAATATCGTTCCTTATAAATCACAAAACACTTCCTAGTTTTTTACCCAAAAAAATCTAAAAATTAGGAGAGCTCGTATACTCATTAGGGGTAAGAATAAATTAAAATATGTCATGAATAAATAATGATAATCAATATTGGATGTTAAATAACTAAAAAACCGATTTAATAATTAACCTAAACATAATATGGTAGAAATAAATGATGATCAAATAATATCATATAAATAAACCATTATATAGAAACATATACATGTATTTTATAACTAATCAAATAATCACATGGAATTAAAAAAATGATATCATAATGAGGAAATGTATAATTATTTAATATTAAATATACTTCAAAGAAAAATCCAAATATATAAAAGATATGTTGGTTGAAACCCATCTAATTTGGAAAACTTATTTTCGACATGACACATGTTGATGGATGAAGAGTAAATATAGAACTAGCCACCAACCATAAACGACTAATTAAAATTTTCGATTAATATGAAGGGGGAAAAAATAATTGACATAAAAAACTTTATGAAAAAACTACCATATAAAAATTTAATACTAACCCTAAAAAATAAATATCATCAAAAATCATCCGGAGTAATATGGGGAATGATGAAAACATTTCCGTCTTCATTAAAAATTATTATAAAAAAAGAAAGGATAAAAATGACATTAATAAAACATATTATCAATGTATCATATGATCTATAATGGGTTTTTGTTATTGATTAATAAAAATATCCTAAATATTTCCTTTACAATATTTAAGAAAAATATCATTTTCACAAAAAAATATTATTTTTAAAATAAATGTATCACAAACTATTTTGATAATAATTTTCATTGATAATAATTTTCTTTTAAGATATCCCTTGAAAACATATAAAAAATATTTGATTTATTGAGTGTTCATGATGGGTGAATAGTCCATTTATTTAGTATACATTAAAAACAATATTCCTTTATCATTTTTAATAATATCCAAATGCTAATTTTGTTAAAATGAAAATATTATTCCTTCCACATCATTCTCTAAAAAGTAAAAATGGGATAATAGTTTTAATAAATCAATCGTATAATGTTAAAAAATATAATTTAAATATTATTTTAAAATATAGATTTTAATTGTAAATTATTTTTGACTGAAGAGAAAAAAAAAATATATTTTCATAAAAAAACTCAATAATTTTATATAACAACAAGTTATAAAATCATACAGTTACATATTAACGTTCATGAATATTTAGACATAAATATTATACATTGATTTTAGGATAGAAATATTAAATAATTCTTCCAAGGTAGAAAAAATATAGGATCATGATGAGATTATAATATAAATCCTTATATCATTGGTAACTTATGAATCATAAGCCACATAATGAAATAATCATAAAATGAAACATAATATTCTATTATGATAAATAAATTCATGAAATAATATATCTTATTGATAGTATAAACACTACACAATGGAATAAGTGGTGAATATGGCATATGTCTCTTGTATGTAAAATTGAAACGAGAAACCCTTACATCATGTTCAAATTCCTTCATATATGTCATAACCTAATGTATAATAAATATATATTTATAATAAATCTATTAAGAACACATAATCATATGTCACGAAACCATTTTTTATTTACTGATTTACTTTAATTACCTTTTTATTAAAAATTCTTTATCAAGATCATTATTTTAGGTTATAATTTTTTTCATTTTTGTGTAAGTTATAGTTTGGCAATTTTGGGCCTTTTATATTAATCAAGATATAATAATAAAAAAATATTTAATATTATATAAATATCATATATACTCTTTATATATGTATTTATATTAATATATTAATGTTATAGAATGAAAACAGATTACACCATTCATGGAAAAGATAGGACTTAAGTACACATGATTGATGTTTCTATTTTTTCATGATGGATAAAATAAGATAAAAATAAATATTAATTAATCATTATATAATCATGATTATGTTATATATGGATGATATATTAATAAGATAATTCTTATTACCATCAATTAAAAAATTAAATCAGAAACATTTCACATTGCTACCTAGTGGTGGTAGTCTACGTGTATGCACGGGAAAGTGTTATTATTTTCCAATAGATTAGAAGGTAATAATTTATATATGATATTATATTTCATGAATTATGGTTAGTTCATAAATATCACATATAATGATCATTTTTATCCTTACTACATTTCATGTCAAGTGTAATGTGAAAATTAATCACATCTTTTCGCGAGGTAGTAGCCCGTTGTACTCATTAGCAACAATATCAAATCCCACAAAAGAATGAAATGTATAAATGTTTATATAAGTAACCACCAACAATAATATCATATTATAATGATTTTAACATATATTTAAAATTATTATATTACCAATTATCCTTTTGGTTTACAGTTTCACAGAATTAGAATAAACTCTTTCATTGTAAATCCAAACATTACAAGTGGAAACTTCTATAATATATTTATTTTTCCCATTAGAATTTCATTAAAATAAAAAATAATTTCTTTTCATTGAAAATATTAAATCTTTTCTACATTAAATCATCCCATTATATAATATCCCTTAAATTGTATGTTAATGTTTTTAAATCATGGGATGAGCAGACAAGCAGAGTAAGGGATAATAAAAGAAAGAATAAAATCATCAGTCAGTAAATACTCAATAAATAATTACATTTCAAAAATTAAAATTAATATTAAAATAAAAAAATTTTTAAAAAACAAATAAAATTTTTTACTAAAATATTTCCATAAAAAAATCCTAAGTATTATTAAATTAAAAATAAAATCCATATTTTTATTAAAAAATATCAACTCGTGGAGACTTTTTTACAAACGTACGTAACAATAGAGTTTTTTTGAACATAAACACAATAACATACATTATAAAAATGTGGTATTTATATAGAAAAACACAATAAAAATAATAAATCATATGGGTAACATGGGAAATCATTTTTTATCATACTTACTTATGATTTAACCCTCACGACTACTATATAAACTAATCCTCATAGAAACCATGAAATAAACCTTAAATATTTATTTGGTTGTAATAATGAAAAATACATTTGGGACCACCATCATGATAAATTTACACAATTATCAATTCATTGGAGGGATATAGTAGACCCCAATATATTTAGATTAAAAATGAACCTCACATCACTACAATCAATTCCCAAGAACCATAACATAACCATAAAACATGAATTCCATATTCATATAAAATTACATGAATAAATTAACTTATATTAAAATAATAACATTATTATACAAAGGGAAAATTTTCCATTTTATATAACTATTTCATATTGTATAGGAATATTCAAATCAGTAATATTTTGTGATAGGTGGTGGGGGGATTTAAAAATTCATTAACACAACACCTTAAAAATGTTATTATTTTGAAGAAAAATTTAAGTAATTATATTATTATTATTTTATAAAATTAATTTCCATTTAAATTAATTCATAAAAATATTTCAAAAACAAATACATGAAATATAAATAATTTTAAATGAATATTTACAATGTTTAAAATGATGTTTTGGGGTGAAAAATTCCATTACAGTGGGTATGACTCATTAAGAAGAAATCATTATATTACTTAATAAAACAACAATGTTAATTATTTACAATATTGGATCCTTTTTAATTTTTCTTCCTTTAATATCATTTATTACCATTAAACAGAAATTGTGTTATTATTTATGTTCACGTTAGATCATATGATAATATTAGGTTCATATGTCAAAATTTAATTAGGTATGTTGAATATGGTAAAAGTGGTAATTGTTAAACAACATATAGAATAATATTCATGATATATTTTTAATCAAATATACATTGAAATCAATCCATTAAATATGGTTATGATAAATGAACTACCTTACAATCATGGAGAAGGTATGTCGCTTGTACGCTTGAGAAAGGCTTCCAATTTTCAACGATCATTATAGAAATAAGGTATGTATTATTTTTTATTTATATATAAATAATAATATTATAAATATCATATTAATTCTTTAAATATACTTATATATTTCATTCATGTGACATGGTGATTAAAAAATGAATCACATCACTTTGTTGGGATGTGAGTCTACATGTACGCTTGAACGACAATATGATTTTTTTGGCCATGGAATGGTATGAAATTTTGTGATATATTTTCATTAAAGTAGTGTAAATATTCCATTAATATCATATATTAGTATTAATTCCATGAATATAACTAGTATTCATAGAATCTTAAGAAAATTTAATTACATCACAACATGAGGAGGTAGTTTGTCGTACACAAGAATGATGATTTTTTATCACATTTTACAGTAGAGGATATAGATTTTGGTGACGAAATTAACATAATAGATTCTATGTGTATGGAGGATAATGTGTATATTACACTATAATTGATAAAACAAATTAATAGGATGTATACAAAGAAATAAAATATAAAGACTCAATAATGATGATAACCTTCAATTAAAAATCATCCTTGGATCTCTGATTAAGGACAATATGGTCATTATTTTTGGAAGACCCGGACCTATAGTTCATATTTAAGGTTGTATGGATGATATATGGATAGTTTCTGTTCGTTATAGGTAGTGTTTAATAATGAAAAGGGAATTGGGATAGTTTCTTGTTGAAGAGGGATAGTTTTAACTGATTAAATAATGTTTATTTTTTATTTTACACTAACGACTTTTAGGTGACCTTAATTTAAATTAATTTGGTTATGGTTTGAAACTTAGATTAATGTCACAAAAAAATCAACCAATAATTTAATGTTTTATTTTTTTGGTGTATTAAACTTTTTCTCTTTAACATTGACCGACTATATTTTTTTAAAATATATTGCGGTAAATATTTTTTTACAATTGTTACATGTTTTATGCCTAAAAAATAACAATATTAAATTATTTATAACATATTACTAATAATATGGAATAAAATTTCCAAATTTAAATATATATAATTCTTATAATTTGAATTAATATTATAGGAAAAAATGCAACGAAATCCTTTTATTAAAAAACAACAATTTTAAAATAATTTTTTTAATAATTTTTTTATAGGATCCATTTAAATTTTTTTAATTTAAATTAAAAATAATAAATTAAAATTTAAAACTAATCGTAGTCATAACTTTTTCTTCTAAATAATACTTCGTTTAATAAAAATCATTATTTTTTACTATTCTTTGAAAACTAATTCTTTTCATAAAATTATAAAAAAATCAATATTGACTAATTTTTATTTGATGTTATCAAAAATGATTGTAATTTTATCGAATAGATTTTTTTACTGTTCAAGAAATTAATAACATTACATGTTTATAAATTCATTAAAAATCATATTTTCAGAAAATATGTTTTTAAAAAATAAAATAGAATTTCTAAAAATAATATAGAATAATGAATTTACTAAAATAAAAATACTTATTTAGTAAAAAAATTAATAAATTTAAATTTTTTAGGGAAATAATATATTTTATAATATTAGTTAATAAAATTTATTCCTACCAATTCCAGGGATAGGTTAGAAGGGCCACATTTTAATACCAACACAACTTTGTTTAATCGTGATGTTTGTATCTTTTACATTATCAAAACTATTATTTGAATTTAAAATCTTGTGTTGTTACATTATTACTCCATTAATAAATTTCATCCAAGAAATTTTGAACATAGGATTGAGAAATAGCATTTTGAATTTAGAAAATACCATTTTTAGAATCCCATATCGAAAAATGGATCACGAAAACATTCACTTAATATGAGAAAGGAATGTTCCCAGGTCACAAAAGATAACTCATATGAGGCATCCATGTAAGAGAACATGGACATGGAAGATGAAATATTATACCCCTGTAATGATATTGACTGATTGAGAACACGGTCATAATAATGCTATCCACCCAAACATATTTAATATGTGAGGGGATAATAAGACATTCGTTTCTCAATAGTAAAAAGAATTAGATAAATTTATTATCTAAGGTTACCTTACTTATAGTTGAGGGATTCCTTTTACACATATACTAAGTGAATAAAAAATGTTTCATATAATAAATTTATAGCCTCATCCATTATTTTATTTCCCCAAAAATCTCATCATGGTATTATGTAACACCGCATTAAATTCAGGAAAGACCGTTTTACCCTTATCTTGATTTTATTTTATCATTTGATGCAGTATGCTAGAAATTCGTTTAGAAGGATACCTATAATGGTGGATTCATTAATATAATGGAATTTTCTGCCATACCATACATTTCATACTTCTCTTTGTGAATTTAAATTCCCTATATGTTGATTACATGTATTGAAATAGTTTTTGGGTAGAAAATATTAACTGAATTCATAACATCAATTTTCTATCCGGCATGTATCTGATACAATCCAAGTAAGGTGAAATTTCTGTTTTAAATAAAACAATGATGGTTTTTTTGTGTATATGGACCTCGAGGATTTCACAAAGTATAATTGACTTAAATGGTTTAAATTTTACGATTTTGGTTTTTAGGGAACATTATAGGTGATCCATTTAATTCATTTTCTATAATACCATATGTCCTTGACCTGAGTCATCCCTTTGTTTTTTCATAATACCTCATCATGTAGATCAGTGTTGAGTGATTCATTATTACTGTTGTTGGATTGAATTTATTTATTTTTAAATACTTTTCATCCATTTTAGATTATATTTTCAACAATGTATTGGCTCAATTTTTCTATCTCATTTCATTTTCTAAAGATCCTTTTCATTTTCATGGTGTACTATGTCTTACGGTGCCCGTTTTCTTGGTTAATGGTATCCGTTTTCCAAAGCAGTTATGATTTTACTATATTTATGTTGGTGTTTCTATATAATTTATTAATATGAAACACTCCATGTTGTTCTTGAATATTTAATTTTGGATTTCCTTATATATGATGTTATAATTGAGTATAGATGATTTTGTGGTAAAAAAAATGTTTTTGAAAAAAATAATTTACATTGGAATTAGATTTTCTTGGTATAGAAAAGGGTTTATAAAACCAATATCATATTTTTTTAAAATTAATGATCATATGTTTTTGGATCGTGGTTAAATTTGTAACGATGACATTAGGAACCTTTGGTGTGTCGGCACTGATACACGGTTAGATTTAGTGTGTATTGCACCACTGATATTTATCATCATTGGTATCTAATTGTAGTCGATGATATATTTTATGTCATATGTATTATTTTCCAGGAATTTGAGTGTCTAGTATGATGTTTACCATTAGAATGAGCCCAATACTATGAAATTTTTCAATTTTTCATTTTTGGTTATTTATCACATGATATTTTTTATCAAGGTTTTTTTTCTCAAAGGTTTATATATAAGGTTTTATGACATAGATTCGCATGATTGGTTGTTACATGGAAATATAATGACATGTATACCACATGATGCATGGATATTATTTTCAATTTTATTAGTTATAAATTTCATATTTCATCTAATTGAATATGAATGACATTTATAAAAATAAAAGGAATAAAAATAGAAAATTAATTATAAATGGTTTTTATTTATAAAAATGATTTTTAAAAATTATTTGTAAAGAAATATGTATTCCATTATTTATATTATACCTTGTATAGAAATGATGTTGGTATCCTACAAAACGTTGTATATCACACTACATTTGCAAATGGAAATTTGAATATAATTTATTACATGATCAATCTAAAGTGAAGAGTATCTTATATATTGTTTCATTCTCTTAATGTTGTGTCTTTCATTTTTGGATGGTCTGTAGGTGACTAATGGACACATATAATAATGATACACTTTATGGTTTATCATATTTTTCCTTGATTTTATGTTTTTTGGGTATCTTAAGAGATTGATCTTAATTATTTGGAATTATTTATTGGTTGATAATATTCATGTCTTGTTTTCATAATCATGTTTTACCCCTATCATTTGATAGGCGTATTGGGGTGGATATTCTAGTTAAACCCTATTGTTTAATCTAATTTTGGATCAAAATAATTCTGAACCCAATTTTTGATATCACTTCTTATGTTTGGTTTTGTTTCTTGTGTAGAAAATAGTTAGGATCATCATAATTTAGATACAAGGATTGGTAAAGGGACCTAACTACCTCACATCTGTGTCTTTAACTAAGCTTTCATGGTTGGTTAGGATCTTTTACCATTTTGTGACATGGAATTTAAATTAATTTTAGTGATTTGTATGAGATTTTTATTTAAAAGTATCATTTCTTTTTTGATATTTTTCTGTGATTACATTATAATCATATCAATTTTATCATTGTTATATATATTGATGTTTGTCCTTTGATTTTGAAATATTATCATAAATGATTTCAATTTTGTAATTTGATAGAAAATTCTTCCATGAATCGATCTTAAAAATATGTGAGAGGAAGGTATCATAAATTATTTATA
This sequence comes from Viscum album, assembly GCA_963277665.1. Classification (NCBI taxonomy): domain Eukaryota; kingdom Viridiplantae; phylum Streptophyta; class Magnoliopsida; order Santalales; family Viscaceae; genus Viscum; species Viscum album. Next base: position 1,659,401,447 of record OY728136.1, on the reverse strand, counting down.
ATAATGGACCTAATTGGAACATACTTTGTTAGAAATAGTTATCTTCACTTTTCAGACATTGGGTATAGTGGGTTTAGGGAACCCATGATGTGTACTGTATCATGGATCACAATTTACCAAGTACATCCACACATTTTATATGTGAAAAGGACCCCAAGATTCTAAATAGTGGATTGAGTTAAAAGAGATAAGATTCACCTTATTGAATATTATTTGATATTCTAAGGTGGTTTTTCAATGTATATTCTCAATGGATTGGAAAAAAGGTGGTGGGTTTCCATTATGCATGGTATGTTAGATGGTGATCATACCTGTGATTATCTCATAAAGATAATTACCAATCAATTCTACCATGAGACATTTCCTGATATACATTCCTAGTATGTTCTAACCATAGAATATGGGGATTGTACAGTTCTAAATTATTTTACCCATTTTACTATGATTGTGTGACATTCATTAGATATTGTCACTAAAGATTACCTGAATGGCCGAAGGTTTAATTTAGTAATATGTCATGATATTCAATTATTTTTGAAACTCATTAACCTTTAAACTATTATTGAAGTATTTTCGTGGAATATTTTTCGAAGTATACATAGCAGAGAAGACAGGATTGGGTAGAGCTTTATCTAGTTTAGTGGTTAGTCAAGGTGGATATTTTAGCTAGAAAAGGATGCATTAGAGTGGTATTTTTTTCCCTTCAGAATAGTCTATGGGGTGATGATAGGGAAGAAGAGTTTATCTTATACAATTGTGTAAGGTGAGGTGAATCCAAGCCTAATAGATTGGTTGCTCAAAGTACATTATCATATGTGTGGGTGATCCATTCATCTACGATGCTGTTGTGAAAATATTTCAAAGATCATTTGGAGATGGACCACTCAAACTGAGGGTTGGTAGTTTCACAACGATTCTCATTAGGGTGTTGGGTATGATACATAGGCCAATATGGATTATTAGGTAAAGATACAAAATAATTATATGTATTAGAGTCTCCGCTATAGGAATCTGAAGTAGGTACATCAACTATTAGGGGAAAATGTTTTATTTTTTCTTATTTGGGGATATCGTTCATTTTATACTAGTTCTACTCATTCATTTATATAAATAACGTATTTTTGATAAGTTGGGATTTAATTTGGAACATATTTTACTAATGTTTTCACATTCCAAACCTTATAGAAAGAGGATTGGATAACATTTTACATGTCCCACCTATAGAGTGATGATTACAAAAAAATTAGGTTGAGTGTGAATTATTAGTTATATATCTTCATATAATAGAAGTGATTATTGGAATTTATTATATGATTATTTTTAAGGCCTATATAGGGTTTTATCACTACTAGGATCAGTTATTATTTGTCGATCGTGTCACACTTATTTTTTTTATGGTGAGTGAGACTCTATACAAGAAGAGAATGGACTGGTCTTCTTTTATATTATAGTAATATCATGTCAGATGATAATGATGTTTCTTGATGAATTTGATCCATGATTGTAATGTAAACATAATATAGTTCTATTTGAGAACATTGAGGTCTTTCTGGATGATTTTTTTGGTTTATTCTATGGAGAGAGTTCAAGATTACTATTGACCCACTCCCTAGTATAATGAGAATTTGTATGTAATCTTACTATATGAAACCTTCTATATTGGTCGAACATAATGTCCATCTGGGGGACCTAGAGGAAAATGTACTTTTTTTTTATAGACAATCACAATAGGCATCATCAGTACTTTTTTCTAAAAAGGAATGTGGGAGATTTATAGATTTTTTATTATTGAATGTTTAATTGGGTGACAATTAAAAAAAATATCATTTTATAATGATTGATAATTTCATTGAACCTCTTAGAGTGCCTCTTTGGTTTTCTAATTTAGAACTTTTATAATAGAATCAGTATATGAGAGTCTGAAAGGAGGAAATGCATAAGACCTTATTTGTGAATCGATGTTGGAATTTTGAATTTTTTGTTATCAAATTTATACTCACTAATTCTATTTTTGTGTCTAGGGATTTGATGAATTATATCATTCATCGATTCATGGTATCTTTTGTTGTTTTTTATTCATTTATATTTTGTTGAACTCTATATCAAAAGAAAATATTGTGTACCATGTGGACATAATTATTAGAACATCGAAAGAACATTGTATGAATCATAATATTTACATGTGTGAGTTTTGGATCTAAGATGATTTTGGGGCTTGTGGTATTTAAGAGTGGTGCCTATGTATATCCTTAAAAGGTAAATATTGTTATTTCCTGGTAGGATACCAAAACATTTGTTTGTGATATAGAGATTATTTAGTTTGTCTTAGTAAAGTATATGGTTTTTTCAAGACTTTTCCATGATCACATCATTAAGGATAACATGAACCATAAGTGTTAAATGTTTTAATGGAATAAAATTTTTGGATATATTTTGTGGAGAAGCAGATAAATTAGACATCAGTACCAATTTTGATTCCTATAGTACTGGGGTCAGGATACTATTTATTCTATGAGGATTTTGGTATGAGATTGGGTTGTTTCTTGATGCAGGGGAAATGGGTAATGAGTTTCAGATCTCCCCCATTATACCCTCATGATAATAACTACTAAATCCATGTGCTTAGTTGGAGGTTTTTATTCATGATTCAAAAACATGGCATTACTATCTCATTATGGTGTCATTTATAGTGTTTTCGAATATTTTTAGCTTTAAATATATTTTTACTCAATTTTTTATAAATTTGTGACAGATATATTAGGTAGATTAATCTTAAAAATTTTGATTTTGGTATTTTATATACCCATCGAAAATGAAATGTGGTGGCTGATGTGCTGAGAATAGAATTACCAACAAAACCTATGAAAGAATAAGTTGAGTAGCAGTCTCTAATTGGTTTTTATATGAGATGACCATTAATTTTTTAGATGTTGAATGAAATTTTCTTATGGAATTGATAAAATAAGACCCATATTTTGATGAGTGATTTGGTCTTGAACATGTAGAATATGTAAAATTCCAATTCTTTTTTGAATGCAATTTGGGTTGGGAGACCATAGATGAGTTGTATAAGTATTCTAGTGGATCTTGGTGATTCTATAATAGGTTGGTTATTCCATTTTCCATGAGACAACTGTTTTTGGATAGAATAATGTGTTTATATATGTATAAAAACCATAAAGATACCAAGAAATTTAACAAATTTAGGTGACAGTATTTGTTGAAAGGGATGAGGTGATATATTGGGGAATTGGATTTATGGTGCCTTACCTGTCATGGAATTAAAGTAGAGAACTATTAAACTACAGGGTTGTTAAAAACATTACCACCATTTCTATTGAAGGGGATGCGATTTACATGGATTTAATTATTGGTTTTCCATATACATCATGTGGTAAGGATGAGATTGGGGACACTGATGATCAAATCACGAAACCAGTGCACTTAAATCCTTTCTAGGAGGCTGTTAATGTGGAATTTCTCAGGGAATTGTATTTCTTAATGATTGTAAGACATTAAATGGATACTTAGGTAGTGTTTTCTCTAAGGGATATGAAGTTCAGGCCCTCTTATTGTAATTTTTTTGGTTTTATGTGTTTCCATATTAAATTGGGAACAACTTATCATCCAAAGATGGATGGATATACAGAGGGAACTATCCAGGTTGTAGAGGTAATGCAATGTTATGTGTGATAAATTTCAAAGGATCATTGGTAATAAATTTTACATTGGTTTATTTTTAAAGAGAAAATACTTTTGAGGCTTCAATAAATATGGATCCATTTTTTCATTTTATGGGTGTCCAGGTTGATCTCCCTTAGGCTGGGTAGAGTTGGGATACAAGTATTCAGTTAGGATGAGTATTGTTTAGGAGAATAATGAGATGATTTAGTTTATGTAGATGAATTTAATGATGGAATAGTGTTTTCATAAATTGCATGCACACTGCATTAATCAACTTTTGGAGGTTTATGTTTGTCATTGGGTTTCGTCAATGTTTCTCCTAACTTGGGACATTCCCTGTTAGGTAAGCATGGTATGTTGGAACTAAGGTTTGTGGGCCCCATTGAGATCATAAAATATCTTAGGAGGATGTCATGTTATTTTCATTGACCATATTTCTTGAATTCATTTCTCATCATGTTCTATGTTTTCTTGTAGATAATGTATTTAGTAGATCTATTCCATATAATTTGATTGGGGGTTATCAATCTTCATCCGAATACCACATTTGTTGAGAAAATAGGTCATATTATGGATCTCTATGATAATTTACTACTTATAAAATTACCCCTTAAACCATTTTTTGTGGAATTATATATAGATAACCCTGAAATGTTGCAGCCAGAGAAATTAATGATGTAATAGATACATTCCCTTCAATTGATGAATTTTTATGAGGGGTTTTTAAGAGAATAAAGAATTTATGATTGGAATATTGTTACCCACTATTAATTTACATTAAGTTATGTTTATACTATGTTTTTTGTTTTCCTCCTTTTTCTATTTGTATAATGAAAAGGGAATACAAAGGGTACCATTAATGTTGTGGTTTGGGATTGTTTGGAAATTTTCCGAAAAAAATTAAGTTTATTCTGCTCGGTGTGAAGTTATGTTTCTTGTATGTTTAGTACACATCATATAATCGTTGATGGGAGAATACATTAACTGAAAACACAATGTGAATTATAATTAAATAGTGTATCAAGTACACACCATGTGGTGGGAAAATATGGTTTTAAATAAAAATGTGATTGGTTATTTGGCGTATAAAGACAATGATGAATTAACATCATGTGAATGTGTTATGTTCATTATAAATGTAGAGGTGTTGGTTTAAATGGATTCATAGATGTGATATGATTCATTTACTATCCATACATCTCCCCTCTCTCGACTCAGACTGATCCCTAATAAATTTTGTGTGATTCCACTCCATATGGATCACTTTTTTCATTGATTAATTGCATATATGGTTGAATTGATTCTCTATCAATAAGTTATAATTTTATATTATTCATGGTAATTAGATTATTATATGGTAGTGGCACAGTTTTGAGATCTGATAGTCATTATTACAAATCATTTAATGTGACTTTTCTTTCTTTATCATGTGGCATCCATTCACAAGGTTTCTTCTCTACATTATTGAAAGAAATAAGGAATCTAACATTTTGTGGTTGGGTTTTCTTTTAAATGGATTACTTTGATTATTTTCATGATTTTCATGATTATTTACTTTGGGTAGTTCATAAAAAACGTGATAATTGGACCAATGTAGTTTGTTGAAATGAATTTTTTTTCAAAAGGGGTTTCTGATTTTTATATTGTTTTTATTTTTTTTTTGGAATTTTGTTTTGAAACTCAAAAGGTGATTAGATAGGCTTTAAAAAAATTATAAACTATTTATTATAGTTTTGAATTTATTTTGGATCAATGCACATTAGGAACCTTGATTGCATCAGGATAGAGACAAGAGTAGAGTAAGTGTGAGTTGCGCTAATATGATGTAACTTTTTTCGTATTGAATACACGAAATCAATATCTTTTTGATCAAAAGTTTGTATTTTTTGGATTGTGAGATTATATTACATAGTATCACTTTGTCTTTATCCCAATGCTATGTGCTTTTTCGTTTTTCAATTTTTCTTTATTTTTTACATGATGGGTTTTATACAATGGATTGTTACTAAGAGGATTATATATTACTTTCTATCACAGAGCATCACATGACATGTGGTTTCATGGAATTGTGTTAAAGTGTATAGATCTTTATCCTTGTATATTCTTTCTTTTTTAATTACTTCTACATGACATGAATATGGTTATATAACATGAATATATTTTATAAAAATAATAATAAAATTAGGTAAAATGATTTATAAATGGTTTAGATTTATGAAAATAATTTTTTAATATGTTTTTATTTATAAAGTATGAAATTTTTAATTCATTATATCAGATAATAAATAGAAACTATGGTTGTATCTTATTGGGATTTGGATCCCAACCTAATTGTTCCTTGGGGATATAGTAGATTTCGTACTGTTAGATTTAGGTAATGGTAAGAGTATCTTGCACCATGTTGGCTGCTCATATTGATATTTCTTTTGGTTCAGGTTGTTCTGGTGGTAACTATTGGTTATATTGAGTTATAACATACTTTCTGATTCATCTAGTTTGTCTTGGATTGTATTCATTTTGGTATCTTGACTAATTTTACTACTTAATATAGTTTTATGTATTTTTAGATTATATTCATGAATAGTTTTATTTATCCTACTTTATCATTATAATGTTATGGTCCTGTTTGGGTGGATTACCTTGTTGACTCGAGTTGGTTCATTATTGTTCCAACTAATGAGTTTGAATTCTGCATTCTATAATATTATAAATACATTTATAATTAATCATATAATTTTCCAATTTTTAGTTATATATTCATCCTATATTTCGAAAATATAAAAAACAAAAATTGTTATTTCAAGATAATATAATTTATTAAAATGATTAAACATTTATATGAATAAAAATAACATTAATTACTAAATTTGAAATATAATACCCAAATGTCAACATTGATCATTAAAACTATACCTATCATTAAAATTCTTCAAAAATGTTTATACTAATATTGAATCGCAAAAATCAGAAGGATTTTATCATAATGTCTTCCAAAATTAATTAATATCAATGATTTTTATATTAAATAAAATGATCATATTTTGTCATATAGAAAATGTAATTTATTATGTCACATAATATCCAATAAATGATAAAAATTTCTATTAATAATATGAATAATCATAAATTCACAATAAAATAATATATGCCTCCAATTAATCCATTATTCATCATGTTAAATTACATAATATTTGATTCACCATAATTATATAGGGTTCTCAAAATAGTGTACATCTTAGGTAATCACATTGATCACATAGTAACTAACTAAATTTCTAATACCATAGTTATCATTAAGATAGATAATATATTCAAAAAAAGACATTACCCTTTATCTATCAGATATTTTATACAAATAAAAACAATTTCTTACTATCCCAAACGTCACATAGGCCCGTGGTAGGGTGTGTACCATTGTCACCCATCTATTGTTGGTTTGACCTCTGTATCCTTTCCATACTCGAAGGGTTATCACATGATCTTTGGGTTGATATATTATAAAACTATATTAATATAATCATTATAAAATTTCATAAAATTTTGTTACATAAAAAAATCATAATATATTCAACATTAATTTAAAATTTTATCCTCAGTAGTTGTATCAAACATTCCATTTTTTATAACAAAATTAGTAATTAATAATTACTAAAATATCCAACCTCATATAAAACAAAAGTAATTCTAATTCCAGTAATCTTATTCCAACAATATTTTAATAAATTGTACTCTAAATAATGTTTTCGGATAATAAAATTAATCTTTACTTGTACCTGAAACATAAATTCCCCCAAAAAATTTCATTAGTCACCATAATGTTTCATAACATAAAGACTCAAAAAGGGTTTCTAAAACATTAAAATTATGATCAAATATAATATTATAAACCCATGATTATATCCATAACATTTTTGAAAACCTTGTAGGAAAACAACCTAATAACCAATATGGCCTAAACTCTTCTGTCTTACAAATTGAAAGGACCCACCCATATGCATTCATATTATAGTAATTTTAAACTATAAATTACATTAATATATTCTGAAGGATATTTCTTTTTTATAGTTTTATATAATTAGGGAAGAAACATTCATAGTAAAAAATAATGTATAGGTGGAAACATCTACACAATA